>OX451735.1:1218861070-1220219171 GCA_948472305.1 Vicia faba
ATTTCGACAAGCCCTCGGTTTATTTTGAATTTCCGACGGTACACGTGAAATTGCGTTTTTGCCAAAAATAGAAGCGGAGGCAAACGCGCTTTAGGAAAATAATTTCCAGCTGATTTTTTTCATGTACATCTCAAATATAACATTGAGAGTGTCCCCAAAGTTTCGTAGAGTTTCGACAAGCCCTCGGTTTATTTTGAATTTCCGACGGTACGCGTGCAATTGTAATTTTGCCAAAAACGGAAGCGGAGGCAAACGCGCCTTAGGAAAAAAATTTCCTGCTTATTTTTTGAATGTACATCTAAATTTTTACATTGAGAGTGTCCCCAAAGTTTCATATCATTTCGACAAGCCCTCGGTTTATTTTGAATTTCCGACGGTACGCGTGCAATTGCGTTTTTGCCAAAAACGAAAGCGGAGGCAAACGCGCCTTAGGAAAATAATTTCCTGCTGATTTTTTTCATGGACATCTAAAATAATACATTGAGAGTGTCCCCAAAGTTTAATAGAGTTTCGACAAGCCCTCAGTTTATTTTGACATTCCGACAGTACGCGTGCAATTGCGTTTTTGCCAAAAACAGAAGCGGAGGCAAACGCGCCTTAGGAAAATAATTTCCTGCTGATTTTTTTCATGTACATCTCAAATATAACATTGAGAGTGTCCCCAAAGTTTCGTAGAGTTTCGACAAGCCCTCGGTTTATTTTGAATTTCCGACGGTACGCGTGCAATTGTGTTTTTGCCAAAAACGGATGCGGAGGCAAACGCGCCTTAGGAAAATAATTTCCTGCTTACTTTTTGCATGTACATCTAAAATTTTACAGTGATAGTGTCCCCAAAGTTTCATAGCATTTCGAAAAGCCCTCGGTTTATCTTGACTTTCCGACGTTACGCGTGCAATTGCATTTTTTGCCAAAAACAGAAGTGGAGGCAAACGTGCCTTAGGAAAATAATTTCCTACTGATCTTTTTCATGGACATCTAAAATAATACATTGAGAGTGTCCCCAAAGTTTAGTAGAGTTTAGACAAGCCCTCAGTTTATTTTGACTTTCCGACAGTACGCGTGCAATTGCGTTTTTGCCAAAAACGGAAGTGGAGGCAAACGCGCTTTAGGAAAATAATTTCCTGCTGATTTTTTTCATGGACATCTAAAATAATACATTGAGAGTGTCCCCAAAGTTTCATAGCATTTCGACAAGCCCTCGGTTTATATTGAATTTCCGACGGTACACGTGCAATTGCGTTTTTGCCAAAAATAGAAGCGGAGGCAAACGCGCCTTAGGAAAATAATTTCCAGCTGATTTTTTTCATGTACATCTCAAATATAACATTGAGAGTGTCCCCAAAGTTTTGTATAGTTTCGACAAGCCCTCAGTTTATTTTGAATTTCCGACGGTACGCGTGCAATTATGTTTTTGCCAAAAACGGAAGCGGAGGCAAACGCGCCTTAGGAAAATAATTTCATGCTTATTTTTTGAATGTACATCTCAAATATAACATTGAGAGTGTCCCCAAAGTTTCGTAGAGTTTCGATAAGCCCTCGGTTTATTTTGAATTTCCGACGGTACGCGTGCAATTGTGTTTTTACCAAAAACGGAAGCGGAGGCAAACGCACCTTAGGAAAATAATTTCCTGCTTATTTTTTGCATTTACATCTAAAAGTTTACATTGAGAGTGTCCCCAAAGTTTCATAGCATTTCGACACGCCCTCAATTTATTTTGATATTCCGACGGGACACGAGTAATTGCGTTTTTGCCAAAAATAGAAGCGGAGGCAAACGCGCCTTAGGAAAATAATTTCCAGCTGATTTTTTTCATGTACATCTCAAATATAACATTGAGAGTGTCCCCAAATTTCGTAGAGTTTCGACAAGCCCTCGGTTTATTTTGAATTTTTGACGGTACGCGTGCAATTGTGTTTTTGCCAAAAACGGATGCGGAGGCAAACGCGCCTTAGGAAAATAATTTCCTGCTTATTTTTTGCATATACATCTAAAATTTTACATTGATAGTGTCCCCAAAGTTTCATAGCATTTCGACAAGCCCTCAGTTTATTTTGACTTTCCGACGGTACGCGTGCAATTGCGTTTTTGCCAAAAACGGAAGCGGAGGCACACGCGCCTTAGGAAAATAATTTCCTGCTGATTTTTTTCATGGACATCTAAAATAATACATTGAGAGTGTCCCCAAAGTTTAGTAGAGTTTCGACAAGCCCTCAGTTTATTTTGACTTTCCGACAGTACGCGTGCAATTGCGTTTTTGCCAAAAACGGAAGCGGAGGCAAACGCGCCTTAGGAAAATAATTTCTTGCTGATTTTTTTCATGGACATCTAAAATAATACATTGAGAGTGTCCCCAAAGTTTCATAGCATTTCGACAAGCCCTCGGTTTATTTTGAATTTCCGACGGTACACGTGCAATTGCGTTTTTGCCAAAAATAGAAGCGGAGGCAAACGCGCCTTAGGAAATAATTTCCAGCTGATTTTTTTCATGTACATCTCAAATATAACATTGAGAGTGTCCCCAAAGTTTCGTAGAGTTTCGACAAGCCCTCGGTTTATTTTGAATTTCCGACGGTACGCGTGCAATTGTGTTTTTGCCAAAAACGGAAGCGGAGGCAAACGCGCATTAGGAAAATAATTTCCTGCTTATTTTTTGAATGTACATCTAAAATTTTACATTGAGAGTGTCCCCAAAGTTTCATAGCATTTCGACAAGCCCTCGGTTTATTTTGAATTTCCGACGGTACACGTGCAATTGCGTTTTTGCCAAAAATAGAAGCGGAGGCAAACGCGCCTTAGGAAAATAATTTCCAGCTGATTTTTTTAATGTACATCTCAAATATAACATTGAGGGTGTCCACAAAGTTTCGTAGAGTTTCGACAAGCCCTCGGTTTATTTTGAATTTCCGACGGTACGCGTGCAATTGTGTTTTTGCCAAAAACGGAAGCGGAGGCAAACGCGCCTTAAGAAAATAATTTCCTGCTTATTTTTTGAATTTACATCTAAATTTTTACATTGAGAGTGTCCCCAAAGTTTCATAGCATTTCGACAAGCCCTCGGTTTATTTTGAATTTCCGACGGTACGCGTGCAATTGCGTTTTTGCCAAAAACGAAAGCGGAGGCAAACGCGCCTTAGGAAAATAATTTCCTGCTGAGTTTTTTCATGTACATCTCAAATATAACATTGAGAGTGTCCCCAAAGTTTCGTAGAGTTTCGACAAGCCCTCGGTTTATTTTGAATTTCCGACAGTACGCGTGCAATTGCGTTTTTGCCAAAAACAGAAGCGGAGGCAAACACGCCTTAGGAAAATAATTTCCTGCTGATTTTTTTTCATGGACATCTAAAATAATACATTGAGAGTGTCCCCAAAGTTTCTTAGAGTTTCGACAAGACCTCGATTTATTTTGAATTTCCGACGGTACGCGTGCAATTGCGTTTTTGCCAAAAACGGAAGCGGAGGCAAACGCGCCTTAGGAAAATAATTTCCTTTTGATTTTTTTCATGGACATCTAAAATAATACATTGAGAATTTCCCCAAAGTTTCATAGCATGTCAATAAGCCCTCGATTTATTTTAAATTTTCGACAGTACGCGTGCAATTGCGTTTTTGCCAAAAACGGAAGCGGAGGCTAACGCGCCTTAGGAAAATAATTTCATGATTTTTTTTTGCATGTACATCTCAAATAATACATTGAGAGTGTCCCCAAATTTTCATAGAATTTCGACACGCCCTCAATTTATTTTGATATTCCGACGGTACACGTGTAATTGCGTTTTTGCCAAAAATAGAAGCCGAGGCAAACGCGCCTTAGGAAAATAATTTCTAGCTGATTTTTTTCATGTACATCTCAAATATAACATTGAGAGTGTCCCCAAAGTTTCGTAGAGTTTCGACAAGCCCTCAGTTTATTTTGAATTTCCGACGGTACGCGTGCAATTGTGTTTTTGCCAAAAACGGAAGCAGAGGCAAACGCGCCTTAGGAAAATAATTTCCTGCTTATTTTTTGCATGTACATCTAAAATTTTACATTGATAGTGTCCCCAAAGTTTCATAGCATTTCGACAAGCCCTCGGTTTATTTTGACTTTCCGACGGTACGCGTGCAATTGCGTTTTTGCCAAAAACAGAAGCGGAGGAAAACGCGCCTTAGGAAAAGAATTTCCTGCTGATTTTTTTCATGGACATATAAAATAATACATTGAGAGTGTCCCCAAAGTTTAGTAGAGTTTCGACAAGCCCTCAGTTTATTTTGACTTTCCGACAGTACGCGTGCAATTGCGTTTTTGCCAAAAACAGAAGCGGAGGCAAACGCACCTTAGGAAAATTATTTCCTGCTGATTTTTTTCATGGACATCTAAAATAATACATTGAGAGTGTCCCCAAAGTTTCGTAGAGTTTCGATAAGCCCTCGGTTTATTTTGAATTTCCGACGGTACGCGTGCAATTGTGTTTTTGCCAAAAACGGAAGCGGAGGCAAACGCGCCTTAGGAAAATAATTTCCTGCTTATTTTTTGCATTTACATCTAAAAGTTTACATTGAGAGTGTCCCCAAAGTTTCATAGCATTTCGACACGCCCTCAGTTTATTTTGATATTCCGACGGTACACGTGTAATTGCGTTTTTGCCAAAAATAGAAGCGGAGGCAAACGCGCCTTAGGAAAATAATTTCCAGCTGATTTTTTTCATGTACATCTCAAATATAACATTGAGAGTGTCCCCAAATTTCGTAGAGTTTCGACAAGCCCTCGGTTTATTTTGAATTTTCGACGGTACGCGTGCAATTGTGTTTTTGCCAAAAACGGATGCGGAGGCAAACGCGCCTTAGGAAAATAATTTCCTGCTTATTTTTTGCATATACATCTAAAATTTTACATTGATAGTGTCCCTAAAGTTTCATAGCTTTTCGACAAGCCCTCGGTTTATTTTGACTTTCCGACAGTACGCGTGCAATTGCGTTTTTGCCAAAAACGGAAGCGGAGACAAACGCGCCTTAGGAAAATAATTTCCTGCTGATTTTTTTCATGGACATCTAAAATAATACATTGAGAGTGTCCCAAAAGTTTCATAGCATTTCGACAAGCCCTCGGTTTATTTTGAATTTCCGACGGTACACGTGCAATTGCGTTTTTGCCAAAAATAGAAGCGGAGGCAAACGCGCCTTAGGAAATAATTTCCAGCTGATTTTTTTCATGTACATCTCAAATATAACATTGAGAGTGTCCCCAAAGTTTCGTAGAGTTTCGACAAGCCCTCGGTTTATTTTGAATTTCCGACGGTACGCGTGCAATTGTGTTTTTGCCAAAAACGGAAGCGGAGGCAAACGCGCCTTAGGAAAATAATTTCCTGCTTGTTTTTTGAATGTACATCTAAAATTTTACATTGAGAGTGTCCCCAAAGTTTCATAGCATTTCGACAAGCCCTCGGTTTATTTTGAATTTCCGACGGTACACGTGCAATTGCGTTTTTGCCAAAAATAGAAGCGGAGGCAAACGCGCCTTAGGAAAATAATTTCCAGCTGATTTTTTTAATGTACATCTCAAATATAACATTGAGAGTGTCGACAAAGTTTCGTAGAGTTTCGACAAGCCCTCGGTTTATTTTGAATTTCCGACGGTACGCGTGCAATTGTGTTTTTGCCAAAAACGGAAGCGGAGGCAAACGCGCCTTAGGAAAATAATTTCCTGCTTATTTTTTGAATGTACATCTAAATTTTTACATTGAGAGTGTCCCCAAAGTTTCATAGCATTTCGACAAGCCCTCGGTTTATTTTGAATTTCCGACGGTACGCGTGCAATTGCGTTTTTGCCAAAAACGAAAGCGGAGGCAAACGCGCCTTAGGAAAATAATTTCCTGCTGATTTTTTTCATGTACATCTCAAATATAACATTGAGAGTGTCCCCAAAGTTTCGTAGAGTTTCGACAAGCCCTAGGTTTATTTTGAATTTCTGACGGTACACGTGCAATTGCGTTTTTGCCAAAAATAGAAGCGGAGGCAAACGCGCCTTAGGAAATATATAACATTCAGAGTGTCCCCAAAGTTTCGTAGAGTTTCGACAAGCCCTCGGTTTATTTTGAATTTCCGACGGTACGCGTGCAATTGTGTTTTTGCCAAAAACGGAAGCGGAGGCAAACGCGCCTTAGGAAAATAATTTCCTGCTTATTTTTTGAATGTACATCTAAATTTTTACATTGAGAGTGTCCCCAAAGTTTAGTAGAGTTTCGACAAGCCCTCAGTTTATTTTGACTTTCCGACAGTACACGTGCAATTGCGTTTTTTCCAAAAACAGAAGCGGAGGCAAACACGCCTTAGGAAAATAATTTCCTGTTGATTTTTTTCATGTACATCTCAAATATAACATTGAGAGTGTCCCCAAATTTTCGTAGAGTTTCGACAAGCCCTCAGTTTATTTTGAATTTCCGATGGTACGCGTGCAATTGTGTTTTTGCCAAAAACGGATGCGGAGGCAAACGCGTCTTAGGAAAATAATTTCCTGCTTATTTTTTGCATGTACATCTAAAATTTTACATTGATAGTGTCCCCAAAGTTTCATAGAATTTCTACAAGCCCTCGGTTTATTTTGACTTTCCGACGGTACGCGTGCAATTGCGTTTTTGCCAAAAACGGAAGTGGAGGCAAACGCGCCTTAGGAAAATAATTTCCTGCTGATCTTTTTCATGGACATCTAAAATAATACATTGAGAGTGTCCCCAAAGTTTAGTAGAGTTTCGACAAGCCCTCAGTTTATTTTGACTTTCCGACAGTACGCGTGCAATTGCGTTTTTGCCAAAAACGGAAGCGGAGGCAAACGCGCCTTAGGAAAATAATTTCCTGCTTATTTTTTGCATTTACATCTAAAATTTTACATTGAGAGTGTCCCCAAATTTTCATAGCATTTCGACACGCCCTCAGTTTATTTTGATATTCCGACGGTACACGTGTAATTGCATTTTTGCCAAAAATAGAAGCGGAGGCAAACGCGCCTTAGGAAAATAATTTCCAGCTGATTGTTTTCATGTACATCTCAAATATAACATTGAGAGTGTCCCCAAAGTTTCGTAGAGTTTCGACAAGCCCTCGGTTTATTTTGAATTTTCGACGGTACGCGTGCAATTTTGTTTTTGCCAAAAACGGAAGCGGAGGCAAACGCGCCTTAGGAAAATAATTTCCTGCTTATTTTTTGCATTTACATCTAAAATTTTACATTGAGAGTGTCCCCAAAGTTTCATAGCATTTCGACACGCCCTCAGTTTATTTTGATATTCCGACGGTACACGTGTAATTGCATTTTTGCCAAAAATAGAAGCGGAGGCAAACGCGCCTTAGGAAAATAATTTCCAGCTGATTTTTTTCATGTACATCTCAAATATAACATTGAGAGTGTCCCCAAATTTCGTAGAGTTTCGACAAGCCCTCGGTTTATTTTGAATTTTTGACGGTACGCGTGCAATTGTGTTTTTGCCAAAAACGGATGCGGAGGCAAACGCGCCTTAGGAAAATAATTTCCTGCTTATTTTTTGCATATACATCTAAAATTTTACATTGAGAGTGTCCCCAAAGTTTCATAGCATTTCGACACGCCCTCAGTTTATTTTGACTTTCCGACGGTACGCGTGCAATTGCGTTTTTGCCAAAAACGGAAGCGGAGGCACACGCTCCTTAGGAAAATAATTTCCTGCTGATTTTTTTCATGGACATCTAAAATAATACATTGAGAGTGTCCCCAAAGTTTAGTAGAGTTTCGACAAGCCCTCAGTTTATTTTGACTTTCCGACAGTACGCGTGCAATTGCGTTTTTGCCAAAAACGGAAGCGGAGGCAAACGCGCCTTAGGAAAATAATTTCTTGCTGATTTTTTTCATGGACATCTAAAATAATACATTGAGAGTGTCCCCAAAGTTTCATAGCATTTCGACAAGCCCTCGGTTTATTTTGAATTTCCGACGGTACACGTGCAATTGCGTTTTTGCCAAAAATAGAAGCGGAGGCAAACGCGCCTTAGGAAATAATTTCCAGCTGATTTTTTTCATGTACATCTCAAATATAACATTGAGAGTGTCCCCAAAGTTTCGTAGAGTTTCGACAAGCCCTCGGTTTATTTTGAATTTCCGACGGTACGCGTGCAATTGTGTTTTTGCCAAAAACGGAAGCGGAGGCAAACGCGCATTAGGAGAATAATTTCCTGCTTATTTTTTGAATGTACATCTAAAATTTTACATTGAGAGTGTCCCCAAAGTTTCATAGCATTTCGACAAGCCCTCGGTTTATTTTGAATTTCCGACGGTACACGTGCAATTGCGTTTTTGCCAAAAATAGAAGCGGAGGCAAACGCGCCTTAGGAAAATAATTTCCAGCTGATTTTTTTAATGTACATCTCAAATATAACATTGAGGGTGTCCACAAAGTTTCGTAGAGTTTCGACAAGCCCTCGGTTTATTTTGAATTTCCGACGGTACGCGTGCAATTGTGTTTTTGCCAAAAACGGAAGCGGAGGCAAACGCGCCTTAAGAAAATAATTTCCTGCTTATTTTTTGAATTTACATCTAAATTTTTACATTGAGAGTGTCCCCAAAGTTTCATAGCATTTCGACAAGCCCTCGGTTTATTTTGAATTTCCGACGGTACGCGTGCAATTGCGTTTTTGCCAAAAACGAAAGCGGAGGTAAACGCGCCTTAGGAAAATAATTTCCTGCTGAGTTTTTTCATGTACATCTCAAATATAACATTGAGAGTGTCCCCAAAGTTTCGTAGAGTTTCGACAAGCCCTCGGTTTATTTTGAATTTCCGACAGTACGCGTGCAATTGCGTTTTTGCCAAAAACAGAAGCGGAGGCAAACACGCCTTAGGAAAAGAATTTCCTGCTGATTTTTTTTCATGGACATCTAAAATAATACATTGAGAGTGTCCCCAAAGTTTCTTAGAGTTTCGACAAGACCTCGATTTATTTTGAATTTCCGACGGTACGCGTGCAATTGCGTTTTTGCCAAAAACGGAAGCGGAGGCAAACGCGCCTTAGGAAAATAATTTCCTTTTGATTTTTTTCATGGACATCTAAAATAATACATTGAGAATTTCCCCAAAGTTTCATAGCATGTCAACAAGCCCTCGATTTATTTTAAATTTTCGACAGTACGCGTGCAATTGCGTTTTTGCCAAAAACGGAAGCGGAGGCTAACACGCCTTAGGAAAATAATTTCATGATTTTTTTTTGCATGTACATCTCAAATAATACATTGAGAGTGTCCCCAAATTTTCATAGAATTTCGACACGCCCTCAATTTATTTTGATATTCCGACGGTACACGTGTAATTGCGTTTTTGCCAAAAATAGAAGCCGAGGCAAACGCGCCTTAGGAAAATAATTTCTAGCTGATTTTTTTCATGTACATCTCAAATATAACATTGAGAGTGTCCCCAAAGTTTCGTAGAGTTTCGACAAGCCCTCAGTTTATTTTGAATTTCCGACGGTACGCGTGCAATTGTGTTTTTGCCAAAAACGGAAGCAGAGGCAAACGCGCCTTAGGAAAATAATTTCCTGCTTATTTTTTGCATGTACATCTAAAATTTTACATTGATAGTGTCCCCAAAGTTTCATAGCATTTCGACAAGCCCTCGGTTTATTTTGACTTTCCGACGGTACGCATGCAATTGCGTTTTTGCCAAAAACAGAAGCGGAGGAAAACGCGCCTTAGGAAAAGAATTTCCTGCTGATTTTTTTCATGGACATCTAAAATAATACATTGAGAGTGTCCCCAAAGTTTAGTAGAGTTTCGACAAGCCCTCAGTTTATTTTGACTTTCCGACAGTACGCGTGCAATTGCGTTTTTGCCAAAAACAGAAGCGGAGGCAAACGCGCCTTAGGAAAATTATTTCCTGCTGATTTTTTTCATGGACATCTAAAATAATACATTGAGAGTGTCCCCAAAGTTTCGTAGAGTTTCGATAAGCCCTCGGTTTATTTTGAATTTCCGACGGTACGCGTGCAATTGTGTTTTTGCCAAAAACGGAAGCGGAGGCAAACGCGCCTTAGGAAAATAATTTCCTGCTTATTTTTTGCATTTACATCTAAAAGTTTACATTGAGAGTGTCCCCAAAGTTTCATAGCATTTCGACACGCCCTCAGTTTATTTTGATATTCCGACGGTACACGTGTAATTGCGTTTTTGCCAAAAATAGAAGCGGAGGCAAACGCGCCTTAGGAAAATAATTTCCAGCTGATTTTTTTCATGTACATCTCAAATATAACATTGAGAGTGTCCCCAAATTTCGTAGAGTTTCGACAAGCCCTCGGTTTATTTTGAATTTTCGACGGTACGCGTGCAATTGTGTTTTTGCCAAAAACGGATGCGGAGGCAAACGCTCCTTAGGAAAATAATTTCCTGCTTATTTTTTGCATATACATCTAAAATTTTACATTGATAGTGTCCCTAAAGTTTCATAGCTTTTCGACAAGCCCTCGGTTTATTTTGACTTTCCGACAGTACGCGTGCAATTGCGTTTTTGCCAAAAACGGAAGCGGAGGCAAACGCGCCTTAGGAAAATAATTTCCTGCTGATTTTTTTCATGGACATCTAAAATAATACATTGAGAGTGTCCCAAAAGTTTCATAGCATTTCGACAAGCCCTCGGTTTATTTTGAATTTCCGACGGTACACGTGCAATTGCGTTTTTGCCAAAAATAGAAGCGGAGGCAAACGCGCCTTAGGAAATAATTTTCAGCTGATTTTTTTCATGTACATCTCAAATATAACATTGAGAGTGTCCCCAAAGTTTCGTAGAGTTTCGACAAGCCCTCGGTTTATTTTGAATTTCCGACGGTACGCGTGCAATTGTGTTTTTGCCAAAAACGGAAGCGGAGGCAAACGCGCCTTAGGAAAATAATTTCCTGCTTATTTTTTGAATGTACATCTAAAATTTTACATTGAGAGTGTCCCCAAAGTTTCATAGCATTTCGACAAGCCCTCGGTTTATTTTGAATTTCCGACGGTACACTTGCAATTGCGTTTTTGCCAAAAATAGAAGCGGAGGCAAACGCGCCTTAGGAAAATAATTTCCAGCTGATTTTTTTAATGTACATCTCAAATATAACATTGAGAGTGTCGACAAAGTTTCGTAGAGTTTCGACAAGCCCTCGGTTTATTTTGAATTTCCGACGGTACGCGTGCAATTGTGTTTTTGCCAAAAACGGAAGCGGAGGCAAACGCGCCTTAGGAAAATAATTTCCTACTTATTTTTTGAATGTACATCTAAATTTTTACATTGAGAGTGTCCCCAAAGTTTCATAGCATTTCGACAAGCCCTCGGTTTATTTTGAATTTCCGACGGTACGCGTGCAATTGCGTTTTTGCCAAAAACGAAAGCGGAGGCAAACGCGCCTTAGGAAAATAATTTCCTGCTGATTTTTTTCATGTACATCTCAAATATAACATTGAGAGTGTCCCCAAAGTTTCGTAGAGTTTCGACAAGCCCTAGGTTTATTTTGAATTTCTGACGGTACACGTGCAATTGCGTTTTTGCCAAAAATAGAAGCGGAGGCAAACGCGCCTTAGGAAATATATAACATTCAGAGTGTCCCCAAAGTTTCGTAGAGTTTCGACAAGCCCTCGGTTTATTTTGAATTTCCGACGGTACGCGTGCAATTGTGTTTTTGCCAAAAACGGAAGCGGAGGCAAACGCGCCTTAGGAAAATAATTTCCTGCTTATTTTTTGAATGTACATCTAAATTTTTACATTGAGAGTGTCCCCAAAGTTTAGTAGAGTTTCGACAAGCCCTCAGTTTATTTTGACTTTCCGACAGTACGCGTGCAATTGCGTTTTTTCCAAAAACAGAAGCGGAGGCAAACACGCCTTAGGAAAATAATTTCCTGTTGATTTTTTTCATGTACATCTCAAATATAACATTGAGAGTGTCCCCAAATTTTCGTAGAGTTTCGACAAGCCCTCAGTTTATTTTGAATTTCCGATGGTACGCGTGCAATTGTGTTTTTGCCAAAAACGGATGCGGAGGCAAACGCGTCTTAGGAAAATAATTTCCTGCTTATTTTTTGCATGTACATCTAAAATTTTACATTGATAGTGTCCCCAAAGTTTCATAGAATTTCTACAAGCCCTCGGTTTATTTTGACTTTCCGACGGTACGCGTGCAATTGCGTTTTTGCCAAAAACGGAAGTGGAGGCAAACGCGCCTTAGGAAAATAATTTCCTGCTGATCTTTTTCATGGACATCTAAAATAATACATTGAGAGTGTCCCCAAAGTTTAGTAGAGTTTCGACAAGCCCTCAGTTTATTTTGACTTTCTGACAGTACGCGTGCAATTGCGTTTTTGCCAAAAACGGAAGCGGAGGCAAACGCGCCTTAGGAAAATAATTTCCTGCTTATTTTTTGCATTTACATCTAAAATTTTACATTGAGAGTGTCCCCAAATTTTCATAGCATTTCGACACGCCCTCAGTTTATTTTGATATTCCGACGGTACACGTGTAATTGCATTTTTGCCAAAAATAGAAGCGGAGGCAAACGCGCCTTAGGAAAATAATTTCCAGCTGATTGTTTTCATGTACATCTCAAATATAACATTGAGAGTGTCCCCAAAGTTTCGTAGAGTTTCGACAAGCCCTCGGTTTATTTTGAATTTTCGACGGTACGCGTGCAATTGTGTTTTTGCCAAAAACGGAAGCGGAGGCAAACGCGCCTTAGGAAAATAATTTCCTGCTTATTTTTTGCATTTACATCTAAAATTTTACATTGAGAGTGTCCCCAAAGTTTCATAGCATTTCGACACGCCCTCAGTTTATTTTGATATTCCGACGGTACACGTGTAATTGCATTTTTGCCAAAAATAGAAGCGGAGGCAAACGCGCCTTAGGAAAATAATTTCCAGCTGATTTTTTTCATGTACATCTCAAATATAACATTGAGAGTGTCCCCAAATTTCGTAGAGTTTCGACAAGCCCTCGGTTTATTTTGAATTTTTGACGGTACGCGTGCAATTGTGTTTTTGCCAAAAACGGAAGCGGAGGCAAACGCGCCTTAGGAAAATAATTTCCTGCTTATTTTTTGCATTTACATCTAAAATTTTACATTGAGAGTGTCCCCAAAGTTTCATAGCATTTCGACACGCCCTCAGTTTATTTTGATATTCCGACGGTACACGTGTAATTGCATTTTTGCCAAAAATAGAAGCGGAGGCAAACGCGCCTTAGGAAAATAATTTCCAGCTGATTTTTTTCATGTACATCTTAAATATAACATTGAGAGTGTCCCCAAATTTCGTAGAGTTTCGACAAGCCCTCGATTTATTTTGAATTTCTGACGGTACGCGTGCAATTGTGTTTTTGCCAAAAACGGATGCGGAGGCAAACGCGCCTTAGGAAAATATTTTTCTGCTTATTTTTTGCATGTACATCTAAAATTTTACATTGATAGTGTCCCAAAAGTTTCATAGCATTTCGACAAGCCCTCGGTTTATTTTGACTTTCCGACGGTACGCGTGCAATTGCGTTTTTGCCAAAAACGGAAGCGGAGGCAAACGCGCCGTAGGAAAATAATTTCCTGCTGATTTTTTTCATGGACATCTAAAATAATACATTGAGAGTGTCCCCAAAGTTTAGTAGAGTTTCGACAAGCCCTCAGTTTCATTTGACTTTCCGACAGTACGCGTGCAATTGCGTTTTTGCCAAAAACGGAAGCGGAGGCAAACGCGCCTTAGGAAAATAATTTCCTGCTGATTTTTTTCATGGACATCTAAAATAATACATTGAGAGTGTCCCCAAAGTTTCATAGCATTTCGACAAGCCCTCGGTTTATTTTGAATTTCCGACGGTACACGTGCAATTGCGTTTTTGCCAAAAATAGAAGCGGAGGCAAACGCGCCTTAGGAAAATAATTTCTGGTTGATTTTTTTCATGTACATCTCAAATATAACATTGAGAGTGTCCCCAAAGTTTCGTAGAGTTATGACAAGCCCTCGGTTTATTTTGAATTTCCGACGGTACGCGTGCAATTGTGTTTTTGCCAAAAACGGAAGCGGAGGCAAACGCGCCTTAGGAAAATAATTTCCTGCTTATTTTTTGAATTTACATCTAAAATTTTACATTGAGAGTGTCCCCAAAGTTTCATAGCATTTCGACAAGCCCTCGGTTTATTTTGACTTTCCGACGGTACGCGTGCAATTGCGTTTTTGCCAAAAATAGAAGCGGAGGCAAACGCGCCTTAGGAAAATAATTTCCAGCTGATTTTTTTCATGTACATCTCAAATATAACATTGAGAGTGTCCCCAAAGTTTCGTAGAGTTTCGACAAGCCCTCGGTTTATTTTGAATTTTCGACGGTACGCGTGCAATTCTGTTTTTGCCAAAAATGGAAGCGGAGGCAAACACGCCTTAGGAAAATAATTTCCTGCTTATTTTTTGCATTTACATCTAAAATTTTACATTGAGAGTGTCCCCAAAGTTTCATAGCATTTCGACACGCCCTCAGTTTATTTTGATATTCCGACGGTACACGTGTAATTGCATTTTTGCCAAAAATAGAAGCGGAGGCAAACGCGCCTTAGGAAAATAATTTCCAGCTGATTTTTTTCATGTACATCTCAAATATAACATTGAGAGTGTCCCCAAATTTCGTAGAGTTTCGACAAGCCCTCGGTTTATTTTGAATTTTCGACGGTACGCGTGCAATTATGTTTTTGCCAAAAACGGAAGCGGAGGCAAACGCGCCTTAGGAAAATAATTTCCTGCTTATTTTTTGCATTTACATCTAAAATTTTACATTGAGAGTGTCCCCAAAGTTTCATAGCATTTCGACACGCCCTCAGTTTATTTTGATATTCCGACGGTACACGTGTAATTGCATTTTTGCCAAAAATAGAAGCGGAGGCAAACGCGCCTTAGGAAAATAATTTCCAGCTGATTCTTTTCATGTACATCTCAAATATAACATTTAGAGTGTCCCCAAATTTTGTAGAGTTTCGACAAGCCCTCGGTTTATTTTGAATTTCTGACGGTACGCGTGCAATTGTGTTTTTGCCAAAAACGGATGCGGAGGCAAACGCGCCTTAGGAAAATAATTTCCTGCTTATTTTTTGCATGTACATCTAAAATTTTACATTGATAGTGTCCCCAAAGTTTCATAGCATTTCGACAAGCCCTCGGTTTATTTTGACTTTCCGACGGTACGCGTGCAATTGCGTTTTTGCCAAAAACGGAAGCGGAGGCAAACGCGCCTTAGGAAAATAATTTCCTGCTGATTTTTTTCATGGACATCTAAAATAATACATTGAGAGTGTCCCCAAAGTTTCATAGCATTTCGACAAGCCCTCGATTTATTTTGAATTTCCGACGGTACACGTGCAATTGCATTTTTGCCAAAAATAGAAGCGGAGGCAAACGCGCCTTAGGAAAATAATTTCCGGCTGATTTTTTTCATGTACATCTCAAATATAACATTGAGAGTGTCCCCAAAGTTTCGTAGAGTTTCGACAAGCCCTCGGTTTATTTTGAATTTCCGACGGTACGCGTGCAATTGTGTTTTTGCCAAAAACAGAAGCGGAGGCAAACGCGCCTTAGGAAAATAATTTCCTGCTTATTTTTTTTCATGGACATCTAAAATAATACATTGAGAGTTTCCCCAAATTTTCATAGCATTTCGACAAGCCCTCGGTTTATTTTGATATTCCAACGGTACACGTGTAATTCCGTTTTTGCCAAAAATAGAAGCGGAGGCAAACGCGCCTTAGGAAAATAATTTCCAGCTGATTTTTTTCATGTACATCTCAAATATAACATTGAGAGTGTCCCCAAAGTTTCGTAGAGTTTCGACAAGCCCTCGGTTTATTTTGAATTTCTGACGGTACGCGTGCAATTGTGTTTTTGCCAAAAACGGAAGCAGAGGCAAACGCGCCTTAGGAAAATAATTTCCTGCTTATTTTTTGCATGTACATCTAAAATTTTACATTTATAGTGTCCCCAAAGTTTCATAGCATTTCGACAAGCCCTCGGTTTATTTTGACTTTCCGACGGTACGCGTGCAATTGCGTTTTTGCCAAAAACGGAAGCGGAGGCAAACGCGCCTTAGGAAAACAATTTCCTGCTGATTTTTTTCATGGACATCCAAAATAATACATTGAGAGTGTCCCCAAAGTTTAGTAGAGTTTCGACAAGCCCTCAGTTTATTTTGACTTTCCGACAGTACGCGTGCAATTGCGTTTTTGCCAAAAACGGAAGCGGAGGCAAACGCGCCTTAGGAAAATAATTTCCTGCTGATTTTTTTCATGGACATCTAAAATAATACATTGAGAGTGTCCCCAAAGTTTCATAGCATTTTGACAAGCCCTCGGTTTATTTTGAATTTTCGACGGTACACGTGCAATTGCGTTTTTGCCAAAAATAGAAACGGAGGCAAACGCGCCTTAGGAAAATAATTTCCAGCTGATTTTTTTCATGTACATCTCAAATATAACATTGAGAGTGTCCCTAAAGTTTCGTAGAGTTTCGACAAGCCCTCGGTTTATTTTGAATTTCCGACGGTACGCGTGCAATTGTGTTTTTGCCAAAAACGGAAGCGGAGGCAAACGCGCCTTAGGAAAATAATTTCCTGCTTATTTTTTGAATGTACATCTAAAATTTTACATTGAGAGTGTCCCCAAAGTTTCATAGCATTTTGACAAGCCCTCGGTTTATTTTGAATTTCCGACGGTACGCGTGCAATTGCGTTTTTGCCAAAAACGGAAGCGGAGGCAAACGTGCCTTAGGAAAATAATTTCCTGCTGATTTTTTTCATGGACATCTAAAATAATACATTGAGAGTGTACCCAAAGTTTAGTAGAGTTTCGACAAGCCCTCAGTTTATTTTGACTTTCCGAAAGTACGCGTGCAATTGCGTTTTTGCCAAAAACATAAGCGGAGGCAAACGCGCCTTAGGAAAATAATTTCCTGCTGATTTTTTTCATGGACATCTAAAATAATACATTGAGAGTGTCCCCAAAGTTTCTTAGAGTTTCGAAAAGACCTCGATTTATTTTGAATTTCCGACGGTACGCGTGCAATTGCGTTTTTGCCAAAAACGGAAGCGGAGGTAAACGCGCCTTAGGAAAATAATTTCCTGCTGATTTTTTTCATGGACATCTAAAATAATACATTGAGAGTTTCCCCAAAGTTTCATAGCATGTCAATAAGCCCTCGGTTTATTTTGAATTTCCGACAGTACGCGTGCAATTGCGTTTTTGCCAAAAACGGAAGTGGAGGCAAACGCGCCTTAGGAAAATAATTTCATGTTGTTTTTTTGCATGTACATCTCAAATAAAACATTGAGAGTGTCCCAAAATTTTCATAGCATTTCGACACGCCCTCGGTTTATTTTGATATTCTGACGGTACACGTGTAATTGCGTTTTTGCCAAAAATAGAAGCGGAGGCAAACGCGTCTTAGGAAAATAATTTCCAGCTGATTTTTTTCATGTACATCTCAAATATAACATTGAGAGTGTCCCCAAAGTTTCGTAGAGTTTCGACAAGCCCTCAGTTTATTTTGAATTTCCGACGGTACGCGTGCAATTGTGTTTTTGCCAAAAACAGAAGCGGAGGCAAACGCGCCTTAGGAAAATAATTTCCTGCTTATTTTTTGCATGTACATCTAAAATTTTACATTGATAGTGTCCCTAAAGTTTCATAGCATTTCGACAAGCCCTCGGTTTATTTTGACTTTCTGACGGTACGCGTGCAATTGCGTTTTTGCCAAAAACGGAAGCGGAGGCAAACTCGCCTTAGGAAAATAATTTCCTGCTGATTTTTTTCATGGACATCTAAATTAATACATTGAGATTGTCCCCAAAGTTTAGTAGAGTTTCGACAAGCCCTCAGTTTATTTTGACTTTCCGACAGTACGCGTGCAATTGCGTTTTTGCCAAAAACGGAAGCGGAGGCAAACGCGCCTTAGGAAAATAATTTCCTGCTGATTTTTTTCATGGACATATAAAATAATACATTGAGAGTGTCCCCAAAGTTTCATAGCATTTCGACAAGCCCTCGGTTTATTTTGAATTTCCGACGGTACACGTGCAATTGCGTTTTTGCCAAAAATAGAAGCGGAGGCAAACGCGCCTTAGGAAAATAATTTCCAGCTGATTTTTTTCATGTACATTTCAAATATAACATTGAGAGTGTCCCCAATGTTTCGTAGAGTTTCGACAAGCCCTCGGTTTATTTTGAATTTCCGACAGTACGCGTGCAATTGTGTTTTTGCCAAAAACGGAAGCGGAGGCAAACGCGCCTTAGGAATATAATTTCCTGCTTATTTTTTGCATGTACATCTAAAATTTTACATTGACAGTGTCCCCAAAGTTTCATAGCATTTCGACAAGCCCTCGGTTTATTTTGAATTTTCGACGGTACGCGTGCAATTGTGTTTTTGCCAAAAACGGAAGCGGAGGAAAACGCGCCTTAGGAAAATAATATCCTGCTTATTTTTTTCATGGACATCTAAAATAATACATTGAGAGTGTCCCCAAAGTTTAGTAGAGTTTCGACAAGCCCTCAGTTTATTTTGACTTTCCGACAGTACGCGTGCAATTGCGTTTTTGCCAAAAACAGAAGCGGAGGCAAACGCGCCTTAGGAAAATTATTTCCTGCTGATTTTTTTCATGGACATCTAAAATATTACATTGAGAGTGTCCCCAAAGTTTCTTAGAGTTTCGACAAGACCTCGATTTATTTTGAATTTCCGACGGTACGCGTGCAATTGCGTTTTTGCCAAAAACGGAAGCGGAGGCAAACGCGCCTTAGGAAAATAATTTCCTGCTGATTTTTTTCATGGACATCTAAAATAATACATTGAGAGTTTCCCCAAAGTTTCATAGCATGTCAATAAGCCCTCGGTTTATTTTGAATTTTCGACAATACGCGTGCAATTTCGTTTTTGCCAAAAACTGAAGCGGAGGCAAACGCGCCTTAGGAAAATAATTTCATGCTGTTTTTTTGCATGTACATCTAAAATAATACATTGAGAGTGTCCCAAAATTTTCATAGCATTTCGACACGCCCTCGGTTTATTTTGATATTCTGACGGTACACGTGTAATTGCGTTTTTGCCAAAAATAGAAGCGGAGGCAAACGCGCCTTAGGAAAATAATTTCCAGCTGATTTTTTTCATGTACATCTCAAATATAACATTGAGAGTGTCCCCAAAGTTTCGTAGAGTTTCGACAAGCCCTCGGTTTATTTTGAATTTCCGACGGTACGCGTGCAATTGTGTTTTTGCCAAAAACGGAAGCGGAGGCCAACGCGCCTTAGGAAAATAATTTCCTGCTTATTTTTTGCATGTACATCTAAAATTTTACATTGATAGTGTCCCTAAAGTTTCATAGCATTTCGACAAGCCCTCGGTTTATTTTGACTTTCCGACGGTACACGTGCAATTGCGTTTTTGCCAAAAACGGAAGCGGAGGCAAACTCGCCTTAGGAAAATAATTTCCTGCTGATTTTTTTCATGGACATATAAATTAATACATTGAGATTGTCACCAAAGTTTAGTAGAGTTTCGACAAGCCCTCAGTTTATTTTGACTTTCCGACAGTACGCGTGCAATTGCGTTTTTGCCAAAAACGGAAGCGGAGGCAAACGCGCCTTAGGAAAATAATTTCCTGCTGATTTTTTTCATGGACATATAAAATAATACATTGAGAGTGTCCCCAAAGTTTCATAGCATTTCGACAAGCCCTCGGTTTATTTTGAATTTCCGACGGTACACGTGCAATTGCGTTTTTGCCAAAAATAGAAGCGGAGGCAAACGCGCCTTAGGGAAATAATTTCCAGCTGATTTTTTTCATGTACATTTCAAATATAACATTGAGAGTGTCCCCAATGTTTCGTAGAGTTTCGACAAGCCCTCGGTTTATTTTGAATTTCCGACAGTACGCGTGCAATTGTGTTTTTGCCAAAAACGGAAGCGGAGGCAAACGCGCCTTAGGAATATAATTTCCTGCTTATTTTTTGCATGTACATCTAAAATTTTACATTGAGAGTGTCCCCAAAGTTTCATAGCATTTCGACAAGCCCTCGGTTTATTTTGAATTTTCGACGGTACGCGTGCAATTGCGATTTTGCCAAAAACGGAAGCGGAGGAAAACGCGCCTTAGGAAAATAATATCCTGCTTATTTTTTTCATGGACATCTAAAATAATACATTGAGAGTGTCCCCAAAGTTTAGTAGAGTTTCGACAAGCCCTCAGTTTATTTTGACTTTCCGACAGTACGCGTGCAATTGCGTTTTTGCCAAAAACAGAAGCGGAGGCAAACGCGCCTTAGGAAAATTATTTCCTGCTGATTTTTTTCATGGACATCTAAAATAATACATTGAGAGTGTCCCCAAAGTTTCTTAGAGTTTCGACAAGACCTCGATTTATTTTGAATTTCCGACGGTACGCGTGCAATTGCGTTTTTGCCAAAAACGGAAGCGGAGGCAAACGCGCCTTAGGAAAATAATTTCCTGCTGATTTTTTTCATGGACATCTAAAATAATACATTGAGAGTTTCCCCAAAGTTTCATAGCATGTCAATAAGCCCTCGGTTTATTTTGAATTTTCGATAGTACGCGTGCAATTGCGTTTTTGCCAAAAACTGAATCGGAGGCAAACGCGCCTTAGGAAAATAATTTCATGCTGTTTCTTTGCATGTACATCTAAAATAATACATTGAGAGTGTCCCAAAATTTTCATAGCATTTCGACACGCCCTCGGTTTATTTTGATATTCTGACGGTACACGTGTAATTGCGTTTTTGCCAAAAATAGAAGCGGAGGCAAACGCGCCTTAGGAAAATAATTTCCAGCTGATTTTTTTCATGTACATCTCAAATATAACATTGAGAGTGTCCCCAAAGTTTCGTAGAGTTTCGACAAGCCCTCGGTTTATTTTGAATTTCCGACGGTACGCGTGCAATTGTGTTTTTGCCAAAAACGGAAGCGGAGGCAAACGCGCCTTAGGAAAATAATTTCCTGCTTATTTTTTGCATGTACATCTAAAATTTTACATTGATAGTGTCCCTAAAGTTTCATAGCATTTCGACAAGCCCTCGGTTTATTTTGACTTTCCGACGGTACGCGTCCAATTGCGTTTTTGCAAAAAACGGAAGCGGAGGCAAACTCGCCTTAGGAAAATAATTTCCTGCTGATTTTTTTCATGGACATCTAAATTAATAAATTGAGATTGTCCCCAAATTTTAGTAGAGTTTCGACAAGCCCTCAGTTTATTTTGACTTTCCGACAGTACGCGTGCAATTGCGTTTTTGCCAAAAACGGAAGCGGAGGCAAACGCGCCTTAGGAAAATAATTTCCTGCTGATTTTTTTCATGGACATATAAAATAATACATTGAGAGTGTCCCCAAAGTTTCATAGCATTTCGACAAGCCCTCGATTTATTTTGAATTTCCGACGGTACACGTGCAATTGCGTTTTTGCCAAAAATAGAAGCGGAGGCAAACGCGCCTTAGGAAAATAATTTCCAGCTGATTTTTTTCATGTACATTTCAAATATAACATTGAGAGTGTCCCCAATCTTTCGTAGAGTTTCGACAAGCCCTCGGTTTATTTTGAATTTCCGACGGTACGCGTGCAATTGCGTTTTTGCCAAAAATGGAAGCGGAGGCAAACGCGCCTTAAGAAAATAATTTCCTGCTTATTTTTTGCACGTACATCTAAAATTTTACATTGAGAGTGTCCCCAAAGTTTCATAGCATTTCGACAAGCCCTCGGTTTATTTTGAATTTCCGACGGTACGCGTGCAATTACGTTTTTGCCAAAAACGGAAGCGGAGGAAAACGCGCCTTAGGAAAATAATATCCTGCTTATTTTTTTCATGGACATCTAAAATAATACATTGAGAGTGTCCCCAAAGTTTAGTAGAGTTTCGACAAGCCCTCAGTTTATTTTGACTTTCCGACAGTACGCGTGCAATTGCGTTTTTGCCAAAAACAGAAGCGGAGGCAAACGCGCCTTAGGAAAATTATTTCCTGCTGATTTTTTTCATGGACATCTAAAATAATACATTGAGAGTGTCCCCAAAGTTTCTTAGAGTTTCGACAAGACCTCGATTTATTTTGAATTTCCGACGGTACGCGTGCAATTGCGTTTTTGCCAAAAATGGAAGCGGAGGCAAACGCGCCTTAGGAAAATAATTTCCTGCTGATTTTTTTCATGGACATCTAAAATAATACATTGAGAGTTTCCCCAAAGTTTCATAGCATGTCAATAAGCCCTCGGTTTATTTTGAATTTTCGACAGTACGCGTGCAATTGCGTTTTTGCCAAAAACTGAAGCGGAGGCAAACGCGCCTTAGGAAAATAATTTCATGCTGTTTTTTTGCATGTACATCTAAAATAATACATTGAGAGTGTCCCCAAATTTTCATAGCATTTCGACACGCCCTCGATTTATTTTGATATTCCGACGGTACACGTGTAATTGCGTTTTTGCCAAAAATAGAAGCGGAGGCAAACGCGCCTTAGGAAAATAATTTCCAGCTGATTGTTTTCATGTACATCTCAAATATAACATTGAGAGTGTCCCCAAAGTTTCGTAGAGTTTCGACAAGCCCTCGGTTTATTTTGAATTTCCGACGGTACGCGTGCAATTGTGTTTTTGCCAAAAACGGAAGCGGAGGCAAACGCGCCTTAGGAAAATAATTTCCTGCTGATTTTTTTCATGGACATCTAAAATAATACATTGAGAGTGTCCCAAAAGTTTCTTAGAGTTTTGACAAGCCCTCGGTTTATTTTGAATTTCCGACGGTACGCGTGCAATTGCGTTTTTGCCAAAAACAATAGCGGAGGCAAACGCGCCTTAGGAAAATAATTTCCTGCTGATTTTTTTCATGGACATCTAAAATAATACATTGAGAGTTTCCCCAAAGTTTAGTAGAGTTTCGACAAGCCCTCAGTTTATTTTGACTTTCCGAAAGTACACGTGCAATTGCGTTTTTGCCAAAAACGGAAGCGGAGGCAAACGCGCCTTAGGAAAATAATTTCCTGCTGATTTTTTTCATGGACATCTAAAATAATACATTGAGAGTGTCCCAAAAGTTTCTTAGAGTTTCGACAAGACCTCGATTTATTTTGAATTTCCGACGGTACGCGTGCAATTGCGTTTTTGCCAAAAACGGAAGCGGAGGCAAACGCGCCTTAGGAAAATAATTTCCTGTTGATTTTTTTCATTGACATCTAAAATAATACATTGAGAGTTTCCCCAAAGTTTCATAGCATGTCAATAAGCCCTCGGTTTATTTTGAATTTTCGATAGTACGCGTGCAATTGCGATTTTGCCAAAAACTGAAGCGGAGGCAAACACGCCTTAGGAAAATAATTTCCTGCTGATTTTTTTTATGGACATCTAAAATAATACATTGAGAGTGTCCCCAAAGTTTAGTAGAGTTTCGACAAGCCCTCAGTTTATTTTGACTTTCCGACAGTACGCGTGCAATTGCGTTTTTGCCAAAAACGGAAGCGGAGGCAAACGCGCCTTAGGAAAATAATTTCCAGCTGATTTTTTCCATGTACATCTCAAATATAACATCGAGAGTGTCCCCAAAGTTTCTTAGAGTTTCGACAAGACCTCGATTTATTTTGAATTTCCGACGGTACGCGTGCAATTGCGTTTTTGCCAAAAATGGAAGCGGAGGCAAACGCGCCTTAAGAAAATAATTTCCTGCTTATTTTTTGCACGTACATCTAAAATTTTACATTGAGAGTGTCCCCAAAGTTTCATAGCATTTCGACAAGCCCTCGGTTTATTTTGAATTTCCGACGGTACGCGTGCAATTGCGTTTTTGCCAAAAACGGAAGCGGAGGAAAACGCGCCATAGGAAAATAATTTCCTGCTGATTTTTTTCATGGACATCTAAAATAATACATTGAGAGTGTCCCCAAAGTTTAGTAGATTTTCGACAAGCCCTCAGTTTATTTTGACTTTCCGACAGTACGCGTGCAATTGCGTTTTTGCCAAAAACAGAAGCGGAGGCAAACGCGCCTTAGGAAAATTATTTCCTGCTGATTTTTTTCATGGACATCTAAAATAATACATTGAGAGTGTCCCCAAAGTTTCTTAGAGTTTCGACAAGACCTCGATTTATTTTGAATTTCCGACGGTACGCGTGCAATTGCGTTTT
Organism: Vicia faba; assembly: GCA_948472305.1. NCBI lineage: Eukaryota > Viridiplantae > Streptophyta > Magnoliopsida > Fabales > Fabaceae > Vicia > Vicia faba. The sequence continues at coordinate 1,218,885,219 of OX451735.1, forward strand.
TGCCAAAAACGGAAGCGGAGGCAAACGCGCCTTAGGAAAATAATTTCCTGCTGATTTTTTTCATGGACATCTAAAATAATACATTGAGAGTTTCCCCAAAGTTTCATAGCATGTCAATAAGCCCTCGGTTTATTTTGAATTTTCGACAGTACGCGTGCAATTGCGTTTTTGCCAAAAACTGAAGCGGAGGCAAACGCGCATTAGGAAAATAATTACATGCTGTTTTTTTGCATGTACATCTCAAATAATACATTGAGAGTGTCCCCAAATTTTCATAGCATTTCGACACGCCCTCGATTTATTTTGATATTCCGACGGTACACGTGTAATTGCGTTTTTGCCAAAAATAGAAGCGGAGGCAAACGCGCCTTAGGAAAATAATTTCTAGCTGATTTTTTTCATGTACATCTCAAATATAACATTGAGAGTGTCCCCAAAGTTTCGTAGAGTTTCGACAAGCCCTCGGTTTATTTTGAATTTCCGACGGTACGCGTGCAATTGCGTTTTTGCCAAAAACGGAAGCGGAGGCAAACGCGCCTTAGGAAAATAATTTCCTGCTGATTTTTTTCATGGACATCTAAAATAATACATTGAGAGTGTCCCAAAAGTTTCGTAGAGTTTCGACAAGCCCTCGGTTTATTTTGAATTTCCGACGGTACGCGTGCAATTGCGTTTTTGCCAAAAACGGAAGCGGAGGCAAACGCGCCTTAGGAAAATAATTTCCTGCTGATTTTTTTCATGGACATCTAAAATAATACATTGAGAGTGTCCCAAAATTTTCTTAGAGTTTCGACAAGACCTCGATTTATTTTGAATTTCCGACGGTACGCGTGCAATTGCGTTTTTGCCAAAAACGGAAGCGGAGGCAAACGCGCCTTAGGAAAATAATTTCCTGCTGATTTTTTTCATGGACATCTAAAATAATACATTGAGAGTTTCGCCAAAGTTTCATAGCATGTCAATAAGCCCTCGGTTTATTTTGAATTTCCGACAGTACGCGTGCAATTGCGTTTTTGCCAAAAACGGAAGTGGAGGCAAACGCGCCTTAGGAAAATAATTTCATGCTTTTTTTGGCATGTACATCTCAAATAATACATTGAGAGTGTCCCAAAATTTTCATAGCATTTCGACACGCCCTCGGTTTATTTTGATATTCTAACGGTACACGTGTAATTGCGTTTTTGCCAAAAATAGAAGCGGAGGCAAACGCGCCTTAGGAAAATAATTTCCAGCTGATTTTTTTCATGTACATCTCAAATATAACATTAAGAGTGTCCCCAAAGTTTCGTAGAGTTTCGACAAGCCCTCGGTTTATTTTGAATTTCCGACGTTACGCGTGCAATTGTGTTTTTGCCAAAAACGGAAGCGGAGGCAAACGCGCCTTAGGAAAATAATTTCCTGCTTATTTTTTGCATGTACATCTAAAATTTTACATTGATAGTGTCCCCAAAGTTTCATAGCATTTCGACAATCCCTCAGTTTATTTTGACTTTCCGACGGTACGCGTGCAATTGCGTTTTTGCCAAAAACGGAAGTGGAGGCAAACTCGCCTTAGGAAAATAATTTCCTGCTGATTTTTTTCATGGACATCTAAAATAATACATTGAGAGTGTCCCAAAAGTTTCGTAGAGTTTCGACAAGCCCTCGGTTTATTTTGAATTTCCGACGGTACGCGTGCAATTGCGTTTTTGCCAAAAACGGAAGCGGAGGCAAACGCGCCTTAGGAAAATAATTTCCTGCTGATTTTTTTCATGGACATCTAAAATAATACATTGAGAGTGTCCCAAAAGTTTCGTAGAGTTTCGACAAGCCCTCGGTTTATTTTGAATTTCCGACGGTACGCGTGCAATTGCGTTTTTGCCAAAAACGGAAGCGGAGGCAAACGCGCCTTAGGAAAATAATTTCCTGCTGATTTTTTTCATGGACATCTAAAATAATACATTGAGAGTGTCCCAAAATTTTCTTAGAGTTTCGACAAGACCTCGATTTATTTTGAATTTCCGACGGTACGCGTGCAATTGCGTTTTTGCCAAAAACGGAAGCGGAGGCAAACGCGCCTTAGGAAAATAATTTCCTGCTGATTTTTTTCATGGACATCTAAAATAATACATTGAGAGTTTCGCCAAAGTTTCATAGCATGTCAATAAGCCCTCGGTTTATTTTGAATTTCCGACAGTACGCGTGCAATTGCGTTTTTGCCAAAAACGGAAGTGGAGGCAAACGCGCCTTAGGAAAATAATTTCATGCTTTTTTTGGCATGTACATCTCAAATAATACATTGAGAGTGTCCCAAAATTTTCATAGCATTTCGACACGCCCTCGGTTTATTTTGATATTCTAACGGTACACGTGTAATTGCGTTTTTGCCAAAAATAGAAGCGGAGGCAAACGCGCCTTAGGAAAATAATTTCCAGCTGATTTTTTTCATGTACATCTCAAATATAACATTAAGAGTGTCCCCAAAGTTTCGTAGAGTTTCGACAAGCCCTGGGTTTATTTTGAATTTCCGACGGTACGCGTGCAATTGTGTTTTTGCCAAAAACGGAAGCGGAGGCAAACGCGCCTTAGGAAAATAATTTCCTGCTTATTTTTTGCATGTACATCTAAAATTTTACATTGATAGTGTCCCCAAAGTTTCATAGCATTTCGACAATCCCTCAGTTTATTTTGACTTTCCGACGGTACGCGTGCAATTGCGTTTTTGCCAAAAACGGAAGTGGAGGCAAACTCGCCTTAGGAAAATAATTTCCTGCTGATTTTTTTCATGGACATCTAAATTAATACATTGAGATTGTCCCCAAAATTTAGTAGAGTTTCGACAAGCCCTCAGTTTATTTTGACTTTCCGACAGTACGCGTGCAGTTGCGTTTTTGCCAAAAACGGAAGCGGAGGCAAACGCGCCTTAGGAAAATAATTTCCTGCTGATTTTTTTCATGGACATCTAAAATAATACATTGAGAGTGTCCCCAAAGTTTCATAGCATTTCGACAAGCCCTCGGTTTATTTTGAATTTCCGACGGTACACGTGCAATTGCGTTTTTGCCAAAAACAGAAGCGGAGGCAAACGCGCCTTAGGAAAATTATTTCCTGCTGATTTTTTTCATGGACATCTAAAATAATACATTGAGAGTGTCCCCAGAGTTTCTTAGAGTTTCGACAAGACCTCGATTTATTTTGAATTTCCGACGGTACGCGTGCAATTACGTTTTTGCCAAAAACGGAAGCGGAGGCAAACGCGCCTTAGGAAAATAATTTCCTGCTGATTTTTTTCATGGACATCTAAAATAATACATTGAGAGTTTCCCCAAAGTTTCATAGCATGTCAATAAGCCCTCGGTTTATTTTGAATTTTCGATAGTACGCGTGCAATTGCGATTTTGCCAAAAACTGAAGCGGAGGCAAACGCGCCTTAGGAAAATAATTTCCTGCTGATTTTTTTTATGGACATCTTAAATAATACATTGAGAGTGTCCCCAAAGTTTAGTAGAGTTTCGACAAGCCCTCAGTTTATTTTGACTTTCCGACAGTACGCGTGCAATTGCGTTTTTGCCAAAAACGGAAGCGGAGGCAAACGCGCCTTAGGAAAATAATTTCCAGCTGATTTTTTTCATGTACATCTCAAATATAACATTGAGAGTGTCCCCAAAGTTTCTTATAGTTTCGACAAGACCTCGATTTATTTTGAATTTCCGACGGTACGCGTGCAATTGCGTTTTTGCCAAAAACGGAAGCGGAGGCAAACGCGCCTTAGGAAAATAATTTCATGCTTATTTTTTGCACGTACATCTAAAATTTTACATTGAGAGTGTCCCCAAAGTTTCATAGCATTTCGACAAGCCCTCGGTTTATTTTGAATTTCCGACGGTACGCGTGCAATTGCGTTTTTGCCAAAAACGGAAGCGGAGGAAAACGCGCCTTAGGAAAATAATTTCCTGCTGATTTTTTTCATGGACATCTAAAATAATACATTGAGAGTGTCCCCAAAGTTTAGTAGAGTTTCGACAAGCCCTCAGTTTATTTTGACTTTCCGACAGTAAGCGTGCAATTGCGTTTTTGCCAAAAACAGAAGCGTAGGCAAACGCGCCTTAGGAAAATTATTTCCTGCTTATTTTTTTCATGGACATCTAAAATAATACATTGAGAGTGTCCCCAAAGTTTCTTAGAGTTTCGACAAGACCTCGATTTATTTTGAATTTCCGACGGTACGCGTGCAATTGCGTTTTTGCCAAAAACGGAATCGGAGGCAAACGCGCCTTAGGAAAATAATTTCCTGCTGACTTTTTTCATGGACATCTAAAATAATACATTGAGAGTTTCCCCAAAGTTTCATAGCATGTCAATAAGCCCTCGGTTTATTTTGAATTTTCGACAGTACGCGTGCAATTGCGTTTTTGCCAAAAACTGAAGCGGAGGCAAACGCGCATTAGGAAAATAATTACATGCTGTTTTTTTGCATGTACATCTCAAATAATACATTGAGAGTGTCCCCAAATTTTCATAGCATTTCGACACGCCCTCGATTTATTTTGATATTCCGACGGTACACGTGTAATTGCGTTTTTGCCAAAAATAGAAGCGGAGGCAAACGCGCCTTAGGAAAATAATTTCTAGCTGATTTTTTTCATGTACATCTCAAATATAACATTGAGAGTTTCCCCAAAGTTTCGTAGAGTTTCGACAAGCCCTCGGTTTATTTTGAATTTCCGAAGGTACGCGTGCAATTGCGTTTTTGCCAAAAACGGAAGCGGAGGCAAACGCGCCTTAGGAAAATAATTTCCTGCTGATTTTTTTCATGGACATCTAAAATAATACATTGAGAGTGTCCCAAAAGTTTCGTAGAGTTTCGACAAGCCCTCGGTTTATTTTGAATTTCCGACGGTACGCGTGCAATTGCATTTTTGCCAAAAACGGAAGCGGAGGCAAACGCGCCTTAGGAAAATAATTTCCTGCTGATTTTTTTCATGGACATCTAAAATAATACATTGAGAGTGTCCCAAAAGTTTCTTAGAGTTTCGACAAGACCTCGGTTTATTTTGAATTTCCGACGGTACGCGTGCAATTGCGTTTTTGCCAAAAACGGAAGCGGAGGCAAACGCGCCTTAGGAAAATAATTTCCTGCTGATTTTTTTCATGGACATCTAAAATTTTACATTGATAGTGTCCCCAAAGTTTCATAGCATTTCGACAAGCCCTCGGTTTATTTTGACTTTCCGACGGTACGCGTGCAATTGCGTTTTTGCCAAAAACGGAAGTGGAGGCAAACTCGCCTTAGGAAAATAATTTCCTGCTGATTTTTTTCATGGACATCTAAATTAATACATTGAGATTGTCCCCAAAATTTAGTAGAGTTTCGACAAGCCCTCAGTTTATTTTGACTTTCCGACAGTACGCGTGCAATTGCGTTTTTACCAAAAACGGAAGCGGAGGCAAACGCGCCTTAGGAAAATAATTTCCTGCTGATTTTTTTCATGGACATCTAAAATAATACATTGAGAGTGTCCCCAAAGTTTCATAGCATTTCGACAAGCCCTCGGTTTATTTGGAATTTCCGACGGTACACGTGCAATTGCGTTTTTGCCAAAAATAGAAGCGGAGGCAAACGCGCCTTAGGAAAATAATTTCCAGCTGATTTTTTTCATGTACATCTCAAATATAACATTGAGAGTGTCCCCAATGTTTCTTAGAGTTTCGACAAGCCCTCGGTTTATTTTAAATTTCCGACGATACGCGTGCAATTGTGTTTTTGCCAAAAACGGAAGCGGAGGCAAATGCTCCTTAGGAAAATAATTTCCTTCTTATTTTTTGCATGTACATCTAAAATTTTACATTGAGAGTGTCCCCAAAGTTTCATAGCATTTCGACAAGCCCTCGGTTTATTTTGAATTTCCGACGGTACGCGTGCAATTGTGTTTTTGCCAAAAACGGAAGCGGAGGCAAACGCTCCTTAGGAAAATAATATCCTGCTTATTTTTTTCATGGACATCTAAAATAATACATTGAGAGTGTCCCCAAAGTTTAGTAGATTTTCGACAAGCCCTCAGTATATTTTGACTTTCCGACAGTACGCGTGCAATTGCGTTTTTGCCAAAAACAGAAGCGGAGGCAAACGCGCCTTAGGAAAATTATTTCCTGCTGATTTTTTTCATGGACATCTAAAATAATACATTGAGAGTTTCCCCAAAGTTTCTTAGAGTTTCGACAAGACCTCGATTTATTTTGAATTTCCGACGGTACGCGTGCAATTGCCTTTTTGCCAAAAACGGAAGCGGAGGCAAACGCGCCTTAGGAAAATAATTTCCTGCTGATTTTTTTCATGGACATCTAAAATAATACATTGAGAGTGTCCCCAAAGTTTCATAGCATGTCAATAAGCCCTCGGTTTATTTTTAATTTTCGACAGTACGCGTGCAATTGCGTTTTTGCCAAAAACTGAAGCGGAGGCAAACGCGCCTTAGGAAAATAATTTCATGCTGTTTTTTTGCATGTACATCTCAAATAATACATTGAGAGTGTCCCCAAATTTTTATAGCATTTCGACACGCCCTCGATTTATTTTGATATTCCGACGGTACACGTGTAATTGCGTTTTTGCCAAAAATAGAAGCGGAGGCAAACGCGCCTTAGGAAAATAATTTCTAGCTGATTTTTTTCATGTACATCTCAAATATAACATTGAGAGTGTCCCCAAAGTTTCGTAGAGTTTCGACAAGCCCTCGGTTTATTTTGAATTTCCGAAAGTACGCGTGCAATTGCGTTTTTGCCAAAAACGGAAGCGGAGGCAAACGCGCCTTAGGAAAATAATTTCCTGCTTATTTTTTGCATGTACATCTAAAATTTTACATTGATAGTGTCCCCAAAGTTTCATAGCATTTCGACAAGCCCTCGGTTTATTTTGACTTTCCGACGGTACGCGTGCAATTGCGTTTTTGCCAAAAACGGAAGCGGAGGCAAACGCGCCTTAGGAAAATAATTTCCTGCTGATTTTTTTCATGGACATCTAAAATAATACATTGAGAGTGTCCCCAAAGTTTCATAGCATGTCAATAAGCCCTCGGTTTATTTTGAATTTTCGACAGTACGCGTGCAATTGCGTTTTTGCCAAAAACTGAAGCGGAGGCAAACGCGCCTTAGTAAAATAATTTCATGCTGTTTTTTTGCATGTACATCTCAAATAATACATTGAGAGTGTCCCCAAATTTTTATAGCATTTCGACACGCCCTCGATTTATTTTGATATTCCGACGGTACACGTGTAATTGCGTTTTTGCCAAAAATAGAAGCGGAGGCAAACGCGCCTTAGGAAAATAATTTCTAGCTGATTTTTTTCATGTACATCGCAAATATAACATTGAGAGTGTCCCCAAAGTTTCGTAGAGTTTCGACAAGCCCTCGGTTTATTTTGAATTTCCGACAGTACGCGTGCAATTGCGTTTTTGCCAAAAACGGAAGCGGAGGCAAACGCGCCTTATTAAAATAATTTCCTGCTGATTTTTTTCATGGACATCTAGAATAATACATTGAGAGTGTCCCCAAAGTTTCTTAGAGTTTCGACAAGACCTCGATTTATTTTGAATTTCCGACGGTACGCGTGCAATTGCGTTTTTGCCAAAAACGGAAGCGGAGGCAAACGCGCCTTAGGAAAATAATTTCCTGCTGATTTTTTTCATGGACATCTAAAATAATACATTGAGAGTTTCCCAAAAGTTTCATAGCATGTCAATAAGCCCTCGGTTTATTTTGAATTTCCGACAGTACGCGTGCAATTGCGTTTTTGCCAAAAACGGAAGCGGAGGCAAACGCGCCTTAGGAAAATAATTTCATGCTGTTTTTTTGCATGTACATCTCAAATAATACATTGAGAGTGTCCCCAAATTTTCATAGCATTTCGACACGCCCTCGGTTTATTTTGATATTCCGACGGTACACGTTTAATTGCGTTTTTTCCAAAAATAGAAGTGGAGGCAAACGCGCCTTAGGAAAATAATTTCCAGCTGATTTTTTTCATGTACATCTCAAATATAACATTGAGAGTGTCCCCAAAGTTTCGTAGAGTTTCGACAAGCCCTCAGTTTATTTTGAATTTCCGATGGTACGCGTGCAATTGTGTTTTTGCCAAAAACGGAAGTGGAGGAAAACGCGCCTTAGGAAAATAATTTCCTGCTTATTTTTTCCATGTACATCTAAAATTTTACATTGATAGTGTCCCCAAAGTTTCATAGCATTTCGACAAGCCCTCGGTTTATTTTGACTTTCCGACGGTACTCGTGCAATTGCGTTTTTGCCAAAAACGGAAGCGGAGGCAAACGCGCCTTAGGAAAATAATTTCCTGCTGATTTTTTTCATGGACATCTAAAATAATAAATTGAGAGTGTCCCCAAAGTTTAGTAGAGTTTCGACAAGCCCTCAGTTTATTTTGACTTTCCGACAGTACGCGTGCAATTGCGTTTTTGCCAAAAACGGAAGTGGAGGCAAACTCGCCTTAGGAAAATAATTTCCTACTGATTTTTTTCATGGACATCTAAATTAATACATTGAGATTGTCCCCAAAATTTAGTAGAGTTTCGACAAGCCCTCAGTTTATTTTGAATTTCCGACAGTACGCGTGCAATTGCGTTTTTACCAAAAACGGAAGCGGAGGCAAACGCGCCTTAGGAAAATAATTTCCTGCTGATTTTTTTCATGGACATCTAAAATAATACATTGAGAGTGTCCCCAAAGTTTCATAGCATTTCGACAAGCCCTCGGTTTATTTTGAATTTCCGACGGTACACGTGCAATTGCGTTTTTGCCAAAAATAGAAGTGGAGGCAAACGCGCCTTAGGAAAATAATTTCCAGCTGATTTTTTTCATGTACATCTCAAATATAACATTGAGAGTGTCCCCAATGTTTCTTAGAGTTTCGACAAGCCATCGGTTTATTTTGAATTTCCGACGGTACGCGTGCAATTGTGTTTTTGCCAAAAACGGAAGCGGAGGCAAACGCTCCTTAGGAAAATAATATCCTGCTTATTTTTTTCATGGACATCTAAAATAATACAGTGAGAGTGTCCCCAAAGTTTAGTAGAGTTTCGACAAGCCCTCAGTTTATTTTGACTTTCCGACAGTACGCGTGCAATTGCGTTTTTGCCAAAAACAGAAGCGGAGGCAAACGCGCCTTAGGAAAATTATTTCCTGCTGATTTTTTTCATGGACATCTAAAATAATACATTGAGAGTGTCCCCAAAGTTTCTTAGAGTTTCGACAAGACCTCGATTTATTTTGAATTTCCGACGGTACACGTGCAATTGCCTTTTTGCCAAAAACGGAAGCGGAGGCAAACGCGCCTTAGGAAAATAATTTCCTGCTGATTTTTTTCATGGACATCTAAAATAATACATTGAGAGTTTCCCCAAAGTTTCATAGCATGTCAATAAGCCCTCGGTTTATTTTGAATTTTCGACAGTACGCGTGCAATTGCATTTTTGCCAAAAACTGAAGCGGAGACAAACGCGCCTTAGGAAAATAATTTCATGCTGTTTTTTTGCATGTACATCTCAAATAATACATTGAGAGTGTCCCCAAATTTTTATAGCATTTCGACACGCCCTCGATTTATTTTGATATTCCGACGGTACACTTGTAATTGCGTTTTTGCCAAAAATAGAAGCGGAGGCAAACGCGCCTTAGGAAAATAATTTCTAGCTGATTTTTTTCATGTACATCTCAAATATAACATTGAGAGTGTCCCCAAAGTTTCGTAGAGTTTCGACAAGCCCTCGGTTTATTTTGAATTTCCGACAGTACGCGTGCAATTGCGTTTTTGCCAAAAACGGAAGCGGAGGCAAACGCGCCTTATTAAAATAATTTCCTGCTGATTTTTTTCATGGACATCTAAAATAATACATTGAGAGTGTCCCCAAAGTTTCTTAGAGTTTCGACAAGACCTCGATTTATTTTGAATTTCCGACGGTACGCGTGCAATTGCGTTTTCGCCAAAAACGGAAGCGGAGGCAAACGCGCCTTAGGAAAATAATTTCCTGCTGATTTTCTTCATGGACATCTAAAATAATACATTGAGAGTTTCCCAAAAGTTTCATAGCATGTCAATAAGCCCTCGGTTTATTTTGAATTTCCGACAGTCCGCGTGCAATTGCGTTTTTGCCAAAAACGGAAGCGGAGGCAAACGCGCCTTAGGAAAATAATTTCATGTTGTTTTTTTGCATGTACATCTCAAATAATACATTGAGAGTGTCCCCAAATTTTCATAGCATTTCGACACGCCCTCGGTTTATTTTGATATTCCGACGGTACACGTGTAATTGCGTTTTTGCCAAACATAGAAGCGGAGGCAAACGCGCCTTAGGAAAATAATTTCCAGCTGATTTTTTTCATGTACATCTCAAATATAACATTGAGAGTGTCCCCAAAGTTTCGTAGAGTTTCGACAAGCCCTCGGTTTATTTTGAATTTCCGACGGTACGCGTGCAATTGTGTTTTTGCCAAAAACGGAAGCGGAGGCAAACGCGCCTTAGGAAAATAATTTCCTGCTTATTTTTTGCATGTACATCTAAAATTTTACATTGATAGTGTCCCCAAAGTTTCATAGCATTTCGACAAGCCCTCGGTTTATTTTGACTTTCCGACGGTACGCGTGCAATTGGGTTTTTGCCAAAAACGGAAGCGGAGGCAAACGCGCCTTAGGAAAATAATTTCATGCTGTTTTTTTGCATGTACATCTCAAATAATACATTGAGAGTGTCCCCAAATTTTCATAGCATTTCGACACGCCCTCGGTTTATTTTGATATTCCAACGGTACACGTGTAATTGCGTTTTTGCCAAAAATAGAAGCGGAGGCAAATGCGCCTTAGGAAAATAATTTCCAGCTGATTTTTTTCATGTACATCTCAAATATAACATTGAGAGTGTCCCCAAAGTTTCGTAGACTTTCAACAAGCCCTCGGTTTATTTTGAATTTCCGACGGTACGCGTGCAATTGTGTTTTTGCCAAAAACGGAAGCGGAGGCAAACGCGCCTTAGGAAAATAATTTCCTGCTTATTTTTTGCATGTACATCTAAAATTTTACATTGATAGTGTCCCCAAAGTTTCATAGCATTTCGACAAGCCCTCGGTTTATTTTGACTTTCCGACGGTACGCGTGCAATTGCGTTTTTGCCAAAAACGGAAGCGGAGGCAAACGCGCCTTAGGAAAATAATTTCCTGCTGATTTTTTTCATGGACATCTAAAATAATACATTGAGAGTGTCCCCAAAGTTTCATAGCATGTCAATAAGCCCTCGGTTTATTTTGAATTTTCGACAGTACGCGTGCAATTGCGTTTTTGCCAAAAACTGAAGCGGAGGCAAACGCGCCTTAGTAAAATAATTTCATGCTGTTTTTTTGCATGTACATCTCAAATAATACATTGAGAGTGTCCCCAAATTTTTATAGCATTTCGACACGCCCTCGATTTATTTTGATATTCCGACGGTACACGTGTAATTGCGTTTTTGCCAAAAATAGAAGCGGAGGCAAACGCGCCTTAGGAAAATAATTTCTAGCTGATTTTTTTCATGTACATCGCAAATATAACATTGAGAGTGTCCCCAAAGTTTCGTAGAGTTTCGACAAGCCCTCAGTTTATTTTGAATTTCCGACAGTACGCGTGCAATTGCGTTTTTGCCAAAAACGGAAGCGGAGGCAAACACGCCTTATTAAAATAATTTCCTGCTGATTTTTTTCATGGACATCTAAAATAATACATTGAGAGTGTCCCCAAAGTTTCTTAGAGTTTCGACAAGACCTCGATTTATTTTGAATTTCCGACGGTACGCGTGCAATTGCGTTTTTGCCAAAAACGGAAGCGGAGGCAAACGCGCCTTAGGAAAATAATTTCCTGCTGATTTTCTTCATGGACATCTAAAATAATACATTGAGAGTTTCCCAAAAGTTTCATAGCATGTCAATAAGCCCTCGGTTTATTTTGAATTTCCGACAGTCCGCGTGCAATTGCGTTTTTGCCAAAAACGGAAGCGGAGGCAAACGCGCCTTAGGAAAATAATTTCATGTTGTTTTTTTGCATGTACATCTCAAATAATACATTGAGAGTGTCCCCAAATTTTCATAGCATTTCGACACGCCCTCGGTTTATTTTGATATTCCGACGGTACACGTGTAATTGCGTTTTTGCCAAAACTAGAAGCGGAGGCAAACGCGCCTTAGGAAAATAATTTCCAGCTGATTTTTTTCATGTACATCTCAAATATAACATTGAGAGTGTCCCCAAAGTTTCGTAGAGTTTCGACAAGCCCTCTGTTTATTTTGAATTTCCGACGGTACGCGTGCAATTGTGTTTTTGCCAAAAACGGAAGCGGAGGCAAACGCGCCTTAGGAAAATAATTTCCTGCTTATTTTTTGCATGTACATCTAAAATTTTACATTGATAGTGTCCCCAAAGTTTCATAGCATTTCGACAAGCCCTCGGTTTATTTTGACTTTCCGACGGTACGCGTGCAATTGGGTTTTTGCCAAAAACGGAAGCGGAGGCAAACGCGCCTTAGGAAAATAATTTCATGCTGTTTTTTTGCATGTACATCTCAAATAATACATTGAGAGTGTCCCCAAATTTTCATAGCATTTCGACACGCCCTCGGTTTATTTTGATATTCCAACGGTACACGTGTAATTGCGTTTTTGCCAAAAATAGAAGCGGAGGCAAACGCGCCTTAGGAAAATAATTTCCAGCTGATTTTTTTCATGTACATCTCAAATATAACATTGAGAGTGTCCCCAAAGTTTCGTAGACTTTCAACAAGCCCTCGGTTTATTTTGAATTTCCGACGGTACGCGTGCAATTGTGTTTTTGCCAAAAACGGAAGCGGAGGCAAACGCGCCTTAGGAAAATAATTTCCTGCTTTTTTTTTGCATGTACATCTAAAATTTTACATTGATAGTGTCCCCAAAGTTTCATAGCATTTCGACAAGCCCTCGGTTTATTTTGACTTTCCGACGGTACGCGTGCAATTGCGTTTTTGCCAAAAACGGAAGCGGAGGCAAACGCGCCTTAGGAAAATAATTTCCTGCTGATTTTTTTCATGGACATCTAAAATAATACATTGAGAGTGTCCCCAAAGTTTCATAGCATGTCAATAAGCCCTCGGTTTATTTTGAATTTTCGACAGTACGCGTGCAATTGCGTTTTTGCCAAAAACTGAAGCGGAGGCAAACGCGCCTTAGTAAAATAATTTCATGCTGTTTTTTTGCATGTACATCTCAAATAATACATTGAGAGTGTCCCAAAATTTTTATAGCATTTCGACACGCCCTCGATTTATTTTGATATTCCGACGGTACACGTGTAATTGCGTTTTTGCCAAAAATAGAAGCGGAGGCAAACGCGCCTTAGGAAAATAATTTCTAGCTGATTTTTTTCATGTACATCGCAAATATAACATTGAGAGTGTCCCCAAAGTTTCGTAGAGTTTCGACAAGCCCTCAGTTTATTTTGAATTTCCGACAGTACGCGTGCAATTGCGTTTTTGCCAAAAACGGAAGCGGAGGCAAACGCGCCTTATTAAAATAATTTCCTGCTGATTTTTTTCATGGACATCTAAAATAATACATTGAGAGTGTCCCCAAAGTTTCTTAGAGTTTCGACAAGACCTCGATTTATTTTGAATTTCCGACGGTACGCGTGCAATTGCGTTTTTGCCAAAAACGGAAGCGGAGGCAAACGCGCCTTAGGAAAATAATTTCCTGCTGATTTTTTTCATGGACATCTAAAATAATACATTGAGAGTTTCCCAAAAGTTTCATAGCATGTCAATAAGCCCTCGGTTTATTTTGAATTTCCGACAGTACGCGTGCAATTGCGTTTTTGCCAAAAACGGAAGCGGAGGCAAACGCGCCTTAGGAAAATAATTTCATGCTGTTTTTTTGCATGTACATCTCAAATAATACATTGAGAGTGTCCCAAAATTTTCAGAGCATTTCGACACGCCCTCGGTTTATTTTGATATTCCGACGGTACACGTTTAATTGCGTTTTTTCCAAAAATAGAAGTGGAGGCAAACGCGCCTTAGGAAAATAATTTCCAGCTGATTTTTTTCATGTACATCTCAAATATAACATTGAGAGTGTCCCCAAAGTTTCGTAGAGTTTCGACAAGCCCTCAGTTTATTTTGAATTTCCGATGGTACGCGTGCAATTGTGTTTTTGCCAAAAACGGAAGCGGAGGAAAACGCGCCTTAGGAAAATAATTTCCTGCTTATTTTTTGCATGTACATCTAAAATTTTACATTGATAGTGTCCCCAAAGTTTCATAGCATTTCGACAAGCCCTCGGTTTATTTTGACTTTCCGACGGTACTCGTGCAATTGCGTTTTTGCCAAAAACGGAAGCGGAGGCAAACGCGCCTTAGGAAAATGATTTCCTGCTGATTTTTTTCATGGACATCTAAAATAATAAATTGAGAGTGTCCCCAAAGTTTAGTAGAGTTTCGACAAGCCCTCAGTTTATTTTGACTTTCCGACAGTACGCGTGCAATTGCGTTTTTGCCAAAAACGGAAGCGGAGGCAAACGCGCCTTAGGAAAATAATTTCCAGCTGATTTTTTTCATGTACATCTCAAATATAACATTGAGAGTGTCCCCAAAGTTTCGTATAGTTTCGACAAGCCCTCGGTTTATTTTGAATTTCCGACGGTACGCGTGCAATTGCGTTTTTGCCAAAAACGGAAGCGGAGGAAAACGCGCCTTAGGAAAATAATATCCTGCTTATTTTTTTCATGGACATCTAAAATAATACATTGAAAGTGTCCCCAAAGTTTAGTAGAGTTTCGACAAGCCCTCAGTTTATTTTGACTTTCCGACAGTACGCGTGCAATTGCGTTTTTGCCAAAAACAGAAGCGGAAGCAAACGCGCCTTAGGAAAATTATTTCCTGCTGATTTTTTTCATGGACATCTAAAATAATACATTGAGAGTGTCCCCAAAGTTTCTTAGAGTTTCGACAAGACCTCGATTTATTTTGAATTTCCGACGGTACGCGTGCAATTGCGTTTTTGCCAAAAACGGAAGCGGAGGCAAACGCGCCTTAGGAAAATAATTTCCTGCTGATTTTTTTCATGGACATCTAAAATAATACATTGAGAGTTTCCCAAAAGTTTCATAGCATGTCAATAAGCCCTCGGTTTATTTTGAATTTTCGACAGTACGCGTGCAATTGCGTTTTTGCCAAAAACTGAAGCGGAGGCAAACGCGCCTTAGGAAAATAATTTCATGCTGTTTTTTTGCATGTACATCTCAAATAATACATTGTGAGTGTCCCCAAATGTTTATAGCATTTCGACACGCCCTCGATTTATTTTGATATTCCGACGGTACACGTGTAATTGCGTTTTTGCCAAAAATAGAAGCGGAGGCAAACGCGCCTTAGGAAAATAATTTCTAGCTGATTTTTTTCATGTACATCTCAAATATAACATTGAGAGTGTCCCCAATGTTTCGTAGAGTTTCGACAAGCCCTCGGTTTATTTTGAATTTCCGACAGTGCGCGTGCAATTGCGTTTTTGCCAAAAACGGAAGCAGAGGCAAACGCGCCTTATTAAAATAATTTCCTGCTGATTTTTTTCATGGACATCTAAAATAATACATTGAGAGTGTCCCCAAAGTTTCTTAGAGTTTCGACAAGACCTCGATTTATATTGAATTTCCGACGGTACGCGTGCAATTGCGTTTTTGCCAAAAACGGAAGCGGAGGCAAACGCGCCTTAGGTAAATAATTTCCTGCTGATTTTTTTCATGGACATCTAAAATAATACATTGAGAGTTTCCCCAAAGTTTCATAGCATGTCAATAAGCCCTCGGTTTATTTTGAATTTCCGACAGTACGCGTGCAATTGCGTTTTTGCCAAAAACGGAAGCGGAGGCAAACGCGCCTTAGGAAAATAATTTCATGCTGTTTTTTTGCATGTACATCTCAAATAATACATTGAGAGTGTCCCCAAATTTTCATAGCATTTCGACACGCCCTCGGTTTATTTTGATATTCCGACGGTACACGTGTAATTGCGTTTTTGCCAAAAACGGAAGCGGAGGCAAACGCGCCTTAGGAAAATAATTTCCAGCTGATTTTTTTCATGTACATCTCAAATATAACATTGAGAGTGTCCCCAAAGTTTCGTAGAGTTTCGACAAGCCCTCGGTTTATTTTGAATTTCCGACGGTACGAGTGCAATTGTGTTTTTGCCAAAAACGGAAGCGGAGGCAAACGCGCCTTAGGAAAATAATTTCCTGCTTATTTTTTGCATGTACATCTAAAATTTTACATTGATAGTGTCCCCAAAGTTTCATAGCATTTCGACAAGCCCTCGGTTTATTTTGACTTTCCGACGGTACGCGTGCAATTGCGTTTTTGCCAAAAACGGAAGCGGAGGCAAACGCGCCTTAGGAAAATAATTTCCTACTGATTTTTTTCATGGACATCTAAAATAATACATTGAGAGTGTCCCCAAAGTTTCGTAGAGTTTCGACAAGCCCTCGGTTTATTTTGAATTTCCGACAGTACGCGTGCAATTGCGTTTTTCCCAAAAACGGAAGCAGAGGCAAACGCGCCTTATTAAAATGATTTCCTGCTGATTTTTTTCATGGACATCTAAAATAATACATTGAGAGTGTCCCCAAAGTTTCTTAGAGTTTCGACAAGACCTCGATTTATTTTGAATTTCCGACGGTACGCGTGCAATTGCGTTTTTGCCAAAAACGGAAGCGGAGGCAAACGCGCCTTAGGAAAATAATTTCCTGCTGATTTTTTTCATGGACATCTAAAATAATACATTGAGAGTTTCCCAAAAGTTTCATAGCATGTCAATAAGCCCTCGGTTTATTTTGAATTTCCGACAGTACGCGTGCAATTGCGTTTTTGCCAAAAACGGAAGCGGAGGCAAACGCGCCTTAGGAAAATAATTTCATGCTGTTTTTTTGCATGTACATCTCAAATAATACATTGTGAGTGTCCCCAAATGTTTATAGCATTTCGACACGCCCTCGATTTATTTTGATATTCCGACGGTACACGTGTAATTGCGTTTTTGCCAAAAATAGAAGCGGAGGCAAACGCGCCTTAGGAAAATAATTTCTAGCTGATTTTTTTCATGTACATCTCAAATATAACATTGAGAGTGTCCCCAAAGTTTCGTAGAGTTTCGACAAGCCCTCGGTTTATTTTGAATTTCCGACAGTGCGCGTGCAATTGCGTTTTTGCCAAAAACGGAAGCAGAGGCAAACGCGCCTTATTAAAATAATTTCCTGCTGATTTTTTTCATGGACATCTAAAATAATACATTGAGAGTGTCCCCAAAGTTTCTTAGAGTTTCGACAAGACCTCGATTTATATTGAATTTCCGACGGTACGCGTGCAATTGCGTTTTTGCCAAAAACGTAAGCGGAGGCAAACGCGCCTTAGGTAAATAATTTCCTGCTGATTTTTTTCATGGACATCTAAAATAATACATTGAGAGTTTCCCCAAAGTTTCATAGCATGTCAATAAGCCCTCGGTTTATTTTGAATTTCCGACAGTACGCGTGCAATTGCGTTTTTGCCAAAAACGGAAGCGGAGGCAAACGCGCCTTAGGAAAATAATTTCATGCTGTTTTTTTGCATGTACATCTCAAATAATACATTGAGAGTGTCCCCAAATTTTCATAGCATTTCGACACGCCCTCGGTTTATTTTGATATTCCGACGGTACACGTGTAATTGCGTTTTTGCCAAAAACGGAAGCGGAGGCAAACGCGCCTTAGGAAAATAATTTCCAGCTGATTTTTTTCATGTACATCTCAAATATAACATTGAGAGTGTCCCCAAAGTTTCGTAGAGTTTCGACAAGCCCTCGGTTTATTTTGAATTTCCGACGGTACGAGTGCAATTGTGTTTTTGCCAAAAACGGAAGCAGAGGCAAACGCGCCTTAGGAAAATAATTTCCTGCTTATTTTTTGCATGTACATCTAAAATTTTACATTGATAGTGTCCCCAAAGGTTCATAGCATTTCGACAAGCCCTCGGTTTATTTTGACTTTCCGACGGTACGCGTGCAATTGCGTTTTTGCCAAAAACGGAAGCGGAGGCAAACGCGCCTTAGGAAAATAATTTCCTACTGATTTTTTTCATGGACATCTAAAATAATACATTGAGAGTGTCCCCAAAGTTTCGTAGAGTTTCGACAAGCCCTCGGTTTATTTTGAATTTCCGACAGTACGCGTGCAATTGCGTTTTTGCCAAAAACGGAAGCAGAGGCAAACGCGCCTTATTAAAATAATTTCCTGCTGATTTTTTTCATGGACATCTAAAATAATACATTGAGAGTGTCCCCAAAGTTTCTTAGAGTTTCGACAAGACCTCGATTTATTTTGAATTTCCGACGGTACGCGTGCAATTGCGTTTTTGCCAAAAACGGAAGCGGAGGCAAACGCGCCTTAGGAAAATAATTTCCTGCTGATTTTTTTCATGGACATCTAAAATAATACATTGAGAGTTTCCCAAAAGTTTCATAGCATGTCAATAAGCCCTCGGTTTATTTTGAATTTCCGACAGTACGCGTGCAATTGCGTTTTTGCCAAAAACGGAAGCGGAGGCAAACGCGCCTTAGGAAAATAATTTCATGCTGTTTTTTTGCATGTACATCTCAAATAATACATTGAGAGTGTCCCAAAATTTTCATAGCATTTCGACACGCCCTCGGTTTATTTTGATATTCCGACGGTACACGTTTAATTGCGTTTTTTCCAAAAATAGAAGTGGAGGCAAACGCGCCTTAGGAAAATAATTTCCAGCTGATTTTTTTCATGTACATCTCAAATATAACATTGAGAGTGTCCCCAAAGTTTCGTAGAGTTTCGACAAGCCCTCAGTTTATTTTGAATTTCCGATGGTACGCGTGCAATTGTGTTTTTGCCAAAAACGGAAGCGGAGGAAAACGCGCCTTAGGAAAATAATTTCCTGCTTATTTTTTGCATGTACATCTAAAATTTTACATTGATAGTGTCCCCAAAGTTTCATAGAATTTCGACAAGCCCTCGGTTTATTTTGACTTTCCGACGGTACTCGTGCAATTGCGTTTTTGCCAAAAACGGAAGCGGAGGCAAACGCGCCTTAGGAAAATGATTTCCTGCTGATTTTTTTCATGGACATCTAAAATAATAAATTGAGAGTGTCCCCAAAGTTTAGTAGAGTTTCGACAAGCCCTCAGTTTATTTTGACTTTCCGACAGTACGCGTGCAATTGCGTTTTTGCCAAAAACGGAAGCGGAGGCAAACGCGCCTTAGGAAAATAATTTCCAGCTGATTTTTTTCATGTACATCTCAAATATAACATTGAGAGTGTCCCCAAAGTTTCGTATAGTTTCGACAAGCCCTCGGTTTATTTTGAATTTCCGACGGTACGCGTGCAATTGCGTTTTTGCCAAAAACGGAAGCGGAGGAAAACGCGCCTTAGGAAAATAATTTCATGCTGTTTTTTTGCATGTACATCTCAAATAATACATTGAGAGTGTCCCCAAATTTTCATAGCATTTCGACACGCCCTCGGTTTATTTTGATATTCCGACGGTACACGTGTAATTGCGTTTTTGCCAAAAACGGAAGCGGAGGCAAACGCGCCTTAGGAAAATAATTTCCAGCTGATTTTTTTCATGTACATCTCAAATATAACATTGAGAGTGTCCCCAAAGTTTCGTAGAGTTTCGACAAGCCCTCGGTTTATTTTGAATTTCCGACGGTACGAGTGCAATTGTGTTTTTGCCAAAAACGGAAGCGGAGGCAAACGCGCCTTAGGAAAATAATTTCCTGCTTATTTTTTGCATGTACATCTAAGATTTTACATTGATAGTGTCCCCAAAGTTTCATAGCATTTCGACAAGCCCTCGGTTTATTTTGACTTTCCGACGGTACGCGTGCAATTGCGTTTTTGCCAAAAACGGAAGCGGAGGCAAACGCGCCTTAGGAAAATAATTTCCTACTGATTTTTTTCATGGACATCTAAAATAATACATTGAGAGTGTCCCCAAAGTTTCGTAGAGTTTCGACAAGCCCTCGGTTTATTTTGAATTTCCGACAGTACGCGTGCAATTACGTTTTTGCCAAAAACGGAAGCAGAGGCAAACGCGCCTTATTAAAATAATTTCCTGCTGATTTTTTTCATGGACATCTAAAATAATACATTGAGAGTGTCCCCAAAGTTTCTTAGAGTTTCGACAAGACCTCGATTTATTTTGAATTTCCGACGGTACGCGTGCAATTGCGTTTTTGCCAAAAACGGAAGCGGAGGCAAACGCGCCTTAGGAAAATAATTTCCTGCTGATTTTTTTCATGGACATCTAAAATAATACATTGAGAGTTTCCCAAAAGTTTCATAGCATGTCAATAAGCCCTCGGTTTATTTTGAATTTCCGACAGTACGCGTGCAATTGCGTTTTTGCCAAAAACGGAAGCGGAGGCAAACGCGCCTTAGGAAAATAATTTCATGCTGTTTTTTTGCATGTACATCTCAAATAATACATTGAGAGTGTCCCAAAATTTTCATAGCATTTCGACACGCCCTCGGTTTATTTTGATATTCCGACGGTACACGTTTAATTGCGTTTTTTCCAAAAATAGAAGTGGAGGCAAACGCGCCTTAGGAAAATAATTTCCAGCTGATTTTTTTCATGTACATCTCAAATATAACATTGAGAGTGTCCCCAAAGTTTCGTAGAGTTTCGACAAGCCCTCAGTTTATTTTGAATTTCCGATGGTACGCGTGCAATTGTGTTTTTGCCAAAAACGGAAGCGGAGGAAAACGCGCCTTAGGAAAATAATTTCCTGCTTATTTTTTGCATGTACATCTAAAATTTTACATTGATAGTGTCCCCAAAGTTTCATAGCATTTCGACAAGCCCTCGGTTTATTTTGACTTTCCGACGGTACTCGTGCAATTGCGTTTTTGCCAAAAACGGAAGCGGAGGCAAACGCGCCTTAGGAAAATGATTTCCTGCTGATTTTTTTCATGGACATCTAAAATAATAAATTGAGAGTGTCCCCAAAGTTTAGTAGAGTTTCGACAAGCCCTCAATTTATTTTGACTTTCCGACAGTACGCGTGCAACTGCGTTTTTGCCAAAAACGGAAGCGGAGGCAAACGCGCCTTAGGAAAATAATTTCCAGCTGATTTTTTTCATGTACATCTCAAATATAACATTGAGAGTGTCCCCAAAGTTTCGTATAGTTTCGACAAGCCCTCGGTTTATTTTGAATTTCCGACGGTACGCGTGCAATTGCGTTTTTGCCAAAAACGGAAGCGGAGGAAAACGCGCCTTAGGAAAATAATATCCTGCTTATTTTTTTCATGGACATCTAAAATAATACATTGAAAGTGTCCCCAAAGTTTAGTAGAGTTTCGACAAGCCCTCAGTTTATTTTGACTTTCCGACAGTACGCGTGCAATTGCGTTTTTGCCAAAAACAGAAGCGGAGGCAAACGCGCCTTAGGAAAATTATTTCCTGCTGATTTTTTTCATGGACATCTAAAATAATACATTGAGAGTGTCCCCAAAGTTTCTTAGAGTTTCTACAAGACCTCGATTTATTTTGAATTTCCGACGGTACGCGTGCAATTGCGTTTTTGCCAAAAACGGAAGCGGAGGCAAACGCGCCTTAGGAAAATAATTTCCTGCTGATTTTTTTCATGGACATCTAAAATAATACATTGAGAGTTTCCCCAAAGTTTCATAGCATGTCAATAAGCCCTCGGTTTATTTTGAATTTTCGACAGTACGCGTGCAATTGCGTTTTTGCCAAAAACTGAAGCGGAGGCAAACGCGCCTTAGGAAAATAATTTCATGCTGTTTTTTTGCATGTACATCTCAAATAATACATTGTGAGTGTCCCCAAATGTTTATAGCATTTCGACACGCCCTCGATTTATTTTGATATTCCGACGGTACACGTGTAATTGCGTTTTTGCCAAAAATAGAAGCGGAGGCAAACGCGCCTTAGGAAAATAATTTCTAGCTGATTTTTTTCATGTACATCTCAAATATAACATTGAGAGTGTCCCCAAAGTTTCGTAGAGTTTCGACAAGCCCTCGGTTTATTTTGAATTTCCGACAGTGCGCGTGCAATTGCGTTTTTGCCAAAAACGGAAGCAGAGGCAAACGCGCCTTATTAAAATAATTTCCTGCTGATTTTTTTCATGGACATCTAAAATAATACATTGAGAGTGTCCCCAAAGTTTCTTAGAGTTTCGACAAGACCTCGATTTATTTTGAATTTCCGACGGTACGCGTGCAATTGCGTTTTTGCCAAAAACGGAAGCGGAGGCAAACGCGCCTTAGGTAAATAATTTCCTGCTGATTTTTTTCATGGACATCTAAAATAATACATTGAGAGTTTCCCCAAAGTTTCATAGCATGTCAATAAGCCCTCGGTTTATTTTGAATTTCCGACAGTACGCGTGCAATTGCGTTTTTGCCAAAAACGGAAGCGGAGGCAAACGCGCCTTAGGAAAATAATTTCATGCTGTTTTTTTGCATGTACATCTCAAATAATACATTGAGAGTGTCCCCAAATTTTCATAGCATTTCGACACGCCCTCGGTTTATTTTGATATTCCGACGGTACACGTGTAATTGCGTTTTTGCCAAAAACGGAAGCGGAGGCAAACGCGCCTTAGGAAAATAATTTCCAGCTGATTTTTTTCATGTACATCTCAAATATAACATTGAGAGTGTCCCCAAAGTTTCGTAGAGTTTCGACAAGCCCTCGGTTTATTTTGAATTTCCGACGGTACGAGTGCAATTGCGTTTTTGCCAAAAACGGAAGCGGAGGCAAACGCGCCTTAGGAAAATAATTTCCTGCTTATTTTTTGCATGTACATCTAAAATTTTACATTGATAGTGTCCCCAAAGTTTCATAGCATTTCGACAAGCCCTCGGTTTATTTTGACTTTCCGACGGTACTCGTGCAATTGCGTTTTTGCCAAAAACGGAAGCGGAGGCAAACGCGCCTTAGGAAAATGATTTCCTGCTGATTTTTTTCATGGACATCTAAAATAATAAATTGAGAGTGTCCCCAAAGTTTAGTAGAGTTTCGACAAGCCCTCAATTTATTTTGACTTTCCGACAGTACGCGTGCAACTGCGTTTTTGCCAAAAACGGAAGCGGAGGCAAACGCGCCTTAGGAAAATAATTTCCAGCTGATTTTTTTCATGTACATCTCAAATATAACATTGAGAGTGTCCCCAAAGTTTCGTATAGTTTCGACAAGCCCTCGGTTTATTTTGAATTTCCGACGGTACGCGTGCAATTGCGTTTTTGCCAAAAACGGAAGCGGAGGAAAACGCGCCTTAGGAAAATAATATCCTGCTTATTTTTTTCATGGACATCTAAAATAATACATTGAAAGTGTCCCCAAAGTTTAGTAGAGTTTCGACAAGCCCTCAGTTTATTTTGACTTTCCGACAGTACGCGTGCAATTGCGTTTTTGCCAAAAACAGAAGCGGAGGCAAACGCGCCTTAGGAAAATTATTTCCTGCTGATTTTTTTCATGGACATCTAAAATAATACATTGAGAGTGTCCCCAAAGTTTCTTAGAGTTTCTACAAGACCTCGATTTATTTTGAATTTCCGACGGTACGCGTGCAATTGCGTTTTTGCCAAAAACGGAAGCGGAGGCAAACGCGCCTTAGGAAAATAATTTCCTGCTGATTTTTTTCATGGACATCTAAAATAATACATTGAGAGTTTCCCCAAAGTTTCATAGCATGTCAATAAGCCCTCGGTTTATTTTGAATTTTCGACAGTACGCGTGCAATTGCGTTTTTGCCAAAAACTGAAGCGGAGGCAAACGCGCCTTAGGAAAATAATTTCATGCTGTTTTTTTGCATGTACATCTCAAATAATACATTGTGAGTGTCCCCAAATGTTTATAGCATTTCGACACGCCCTCGATTTATTTTGATATTCCGACGGTACACGTGTAATTGCGTTTTTGCCAAAAATAGAAGCGGAGGCAAACGCGCCTTAGGAAAATAATTTCTAGCTGATTTTTTTCATGTACATCTCAAATATAACATTGAGAGTGTCCCCAAAGTTTCGTAGAGTTTCGACAAGCCCTCGGTTTATTTTGAATTTCCGACAGTGCGCGTGCAATTGCGTTTTTGCCAAAAACGGAAGCAGAGGCAAACGCGCCTTATTAAAATAATTTCCTGCTGATTTTTTTCATGGACATCTAAAATAATACATTGAGAGTGTCCCCAAAGTTTCTTAGAGTTTCGACAAGACCTCGATTTATTTTGAATTTCCGACGGTACGCGTGCAATTGCGTTTTTGCCAAAAACGGAAGCGGAGGCAAACGCGCCTTAGGTAAATAATTTCCTGCTGATTTTTTTCATGGACATCTAAAATAATACATTGAGAGTTTCCCCAAAGTTTCATAGCATGTCAATAAGCCCTCGGTTTATTTTGAATTTCCGACAGTACGCGTGCAATTGCGTTTTTGCCAAAAACGGAAGCGGAGGCAAACGCGCCTTAGGAAAATAATTTCATGCTGTTTTTTTGCATGTACATCTCAAATAATACATTGAGAGTGTCCCCAAATTTTCATAGCATTTCGACACGCCCTCGGTTTATTTTGATATTCCGACGGTACACGTGTAATTGCGTTTTTGCCAAAAACGGAAGCGGAGGCAAACGCGCCTTAGGAAAATAATTTCCAGCTGATTTTTTTCATGTACATCTCAAATATAACATTGAGAGTGTCCCCAAAGTTTCGTAGAGTTTCGACAAGCCCTCGGTTTATTTTGAATTTCCGACGGTACGAGTGCAATTGCGTTTTTGCCAAAAACGGAAGCGGAGGCAAACGCGCCTTAGGAAAATAATTTCCTGCTTATTTTTTGCATGTACATCTAAAATTTTACATTGATAGTGTCCCCAAAGTTTCATAGCATTTCGACAAGCCCTCGGTTTATTTTGACTTTCCGACGGTACGCGTGCAATTGCGTTTTTGCCAAAAACGGAAGCGGAGGCAAACGCGCCTTAGGAAAATAATTTCCTACTGATTTTTTTCATGGACATCTAAAATAATACATTGAGAGTGTCCCCAAAGTTTCGTAGAGTTTCGACAAGCCCTCGGTTTATTTTGAATTTCCGACAGTACGCGTGCAATTGCGTTTTTGCCAAAAACGGAAGCAGAGGCAAACGCGCCTTATTAAAATAATTTCCTGCTGATTTTTTTCATGGACATCTAAAATAATACATTGAGAGTGTCCCCAAAGTTTCTTAGAGTTTCGACAAGACCTCGATTTATTTTGAATTTCCGACGGTACGCGTGCAATTGCGTTTTTGCCAAAAACGGAAGCGGAGGCAAACGCGCCTTAGGTAAATAATTTCCTGCTGATTTTTTTCATGGACATCTAAAATAATACATTGAGAGTTTCCCCAAAGTTTCATAGCATGTCAATAAGCCCTCGGTTTATTTTGAATTTCCGACAGTACGCGTGCAATTGCGTTTTTGCCAAAAACGGAAGCGGAGGCAAACGCGCCTTAGGAAAATAATTTCATGCTGTTTTTTTGCATGTACATCTCAAATAATACATTGAGAGTGTCCCCAAATTTTCATAGCATTTCGACACGCCCTCGGTTTATTTTGATATTCCGACGGTACACGTTTAATTGCGTTTTTTCCAAAAATAGAAGTGGAGGCAAACGCGCCTTAGGAAAATAATTTCCAGCTGATTTTTTTCATGTACATCTCAAATATAACATTGAGAGTGTCCCCAAAGTTTCGTAGAGTTTCGACAAGCCCTCAGTTTATTTTGAATTTCCGATGGTACGCGTGCAATTGTGTTTTTGCCAAAAACGGAAGCGGAGGAAAACGCGCCTTAGGAAAATAATTTCCTGCTTATTTTTTGCATGTACATCTAAAATTTTACATTGATAGTGTCCCCAAAGTTTCATAGCATTTCGACAAGCCCTCGGTTTATTTTGACTTTCCGACGGTACTCGTGCAATTGCGTTTTTGCCAAAAACGGAAGCGGAGGCAAACGCGCCTTAGGAAAATGATTTCCTGCTGATTTTTTTCATGGACATCTAAAATAATAAATTGAGAGTGTCCCCAAAGTTTAGTAGAGTTTCGACAAGCCCTCAGTTTATTTTGACTTTCCGACAGTACGCGTGCAATTGCGTTTTTGCCAAAAACGGAAGCGGAGGCAAACGCGCCTTAGGAAAATAATTTCCAGCTGATTTTTTTCATGTACATCTCAAATATAACATTGAGAGTGTCCCCAAAGTTTCGTATAGTTTCGACAAGCCCTCGGTTTATTTTGAATTTCCGACGGTACGCGTGCAATTGCGTTTTTGCCAAAAACGGAAGCGGAGGAAAACGCGCCTTAGGAAAATAATATCCTGCTTATTTTTTTCATGGACATCTAAAATAATACATTGAAAGTGTCCCCAAAGTTTAGTAGAGTTTCGACAAGCCCTCAGTTTATTTTGACTTTCCGACAGTACGCGTGCAATTGCGTTTTTGCCAAAAACAGAAGCGGAGGCAAACGCGCCTTAGGAAAATTATTTCCTGCTGATTTTTTTCATGGACATCTAAAATAATACATTGAGAGTGTCCCCAAAGTTTCTTAGAGTTTCTACAAGACCTCGATTTATTTTGAATTTCCGACGGTACGCGTGCAATTGCGTTTTTGCCAAAAACGGAAGCGGAGGCAAACGCGCCTTAGGAAAATAATTTCCTGCTGATTTTTTTCATGGACATCTAAAATAATACATTGAGAGTTTCCCCAAAGTTTCATAGCATGTCAATAAGCCCTCGGTTTATTTTGAATTTTCGACAGTACGCGTGCAATTGCGTTTTTGCCAAAAACTGAAGCGGAGGCAAACGCGCCTTAGGAAAATAATTTCATGCTGTTTTTTTGCATGTACATCTCAAATAATACATTGTGAGTGTCCCCAAATGTTTATAGCATTTCGACACGCCCTCGATTTATTTTGATATTCCGACGGTACACGTGTAATTGCGTTTTTGCCAAAAATAGAAGCGGAGGCAAACGCGCCTTAGGAAAATAATTTCTAGCTGATTTTTTTCATGTACATCTCAAATATAACATTGAGAGTGTCCCCAAAGTTTCGTAGAGTTTCGACAAGCCCTCGTATTATTTTGAATTTCCGACAGTACGCGTGCAATTGCGTTTTTGCCAAAAACGGAAGCGGAGGCAAACGCGCCTTATTAAAATAATTTCCTGCTGATTTTTTTCATGGACATCTAAAATAATACATTGAGAGTGTCCCCAAAGTTTCTTAGAGTTTCGACAAGACCTCGATTTATTTTGAATTTCCGACGGTACGCGTGCAATTGCGTTTTTGCCAAAAACGGAAGCGGAGGCAAACGCGCCTTAGGTAAATAATTTCCTGCTGATTTTTTTCATGGACATCTAAAATAATACATTGAGAGTTTCCCCAAAGTTTCATAGCATGTCAATAAGCCCTCGGTTTATTTTGAATTTCCGACAGTACGCGTGCAATTGCGTTTTTGCCAAAAACGGAAGCGGAGGCAAACCCGCCTTAGGAAAATAATTTCATGCTGTTTTTTTGCATGTAAATCTCAAATAATACATTGAGAGTGTCCCCAAATTTTCATAGCATTTCGACACGCCCTCGGTTTATTTTGATATTCCGACGGTACACGTGTAATTGCGTTTTTGCCAAAAACGGAAGCGGAGGCAAACGCGCCGTAGTAAAATAATTTCCAGCTGATTTTTTTCATGTACATCTCAAATATAACATTGAGAGTGTCCCCAAAGTTTCGTAGAGTTTCGACAAGCCCTCGGTTTATTTTGAATTTCCGACGGTACGAGTGCAATTGTGTTTTTGCCAAAAACGGAAGCGGAGGCAAACGCGCCTTAGGAAAATAATTTCCTGCTTATTTTTTGCATGTACATCTAAAATTTTACATTGATAGTGTCCCCAAAGTTTCATAGCATTTCGACAAGCCCTCGGTTTATTTTGACTTTCCGACGGTACGCGTGCAATTGCGTTTTTGCCAAAAACGGAAGCGGAGGCAAACGCGCCTTAGGAAAATAATTTCCTACTGATTTTTTTCATGGACATCTAAAATAATACATTGAGAGTGTCCCCAAAGTTTCGTAGAGTTTCGACAAGCCCTCGGTTTATTTTGAATTTCCGACAGTACGCGTGCAATTGCGTTTTTGCCAAAAACGGAAGCAGAGGCAAACGCGCCTTATTAAAATAATTTCCTGCTGATTTTTTTCATGGACATCTAAAATAATACATTGAGAGTGTCCCCAAAGTTTCTTAGAGTTTCGACAAGACCTCGATTTATTTTGAATTTCCGACGGTACGCGTGCAATTGCGTTTTTGCCAAAAACGGAAGCGGAGGCAAACGCGCCTTAGGTAAATAATTTCCTGCTGATTTTTTTCATGGACATCTAAAATAATACATTGAGAGTTTCCCCAAAGTTTCATAGCATGTCAATAAGCCCTCGGTTTATTTTGAATTTCCGACAGTACGCGTGCAATTGCGTTTTTGCCAAAAACGGAAGCGGAGGCAAACGCGCCTTAGGAAAATAATTTCATGCTGTTTTTTTGCATGTACATCTCAAATAATACATTGAGAGTGTCCCCAAATTTTCATAGCATTTCGACACGCCCTCGGTTTATTTTGATATTCCGACGGTACACGTTTAATTGCGTTTTTTCCAAAAATAGAAGTGGAGGCAAACGCGCCTTAGGAAAATAATTTCCAGCTGATTTTTTTCATGTACATCTCAAATATAACATTGAGAGTGTCCCCAAAGTTTCGTAGAGTTTCGACAAGCCCTCAGTTTATTTTGAATTTCCGATGGTACGCGTGCAATTGTGTTTTTGCCAAAAACGGAAGCGGAGGAAAACGCGCCTTAGGAAAATAATTTCCTGCTTATTTTTTGCATGTACATCTAAAATTTTACATTGATAGTGTCCCCAAAGTTTCATAGCATTTCGACAAGCCCTCGGTTTATTTTGACTTTCCGACGGTACTCGTGCAATTGCGTTTTTGCCAAAAACGGAAGCGGAGGCAAACGCGCCTTAGGAAAATGATTTCCTGCTGATTTTTTTCATGGACATCTAAAATAATAAATTGAGAGTGTCCCCAAAGTTTAGTAGAGTTTCGACAAGCCCTCAGTTTATTTTGACTTTCCGACAGTACGCGTGCAATTGCGTTTTTGCCAAAAACGGAAGCGGAGGCAAACGCGCCTTAGGAAAATAATTTCCAGCTGATTTTTTTCATGTACATCTCAAATATAACATTGAGAGTGTCCCCAAAGTTTCGTATAGTTTCGACAAGCCCTCGGTTTATTTTGAATTTCCGACGGTACGCGTGCAATTGCGTTTTTGCCAAAAACGGAAGCGGAGGAAAACGCGCCTTAGGAAAATAATATCCTGCTTATTTTTTTCATGGACATCTAAAATAATACATTGAAAGTGTCCCCAAAGTTTAGTAGAGTTTCGACAAGCCCTCAGTTTATTTTGACTTTCCGACAGTACGCGTGCAATTGCGTTTTTGCCAAAAACAGAAGCGGAGGCAAACGCGCCTTAGGAAAATTATTTCCTGCTGATTTTTTTCATGGACATCTAAAATAATACATTGAGAGTGTCCCCAAAGTTTCTTAGAGTTTCTACAAGACCTCGATTTATTTTGAATTTCCGACGGTACGCGTGCAATTGCGTTTTTGCCAAAAACGGAAGCGGAGGCAAACGCGCCTTAGGAAAATAATTTCCTGCTGATTTTTTTCATGGACATCTAAAATAATACATTGAGAGTTTCCCCAAAGTTTCATAGCATGTCAATAAGCCCTCGGTTTATTTTGAATTTTCGACAGTACGCGTGCAATTGCGTTTTTGCCAAAAACTGAAGCGGAGGCAAACGCGCCTTAGGAAAATAATTTCATGCTGTTTTTTTGCATGTACATCTCAAATAATACATTGTGAGTGTCCCCAAATGTTTATAGCATTTCGACACGCCCTCGATTTATTTTGATATTCCGACGGTACACGTGTAATTGCGTTTTTGCCAAAAATAGAAGCGGAGGCAAACGCGCCTTAGGAAAATAATTTCTAGCTGATTTTTTTCATGTACATCTCAAATATAACATTGAGAGTGTCCCCAAAGTTTCGTAGAGTTTCGACAAGCCCTCGGTTTATTTTGAATTTCCGACAGTACGCGTGCAATTGCGTTTTTGCCAAAAACGGAAGCAGAGGCAAACGCGCCTTATTAAAATAATTTCCTGCTGATTTTTTTCATGGACATCTAAAATAATACATTGAGAGTGTCCCCAAAGTTTCTTATAGTTTCGACAAGACCTCGATTTATTTTGAATTTCCGACGGTACGCGTGCAATTGCGTTTTTGCCAAAAACGGAAGCGGAGGCAAACGCGCCTTAGGTAAATAATTTCCTGCTGATTTTTTTCATGGACATCTAAAATAATACATTGAGAGTTTCCCCAAAGTTTCATAGCATGTCAATAAGCCCTCGGTTTATTTTGAATTTCCGACAGTACGCGTGCAATTGCGTTTTTGCCAAAAACGGAAGCGGAGGCAAACGCGCCTTAGGAAAATAATTTCATGCTGTTTTTTTGCATGTACATCTCAAATAATACATTGAGAGTGTCCCCAAATTTTCATAGCATTTCGACACGCCCTCGGTTTATTTTGATATTCCGACGGTACACGTGTAATTGCGTTTTTGCCAAAAACGGAAGCGGAGGCAAACGCGCCTTAGGAAAATAATTTCCAGCTGATTTTTTTCATGTACATCTCAAATATAACATTGAGAGTGTCCCCAATGTTTCGTAGAGTTTCGACAAGCCCTCGGTTTATTTTGAATTTCCGACGGTACGAGTGCAATTGTGTTTTTGCCAAAAACGGAAGCGGAGGCAAACGCGCCTTAGGAAAATAATTTCCTGCTTATTTTTTGCATGTACATCTAAAATTTTACATTGATAGTGTCCCCAAAGTTTCATAGCATTTCGACAAGCCCTCGGTTTATTTTGACTTTCCGACGGTACGCGTGCAATTGCGTTTTTGCCAAAAACGGAAGCGGAGGCAAACGCGCCTTAGGAAAATAATTTCCTACTGATTTTTTTCATGGACATCTAAAATAATACATTGAGAGTGTCCCCAAAGTTTCATAGCATTTCGACAAGCCCTCGGTTTATTTTGACTTTCCGACGGTACGCGTGCAATTGCGTTTTTGCCAAAAACGGAAGCGGAGGCAAACGCGCCTTAGGAAAATAATTTCCTACTGATTTTTTTCATGGACATCTAAAATAATACATTGAGAGTGTCCCCAAAGTTTCGTAGAGGTTCGACAAGCCCTCGGTTTATTTTGAATTTCCGACAGTACGCGTGCAATTGCGTTTTTGCCAAAAACGGAAGCAGAGGCAAACGCGCCTTATTAAAATAATTTCCTGCTGATTTTTTTCATGGACATCTAAAATAATACATTGAGAGTGTCCCCAAAGTTTCTTAGAGTTTCGACAAGACCTCGATTTATTTTGAATTTCCGACGGTACGCGTGCAATTGCGTTTTTGCCAAAAACGGAAGCGGAGGCAAACGCGCCTTAGGAAAATAATTTCCTGCTGATTTTTTTCATGGACATCTAAAATAATACATTGAGAGTTTCCCAAAAGTTTCATAGCATTTCAATAAGCCCTCGGTTTATTTTGAATTTCCGACAGTACGCGTGCAATTGCGTTTTTGCCAAAAACGGAAGCGGAGGCAAACGCGCCTTAGGAAAATAATTTCATGCTGTTTTTTTGCATGTACATCTCAAATAATACATTGAGAGTGTCCCCAAATTTTCATAGCATTTCGACACGCCCTCGGTTTATTTTGATATTCCGACGGTACACGTGTAATTGCGTTTTTGCCAAAAACGGAAGCGGAGGCAAACGCGCCTTAGGAAAATAATTTCCAGCTGATTTTTTTCATGTACATCTCAAATATAACATTGAGAGTGTCCCCAAAGTTTCGTAGAGTTTCGACAAGCCCTCGGTTTATTTTGAATTTCCGACGGTACGAGTGCAATTGTGTTTTTGCCAAAAACGGAAGCGGAGGCAAACGCGCCTTAGGAAAATAATTTCCTGCTTATTTTTTGCATGTACATCTAAAATTTTACATTGATAGTGTCCCCAAAGTTTCATAGCATTTCGACAAGCCCTCGGTTTATTTTGACTTTCCGACGGTACGCGTGCAATTGCGTTTTTGCCAAAAACGGAAGCGGAGGCAAACGCGCCTTAGGAAAATAATTTCCTACTGATTTTTTTCATGGACATCTAAAATAATACATTGAGAGTGTCCCCAAAGTTTCATAGCATGTCAATAAGCCCTCGGTTTATTTTTAATTTTCGACAGTACGCGTGCAATTGCGTTTTTGCCAAAAACTGAAGCGGAGGCAAACGCGCCTTAGGAAAATAATTTCATGCTGTTTTTTTGCATGTACATCTCAAATAATACATTGAGAGTGTCCCCAAATTTTTATAGCATTTCGACACGCCCTCGATTTATTTTGATATTCCGACGGTACACGTGTAATTGCGTTTTTGCCAAAAAATAGAAGCGGAGGCAAACGCGCCTTAGGAAAATAATTTCTAGCTGATTTTTTTCATGTACATCTCAAATATAACATTGAGAGTGTCCCCAAAGTTTCGTAGAGTTTCGACAAGCCCTCGTATTATTTTGAATTTCCGACAGTACGCGTGCAATTGCGTTTTTGCCAAAAACGGAAGCGGAGGCAAACGCGCCTTATTTAAATAATTTCCTGCTGATTTTTTTCATGGACATCTAAAATAATACATTGAGAGTGTCCCCAAAGTTTCTTAGAGTTTCGACAAGACCTCGATTTATTTTGAATTTCCGACGGTACGCGTGCAATTGCGTTTTTGCCAAAAACGGAAGCGGAGGCAAACGCGCCTTAGGTAAATAATTTCCTGCTGATTTTTTTCATGGACATCTAAAATAATACATTGAGAGTTTCCCCAAAGTTTCATAGCATGTCAATAAGCCCTCGGTTTATTTTGAATTTCCGACAGTACGCGTGCAATTGCGTTTTTGCCAAAAACGGAAGCGGAGGCAAACGCGCCTTAGGAAAATAATTTCATGCTGTTTTTTTGCATGTACATCTCAAATAATACATTGAGAGTGTCCCCAAATTTTCATAGCATTTCGACACGCCCTCGGTTTATTTTGATATTCCGACGGTACACGTGTAATTGCGTTTTTGCCAAAAACGGAAGCGGAGGCAAACGCGCCTTAGGAAAATAATTTCCAGCTTATTTTTTTCATGTACATCTCAAATATAACATTGAGAGTGTCCCCAAAGTTTCGTAGAGTTTCGACAAGCCCTCGGTTTATTTTGAATTTCCGACGGTACGAGTGCAATTGTGTTTTTGCCAAAAACGGAAGCGGAGGCAAACGCGCCTTAGGAAAATAATTTCCTGCTTATTTTTTGCATGTACATCTAAAATTTTACATTGATAGTGTCCCCAAAGTTTCATAGCATTTCGACAAGCCCTCGGTTTATTTTGACTTTCCGACGGTACGCGTGCAATTGCGTTTTTGCCAAAAACGGAAGCGGAGGCAAACGCGCCTTAGGAAAATAATTTCCTACTGATTTTTTTCATGGACATCTAAAATAATACATTGAGAGTGTCCCCAAAGTTTCATAGCATTTCGACAAGCCCTCGGTTTATTTTGACTTTCCGACGGTACGCGTGCAATTGCGTTTTTGCCAAAAACGGAAGCGGAGGCAAACGCGCCTTAGGAAAATAATTTCCTACTGATTTTTTTCATGGACATCTAAAATAATACATTGAGAGTGTCCCCAAAGTTTCGTAGAGGTTCGACAAGCCCTCGGTTTATTTTGAATTTCCGACAGTACGCGTGCAATTGCGTTTTTGCCAAAAACGGAAGCAGAGGCAAACGCGCCTTATTAAAATAATTTCCTGCTGATTTTTTTCATGGACATCTAAAATAATACATTGAGAGTGTCCCCAAAGTTTCTTAGAGTTTCGACAAGACCTCGATTTATTTTGAATTTCCGACGGTACGCGTGCAATTGCGTTTTTGCCAAAAACGGAAGCGGAGGCAAACGCGCCTTAGGAAAATAATTTCCTGCTGATTTTTTTCATGGACATCTAAAATAATACATTGAGAGTTTCCCAAAAGTTTCATAGCATTTCAATAAGCCCTCGGTTTATTTTGAATTTCCGACAGTACGCGTGCAATTGCGTTTTTGCCAAAAACGGAAGCGGAGGCAAACGCGCCTTAGGAAAATAATTTCATGCTGTTTTTTTGCATGTACATCTCAAATAATACATTGAGAGTGTCCCCAAATTTTCATAGCATTTCGACACGCCCTCGGTTTATTTTGATATTCCGACGGTACACGTGTAATTGCGTTTTTGCCAAAAACGGAAGCGGAGGCAAACGCGCCTTAGGAAAATAATTTCCAGCTGATTTTTTTCATGTACATCTCAAATATAACATTGAGAGTGTCCCCAAAGTTTCGTAGAGTTTCGACAAGCCCTCGGTTTATTTTGAATTTCCGACGGTACGAGTGCAATTGTGTTTTTGCCAAAAACGGAAGCGGAGGCAAACGCGCCTTAGGAAAATAATTTCCTGCTTATTTTTTGCATGTACATCTAAAATTTTACATTGATAGTGTCCCCAAAGTTTCATAGCATTTCGACAAGCCCTCGGTTTATTTTGACTTTCCGACGGTACGCGTGCAATTGCGTTTTTGCCAATAACGGAAGCGGAGGCAAACGCGCCTTAGGAAAATAATTTCCTACTGATTTTTTTCATGGACATCTAAAATAATACATTGAGAGTGTCCCCAAAGTTTCATAGCATGTCAATAAGCCCTCGGTTTATTTTTAATTTTCGACAGTACGCGTGCAATTGCGTTTTTGCCAAAAACTGAAGCGGAGGCAAACGCGCCTTAGGAAAATAATTTCATGCTGTTTTTTTGCATGTACATCTCAAATAATACATTGAGAGTGTCCCCAAATTTTTATAGCATTTCGACACGCCCTCGATTTATTTTGATATTCCGACGGTACACGTGTAATTGCGTTTTTGCCAAAAAATAGAAGCGGAGGCAAACGCGCCTTAGGAAAATAATTTCTAGCTGATTTTTTTCATGTACATCTCAAATATAACATTGAGAGTGTCCCCAAAGTTTCGTAGAGTTTCGACAAGCCCTCGTATTATTTTGAATTTCCGACAGTACGCGTGCAATTGCGTTTTTGCCAAAAACGGAAGCGGAGGCAAACGCGCCTTATTTAAATAATTTCCTGCTGATTTTTTTCATGGACATCTAAAATAATACATTGAGAGTGTCCCCAAAGTTTCTTAGAGTTTCGACAAGACCTCGATTTATTTTGAATTTCCGACGGTACGCGTGCAATTGCGTTTTTGCCAAAAACGGAAGCGGAGGCAAACGCGCCTTAGGTAAATAATTTCCTGCTGATTTTTTTCATGGACATCTAAAATAATACATTGAGAGTTTCCCCAAAGTTTCATAGCATGTCAATAAGCCCTCGGTTTATTTTGAATTTCCGACACTACGCGTGCAATTGCGTTTTTGCCAAAAACGGAAGCGGAGGCAAACGCGCCTTAGGAAAATAATTTCATGCTGTTTTTTTGCATGTACATCTCAAATAATACATTGAGAGTGTCCCCAAATTTTCATAGCATTTCGACACGCCCTCGGTTTATTTTGATATTCCGACGGTACACGTGTAATTGCGTTTTTGCCAAAAACGGAAGCGGAGGCAAACGCGCCTTAGGAAAATAATTTCCAGCTGATTTTTTTCATGTACATCTCAAATATAACATTGAGAGTGTCCCCAAAGTTTCGTAGAGTTTCGACAAGCCCTCGGTTTATTTTGAATTTCCGACGGTACGAGTGCAATTGTGTTTTTGCCAAAAACGGAAGCGGAGGCAAACGCGCCTTAGGAAAATAATTTCCTGCTTATTTTTTGCATGTACATCTAAAATTTTACATTGATAGTGTCCCCAAAGTTTCATAGCATTTCGACAAGCCCTCGGTTTATTTTGACTTTCCGACGGTACGCGTGCAATTGCGTTTTTGCCAAAAACGGAAGCGGAGGCAAACGCGCCTTAGGAAAATAATTTCCTACTGATTTTTTTCATGGACATCTAAAATAATACATTGAGAGTGTCCCCAAAGTTTAATAGCATGTCAATAAGCCCTCGGTTTATTTTTAATTTTCGACAGTACGCGTGCAATTGCGTTTTTACCAAAAACTGAAGCGGAGGCAAACGCGCCTTAGGAAAATAATTTCATGCTGTTTTTTTGCATGTACATCTCAAATAATACATTGAGAGTGTCCCCAAATTTTTATAGCATTTCGACACGCCCTCGATTTATTTTGATATTCCGACGGTACACGTGTAATTGCGTTTTTGCCAAAAAATAGAAGCGGAGGCAAACGCGCCTTAGGAAAATAATTTCTAGCTGATTTTTTTCATGTACATCTCAAATATAACATTGAGAGTGACCCCAAAGTTTCGTAGAGTTTCGACAAGCCCTCGGTTTATTTTGAATTTCCGACAGTACGCGTGCAATTGCGTTTTTGCCAAAAACGGAAGCGGAGGCAAACGCGCCTTATTTAAATAATTTCCTGCTGATTTTTTTCATGGACATCTAAAATAATACATTGAGAGTGTCCCCAAAGTTTCTTAGAGTTTCGACAAGACCTCGATTTATTTTGAATTTCCGACGGTACGCGTGCAATTGCGTTTTTGCCAAAAACGGAAGCGGAGGCAAACGCGCCTTAGGAAAATAATTTCCTGCTGATTTTTTTCATGGACATCTAAAATAATACATTGAGAGTTTCCCAAAAGTTTCATAGCATGTCAATAAGCCCTCGGTTTATTTTGAATTTCCGACAGTACGCGTGCAATTGCGTTTTTGCCAAAAACGGAAGCGGAGGCAAACGCGCCTTAGGAAAATAATTTCATGCTGTTTTTTTGCATGTACATCTCAAATAATACATTGAGAGTGTCCCCAAATTTTCTTAGAGTTTCGACAAGACCTCGATTTATTTTGAATTTCCGACGGTACGCGTGCAATTGCGTTTTTGCCAAAAACGGAAGCGGAGGCAAACGCGCCTTAGGTAAATAATTTCCTGCTGATTTTTTTCATGCACATCTAAAATAATACATTGAGAGTTTCCCCAAAGTTTCATAGCATGTCAATAAGCCCTCGGTTTATTTTGAATTTCCGACAGTACGCGTGCAATTGCGTTTTTGCCAAAAACGGAAGCGGAGGCAAACGCGCCTTAGGAAAATAATTTCATGCTGTTTTTTTGCATGTACATCTCAAATAATACATTGAGAGTGTCCCCAAATTTTCATAGCATTTCGACACGCCCTCGGTTTATTTTGATATTCCGACGGTACACGTGTAATTGCGTTTTTGCCAAAAACGGAAGCGGAGGCAAACGCGCCTTAGGAAAATAATTTCCAGCTGATTTTTTTCATGTACATCTCAAATATAACATTGAGAGTGTCCCCAAAGTTTCGTAGAGTTTCGACAAGCCCTCGGTTTATTTTGAATTTCCGACGGTACGAGTGCAATTGTGTTTTTGCCAAAAACGGAAGCGGAGGCAAACGCGCCTTAGGAAAATAATTTCCTGCTTATTTTTTGCATGTACATCTAAAATTTTACATTGATAGTGTCCCCAAAGTTTCATAGCATTTCGACAAGCCCTCGGTTTATTTTGACTTTCCGACGGTACGCGTGCAATTGCGTTTTTGCCAAAAACGGAAGCGGAGGCAAACGCGCCTTAGGAAAATAATTTCCTACTGATTTTTTTCATGGACATCTAAAATAATACATTGAGAGTGTCCCCAAAGTTTAATAGCATGTCAATAAGCCCTCGGTTTATTTTTAATTTTCGACAGTACGCGTGCAATTGCGTTTTTACCAAAAACTGAAGCGGAGGCAAACGCGCCTTAGGAAAATAATTTCATGCTGTTTTTTTGCATGTACATCTCAAATAATACATTGAGAGTGTCCCCAAATTTTTATAGCATTTCGACACGCCCTCGATTTATTTTGATATTCCGACGGTACACGTGTAATTGCGTTTTTGCCAAAAAATAGAAGCGGAGGCAAACGCGCCTTAGGAAAATAATTTCTAGCTGATTTTTTTCATGTACATCTCAAATATAACATTGAGAGTGACCCCAAAGTTTCGTAGAGTTTCGACAAGCCCTCGGTTTATTTTGAATTTCCGACAGTACGCGTGCAATTGCGTTTTTGCCAAAAACGGAAGCGGAGGCAAACGCGCCTTATTTAAATAATTTCCTGCTGATTTTTTTCATGGACATCTAAAATAATACATTGAGAGTGTCCCCAAAGTTTCTTAGAGTTTCGACAAGACCTCGATTTATTTTGAATTTCCGACGGTACGCGTGCAATTGCGTTTTTGCCAAAAACGGAAGCGGAGGCAAACGCGCCTTAGGAAAATAATTTCCTGCTGATTTTTTTCATGGACATCTAAAATAATACATTGAGAGTTTCCCAAAAGTTTCATAGCATGTCAATAAGCCCTCGGTTTATTTTGAATTTCCGACAGTACGCGTGCAATTGCGTTTTTGCCAAAAACGGAAGCGGAGGCAAACGCGCCTTAGGAAAATAATTTCATGCTGTTTTTTTGCATGTACATCTCAAATAATACATTGAGAGTGTCCCCAAATTTTCTTAGAGTTTCGACAAGACCTCGATTTATTTTGAATTTCCGACGGTACGCGTGCAATTGCGTTTTTGCCAAAAACGGAAGCGGAGGCAAACGCGCCTTAGGTAAATAATTTCCTGCTGATTTTTTTCATGCACATCTAAAATAATACATTGAGAGTTTCCCCAAAGTTTCATAGCATGTCAATAAGCCCTCGGTTTATTTTGAATTTCCGACACTACGCGTGCAATTGCGTTTTTGCCAAAAACGGAAGCGGAGGCAAACGCGCCTTAGGAAAATAATTTCATGCTGTTTTTTTGCATGTACATCTCAAATAATACATTGAGAGTGTCCCCAAATTTTCATAGCATTTCGACACGCCCTCGGTTTATTTTGATATTCCGACGGTACACGTGTAATTGCGTTTTTGCCAAAAACGGAAGCGGAGGCAAACGCGCCTTAGGAAAATAATTTCCAGCTGATTTTTTTCATGTACATCTCAAATATAACATTGAGAGTGTCCCCAAAGTTTCGTAGAGTTTCGACAAGCCCTCGGTTTATTTTGAATTTCCGACGGTACGAGTGCAATTGTGTTTTTGCCAAAAACGGAAGCGGAGGCAAACGCGCCTTAGGAAAATAATTTCCTGCTTATTTTTTGCATGTACATCTAAAATTTTACATTGATAGTGTCCCCAAAGTTTCATAGCATTTCGACAAGCCCTCGGTTTATTTTGACTTTCCGACGGTACGCGTGCAATTGCGTTTTTGCCAAAAACGGAAGCGGAGGCAAACGCGCCTTAGGAAAATAATTTCCTACTGATTTTTTTCATGGACATCTAAAATAATACATTGAGAGTGTCCCCAAAGTTTAATAGCATGTCAATAAGCCCTCGGTTTATTTTTAATTTTCGACAGTACGCGTGCAATTGCGTTTTTACCAAAAACTGAAGCGGAGGCAAACGCGCCTTAGGAAAATAATTTCATGCTGTTTTTTTGCATGTACATCTCAAATAATACATTGAGAGTGTCCCCAAATTTTTATAGCATTTCGACACGCCCTCGATTTATTTTGATATTCCGACGGTACACGTGTAATTGCGTTTTTGCCAAAAAATAGAAGCGGAGGCAAACGCGCCTTAGGAAAATAATTTCTAGCTGATTTTTTTCATGTACATCTCAAATATAACATTGAGAGTGACCCCAAAGTTTCGTAGAGTTTCGACAAGCCCTCGGTTTATTTTGAATTTCCGACAGTACGCGTGCAATTGCGTTTTTGCCAAAAACGGAAGCGGAGGCAAACGCGCCTTATTTAAATAATTTCCTGCTGATTTTTTTCATGGACATCTAAAATAATACATTGAGAGTGTCCCCAAAGTTTCTTAGAGTTTCGACAAGACCTCGATTTATTTTGAATTTCCGACGGTACGCGTGCAATTGCGTTTTTGCCAAAAACGGAAGCGGAGGCAAACGCGCCTTAGGAAAATAATTTCCTGCTGATTTTTTTCATGGACATCTAAAATAATACATTGAGAGTTTCCCAAAAGTTTCATAGCATGTCAATAAGCCCTCGGTTTATTTTGAATTTCCGACAGTACGCGTGCAATTGCGTTTTTGCCAAAAACGGAAGCGGAGGCAAACGCGCCTTAGGAAAATAATTTCATGCTGTTTTTTTGCATGTACATCTCAAATAATACATTGAGAGTGTCCCCAAATTTTCTTAGAGTTTCGACAAGACCTCGATTTATTTTGAATTTCCGACGGTACGCGTGCAATTGCGTTTTTGCCAAAAACGGAAGCGGAGGCAAACGCGCCTTAGGTAAATAATTTCCTGCTGATTTTTTTCATGCACATCTAAAATAATACATTGAGAGTTTCCCCAAAGTTTCATAGCATGTCAATAAGCCCTCGGTTTATTTTGAATTTCCGACAGTACGCGTGCAATTGCGTTTTTGCCAA
This sequence comes from Vicia faba, assembly GCA_948472305.1. Classification (NCBI taxonomy): domain Eukaryota; kingdom Viridiplantae; phylum Streptophyta; class Magnoliopsida; order Fabales; family Fabaceae; genus Vicia; species Vicia faba. The sequence goes on from OX451735.1 coordinate 1,218,925,957, forward strand.
AAACGGAAGCGGAGGCAAACGCGCCTTAGGAAAATAATTTCATGCTGTTTTTTTGCATGTACATCTCAAATAATACATTGAGAGTGTCCCCAAATTTTCATAGCATTTCGACACGCCCTCGGTTTATTTTGATATTCCGACGGTACACGTGTAATTGCGTTTTTGCCAAAAACGGAAGCGGAGGCAAACGCGCCTTAGGAAAATAATTTCCAGCTGATTTTTTTCATGTACATCTCAAATATAACATTGAGAGTGTCCCCAAAGTTTCGTAGAGTTTCGACAAGCCCTCGGTTTATTTTGAATTTCCGACGGTACGAGTGCAATTGTGTTTTTGCCAAAAACGGAAGCGGAGGCAAACGCGCCTTAGGAAAATAATTTCCTGCTTATTTTTTGCATGTACATCTAAAATTTTACATTGATAGTGTCCCCAAAGTTTCATAGCATTTCGACAAGCCCTCGGTTTATTTTGACTTTCCGACGGTACGCGTGCAATTGCGTTTTTGCCAAAAACGGAAGCGGAGGCAAACGCGCCTTAGGAAAATAATTTCCTACTGATTTTTTTCATGGACATCTAAAATAATACATTGAGAGTGTCCCCAAAGTTTAATAGCATGTCAATAAGCCCTCGGTTTATTTTTAATTTTCGACAGTACGCGTGCAATTGCGTTTTTACCAAAAACTGAAGCGGAGGCAAACGCGCCTTAGGAAAATAATTTCATGCTGTTTTTTTGCATGTACATCTCAAATAATACATTGAGAGTGTCCCCAAATTTTTATAGCATTTCGACACGCCCTCGATTTATTTTGATATTCCGACGGTACACGTGTAATTGCGTTTTTGCCAAAAAATAGAAGCGGAGGCAAACGCGCCTTAGGAAAATAATTTCTAGCTGATTTTTTTCATGTACATCTCAAATATAACATTGAGAGTGACCCCAAAGTTTCGTAGAGTTTCGACAAGCCCTCGGTTTATTTTGAATTTCCGACAGTACGCGTGCAATTGCGTTTTTGCCAAAAACGGAAGCGGAGGCAAACGCGCCTTATTTAAATAATTTCCTGCTGATTTTTTTCATGGACATCTAAAATAATACATTGAGAGTGTCCCCAAAGTTTCTTAGAGTTTCGACAAGACCTCGATTTATTTTGAATTTCCGACGGTACGCGTGCAATTGCGTTTTTGCCAAAAACGGAAGCGGAGGCAAACGCGCCTTAGGAAAATAATTTCCTGCTGATTTTTTTCATGGACATCTAAAATAATACATTGAGAGTTTCCCAAAAGTTTCATAGCATGTCAATAAGCCCTCGGTTTATTTTGAATTTCCGACAGTACGCGTGCAATTGCGTTTTTGCCAAAAACGGAAGCGGAGGCAAACGCGCCTTAGGAAAATAATTTCATGCTGTTTTTTTGCATGTACATCTCAAATAATACATTGAGAGTGTCCCCAAATTTTCTTAGAGTTTCGACAAGACCTCGATTTATTTTGAATTTCCGACGGTACGCGTGCAATTGCGTTTTTGCCAAAAACGGAAGCGGAGGCAAACGCGCCTTAGGTAAATAATTTCCTGCTGATTTTTTTCATGCACATCTAAAATAATACATTGAGAGTTTCCCCAAAGTTTCATAGCATGTCAATAAGCCCTCGGTTTATTTTGAATTTCCGACAGTACGCGTGCAATTGCGTTTTTGCCAAAAACGGAAGCGGAGGCAAACGCGCCTTAGGAAAATAATTTCATGCTGTTTTTTTGCATGTACATCTCAAATAATACATTGAGAGTGTCCCCAAATTTTCATAGCATTTCGACACGCACTCGGTTTATTTTGATATTCCGACGGTACACGTGTAATTGCGTTTTTGCCAAAAACGGAAGCGGAGGCAAACGCGCCTTAGGTAAATAATTTCCTGCTGATTTTTTTCATGGACATCTAAAATAATACATTGAGAGTTTCCCCAAAGTTTCATAGCATGTCAATAAGCCCTCGGTTTATTTTTAATTTTCGACAGTACGCGTGCAATTGCGTTTTTGCCAAAAACTGAAGCGGAGGCAAACGCGCCTTAGGAAAATAATTTCATGCTGTTTTTTTGCATGTACATCTCAAATAATACATTGAGATTGTCCCCAAATTTTTATAGCATTTCGACACGCCCTCGATTTATTTTGATATTCCGACGGTACACGTGTAATTGCATTTTTGCCAAAAATAGAAGCGGAGGCAAACGCGCCTTAGGAAAATAATTTCCAGCTGATTTTTTTCATGTACATCTCAAATATAACATTGAGAGTATCCCCAAAGTTTCGTAGAGTTTCGACAAGCCCTCGGTTTATTTTGAATTTCCGATGGTACGCGTGCAATTGTGTTTTTGCCAAAAACGGAAGCGGAGGCAAACGCGCCTTAGGAAAATAATTTCCAGCTTATTTTTTGCATGTACATCTAAAATTTTACATTGATAGTGTCCCCAAAGTTTCATAGCATTTCGACAAGCCCTCGGTTTATTTTGACTTTCCGACGGTACTCGTGCAATTGCGTTTTTGCCAAAAACGGAAGCGGAGGCAAACGCGCCTTAGGAAAATAATTTCCTGCTGATTTTTTTCATGGACATCTAAAATAATAAATTGAGAGTGTCCCCAAAGTTTAGTAGAGTTTCGACAAGCCCTCAGTTTATTTTGACTTTCCGACAGTACGCGTGCAATTGCGTTTTTGCCAAAAACGGAAGCGGAGGCAAACGCGCCTTAGGAAAATAATTTCCAGCTGATTTTTTTCATGTACATCTCAAATATAACATTGAGAGTGTCCCCAAAGTTTCGTATAGTTTCGACAAGCCCTCGGTTTATTTTGAATTTCCGACGGTACGCGTGCAATTGCGTTTTTGCCAAAAACGGAAGCGGAGGAAAACGCGCCTTAGGAAAATAATATCCTGCTTATTTTTTTCATGGACATCTAAAATAATACATTGAAAGTGTCCCCAAAGTTTAGTAGAGTTTCGACAAGCCCTCAGTTTATTTTGACTTTCCGACAGTACGCGTGCAATTGCGTTTTTGCCAAAAACAGAAGCGGAGGCAAACACGCCTTAGGAAAATTATTTCCTGCTGATTTTTTTCATTGACATCTAAAATATAACATTGAGAGTGTCCCCAAAGTTTCATAGCATTTCGACAAGCCCTCGGTTTATTTTGACTTTCCGACGGTACGCGTGCAATTGCGTTTTTGCCAAAAACGGAAGCGGAGGCAAACGCGCCTTAGGAAAATAATTTCCTACTGATTTTTTTCATGGACATCTAAAATAATACATTGAGAGTGTCCCCAAAGTTTCGTAGAGTTTCGACAAGCCCTCGGTTTATTTTGAATTTCCGACAGTACGCGTGCAATTGCGTTTTTGCCAAAAACGGAAGCAGAGGCAAACGCGCCTTATTAAAATAATTTCCTGCTGATTTTTTTCATGGACATCTAAAATAATACATTGAGAGTTTCCACAAAGTTTCATAGCATGTCAATAAGCCCTCGGTTTATTTTGAATTTCCGACAGTACGCGTGCAATTGCGTTTTTGCCAAAAACGGAAGCGGAGGCAAACGCGCCTTAGGAAAATAATTTCATGCTGTTTTTTTGCATGTACATCTCAAATAATACATTGAGAGTGTCCCCAAATTTTCATAGCATTTCGACACGCCCTCGGTTTATTTTGATATTCCGACGGTACACGTGTAATTGCGTTTTTGCCAAAAACGGAAGCGGAGGCAAACGCGCCTTAGGAAAATAATTTCCAGCTGATTTTTTTCATGTACATCTCAAATATAACATTGAGAGTGTCCCCAAAGTTTCGTAGAGTTTCGACAAGCCCTCGGTTTATTTTGAATTTCCGACGGTACGAGTGCAATTGTGTTTTTGCCAAAAACGGAAGCGGAGGCAAACGCGCCTTAGGAAAATAATTTCCTGCTTATTTTTTGCATGTACATCTAAAATTTTACATTGATAGTGTCCCCAAAGTTTCATAGCATTTCGACAAGCCCTCGGTTTATTTTGACTTTCCGACGGTACGCGTGCAATTGCGTTTTTGCCAAAAACGGAAGCGGAGGCAAACGCGCCTTAGGAAAATAATTTCCTACTGATTTTTTTCATGGACATCTAAAATAATACATTGAGAGTGTCCCCAAAGTTTCATAGCATGTCAATAAGCCCTCGGTTTATTTTTAATTTTCGACAGTACGCGTGCAATTGCGTTTTTGCCAAAAACTGAAGCGGAGGCAAACGCGCCTTAGGAAAATAATTTCATGCTGTTTTTTTGCATGTACATCTCAAATAATACATTGTGAGTGTCCCCAAATTTTTATAGCATTTCGACACGCCCTCGATTTATTTTGATATTCCGACGGTACACGTGTAATTGCGTTTTTGCCAAAAAATAGAAGCGGAGGCAAACGCGCCTTAGGAAAATAATTTCTAGCTGATTTTTTTCATGTACATCTCAAATATAACATTGAGAGTGTCCCCAAAGTTTCGTAGAGTTTCGACAAGCCCTCGGTTTATTTTGAATTTCCGACAGTACGCGTGCAATTGCGTTTTTGCCAAAAACGGAAGCGGAGGCAAACGCGCCTTATTTAAATAATTTCCTGCTGATTTTTTTCATGGACATCTAAAATAATACATTGAGAGTGTCCCCAAAGTTTCTTAGAGTTTCGACAAGACCTCGATTTATTTTGAATTTCCGACGGTACGCGTGCAATTGCGTTTTTGCCAAAAACGGAAGCGGAGGCAAACGCGCCTTAGGTAAATAATTTCATGCTGTTTTTTTGCATGTACATCTCAAATAATACATTGAGAGTGTCCCCAAATTTTCATAGCATTTCGACACGCACTCGGTTTATTTTGATATTCCGACGGTACACGTGTAATTGCGTTTTTGCCAAAAACGGAAGCGGAGGCAAACGCGCCTTAGGTAAATAATTTCCTGCTGATTTTTTTCATGGACATCTAAAATAATACATTGAGAGTTTCCCCAAAGTTTCATAGCATGTCAATAAGCCCTCGGTTTATTTTTAATTTTCGACAGTACGCGTGCAATTGCGTTTTTGCCAAAAACTGAAGCGGAGGCAAACGCGCCTTAGGAAAATAATTTCATGCTGTTTTTTTGCATGTACATCTCAAATAATACATTGAGATTGTCCCCAAATTTTTATAGCATTTCGACACGCCCTCGATTTATTTTGATATTCCGACGGTACACGTGTAATTGCGTTTTTGCCAAAAATAGAAGCGGAGGCAAACGCGCCTTAGGAAAATAATTTCCAGCTGATTTTTTTCATGTACATCTCAAATATAACATTGAGAGTATCCCCAAAGTTTCGTAGAGTTTCGACAAGCCCTCGGTTTATTTTGAATTTCCGATGGTACGCGTGCAATTGTGTTTTTGCCAAAAACGGAAGCGGAGGCAAACGCGCCTTAGGAAAATAATTTCCAGCTTATTTTTTGCATGTACATCTAAAATTTTACATTGATAGTGTCCCCAAAGTTTCATAGCATTTCGACAAGCCCTCGGTTTATTTTGACTTTCCGACGGTACTCGTGCAATTGCGTTTTTGCCAAAAACGGAAGCGGAGGCAAACGCGCCTTAGGAAAATAATTTCCTGCTGATTTTTTTCATGGACATCTAAAATAATAAATTGAGAGTGTCCCCAAAGTTTAGTAGAGTTTCGACAAGCCCTCAGTTTATTTTGACTTTCCGACAGTACGCGTGCAATTGCGTTTTTGCCAAAAACGGAAGCGGAGGCAAACGCGCCTTAGGAAAATAATTTCCAGCTGATTTTTTTCATGTACATCTCAAATATAACATTGAGAGTGTCCCCAAAGTTTCGTATAGTTTCGACAAGCCCTCGGTTTATTTTGAATTTCCGACGGTACGCGTGCAATTGCGTTTTTGCCAAAAACGGAAGCGGAGGAAAACGCGCCTTAGGAAAATAATATCCTGCTTATTTTTTTCATGGACATCTAAAATAATACATTGAAAGTGTCCCCAAAGTTTAGTAGAGTTTCGACAAGCCCTCAGTTTATTTTGACTTTCCGACAGTACGCGTGCAATTGCGTTTTTGCCAAAAACAGAAGCGGAGGCAAACACGCCTTAGGAAAATTATTTCCTGCTGATTTTTTTCATTGACATCTAAAATATAACATTGAGAGTGTCCCCAAAGTTTCATAGCATTTCGACAAGCCCTCGGTTTATTTTGACTTTCCGACGGTACGCGTGCAATTGCGTTTTTGCCAAAAACGGAAGCGGAGGCAAACGCGCCTTAGGAAAATAATTTCCTACTGATTTTTTTCATGGACATCTAAAATAATACATTGAGAGTGTCCCCAAAGTTTCGTAGAGTTTCGACAAGCCCTCGGTTTATTTTGAATTTCCGACAGTACGCGTGCAATTGCGTTTTTGCCAAAAACGGAAGCAGAGGCAAACGCGCCTTATTAAAATAATTTCCTGCTGATTTTTTTCATGGACATCTAAAATAATACATTGAGAGTTTCCACAAAGTTTCATAGCATGTCAATAAGCCCTCGGTTTATTTTGAATTTCCGACAGTACGCGTGCAATTGCGTTTTTGCCAAAAACGGAAGCGGAGGCAAACGCGCCTTAGGAAAATAATTTCATGCTGTTTTTTTGCATGTACATCTCAAATAATACATTGAGAGTGTCCCCAAATTTTCATAGCATTTCGACACGCCCTCGGTTTATTTTGATATTCCGACGGTACACGTGTAATTGCGTTTTTGCCAAAAACGGAAGCGGAGGCAAACGCGCCTTAGGAAAATAATTTCCAGCTGATTTTTTTCATGTACATCTCAAATATAACATTGAGAGTGTCCCCAAAGTTTCGTAGAGTTTCGACAAGCCCTCGGTTTATTTTGAATTTCCGACGGTACGAGTGCAATTGTGTTTTTGCCAAAAACGGAAGCGGAGGCAAACGCGCCTTAGGAAAATAATTTCCTGCTTATTTTTTGCATGTACATCTAAAATTTTACATTGATAGTGTCCCCAAAGTTTCATAGCATTTCGACAAGCCCTCGGTTTATTTTGACTTTCCGACGGTACGCGTGCAATTGCGTTTTTGCCAAAAACGGAAGCGGAGGCAAACGCGCCTTAGGAAAATAATTTCCTACTGATTTTTTTCATGGACATCTAAAATAATACATTGAGAGTGTCCCCAAAGTTTCATAGCATGTCAATAAGCCCTCGGTTTATTTTTAATTTTCGACAGTACGCGTGCAATTGCGTTTTTGCCAAAAACTGAAGCGGAGGCAAACGCGCCTTAGGAAAATAATTTCATGCTGTTTTTTTGCATGTACATCTCAAATAATACATTGTGAGTGTCCCCAAATTTTTATAGCATTTCGACACGCCCTCGATTTATTTTGATATTCCGACGGTACACGTGTAATTGCGTTTTTGCCAAAAAATAGAAGCGGAGGCAAACGCGCCTTAGGAAAATAATTTCTAGCTGATTTTTTTCATGTACATCTCAAATATAACATTGAGAGTGTCCCCAAAGTTTCGTAGAGTTTCGACAAGCCCTCGGTTTATTTTGAATTTCCGACAGTACGCGTGCAATTGCGTTTTTGCCAAAAACGGAAGCGGAGGCAAACGCGCCTTATTTAAATAATTTCCTGCTGATTTTTTTCATGGACATCTAAAATAATACATTGAGAGTGTCCCCAAAGTTTCTTAGAGTTTCGACAAGACCTCGATTTATTTTGAATTTCCGACGGTACGCGTGCAATTGCGTTTTTGCCAAAAACGGAAGCGGAGGCAAACGCGCCTTAGGTAAATAATTTCCTGCTGATTTTTTTCATGGACATCTAAAATAATACATTGAGAGTTTCCCAAAAGTTTCATAGCATGTCAATAAGCCCTCGGTTTATTTTGAATTTCCGACAGTACGCGTGCAATTGCGTTTTTGCCAAAAACGGAAGCGGAGGCAAACGCGCCTTAGGAAAATAATTTCCTGCTGATTTTTTTCATGGACATCTAAAATAATACATTGAGAGTTTCCCAAAAGTTTCATAGCATGTCAATAAGCCCTCGGTTTATTTTGAATTTCCGACAGTACGCGTGCAATTGCGTTTTTGCCAAAAACGGAAGCGGAGGCAAACGCGCCTTAGGAAAATAATTTCATGCTGTTTTTTTGCATGTACATCTCAAATAATACATTGAGAGTGTCCCCAAATTTTCTTAGAGTTTCGACAAGACCTCGATTTATTTTGAATTTCCGACGGTACGCGTGCAATTGCGTTTTTGCCAAAAACGGAAGCGGAGGCAAACGCGCCTTAGGTAAATAATTTCCTGCTGATTTTTTTCATGCACATCTAAAATAATACATTGAGAGTTTCCCCAAAGTTTCATAGCATGTCAATAAGCCCTCGGTTTATTTTGAATTTCCGACAGTACGCGTGCAATTGCGTTTTTGCCAAAAACGGAAGCGGAGGCAAACGCGCCTTAGGAAAATAATTTCATGCTGTTTTTTTGCATGTACATCTCAAATAATACATTGAGAGTGTCCCCAAATTTTCATAGCATTTCGACACGCACTCGGTTTATTTTGATATTCCGACGGTACACGTGTAATTGCGTTTTTGCCAAAAACGGAAGCGGAGGCAAACGCGCCTTAGGTAAATAATTTCCTGCTGATTTTTTTCATGGACATCTAAAATAATACATTGAGAGTTTCCCCAAAGTTTCATAGCATGTCAATAAGCCCTCGGTTTATTTTTAATTTTCGACAGTACGCGTGCAATTGCGTTTTTGCCAAAAACTGAAGCGGAGGCAAACGCGCCTTAGGAAAATAATTTCATGCTGTTTTTTTGCATGTACATCTCAAATAATACATTGAGATTGTCCCCAAATTTTTATAGCATTTCGACACGCCCTCGATTTATTTTGATATTCCGACGGTACACGTGTAATTGCGTTTTTGCCAAAAATAGAAGCGGAGGCAAACGCGCCTTAGGAAAATAATTTCCAGCTGATTTTTTTCATGTACATCTCAAATATAACATTGAGAGTATCCCCAAAGTTTCGTAGAGTTTCGACAAGCCCTCGGTTTATTTTGAATTTCCGATGGTACGCGTGCAATTGTGTTTTTGCCAAAAACGGAAGCGGAGGCAAACGCGCCTTAGGAAAATAATTTCCAGCTTATTTTTTGCATGTACATCTAAAATTTTACATTGATAGTGTCCCCAAAGTTTCATAGCATTTCGACAAGCCCTCGGTTTATTTTGACTTTCCGACGGTACTCGTGCAATTGCGTTTTTGCCAAAAACGGAAGCGGAGGCAAACGCGCCTTAGGAAAATAATTTCCTGCTGATTTTTTTCATGGACATCTAAAATAATAAATTGAGAGTGTCCCCAAAGTTTAGTAGAGTTTCGACAAGCCCTCAGTTTATTTTGACTTTCCGACAGTACGCGTGCAATTGCGTTTTTGCCAAAAACGGAAGCGGAGGCAAACGCGCCTTAGGAAAATAATTTCCAGCTGATTTTTTTCATGTACATCTCAAATATAACATTGAGAGTGTCCCCAAAGTTTCGTATAGTTTCGACAAGCCCTCGGTTTATTTTGAATTTCCGACGGTACGCGTGCAATTGCGTTTTTGCCAAAAACGGAAGCGGAGGAAAACGCGCCTTAGGAAAATAATATCCTGCTTATTTTTTTCATGGACATCTAAAATAATACATTGAAAGTGTCCCCAAAGTTTAGTAGAGTTTCGACAAGCCCTCAGTTTATTTTGACTTTCCGACAGTACGCGTGCAATTGCGTTTTTGCCAAAAATAGAAGCGGAGGCAAACACGCCTTAGGAAAATTATTTCCTGCTGATTTTTTTCATTGACATCTAAAATATAACATTGAGAGTGTCCCCAAAGTTTCATAGCATTTCGACAAGCCCTCGGTTTATTTTGACTTTCCGACGGTACGCGTGCAATTGCGTTTTTGCCAAAAACGGAAGCGGAGGCAAACGCGCCTTAGGAAAATAATTTCCTACTGATTTTTTTCATGGACATCTAAAATAATACATTGAGAGTGTCCCCAAAGTTTCGTAGAGTTTCGACAAGCCCTCGGTTTATTTTGAATTTCCGACAGTACGCGTGCAATTGCGTTTTTGCCAAAAACGGAAGCAGAGGCAAACGCGCCTTATTAAAATAATTTCCTGCTGATTTTTTTCATGGACATCTAAAATAATACATTGAGAGTGTCCCCAAAGTTTCTTAGAGTTTCGACAAGACCTCGATTTATTTTGAATTTCCGACGGTACGCGTGCAATTGCGTTTTTGCCAAAAACGGAAGCGGAGGCAAACGCGCCTTAGGTAAATAATTTCCTGCTGATTTTTTTCATGGACATCTAAAATAATACATTGAGAGTTTCCACAAAGTTTCATAGCATGTCAATAAGCCCTCGGTTTATTTTTAATTTTCGACAGTACGCGTGCAATTGCGTTTTTGCCAAAAACTGAAGCGGAGGCAAACGCGCCTTAGGAAAATAATTTCATGCTGTTTTTTTGCATGTACATCTCAAATAATACATTGAGATTGTCCCCAAATTTTTATAGCATTTCGACACGCCCTCGATTTATTTTGATATTCCGACGGTACACGTGTAATTGCGTTTTTGCCAAAAATAGAAGCGGAGGCAAACGCGCCTTAGGAAAATAATTTCCAGCTGATTTTTTTCATGTACATCTCAAATATAACATTGAGAGTATCCCCAAAGTTTCGTAGAGTTTCGACAAGCCCTCGGTTTATTTTGAATTTCCGATGGTACGCGTGCAATTGTGTTTTTGCCAAAAACGGAAGCGGAGGCAAACGCGCCTTAGGAAAATAATTTCCAGCTTATTTTTTGCATGTACATCTAAAATTTTACATTGATAGTGTCCCCAAAGTTTCATAGCATTTCGACAAGCCCTCGGTTTATTTTGACTTTCCGACGGTACGCGTGCAATTGCGTTTTTGCCAAAAACGGAAGCGGAGGCAAACGCGCCTTAGGAAAATAATTTCCTACTGATTTTTTTCATGGACATCTAAAATAATACATTGAGAGTGTCCCCAAAGTTTCGTAGAGTTTCGACAAGCCCTCGGTTTATTTTGAATTTCCGACAGTACGCGTGCAATTGCGTTTTTGCCAAAAACGGAAGCAGAGGCAAACGCGCCTTATTAAAATAATTTCCTGCTGATTTTTTTCATGGACATCTAAAATAATACATTGAGAGTGTCCCCAAAGTTTCTTAGAGTTTCGACAAGACCTCGATTTATTTTGAATTTCCGACGGTACGCGTGCAATTGCGTTTTTGCCAAAAACGGAAGCGGAGGCAAACGCGCCTTAGGTAAATAATTTCCTGCTGATTTTTTTCATGGACATCTAAAATAATACATTGAGAGTTTCCACAAAGTTTCATAGCATGTCAATAAGCCCTCGGTTTATTTTTAATTTTCGACAGTACGCGTGCAATTGCGTTTTTGCCAAAAACTGAAGCGGAGGCAAACGCGCCTTAGGAAAATAATTTCATGCTGTTTTTTTGCATGTACATCTCAAATAATACATTGAGATTGTCCCCAAATTTTTATAGCATTTCGACACGCCCTCGATTTATTTTGATATTCCGACGGTACACGTGTAATTGCGTTTTTGCCAAAAATAGAAGCGGAGGCAAACGCGCCTTAGGAAAATAATTTCCAGCTGATTTTTTTCATGTACATCTCAAATATAACATTGAGAGTATCCCCAAAGTTTCGTAGAGTTTCGACAAGCCCTCGGTTTATTTTGAATTTCCGATGGTACGCGTGCAATTGTGTTTTTGCCAAAAACGGAAGCGGAGGCAAACGCGCCTTAGGAAAATAATTTCCAGCTTATTTTTTGCATGTACATCTAAAATTTTACATTGATAGTGTCCCCAAAGTTTCATAGCATTTCGACAAGCCCTCGGTTTATTTTGACTTTCCGACGGTACTCGTGCAATTGCGTTTTTGCCAAAAACGGAAGCGGAGGCAAACGCGCCTTAGGAAAATAATTTCCTGCTGATTTTTTTCATGGACATCTAAAATAATAAATTGAGAGTGTCCCCAAAGTTTAGTAGAGTTTCGACAAGCCCTCAGTTTATTTTGACTTTCCGACAGTACGCGTGCAATTGCGTTTTTGCCAAAAACGGAAGCGGAGGCAAACGCGCCTTAGGAAAATAATTTCCAGCTGATTTTTTTCATGTACATCTCAAATATAACATTGAGAGTGTCCCCAAAGTTTCGTATAGTTTCGACAAGCCCTCGGTTTATTTTGAATTTCCGACGGTACGCGTGCAATTGCGTTTTTGCCAAAAACGGAAGCGGAGGAAAACGCGCCTTAGGAAAATAATATCCTGCTTATTTTTTTCATGGACATCTAAAATAATACATTGAAAGTGTCCCCAAAGTTTAGTAGAGTTTCGACAAGCCCTCAGTTTATTTTGACTTTCCGACAGTACGCGTGCAATTGCGTTTTTGCCAAAAATAGAAGCGGAGGCAAACACGCCTTAGGAAAATTATTTCCTGCTGATTTTTTTCATTGACATCTAAAATATAACATTGAGAGTGTCCCCAAAGTTTCATAGCATTTCGACAAGCCCTCGGTTTATTTTGACTTTCCGACGGTACGCGTGCAATTGCGTTTTTGCCAAAAACGGAAGCGGAGGCAAACGCGCCTTAGGAAAATAATTTCCTACTGATTTTTTTCATGGACATCTAAAATAATACATTGAGAGTGTCCCCAAAGTTTCGTAGAGTTTCGACAAGCCCTCGGTTTATTTTGAATTTCCGACAGTACGCGTGCAATTGCGTTTTTGCCAAAAACGGAAGCAGAGGCAAACGCGCCTTATTAAAATAATTTCCTGCTGATTTTTTTCATGGACATCTAAAATAATACATTGAGAGTGTCCCCAAAGTTTCTTAGAGTTTCGACAAGACCTCGATTTATTTTGAATTTCCGACGGTACGCGTGCAATTGCGTTTTTGCCAAAAACGGAAGCGGAGGCAAACGCGCCTTAGGTAAATAATTTCCTGCTGATTTTTTTCATGGACATCTAAAATAATACATTGAGAGTTTCCACAAAGTTTCATAGCATGTCAATAAGCCCTCGGTTTATTTTTAATTTTCGACAGTACGCGTGCAATTGCGTTTTTGCCAAAAACTGAAGCGGAGGCAAACGCGCCTTAGGAAAATAATTTCATGCTGTTTTTTTGCATGTACATCTCAAATAATACATTGAGATTGTCCCCAAATTTTTATAGCATTTCGACACGCCCTCGATTTATTTTGATATTCCGACGGTACACGTGTAATTGCGTTTTTGCCAAAAATAGAAGCGGAGGCAAACGCGCCTTAGGAAAATAATTTCCAGCTGATTTTTTTCATGTACATCTCAAATATAACATTGAGAGTATCCCCAAAGTTTCGTAGAGTTTCGACAAGCCCTCGGTTTATTTTGAATTTCCGATGGTACGCGTGCAATTGTGTTTTTGCCAAAAACGGAAGCGGAGGCAAACGCGCCTTAGGAAAATAATTTCCAGCTTATTTTTTGCATGTACATCTAAAATTTTACATTGATAGTGTCCCCAAAGTTTCATAGCATTTCGACAAGCCCTCGGTTTATTTTGACTTTCCGACGGTACTCGTGCAATTGCGTTTTTGCCAAAAACGGAAGCGGAGGCAAACGCGCCTTAGGAAAATAATTTCCTGCTGATTTTTTTCATGGACATCTAAAATAATAAATTGAGAGTGTCCCCAAAGTTTAGTAGAGTTTCGACAAGCCCTCAGTTTATTTTGACTTTCCGACAGTACGCGTGCAATTGCGTTTTTGCCAAAAACGGAAGCGGAGGCAAACGCGCCTTAGGAAAATAATTTCCAGCTGATTTTTTTCATGTACATCTCAAATATAACATTGAGAGTGTCCCCAAAGTTTCGTATAGTTTCGACAAGCCCTCGGTTTATTTTGAATTTCCGACGGTACGCGTGCAATTGCGTTTTTGCCAAAAACGGAAGCGGAGGAAAACGCGCCTTAGGAAAATAATATCCTGCTTATTTTTTTCATGGACATCTAAAATAATACATTGAAAGTGTCCCCAAAGTTTAGTAGAGTTTCGACAAGCCCTCAGTTTATTTTGACTTTCCGACAGTACGCGTGCAATTGCGTTTTTGCCAAAAATAGAAGCGGAGGCAAACACGCCTTAGGAAAATTATTTCCTGCTGATTTTTTTCATTGACATCTAAAATATAACATTGAGAGTGTCCCCAAAGTTTCATAGCATTTCGACAAGCCCTCGGTTTATTTTGACTTTCCGACGGTACGCGTGCAATTGCGTTTTTGCCAAAAACGGAAGCGGAGGCAAACGCGCCTTAGGAAAATAATTTCCTACTGATTTTTTTCATGGACATCTAAAATAATACATTGAGAGTGTCCCCAAAGTTTCGTAGAGTTTCGACAAGCCCTCGGTTTATTTTGAATTTCCGACAGTACGCGTGCAATTGCGTTTTTGCCAAAAACGGAAGCAGAGGCAAACGCGCCTTATTAAAATAATTTCCTGCTGATTTTTTTCATGGACATCTAAAATAATACATTGAGAGTGTCCCCAAAGTTTCTTAGAGTTTCGACAAGACCTCGATTTATTTTGAATTTCCGACGGTACGCGTGCAATTGCGTTTTTGCCAAAAACGGAAGCGGAGGCAAACGCGCCTTAGGTAAATAATTTCCTGCTGATTTTTTTCATGGACATCTAAAATAATACATTGAGAGTTTCCACAAAGTTTCATAGCATGTCAATAAGCCCTCAGTTTATTTTGAATTTCCGACAGTACGCGTGCAATTGCGTTTTTGCCAAAAACGGAAGCGGAGGCAAACGCGCCTTAGGAAAATAATTTCATGCTGTTTTTTTGCATGTACATCTCAAATAATACATTGAGAGTGTCCCCAAATTTTCATAGCATTTCGACACGCCCTCGGTTTATTTTGATATTCCGACGGTACACGTGTAATTGCGTTTTTGCCAAAAACGGAAGCGGAGGCAAACGCGCCTTAGGAAAATAATTTCCAGCTGATTTTTTTCATGTACATCTCAAATATAACATTGAGAGTGTCCCCAAAGTTTCGTAGAGTTTCGACAAGCCCTCGGTTTATTTTGAATTTCCGACGGTACGAGTGCAATTGTGTTTTTGCCAAAAACGGAAGCGGAGGCAAACGCGCCTTAGGAAAATAATTTCCTGCTTATTTTTTGCATGTACATCTAAAATTTTACATTGATAGTGTCCCCAAAGTTTCATAGCATTTCGACAAGCCCTCGGTTTATTTTGACTTTCCGACGGTACGCGTGCAATTGCGTTTTTGCCAAAAACGGAAGCGGAGGCAAACGCGCCTTAGGAAAATAATTTCCTACTGATTTTTTTCATGGACATCTAAAATAATACATTGAGAGTGTCCCCAAAGTTTCATAGCATGTCAATAAGCCCTCGGTTTATTTTTAATTTTCGACAGTACGCGTGCAATTGCGTTTTTGCCAAAAACTGAAGCGGAGGCAAACGCGCCTTAGGAAAATAATTTCATGCTGTTTTTTTGCATGTACATCTCAAATAATACATTGTGAGTGTCCCCAAATTTTTATAGCATTTCGACACGCCCTCGATTTATTTTGATATTCCGACGGTACACGTGTAATTGCGTTTTTGCCAAAAAATAGAAGCGGAGGCAAACGCGCCTTAGGAAAATAATTTCTAGCTGATTTTTTTCATGTACATCTCAAATATAACATTGAGAGTGTCCCCAAAGTTTCGTAGAGTTTCGACAAGCCCTCGGTTTATTTTGAATTTCCGACAGTACGCGTGCAATTGCGTTTTTGCCAAAAACGGAAGCGGAGGCAAACGCGCCTTATTTAAATAATTTCCTGCTGATTTTTTTCATGGACATCTAAAATAATACATTGAGAGTGTCCCCAAAGTTTCTTAGAGTTTCGACAAGACCTCGATTTATTTTGAATTTCCGACGGTACGCGTGCAATTGCGTTTTTGCCAAAAACGGAAGCGGAGGCAAACGCGCCTTAGGTAAATAATTTCCTGCTGATTTTTTTCATGGACATCTAAAATAATACATTGAGAGTTTCCCAAAAGTTTCATAGCATGTCAATAAGCCCTCGGTTTATTTTGAATTTCCGACAGTACGCGTGCAATTGCGTTTTTGCCAAAAACGGAAGCGGAGGCAAACGCGCCTTAGGAAAATAATTTCATGCTGTTTTTTTGCATGTACATCTCAAATAATACATTGAGAGTGTCCCCAAATTTTCATAGCATTTCGACACGCCCTCGGTTTATTTTGATATTCCGACGGTACACGTGTAATTGCGTTTTTGCCAAAAACGGAAGCGGAGGCAAACGCGCCTTAGGAAAATAATTTCCAGCTGATTTTTTTCATGTACATCTCAAATATAACATTGAGAGTGTCCCCAAAGTTTCGTAGAGTTTCGACAAGCCCTCGGTTTATTTTGAATTTCCGACGGTACGAGTGCAATTGTGTTTTTGCCAAAAACGGAAGCGGAGGCAAACGCGCCTTAGGAAAATAATTTCCTGCTTATTTTTTGCATGTACATCTAAAATTTTACATTGATAGTGTCCCCAAAGTTTCATAGCATTTCGACAAGCCCTCGGTTTATTTTGACTTTCCGACGGTACGCGTGCAATTGCGTTTTTGCCAAAAACGGAAGCGGAGGCAAACGCGCCTTAGGAAAATAATTTCCTACTGATTTTTTTCATGGACATCTAAAATAATACATTGAGAGTGTCCCCAAAGTTTCATAGCATGTCAATAAGCCCTCGGTTTATTTTTAATTTTCGACAGTACGCGTGCAATTGCGTTTTTGCCAAAAACTGAAGCGGAGGCAAACGCGCCTTAGGAAAATAATTTCATGCTGTTTTTTTGCATGTACATCTCAAATAATACATTGAGAGTGTCCCCAAATTTTTATAGCATTTCGACACGCCCTCGATTTATTTTGATATTCCGACGGTACACGTGTAATTGCGTTTTTGCCAAAAAATAGAAGCGGAGGCAAACGCGCCTTAGGAAAATAATTTCTAGCTGATTTTTTTCATGTACATCTCAAATATAACATTGAGAGTGTCCCCAAAGTTTCGTAGAGTTTCGACAAGCCCTCGGTTTATTTTGAATTTCCGACAGTACGCGTGCAATTGCGTTTTTGCCAAAAACGGAAGCGGAGGCAAACGCGCCTTATTAAAATAATTTCCTGCTGATTTTTTTCATGGACATCTAAAATAATACATTGAGAGTGTCCCCAAAGTTTCTTCGAGTTTCGACAAGATCTCGATTTATTTTGAATTTCCGACGGTACGCGTGCAATTGCGTTTTTGCCAAAAACGGAAGCGGAGGCAAACGCGCCTTAGGAAAATAATTTCCTGCTGATTTTTTTCATGGACATCTAAAATAATACATTGAGAGTTTCCCAAAAGTTTCATAGCATGTCAATAAGCCCTCGGTTTATTTTGAATTTCCGACAGTACGCGTGCAATTGCGTTTTTGCCAAAAACGGAAGCGGAGGCAAACGCGCCTTAGGAAAATAATTTCATGCTGTTTTTTTGCATGTACATCTCAAATAATACATTGAGAGTGTCCCCAAATTTTCTTAGAGTTTCGACAAGACCTCGATTTATTTTGAATTTCCGACGGTACGCGTGCAATTGCGTTTTTGCCAAAAACGGAAGCGGAGGCAAACGCGCCTTAGGTAAATAATTTCCTGCTGATTTTTTTCATGGACATCTAAAATAATACATTGAGAGTTTCCCCAAAGTTTCATAGCATGTCAATAAGCCCTCGGTTTATTTTGAATTTCCGACAGTACGCGTGCAATTGCGTTTTTGCCAAAAACGGAAGCGGAGGCAAACGCGCCTTAGGAAAATAATTTCATGCTGTTTTTTTGCATGTACATCTCAAATAATACATTGAGAGTGTCCCCAAATTTTCATAGCATTTCGACACGCCCTCGGTTTATTTTGATATTCCGACGGTACACGTGTAATTGCGTTTTTGCCAAAAACGGAAGCGGAGGCAAACGCGCCTTAGGTAAATAATTTCCTGCTGATTTTTTTCATGGACATCTAAAATAATACATTGAGAGTTTCCCCAAAGTTTCATAGCATGTCAATAAGCCCTCGGTTTATTTTTAATTTTCGACAGTACGCGTGCAATTGCGTTTTTGCCAAAAACTGAAGCGGAGGCAAACGCGCCTTAGGAAAATAATTTCATGCTGTTTTTTTGCAGGTACATCTCAAATAATACATTGAGAGTGTCCCCAAATTTTTATAGCATTTCGACACGCCCTCGATTTATTTTGATATTCCGACGGTACACGTGTAATTGCGTTTTTGCCAAAAATAGAAGCGGAGGCAAACGCGCCTTAGGAAAATAATTTCTAGCTGATTTTTTTCATGTACATCTCAAATATAACATTGAGAGTGTCCCCAAAGTTTCGTAGAGTTTCGACAAGCCCTCGGTTTATTTTGAATTTCCGAAAGTACGCGTGCAATTGCGTTTTTGCCAAAAACGGAAGCGGAGGCAAACGCGCCTTATTAAAATAATTTCCTGCTGATTTTTTTCATGGACATCTAAAATAATACATTGAGAGTGTCCCCAAAGTTTCTTAGAGTTTCGACAAGACCTCGATTTATTTTGAATTTCCGACGGTACGCGTGCAATTGCGTTTTTGCCAAAAACGGAAGCGGAGGCAAACGCGCCTTAGGAAAATAATTTCCTGCTAATTTTTTTCATGGACATCTAAAATAATACATTGAGAGTTTCCCAAAAGTTTCATAGCATTTCAATAAGCCCTCGGTTTATTTTGAATTTCCGACAGTACGCGTGCAATTGCGTTTTTGCCAAAAACGGAAGCGGAGGCAAACGCGCCTTAGGAAAATAATTTCATGCTGTTTTTTTGCATGTACATCTCAAATAATACATTGAGAGTATCCCCTAATTTTCATAGCATTTCGACACGCCCTCGGTTTATTTTGATATTCCGACGGTACACGTGTAATTGCGTTTTTGCCAAAAATAGAAGCGGAAACAAACGCGCCTTAGGAAAATAATTTCCAGCTGATTTTTTTCATGTACATCTCAAATATAACATTGAGAGTATCCCCAAAGTTTCGTAGAGTTTCGACAAGCCCTCGGTTTATTTTGAATTTCCGATGGTACGCGTGCAATTGTGTTTTTGCCAAAAACGGAAGCGGAGGCAAACGCGCCTTAGGAAAATAATTTCCAGCTTATTTTTTGCATGTACATCTAAAATTTTACATTGATAGTGTCCCCAAAGTTTCATAGCATTTCGACAAGCCCTCGGTTTATTTTGACTTTCCGACGGTACTCGTGCAATTGCGTTTTTGCCAAAAACGGAAGCGGAGGCAAACGCGCCTTAGGAAAATAATTTCCTGCTGATTTTTTTCATGGACATCTAAAATAATAAATTGAGAGTGTCCCCAAAGTTTAGTAGAGTTTCGACAAGCCCTCAGTTTATTTTGACTTTCCGACAGTACGCGTGCAATTGCGTTTTTGCCAAAAACGGAAGCGGAGGCAAACGCGCCTTAGGAAAATAATTTCCAGCTGATTTTTTTCATGTACATCTCAAATATAACATTGAGAGTGTCCCCAAATTTTCGTATAGTTTCGACAAGCCCTCGGTTTATTTTGAATTTCCGACGGTACGCGTGCAATTGCGTTTTTGCCAAAAACGGAAGCGGAGGAAAACGCGCCTTAGGAAAATAATATCCTGCTTATTTTTTTCATGGACATCTAAAATAATACATTGAAAGTGTCCCCAAAGTTTAGTAGAGTTTCGACAAGCCCTCAGTTTATTTTGACTTTCCGACAGTACGCGTGCAATTGCGTTTTTGCCAAAAACAGAAGCGGAGGCAAACACGCCTTAGGAAAATTATTTCCTGCTGATTTTTTTCATTGACATCTAAAATAATACATTGAGAGTGTCCCCAAAGTTTCTTAGAGTTTCTACAAGACCTCGATTTATTTTGAATTTCCGACGGTACGCGTGCAATTGCGTTTTTGCCAAAAACGGAAGCGGAGGCAAACGCGCCTTAGGAAAATAATTTCCTGCTGATTTTTTTCATGGACATCTAAAATAATACATTGAGAGTTTCCCCAAAGTTTCATAGCATGTCAATAAGCCCTCGGTTTATTTTGAATTTTCGACAGTACGCGTGCAATTGCGTTTTTGCCAAAAACTGAAGCGGAGGCAAACGCGCCTTAGGAAAATAATTTCATGCTGTTTTTTTGCATGTACATCTCAAATATTACATTGTGAGTGTCCCCAAATGTTTATAGCATTTCGACACGCCCTCGATTTATTTTGATATTCCGACGGTACACGTGTAATTGCGTTTTTGCCAAAAATAGAAGCGGAGGCAAACGCGCCTTAGGAAAATAATTTCTAGCTGATTTTTTTCATGTACATCTCAAATATAACATTGAGAGTGTCCCCAAAGTTTCGTAGAGTTTCGACAAGCCCTCGGTTTATTTTGAATTTCCGACAGTACGCGTGCAATTGCGTTTTTGCCAAAAACGGAAGCGGAGGCAAACGCGCCTTATTAAAACAATTTCCTGCTGATTTTTTTCATGGACATCTAAAATAATACATTGAGAGTGTCCCCAAAGTTTCTTAGAGTTTCGACAAGACCTCGATTTATTTTGAATTTCCGACGGTACGCGTGCAATTGCGTTTTTGCCAAAAACGGAAGCGGAGGCAAACGCGCCTTAGGTAAATAATTTCCTGCTGATTTTTTTCATGGACATCTAAAATAATACATTGAGAGTTTCCCAAAAGTTTCATAGCATGTCAATAAGCCCTCGGTTTATTTTGAATTTCCGACAGTACGCGTGCAATTGCGTTTTTGCCAAAAACGGAAGCGGAGGCAAACGCGCCTTAGGAAAATAATTTCCTGCTGATTTTTTTCATGGACATCTAAAATAATACATTGAGAGTGTCCCCAAAGTTTCATAGCATGTCAATAAGCCCTCGGTTTATTTTCAATTTTCGACAGTACGCGTGCAATTGCGTTTTTGCCAAAAACTGAAGCGGAGGCAAACGCGCCTTAGGAAAATAATTTCATGCTGTTTTTTTGCATGTACATCTCAAATAATACATTGAGAGTGTCCCCAAATTTTTATAGCATTTCGACACGCCCTCGATTTATTTTGATATTCCGACGGTACACGTGTAATTGCGTTTTTGCCAAAAATAGAAGCGGAGGCAAACGCGCCTTAGGAAAATAATTTCTAGCTGATTTTTTTCATGTACATCTCAAATATAACATTGAGAGTGTCCCCAAAGTTTCGTAGAGTTTCGACAAGCCCTCGGTTTATTTTGAATTTCTGAAAGTACGCGTGCAATTGCGTTTTTGCCAAAAACGGAAGCGGAGGCAAACGCGCCTTAGGAAAATAATTTCCTGCTTATTTTTTGCATGTACATCTAAAATTTTACATTGATAGTGTCCCCAAAGTTTCATAGCATTTCGAAAAGCCCTCGGTTTATTTTGACTTTCCGACGGTACGCGTGCAATTGCGTTTTTGCCAAAAACGGAAGCGGAGGCAAACGCGCCTTAGGAAAATAAATTCCTGCTGATTTTTTTCATGGACATCTAAAATAATAAATTGAGAGTGTCCCCAAAGTTTAGTAGAGTTTCGACAAGCCCTCAGTTTATTTTGACTTTCCGACAATACGCGTGCAATTGCGTTTTTGCCAAAAACGGAAGCGGAGGCAAACGCGCCTTAGGAAAATAATTTCCAGCTGATTTTTTTCATGTACATCTCAAATATAACATTGAGAGTGTCCCCAAAGTTTCGTAGAGTTTCGACAAGCCCTCGGTTTATTTTGAATTTCCGACGGTACGCGTGCAATTGCGTTTTTGCCAAAAACGGAAGCAGAGGAAAACGCGCCTTAGGAAAATAATATCCTGCTGATTTTTTTCATGGACATCTAAAATAATACATTGAGAGTGTCCCGAAAGTTTAGTAGAGTTTCGACAAGCCCTCAGTTTATTTTGACTTTTCGACAGTACGCGTGCAATTGCGTTTTTGCCAAAAACAGAAGCGGAGGCAAACGCGCCTTAGGAAAATTATTTCCTGCTGATTTTTTTCATGGACATCTAAAATAATACATTGAGATTGTCCCCAAAGTTTCTTAGAGTTTCGACAAGACCTCGATTTATTTTGAATTTCCGACGGTACGCGTGCAATTGCGTTTTTGCCAAAAACGGAAGCGGAGGCAAACGCGCCTTAGGAAAATAATTTCCTGCTGATTTTTTTCATGGACATCTAAAATAATACATTGAGAGTTTCCCCAAAGTTTCATAGCATGTCAATAAGCCCTCGGTTTATTTTTAATTTTCGACAGTACGCGTGCAATTGCGTTTTTGCCAAAAACTGAAGCGGAGGCAAACGCGCCTTAGGAAAATAATTTCATGCTGTTTTTTTGCATGTACATCTCAAATAATACATTGAGAGTGTCCCCAAATTTTTATAGCATTTCGACACGCCCTCGATTTATTTTGATATTCCGACGGTACACGTGTAATTGCGTTTTTGCCAAAAATAGAAGCGGAGGCAAACGCGCCTTAGGAAAATAATTTCTAGCTGATTTTTTTCATGTACATCTCAAATATAACATTGAGAGTGTCCCCAAAGTTTCGTAGAGTTTCGACAAGCCCTCATTTTATTTTGAATTTCCGACAGTACGCGTGCAATTGCGTTTTTGCCAAAAATGGAAGCGGAGGCAAACGCGCCTTATTAAAATAATTTCCTGCTGATTTTTTTCATGGACATCTAAAATAATACATTGAGAGTGTCCCCAAAGTTTCTTAGAGTTTCGACAAGACCTCGATTTATTTTGAATTTCCGACTGTACGCGTGCAATTTTGTTTTTGCCAAAAACGGAAGCGGAGGCAAACGCGCCTTAGGAAAATAATTTCCTGCTGATTTTTTTCATGGACATCTAAAATAATACATTGAGAGTGTCCCAAAAGTTTCATAGCATGTCAATAAGCCCTCAGTTTATTTTGAATTTCCGACAGTACGCGTGCAATTGCGTTTTTTCCAAAAACGGAAGCGGAGGCAAACGCGCCTTAGGAAAATAATTTCATGCTGTTTTTTTGCATGTACATCTCAAATAATAAATTGATAGTGTCCCCAAATTTTCATAGCATTTCGACACGCCCTCGGTTTATTTTGATATTCCGACGGTACACGTGTAATTGCGTTTTTGCCAAAAATAGAAGCGGAGGCAAACGCGCCTTAGGAAAATAATTTCCAGCTGATTTGTTTCATGTACATCTCAAATATAACATTGAGAGTGTCCCCAAAGTTTCGTAGAGATTTGACAAGCCCTCGGTTTATTTTGAATTTCCGATGGTACGCGTGCAATTCTGTTTTTGCCAAAAACGGAAGCGGAGGCAAACGCGCCTTAGGAAAATAATTTCCTGCTTATTTTTTGTATGTACATCTAAAATTTTACATTGATAGTGTCCCCAAAGTTTCATAGCATTTCGACAAGCCCTCGGTTTATTTTGACTTTCCGACGGTACGCGTGCAATTGCGTTTTTGCCAAAAACAGAAGCGGAGGCAAACGCGCCTTAGGAAAATAATTTCCTGCTGATTTTTTTCATGTACATCTAAAATAATAAATTGAGAGTGTCCCAAAAGTTTAGTAGAGTTTCGACAAGCCCTCAGTTTATTTTGACTTTCCGACAGTACGCGTGCAATTGCGTTTTTGCCAAAAACGGAAGCGGATGCAAACGCGCCTTAGGAAAATAATTTCCAGCTGATTTTTTTCATGTACATCTCAAATATAACATTGAGAGTGTCCCCAAAGTTTCGTAGAGTTTCGACAAGCCCTCGGTTTATTTTGAATTTCCGACGGTACGCGTGCAATTGTGTTTTTGCCAAAAACGGAAGCGGAGGCAAACGCGCCTTAGGAAAATAATTTCCTGCTTATTTTTTGCACGTACATCTAAAATTTTACATTGAGAGTGTCCCCAAAGTTTCATAGCATTTCGACAAGCCCTCGGTTTATTTTGAATTTCCGACGGTACGCGTGCAATTGCGTTTTTGCCAAAAACGGAAGCGGAGGCAATCGCGCCTTAGGAAAATAATTTCCTGCTGATTTTTTTCATGGAGATCACAAATAATACATTGAGAGTGTCCCCAAAGTTTCTTAGAGTTTCGACAAGCCCTTGGTTTATTTTGACTTTCCGACGGTACGCGTTAAATTGCGTTTTTGTCAAAAACGGAAGCGGATGAAAACGCGCATTAGGAAAATAATTTCCTGCTTATTTTTTGCATGTACATCTAAAATAATACATTGAGAGTGTCCCCAAAGTTTCATAGCATTTCGACAAGCCCTCGGTTTATTTTGAATTTTGGACGGTACGCGTGCAATTGCGTTTTTGCCAAAAACGGAAGCGGAGGCAAACGCGCCTTAGGAAAATAATTTCCTGCTGATTTTTTTCATGGACATCTAAAATAATACATTGAGAGTGTCCCCAAAGTTTCGTAGAGTTTCGACAAGCCCTCGGTTTATTTTGACTTTCTGACGGTACGCGTGCAATTGCGTTTTTGTCAAAAACGGAAGCAGAGGCAAACGCGCCTTAGGAAAATAATTTCCTGCTGATTTTTTGCATAGACATCTAAAATAATACATTGAGAGTGTCCCCAAAGTTTAGTAGAGTTTCGAAAAGCCCTCAGTTTATTTTGACTTTCCGACAATACGCGTGCAATTGCGTTTTTGCCAAAAACGGAAGCGGAGGCAAACGCGCCTTAGGAAAATAATTTCCTGCTGATTTTTTTCATGGACATCTAAAATAATACATTTAGAGTGTCCCAAAAGTTTAGTAGAGTTTTGAAAAGCCCTCAGTTTATTTTGACTTTCCGACAATACGCGTGCAATTGCGTTTTTGCCAAAAACGGAAGCGGAGCCAAACGCACCATAGGAAAATAATTTCCTGCTGATTTTTTTCATGGACATCTAAAATAATACATTGAGAGTTTCCCCAAATTTTCATAGCATGTCAATAAGCCCTCGGTTTATTTTGAATTTCCGACCGTACGCGTGCAATTGCGTTTTTGCCAAAAACGGAAGCGGAGGCAAACGCGCCTTAGGAAAATAATTTCATGTTGTTTTTTTGCATGGACATCTCAAATAATAAATTTAGAGTGTCCCCAAAGATTCATAGAGTTTCGACAAGCACTCGGTTTATTTTGAATTTCCGACGGTACGCGTTCAATTGCGTTTTTGCCAAAAACGGAAGCGGAGGCAAACGCGCCTTAGGAAAATAATTTCCTTCTGATTTTTTTCATGGACATCACAAATAATACATTGAGAGTGTCCCCAAAGTTTTGGAGAGTTTCGACAAGTGCTTGGTTTATTTTGACTTTCTGACGGTACGCGTGCAATTGAGTTTTTGCCAAAAACGGAAGCGGATGAAAACGCGCATTAGGAAAATAATTTCTTGCTGATTTTTTGCATGGACATCTCAAATAATACATTGAGAGTGTCCCTAAAGTTTCATATAGTTTCGACAAGCCCTCAGTTTATTTTGAATTTCCGACGGTACGCGTTCAATTGCGTTTTTGCCAAAAACGGAAGCGGAGGCAAACGCGCCTTAGGAAAATAATTTCCTTCTGATTTTTTTCATGGACATCAAAAATAATACATTGAGAGTGTCCCCAAAGTTTTGTAGAGTTTCGACAAGCCCTGGGTTTATTTTGAATTTCCGACGGTACGCGTGCAATTGCGTTTTTGCCAAAAACAGAAGCGGAGGCAAACGCGCCTTAGGAAAATAATTTCCTTCTGATTTTTTGCATGGACATCTAAAATAATACATTGAGAGTGTCCCCAAAGTTTCGTAGAGTTTCGACAAGCCCTCGGTTTATTTTGACTTTCTGACGGTACGCGTGCAATTGCGTTTTTGTCAAAAACGGAAGCGGAGGCAAACGCGCCTTAGGAAAATAATTTCCTGCTGATTTTTTGCATAGACATCCAAAATAATACATTGAGAGTGTCCCCAAAGTTTAGTAGAGTTTCGAAAAGCCCTCAGTTTATTTTGACTTCCCGACAATACGCGTGCAATTGCGTTTTTGCCAAAAACGGAAGCGGAGGCAAACGCGCCTTAGGAAAATAATTTCCTGCTAATTTTATTCATGGACATCTAAAATAATACATTGAGAGTGTCCCCAAAGTTTAGTAGAGTTTCAAAAAGCCCTCAGTTTATTTTGACTTTCCGACAATACGCGTGCAATTGTGTTTTTGCCAAAAACGGAAGCGGAGGCAAACGCGCCTTAGGAAAATAATTTTCTGCTTATTTTTTTCATGGACATCTAAAATAATACATTGAGAGTGTCCCCAAAGTTTCTTAGAGGTTCGACAAGACCTCGATTTATTTTGAATTTTCGACGGTACGCGTGCAATTGCGTTTTTGCCAAAAACGGAAGCGGAGGCAAACGCACCATAGGAAAATAATTTCCTGCTGATTTTTTTCATGGACATCTAAAATAATACATTGAGAGTTACCCCAAAGTTTCATAGCATGTCAATAAGCCCTCGGTTTATTTTGAATTTCCGACAGTACGCGTGCAGTTGCGTTTTTGCCAAAAACGGAAGCGGAGGCAAACGCGCCTTAGGAAAATAATTTCATGTTGTTTTTTTGCATGGACATCTCAAATAATACATTGAGAGTGTCCCCAAAGATTCATAGAGTTTCGACAAGCCCTCGGTTTATTTTGAATTTCCGACGGTACGCGTTCAATTGCGTTTTTGCCAAAAACGGAAGCGGAGGCAAACGCGCCTTAGGAAAATAATTTCCTTCTGATTTTTTTCATGGACATCACAAATAATACATTGAGAGTGTCCCCAAAGTTTTGTAGAGTTTCGACAAGCCCTTGGTTTATTTTGACTTTCCGACGGTACGCGTGCAATTGAGTTTTTGCCAAAAACGGAAGCGGATGAAAACGCGCATTAGGAAAATAATTTCCTGCTGATTTTTTGCATGGACATCTCAAATAATACATTGAGAGTGTCCCCAAAGTTTCATAGAGTTTCGACAAGCCCTCGGTTTATTTTGAATTTCCGACGGTACGCGTTCAATTGCGTTTTTGCCAAAAACGGAAGCGGAGGCAAACGCGCCTTAGGAAAATAATTTCCTTCTGATTTTTTTCATGGACATCACAAATAATACATTGAGAGTGTCCCCAAAGTTTTGTAGAGTTTCGACAAGCCCTTGGTTTATTTTGACTTTCCGACGGTACGCGTGCAATTGAGTTTTTGCCAAAAACGGAAGCAGATGAAAACGCGCATTAGGAAAATAATTTCCTGCTTATTTTTTGCATGTACATCTAAAATAATACATTGAGATTGTCCCCAAAGTTTCATAGCATTTCGACAAGCCCTCGGTTTATTTTGAATTTTCGACGGTACGCGTTCAATTGCGTTTTTGCCAAAAACGGAAGCGGAGGCAAACGCGCCTTAGGAAAATAATTTCCTGCTGATTTTTTGCATGGACATCACAAATAATACATTGAGAGTGTCCCCAAAGATTCTTAGAGTTTCGACAAGCCCTTAGTTTCTTTTGACTTTCCGACAGTACGCGTGCAATTGCGTTTTTGCCAAAAACGAAAGCGGAGGCAAACGCGCCTTAGGAAAATAATTTCCTGCTGATTTTTTTCATGGACATCTAAAATAATACATTGAGAGTGTCCCCAATGTTTCGTAGAGTTTCGACAAGCCCTCAGTTTATTTTGACTTTCTGACGGTACGCGTGCAATTGCGTTTTTGTCAAAAACGCAAGCGGAGGCTAACGCGCCTTAGGAAAATAATTTCCTGCTGATTTTTTGCATGGACATCTAAAATAATACATTGAGAGTGTCCCCAAAGTTTCGTAGATTTTCTACAAGCCCTCGGTTTATTTTGACTTTCAGACGGTACGCGTGCAATTGCGATTTTGCGAAAAACAAAAGCGGAGTCAAACGCGCATTAGGAAAATAATTTCCTACTAATTTTTTGAATTTACATCTCAAATAATACATTGATATTGTCCCCAAAGTTTCATAGTGTTTCGACAAGCCCTAGGTTTATTTTGAATTTCCGACGGTACGCGTGCAATTGCGTTTTTACCAAAAACGGAAGCGGAGGCAAACGCGCCTTAGGAAAATAATTTCCTGCTGATTTTTTGCATGTACATCTCAAATATAACATTGAGAGTGTCACCAATGTTTCATAGAGTTTCGACAAGCCCTCAGTTTATTTTGACTTTCCGACGGTACGCGTGCAATTGCGTTTTTGCCAAAAACGGAAGCGGAGGCAAACGCGCCTTAGGAAAATAATTTCCTGCTGATTTTTTGCCTGGACATCTCAAATAATACATTGAGAGTGTCACCAAAGTTTCATAGATTTTAAACAAGCCCTCGATTTATTTTGACTTTCAGACGGTACGCGTGCAATTGCTATTTTGCCAAAAACAAAAGAGGAGGCAAACGCGCATTAGGAAAATAATTTCCTGCTGATTTTTTGCATTAACATAACAAATAATACATTGAGATTGTCCCCAAAGTTTCATAGAGTTTCGACAAGCCCTCGGTTTATTTTGAATTTTCGACAGTACGCGTGCAATTGCGTTTTTGCCAAAAACAGATGCTGAGGCAAACGCGCCTTACGAAAATAATTTCCTGCTGATTTTTTTCATGGACATCTAAAATAATACATTGAGAGTTTACCCAAAGTTTATTATATTTTCGACAAGGCCTCGATTTATTTTGAATTTCCGACGGTACGCGTGCAATTGCGTTTTTGCCAAAAACGAAAGCGAAGGCAAACGCGCCTTAGGAAAATAATTTCCTTCTGATTTTTATCATGGAAATCTAAAATAATACATTGAGAGTTTCCACAAAGTTTCTTATAGTTTCGACAAGACCTCGATTTATTTTGAATTTCCGACGGTACGCGTGCAATTACGTTTTAGCCAAAAACGGAACCGGAGGCAAACGCGCCTTAGGAAAATAATTTCATGCTGTTTTTTTGCATGTACATCTCAAATAATACATTGAGAGTGTCCCCAAAGTTTCATAGCATTTCGACAATCCCTCAGTTTATTTTGAATTTCCGACGGTACGCGTGCAATTGCGTTTTTGCCAAAAATAGAAGCGAAGGCAAACGCGCCTTAGGAAAATAATTTCCAGCTGATGTTTTGCATGTATATCTCAAATATAACATTTAGAGTGTCCCCAATGTTTCGTAGAGTTTCGACAAGCCCTCGGTTTATTTTGAATTTCCGACGGTACGCGTGCAATTGCGTTTTTGCCAAAAACGGAAGCGGAGGCAAACACGCCTTAGGGAAATAATTTCCTGCTTATTTTTTGCATGGACATCTCAAATAATACGTTGAGAGTTTTCCCAACATTTCATAGAGTTTCGACAAGCCCTCGGTTTATTTTGAATTTCTGACGGTACGCGTGCAATTGCGTTTTTGCCAAAAATGGAAGCGGAGGCAAACGCGCCTTAGGAAAATAATTTCCTGCTGATTTTTTGCATGGACATCTCAAATAATACATTGAGAGTGTCCCCAAATTTTCATAGAGTTTCGACAAGCCCTCGGTTTATTTTGACTTTCTGACGGTACGCGTGCAATTGCGTTTTTGCCAAAAACGGAAGCGGAGGCAAACGCGCATTAGTAAAATGATTTCCTGCTGATTTTTTGCATGGACATATAAAATAATACATTGAGAGTGTCCCAAAATTTTTGTAGATTTTCGACAAGCCCTCGGTTTATTTTGACTTTCAGACGGTACGCGTGCAATTGCGATTTTGCCAAAAACGAAAGCGGAGGCAAACCCGCATTAGGAAAATAATTTCCTCCTGATTTTTTGCATTTACGTATCAAATAATACATTGAGATCATCCCCAAAGTTTCATAGAGTTTCGACAAGCCCTCGGTTTATTTTGAATTTCCGACAGTACGCGTGCAATTGCGTTTTTGCCAAATCGGAAGTGGAGGCAAAAGCGCCTTAGGAAAATAATTTCCTGCTTATTTTTTTCATGGACATCTAAAATAATACATTGATAGTGTCCCCAAAGTTTCTTATAGTTTCTACAAGCCCTCGGTTTATTTTGAATTTCCGACGGTACGCGCTCAATTGCGTTTTTGCCAAAAACAGAAGCGGAGGCAAACGCGCCTTAGGAATTTAATTTTCTGCTGATTTTTTTCATGGACATCTAAAATAATACATTGAGAGTGTCCCGAAAGTTTTGTAGAGTTTCGACAAGCCCTCGGTTTATTTTGACTTTCCGACGGTACGCGTGCAATTGCGTTTTTGCCAAAAATGGAAGCGGAGGAAAACGCGCCTTAGGAAAATGATTTCCTGCTGATTTTTTGCATGGACATGTAAAATATTACATTGAGAGTGTCCCCAAATGTTCATAGATTTTAAACAAGCCCTCGGTTTATTTTGACTTTCAGACGGTACGCGTGCAATTGCAATTTTGACAAAAACGAAAGCGGAGGCATACGCGCATTAGGAAAATAATTTCCTGCTGATTTTTTGCATTAACATATAAAATAATACATTGAGATTGTCCCCAAAGTTTCATAGAGTTTCGACAAGCCCTCGGTTTATTTTGAATTTCCGACAGTACGCGTGCAATTACGTTTTTGCCAAAAACAGATGCTGAGGCAAACGCGCCTTAGGAAAATAATTTCCTGCTGATTTTTTTCATGGACATCTAAAATAATACATTGAGAGTGTCCCCAAAGTTTCTTATAGTTTCAACAAGACCTCGATTTATTTTGAATTTCCGACGGTACGCGTGCAATTGCGTTTTTGCCAAAAATAGAAGCGAAGGCAAACGCGCCTTAGGAAAATAATTTCCTGCTGATTTTTTTCGTGGACATCTAAAATAATACATTGAGAGTGTCCCCAAAGTTTCTTATAGTTTCAACAAGACCTCGATTTATTTTGAATTTCCGACGGTACGCGTGCAATTGCGTTTTTTCCAAAAACGGAAGCGGAGGCAAACACGCCTTAGGAAAATAATTTCCTGCTTAATTTTTGCATGGACATCTCAAATAATACATTGAGAGTTTCCCCAAATTTTCATAGAGTTTCGTCAAGCCATCGGTTTATTTTGAATTTCCGACAGTACGTGTGCAATTGCGTTTTTGCCAAAAATGGAAGCGGAGGCAAACGCGCCTTAGGAAAATAATTTCCTGCTGATTTTTTGCATGGACATCTCAAATAATACATTGAGAGTGTCCCCAAATTTTCATAGAGTTTCGACAAGCCCTCGGTTTATTTTGACTTTCTGACGGTACGCGTGTAATTGCGTTTTTGCCAAAAACGGAAGCTGAGGCAAACGCGCAGTAGTAAAACGATTTCCTGCTGATTTTTTGCATGGACATATAAAATAATACATTGAGAGTGTCCTAAAAGTTTCGTAGATTTTCGACAAGCCCTCGGTTTATTTTGACTTTCCGACAATACGCGTGCAATTGCGTTTTTGCCAAAAACGGAAGCGGAGGCAAACGCGCCTTAGGAAAATAATTTCCTGCTAATTTTATTCATGGACATCTAAAATAATACATTGAGAGTGTCCCCAAAGTTTAGTAGAGTTTCAAAAAGCCCTCAGTTTATTTTGACTTTCCGACAATACGCGTGCAATTGTGTTTTTGCCAAAAACGGAAGCGGAGGCAAACGCGCCTTAGGAAAATAATTTTCTGCTTATTTTTTTCATGGACATCTAAAATAATACATTGAGAGTGTCCCCAAAGTTTCTTAGAGGTTCGACAAGACCTCGATTTATTTTGAATTTTCGACGGTACGCGTGCAATTGCGTTTTTGCCAAAAACGGAAGCGGAGGCAAACGCACCATAGGAAAATAATTTCCTGCTGATTTTTTTCATGGACATCTAAAATAATACATTGAGAGTTACCCCAAAGTTTCATAGCATGTCAATAAGCCCTCGGTTTATTTTGAATTTCCGACAGTACGCGTGCAGTTGCGTTTTTGCCAAAAACGGAAGCGGAGGCAAACGCGCCTTAGGAAAATAATTTCATGTTGTTTTTTTGCATGGACATCTCAAATAATACATTGAGAGTGTCCCCAAAGATTCATAGAGTTTCGACAAGCCCTCGGTTTATTTTGAATTTCCGACGGTACGCGTTCAATTGCGTTTTTGCCAAAAACGGAAGCGGAGGCAAACGCGCCTTAGGAAAATAATTTCCTTCTGATTTTTTTCATGGACATCACAAATAATACATTGAGAGTGTCCCCAAAGTTTTGTAGAGTTTCGACAAGCCCTTGGTTTATTTTGACTTTCCGACGGTACGCGTGCAATTGAGTTTTTGCCAAAAACGGAAGCGGATGAAAACGCGCATTAGGAAAATAATTTCCTGCTGATTTTTTGCATGGACATCTCAAATAATACATTGAGAGTGTCCCCAAAGTTTCATAGAGTTTCGACAAGCCCTCGGTTTATTTTGAATTTCCGACGGTACGCGTTCAATTGCGTTTTTGCCAAAAACGGAAGCGGAGGCAAACGCGCCTTAGGAAAATAATTTCCTTCTGATTTTTTTCATGGACATCACAAATAATACATTGAGAGTGTCCCCAAAGTTTTGTAGAGTTTCGACAAGCCCTTGGTTTATTTTGACTTTCCGACGGTACGCGTGCAATTGAGTTTTTGCCAAAAACGGAAGCAGATGAAAACGCGCATTAGGAAAATAATTTCCTGCTTATTTTTTGCATGTACATCTAAAATAATACATTGAGATTGTCCCCAAAGTTTCATAGCATTTCGACAAGCCCTCGGTTTATTTTGAATTTTCGACGGTACGCGTGCAATTGCGTTTTTGCCAAAAACGGAAGCGGAGGCAAACGCGCCTTAGGAAAATAATTTCTTGCTGATTTTTTGCATGAACATCACAAATAATACATTGAGAGTGTCCCCAAAGATTCTTAGAGTTTCGACAAGCCCTTAGTTTCTTTTGACTTTCCGACAGTACGCGTGCAATTGCGTTTTTGCCAAAAACGAAAGCGGAGGCAAACGCGCCTTAGGAAAATAATTTCCTGCTGATTTTTTTCATGGACATCTAAAATAATACATTGAGAGTGTCCCCAATGTTTCGTAGAGTTTCGACAAGCCCTCAGTTTATTTTGACTTTCTGACGGTACGCGTGCAATTGCGTTTTTGTCAAAAACGCAAGCGGAGGCAAACGCGCCTTAGGAAAATAATTTCCTGCTGATTTTTTGCATGGACATCTAAAAAAATACATTGAGAGTGTCCCCAAAGTTTCGTAGATTTTCTACAAGCCCTCGGTTTATTTTGACTTTCAGACGGTACGCGTGCAATTGCGATTTTGCGAAAAACAAAAGCGGAGTCAAACGCGCATTAGGAAAATAATTTCCTACTGATTTTTTGAATTTACATCTCAAATAATACATTGAGATTGTCCCCAAAGTTTCATAGTGTTTCGACAAGCCCTAGGTTTATTTTGAATTTCCGACGGTAGGCGTGCAATTGCGTTTTTACCAAAAACGGAAGCGGAGGCAAACGCGCCTTAGGAAAATAATTTCCTGCTGATTTTTTGCATGTACATCTCAAATATAACATTGAGAGTGTCCCCAATGTTTCATAGAGTTTCGACAAGCCCTCGGTTTATTTTGACTTTCCGACGGTACGCGTGCAATTGCGTTTTTGCCAAAAACGGAAGCGGAGGCAAACGCGCCTTAGGAAAATAATTTCCTGCTGATTTTTTGCCTGGACATCTCAAATAATACACTGAGAGTGTCACCAAAGTTTCATAGATTTTAAACAAGCCCTCGATTTATTTTGACTTTCAGACGGTACGCGTGCAATTGCTATTTTGCCAAAAACAAAAGAGGAGGCAAACGCGCATTAGGAAAATAATTTCCTGCTGATTTTTTGCATTAACATAACAAATAATACATTGAGATTGTCCCCAAAGTTTCATAGAGTTTCGACAAGCCCTCGGTTTATTTTGAATTTTCGACAGTACGCGTGCAATTGCGTTTTTGCCAAAAACAGATGCTGAGGCAAACGCGCCTTACGAAAATAATTTCCTGCTGATTTTTTTCATGGACATCTAAAATAATACATTGAGAGTTTACCCAAAGTTTATTATATTTTCGACAAGCCCTCGATTTATTTTGAATTTCCGACGGTACGCGTGCAATTGCGTTTTTGCCAAAAACGAAAGCGAAGGCAAACGCGCCTTAGGAAAATAATTTCCTTCTGATTTTTATCATGGAAATCTAAAATAATACATTGAGAGTTTCCCCAAAGTTTCTTATAGTTTCGACAAGACCTCGATTTATTTTGAATTTCCGACGGTACGCGTGCAATTACGTTTTAGCCAAAAACGGAACCGGAGGCAAACGCGCCTTAGGAAAATAATTTCATGCTGTTTTTTTGCATGTACATCTCAAATAATACATTGAGAGTGTCCCCAAAGTTTCATAGCATTTCGACAATCCCTCAGTTTATTTTGAATTTCCGACGGTACGCGTGCAATTGCGTTTTTGCCAAAAATAGAAGCGAAGGCAAACGCGCCTTAGGAAAATAATTTCCAGCTGATTTTTTGCATGTATATCTCAAATATAACATTTAGAGTGTCCCCAATGTTTCGTAGAGTTTCGACAAGCCCTCGGTTTATTTTGAATTTCCGACGGTACGCGTGCAATTGCGTTTTTGCCAAAAACGGAAGCGGAGGCAAACACGCCTTAGGGAAATAATTTCCTGCTTATTTTTTGCATGGACATCTCAAATAATACGTTGAGAGTTTTCCCAACATTTCATAGAGTTTCGACAAGCCCTCGGTTTATTTTGAATTTCCGACGGTACGCGTGCAATTGCGTTTTTGCCAAAAATGGAAGCGGAGGCAAACGCGCCTTAGGAAAATAATTTCCTGCTGATTTTTTGCATGGACATCTCAAATAATACATTGAGAGTGTCCCCAAATTTTCATAGAGTTTCGACAAGCCCTCGGTTTATTTTGACTTTCTGACGGTACGCGTGCAATTGCGTTTTTGCCAAAAACGGAAGCTGAGGCAAACGCACAGTAGTAAAAAGATTTCCTGCTGATTTTTTGCATGGACATATAAAATAATACATTGAGAGTGTCCTAAAAGTTTCGTAGATTTTCGACAAGCCCTCGGTTTATTTTGACTTTCAGACGGTACGCGTGCAATTGCGATTTTGCCAAAAACGAAAGCGGAGGCAAACGCGCATTAGGAAAATAATTTCCTGCTGATTTTTTTCATGGACATCTAAAATAATACAGTTAGAGTGTCCCCAATGTTTCGTACAGTTTCGACAAGCCCTCGGTTTATTTTGAATTTCCGACGGTACGCGTGCAATTGCGTTTTTGTCAAAAACGGAAGCGGAGGCAAACGCGCCTTAGGAAAATAATTTCCTGATGATTTTTTGCATGGACATCTAAAATAATACATTGAGAGTGTCCCCAAAGTTTCGTATATTTTCTACAAGCCCTCGGTTTATTTTGACTTTCAGACGGTACGCGTGCAATTGCGATTTTGACAAAAACGAAAGCGGAGGCAAACGCGCCTTAGGAAAATAATTTCCTGCTTATTTTTTTCGTGGACATATAAAATAATACATTGAAAGTGTCCCCAAAGTTTCTTATAGTTTCAACAAGACCTCGATTTATTTTGAATTTGCGACAGTACGCGTGCAATTGCGTTTTTGCCAAAAACGGAAGCTGAGGCAAACGCGCCTTAGGAAAATAATTTCCTGCTGATTTTTTTCATGGACATCTAAAATAATACATTGAGAGTGTCCCCAAAGTTTCTTAGAGTTTCAACAAGACCTCGATTTATTTTGAATTTCCGACGGTACTCGTGCAATTGCGTTTTTGCCAAAAACGGAAGCGGAGGCAAACGCGCCTTAGGAAAATAATTTCATGCTGTTTTTTTGCATGTACATCTCAAATAATACATTGAGAGTGTCCCCAAAGTTTCATAGCATTTCGACAATCCCTCGGTTTATTTTGAATTTCCGACGGTACGCATGCAATTGCGTTTTTGCCAAAAACGGAAGCGGAGGCAAACGCGCCTTAGGAAAATAATTTCCTGCTTATATTTTTCGTGGACATCTAAAATAATACATTGAAAGTGTCCCCAAAGTTTCTTATAGTTTCAACAAGACCTCGATTTATTTTGAATTTCCGACGGTACGCGTGCAATTGCGTTTTTGCCAAAAACGGAAGCGGAGGCAAACGCGCCTTAGGAAAATAATTTCATGCTGTTTTTTTTGCATGTACATCTCAAATAATACATTGAGAGTGTCCCCAAAGTTTCATAGCATTTCGACAAGCCCTCGGTTTATTTTGAATTTCCGACAGTACGCGTGCAATTACGTTTTTTCCAAAAACGGAAGCTGAGGCAAACGCGCCTTAGGAAAATAATTTCCTGCTGATTTTTTTCATGGACATCTAAAATAATACATTGAGAGTGTCCCCAAAGTTTCTTATAGTTTCAACAAGACCTCGATTTATTTTGAATTTCCGACGGTACGCGTGCAATTGCGTTTTTGCCAAAAATAGAAGCGAAGGCAAACGCGCCTTAGGAAAATAATTTCCTGCTGATTTTTTTCGTGGACATCTAAAATAATACATTGAGAGTGTCCCCAAAGTTTCTTATAGTTTCAACAAGACCTCGATTTATTTTGAATTTCCGACGGTACGCGTGCAATTGCGTTTTTGCCAAAAACGGAAGCGGAGGCAAACACGCCTAAGGAAAATAATTTCCTGCTTAATTTTTGCATGGACATCTCAAATAATACATTGAGAGTTTCCCCAAATTTTCATAGAGTTTCGACAAGCCCTCGGTTTATTTTGAATTTCCGACAGTACGTGTGCAATTGCGTTTTTGCCAAAAATGGAAGCGGAGGCAAACGCGCCTTAGGAAAATAGTTTCCTGCTGATTTTTTGCATGGACATCTTAAATAATACATTGAGAGTGTCCCCAAATTTTCATAGAGTTTCGACAAGCCCTCGGTTTATTTTGACTTTCTGACGGTACGCGTGCAATTGCGTTTTTGCCAAAAACGGAAGCGGAGGCAAACGCGCATTAGTAAAATGATTTCCTGCTGATTTTTTGCATGGACATATAAAATAATACATTGAGAGTGTCCTAAAAGTTTCGTAGATTTTCGACAAGCCCTCGGTTTATTTTGACTTTCAGACGGTACGCGTGCAATTGCGATTTTGCCAAAAACGATAGCGGAGGCAAACGCGCATTAGGAAAATAATTTCCTGCTGATTTTTTTCATGGACATCTAAAATAATACATTGAGAGTGTCCCCAATGTTTCGTAGAGTTTCGACAAGCCCTCGGTTTATTTTGAATTTCCGACGGTACGCGTGCAATTGCGTTTTTGTCAAAAACGGAAGCGGAGGCAAACGCGCCTTAGGAAAATAATTTCCTGATGATTTTTTGCATGGACATCTAAAATAATACATTGAGAGTGTCCCCAAAGTTTCGTATATTTTATACAAGCCCTCGGTTTATTTTGACTTTCAGACGGTACGCGTGAAATTGCGATTTTGACAAAAACGAAAGCGGAGGCAAACGCGCATTAGGAAAATAATTTCCTGCTGATTTTTTGCATTAACATAGAAAATAATACATTGAGATTGTCCCCAAAGTTTCATAGAGTTTCGACAAGCCCTCGGTTTATTTTGAATTTCCGACAGTACGCGTGCAATTGCGTTTTTGCCAAAAACGGAAGCTGAGGCAAACGCGCCTTAGGAAAAGAATTTCCTGCTGATTTGTTTCATGGACATCTAAAATAATACATTAAGAGTGTCCCCAAAGTTTCTTAGAGTTTCGACAAGACCTCGATTTATTTTGAATTTCTGACGGTACTCGTGCAATTGCGTTTTTGCCAAAAACGGAAGCGGAGGCAAACGCGCCTTAGGAAAATAATTTCCTGCTTAATTTTTGCATGGACATCTCAAATAATACATTGAGAGTTTCCCCAAATTTTCATAGAGTTTCGACAAGCCCTCGGTTTATTTTGAATTTCCTAAAGTACGTGTGCAATTGCGTTTTTGCCAAAAATGGAAGCGGAGGCAAACGCGCCTTAGGAAAATAATTTCCTGCTGATTTTTTGCATGGACATCTCAAATAATACATTGAGAGTGTCCCCAAATTTTCATAGAGTTTCGACAAGCCCTCGGTTTATTTTGACTTTCTGACGGTACGCGTGCAATTGCGTTTTTGCCAAAAACAGAAGCTGAGGCAAACGCGCAGTAGTAAAATGATTTCCTGCTGATTTTTTGCATGGTCATATAAAATAATACATTGAGAGTGTCCTAAAAGTTTCGTAGATTTTCGACAAGCCCTCGGTTTATTTTGACTTTCAGACGGTACGCGTGCAATTGCGATTTTGCCAAAAACGAAAGCGGAGGCAAACGCGCATTAGGAAAATAATTTCCTGCTGATTTTTTTCATGGACATCTAAAATAATACATTGAGAGTGTCCCCAAAGTTTCGTAGAGTTTCGACAAGCCCTCGATTTATTTTGACTTTCCGACGTTACGCGTGCAATTGCGTTTTTGTCAAAAACGGAAGCGGAGGCAAATGCGCCTTAGGAAAATAATTTCCTGATGATTTTTTGCATGGACATCTAAAATAATACATCGAGAGTGTCCCCAAAGATTCGTATATTTTCTACAAGCCCTCGATTTATTTTGACTTTCAGACGCTACGCGTGCAATTGCTATTTTGCGAAAAACGAAAGCGGAGTCAAACGCGCATTAGGAAAATAATTTCCTACTGATTTTTTGAATTTACATCTCAAATAATACATTGAGATTGTCCCCAAAGTTTCATAGAGTTTAGACAAGCCCTAGGTTTATTTTCAATTTCCGACAGTACGCGTGCAATTGCGTTTTTGCCAAAAACGGAAGCGGAGGTAAACGCGCCTTAGGAAAATAATTTCCTGCTGATTTTTTTCATGGACATCTAAAATAATACATTGAGAGTGTACCCAAAGTTTCTTAGAGTTTCGACAAGACCTCGTTTATTTTGAATTTCCGACGGTACGCGTGCATGTGCGTTTTTGCCAAAAACGAAAGCGGAGGCAAACGCGCCTTAGGAAAATAATTTCCTGCTTATTTTTTGCATGTACATCTCAAATATAACATTGAGAGTGTCACCAAAGTTTCATAGATTTTAAACAAGCCCTCGGTTTATTTTGACTTTCAGACGGTACGCGTGCAATTGCGATTTTGCCAAAAACGAAAGCGGAGGCAAACGCGCATTAGGAAAATAATTTCCTGCTGATTTTTTGCATTAACATATAAAATAATACATTGAGATTGTCCCCAAAGTTTCATAGAGTTTCAACAAGCCCTCGGTTTATTTTGAATTTCCGACAGTACGCGTGCAATTTCGTTTTTGCCAAAAACGGAAGCTGAGGCAAACGCGCCTTAGGAAAATAATTTCCTGCTGATTTTTTTCATGGACATCTAAAATAATACATTGAGAGTGTCCCCAAAGTTTCTTATATTTTCGACAAGACCTCGATTTATTTTAAATTTCCGACGGTACGCGTGCAATTGCGTTTTTGCCAAAAACGAAAGCGGAGGCAAACGCGCCTTAGGAAAATAATTTCCTGCTGATTTTTTTCATGGACATCTAAAATAATACATTTAGAGTGTCCCCAACGTTTCTTATAGTTTCGACAAGACCTCGATTTATTTTGAATTTCCGACGGTACGCGTGCAATTGCGTTTTAGCCAAAAACGGAAGCGGAGGCAAACGCGCCTTAGGAAAATAATTTCATGCTGTTTTTTTGCATGTACATCTAAAATAATACATTGAGAGTGTCCCCAAAGTTTCTTATAGTTTCGACAAGACCTCGATTTATTTTAAATTTCCGACGGTACGCGTGCAATTGCGTTTTTGCCAAAAACAGAAGCGGAGGCAAACGCGCCTTAGGAAAATAATTTCATGCTGTTTTTTTTGCATGTACATCTCAAATAATACATTGAGAGTGTCCCCAAAGTTTCATAGCATTTCGACAATCCCTCGGTTTATTTTGAATTTCCGACGGTACGCGTGCAATTGCGTTTTTGCCAAAAATAGAAGCGAAGGCAAAGGCGCTTTAGGAAAATAATTTCCAGCTGATTTTTTGCATGTATATCTCAAATATAACATTGAGAGTGTCCCCAAAGTTTCATAGCATTTCGACAATCCCTCGGTTTATTTTGAATTTCCGACGGTACGCGTGCAATTGCGTTTTTGCCAAAAACGGAAGCGGAGGCAAACACGCCTTAGGAAAATAATTTCCTGCTTAATTTTTGCATGGACATCTCAAATAATACATTGAGAGTTTCCCCAAATTTTCATAGATTTTCGACAAGCCCTCGGTTTATTTTGAATTTCCGACAGTACGTGTGCAATTGCGTTTTTGCCAAAAATGGAAGCGGAGGCAAACGCGCCTTAGGAAAATAATTTCCTGCTGATTTTTTGCATGGACATCTCAAATAATACATTGAGAGTGTCCCCAAATTTTCATAGAGTTTCGAAAAGCCCTCGGTTTATTTTGACTTTCTGACGGTACGCGTGCAATTGCGTTTTTGCCAAAAACGAAAGCTGAGGCAAACGCGCAGTAGTAAAAAGATTTCCTGCTGATTTTTTGCATGGACATATAAAATAATACATTGAGAGTGTCCTAAAAGTTTCGTAGATTTTCGACAAGCCCTCGGTTTATTTTGACTTTCAGACGGTACGCGTGCAATTGCGATTTTGACAAAAACGAAAGCGGAGGCAAACGCGCATTAGGAAAATAATTTCCTGCTGATTTTTTTCATGGACATCTAAAATAATACATTTAGAGTGTCCCCAAAGTTTCGTAGAGTTTCGACAAGCCCTCGGTTTATTTTGAATTTCCGACGGTACGCGTGCAATTGCGTTTTTGTCAAAAACGGAAGCGGAGGCAAACGCGCCTTAGGAAAATAATTTCCTGATGATTTTTTGCATGGACATCTAAAATAATAAATTGAGAGTGTCCCCAAAGTTTCGTATATTTTCTACAAGCCCTCGGTTTATTTTGACTTTCAGACGGTACGCGTGCAATTGCGATTTTGACAAAAACGAAAGCGGAGGCAAACGCGCCTTAGGAAAATAATTTCCTGCTTATTTTTTTCGTGGACATCTAAAATAATACATTGAAAGTGTCCCCAAAGTTTCTTATAGTTTCAACAAGACCTCGATTTATTTTGAATTTCCGACAGTACGCGTGCAATTGCGTTTTTGCCAAAAACGGAAGCTGAGGCAAACGCGCCTTAGGAAAATAATTTCCTGCTGATTTTTTTCATGGACATCTAAAATAATACATTGAGAGTGTCCCCAAAGTTTCTTAGAGTTTCAACAAGACCTCGATTTATTTTGAATTTCCGACGGTACTCGTGCAATTGCGTTTTTGCCAAAAACGGAAGCGGAGGCAAACGCGCCTTAGGAAAATAATTTCATGCTGTTTTTTTGCATGTACATCTCAAATAATACATTGAGAGTGTCCCCAAAGTTTCATAGAATTTCGACAATCCCTCGGTTTATTTTGAATTTCCGACGGTACGCATGCAATTGCGTTTTTGCCAAAAACGGAAGCGGAGGCAAACGCGCCTTAGGAAAATAATTTCCTGCTTATTTTTTTCGTGGACATCTAAAATAATACATTGAAAGTGTCCCCAAAGTTTCTTATAGTTTCAACAAGACCTCGATTTATTTTGAATTTCCGACGGTACGCGTGCAATTGCGTTTTTGCCAAAAACGGAAGCGGAGGCAAACGCGCCTTAGGAAAATAATTTCATGCTGTTTTTTTTGCATGTACATCTCAAATAATACATTGAGAGTGTCCCCAAAGTTTCATAGCATTTCGACAAGCCCTCGGTTTATTTTGAATTTCCGACAGTACGCGTGCAATTACGTTTTTGCCAAAAACGGAAGCTGAGGCAAACGCGCCTTAGGAAAATAATTTCCTGCTAATTTTTTTCATGGACATCTAAAATAATACATTGAGAGTGTCCCCAAAGTTTCTTATAGTTTCAACAAGACCTCGATTTATTTTGAATTTCCGACGGTACGCGTGCAATTGCGTTTTTGCCAAAAATAGAAGCGAAGGCAAACGCGCCTTAGGAAAATAATTTCCTGCTGATTTTTTTCGTGGACATCTAAAATAATACATTGAGAGTGTCCCCAAAGTTTCTTATAGTTTCAACAAGACCTCGATTTATTTTGAATTTCCGACGGTACGCGTGCAATTGCGTTTTTGCCAAAAACGGAAGCGGAGGCAAACACGCCTAAGGAAAATAATTTCCTGCTTAATTTTTGCATGGACATCTCAAATAATACATTGAGAGTTTCCCCAAATTTTCATAGAGTTTCGACATGCCCTCGGTTTATTTTGAATTTCCGACAGTACGTGTGCAATTGCGTTTTTGCCAAAAATGGAAGCGGAGGCAAACGCGCCTTAGGAAAATAGTTTCCTGCTGATTTTTTGCATGGACATCTCAAATAATACATTGAGAGTGTCCCCAAATTTTCATAGAGTTTCGACAAGCCCTCGGTTTATTTTGACTTTCTGACGGTACGCGTGCAATTGCGTTTTTGCCAAAAACGGAAGCGGAGGCAAACGCGCATTAGTAAAATGATTTCCTGCTGATTTTTTGCATGGACATATAAAATAATACATTGAGAGTGTCCTAAAAGTTTCGTAGATTTTCGACAAGCCCTCGGTTTATTTTGACTTTCAGACGGTACGCGTGCAATTGCGATTTTGCCAAAAACGAAAGCGGAGGCAAACGCGCATTAGGAAAATAATTTCCTGCTGATTTTTTTCATGGACATCTAAAATAATACATTGAGAGTGTCCCCAATGTTTCGTAGAGTTTCGACAAGCCCTCGGTTTATTTTGAATTTCCGACGGTACGCGTGCAATTGCGTTTTTGTCAAAAACGGAAGCGGAGGCAAACGTGCCTTAGGAAAATAATTTCCTGATGATTTTTTGCATGGACATCTAAAATAATACATTGAGAGTGTCCCCAAAGTTTCGTATATTTTATACAAGCCCTCGGTTTATTTTGACTTTCAGACGGTACGCGTGCAATTGCGATTTTGACAAAAACGAAAGCGGAGGCAAACGCGCATTAGGAAAATAATTTCCTGCTGATTTTTTGCATTAACATATAAAATAATACATTGAGATTGTCCCCAAAGTTTCATAGAGTTTCGACAAGCCCTCGGTTTATTTTGAATTTCCGACAGTACGCGTGCAATTGCGTTTTTGCCAAAAATGGAAGCTGAGGCAAACGCGCCTTAGGAAAAGAATTTCCTGCCGATTTGTTTCATGGACATCTAAAATAATACATTAAGAGTGTCCCCAAAGTTTCTTCGAGTTTCGACAAGACCTCGATTTATTTTGAATTTCCGACGGTACTCGTGCAATTGCGTTTTTGCCAAAAACGGAAGCGGAGGCAAACGCGCCTTAGGAAAATAATTTCCTGCTGATTTTTTGCATGGACATCTCAAATAATACATTGAGAGTGTCCCCAAATTTTCATAGAGTTTCGACAAGCCCTCGGTTTATTTTGACTTTCTGACGGTACGCGTGCAATTGCGTTTTTGCCAAAAACAGAAGCTGAGGCAAACGCGCAGTAGTAAAATGATTTCCTGCTGATTTTTTGCATGGTCATATAAAATAATACATTGAGAGTGT
The DNA here is from genome assembly GCA_948472305.1 of Vicia faba. Taxonomy (NCBI): domain Eukaryota; kingdom Viridiplantae; phylum Streptophyta; class Magnoliopsida; order Fabales; family Fabaceae; genus Vicia; species Vicia faba. Next base: position 1,218,969,821 of record OX451735.1, read on the forward strand.
CCTAAAAGTTTCGTAGATTTTCGACAAGCCCTCGGTTTATTTTGACTTTCAGACGGTACGCGTGCAATTGCGATTTTGCCAAAAACGAAAGCGGAGGCAAATGCGCCTTAGGAAAATAATTTCCTGATGATTTTTTGCATGGACATCTAAAATAATACATCGAGAGTGTCCCCAAAGTTTCGTATATTTTCTACAAGCCCTCGATTTATTTTGACTTTCAGACGGTACGCGTGCAATTGCTATTTTGCGAAAAACGAAAGCGGAGTCAAACGCGCATTAGGAAAATAATTTCCTACTGATTTTTTGAATTTACATCTCAAATAATACATTGAGATTGTCCCCAAAGTTTCATAGAGTTTAGACAAGCCCTAGGTTTATTTTCAATTTCCGACAGTACGCGTGCAATTGCGTTTTTGCCAAAAACGGAAGCGGAGGTAAACGCGCCTTAGGAAAATAATTTCCTGCTGATTTTTTTCATGGACATCTAAAATAATACATTGAGAGTGTACCCAAAGTTTCTTAGAGTTTCGACAAGACCTCGTTTATTTTGAATTTCCGACGGTACGCGTGCATGTGCGTTTTTGCCAAAAACAAAAGCGGAGGCAAACGCGCCTTAGGAAAATAATTTCCTGCTTATTTTTTGCATGTACATCTCAAATATAACATTGAGAGTGTCACCAAAGTTTCATAGATTTTAAACAAGCCCTCGGTTTATTTTGACTTTCAGAGGGTACGCGTGCAATTGCGATTTTGCCAAAAACGAAAGCGGAGGCAAACGCGCATTAGGAAAATAATTTCCTGCTGATTTTTTGCATTAACATATAAAATAATACATTGAGATTGTCCCCAAAGTTTCATAGAGTTTCAACAAGCCCTCGGTTTATTTTGAATTTCCGACAGTACGCGTGCAATTTCGTTTTTGCCAAAAACGGAAGCTGAGGCAAACGCGCCTTAGGAAAATAATTTCCTGCTGATTTTTTTCATGGACATCTAAAATAATACATTGAGAGTGTCCCCAATGTTTCTTATATTTTCGACAAGACCTCGATTTATTTTAAATTTCCGACGGTACGCGTGCAATTGCGTTTTTGCCAAAAACGAAAGCGGAGGCAAACGCGCCTTAGGAAAATAATTTGCTGCTGATTTTTTTCATGGACATCTAAAATAATACATTTAGAGTGTCCCCAACGTTTCTTATAGTTTCGACAAGACCTCGATTTATTTGGAATTTCTGACGGTACGCGTGCAATTGCGTTTTAGCCAAAAACGGAAGCGGAGGCAAACGCGCCTTAGGAAAATAATTTCATGCTGTTTTTTTGCATGTACATCTAAAATAATACATTGAGAGTGTCCCCAAAGTTTCTTATAGTTTCGACAAGACCTCGATTTATTTTAAATTTCCGACGGTACGCGTGCAATTGCGTTTTTGCCAAAAACGAAAGCGGAGGCAAACGCGCCTTAGGAAAATAATTTCCAGCTGATTTTTTGCATGTATATCTCAAATATAACATTTAGAGTGTCCCCAATGTTTCGTAGAGTTTCGACAAGCCCTCGGTTTATTTTGAATTTCCGACGGTACGCGTGCAATTGCGTTTTTGCCAAAAACGGAAGCGGAGGCAAACACGCCTTAGGGAAATAATTTCCTGCTTATTTTTTGCATGGACATCTCAAATAATACATTGATAGTTTCCCCAAAGTTTCATAGAGTTTCGACAAGCCCTCGGTTTATTTTGAATTTCCGACGGTACGCGTGCAATTGCGTTTTTGCCAAAAATGGAAGCGGAGGCAAACGCGCCTTAGGAAAATAATTTCCTGCTGATTTTTTGCATGGACATCTCAAATAATACATTGAGAGTGTCCCCAAATTTTCATAGAGTTTCGACAAGCCCTCGGTTTATTTTGACTTTCTGACGGTACGCGTGCAATTGCGTTTTTGCCAAAAACGGCAGCGGAGGCAAACGCGCATTAGTAAAATGATTTCCTGCTGATTTTTTGCATGGACATATAAAATAATACATTGAGAGTGTCCCAAAATTTTTGTAGATTTTCGACAAGCCCTCGGTTTATTTTGACTTTCAGACGGTACGCGTGCAATTGCGATTTTGCCAAAAACGAAAGCGGAGGCAAACGCGCATTAGGAAAATAATTTCCTCCTGATTTTTTGCATTTACATATCAAATAATACATTTAGATCATCCCCAAAGTTTCATAGAGTTTCGACAAGCCCTCGGTTTATTTTGAATTTCCGACAGTACGCGTGCAATTGCGTTTTTGCCAAATCAGAAGCGGAGGCAAAAGCGCCTTAGGAAAATAATTTCCTGCTGATTTTTTTCATGGACATCTAAAATAATACATTGATAGTGTCCCCAAAGTTTCTTATAGTTTCTACAAGCCCTCAGTTTATTTTGAATTTCCGACGGTACGCGCTCAATTGCGTTTTTGCCAAAAACGGAAGCGGAGGCAAACGCGCCTTAGGAATTTAATATTCTGCTGATTTTTTTCATGGACATCTAAAATAATACATTGAGAGTGTCCCGAAAGTTTTGTAGAGTTTCGACAAGCCCTCGGTTTATTTTGACTTTCCGACGGTACGCGTGCAATTGCGTTTTTGCCAAAAATGGAAGCGGAGGCAAACACGCCTTAGGAAAATGATTTCCTGTTGATTTTTTGCATGGACATGAAAAATATTACATTGAGACTGTCCCCAAAGTTTCATATATTTTAAACAAGCCCTCGGTTTATTTTGACATTCAGACGGTACGCGTGCAATTGCGATTTTGACAAAAACGAAAGCGGAGGCAAACGCGCATTAGGAAAATAATTTCCTGCTGATTTTTTGCATTAACATATAAAATAATACATTGAGATTGTCCCCAAAGTTTCATAGAGTTTCGACAAGCCCTCGGTTTATTTTGAATTTCCGACAGTACGCGTGCAATTGCGTTTTTGCCAAAAACGGAAGCTGAGGCAAACGCGCCTTAGGAAAATAATTTCCTGCTGATTTTTTTGATGGACATCTAAAATAATACATTGAGAGTGTCCCAAAAGTTTCTTATAGTTTCAACAAGACCTCGATTTATTTTGAATTTCCGACGGTACGCGTGCAATTGCGTTTTTGCCAAAATCGGAAGCGGTAGCAAACGTGCCTTAGGAAAATAATTTCATGCTGTTTTTTTGCATGTACATCTCAAATAATACATTGAGAGTGTCCCCAAAGTTTCATAGCATTTCGACAAGCCCTCGGTTTATTTTGACTTTCTGATGGTACGCGTGCAATTGCGTTTTTGCCAAAAACAGAAGCTGAGGTAAACGCGCAGTAGTAAAATGATTTCCTGCTGATTTTTTGCATGGACATATAAAATAATACATTGAGAGTGTCCTAAAAGTTTCGTAGATTTTCGACAAGCCCTCGGTTTATTTTGACTTTCAGACGGTACGCGTGCAATTGCGATTTTGCCAAAAACGAAAGCGGAGGCAAACGCGCATTAGGAAAATAATTTCCTCCTGATTTTTTGCATTTACATATCAAATAATACATTGAGATCATCCCCAAAGTTTCATAGAGTTTCGACAAGCCCTCGGTTTATTTTGAATTTCCGACAATACGCGTGCAATTGCGTTTTTGCCAAATCGGAAGCGGAGGCAAAAGCGCCTTAGGAAAATAATTTCCTGCTGATTTTTTTCATGGACATCTAAAATAATACATTGATAGTGTCCCCAAAGTTTCTTATAGTTTCTACAAGCCCTCGGTTTATTTTGAATTTCCGACGGTACGCGCTCAATTGCGTTTTTGCCAAAAACGGAAGCGGAGGCAAACGCGCCTTAGGAATTTAATTTTCTGCTGATTTTTTTCATGGACATCTAAAATAATACATTGAGAGTGTCCCGAAAGTTTTGTAGAGTTTCGACAAGCCCTCGGTTTATTTTGACTTTCCGACGGTACGCGTGAAATTGCGTTTTTGCCAAAAATGGAAGCGGAGGCAAATGCGCCTTAGGAAAATGATTTCCTGCTGATTTTTTGCATGGACATGTAAAATATTACATTGAGAGTGTCCCTAAAGTTTCATAGATTTTAAACAAGCCCTCGGTTTATTTTGACTTTCAGACGGTACTCGTGCAATTGCGATTTTGACAAAAACGAAAGCGGAGGCAAACGCGCATTAGGAAAATAATTTCCTGCTAATTTTTTGCATTAAAATATAAAATAATACATTGAGATTGTCCCCAAAGTTTCATAGAGTTTCGACAAGCCCTCGGTTTATTTTGAATTTCCGACAGTACGCGTGCAATTGCGTTTTTGCCAAAAACGGAAGCTGAGGCAAACGCGCCTTAGGAAAATAATTTCCTGCTGATTTTTTTCATGGACATGTAAAATAATACATTGAGAGTGTCCCCAAAGTTTCTTATAGTTTCAACAAGACCTCGATTTATTTTGAATTTCCGACGGTACGCGTGCAATTGCGTTTTTGCCAAAAACGGAAGCGGAGGCAAACGCGCCTTAGGAAAATAATTTCATGCTGTTTTTTTGCATGTACATCTCAAAGAATACATTGAGAGTGTCCCCAAAGTTTCCTAGCATTTCGACAAGCCCTCGGTTTATTTTGACTTTCTGACGGTACGCGTGCAATTGCGTTTTTGCCAAAAACAGAAGCTGAGGCAAACGCGCAGTAGTAAAATGATTTCCTGCTGATTATTTGCATGGACATATAAAATAATACATTAAGAATGTCCTAAAAGTTTCGTATATTTTCGACAAGCCCTCGGTTTATTTTGACTTTCAGACGGTACGCGTGCAATTGCGATTTTGCCAAAAACGAAAGCGGAGGCAAACGCGCATTAGGAAAATAATTTCCTGCTGATTTTTTTCATGGACATCGAAAATAATACATTGAGAGTGTCCCCAAAGTTTCGTAGAGTTTCGACAAGCCCTCGGTTTATTTTGACTTTCCGACAGTACGCGTGCAATTGCGTTTTTGTCAAAAACGGAAGCGGAGGCAAACGCACCTTAGGAAAATAATTTCCTGATGATTTTTTGCATGGACATCGAGAGTGTCCCCATAGTTTCGTATATTTTCTACAAGCCCTCAGTTTATTTTGACTTTAAGACGGTACGCGTGCAATTGCGATTTTGCGAAAAACGAAAGCGGAGTCAAACGCGCATTAGGAAAATAATTTCCTACTGATTTTTTGAATTTACATCTCAAATAATACATTGAGATTGTCTCCAAAGTTTCATAGAGTTTAGACAAGCCCTAGGTTTATTTTCAATTTCCGACAGTACGCGTGCAATTGCGTTTTTGCCAAAAACGGAAGCGGAGGTAAACGCGCCTTAGGAAAATAATTTCCTGCTGATTTTTTTCATGGACATCTAAAATAATACATTGAGAGTGTACCCAAAGTTTCTTAGAGTTTCGACAAGACCTCGTTTATTTTGAATTTCCGACGGTACGCGTGCATGTGCGTTTTTGCCAAAAACGAAAGCGGAGGGAAACGCGCCTTAGGAAAATAATTTCCTGCTTATTTTTTGCATGTACATCTCAAATATAACATTGAGAGTGTCAACAAAGTTTCATAGATTTTAAACATGCCCTCGGTTTATTTTGACTTTCAGACGGTACGCGTGCAATTGCGATTTTGCCAAAAACGAAAGCGGAGGCAAACGCGCATTAGGAAAATAATTTCCTGCTGATTTTTTGCATTAACATATAAAATAATACATTGAGATTGTCCCCAAAGTTTCATAGAGTTTCAACAAGCCCTCGGTTTATTTTGAATTTCCGACAGTACGCGTGCAATTTCATTTTTGCCAAAAGCGGAAGCTGAGGCAAACGCGCCTTAGGAAAATAATTTCCTGCTGATTTTTTTCATGGACATCTAAAATAATACATTGAGAGTGTCCCCAAAGTTTCTTATATTTTCGACAAGACCTCGATTTATTTTAAATTTCCGACGGTACGCGTGCAATTGCGTTTTTGCCAAAAACGAAAGCAAAGGCAAACGCGCCTTAGGAAAATAATTTCCTGCTGATTTTTTTCATGGACATCTAAAATAATACATTTAGAGTGTCCCCAACATTTCTTATAGTTTCGACAAGACCTCGATTTATTTTGAATTTCCGACGGTACGCGTGCAATTGCGTTTTAGCCAAAAACGGAAGCGGAGGCAAACGCGCCTTAGGAAAATAATTTCATGCTGTTTTTTTGCATGTACATCTAAAATAATACATTGAGAGTGTCCCCAAAGTTTCTTATAGTTTCGACAAGACCTCGATTTATTTTAAATTTCCGACGGTACGCGTGCAATTGCGTTTTTGCCAAAAATGAAAGGGGAGGCAAACGCGCCTTAGGAAAATAATTTCCAGCTGATTTTTTGCATGTATATCTCAAATATAACATTTAGAGTGTCCCCAATGTTTCGTAGAGTTTCGACAAGCCCTCGGTTTATTTTGAATTTCCGACGGTACGCGTGCAATTGCGTTTTTGCCAAAAACGGAAGCGGAGGCAAACGCGCCTTAGGAAAATAATTTCATGCTGTTTTTTTGCATGTACATCTCAAATAATACATTGAGAGTGTCCCCAAAGTTTCATAGCATTTCGACAAGCCCTCGGTTTATTTTGACTTTCTGACGGTACGCGTGCAATTGCGTTTTTGCCAAAAACAGAAGCTGAGGCAAACGCGCAGTAGTAAAATGATTTCCTGCTGATTATTTGCATGGACATATAAAATAATACATTAAGAATGTCCTAAAAGTTTCGTATATTTTCGACAAGCCCTCGGTTTATTTTGACTTTCAGACGGTACGCGTGCAATTGCGATTTTGCCAAAAACGAAAGCGGAGGCAAACGCGCATTAGGAAAATAATTTCCTGCTGATTTTTTTCATGGACATCGAAAATAATACATTGAGAGTGTCCCCAAAGTTTCGTAGAGTTTCGACAAGCCCTCGGTTTATTTTGACTTTCCGACAGTACGCGTGCAATTGCGTTTTTGTCAAAAACGGAAGCGGAGGCAAACGCACCTTAGGAAAATAATTTCCTGATGATTTTTTGCATGGACATCGAGAGTGTCCCCATAGTTTCGTATATTTTCTACAAGCCCTCAGTTTATTTTGACTTTCAGACGGTACGCGTGCAATTGCGATTTTGCGAAAAACGAAAGCGGAGTCAAACGCGCATTAGGAAAATAATTTCCTACTGATTTTTTGAATTTACATCTCAAATAATACATTGAGATTGTCTCCAAAGTTTCATAGAGTTTAGACAAGCCCTAGGTTTATTTTCAATTTCCGACAGTACGCGTGCAATTGCGTTTTTGCCAAAAACGGAAGCGGAGGTAAACGCGCCTTAGGAAAATAATTTCCTGCTGATTTTTTTCATGGACATCTAAAATAATACATTGAGAGTGTACCCAAAGTTTCTTAGAGTTTCGACAAGACCTCGTTTATTTTGAATTTCCGACGGTACGCGTGCATGTGCGTTTTTGCCAAAAACGAAAGCGGAGGCAAACGCGCCTTAGGAAAATAATTTCCTGCTTATTTTTTGCATGTACATCTCAAATATAACATTGAGAGTGTCAACAAAGTTTCATAGATTTTAAACATGCCCTCGGTTTATTTTGACTTTCAGACGGTACGCGTGCAATTGCGATTTTGCCAAAAACGAAAGCGGAGGCAAACGCGCATTAGGAAAATAATTTCCTGCTGATTTTTTGCATTAACATATAAAATAATACATTGAGATTGTCCCCAAAGTTTCATAGAGTTTCAACAAGCCCTCGGTTTATTTTGAATTTCCGACAGTACGCGTGCAATTTCATTTTTGCCAAAAGCGGAAGCTGAGGCAAACGCGCCTTAGGAAAATAATTTCCTGCTGATTTTTTTCATGGACATCTAAAATAATACATTGAGAGTGTCCCCAAAGTTTCTTATATTTTCGACAAGACCTCGATTTATTTTAAATTTCCGACGGTACGCGTGCAATTGCGTTTTTGCCAAAAACGAAAGCAAAGGCAAACGCGCCTTAGGAAAATAATTTCCTGCTGATTTTTTTCATGGACATCTAAAATAATACATTTAGAGTGTCCCCAACATTTCTTATAGTTTCGACAAGACCTCGATTTATTTTGAATTTCCGACGGTACGCGTGCAATTGCGTTTTAGCCAAAAACGGAAGCGGAGGCAAACGCGCCTTAGGAAAATAATTTCATGCTGTTTTTTTGCATGTACATCTAAAATAATACATTGAGAGTGTCCCCAAAGTTTCTTATAGTTTCGACAAGACCTCGATTTATTTTAAATTTCCGACGGTACGCGTGCAATTGCGTTTTTGCCAAAAACGAAAGGGGAGGCAAACGCGCCTTAGGAAAATAATTTCCAGCTGATTTTTTGCATGTATATCTCAAATATAACATTTAGAGTGTCCCCAATGTTTCGTAGAGTTTCGACAAGCCCTCGGTTTATTTTGAATTTCCGACGGTACGCGTGCAATTGCGTTTTTGCCAAAAACGGAAGCGGAGGCAAACGCGCCTTAGGAAAATAATTTCATGCTGTTTTTTTGCATGTACATCTCAAATAATACATTGAGAGTGTCCCCAAAGTTTCATAGCATTTCGACAAGCCCTCGGTTTATTTTGACTTTCTGACGGTACGCGTGCAATTGCGTTTTTGCCAAAAACAGAAGCTGAGGCAAACGCGCAGTAGTAAAATGATTTCCTGCTGATTATTTGCATGGACATATAAAATAATACATTAAGAATGTCCTAAAAGTTTCGTATATTTTCGACAAGCCCTCGGTTTATTTTGACTTTCAGACGGTACGCGTGCAATTGCGATTTTGCCAAAAACGAAAGCGGAGGCAAACGCGCATTAGGAAAATAATTTCCTGCTGATTTTTTTCATGGACATCTCAAATAATACATTGAGACTTTCCCCAAAGTTTCATAGAGTTTCGACAAGCCCTCGGTTTATCTTGAATTTCCGACGGTACGCGTGCAATTGCGTTTTTGCCAAAAATGGAAGCGGAGGCAAACGCGCCTTAGGAAAATAATTTCCTGCTGATTTTTTGCATGGACATCTCAAATAATACATTGAGAGTGTCCCCAAATTTTCATAGAGTTTCGACAAGCCCTCGGTTTATTTTGACTTTCTGACGGTACGCGTGCAATTGCGTTTTTGCCAAAAACGGAAGCGGAGGCAAACGCGCATTAGTAAAATGATTTCCTGCTGATTTTTTGCATGGACATATAAAATAATACATTGAGAGTGTCCCAAGATTTTTGTAGATTTTCGACAAGCCCTCGGTTTATTTTGACTTTCAGACGGTACGCGTGCAATTGCGATTTTGCCAAAAACGAAAGCGGAGGCAAACACGCCTTAGGAAAATAATTTCCTGCTGATTTTTTTCATGGACATCTAAAATAATACATTGAGAGTGTCCCCAAAGTTTCTTATAGTTTCGACAAGACCTCAATTTATTTTAAATTTCCGACGGTACGCGTGCAATTGCGTTTTAGCCAAAAACGGAAGCGGAGGCAAACGCGCCTTAGGAAAATAATTTCATGCTATTTTTTTGCATGTACATCTAAAATAATACATTGAGAGTGTCCCCAAAGTTTCTTATAGTTTCGACAAGACCTCAATTTATTTTAAATTTCCGACGGTACGCGTGCAATTGCGTTTTTGCCAAAAACGAAAGCGGAGGCAAACGCGCCTTAGGAAAATAATTTCCAGCTGATTTTTTGCATGTATATCTCAAATATAACATTTAGAGTGTCCCCAGTGTTTCGTAGAGTTTCGACAAGCCCTCGGTTTATTTTGAATTTCCGACGGTACGCGTGCAATTGCGTTTTTGCCAAAAACGGAAGCGGAGGCAAACACGCCTTAGGGAAATAATTTCCTGCTTATTTTTTGCATGGACATCTCAAATAATACATTGAGACTTTCCCCAAAGTTTCATAGAGTTTCGACAAGCCCTCGGTTTATCTTGAATTTCCGACGGTACGCGTGCAATTGCGTTTTTGCCAAAAATGGAAGCGGAGGCAAACGCGCCTTAGGAAAATAATTTCCTGCTGATTTTTTGCATGGACATCTCAAATAATACATTGAGAGTGTCCCCAAATTTTCATAGAGTTTCGACAAGCCCTCGGTTTATTTTGACTTTCTGACGGTACGCGTGCAATTGCGTTTTTGCCAAAAACGGAAGCGGAGGCAAACGCGCATTAGTAAAATGATTTCCTGCTGATTTTTTGCATGGACATATAAAATAATACATTGAGAGTGTCCCAAGATTTTTGTAGATTTTCGACAAGCCCTCGGTTTATTTTGACTTTCAGACGGTACGCGTGCAATTGCGATTTTGCCAAAAACGAAAGCGGAGGCAAACGCGCATTAGGAATATAATTTCCTCCTGAGTTTTTGCATTTACATATCAAATAATACATTGAGATCATCCCCAAAGTTTCATAGAGTTTCGACAAGCCCTCGGTTTATTTTGAATTTCTGACAGTACGCGTGCAATTGCGTTTTTGCCAAATCGGAAGCGGAGGCAAAAGCGCCTTAGGAAAATAATTTCCTGCTGATTTTTTTCATGGACATCTAAAATAATACATTGATAGTGTCCCCAAAGTTTCTTATAGTTTATACAAGCCGTCGGTTTATTTTGAATTTCCGACGGTACGCGCTCAATTGCGTTTTTGCCAAAAACGGAAGCGGAGGCAAACGCGCCTTAGAAATTTAATTTTCTGCTGATTTTTTTCATGGACATCTAAAATAATACATTGAGAGTATCCCGAAAGTTTTGTATAGTTTCGACAAGCCCTCAGTTTATTTTGACTTTCCGACGGTACGCGTGCAATTGCGTTTTTGCCAAAAATGGAAGCGGAGGCAAACACGCCTTAGGAAAATGATTTCCTGCTGATTTTTTGCATGGACATGTAAAATATTACATTGAGAGTGTCCCCAAAGTTTCATAGATTTTAAACAAGCCCTCGGTTTATTTTGACTTTCAGACGGTACGCGTGCAATTGCGATTTTGACAAAAACGAAAGCGGAGGCAAACGCGCATTAGGAAAATAATTTCCTGCTGATTTTTTGCATTAACATATAAAATAATACATTGAGATTGTCCCCAAAGTTTCATAGAGTTTCGAAAAGCCCTCGGTTTATTTTGAATTTCCGACAGTACGCGTGCAATTGCGTTTTTGCCAAAAACGGAAGCTGAGGCAAACGCGCCTTAGGAAAATAATTTCCTGCTGATTTTTTTCATGGACATCTAGAATAATACATTGAGAGTGTCCCCAAAGTTTCTTATAGTTTCAACAAGACCTCGATTTATTTTGAATTTCCGACGGTACACGTGCAATTGCGTTTTTGCCAAAATCGGAAGCGGAGGCAAACGTGCCTTAGGAAAATAATTTCATGCTGTTTTTTTGCATGTACATCTCAAATAATACATTGAGAGTGTCCCCAAAGTTTCATAGCATTTCGACAAGCCCTCGGTTTATTTTGACTTTCTGACGGTACGCGTGCAATTGCGTTTTTGCCAAAAACAGAAGCTGAGGCAAACGCGCAGTAGTAAAATGATTTCCTGCTGATTTTTTGCATGGACATATAAAATAATACATTGAGAGTGTCCTAAAAGTTTCGTAGATTTTCGACAAGCCCTCGGTTTATTTTGACTTTCAGACGGTACGCGTGCAATTGCGATTTTGCCAAAAACGAAAGCGGAGGCAAACGCGCATTAGGAAAATAATTTCCTCCTGATTTTTTGCATTTACATATCAAATAATACATTGAGATCATCCCCAAAGTTTCATAGAGTTTCGACAAGCCCTCGGTTTATTTTGAATTTCCGACAGTACGCGTGCAATTGCGTTTTTGCCAAATCGGAAGCGGAGGCAAAAGCGCCTTAGGAAAATAATTTCGTGCTGATTTTTTTCATGGACATCTAAAATAATACATTGATAGTGTCCCCAAAGTTTCTTATAGTTTCTACAAGCCCTCGGTTTATTTTGAATTTCCGACGGTACGCGCTCAATTGCGTTTTTGCCAAAAACGGAAGCGGAGGCAAACGCGCCTTAGGAATTTAATTTTCTGCTGATTTTTTTCATGGACATCTAAAATAATACATTGAGAGTGTCCCGAAAGTTATGTAGAGTTTCGACAAGCCCTCGGTTTATTTTGACTTTCCGACGGTACGCGTGCAATTGCGTTTTTGCCAAAAATGGAAGCGGAGGCAAACGCGCCTTAGGAAAATGATTTCCTGCTGATTTTTTGCATGGACATGTAAAATATTACATTGAGAGTGTCCCCAAAGTTTCATAGATTTTAAACAAGCCCTCGGTTTATTTTGACTTTCAGACGGTACGCGTGCAATTGCGTTTTTGCCAAAAATGAAAGCGGAGGCAAACGCGCAGTAGTAAAATGATTTCCTGCTGATTTTTTGCATGGACATATAAAATAATACATTGAGAATGTCCTAAAAGTTTCGTAGATTTTCGACAAGCCCTCGGTTTATTTTGACTTTCAGACGGTACGCGTGCAATTGCGATTTTGCCAAAAACGAAAGCGGAGGCAAACGTGCATTAGGAAAATAATTTCCTGCTGATTTTTTTCATGGACATCTAAAATAATACATTGAGAGTGTCCCCAAAGTTTCGTAGAGTTTCGACAAGCCCTCGGTTTATTTTGACTTTCCGACGGTACGCGTGCAATTGCGTTTTTGTCAAAAACGGAAGCGGAGGCAAACGCGCCTTAGGAAAATAATTTCCTGATGATTTTTTGCATGGACATCTAAAATAATACATCGAGAGTGTCCCCAAAGTTTCGTATATTTTCTACAAGCCCTCGATTTATTTTGACTTTCAGACGGTACGCGTGCAATTGCGATTTTGCGAAAAACGAAAGCGGAGTCAAACGCGCATTAGGAAAATAATTTCCTACTAATTTTTTGAATTTACATCTCAAATAATACATTGAGATTGTGCCCAAAGTTTCATAGAGTTTAGACAATCCCTAGGTTTATTTTCAATTTCCGACAGTACGCGTGCAATTGCGTTTTTGCCAAAAACGGAAGCGGAGGTAAACACGCCTTAGGAAAATAATTTCCTGCTGATTTTTTTCATGGACATCTAAAATAATACATTGAGAGTGTACCCAAAGTTTCTTAGAGTTTCGACAAGACCTCGTTTATTTTGAATTTCCGACGGTACGCGTGCATGTGCGTTTTTGCCAAAAACGAAAACGGAGGCAAACGCGCCTTAGGAAAATAATTTCCTGCTTATTTTTTGCATGTACATCTCAAATATAACATTGAGAGTGTCACCAAAGTTTCATAGATTTTAAACATGCCCTCGGTTTATTTTGACTTTCAGACGGTACGCGTGCAATTGCGATTTTGCCAAAAATGAAAGCGGAGGCAAACGCGCATTAGGAAAATAATTTCCTGCTGATTTTTTGCATTAACATATAAAATAATACATTGAGATTGTCCCCAAAGTTTCATAGAGTTTCAACAAGCCCTCGGTTTATTTTGAATTTCCGACAGTACGCGTGCAATTTCGTTTTTGCCAAAAACGGAAGCTCAGGCAAACGCGCCTTAGGAAAATAATTTCCTGCTGATTTTTTTCATGGACATCTAAAATAATACATTGAGAGTGTCCCCAAAGTTTCGTAGAGTTTCGACAAGCCCTCGGTTTATTTTGACTTTCCGACGGTACGCGTGCAATTGCGTTTTTGTCAAAAACGGAAGCGGAGGCAAACGCGCCTTAGGAAAATAATTTCCTGATGATTTTTTGCATGGACATCTAAAATAATACATCGAGAGTGTCCCCAAAGTTTCGTATATTTTCTACAAGCCCTCGATTTATTTTGACTTTCAGACGGTACGCGTGCAATTGCGATTTTGCGAAAAACGAAAGCGGAGTCAAACGCGCATTAGGAAAATAATTTCCTACTAATTTTTTGAATTTACATCTCAAATAATACATTGAGATTGTGCCCAAAGTTTCATAGAGTTTAGACAATCCCTAGGTTTATTTTCAATTTCCGACAGTACGCGTGCAATTGCGTTTTTGCCAAAAACGGAAGCGGAGGTAAACACGCCTTAGGAAAATAATTTCCTGCTGATTTTTTTCATGGACATCTAAAATAATACATTGAGAGTGTACCCAAAGTTTCTTAGAGTTTCGAAAAGACCTCGTTTATTTTGAATTTCCGACGGTATGCGTGCATGTGCGTTTTTGCCAAAAACGAAAACGGAGGCAAACGCGCCTTAGGAAAATAATTTCCTGCTTATTTTTTGCATGTACATCTCAAATATTACATTGAGAGTGTCACCAAAGTTTCATAGATTTTAAACATGCCCTCGGTTTATTTTGACTTTCAGACGGTACGCGTGCAATTGCGATTTTGCCAAAAATGAAAGCGGAGGCAAACGCGCATTAGGAAAATAATTTCCTGCTGATTTTTTGCATTAACATATAAAATAATACATTGAGATTGTCCCCAAAGTTTCATAGAGTTTCAACAAGCCCTCGGTTTATTTTGAATTTCCGACAGTACGCGTGCAATTTCGTTTTTGCCAAAAACGGAAGCTCAGGCAAACGCGCCTTAGGAAAATAATTTCCTGCTGATTTTTTTCATGGACATCTAAAATAATACATTGAGAGTGTCCCCAAAGTTTCTTATAGTTTCGACAAGACCTCGATTTATTTTAAATTTCCGACGGTACGCGTGCAATTGCGTTTTTGCCAAAAACGAAAGCGGAGGCAAACGCGCCTTAGGAAAATAATTTCCTGCTGATTTTTTTCATGGACATCTAAAATAATACATTGAGAGTGTCCCCAACGTTTCTTATAGTTTCGACAAGACCTCGATTTATTTTGAATTTCCGACGGTACGCGTGCAATTGCGTTTTAGCCAAAAACGGAAGCGGAGGCAAACGCGCCTTAGGAAAATAATTTCATGCTATTTTTTTGCATGTACATCTAAAATAATACATTGAGAGTGTCCCCAAAGTTTCTTATAGTTTCGACAAGACCTCAATTTATTTTAAATTTCCGACGGTACGCGTGCAATTGCGTTTTTGCCAAAAACGAAAGCGGAGGCAAACGCGCCTTAGGAAAATAATTTCCAGCTGATTTTTTGCATGTATATCTCAAATATAACATTTAGAGTGTCCCCAGTGTTTCGTAGAGTTTCGACAAGCCCTCGGTTTATTTTGAATTTCCGACGGTACGCGTGCAATTGCGTTTTTGCCAAAAACGGAAGCGGAGGAAAACACGCCTTAGGGAAATAATTTCCTGCTTATTTTTTGCATGGACATCTCAAATAATACATTGAGACTTTCCCCAAAGTTTCATAGAGTTTCGACAAGCCCTCGGTTTATCTTGAATTTCCGACGGTACGCGTGCAATTGCGTTTTTGCCAAAAATGGAAGCGGAGGCAAACGCGCCTTAGGAAAATAATTTCCTGCTGATTATTTGCATGGACATCTCAAATAATACATTGAGAGTGTCCCCAAATTTTCATAGAGTTTCGACAAGCCCTCGGTTTATTTTGACTTTCTGACGGTACGCGTGCAATTGCGTTTTTGCCAAAAACGGAAGCGGAGGCAAACGCGCATTAGTAAAATGATTTCCTGCTGATTTTTTGCATGGACATATAAAATAATACATTGAGAGTGTCCCAAAATTTTTGTAGATTTTCGACAAGCCCTCGGTTTATTTTGACTTTCAGACGGTACGCGTGCAATTGCGATTTTGCCAAAAACGAAAGCGGAGGCAAACGCGCATTAGGAATATAATTTCCTCCTGATTTTTTGCATTTACATATCAAATAATACATTGAGATCATCCCCAAAGTTTCATAGAGTTTCGACAAGCCCTCGGTTTATTTTGAATTTCTGACAGTACGCGTGCAATTGCGTTTTTGCCAAATCGGAAGCGGAGGCAAAAGCGCCTTAGGAAAATAATTTCCTGCTGATTTTTTTCATGGACATCTAAAATAATACATTGATAGTGTCCCCAAAGTTTCTTATAGTTTCTACAAGCCGTCGGTTTATTTTGAATTTCCGACGGTACGCGCTCAATTGCGTTTTTGCCAAAAACGGATGCGGAGGCAAACGCGCCTTAGAAATTTAATTTTCTGCTGATTTTTTTCATGGACATCTAAAATAATACATTGAGAGTATCCCGAAAGTTTTGTATAGTTTCGACAAGCCCTCAGTTTATTTTGACTTTCCGACGGTACGCGTGCAATTGCGTTTTTGCCAAAAATGGAAGCGGAGGCAAACACGCCTTAGGAAAATGATTTCCTGCTGATTTTTTGCATGGACATGTAAAATATTACATTGAGAGTGTCCCCAAAGTTTCATAGATTTTAAACAAGCCCTCGGTTTATTTTGACTTTCAGACGGTACGCGTGCAATTGCGATTTTGACAAAAACGAAAGCGGAGGCAAACGCGCATTAGGAAAATAATTTCCTGCTGATTTTTTGCATTAACATATAAAATAATACATTGAGATTGTCCCCAAAGTTTCATAGAGTTTCGAAAAGCCCTCGGTTTATTTTGAATTTCCGACAGTACGCGTGCAATTGCGTTTTTGCCAAAAACGGAAGCTGAGGCAAACGCGCCTTAGGAAAATAATTTCCTGCTGATTTTTTTCATGGACATCTAGAATAATACATTGAGAGTGTCCCCAAAGTTTCTTATAGTTTCAACAAGACCTCGATTTATTTTGAATTTCCGACGGTACACGTGCAATTGCGTTTTTGCCAAAATCGGAAGCGGAGGCAAACGTGCCTTAGGAAAATAATTTCATGCTGTTTTTTTGCATGTACATCTCAAATAATACATTGAGAGTGTCCCCAAAGTTTCATAGCATTTCGACAAGCCCTCGGTTTATTTTGACTTTCTGACGGTACGCGTGCAATTGCGTTTTTGCCAAAAACAGAAGCTGAGGCAAACGCGCAGTAGTAAAATGATTTCCTGCTGATTTTTTGCATGGACATATAAAATAATACATTGAGAGTGTCCTAAAAGTTTCGTAGATTTTCGACAAGCCCTCGGTTTATTTTGACTTTCAGACGGTACGCGTGCAATTGCGATTTTGCCAAAAACGAAAGCGGAGGCAAACGCGCATTAGGAAAATAATTTCCTCCTGATTTTTTGCATTTACATATCAAATAATACATTGAGATCATCCCCAAAGTTTCATAGAGTTTCGACAAGCCCTCGGTTTATTTTGAATTTCCGACAGTACGCGTGCAATTGCGTTTTTGCCAAATCGGAAGCGGAGGCAAAAGCGCCTTAGGAAAATAATTTCGTGCTGATTTTTTTCATGGACATCTAAAATAATACATTGATAGTGTCCCCAAAGTTTCTTATAGTTTCTACAAGCCCTCGGTTTATTTTGAATTTCCGACGGTACGCGCTCAATTGCGTTTTTGCCAAAAACGGAAGCGGAGGCAAACGCGCCTTAGGAATTTAATTTTCTGCTGATTTTTTTCATGGACATCTAAAATAATACATTGAGAGTGTCCCGAAAGTTATGTAGAGTTTCGACAAGCCCTCGGTTTATTTTGACTTTCCGACGGTACGCGTGCAATTGCGTTTTTGCCAAAAATGGAAGCGGAGGCAAACGCGCCTTAGGAAAATGATTTCCTGCTGATTTTTTGCATGGACATGTAAAATATTACATTGAGAGTGTCCCCAAAGTTTCATAGATTTTAAACAAGCCCTCGGTTTATTTTGACTTTCAGACGGTACGCGTGCAATTGCGTTTTTGCCAAAAATGAAAGCGGAGGCAAACGCGCAGTAGTAAAATGATTTCCTGCTGATTTTTTGCATGGACATATAAAATAATACATTGAGAATGTCCTAAAAGTTTCGTAGATTTTCGACAAGCCCTCGGTTTATTTTGACTTTCAGACGGTACGCGTGCAATTGCGATTTTGCCAAAAACGAAAGCGGAGGCAAACGCGCATTAGGAAAATAATTTCCTGCTGATTTTTTTCATGGACATCTAAAATAATACATTGAGAGTGTCCCCAAAGTTTCGTAGAGTTTCGACAAGCCCTCGGTTTATTTTGACTTTCCGACGGTACGCGTGCAATTGCGTTTTTGTCAAAAACGGAAGCGGAGGCAAACGCGCCTTAGGAAAATAATTTCCTGATGATTTTTTGCATGGACATCTAAAATAATACATCGAGAGTGTCCCCAAAGTTTCGTATATTTTCTACAAGCCCTCGATTTATTTTGACTTTCAGACGGTACGCGTGCAATTGCGATTTTGCGAAAAACGAAAGCGGAGTCAAACGCGCATTAGGAAAATAATTTCCTACTAATTTTTTGAATTTACATCTCAAATAATACATTGAGATTGTGCCCAAAGTTTCATAGAGTTTAGACAATCCCTAGGTTTATTTTCAATTTCCGACAGTACGCGTGCAATTGCGTTTTTGCCAAAAACGGAAGCGGAGGTAAACACGCCTTAGGAAAATAATTTCCTGCTGATTTTTTTCATGGACATCTAAAATAATACATTGAGAGTGTACCCAAAGTTTCTTAGAGTTTCGACAAGACCTCGTTTATTTTGAATTTCCGACGGTACGCGTGCATGTGCGTTTTTGCCAAAAACGAAAACGGAGGCAAACGCGCCTTAGGAAAATAATTTCCTGCTTATTTTTTGCATGTACATCTCAAATATAACATTGAGAGTGTCACCAAAGTTTCATAGATTTTAAACATGCCCTCGGTTTATTTTGACTTTCAGACGGTACGCGTGCAATTGCGATTTTGCCAAAAATGAAAGCGGAGGCAAACGCGCATTAGGAAAATAATTTCCTGCTGATTTTTTGCATTAACATATAAAATAATACATTGAGATTGTCCCCAAAGTTTCATAGAGTTTCAACAAGCCCTCGGTTTATTTTGAATTTCCGACAGTACGCGTGCAATTTCGTTTTTGCCAAAAACGGAAGCTCAGGCAAACGCGCCTTAGGAAAATAATTTCCTGCTGATTTTTTTCATGGACATCTAAAATAATACATTGAGAGTGTCCCCAAAGTTTCGTAGAGTTTCGACAAGCCCTCGGTTTATTTTGACTTTCCGACGGTACGCGTGCAATTGCGTTTTTGTCAAAAACGGAAGCGGAGGCAAACGCGCCTTAGGAAAATAATTTCCTGATGATTTTTTGCATGGACATCTAAAATAATACATCGAGAGTGTCCCCAAAGTTTCGTATATTTTCTACAAGCCCTCGATTTATTTTGACTTTCAGACGGTACGCGTGCAATTGCGATTTTGCGAAAAACGAAAGCGGAGTCAAACGCGCATTAGGAAAATAATTTCCTACTAATTTTTTGAATTTACATCTCAAATAATACATTGAGATTGTGCCCAAAGTTTCATAGAGTTTAGACAATCCCTAGGTTTATTTTCAATTTCCGACAGTACGCGTGCAATTGCGTTTTTGCCAAAAACGGAAGCGGAGGTAAACACGCCTTAGGAAAATAATTTCCTGCTGATTTTTTTCATGGACATCTAAAATAATACATTGAGAGTGTACCCAAAGTTTCTTAGAGTTTCGAAAAGACCTCGTTTATTTTGAATTTCCGACGGTATGCGTGCATGTGCGTTTTTGCCAAAAACGAAAACGGAGGCAAACGCGCCTTAGGAAAATAATTTCCTGCTTATTTTTTGCATGTACATCTCAAATATTACATTGAGAGTGTCACCAAAGTTTCATAGATTTTAAACATGCCCTCGGTTTATTTTGACTTTCAGACGGTACGCGTGCAATTGCGATTTTGCCAAAAATGAAAGCGGAGGCAAACGCGCATTAGGAAAATAATTTCCTGCTGATTTTTTGCATTAACATATAAAATAATACATTGAGATTGTCCCCAAAGTTTCATAGAGTTTCAACAAGCCCTCGGTTTATTTTGAATTTCCGACAGTACGCGTGCAATTTCGTTTTTGCCAAAAACGGAAGCTCAGGCAAACGCGCCTTAGGAAAATAATTTCCTGCTGATTTTTTTCATGGACATCTAAAATAATACATTGAGAGTGTCCCCAAAGTTTCTTATAGTTTCGACAAGACCTCGATTTATTTTAAATTTCCGACGGTACGCGTGCAATTGCGTTTTTGCCAAAAACGAAAGCGGAGGCAAACGCGCCTTAGGAAAATAATTTCCTGCTGATTTTTTTCATGGACATCTAAAATAATACATTGAGAGTGTCCCCAACGTTTCTTATAGTTTCGACAAGACCTCGATTTATTTTGAATTTCCGACGGTACGCGTGCAATTGCGTTTTAGCCAAAAACGGAAGCGGAGGCAAACGCGCCTTAGGAAAATAATTTCCTGCTGATTTTTTTCATGGACATCTAAAATAATACATTGAGAGTGTCCCCAAAGTTTCTTATAGTTTCGACAAGACCTCGATTTATTTTAAATTTCCGACGGTACGCGTGCAATTGCGTTTTTGCCAAAAACGAAAGCGGAGGCAAACGCGCCTTAGGAAAATAATTTCCTGCTGATTTTTTTCATGGACATCTAAAATAATACATTGAGAGTGTCCCCAACGTTTCTTATAGTTTCGACAAGACCTCGATTTATTTTGAATTTCCGACGGTACGCGTGCAATTGCGTTTTTGCCAAAAACGGAAGCGGAGGCAAACACGCCTTAGGGAAATAATTTCCTGCTTATTTTTTGCATGGACATCTCAAATAATACATTGAGAGTTTCCCCAAAGTTTCATAGAGTTTCGACAAGCCCTCGGTTTATTTTGAATTTTCGACGGTACGCATGCAATTGCGTTTTTGCCAAAAATGGAAGTGGAGGCAAACGCGCCTTAGGAAAATAATTTCCTGCTGATTTTTTGCATGGACATCTCAAATAATACATTTAGAGTGTCCCCAAATTTTCATAGAGTTTCGACAAGCCCTCGGTTTATTTTGAATTTCCGACAGTACGCGTGCAATTGCGTTTTTGCCAAATCGGAAGCGGAGGCAAAAGCCCCTTAGGAAAATAATTTCCTGCTGATTTTTTTCATGGACATCTAAAATAATACATTGATAGTGTCCCCAAAGTTTCTTATAGTTTCTACAAGCCCTCGGTTTATTTTGAATTTCCGACGGTACGCGCTCAATTGCGTTTTTGCCAAAAACGGAAGCGGAGGCAAACGCGCCTTAGGAATTTAATTTTCTGCTGATTTTTTTCATGGACATCTAAAATAATACATTGAGAGTGTCCCGAAAGTTTTGTAGAGTTTCGACAAGCCCTCGGTTTATTTTGACTTTCCGACGGTACGCGTGCAATTGCGTTTTTGCCAAAAATGGAAGCGGAGGCAAACGCGCCTTAGGAAAATGATTTCCTGCTGATTTTTTGCATGGACATGTAAAATATTACATTGAGAGTGTCCCCAAAGTTTCATAGATTTTAAACAAGCCCTCAGTTTATTTTGACTTTCAGACGGTACGCGTGCAATTGCGATTTTGACAAAAACGAAAGCGGAGGCAAACGCGCATTAGGAAAATAATTTCCTGCTGATTTTTTGCATTAACATATAAAAATACATTGAGATTGTCCTTAAAGTTTCATAGAGTTTCGACAAGCCCTCGGTTTATTTTGAATTTCCGACAGTACGCGTGCAATTGCGTTTTTGCCAAAAACGGAAGCTGAGGCAAACGCGCCTTAGGAAAATAATTTCCTGCTGATTTTTTTCATGGACATCTAAAATAATACATTGAGAGTGTCCCCAAAGTTTCTTATAGTTTCAACAAGACCTCGATTTATTTTGAATTTCCGACGGTACGCGTGCAATTGCGTTTTTGCCAAAAACGGAAGCGGAGGCAAACGCGCCTTAGGAAAATAATTTCATGCTGTTTTTTTGCATGTACATCTCAAATAATACATTAAGAGTGTCCCCAAAGTTTCATAGCATTTCGACAATCCCTCGGTTTATTTTGAATTTCCGACGGTACGCGTGCAATTGCGTTTTTGCCAAAAATAGAAGCGAAGGCAAACGCGCTTTAGGAAAATAATTTCCAGCTGATTTTTTTCGTGGACATCTAAAATAATACATTGAGAGTGTCCCCAAAGTTTCTTATAGTTTCAACAAGACCTCGATTTATTTTGAATTTCCGACAGTACGCGTGCAATTGCGTTTTTGCCAAAAACGGAAGCGGAGGCAAACACGCCTTAGGAAAATAATTTCCTGCTTAATTTTTGCATGGACATCTCAAATAATACATTGATAGTTTCCCCAAATTTTCATAGAGTTTCGACAAGCCCTCGGTTTATTTTGAATTTCCGACAGTACGTGTGCAATTGCGTTTTTGCCAAAAATGGAAGCGGAGGCAAACGCGCCTTAGGAAAATAATTTCCTGCTGATTTTTTGCATGGACATCTCAAATAATACATTGAGAGTGTCCCCAAATTTTCATAGAGTTTCGACAAGCCCTCGGTTTATTTTGACTTTCTGACGGTACGCGTGCAATTGCGTTTTTGCCAAAAACGGAAGCTGAGGCAAACGCGCAGTAGTAAAATGATTTCCTGCTGATTTTTTGCATGGACATATAAAATAATACATTGAGAGTGTCCTAAAAGTTTCGTAGATTTTCGACAAGCCCTCAGTTTATTTTGACTTTCAGACGGTACGCGTGCAATTGCGATTTTGCCAAAAACGAAAGCGGAGGCAAACGCGCATTAGTAAAATAATTTCCTGCTGATTTTTTTCATGGACATCTAAAATAATACATTGAGAGTGTCCCCAAAGTTTCGTAGAGTTTCGACAAGCCCTCGGTTTATTTTGACTTTCCGACGGTACGCGTGCAATTGCGTTTTTGTCAAAAACGGAAGCGGAGGCAAACGCGCCTTAGGAAAATAATTTCCTAATGATTTTTTGCATGGACATCTAAAATAATACATTGAGAGTGTCCCCAAAGTTTCGTATATTTTCTACAAGCCCTCGATTTATTTTGACTTTCAGACGGTACGCGTGCAATTACGATTTTGACAAAAACGAAAGCGGAGGCAAACGCGCATTAGGAAAATAATTTCCTGCTGATTTTTTGCATTAACATATAAAATAATACATTGAGATTGTCCCCAAAGTTTCATAGAGTTTCGACAAGCCCTCGGTTTATTTTGAATTTCCGACAGTACGCGTGCAATTGCGTTTTTGCCAAAAACGGAAGCTGAGGCAAACGCGCCTTAGGAAAATAATTTCCTGATGATTTTTTGCATGGACATCTAAAATAATACATCGAGAGTGTCCCCAAAGTTTCGTATATTTTCTACAAGCCCTCGGTTTATTTTGACTTTCAGACGGTACGCGTGCAATTGCGATTTTGCGAAAAACGAAAGCGGAGTCAAACGCGCATTAGGAAAATAATTTTCTACTGATTTTTTGAATTTACATCTCAAATAATACATTTAGATTGTCCCCAAAGTTTCATAGAGTTTAGACAAGCCCTAGGTTTATTTTCAATTTCCGACAGTACGCGTGCAATTGCGTTTTTGCCAAAAACGGAAGCGGAGGTAAACGCGCCTTAGGAAAATAATTTCCTACTGATTTTTTTCATGGACATCTAAAATAATACATTGAGAGTGTACCCAAAGTTTCTTAGAGTTTCGACAAGACCTCGTTTATTTTGAATTTCCGACGGTACGCGTGCATGTGCGTTTTTGCCAAAAACGAAAGCGGAGGCAAACGCGCCTTAGGAAAATAATTTCCTGCTTATTTTTTGCATGTACATCTCAAATATAACATTGAGAGTGTCACCAAAGTTTCATAGATTTTAAACAAGCCCTCGATTTATTTTGACTTTCAGACGGTACGCGTGCAATTGCGATTTTGCCAAAAACGAAAGCGGAGGCAAACGCGCATTAGGAAAATAATTTCCTGCTGATTTTTTGCATTAACATATAAAATAATACATTGAGATTGTCCCCAAAGTTTCATAGAGTTTCAACAAGCCCTCGGTTTATTTTGAATTTCCGACAGTACGCGTGCAATTGCGTTTTTGCCAAAAACGGAAGCTGAGGCAAACGCGCCTTAGGAAAATAATTTCCTGCTGTTTTTTTTCATGGACATCTAAAATAATACATTGAGAGTGTTCCCAAAGTTTCTTATAGTTTCGACAAGACCTCGATTTATTTTAAATTTCCGACGGTACGCGTGCAATTGCGTTTTTGCCAAAAACGAAAGCGGAGGCAAACGCGCCTTAGGAAAATAATTTCCTGCTGATTTTTTTCATGGACATCTAAAATAATACATTGAGAGTGTCCCCAACGTTTCTTATAGTTTCGACAAGACCTCGATTTATTTTGAATTTCCGACGGTACGCGTGCAATTGTGTTTTAGCCAAAAACGGAAGCGGAGGCAATAGCGCCATAGGAAAATAATTTCATGCTGTTTTTTTGCATGTACATCTCAAATAATACATTGAGAGTGTCCCCAAAGTTTCATAGCATTTCGACAATCCCTCGGTTTATTTTGAATTTCAGACGGTACGCGTGCAATTGCGTTTTGGCCAAAATTAGAAGCGAAGGCAAACGCGCCTTAGGAAAATAATTTCCAGCTGATTTGTATCATGTATATCTCAAATATAACATTGAGAGTGTCCCCAATGTTTCGTAGAGTTTCGACAAGCCCTCAGTTTATTTTGACTTTCCGACGGTACGCGTGCAATTGCGTTTTTGCCAAAAACGGAAGCGGAGGCAAACGCGCCTTAGGAAAATGATTTCCTGCTGATTTTTTGCATGGACATCTAAAATAATACATTGAGCGTGTCACCAAAGTTTCATAGATTTTAAAATAACCCTCGGTTTATTTTGACTTTCAGACGGTACGCGTGCAATTGCGATTTTGCCAAAAACGAAAGCGGAGGCAAACGCGCATTAGGAAAATAATTTCCTGCTGATTTTTTGCATTAACATATCAAATAATACATTGAGATTGTCCCCAAAGTTTCATAGAGTTTCGACAAGCCCTCTGTTTATTTTGAATTTCCGACAGTACGCGTGCAATTGCGTTTTTGCCAAAAACGGAAGCTGAGGCAAACGCGCCTTAGGAAAATAATTTCCTGCTGATTTTTTTCATGGACATCTAAAATAATACATTGAGAGTGTCCCCAAAGTTTCTTATAGTTTCGACAAGACCTCGATTTATTTTGAATTTCCGACGGTACGCGTGCAATTGCGTTTTTGCCAAAAACGAAAGCGGAGGCAAACGCGCCTTAGGAAAATAATTTCCTGCTGATTTTTTTCATGGACATCTAAAATAATACATTGAGAGTGTCCCCAAAGTTTCTTATAGTTTCGACAAGACCTCGATTTATTTTGAATTTCCGACGGTACGCGTGCAATTGCGTTTTAGCCAAAAACGGAAGCGGAGGAAAACGCTCCTTAGGAAAATAATTTCATGCTGTTTTTTTGCATATACATCTCAAATAATACATTGAGAGTGTCCCCAATGTTTCGTATAGTTTCGACAAGCCCTCGGTTTATTTTGAATTTCCGACGGTACGCGTGCAATTGCGTTTTTTCCAAAAACGGACGGGGAGGCAAACACGCCTTAGGGAAATAATTTCCTGCTTATTTTCTGCATGGACATCTCAAATAATACATTGAGAGTTTCCCCAAAGTTTCATAGAGTTTCGACAAGCCCTCGGTTTATTTTGAATTTCCGACGGTACGCGTGCAATTGCGTTTTTGCCAAAAATGGAAGAGGAGGCAAACGCGCCTTAGGAAAATAATTTCCTGCTGATTTTTTGCATGGACATCTCAAATAATACATTGAGAGTGTCCCCAAATTTTCATAGATTTTCGACAAGCCCTCGGTTTATTTTGAATTTCTGACGGTACGCGTGCAATTGCGTTTTTGCCAAAAACGGAAGCGGAGGCAAACGCGCATTAGTAAAATGATTTCCTGCTGATTTTTTGCATGGACATATAAAATAATACATTGATAGTGTCCCCAAAGTTTCATAGAGTTTCGACAAGCCCTCGGTTTATTTTGAATTTCCGACAGTACGCGTGCAATTGCGTTTTTGCCAAATCGGAAGCGGAGGCAAAAGCGCCTTAGGGAAATAATTTCCTGCTGATTTTTTTCATGGACATCTAAAATAATACATTGATAGTGTCCCCAAAGTTTCTTATAGTTTCGACAAGCTCTCGGTTTATTTTGAATTTCCGACGGTACGCGTTCAATTGCGTTTTTGCCAAAAACGGAAGCGGAGGCAAACGCGCCTTAGGAAAATGATTTATTGCTGATTTTTTGCATGGACATCTAAAATAATACATTGAGAGTGTCACAAAGTTTCATAGATTTTAAACAAGCCCTCGGTTTATTTTGACTTTCAGACGGTACGCGTGCAATTGCGATTTTGCCAAAAACGAAAGCGGAGGCAAACGCGCATTAGGAAAATAATTTCCTGCTGATTTTTTGCATTAACATATAAAATAATACATTGAGATTGTCCCAAAAGTTTCATAGAGTTTCGACAAGCCCTCGGTTTATTTTGAATTTCCGACAGTACGCGTGCAATTGCGTTTTTGCCAAAAACGGAAGCTGAGGCAAACACGCCTTAGGAAAATAATTCCCTGCTGATTTTTTTCATGGACATCTAAAATAATACATTGAGAGTGTCCCCAAAGTTTCTTATAGTTTCGACAAAACCTCGATTTATTTTGAATTTCCGACGGGACGCATGCAATTGCGTTTTTGCCAAAAACGGAAGCCGAGGCAAACGCGCCTTAGGAAAATAATTTCTTGCTGATTTTTTTCATGGACATCTAAAATAATACATTGAGAGTGTCCCCAAAGTTTCTTATAGTTTCGACAAGACCTCGATTTATTTTGAATTTCCGACGGTACGCGTGCAATTGCGTTTTTGCCAAAAACGAAAGCGGAGGCAAACGCGCCTTAGGAAAATAATTTCCTGCTGATTTTTTTCATGGACATCTAAAATAATACATTGAGAGTGTCCCCAAAGTTTCTTATAGTTTCGACAAGACCTCGATTTATTTTGAATTTCCGACGGTACGCGTGCAATTGCGTTTTAGCCAAAAACGGAAGCGGAGGAAAACGCTCCTTAGGAAAATAATTTCATGCTGTTTTTTTGCATATACATCTCAAATAATACATTGAGAGTGTCCCCAATGTTTCGTATAGTTTCGACAAGCCCTCGGTTTATTTTGAATTTCCGACGGTACGCGTGCAATTGCGTTTTTTCCAAAAACGGACGGGGAGGCAAACACGCCTTAGGGAAATAATTTCCTGCTTATTTTCTGCATGGACATCTCAAATAATACATTGAGAGTTTCCCCAAAGTTTCATAGAGTTTCGACAAGCCCTCGGTTTATTTTGAATTTCCGACGGTACGCGTGCAATTGCGTTTTTGCCAAAAATGGAAGAGGAGGCAAACGCGCCTTAGGAAAATAATTTCCTGCTGATTTTTTGCATGGACATCTCAAATAATACATTGAGAGTGTCCCCAAATTTTCATAGATTTTCGACAAGCCCTCGGTTTATTTTGAATTTCTGACGGTACGCGTGCAATTGCGTTTTTGCCAAAAACGGAAGCGGAGGCAAACGCGCATTAGTAAAATGATTTCCTGCTGATTTTTTGCATGGACATATAAAATAATACATTGATAGTGTCCCCAAAGTTTCATAGAGTTTCGACAAGCCCTCGGTTTATTTTGAATTTCCGACAGTACGCGTGCAATTGCGTTTTTGCCAAATCGGAAGCGGAGGCAAAAGCGCCTTAGGGAAATAATTTCCTGCTGATTTTTTTCATGGACATCTAAAATAATACATTGATAGTGTCCCCAAAGTTTCTTATAGTTTCGACAAGCTCTCGGTTTATTTTGAATTTCCGACGGTACGCGTTCAATTGCGTTTTTGCCAAAAACGGAAGCGGAGGCAAACGCGCCTTAGGAAAATGATTTATTGCTGATTTTTTGCATGGACATCTAAAATAATACATTGAGAGTGTCACAAAGTTTCATAGATTTTAAACAAGCCCTCGGTTTATTTTGACTTTCAGACGGTACGCGTGCAATTGCGATTTTGCCAAAAACGAAAGCGGAGGCAAACGCGCATTAGGAAAATAATTTCCTGCTGATTTTTTGCATTAACATATAAAATAATACATTGAGATTGTCCCAAAAGTTTCATAGAGTTTCGACAAGCCCTCGGTTTATTTTGAATTTCCGACAGTACGCGTGCAATTGCGTTTTTGCCAAAAACGGAAGCTGAGGCAAACACGCCTTAGGAAAATAATTCCCTGCTGATTTTTTTCATGGACATCTAAAATAATACATTGAGAGTGTCCCCAAAGTTTCTTATAGTTTTGACAAAACCTCGATTTATTTTGAATTTCCGACGGGACGCATGCAATTGCGTTTTTGCCAAAAACGGAAGCCGAGGCAAACGCGCCTTAGGAAAATAGTTTCTTGCTGATTTTTTTCATGGACATCTAAAATAATACATTGATAGTGTCCCCAAAGTTTCTTATAGTTTCGACAAGACCTCGATTTATTTTGAATTTCCGACGGTACGCGTGCAATTGCGTTTTTGGCAAAAACGGAAGCGGAGGCAAACGCGCCTTAGGAAACGAGTTTCATGCTTTTTTATTGCATTTACATCTCAAATAATACATTGAGAGTGTCCCCAAAGTTTCATATCATTTCGACAATCC
Source organism: Vicia faba (assembly GCA_948472305.1). Taxonomy (NCBI): domain Eukaryota; kingdom Viridiplantae; phylum Streptophyta; class Magnoliopsida; order Fabales; family Fabaceae; genus Vicia; species Vicia faba. The sequence goes on from OX451735.1 coordinate 1,218,998,532, forward strand.
CTCGGTTTATTTTGAATTTCCGACGGTACGCGTGCAATTGCGTTTTTGCCAAAAATAGAAGCGAAGGCAAACGCGCCTTAGGAAAATAATTTCCAGCTGATTTTTTGCATGTATATCTCAAATATAACATTGAGAGTGTCCCCAATGTTTCGTAGAGTTTCGACAAGCCCTCGGTTTATTTTGAATTTCCGACGGTACGCGTGCAATTGCGTTTTTGCCAAAAACGGAAGCGGAGGCAAACACGCCTTAGGAAAATAATTTCCTGCTTAATTTTTGCTTGGACATCTCAAATAATACATTGAGAGTTTCCCCAAAGTTTCATAGAGTTTCGACAAGCCCTCGGTTTATTTTGAATTTCCGACGGTACGTGTGCAATTGCGTTTTTGCCAAAAATGGAAGCGGAGGCAAACGCGCCTTAGGAAAATAATTTCCTGCTGATTTTTTGCATGGACATCTCAAATAATACATTGAGAGTGTCCCCAAATTTTCATAGAGTTTCGACAAGCCCTCGGTTTATTTTGACTTTTTGACGGTACGCGTGCAATTGCGTTTTTGCCAAAAACGGAAGCGGAGGCAAACGCGCCTTAGGAAAATAATTTCCTGCTGATTTTTTGCATGGACATATAAAATAATACATTGAGAGTGTCCCCAAAGTTTCGTAGATTTTCGACAAGCCCTCGGTTTATTTTGACTTTCAGACGGTACGCGTGCAATTGCGATTTTGCCAAAAACGAAAGCGGAGGCAAACGCGCATTAGGAAAATAATTTCCTGATGATTTTTTGCATTTACATATCAAATAATACATTGAGATCATCCCCAAAGTTTCATAGAATTTCGACAATCCCTCGGTTTATTTTGAATTTCCGACGGTACGCGTGCAATTGCGTTTTTGCCAAAAATAGAAGCGAAGGCAAACGCGCCATAGGAAAATAATTTCCAGCTGATTTTTTGCATGTATATCTCAAATATAACATTGAGAGTGTCCCCAATGTTTCGTATAGTTTCGACAAGCCCTCGGTTTATTTTGAATTTCCGACGGTACGCGTGCAATTGCGTTTTTTCCAAAAACGGACGGGGAGGCAAACACGCCTTAGGGAAATAATTTCCTGCTGATTTTTTGCATGGACATCTCAAATAATACATTGAGAGTTTCCCCAAAGTTTCATAGAGTTTCGACAAGCCCTCGGTTTATTTTGAATTTCCGACGGTACGCGTGCAATTGCGATTTTGCCAAAAACGAAAGCGGAGGCAAACGCGCATTAGGAAAATAATTTCCTAATGATTTTTTGCATTTACATATCAAATAATACATTGAGATCATCCCCAAAGTTTCATAGCATTTCGACAATCCCTCGGTTTATTTTGAATTTCCGACGGTACGCGTGCAATTGCGTTTTTGCCAAATCGGAAGCGGAGGCAAAAGCGCCTTAGGAAAATAATTTCCTGCTGATTTTTTTCATGGACATCTAAAATAATACATTGATAGTGTCCCCAAAGTTTCTTATAGTTTCGACAAGCCCTCGGTTTATTTTGAATTTCCGACGGTACGCGTGCAATTGCGTTTTTGCCAAAAATAGAAGCGGAGGCAAACGCGACTTAGGAAAATAATTTCCAGCTTATTTTTTGCATGTACATCTCAAATATAACATTGAGAGTGTCCCCAATGTTTCGTAGAGTTTCGACAAGCCCTCGATTTATTTTGAATTTCCGACGATACGCGTGCAATTGCGTTTTTTCCAAAAACGGAAGCGGAGGCAAACACGCCTTAGGAAAATAATTTCCTGCTGATTTTTTGCCTGGACATCTCAAATAATACATTGAGAGTGTTCCAAAAGATTCATAGAGTTTCGACAAGCCCTAGGTTTATTTTGACTTTCCGACGGTACACGTGCAATTGAGTTTTTGCCAAAAACAGAAGCGGAGGCAAACGCACATTAGGAAAATAATTTCCTGCTGATTTTTTTCATGTACATCTAAAATAATACATTGAGAGTGTCCCTAAAGTTTCATAGCGTTTCGACAAGCCCTGGGTTTATTTTGACTTTCCGACGGTACGCGAGCAATTGCGTTTTTGCCAAAAACGGAAGCGGAGGCAAACGCGCCGTAGGAAAATAATTTCCTGCTTATTTTTTGCATGGAAATCTCAAATAATACATTGATAGTTTCCCTAAAGTTTCATAGAGTTTCGACAAGCCCTCGGTTTATTTTGAATTTCCGACGGTACGCGTTCAATTGCGTTTTTGCCAAAAACGGAAGCGGAGGCAAACGCGCCTTAGGAAAATGATTTATTGCTGATTTTTTGCATGGACATCTAAAATAATACATTGAGAGTGTCCCCAAATTTTCATAGAGTTTCGACAAGCCCTCGGTTTATTTTGACTTTTTGACGGTACGCGTGCAATTGCGTTTTTGCCAAAAACGGAAGCGGAGGCAAACGCGCCTTAGGAAAATAATTTCCTGCTGATTTTTTGCATGGACATATAAAATAATACATTGAGAGTGTCCCCAAAGTTTCGTAGATTTTCGAAAAGCCCTCGGTTTATTTTGACTTTCAGACGGTACGCGTGCAATTGCGATTTTGCCAAAAACGAAAGCGGAGGCAAACGCGCATTAGGAAAATAATTTCCTGATGATTTTTTGCATTTACATATCAAATAATACATTGAGATCATCCCCAAAGTTTCATAGCATTTCGACAATCCCTCGGTTTATTTTGAATTTCCGACGGTACGCGTGCAATTGCGTTTTTGCCAAAAATAGAAGCGGAGGCAAACGCGCCTTAGGAAAATAATTTCCAGCTGATTTTTTGCATGTATATCTCAAATATAACATTGAGAGTGTCCCCAATGTTTCGTATAGTTTCGAAAAGCCCTCGGTTTATTTTGAATTTCCGACGGTACGCGTGCAATTGCGTTTTTGCCAAAAACGGAAGCGGAGGCAAACGCGCATTAGTAAAATGATTTCCTGCTGATTTTTTGCATGGACATATAAAATAATACATTGATAGTGTCCCCAAATTTTCATAGAGTTTCGACAAGCCCTCGGTTTATTTTGAATTTCCGACAGTACGCGTGCAATTGCGTTTTTGCCAAATCGGAAGCGGAGGCAAAAGCGCCTTAGGGAAATAATTTCCTGCTGATTTGTTTCATGGACATCTAAAATAATACATTGATAGTGTCCCCAAAGTTTCTTATAGTTTCGACAAGCTCTCGGTTTATTTTGAATTTCCGACGGTACGCGTTCAATTGCACTTTTGCCAAAAACGGAAGCGGAGGCAAACGCGCCTTAGGAAAATGATTTATTGCTGATTTTTTGCATGGACATCTAAAATAATACATTGAGAGTGTCACAAAGTTTCATAGATTTTAAACAAGCCCTCGGTTTATTTTGACTTTCAGACGGTACGCGTGCAATTGCGATTTTGCCAAAAACAGAAGCGGAGGCAAACGCGCCTTAGGAAAATAATTTCCTGCTGATTTTTTGCATTAACATATAAATAAATACATTGAGATTGTCCCCAAAGTTTCATAGAGTTTCGACAAGCCCTCGGTTTATTTTGAATTTCCGACAGTATGCGTACAATTGCGTTTTTGCCAAAAACGAAAGCTGAGGCAAACACGCCTTGGGAAAATAAATCCTGCTGATTTTTTCCATGGACATCTAAAATAATACATTGAGAGTGTCCCCAAAGTTTCTTATAGTTTCGACAAGACCTCAATTTATTTTGAATTTCCGACGGTACGCATGCAATTGCGTTTTTGCCAAAAACGGAAGCGGAGGCAAACGCGCCTTAGGAAAATAATTTCTTGCTGATTTTTTTCATGGACATCTAAAATAATACATTGATAGTGTCCCCAAAGTTTCTTATAGTTTCGACAAGACCTCAATTTATTTTGAATTTCCGACGGTACGCATGCAATTGCGTTTTTGCCAAAAACGGAAGCGGAGGCAAACGCGCCTTAGGAAAATAATTTCTTGCTGATTTTTTCATGGACATCTAAAATAATACATTGATAGTGTCCCCAAAGTTTCTTATAGTTTCGACAAGACCTCGATTTATTTTGAATTTCTGACGGTACGCGTGCAATTGCGTTTTTGCCAAAAACCGAAGCGGAGGCAAACGCGCCTTAGGAAACTAGTTTCATGCTTTTTTTTTGCATGTACATCTCAAATAATACATTGAGAGTGTCCCCAAAGTTTCATATCATTTCGACAATCCCTCGGTTTATTTTGAATTTCCGACGGTACGCGTGCAATTGCGTTTTTGCCAAAAATAGAAGCGAAGGCAAACGCGCCTTAGGAAAATAATTTCCAGCTGATTTTTTGCATGTATATCTCAAATATAACATTGAGAGTGTCCCCAATGTTTCGTAGAGTTTCGACAAGCCCTCGGTTTATTTTGAATTTCCGACGGTACGCGTGCAATTGCGTTTTTGCCAAAAACGGAAGCGGAGGCAAACACGCCTTAGGAAAATAATTTCCTGCTTAATTTTTGCATGGACATCTCAAATAATACATTGAGAGTTTCCCCAAAGTTTCATAGAGTTTCTACAAGCCCTCGGTTTATTTTGAATTTCCGACGGTACGTGTGCAATTGCGTTTTTGCCAAAAATGGAAGCGTAGGCAAACGCGCCTTAGGAAAATAATTTCCTGCTGATTTTTTGCATGGACATCTCAAATAATACATTGAGAGTGTCCCCAAATTTTCATAGAGTTTCGACAAGCCCTCGGTTTATTTTGACTTTTTGACGGTACGCGTGCAATTGCGTTTTTGCCAAAAACTGAAGCGGAGGCAAACGCGCCTTAGGAAAATAATTTCCTGCTGATTTTTTGCATGGACATATAAAATAATACATTGAGAGTGTCCCCAAAGTTTCGTAGATTTTCGACAAGCCCTCGGTTTATTTTGACTTTCAGACGGTACGCGTGCAATTGCGATTTTGCCAAAAACGAAAGCGGAGGCAAACGCGCATTAGGAAAATAATTTCCTGATGATTTTTTGCATTTACATATCAAATAATACATTGAGATCATCCCCAAAGTTTCATAGCATTTCGACAATCCCTCGGTTTATTTTGAATTTCCGACGGTACGCGTGCAATTGCGTTTTTGCCAAAAATAGAAGCGGAGGCAAACGCGCCTTAGGAAAATAATTTCCAGCTGATTTTTTGCATGTATATCTCAAATATAACATTGAGAGTGTCCCCAATGTTTCGTATAGTTTCGACAAGCCCTCGGTTTATTTTGAATTTCCGACGGTACGCGTGCAATTGCGTTTTTGCCAAAAACAGAAGCGGAGGCAAACGCGCATTAGTAAAATGATTTCCTGCTGATTTTTTGCATGGACATATAAAATAATACATTGATAGTGTCCCCAAATTTTCATAGAGTTTCGACAAGCCCTCGGTTTATTTTGAATTTCCGACAGTACGCGTGCAATTGCGTTTTTGCCAAATCGGAAGCGGAGGCAAAAGCGCCTTAGGGAAATAATTTCCTGCTGATTTTTTTCATGGACATCTAAAATAATACATTGATAGTGTCCCCAAAGTTTCTTATAGTTTCGACAAGCTCTCGGTTTATTTTGAATTTCCGACGGTACGCGTTCAATTGCGTTTTTGCCAAAAACGGAAGCGGAGGCAAACGCGCCTTAGGAAAATGATTTATTGCTGATTTTTTGCATGGACATCTAAAATAATACATTGAGAGTGTCACAAAGTTTCATAGATTTTAAACAAGCCCTCGGTTTATTTTGACTTTCAGACGGTACGCGTGCAATTGCGATTTTGCCAAAAACGAAAGCGGAGGCAAACGCGCATTAGGAAAATAATTTCCTGCTGATTTTTTGCATTAACATATAAAATAATACATTGAGATTGTCCCAAAAGTTTCATAGAGTTTCGACAAGCCCTCGGTTTATTTTGAATTTCCGACAGTACGCGTGCAATTGCGTTTTTGCCAAAAACGGAAGCTGAGGCAAACACGCCTTAGGAAAATAATTCCCTGCTGATTTTTTTCATGGACATCTAAAATAATACATTGAGAGTGTCCCCAAAGTTTCTTATAGTTTCGACAAGACCTCGATTTATTTTGAATTTCCGACGGTACGCATGCAATTGCGTTTTTGCCAAAAACGGAAGCGGAGGCAAACGCGCCTTAGGAAAATAATTTCTTGATGATTTTTTTCATGGACATCTAAAATAATACATTGATAGTGTCCCCAAAGTTTCTTATAGTTTCGACAAGACCTCGATTTATTTTGAATTTCTGACGGTACGCGTGCAATTGCGTTTTTGCCAAAAACCGAAGCGGAGGCAAACGCGCCTTAGGAAACTAGTTTCATGCTTTTTTTTTGCATGTACATCTCAAATAATACATTGAGAGTGTCCCCAGAGTTTCATATCATTTCGACAATCCCTCGGTTTATTTTGAATTTCCGACGGTACGCGTGCAATTGCGTTTTTGCCAAAAATAGAAGCGAAGGCAAACGCGCCTTAGGAAAATAATTTCCAGCTGATTTTTTGCATGTATATCTCAAATATAACATTGAGAGTGTCCCCAATGTTTCGTAGAGTTTCGACAAGCCCTCGGTTTATTTTGAATTTCCGACGGTACGCGTGCAATTGCGTTTTTGCCAAAAACGGAAGCGGAGGCAAACACGCCTTAGGAAAATAATTTCCTGCTTAATTTTTGCATGGACATCTCAAATAATACATTGAGAGTTTCCCCAAAGTTTCATAGAGTTTCTACAAGCCCTCGGTTTATTTTGAATTTCCGACGGTACGTGTGCAATTGCGTTTTTGCCAAAAATGGAAGCGTAGGCAAACGCGCCTTAGGAAAATAATTTCCTGCTGATTTTTTGCATGGACATCTCAAATAATACATTGAGAGTGTCCCCAAATTTTCATAGAGTTTCGACAAGCCCTCGGTTTATTTTGACTTTTTGACGGTACGCGTGCAATTGCGTTTTTGCCAAAAACTGAAGCGGAGGCAAACGCGCCTTAGGAAAATAATTTCCTGCTGATTTTTTGCATGGACATATAAAATAATACATTGAGAGTGTCCCCAAAGTTTCGTAGATTTTCGACAAGCCCTCGGTTTATTTTGACTTTCAGACGGTACGCGTGCAATTGCGATTTTGCCAAAAACGAAAGCGGAGGCAAACGCGCATTAGGAAAATAATTTCCTGATGATTTTTTGCATTTACATATCAAATAATACATTGAGATCATCCCCAAAGTTTCATAGCATTTCGACAATCCCTCGGTTTATTTTGAATTTCCGACGGTACGCGTGCAATTGCGTTTTTGCCAAAAATAGAAGCGGAGGCAAACGCGCCTTAGGAAAATAATTTCCAGCTGATTTTTTGCATGTATATCTCAAATATAACATTGAGAGTGTCCCCAATGTTTCGTATAGTTTCGACAAGCCCTCGGTTTATTTTGAATTTCCGACGGTACGCGTGCAATTGCGTTTTTGCCAAAAACAGAAGCGGAGGCAAACGCGCATTAGTAAAATGATTTCCTGCTGATTTTTTGCATGGACATATAAAATAATACATTGATAGTGTCCCCAAATTTTCATAGAGTTTCGACAAGCCCTCGGTTTATTTTGAATTTCCGACAGTACGCGTGCAATTGCGTTTTTGCCAAATCGGAAGCGGAGGCAAAAGCGCCTTAGGGAAATAATTTCCTGCTGATTTTTTTCATGGACATCTAAAATAATACATTGATAGTGTCCCCAAAGTTTCTTATAGTTTCGACAAGCTCTCGGTTTATTTTGAATTTCCGACGGTACGCGTTCAATTGCGTTTTTGCCAAAAACGGAAGCGGAGGCAAACGCGCCTTAGGAAAATGATTTATTGCTGATTTTTTGCATGGACATCTAAAATAATACATTGAGAGTGTCACAAAGTTTCATAGATTTTAAACAAGCCCTCGGTTTATTTTGACTTTCAGACGGTACGCGTGCAATTGCGATTTTGCCAAAAACGAAAGCGGAGGCAAACGCGCATTAGGAAAATAATTTCCTGCTGATTTTTTGCATTAACATATAAAATAATACATTGAGATTGTCCCAAAAGTTTCATAGAGTTTCGACAAGCCCTCGGTTTATTTTGAATTTCCGACAGTACGCGTGCAAATGCGTTTTTGCCAAAAACGGAAGCTGAGGCAAACACGCCTTAGGAAAATAATTCCCTGCTGATTTTTTTCATGGACATCTAAAATAATACATTGAGAGTGTCCCCAAAGTTTCTTATAGTTTCGACAAGACCTCGATTTATTTTGAATTTCCGACGGTACGCATGCAATTGCGTTTTTGCCAAAAACGGAAGCCGAGGCAAACGCGCCTTAGGAAAATAATTTCTTGATGATTTTTTTCATGGACATCTAAAATAATACATTGATAGTGTCCCCAAAGTTTCTTATAGTTTCGACAAGACCTCGATTTATTTTGAATTTCCGACGGTACGCGTGCAATTGCGTTTTTGCCAAAAACGGAAGTGGAGGCAAACGCGCCTTAGGAAACTAGTTTCATGCTTTTTTATTGCATGTACATCTCAAATAATACATTGAGAGTGTCCCCAAAGTTTCATATCATTTCGACAATCCCTCGGTTTATTTTGAATTTCCGACGGTACGCGTGCAATTGCGTTTTTGCCAAAAATAGAAGCGAAGGCAAACGCGCCTTAGGAAAATAATTTCCAGCTGATTTTTTGCATGTATATCTCAAATATAACATTGAGAGTGTCCCCAATGTTTCGTAGAGTTTCGACAAGCCCTCGGTTTATTTTGAATTTCCGACGGTACGCGTGCAATTGCGTTTTTGCCAAAAACGGAAGCGGAGGCAAACACGCCTTAGGAAAATAATTTCCTGCTTAATTTTTGCTTGGACATCTCAAATAATACATTGAGAGTTTCCCCAAAGTTTCATAGAGTTTCGACAAGCCCTCGGTTTATTTTGAATTTCCGACGGTACGTGTGCAATTGCGTTTTTGCCAAAAATGGAAGCGGAGGCAAACGCGCCTTAGGAAAATAATTTCCTGCTGATTTTTTGCATGGTCATCTCAAATAATACATTGAGAGTGTCCCCAAATTTTCATAGAGTTTCGACAAGCCCTCGGTTTATTTTGACTTTTTGACGGTACGCGTGCAATTGCGTTTTTGCCAAAAACGGAAGCGGAGGCAAACGCGCCTTAGGAAAATAATTTCCTGCTGATTTTTTGCATGGACATATAAAATAATACATTGAGAGTGTCCCCAAAGTTTCGTAGATTTTCGACAAGCCCTCGGTTTATTTTGACTTTCAGACGGTACGCGTGCAATTGCGATTTTGCCAAAAACGAAAGCGGAGGCAAACGCGCATTAGGAAAATAATTTCCTGATGATTTTTTGCATTTACATATCAAATAATACATTGAGATCATCCCCAAAGTTTCATAGAATTTCGACAATCCCTCGGTTTATTTTGAATTTCCGACGGTACACGTGCAATTGCGTTTTTCCCAAAAATAGAAGCGAAGGCAAACGCGCCATAGGAAAATAATTTCCAGCTGATTTTTTGCATGTATATCTCAAATATAACATTGAGAGTGTCCCCAATGTTTCGTATAGTTTCGACAAGCCCTCGGTTTATTTTGAATTTCCGACGGTACGCGTGCAATTGCGTTTTTTCCAAAAACGGACGTGGAGGCAAACACGCCTTAGGGAAATAATTTCCTGCTGATTTTTTGCAAGGACATCTCAAATAATACATTGAGAGTTTCCCCAAAGTTTCATAGAGTTTCGACAAGCCCTCGGTTTATTTTGAATTTCCGACGGTACGCGTGCAATTGCGATTTTGCCAAAAACGAAAGCGGAGGCAAACGCGCATTAGGAAAATAATTTCCTGATGATTTTTTTCATTTACATATCAAATAATACATTGAGATCATCCCCAAAGTTTCATAGCATTTCGACAATCCCTCGGTTTATTTTGAATTTCCGACGGTACGCGTGCAATTGCGTTTTTGCCAAATCGGAAGCGGAGGCAAAAGCGCCTTAGGAAAATAATTTCCTGCTGATTTTTTTCATGGACATCTAAAATAATACATTGATAGTGTCCCCAAAGTTTCTTATAGTTTCGACAAGCCCTCGGTTTATTTTGAATTTCCGACGGTACGCGTGCAATTGCGTTTTTGCCAAAAATAGAAGCGGAGGCAAACGCGACTTAGGAAAATAATTTCCAGCTTATTTTTTGCATGTACATCTCAAATATAACATTGAGAGTGTCCCCAATGTTTCGTAGAGTTTCGACAAGCCCTCGATTTATTTTGAATTTCCAACGATACGCGTGCAATTGCGTTTTTTCCAAAAACGGAAGCGGAGGCAAACACGCCTTAGGAAAATAATTTCCTGCTGATTTTTTGCCTGGACATCTCAAATAATACATTGAGAGTGTTCCAAAAGTTTCATAGAGTTTCGACAAGCCCTAGGTTTATTTTGACTTTCTGACGGTACACGTGCAATTGAGTTTTTGCCAAAAACAGAAGCGGAGGCAAACGCGCATTAGGAAAATAATTTCCTGCTGATTTTTTTCATGTACATCTAAAATAATACATTGAGAGTGTCCCTAAAGTTTCATAGCGTTTCGACAAGCCCTGGGTTTATTTTGACTTTCTGACGGTACGCGAGCAATTGCGTTTTTGCCAAAAACGGAAGCGGAGGCAAACGCGCCGTAGGAAAATAATTTCCTGCTTATTTTTTGAATGGAAATCTCAAATAATACATTGAGAGTTTCCCTAAAGTTTCATAGAGTTTCGACAAGCCCTCGGTTTATTTTTAATTTCCGACGGTACGCGTTCAATTGCGTTTTTGCCAAAAACGGAAGCGGAGGCAAACGCGCCTTAGGAAAATGATTTATTGTTGATTTTTTGCATGGACATCTAAAATAATACATTGAGAGTGTCACAAAGTTTCATAGATTTTAAACAAGCCCTCGGTTTATTTTGACTTTCAGACGGTACGCGTGCAATTGCGATTTTGCCAAAAACGGAAGCGGAGGCAAACGCGCCTTAGGAAAATAATTTCCTGCTGATTTTTTGCATTAACATATAAATAAATACATTGAGATTGTCCCCAAAGTTTCATAGAGTTTCGACAAGCCCTCGGTTTATTTTGAATTTCCGACAGTACGCGTACAATTGCGTTTTTGCCAAAAATGGAAGCTGAGGCAAACACGCCTTAGGAAAATAAATCCTGCTGATTTTTTCCATGGACATCTAAAATAATACATTGAGAGTGTCCCCAAAGTTTCTTATAGTTTCGACAAGACCTCAATTTATTTTGAATTTCCGACGGTACGCATGCAATTGCGTTTTTGCCAAAAACGGAAGCGGAGGCAAACGCGCCTTAGGAAAATAATTTCTTGCTGATTTTTTTCATGGACATATAAAATAATACATTGATAGTGTCCCCAAAGTTTCTTATAGTTTCGACAAGACCTCAATTTATTTTGAATTTCCGACGGTACGCATGCAATTGCGTTTTTGCCAAAAACGGAAGCGGAGGCAAACGCGCCTTAGGAAAATAATTTCTTGCTGATTTTTTTCATGGACATCTAAAATAATACATTGATAGTGTCCCCAAAGTTTCTTATAGTTTCGACAAGACCTCGATTTATTTTGAATTTCTGACGGTACGCGTGCAATTGCGTTTTTGCCAAAAACCGAAGCGGAGGCAAACGCGCCTTAGGAAACTAGTTTCATGCTTTTTTTTTGCATGTACATCTCAAAGAATACATTGAGAGTGTCCCCAAAGTTTCATATCATTTCGACAATCCCTCGGTTTATTTTGAATTTTCGACGGTACGCGTGCAATTGCGTTTTTGCCAAAAATAGAAGCGAAGGCAAACGCGCCTTAGGAAAATAATTTCCAGCTGATTTTTTGCATGTATATCTCAAATATAACATTGAGAGTGTCCCCAATGTTTCGTAGAGTTTCGACAAGCCCTCGGTTTATTTTGAATTTCCGACGGTACGCGTGCAATTGCGTTTTTGCCAAAAACGGAAGCGGAGGCAAACACGCCTTAGGAAAATAATTTCCTGCTTAATTTTTGCTTGGACATCTCAAATAATACATTGAGAGTTTCCCCAAAGTTTCATAGAGTTTCGACAAGCCCTCGGTTTATTTTGAATTTCCGACGGTACGTGTGCAATTGCGTTTTTGCCAAAAATGGAAGCGGAGGCAAACGCGCCTTAGGAAAATAATTTCCTGCTGATTTTTTGCATGGTCATCTCAAATAATACATTGAGAGTGTCCCCAAATTTTCATAGAGTTTCGACAAGCCCTCGGTTTATTTTGACTTTTTGACGGTACGCGTGCAATTGCGTTTTTGCCAAAAACGGAAGCGGAGGCAAACGCGCCTTAGGAAAATAATTTCCTGCTGATTTTTTGCATGGACATATAAAATAATACATTGAGAGTGTCCCCAAAGTTTCGTAGATTTTCGACAAGCCCTCGGTTTATTTTGACTTTCAGACGGTACGCGTGCAATTGCGATTTTGCCAAAAACGAAAGCGGAGGCAAACGCGCATTAGGAAAATAATTTCCTGATGATTTTTTGCATTTACATATCAAATAATACATTGAGATCATCCCCAAAGTTTCATAGAATTTCGACAATCCCTCGGTTTATTTTGAATTTCCGACGGTACACGTGCAATTGCGTTTTTCCCAAAAATAGAAGCGAAGGCAAACGCGCCATAGGAAAATAATTTCCAGCTGATTTTTTGCATGTATATCTCAAATATAACATTGAGAGTGTCCCCAATGTTTCGTATAGTTTCGACAAGCCCTCGGTTTATTTTGAATTTCCGACGGTACGCGTGCAATTGCGTTTTTTCCAAAAACGGACGTGGAGGCAAACACGCCTTAGGGAAATAATTTCCTGCTGATTTTTTGCAAGGACATCTCAAATAATACATTGAGAGTTTCCCCAAAGTTTCATAGAGTTTCGACAAGCCCTCGGTTTATTTTGAATTTCCGACGGTACGCGTGCAATTGCGATTTTGCCAAAAACGAAAGCGGAGGCAAACGCGCATTAGGAAAATAATTTCCTGATGATTTTTTGCATTTACATATCAAATAATACATTGAGATCATCCCCAAAGTTTCATAGCATTTCGACAATCCCTCGGTTTATTTTGAATTTCCGACGGTACGCGTGCAATTGCGTTTTTGCCAAATCGGAAGCGGAGGCAAAAGCGCCTTAGGAAAATAATTTCCTGCTGATTTTTTTCATGGACATCTAAAATAATACATTGATAGTGTCCCCAAAGTTTCTTATAGTTTCGACAAGCCCTCGGTTTATTTTGAATTTCCGACGGTACGCGTGCAATTGCGTTTTTGCCAAAAATAGAAGCGGAGGCAAACGCGACTTAGGAAAATAATTTCCAGCTTATTTTTTGCATGTACATCTCAAATATAACATTGAGAGTGTCCCCAATGTTTCGTAGAGTTTCGACAAGCCCTCGATTTATTTTGAATTTCCAACGATACGCGTGCAATTGCGTTTTTTCCAAAAACGGAAGCGGAGGCAAACACGCCTTAGGAAAATAATTTCCTGCTGATTTTTTGCCTGGACATCTCAAATAATACATTGAGAGTGTTCCAAAAGTTTCATAGAGTTTCGACAAGCCCTAGGTTTATTTTGACTTTCTGACGGTACACGTGCAATTGAGTTTTTGCCAAAAACAGAAGCGGAGGCAAACGCGCATTAGGAAAATAATTTCCTGCTGATTTTTTTCATGTACATCTAAAATAATACATTGAGAGTGTCCCTAAAGTTTCATAGCGTTTCGACAAGCCCTGGGTTTATTTTGACTTTCCGACGGTACGCGAGCAATTGCGTTTTTGCCAAAAACGGAAGCGGAGGCAAACGCGCCGTAGGAAAATAATTTCCTGCTTATTTTTTGAATGGAAATCTCAAATAATACATTGAGAGTTTCCCTAAAGTTTCATAGAGTTTCGACAAGCCCTCGGTTTATTTTTAATTTCCGACGGTACGCGTTCAATTGCGTTTTTGCCAAAAACGGAAGCGGAGGCAAACGCGCCTTAGGAAAATGATTTATTGTTGATTTTTTGCATGGACATCTAAAATAATACATTGAGAGTGTCACAAAGTTTCATAGATTTTAAACAAGCCCTCGGTTTATTTTGACTTTCAGACGGTACGCGTGCAATTGCGATTTTGCCAAAAACGGAAGCGGAGGCAAACGCGCCTTAGGAAAATAATTTCCTGCTGATTTTTTGCATTAACATATAAATAAATACATTGAGATTGTCCCCAAAGTTTCATAGAGTTTCGACAAGCCCTCGGTTTATTTTGAATTTCCGACAGTACGCGTACAATTGCGTTTTTGCCAAAAATGGAAGCTGAGGCAAACACGCCTTAGGAAAATAAATCCTGCTGATTTTTTCCATGGACATCTAAAATAATACATTGAGAGTGTCCCCAAAGTTTCTTATAGTTTCGACAAGACCTCAATTTATTTTGAATTTCCGACGGTACGCATGCAATTGCGTTTTTGCCAAAAACGGAAGCGGAGGCAAACGCGCCTTAGGAAAATAATTTCTTGCTGATTTTTTTCATGGACATATAAAATAATACATTGATAGTGTCCCCAAAGTTTCTTATAGTTTCGACAAGACCTCAATTTATTTTGAATTTCCGACGGTACGCATGCAATTGCGTTTTTGCCAAAAACGGAAGCGGAGGCAAACGCGCCTTAGGAAAATAATTTCTTGCTGATTTTTTTCATGGACATCTAAAATAATACATTGATAGTGTCCCCAAAGTTTCTTATAGTTTCGACAAGACCTCGATTTATTTTGAATTTCTGACGGTACGCGTGCAATTGCGTTTTTGCCAAAAACCGAAGCGGAGGCAAACGCGCCTTAGGAAACTAGTTTCATGCTTTTTTTTTGCATGTACATCTCAAAGAATACATTGAGAGTGTCCCCAAAGTTTCATATCATTTCGACAATCCCTCGGTTTATTTTGAATTTTCGACGGTACGCGTGCAATTGCGTTTTTGCCAAAAATAGAAGCGAAGGCAAACGCGCCTTAGGAAAATAATTTCCAGCTGATTTTTTGCATGTATATCTCAAATATAACATTGAGAGTGTCCCCAATGTTTCGTAGAGTTTCGACAAGCCCTCGGTTTATTTTGAATTTCCGACGGTACGCGTGCAATTGCGTTTTTGCCAAAAACGGAAGCGGAGGCAAACACGCCTTAGGAAAATAATTTCCTGCTTAATTTTTGCTTGGACATCTCAAATAATACATTGAGAGTTTCCCCAAAGTTTCATAGAGTTTCGACAAGCCCTCGGTTTATTTTGAATTTCCGACGGTACGTGTGCAATTGCGTTTTTGCCAAAAATGGAAGCGGAGGCAAACGCGCCTTAGGAAAATAATTTCCTGCTGATTTTTTGCATGGACATCTCAAATAATACATTGAGAGTGTCCCCAAATTTTCATAGAGTTTCGACAAGCCCTCGGTTTATTTTGACTTTTTGACGGTACGCGTGCAATTGCGTTTTTGCCAAAAACGGAAGCGGAGGCAAACGCGCCTTAGGAAAATAATTTCCTGCTGATTTTTTGCATGGACATATAAAATAATACATTGAGAGTGTCCCCAAAGTTTCGTAGATTTTCGACAAGCCCTCGGTTTATTTTGACTTTCAGACGGTACGCGTGCAATTGCGATTTTGCCAAAAACGAAAGCGGAGGCAAACGCGCATTAGGAAAATAATTTCCTGATGATTTTTTGCATTTACATATCAAATAATACATTGAGATCATCCCCAAAGTTTCATAGCATTTCGACAATCCCTCGGTTTATTTTGAATTTCCGACGGTACGCGTGCAATTGCGTTTTTGCCAAAAATAGAAGCGGAGGCAAACGCGCCTTAGGAAAATAATTTCCAGCTGATTTTTTGCATGTATATCTCAAATATAACATTGAGAGTGTCCCCAATGTTTCGTATAGTTTCGACAAGCCCTCGGTTTATTTTGAATTTCCGACGGTACGCGTGCAATTGCGTTTTTTCCAAAAACGGACGGGGAGGCAAACACGCCTTAGGGAAATAATTTCCTGCTGATTTTTTGCATGGACATCTCAAATAATACATTGAGAGTTTCCCCAAAGTTTCATAGAGTTTCGACAAGCCCTCGGTTTATTTTGAATTTCCGACGGTACGCGTGCAATTGCGATTTTGCCAAAAACGAAAGCGGAGGCAAACACGCATTAGGAAAATAATTTCCTGATGATTTTTTGCATTTACATATCAAATAATACATTGAGATCATCCCCAAAGTTTCATAGCATTTCGACAATCCCTCGGTTTATTTTGAATTTCCGACGGTACGCGTGCAATTGCGTTTTTGCCAAATCGGAAGCGGAGGCAAAAGCACCTTAGGAAAATAATTTCCTGCTGATTTTTTTCATGGACATCTAAAATAATACGTTGATAGTGTCCCCAAAGTTTCTTATAGTTTCGACAAGCCCTCGGTTTATTTTGAATTTCCGACGGTACGCGTGCAATTGCGTTTTTGCCAAAAATAGAAGCGGAGGCAAACGCGACTTAGGAAAATAATTTCCAGCTTATCTTTTGCATGTACATCTCAAATATAACATTGAGAGTGTCCCCAATGTTTCGTAGAGTTTCGACAAGCCCTCGGTTTATTTTGAATTTCCGACGATACGCGTGCAATTGCGTTTTTTCCAAAAACAAAAGCGGAGGCAAACACGCCTTAGGAAAATAATTTCCTGCTGATTTTTTGCCTGGACATCTCAAATAATACATTGAGAGTGTTCCAAAAGTTTCATAGAGTTTCGACAAGCCCTAGGTTTATTTTGACTTTCCGACGGTACACGTGCAATTGAGTTTTTGCCAAAAACAGAAGCGGAGGCAAACGCGCATTAGGAAAATAATTTCCTGCTGATTTTTTTCATGTACATCTAAAATAATACATTGAGAGTGTCCCTAAAGTTTCATAGCGTTTTGACAAGCCCTGGGTTTATTTTGACTTTCCGACGGTACACGAGCAATTGCGTTTTTGCCAAAAACGGAAGCGGAGGCAAACGCGCCGTAGGAAAATAATTTCCTGCTTATTTTTTGCATGGAAATCTCAAATAATACATTGAGAGTTTCCCTAAAGTTTCATAGAGTTTCGACAAGCCCTCGGTTTATTTTTAATTTCCGACGGTACGCGTTCAATTGCGTTTTTGCCAAAAACGGAAGCGGAGGCAAACGCGCCTTAGGAAAATGATTTATTGCTGATTTTTTGCATGAACATCTAAAATAATACATTGAGAGTGTCACAAAGTTTCATAGATTTTAAACAAGCCCTCGGTTTATTTTGACTTTCAGACGGTACGCGGGCAATTGCGATTTTGCCAGAAACGAAAGCGGAGGCAAACGCGCATTAGGAAAATAATTTCCTGCTGATTTTTTGCATTAACATATAAAATAATACATTGAGATTGTCCCCAAAGTTTCATAGAGTTTCGACAAGCCCTCTGTTTATTTTGAATTTCCGACAGTACGCGTGCAATTGCGTTTTTGCCAAAAACGGAAGCTGAGGCAAACACGCCTTAGGAAAATAAATCCTGCTGATTTTTTCCATGGACATCTAAAATAATACATTGAGAGTGTCCCCAAAGTTTCTTATAGTTTCGACAAGACCTCAATTTATTTTGAATTTCCGACGGTACGCATGCAATTGCGTTTTTGCCAAAAACGGAAGCGGAGGCAAACGCGCCTTAGGAAAATAATTTCTTGCTGATTTTTTTCATGGACATCTAAAATAATACATTGATAGTGTCCCCAAAGTTTCTTATAGTTTCGACAAGACCTCGATTTATTTTGAATTTCCGACGGTACGCGTGCAATTGTGTTTTTGCCAAAAACGGAAGCGGAGGCAAACGCGCCTTAGGAAACTAATTTCATGCTTTTTTTTTGCATGTACATCTCAAATAATACATTGAGAGTGTCCCCAAAGTTTCATATCATTTCGACAATCCCTCGGTTTATTTTGAATTTCCGACGGTACGCGTGCAATTGCGTTTTTGCCAAAAATAGAAGCGAAGGCAAACGCGCCTTAGGAAAATAATTTCCAGCTGATTTTTTGCATGTATATCTCAAATATAACATTGAGAGTGTCCCCAATGTTTCGTAGAGTTTTGACAAGCCCTCGGTTTATTTTGAATTTCCGACGGTACGCGTGCAATTGCGTTTTTGCCAAAAACGGAAGCGGAGGCAAACACGCCTTAGGAAAATAATTTCCTGCTTAATTTTTGCATGGACATCTCAAATAATACATTGAGAGTTTCCACAAAGTTTCATAGAGTTTCGACAAGCCCTCGGTTTATTTTGAATTTCAGACGGTACGCGGGCAATTGCGTTTTTGCCAAAAACGAAAGCGGAGGCAAACGCGCATTAGGAAAATAATTTCCTGATGATTTTTTGCATTTACATATCAAATAATACATTGATATCATCCCCAAAGTTTCATAGAGTTTCAACAAGCCCTCGGTTTATTTTGAATTTCCGACAGTACGCGTGCAATTGCGTTTTTGCCAAATCGGAAGCGGAGGCAAAAGCGCCTTAGGAAAATAATTTCCTGCTGATTTTTTTCATGGACATATAAAATAATACATTGATAGTGTCCCCAAAGTTTCTTATAGTTTCGAAAAGCCCTCGGTTTATTTTGAATTTCGGACGGTACGCGTGCAATTGCATTTTTGCCAAAAATAGAAGCGGAGGCAAACGCGACTTAGGAAAATAATTTCCAGCTTATTTTTTGCATGTACATCTCAAATATAACATTGAGAGTGTCCCCAATGTTTCGTAGAGTTTCGACAAGCCCTCAGATTATTTTTAATTTCCGACGATACGCGTGCAATTGCGTTTTTTCCAAAAACGGAAGCGGAGGCAAACATGCCTTAGGAAAATAATTTCCTGCTGATTTTTTTCCTGGACATCTCAAATAATACATTGAGAGTGTTCCAAAAGTTTCATAGAGTTTCGACAAGCCCTAGGTTTATTTTGACTTTCCGACGGTACACGTGCAATTGAGTTTTTGCCAAAAACAGAAGCAGAGGCAAACGCGCATTAGGAAAATAATTTCCTGCTGATTTTTTTCATGTACATCTAAAATAATACATTGAGAGTGTCCCTAAAGTTTCATAGCGTTTTGACAAGCCCTGGGTTTATTTTGACTTTCCGACGGTACACGAGCAATTGCGTTTTTGCCAAAAACGGAAGCGGAGGCAAACGCGCCGTAGGAAAATAATTTCCTGCTTATTTTTTGCATGGAAATCTCAAATAATACATTGAGAGTTTCCCTAAAGTTTCATAGAGTTTCGACAAGCCCTCGGTTTATTTTTAATTTCCGACGGTACGCGTTCAATTGCGTTTTTGCCAAAAACGGAAGCGGAGGCAAACGCGCCTTAGGAAAATGATTTATTGCTGATTTTTTGCATGGACATCTAAAATAATACATTGAGAGTGTCACAAAGTTTCATAGATTTTAAACAAGCCCTCGGTTTATTTTGACTTTCAGACGGTACGCGGGCAATTGCGATTTTGCCAAAAACGAAAGCGGAGGCAAACGCGCATTAGGAAAATAATTTCCTGCTGATTTTTTGCATTAACATATAAAATAATACATTGAGATTGTCCCCAAAGTTTCATAGAGTTTCGACAAGCCCTCTGTTTATTTTGAATTTCCGACAGTACGCGTGCAATTGCGTTTTTGCCAAAAACGGAAGCTGAGGCAAACACGCCTTAGGAAAATAAATCCTGCTGATTTTTTCCATGGACATCTAAAATAATACATTGAGAGTGTCCCCAAAGTTTCTTATAGTTTCGACAAGACCTCAATTTATTTTGAATTTCCGACGGTACGCATGCAATTGCGTTTTTGCCAAAAACGGAAGCGGAGGCAAACGCGCCTTAGGAAAATAATTTCTTGCTGATTTTTTTCATGGACATCTAAAATAATACATTGATAGTGTCCCCAAAGTTTCTTATAGTTTCGACAAGACCTCGATTTATTTTGAATTTCCGACGGTACGCGTGCAATTGTGTTTTTGCCAAAAACGGAAGCGGAGGCAAACGCGCCTTAGGAAACTAATTTCATGCTTTTTTTTTGCATGTACATCTCAAATAATACATTGAGAGTGTCCCCAAAGTTTCATATCATTTCGACAATCCCTCGGTTTATTTTGAATTTCCGACGGTACGCGTGCAATTGCGTTTTTGCCAAAAATAGAAGCGAAGGCAAACGCGCCTTAGGAAAATAATTTCCAGCTGATTTTTTGCATGTATATCTCAAATATAACATTGAGAGTGTCCCCAATGTTTCGTAGAGTTTTGACAAGCCCTCGGTTTATTTTGAATTTCCGACGGTACGCGTGCAATTGCGTTTTTGCCAAAAACGGAAGCGGAGGCAAACACACCTTAGGAAAATAATTTCCTGCTTAATTTTTGCATGGACATCTCAAATAATACATTGAGAGTTTTCCCAAAGTTTCATAGAGTTTCGACAAGCCCTCGGTTTATTTTGACTTTCAGACGGTACGCGGGCAATTGCGATTTTGCCAAAAACGAAAGCGGAGGCAAACGTGCATTAGGAAAATAATTTCCTGATGATTTTTTGCATTTACATATCAAATAATACATTGATATCATCCCCAAAGTTTCATAGAGTTTCAACAAGCCCTCGGTTTATTTTGAATTTCCGACAGTACGCGTGCAATTGCGTTTTTGCCAAATCGGAAGCGGAGGCAAAAGCGCCTTAGGAAAATAATTTCCTGCTGATTTTTTTCATGGACATCTAAAATAATACATTGATAGTGTCCCCAAAGTTTCTTATAGTTTCGAAAAGCCCTCGGTTTATTTTGAATTTCGGACGGTACGCGTGCAATTGCGTTTTTGCCAAAAATAGAAGCGGAGGCAAACGCGACTTAGGAAAATAATTTCCAGCTTATTTTTTGCATGTACATCTCAAATATAACATTGAGAGTGTCCCCAATGTTTCGTAGAGTTTCGACAAGCCCTCGGATTATTTTTAATTTCCGACGATACGCGTGCAATTGCGTTTTTTCCAAAAACGGAAGCGGAGGCAAACACGCCTTAGGAAAATAATTTCCTGCTGATTTTTTTCCTGGACATCTCAAATAATACATTGAGAGTGTTCCAAAAGTTTCATAGAGTTTCGACAAGCCCTAGGTTTATTTTGACTTTCCGACGGTACACGTGCAATTGAGTTTTTGCCAAAAACAGAAGCAGAGGCAAACGCGCATTAGGAAAATAATTTCCTGCTGATTTTTTTCATGTACATCTAAAATAATACATTGAGAGTGTCCCTAAAGTTTCATAGCGTTTCAACAAGCCCTGGGTTTATTTTGACTTTCCGACGGTACGCGAGCAATTGCGTTTTTGCCAAAAACGGAAGCGGAGGCAAACGCGTCGTAGGAAAATAATTTCCTGCTTATTTTTTGCATGGAAATCTCAAATAATACATTGAGAGTTTCCCTAAAGTTTCATAGAGTTTCGACAAGCCCTCGGTTTATTTTTAATTTCCGACGGTACGCGTGCAATTGCGTTTTTGCCAAAAACGGAAGCGGAGGCAAACGCGCCGTAGGAAAAAAATTTCCAGCTGATTTTTTTCATGTACATCTCAAATATAACATTGAGAGTGTCCCCAAAGTTTCGTAGAGTTTCTACAAGCCCTCGGTTTATTTTGACTTTCAGACGGTACGCGTGCAATTGCGATTTTGCCAAAAACCAAAGCGGAGGCAAACGCGCATTAGGAAAATAATTTCGTGATGATTTTTTGCATTTACATATCAAATAATACATTGAGATCATCCCAAAAGTTTCATAGAGTTTCGACAAGCCCTCGGTTTATTTTGAATTTCCGATAGTACGCGTGCAATTGCGTTTTTGCCAAATCGGAAGCGGAGGCAAAAGCGCCTTAGGAAAATAATTTCCTGCTGATTTTTTTCATGGACATCTAAAACAATACATTGATAGTGTCCCCAAAGTTTCTTATAGTTTCGACAAGCCCTCGGTTTATTTTGAATTTCCGACGGTACGCGTGCAATTGCGTTTTTGCCAAAAATAGAAGCGGAGGCAAACGCGACTTAGGAAAATAATTTCCAGCTTATTTTTTGCATGTACATCTCAAATATAACATTGAGAGTGTCCCCAATGTTTCGTAGAGTTTCGACATGCCCTCGGTTTATTTTGAATTTCCAACGATACGCGTGCAATTGCGTTTTTTCCAAAAACGGAAGCGGAGGCAAACACGCCTTAGGAAAATAATTTCGTGCTGATTTTTTGCCTGGACATCTCAAATAATACATTGAGAGTGTTCCAAAAGTTTCATAGAGTTTCGACAAGCCCTAGGTTTATTTTGACTTTCCGACGGTACACGTGCAATTGAGTTTTTGCCAAAAACAGAAGCGGAGGCAAACGCGCATTAGGAAAATAATTTCCTGCTGATTTTTTTCATGTACATCTAAAATAATACATTGAGAGTGTCCCTAAAGTTTCATAGCGTTTCGACAAGCCCTGGGTTTATTTTGACTTTCCGACGGTACACGAGCAATTGCGTTTTTGCCAAAAACGGAAGCAGAGGCAAACGCGCCGTAGGAAAATAATTTCCTGCTTATTTTTTGCATGGAAATCTCAAATAATACATTGAGAGTTTCCCTAAAGTTTCATAGAGTTTCGACAAGCCCTCGGTTTATTTTTAATTTCCGACGGTACGCGTGCAATTGCGTTTTTGCCAAAAAGGGAAGCGGAGGCAAACGCGCCGTAGGAAAATAATTTCCAGCTGATTTTTTTCATGTACATCTCAAATATAACATTGAGAGTGTCCCCAAAGTTTCGTAGAGTTTCGACAAGCCCTCGGTTTATTTTTAATTTCCGACGGTACGCGTGCAATTGCGTTTTTGCCAAAAACGGAAGCGGAGGCAAACGCGCCTTAGGAAAATAATTTCCTGCTGATTTTTTGCATGGACATCTCAAATAATACATTTAGAGTGTCCCCAAATTTTCATAGAGTTTCGACTAGCCCTCGGTTTATTTTGACTTTCTGACGGTACGCGTGCAATTGCGATTTTGCCAAAAACGAAAGCGGAGGCAAACGCGCATTAGGAAAATAATTTCCTGCTGATTTTTTGCATTTACATCTCAAATAATACATTGAGATCATCCCCAAAGTTTCATAGAGTTTCGACAAGCCCTCGGTTTATTTTGACTTTCAGACGGTACGCGTGCGATTGCGATTTTGCCAAAAATGAAAGTGGAGGCAAACGCGCCTTAGGAAAATAATTTCTTGCTGATTTTTTGCATTTACATATCAAATAATACATTGAGATCATCCCCAAAGTTTCATAGAGTTTCTACAAGCCCTCGGTTTATTTTGAATTTCCGACAGTACGCGTGCAATTGAGTTTTTGCCAAATCGGAAGCGGAGGCAAAAGCGCCTTAGGAAAATAATTTCCTGCTGATTTTTTTCATGGACATCTAAAATAAAACATTGAGAGTGTCGCCAAAGTTTCTTAGAGTTTCGACAAGCCCTCGGTTTATTTTGACTTTCCGACGGTACGCGTGCAATTGCGTTTTTGCCAAAAACGGAAGCGGAGGCAAATGCGCCTTAGGAAAATAATTTCCTGCTGATTTTTTTCATAGACATCTAAAATAATACATTGAGAGTGTCCCCAAAGTTTCGTAGATTTTCGACAAGCCCTCAGTTTATTTTGACTTTCAGACAGTACGCTTGCAATTGAGATTTTGCCAAAAATGAAAGCGGAGTCAAACAAGCATTAGGAAAATAATTTCCTGCTGATTTTTTGCATTTACATCTAAAATAATACATTGAGATTGTACCCAAAGTTTCATAAAGTTTCGACAAGCCCTAGGTTTATTTTGAATTTCCGACAGTACGCGTGTAATTGCGTTTTTGCCAAAAACGGAAGCGGAGGCAAACGCGCCTTAGGAAAATAATTTCCAGCTGATTTTTTGCATGTATATCTCAAATATAACATTGAGAGTGTCCCCAATGTTTCGTATAGTTTCGACAAGCCCTCGTTTTATTTTGAATTTCCGATGGTACGCGTGCAATTGCGTTTTTTCCAAAAACGGACGCGGAGGCAAACACGCCTTAGGGAAATAATTTCCTGCTTATTTTTTGCATGGACATCTCAAATAATACATTGATAGTTTCCCCAAAGTTTCATAGAGTTTCGACAAGCCCTCGGTTTATTTTGAATTTCCGACGGTACGCGTGCAATTGCGTTTTTGCCAAAAATGGAAGAGGAGGCAAACGCGCCTTAGGAAAATAATTTCCTGCTGATTTTTTGCATGGATATCTCAAATAATACATTGAGAGTGTCCCCAAATTTTCATAGAGTTTCGACAAGCCCTCGGTTTATTTTGACTTTCTGACGGTACGCGTGCAATTGCGTTTTTGCCAAAAACGGAAGCGGAGGCAAACGCGCATTAGTAAAATGATTTCCTGCTGATTTTTTTCATGGACATATAAAATAATACATTGAGAGTGTTCCCAAAGTTTCATAGAGTTTCGACAAGCCCTCGGTTTATTTTGAATTTCCGACAGTACGCGTGCAATTGCGTTTTTGCCAAATCGGAAGCGGAGGCAAAAGCGCCTTAGGGAAATAATTTCCTGCTGATTTTTTTCATGGACATCTAAAATAATACATTGATAGTGTCCCCAAAGTTTCTTATAGTTTCGACAAGCTCTCGGTTTATTTTGAATTTCCGACGGTACGCGTTCAATTGCGTTTTTGCCAAAAACGGAAGCGGAGGCAAATGCGCCTTAGGAAAATGATTTCCTGCTGATTTTTTGCATGAACATCTAAAATAATACATTGAGAGTGTCACAAAGTTTCATAGATTTTAAACAAGCCCTCGGTTTATTTTGACTTTCAGACAGTACGCGTGCAATTGCGATTTTGCCAAAAACGAAAGCGGAGGCAAACGCGCATTAGGAAAATAATTTCTTGCTGATTTTTTGCATTAACATATAAAATAATACATTGAGATTGTCCCCAAAGTTTCATAGAGTTTCGACAAGCCCTCGGTTTATTTTGAATTTCCGACAGTACGCGTGCAATTACGTTTTTGCCAAAAACGGAAGCTGACGCAAACACGCCTTAGGAAAATAATTTCCTGCTGATTTTTTTCATGGACATCTAAAATAATACATTGAGAGTGTCCCGAAAGTTTCTTATAGTTTCGACAAGACCTCGATTTATTTTGAATTTCCGACGGTACGCATGCAATTGCGTTTTTGCCAAAAACGGAAGCGGAGGCAAACGCGCCTTAGGAAAATAATTTCTTGCTGATTTTTTTCATGGACATCTAAAATAATACATTGATAGTGTCCCCAAAGTTTCTTATAGTTTCGACAAGACCTCGATTTATTTTGAATTTCCGACGGTACGCGTGCAATTGTGTTTTTGCCAAAAACGGAAGCGGAGGCAAACGCGCCTTAGGAAACTAATTTCATGCTTTTTTTTTGCATGTACATCTCAAATAATACATTGAGAGTGTCCCCAAAGTTTCATATCATTTCGACAATCCCTCGGTTTATTTTGAATTTCCGACGGTACGCGTGCAATTGCGTTTTTGCCAAAAATAGAAGCGAAGGCAAACGCGCCTTAGGAAAATAATTTCCAGCTGATTTTTTGCATGTATATCTCAAATATAACATTGAGAGTGTCCCCAATGTTTCGTAGAGTTTTGACAAGCCCTCGGTTTATTTTGAATTTCCGACGGTACGCGTGCAATTGCGTTTTTGCCAAAAACGGAAGCGGAGGCAAACACGCCTTAGGAAAATAATTTCCTGCTTAATTTTTGCATGGACATCTCAAATAATACATTGAGAGTTTTCCCAAAGTTTCATAGAGTTTCGACAAGCCCTCAGTTTATTTTGACTTTCAGACGGTACGCGGGCAATTGCGATTTTGCCAAAAACGAAAGCGGAGGCAAACGCGCATTAGGAAAATAATTTCCTGATGATTTTTTGCATTTACATATCAAATAATACATTGATATCATCCCCAAAGTTTCATAGAGTTTCAACAAGCCCTCGGTTTATTTTGAATTTCCGACAGTACGCGTGCAATTGCGTTTTTGCCAAATCGGAAGCGGAGGCAAAAGCGCCTTAGGAAAATAATTTCCTGCTGATTTTTTTCATGGACATCTAAAATAATACATTGATAGTGTCCCCAAAGTTTCTTATAGTTTCGAAAAGCCCTCGGTTTATTTTGAATTTCGGACGGTACGCGTGCAATTGCATTTTTGCCAAAAATAGAAGCGGAGGCAAACGCGACTTAGGAAAATAATTTCCAGCTTATTTTTTGCATGTACATCTCAAATATAACATTGAGAGTGTCCCCAATGTTTCGTAGAGTTTCGACAAGCCCTCGGATTATTTTTAATTTCCGACGATACGCGTGCAATTGCGTTTTTTCCAAAAACGGAAGCGGAGGCAAACATGCCTTAGGAAAATAATTTCCTGCTGATTTTTTTCCTGGACATCTCAAATAATACATTGAGAGTGTTCCAAAAGTTTCATAGAGTTTCGACAAGCCCTAGGTTTATTTTGACTTTCCGACGGTACACGTGCAATTGAGTTTTTGCCAAAAACAGAAGCAGAGGCAAACGCGCATTAGGAAAATAATTTCCTGCTGATTTTTTTCATGTACATCTAAAATAATACATTGAGAGTGTCCCTAAAGTTTCATAGCGTTTTGACAAGCCCTGGGTTTATTTTGACTTTCCGACGGTACACGAGCAATTGCGTTTTTGCCAAAAACGGAAGCGGAGGCAAACGCGCCGTAGGAAAATAATTTCCTGCTTATTTTTTGCATGGAAATCTCAAATAATACATTGAGAGTTTCCCTAAAGTTTCATAGAGTTTCGACAAGCCCTCGGTTTATTTTTAATTTCCGACGGTACGCGTTCAATTGCGTTTTTGCCAAAAACGGAAGCGGAGGCAAACGCGCCTTAGGAAAATGATTTATTGCTGATTTTTTGAATGGACATCTAAAATAATACATTGAGAGTGTCACAAAGTTTCATAGATTTTAAACAAGCCCTCGGTTTATTTTGACTTTCAGACGGTACGCGGGCAATTGCGATTTTGCCAAAAACGAAAGCGGAGGCAAACGCGCATTAGGAAAATAATTTCCTGCTGATTTTTTGCATTAACATATAAAATAATACATTGAGATTGTCCCCAAAGTTTCATAGAGTTTCGACAAGCCCTCTGTTTATTTTGAATTTCCGACAGTACGCGTGCAATTGCGTTTTTGCCAAAAACGGAAGCTGAGGCAAACACGCCTTAGGAAAATAAATCCTGCTGATTTTTTCCATGGACATCTAAAATAATACATTGAGAGTGTCCCCAAAGTTTCTTATAGTTTCGACAAGACCTCAATTTATTTTGAATTTCCGACGGTACGCATGCAATTGCGTTTTTGCCAAAAACGGAAGCGGAGGCAAACGCGCCTTAGGAAAATAATTTCTTGCTGATTTTTTTCATGGACATCTAAAATAATACATTGATAGTGTCCCCAAAGTTTCTTATAGTTTCGACAAGACCTCGATTTATTTTGAATTTCCGACGGTACGCGTGCAATTGTGTTTTTGCCAAAAACGGAAGCGGAGGCAAACGCGCCTTAGGAAACTAATTTCATGCTTTTTTTTTGCATGTACATCTCAAATAATACATTGAGAGTGTCCCCAAAGTTTCATATCATTTCGACAATCCCTCGGTTTATTTTGAATTTCCGACGGTACGCGTGCAATTGCGTTTTTGCCAAAAATAGAAGCGAAGGCAAACGCGCCTTAGGAAAATAATTTCCAGCTGATTTTTTGCATGTATATCTCAAATATAACATTGAGAGTGTCCCCAATGTTTCGTAGAGTTTTGACAAGCCCTCGGTTTATTTTGAATTTCCGACGGTACGCGTGCAATTGCGTTTTTGCCAAAAACGGAAGCGGAGGCAAACACACCTTAGGAAAATAATTTCCTGCTTAATTTTTGCATGGACATCTCAAATAATACATTGAGAGTTTTCCCAAAGTTTCATAGAGTTTCGACAAGCCCTCGGTTTATTTTGACTTTCAGACGGTACGCGGGCAATTGCGATTTTGCCAAAAACGAAAGCGGAGGCAAACGCGCATTAGGAAAATAATTTCCTGATGATTTTTTGCATTTACATATCAAATAATACATTGATATCATCCCCAAAGTTTCATAGAGTTTCAACAAGCCCTCGGTTTATTTTGAATTTCCGACAGTACGCGTGCAATTGCGTTTTTGCCAAATCGGAAGCGGAGGCAAAAGCGCCTTAGGAAAATAATTTCCTGCTGATTTTTTTCATGGACATCTAAAATAATACATTGATAGTGTCCCCAAAGTTTCTTATAGTTTCGAAAAGCCCTCGGTTTATTTTGAATTTCGGACGGTACGCGTGCAATTGCGTTTTTGCCAAAAATAGAAGCGGAGGCAAACGCGACTTAGGAAAATAATTTCCCGCTTATTTTTTGCATGTACATCTCAAATATAACATTGAGAGTGTCCCCAATGTTTCGTAGAGTTTCGACAAGCCCTCGGATTATTTTTAATTTCCGACGATACGCGTGCAATTGCGTTTTTTCCAAAAACGGAAGCGGAGGCAAACACGCCTTAGGAAAATAATTTCCTGCTGATTTTTTTCCTGGACATCTCAAATAATACATTGAGAGTGTTCCAAAAGTTTCATAGAGTTTCGACAAGCCCTAGGTTTATTTTGACTTTCCGACGGTACACGTGCAATTGAGTTTTTGCCAAAAACAGAAGCAGAGGCAAACGCGCATTAGGAAAATAATTTCCTGCTGATTTTTTTCATGTACATCTAAAATAATACATTGAGAGTGTCCCTAAAGTTTCATAGCGTTTCAACAAGCCCTGGGTTTATTTTGACTTTCCGACGGTACGCGAGCAATTGCGTTTTTGCCAAAAACGGAAGCGGAGGCAAACGCGCCGTAGGAAAATAATTTCCTGCTTATTTTTTGCATGGAAATCTCAAATAATACATTGAGAGTTTCCCTAAAGTTTCATAGAGTTTCGACAAGCCCTCGGTTTATTTTTAATTTCCGACGGTACGCGTGCAATTGCGTTTTTGCCAAAAACGGAAGCGGAGGCAAACGCGCCGTAGGAAAAAAATTTCCAGCTGATTTTTTTCATGTACATCTCAAATATAACATTGAGAGTGTCCCCAAAGTTTCGTAGAGTTTCTACAAGCCCTCGGTTTATTTTGACTTTCAGACGGTACGCGTGCAATTGCGATTTTGCCAAAAACCAAAGCGGAGGCAAACGCGCATTAGGAAAATAATTTCGTGATGATTTTTTGCATTTACATATCAAATAATACATTGAGATCATCCCAAAAGTTTCATAGAGTTTCGACAAGCCCTCGGTTTATTTTGAATTTCCGATAGTACGCGTGCAATTGCGTTTTTGCCAAATCGGAAGCGGAGGCAAAAGCGCCTTAGGAAAATAATTTCCTGCTGATTTTTTTCATGGACATCTAAAACAATACATTGATAGTGTCCCCAAAGTTTCTTATAGTTTCGACAAGCCCTCGGTTTATTTTGAATTTCCGACGGTACGCGTGCAATTGCGTTTTTGCCAAAAATAGAAGCGGAGGCAAACGCGACTTAGGAAAATAATTTCCAGCTTATTTTTTGCATGTACATCTCAAATATAACATTGAGAGTGTCCCCAATGTTTCGTAGAGTTTCGACATGCCCTCGGTTTATTTTGAATTTCCAACGATACGCGTGCAATTGCGTTTTTTCCAAAAACGGAAGCGGAGGCAAACACGCCTTAGGAAAATAATTTCGTGCTGATTTTTTGCCTGGACATCTCAAATAATACATTGAGAGTGTTCCAAAAGTTTCATAGAGTTTCGACAAGCCCTAGGTTTATTTTGACTTTCCGACGGTACACGTGCAATTGAGTTTTTGCCAAAAACAGAAGCGGAGGCAAACGCGCATTAGGAAAATAATTTCCTGCTGATTTTTTTCATGTACATCTAAAATAATACATTGAGAGTGTCCCTAAAGTTTCATAGCGTTTCGAGAAGCCCTGGGTTTATTTTGACTTTCCGACGGTACACGAGCAATTGCGTTTTTGCCAAAAACGGAAGCAGAGGCAAACGCGCCGTAGGAAAATAATTTCCTGCTTATTTTTTGCATGGAAATCTCAAATAATACATTGAGAGTTTCCCTAAAGTTTCATAGAGTTTCGACAAGCCCTCGGTTTATTTTTAATTTCCGACGGTACGCGTGCAATTGCGTTTTTGCCAAAAAGGGAAGCGGAGGCAAACGCGCCGTAGGAAAATAATTTCCAGCTGATTTTTTTCATGTACATCTCAAATATAACATTGAGAGTGTCCCCAAAGTTTCGTAGAGTTTCGACAAGCCCTCGGTTTATTTTTAATTTCCGACGGTACGCGTGCAATTGCGTTTTTGCCAAAAACGGAAGCGGAGGCAAACGCGCCTTAGGAAAATAATTTCCTGCTGATTTTTTGCATGGACATCTCAAATAATACATTTAGAGTGTCCCCAAATTTTCATAGAGTTTCGACTAGCCCTCGGTTTATTTTGACTTTCTGACGGTACGCGTGCAATTGCGATTTTGCCAAAAACTAAAGCGGAGGCAAACGCGCATTAGGAAAATAATTTCCTGCTGATTTTTTGCATTTACATCTCAAATAATACATTGAGATCATCCCCAAAGTTTCATAGAGTTTCGACAAGCCCTCGGTTTATTTTGACTTTCAGACGGTACGCGTGCGATTACGATTTTGCCAAAAATGAAAGTGGAGGCAAACGCGCCTTAGGAAAATAATTTCCTGCTGATTTTTTGCATTTACATATCAAATAATACATTGAGATCATCCCCAAAGTTTCATAGAGTTTCTACAAGCCCTCGGTTTATTTTGAATTTCCGACAGTACGCGTGCAATTGAGTTTTTGCCAAATCGGAAGCGGAGGCAAAAGCGCCTTAGGAAAATAATTTCCTGCTGATTTTTTTCATGGACATCTAAAATAAAACATTGAGAGTGTCGCCAAAGTTTCTTAGAGTTTCGACAAGCCCTCGGTTTATTTTGACTTTCCGACGGTACGCGTGCAATTGCGTTTTTGCCAAAAACGGAAGCGGAGGCAAATGCGCCTTAGGAAAATAATTTCCTGCTGATTTTTTTCATAGACATCTAAAATAATACATTGAGAGTGTCCCCAAAGTTTCGTAGATTTTCGACAAGCCCTCAGTTTATTTTGACTTTCAGACAGTACGCTTGCAATTGAGATTTTGCCAAAAATGAAAGCGGAGTCAAACAAGCATTAGGAAAATAATTTCCTGCCGATTTTTTGCATTTACATCTAAAATAATACATTGAGATTGTACCCAAAGTTTCATAAAGTTTCGACAAGCCCTAGGTTTATTTTGAATTTCCGACAGTACGCGTGTAATTGCGTTTTTGCCAAAAACGGAAGCGGAGGCAAACGCGCCTTAGGAAAATAATTTCCAGCTGATTTTTTGCATGTATATCTCAAATATAACATTGAGAGTGTCCCCAATGTTTCGTATAGTTTCGACAAGCCCTCGTTTTATTTTGAATTTCCGATGGTACGCGTGCAATTGCGTTTTTTCCAAAAACGGACGCGGAGGCAAACACGCCTTAGGGAAATAATTTCCTGCTTATTTTTTGCATGGACATCTCAAATAATACATTGATAGTTTCCCCAAAGTTTCATAGAGTTTCGACAAGCCCTCGGTTTATTTTGAATTTCCGACGGTACGCGTGCAATTGCGTTTTTGCCAAAAATGGAAGAGGAGGCAAACGCGCCTTAGGAAAATAATTTCCTGCTGATTTTTTGCATGGACATCTCAAATAATACATTGAGAGTGTCCCCAAATTTTCATAGAGTTTCGACAAGCCCTCGGTTTATTTTGACTTTCTGACGGTACGCGTGCAATTGCGTTTTTGCCAAAAACGGAAGCGGAGGCAAACGCGCATTAGTAAAATGATTTCCTGCTGATTTTTTTCATGGACATATAAAATAATACATTGAGAGTGTTCCCAAAGTTTCATAGAGTTTCGACAAGCCCTCGGTTTATTTTGAATTTCCGACAGTACGCGTGCAATTGCGTTTTTGCCAAATCGGAAGCGAAGGCAAAAGCGCCTTAGGGAAATAATTTCCTGCTGATTTTTTTCATGGACATCTAAAATAATACATTGATAGTGTCCCCAAAGTTTCTTATAGTTTCGACAAGCTCTCGGTTTATTTTGAATTTCCGACGGTACGCGTTCAATTGCGTTTTTGCCAAAAACGGAAGCGGAGGCAAATGCGCCTTAGGAAAATGATTTCCTGCTGATTTTTTGCATGAACATATAAAATAATACATTGAGAGTGTCACAAAGTTTCATAGATTTTAAACAAGCCCTCGGTTTATTTTGACTTTCAGACAGTACGCGTGCAATTGCGATTTTGCCAAAAACGAAAGCGGAGGCAAACGCGCATTAGGAAAATAATTTCTTGCTGATTTTTTGCATTAACATATAAAATAATACATTGATATTGTCCCCAAAGTTTCATAGAGTTTCGACAAGCCCTCGGTTTATTTTGAATTTCCGACAGTACGTGTGCAATTGCGTTTTTGCCAAAAACGGAAGCTGAGGCAAACACGCCTTAGGAAAATAATTTCCTGCTGATTTTTTTCATGGACATCTAAAATAATACATTGAGAGTGTCCCGAAAGTTTCTTATAGTTTCGACAAGACCTCGATTTATTTTGAATTTCCGACGGTACGCATGCAATTGCGTTTTTGCCAAAAACGGAAGCGGAGGCAAACGCGCCTTAGGAAAATAATTTCTTGCTGATTTTTTTCATGGACATCTAAAATAATACATTGATAGTGTCCCTAAAGTTTCTTATAGTTTCGACAAGACCTCGATTTATTTTGAATTTCCGACGGTACGCGTGCAATTGCGTTTTTGCCAAAAACGGAAGCGGAGGCAAACGCGCCTTAGGAAACTAATTTCATGATTTTTTAATGCATGTACTTCTCAAATAATACATTGAGAGTGTCCCCAAAGTTTCATATCATTTCGACAATCACTCGGTTTATTTAGAATTTCCGACGGTACGCGTGCAATTGCGTTTTTGCCAAAAATAGAAGCGAAGGCAAACGCGCCTTAGGAAAATAATTTCCAGCTGATTTTTTGCATGTATATCTAAAATATAACATTGAGAGTGTCCCCAATGTTTCGTAGAGTTTCGTCAAGCCCTCGGTTTATTTTGAATTTCCGACGGTACGTGTGCAATTGCGTTTTTGCCAAAAACGGAAGCGGAGGCAAACACGCCTTAGGAAAATAATTTCCTGCTTAATTTTTGCATGGACATCTCAAATAATACATTGAGAGTTTCCCCAAATTTTCATAGAGTTTCGACAAGCCCTCGGTTTATTTTGAATTTCCGACGGTACGTGTGCAATTGCGTTTTTGCCAGAAATGGAAGAGGAGGCAAACGCGCCTTAGGAAAATAATTTCCTGCTGATTTTTTGCATGGACATCTCAAATAATACATTGAGAGTGTCCAAAAATTTTCATAGAGTTTCGACAAGCCCTCGGTTTATTTTGAATTTCCGACAGTACGCGTGCAATTGCGTTTTTGCCAAATCGAAAGCGGAGGCAAAAACGCCTTAGGAAAATAATTTCCTGCTGATTTTTTTCATGGACATCTAAAATAATACATTGATAGTGTACCCAAAGTTTCTTATAGTTTCGACAAGCCCTCGGTTTATTTTGAATTTCCGACGGTACGCGTGCAATTGCGTTTTTGCCAAAAATAGAAGCGGAGGCAAACGCGACTTAGGAAAATAATTTCCAGCTTATTTTTTGCATGTACATCTCAAATATAACATTGAGAGTGTCCCCAATGTTTCGTAGAGTTTCGACAAGCCCTCGGTTTATTTTGAATTTCCGACGATACGCGTGCAATTGCGTTTTTTCCAAAAACGGAAGCGGAGGCAAACACGCCTTAGGAAAATAATTTCCTGCTGATTTTTTTCCTGGACATCTCAAATAATACATTGAGAGTGTTCCAAAAGTTTCATAGAGTTTTGACAAGCCCTAGGTTTATTTTGACTTTCCGACGGTACACGTGCAATTGAGTTTTTGCCAAAAACAGAAAAGGAGGCAAACGCGCATTAGGAAAATAATTTCCTGCTGATTTTTTTCATGTACATCTAAAATAATACATTGAGAGTGTCCCTAAAGTTTCATAGCGTTTCGACAAGCCCTGGGTTTATTTTGACTTTCCGACGGTACGCGTGCAATTGCGTTTTTGCCAAAAATAGAAGCGGAGGCAAACGCGACTTAGGAAAATAATTTCCTGCTTATTTTTTGCATGTACATTGAGAGTGTCCCCAATGTTTCGTAGAGTTTCGACAAGCCCTCGGTTTATTTTGAATTTCCGACGATACGCGTGCAATTGCGTTTTTTCCAAAAACGGAAGCGGAGGCAAACACGCCTTAGGAAAATAATTTCCTGCTGATTTTTTTCCTGGACATCTCAAATAATACATTGAGAGTGTTCCAAAAGTTTCATAGAGTTTTGACAAGCCCTAGGTTTATTTTGACTTTCCGACGGTACACGTGCAATTGAGTTTTTGCCAAAAACAGAAAAGGAGGCAAACGCGCATTAGGAAAATAATTTCCTGCTGATTTTTTTCATGTACATATAAAATAATACATTGAGAGTGTCCCTAAAGTTTCATAGCGTTTCGACAAGCCCTGGGTTTATTTTGACTTTCCGACGGTACGGGAGTAATTGTGTTTTTGCCAAAAACGGAAGCGGAGGCAAACGCGCCGTAGGAAAATAATTTCCTACTTATTTTTTGCATGGAAATCTCAAATAATACATTGAGAGTTTCCCTAAAGTTTCATAGAGTTTCGACAAGCCCTCGGTTTATTTTTAATTTCCGACGGTACGCGTGCAATTGCGTTTTTGCCAAAAACGGAAGCGGAGGCAAACGCGCCTTAGGAAAATAATTTCCTGCTGATTTTTTGCATGGACATCTCAAATAATACATTTAGAGTGTCCCCAAATTTTCATAGAGTTTCGACAAGCCCTCGGTTTATTTTGACTTTCTGACGGTACGCGTGCAATTGCGATTTTGCCAAAAACGAAAGCGGAGGCAAACACGCATTAGGAAAATAATTTCCTGCTGATTTTTTGCATTTACATCTCAAATAATACATTGAGATCATCCCCAAAGTTTCATAGAGTTTCGACAAGCCCTCGGTTTATTTTGACTTTCAGACGGTACGCGTGCAATTGCGATTTTGCCAAAAATGAAAGTGGAGGCAAACGCGCCTTAGGAAAATAATTTCCTGCTGATTTTTTGCATTTACATATCAAATAATACATTGAGATCATCTCCAAAGTTTCATAGAGTTTCTACAAGCCCTCGGTTTATTTTGAATTTCCGACAGTACGCGTGCAATTGCGTTTTTGCCAAATCGGAAGCGGAGGCAAAAGCGCCTTAGGAAAATAATTTCCTGCTGATTTTTTTCATGGACATCTAAAATAATACATTGAGAGTGTCGCCAAAGTTTCTTAGAGTTTCGACAAGCCCTCGGTTTATTTTGACTTTTCGACGGTACGCGTGCAATTGCGTTTTTGCCAAAAACGGAAGCGGAGGCAAACGCGCCTTAGGAAAATAATTTCCTGCTGATTTTTTTCATAGACATCTAAAATAATACATTCAGAGTGTCCCCAAAGTTTCGTAGATTTTCGACAAGCCCTCAGTTTATTTTGACTTTCAGACGGTACGCGTGCAATTGAGATTTTGCCAAAAATGAAAGCGGAATCAAACAAGCATTAGGAAAATAATTTCCTGCTGATTTTTTGCATTTACATCTAAAATAATACATTGAGATTGTCCCCAAAGTTTCATTGAGTTTCGACAAGCCCTAGGTTTATTTTGAATTTCCGACAGTACGCGTGTAATTGCGTTTTTGCCAAAAACGGAAGCGGAGGCAAACGCGCCTTAGGAAAATAATTTCCTGCTGATTTTTTCATGGACATCTAAAATAATACCTTGAGAGTGTCCCAAAATTTTCTTAGAGTTTCGACAAGACCTCGATTTATTTTGAATTTCCGACGGTACGCGTGCAATTGCGTTTTTACCAAAAACGGAAGCGGAGGCAAACGCGCCTTAGGAAAAAAATTTCTTGATGATTTTTTTCATGGACATCTAAAATAATACATTGAGAGTGTCCCCAAAGTTTCGTAGAGTTTCGACAAGCCCTCGGTTTATTTTGACTATCCGACGGTACGCGTGCAATTGCGTTTTTGCCAAAAACGGAAGCGGAGGCAAATGCGCCTTAGGAAAATAATTTCCTGCTGATTTTTTTCGTAGACATCTAAAATAATACATTCAGAGTGTCCCCAAAGTTTCGTAGATTTTCGACAAGACCTCGGTTTATTTTTAATTTCCGACGGTACGCGTGCAATTGCGTTTTTGCCAAAAACGGAAGCGGAGGCAAACGCGCCTTAGGAAAATAATTTCCTGCTGATTTTTTGCATGGACATCTCAAATAATACATTTAGAGTGTCCTCAAATTTTCATAGTGTTTCGACAAGCCCTCGGTTTATTTTGACTTTCTGACGGTACGCGTGCAATTGCGATTTTGCCAAAAACGAAAGCGGAGGCAAACACGCATTAGGAAAATAATTTCCTGCTGATTTTTTGCATTTACATCTCAAATAATACATTTAGAGTGTCCTCAAATTTTCATAGAGTTTCGACAAGCCCTCGGTTTATTTTGACTTTCTGACGGTACGCGTGCAATTGCGATTTTGCCAAAAACGAAAGCGGAGGCAAACACGCATTAGGAAAATAATTTCCTGCTGATTTTTTGCATTTACTTCTCAAATAATACATTGAGATCATCCCCAAATTTTCATAGAGTTTCGACAAGACCTCGGTTTATTTTGACTTTCAGACGGTACGCGTGCAATTGCGATTTTGCCAAAAATGAAAGTGGAGGCAAACGCGCCTTAGGAAAATAATTTCCTGCTGATTTTTTGCATTTACATATCAAATAATACATTGAGATCATCCCCTATGTTTCATAGAGTTTCTACAAGACCTCGGTTTATTTTGAATTTCCGACAGTACGCGTGCAATTGCGTTTTTGCCAAATCGGAAGCGGAGGCAAAAGCGCCTTAGGAAAATAATTTCCTGCTGATTTTTTTCATGGACATCTAAAATAATACATTGAGAGTGTCGCCAAAGTTTCGTAGATTTTCGACAAGCCCTCAGTTTATTTTGACTTTCAGACGGTACGCGTGCAATTGAGATTTTGCCAAAAATGAAAGCGGAGTCAAACAAGCATTAGGAAAATAATTTCCTGCTGATTTTTTGCATTTACATCTAAAATAATACATTGAGATTGTCCCCAAAGTTTCATTGAGTTTCGACAAGCCCTAGGTTTATTTTGAATTTCCGACAGTACGCGTGTAATTGCGTTTTTGCCAAAAACGGAAGCGGAGGCAAACGCGCCTTAGGAAAATAATTTCCTGCTGATTTTTTTCATGGACATCTAAAATAATACCTTGAGAGTGTCCCAAAATTTTCTTAGAGTTTCGACAAGACCTCAATTTATTTTGAATTTCCGACGGTACGCGTGCAATTGCGTTTTTACCAAAAACGGAAGCGGAGGCAAACGCGCCTTAGGAAAAATATTTCTTGATGATTTTTTTCATGGACATCAAAAATAATACATTAAGAGTGTCCCCAAAGTTTCGTAGAGTTTCGACAAGCCCTCGGTTTATTTTGACTATCCGACGGTACGCGTGCAATTGCATTTTTGCCAAAAACGGAAGCGGGGGCAAACGCGCCTTAGGAAAATGATTTCCTGCTGAATTTTTGCATGGACATCTAAAATAATACATTGAGAGTGTCCCTAAAGTTTCGTAGATTTTCGACAAGCCGTCGGTTTATTTTGACTTTCAGACGGTACGCGTGCAATTGCGATTTTGCCAAAAACGAAACCGGAGGCAAACGCGCATTAGGAAAATAATTTCCTGGTGATTTTTTGCATTTACATCTCAAATAATACATTGAGATTGTCCCCAAAGTTTCATAGAGTTTCGACAAGCCCTCGGTTTATTTTGAATTGCCGACAGTACGCGTGCAATTGCGTTTTTTCCAAAAACGGAAGCAGAGGCAACCGCGCCTTAGGAAAATAATTTCTTGCTGATTTTTTTCATGGACATCTAAAATAATACATTGAGAGTGTCCCCAAAGTTTCTTAGAGTTTCAACAAGACCTCGATTTATTTTGAATTTCCGACGATACGCGTGCAATTGCGTTTTTGCCAAAAACGGAAGCGGAGGCAAACGCGCGTTAGGAAAATAATTTCCTACTGTTTTTTTGCATGGAAATATCAAATAATACATTTAGAGTTTCCCCAAATTTTCATAGAGTTTCGACAAGACCTCGGTTTATTTTGAATTTCCGACGGTACGCGTGCAATTGCGTTTTTACAAAAAACGGAAGCGGAGGCAAACGCGCCTTAGGAAAATAATTTCATGCTGTTTTTTTGCATGTACGTATCAAATAATACATTGAGAGTGTCCCCACAGTTTCATAGCATTTAGACAAGCCCTCGGTTTATTTTGAATTTCCGACGGTACGCGTGCAATTGCGTTTTTGCCAAAAACGGAAGCGGAGGCAAACGCGCCTTAGGAAAATAATTTCCTGCTGATTTTTTGCATGGACATCTCAAATAATACATTGAGAGGGTCTCCAAATTTTCATAGAGTTTCGACAAGCCCTCGGTTTATTTTGACTTTCTGACGGTACGTGTGCAATTGCGTTTTTGCCAAAAACGGAAGCGGAGGCAAACGCGCAGTAGTAAAATGATTTCCTGCTGATTTTTTGAATGGACATATAAAATAATACATTGAGAGTGTCCCCAAAGTTTCGTAGATTTTCGATAAGCCCTCAGTTTATTTTGACTTTCAGACGTTACGCGTGCAATTGCGATTTTACCAAAAACGAAAGCGGAGGCAAACGCGCATTAGGAAAATAATTTCCTGCTGATTTTTTGCATTTACATATGAAATAATACATTGAGATCATCCCCAAAGTTTCATATAGTTTCGACAAGCCCTCGATTTATTTTGAATTTCCGACAGTACGCGTGCAATTGCGTTTTTGCCAAAAACGGAAGCGGAGGAAAACGCGCCTTAGGAAAATAATTTCCTGCTGATTTTTTGCCTGGACATCTCAAATAATACATTGAGAGTGTTCCAAAAGTTTCATAGAGTTTCGACAAGCCCTCGGTTTATTTTGAATTTCCGACGGTACGCGTTAAATTGAGTTTTTGCCAAAAACAGAAGCGGAGGCAAACGCGCCATAGGAAAATAATTTTCTGCTGATTTTTTTCATGGACATCTAAAATAATACATTGAGAGTGTCCCCATAGTTTCGTAGAGTTTAGACAAGCCCTCGGTTTATTTTGACTTTCTGACGGTACGCGTGCAATTGCGTTTTTGCCAAAAACGGAAGCGGAGGCAAACGCGCCTTAGGAAAATGATTTCCTGCTGATTTTTTGCATGGACATCTAAAATAATACATTGAGAGTGTCCCCAAAGTTTCGTAGATTTTCGACAAGCTCTCGGATTATTTTGACTTTCAGACGGTTCGCGTGCAATTGCCATTTTGCCAAAAACAAAAGCGGAGGCAAACACGCATTAGGAAAATAATTTCCTGCTGATTTTTTGCATTTACATCTCAAATAAAACATTGATATTGTCCCCAAAGTTTCATAGAGTTTCGACAAGCCCTCGGTTTATTTTGAATTTCCGACGGTACGCGTGCAATTGCGTTTTTGCCAAAAATGGAAGCGGAGGCAAATGCGCCTTAGGAAAATAA
The DNA here is from genome assembly GCA_948472305.1 of Vicia faba. NCBI lineage: Eukaryota > Viridiplantae > Streptophyta > Magnoliopsida > Fabales > Fabaceae > Vicia > Vicia faba. Next base: position 1,219,038,622 of record OX451735.1, read on the forward strand.
TTTCCTGCTGATTTTTAGCATGGACATCTAAAATAATACATTGAGAGTGTCCCAAAAGTTTCATAGAGTTTAGAAAAGCCCTCGGTTTATTTTGAATTTCTGACGGTACGCGTTCAATTGCGTTTTTGCCAAAAACGGAAGCGGAGGCAAACGCGCCTTAGGAAAATAATTTCCTTCTGATTTTTAGCATGGACATCACAAATAATACATTGAGAGTTTCCCCAAAGTTTCGTAGAGTTTCGACAAGCCCTCGGTTTATTTTTAATTTCCGACGGACCGCGTTCAATTGCGTTTTTTCCAAAAACGGAAGCGAAGGCAAACGCGCCTTAGGAAAATAATTTCCTTCTGATTTTTTGCATGGACATCAAAAATAATACATTGAGAGTTTCCCCAAAGTTTCGAAGAGTTTCGACAAGCCCTCGGTTTATTTTGACTTTCCGACGGTACACGTGCAATTGAGTTTTTGCCAAAAACAGAAGCGGAGGCAAACGCGCATTAGGAAAATAATTTCCTGCTTATTTTTTAAATGTACATCTAAAATAATACATTGAGAGTGTCCCTAAAGTTTCATAGCGTTTCGACAAGCCCTGGGTTTATGTTGAATTTCTGACGGTACGCGTGCAATTGTGTTTTTGCCAAAAACGGAAGCGGAGGCAAACGCGCCTTAGGAAAATAATTTCCTGCTGATTTTTTGCCTGGACATCTCAAATAATACATTGAGAGTGTTCCAAAAGTTTCATAGAGTTTAGAAAATCCCTCGGTTTATTTTGAATTTCTGACGGTACGCGTTCAATTGCGTTTTTGTTAAAAACGGAAGCGGAGGCAAACGCGCCTTAGGAAAATAATTTCCTTCTGATTTTTAGCATGGACATCACAAATAATACATTGAGAATTTCCCCAAAGTTTTGTAGAGTTTCGACAAGCCCTCGGTTTATTTTTAATTTCCGACGGACCGCGTTCAATTGCGTTTTTTCCAAAAACGGAAGCGAAGGCAAACGCGCCTTAGGAAAATAATTTCCTTCTGATTTTTTGCATGGAGATCAAAAATAATACATTGAGAGTTTCCCCAAATTTTCGAAGAGTTTCGACAAGCCCTCGGTTTATTTTGACTTTCCGACGGTACACGTGCAATTGAGTTTTTGCCAAAAACAGAAGCGGAGGCAAACGCGCATTAGGAAAATAATTTCCTGCTTATTTTTTTCATGTACATCTAAAATAATACATTGAGAGTGTCCCTAAAGTTTTATAGCGTTTCGACAAGCCCTGGGTTTATGTTGAATTTCCGACGGTACGCGTGCAATTGCGTTTTTGCCAAAAACGGAAGCGGACGCAAACGCGCCGTAGGAAAATAATTTCCTGCTTATTTTTTGCATGGAAATCTAAAATAATACATTGAGAGTTTCCCTAAAGTTTCATAGAGTTTCGACAAGCCCTCGATTTATTTTGAATTTCCGACGGTACGCGTGCAATTGAGTTTTTGCCAAAAACGGAAGCGGAGGCAAACGTGTCGTAGGAAAATAATTTCCAGCTGATTTTTTTCATGTACATCTCAAATATAACATTTAGAGTGTCCCCAAAGTTTCGTAGAGTTTCGACAAGCCCTCGGTTTATTTTGAATTTCCGACGGTACGCGTGCAATTGCGTTTTTGCCAAAAACGGAAGCGGAGGCAAACGCGCCTTAGGAAAATAATTTCCTTCTGATTTTTTGCATGGACATCTCAAACAATACATTTAGAGTGTCCCCAAATTTTCATAGAGTTTCGACAAGCCCTCGGTTTATTTTGACTTTCTGACGGTACGCGTGCAATTGTGATTTTGCCAAAAACGAAAGCGGAGTCAAACGCGCATTAGGAAAATAATTTCCTGCTGATTTTTTGCATTTACATCTCAAATAATACATTGAGATTGTCCCCAAAGTTTCATAGAGTTTCGACAATCCCTCGGTTTATTTTGACTTTCAGACGTTACGCGTGCAATTGCGATTTTACCAAAAACGAAAGCAGAGGCAAACGCGCATTAGGAAAATAATTTCCTGCTGATTTTTTGCATTTACATATCAAATAATACATTGAGATCATCCCCAAAGTTTCATATAGTTTCGACAAGCCCTCGATTTATTTTGAATTTCCGACAGTACGCGTGCAATTACGTTTTTGCCAAATCGGAAGCGGAGGCAAAAGCGCCTTAGGAAAATAATTTCCTGCAGATTTTTTTCAGGGACATCTAAAATAATACAATGATAGTGTCCCCAAAGTTTCTTATAGTTTCGACAAGCCCTCGGTTTATTTTGAATTTCCGACGATACGCGTGCAATTGCGTTTTTGCCAAAAATAGAAGCGGAGGCAAACGCGCCTTAGGAAAATAGTTTGCAGCTTATTTTTTGCATGTACATCTCAAATATAACATTGAGAGTTTCCCCAATGTTTCGTAGAGTTTCGACAAGCCCTCGGTTTATTTTGAATTTCCGACGATACGCGTGCAATTACGTTTTTGACAAAAACGGAAGCGGAGGAAAACGCGCCTTAGGAAAATAATTTCCTGCTGATTTTTTGCCTGGACATCTCAAATAATACATTGAGAGTGTTCCAAAAGTTTCATAGAGTTTCGACAAGCCCTCGGTTTATTTTGAATTTCCGACGGTACGCGTTAAATTGAGTTTTTGCCAAAAACGGAAGCGGAGGCAAACGCGCCACAGGAAAATAATTTTATGCTGATTTTTTTCATGGACATCTAAAATTATACATTGAGAGTGTCCCCAAAGTTTCGTAGAGTTTAGACAAGCCCTCGGTTTATTTTGACTTTCTGACGGTACGCGTGCAATTGCGTTTTTGCCAAAAACGGAAGCGGAGGCAAACGCGCCTTTGGAAAATGATTTCCTGCTGATTTTTTGCATGGACATCTAAAATAATACATTGAGAGTGTCCCCAAAGTTTCGTAGATTTTCGACAAGCCCTCGATTTATTTTGACTTTCAGACGGTTCGCGTGCAATTGCCATTTTGCCAAAAACAAAAGCGGAGGCAAACACGCATTAGGAAAATAATTTCCTGCTGATTTTTTGCATTTACATCTCAAATAATACATTGAGATTGTCCCCAAAGTTTCATAGAGTTTCGACAAGCCCTCGGTTTATTTTGAATTTCCGACGGTACGCGTGCAATTGCGTTTTTGCCAAAAATGGAAGCGGAGGCAAACGCGCCTTAGGAAAATGATTTCCTGCTGATTTTTTGCATGGACATCTAAAATAATACATTGAGAGTGTCCCCAAAGTTTCGTAGATTTTCGACAAGCTCTCGGATTATTTTGACTTTCAGACGGTTCGCGTGCAATTGCCATTTTGCCAAAAACAAAAGCGGAGGCAAACACGCATTAGGGAAATAATTTCCTGCTGATTTTTTGCATTTACATCTCAAATAATACATTGAGATTGTCCCCAAAGTTTCATAGAGTTTCGACAAGCCCTCGGTTTATTTTGAATTTCCGACGGTACGCGTGCAATTGCGTTTTTGCCAAAAATGGAAGCGGAGGCAAATGCGCCTTAGTAAAATAATTTCCTGCTGATTTTTTTCATGGACATCTAAAATAATACATTGAGAGTGTCCCCAAGGTTTCGTAGAGTTTCGACAAGCCCTCGCTTTATTTTGACTTTCCGACGGTACGCGTGCAATTGCGTTTTTGCCAAAAACGGAAGCGGAGGCAAACCCGCCCTAGGAAAATAATTTCCTGCTGATTTATTTCATAGACATCTAAAATAATACATTGAGAGTTTCCCAAAAGTTTCATAGCATTTGAATAAGCCCTCGGTTTATTTTGAATTTCCGACAGTACGCGTGCAATTGTGTTTTTGCCAAAAACGGAAGCGGAGGCAAACGCGCCTTAGGAAAATAACTTCATGCTGTTTTTTTGCATGTACATCTCAAATAACACATTGGTAGTGTCCCTAAAGTTTCGTAGATTTTCGACAAGCCGTCGGTTTATTTTGACTTTCAGACGGTACGCGTGCAATTGCGATTTTGCCAAAAATGAAACCGGAGGCAAACGCGCATTAGGAAAATAATTTCCTGCTGATTTTTTGCATTTACATCTCAAATAATACATTGAGATTGTCCCCAAAGTTTCATAGAGTTTCGACAAGCCCTCGGTTTATTTTGAATTGCCGACAGTACGCGTGCAATTGCGTTTTCTCCAAAAACGGAAGTAGAGGCAACCGCGCCTTAGGAAAATAATTTCTTGCTGATTTTTTTCATGGACATCTAAAATAATACATTGAGAGTGTCCCCAAAGTTTCTTAGAGTTTCAACAAGACCTCGATTTATTTTGAATTTCCGACGGTATGCGTGCAATTGCGTTTTTGCCAAAAACGGAAGCGGAGGCAAACGCGCCTTAGGAAAATGATTTCCTGCTGATTTTTTGCATGGACATCTAAAATAATACATTGAGAGTGTCCCCAAAGTTTCGTAGATTTTCGACAAGCTCTCGGATTATTTTGACTTTCAGACGGTTCGCGTGCAATTGCCATTTTGCCAAAAACAAAAGCGGAGGCAAACACGCATTAGGAAAATAATTTCCTGCTGATTTTTTGCATTTACATCTCAAATAAAACATTGATATTGTCCCCAAAGTTTCATAGAGTTTCGACAAGCCCTCGGTTTATTTTGAATTTCCGACGGTACGCGTGCAATTGCGTTTTTGCCAAAAATGGAAGCGGAGGCAAATGCGCCTTAGGAAAATAATTTCCTGCTGATTTTTAGCATGGACATCTAAAATAATACATTGAGAGTGTCCCAAAAGTTTCATAGAGTTTAGAAAAGCCCTCGGTTTATTTTGAATTTCTGACGGTACGCGTTCAATTGCGTTTTTGCCAAAAACGGAAGCGGAGGCAAACGCGCCTTAGGAAAATAATTTCCTTCTGATTTTTAGCATGGACATCACAAATAATACATTGAGAGTTTCCCCAAAGTTTCGTAGAGTTTCGACAAGCCCTCGGTTTATTTTTAATTTCCGACGGACCGCGTTCAATTGCGTTTTTTCCAAAAACGGAAGCGAAGGCAAACGCGCCTTAGGAAAATAATTTCCTTCTGATTTTTTGCATGGACATCAAAAATAATACATTGAGAGTTTCCCCAAAGTTTCGAAGAGTTTCGACAAGCCCTCGGTTTATTTTGACTTTCCGACGGTACACGTGCAATTGAGTTTTTGCCAAAAACAGAAGCGGAGGCAAACGCGCATTAGGAAAATAATTTCCTGCTTATTTTTTAAATGTACATCTAAAATAATACATTGAGAGTGTCCCTAAAGTTTCATAGCGTTTCGACAAGCCCTGGGTTTATGTTGAATTTCTGACGGTACGCGTGCAATTGTGTTTTTGCCAAAAACGGAAGCGGAGGCAAACGCGCCTTAGGAAAATAATTTCCTGCTGATTTTTTGCCTGGACATCTCAAATAATACATTGAGAGTGTTCCAAAAGTTTCATAGAGTTTAGAAAATCCCTCGGTTTATTTTGAATTTCTGACGGTACGCGTTCAATTGCGTTTTTGCCAAAAACGGAAGCGGAGGCAAACGCGCCTTAGGAAAATAATTTCCTTCTTATTTTTAGCATGGACATCACAAATAATACATTGAGAATTTCCCCAAAGTTTTGTAGAGTTTCGACAAGCCCTCGGTTTATTTTTAATTTCCGACGGACCGCGTTCAATTGCGTTTTTTCCAAAAACGGAAGCGAAGGCAAACGCGCCTTAGGAAAATAATTTCCTTCTGATTTTTTGCATGGAGATCAAAAATAATACATTGAGAGTTTCCCCAAATTTTCGAAGAGTTTCGACAAGCCCTCGGTTTATTTTGACTTTCCGACGGTACACGTGCAATTGAGTTTTTGCCAAAAACAGAAGCGGAGGCAAACGCGCATTAGGAAAATAATTTCCTGCTTATTTTTTTCATGTACATCTAAAATAATACATTGAGAGTGTCCCTAAAGTTTTATAGCGTTTCGACAAGCCCTGGGTTTATGTTGAATTTCCGACGGTACGCGTGCAATTGCGTTTTTGCCAAAAACGGAAGCGGACGCAAACGCGCCGTAGGAAAATAATTTCCTGCTTATTTTTTGCATGGAAATCTAAAATAATACATTGAGAGTTTCCCTAAAGTTTCATAGAGTTTCGACAAGCCCTCGATTTATTTTGAATTTCCGACGGTACGCGTGCAATTGAGTTTTTGCCAAAAACGGAAGCGGAGGCAAACGTGTCGTAGGAAAATAATTTCCAGCTGATTTTTTTCATGTACATCTCAAATATAACATTTAGAGTGTCCCCAAAGTTTCGTAGAGTTTCGACAAGCCCTCGGTTTATTTTGAATTTCCGACGGTACGCGTGCAATTGCGTTTTTGCCAAAAACGGAAGCGGAGGCAAACGCGCCTTAGGAAAATAATTTCCTTCTGATTTTTTGCATGGACATCTCAAACAATACATTTAGAGTGTCCCCAAATTTTCATAGAGTTTCGACAAGCCCTCGGTTTATTTTGACTTTCTGACGGTACGCGTGCAATTGTGATTTTGCCAAAAACGAAAGCGGAGTCAAACGCGCATTAGGAAAATAATTTCCTGCTGATTTTTTGCATTTACATCTCAAATAATACATTGAGATTGTCCCCAAAGTTTCATAGAGTTTCGACAATCCCTCGGTTTATTTTGACTTTCAGACGTTACGCGTGCAATTGCGATTTTACCAAAAACGAAAGCAGAGGCAAACGCGCATTAGGAAAATAATTTCCTGCTGATTTCTTGCATTTACATATCAAATAATACATTGAGATCATCCCCAAAGTTTCATATAGTTTCGACAAGCCCTCGATTTATTTTGAATTTCCGACAGTACGCGTGCAATTACGTTTTTGCCAAATCGGAAGCGGAGGCAAAAGCGCCTTAGGAAAATAATTTCCTGCAGATTTTTTTCAGGGACATCTAAAATAATACAATGATAGTGTCCCCAAAGTTTCTTATAGTTTCGACAAGCCCTCGGTTTATTTTGAATTTCCGACGATACGCGTGCAATTGCGTTTTTGCCAAAAATAGAAGCGGAGGCAAACGCGCCTTAGGAAAATAGTTTGCAGCTTATTTTTTGCATGTACATCTCAAATATAACATTGAGAGTTTCCCCAATGTTTCGTAGAGTTTCGACAAGCCCTCGGTTTATTTTGAATTTCCGACGATACGCGTGCAATTACGTTTTTGACAAAAACGGAAGCGGAGGAAAACGCGCCTTAGGAAAATAATTTCCTGCTGATTTTTTGCCTGGACATCTCAAATAATACATTGAGAGTGTTCCAAAAGTTTCATAGAGTTTCGACAAGCCCTCGGTTTATTTTGAATTTCCGACGGTACGCGTTAAATTGAGTTTTTGCCAAAAACGGAAGCGGAGGCAAACGCGCCACAGGAAAATAATTTTATGCTGATTTTTTTCATGGACATCTAAAATTATACATTGAGAGTGTCCCCAAAGTTTCGTAGAGTTTAGACAAGCCCTCGGTTTATTTTGACTTTCTGACGGTACGCGTGCAATTGCGTTTTTGCCAAAAACGGAAGCGGAGGCAAACGCGCCTTTGGAAAATGATTTCCTGCTGATTTTTTGCATGGACATCTAAAATAATACATTGAGAGTGTCCCCAAAGTTTCGTAGATTTTCGACAAGCCCTCGATTTATTTTGACTTTCAGACGGTTCGCGTGCAATTGCCATTTTGCCAAAAACAAAAGCGGAGGCAAACACGCATTAGGAAAATAATTTCCTGCTGATTTTTTGCATTTACATCTCAAATAATACATTGAGATTGTCCCCAAAGTTTCATAGAGTTTCGACAAGCCCTCGGTTTATTTTGAATTTCCGACGGTACGCGTGCAATTGCGTTTTTGCCAAAAATGGAAGCGGAGGCAAACGCGCCTTAGGAAAATGATTTCCTGCTGATTTTTTGCATGGACATCTAAAATAATACATTGAGAGTGTCCCCAAAGTTTCGTAGATTTTCGACAAGCTCTCGGATTATTTTGACTTTCAGACGGTTCGCGTGCAATTGCCATTTTGCCAAAAACAAAAGCGGAGGCAAACACGCATTAGGGAAATAATTTCCTGCTGATTTTTTGCATTTACATCTCAAATAATACATTGAGATTGTCCCCAAAGTTTCATAGAGTTTCGACAAGCCCTCGGTTTATTTTGAATTTCCGACGGTACGCGTGCAATTGCGTTTTTGCCAAAAATGGAAGCGGAGGCAAATGCGCCTTAGTAAAATAATTTCCTGCTGATTTTTTTCATGGACATCTAAAATAATACATTGAGAGTGTCCCCAAGGTTTCGTAGAGTTTCGACAAGCCCTCGCTTTATTTTGACTTTCCGACGGTACGCGTGCAATTGCGTTTTTGCCAAAAACGGAAGCGGAGGCAAACCCGCCCTAGGAAAATAATTTCCTGCTGATTTATTTCATAGACATCTAAAATAATACATTGAGAGTTTCCCAAAAGTTTCATAGCATTTGAATAAGCCCTCGGTTTATTTTGAATTTCCGACAGTACGCGTGCAATTGTGTTTTTGCCAAAAACGGAAGCGGAGGCAAACGCGCCTTAGGAAAATAACTTCATGCTGTTTTTTTGCATGTACATCTCAAATAACACATTGGTAGTGTCCCTAAAGTTTCGTAGATTTTCGACAAGCCGTCGGTTTATTTTGACTTTCAGACGGTACGCGTGCAATTGCGATTTTGCCAAAAATGAAACCGGAGGCAAACGCGCATTAGGAAAATAATTTCCTGCTGATTTTTTGCATTTACATCTCAAATAATACATTGAGATTGTCCCCAAAGTTTCATAGAGTTTCGACAAGCCCTCGGTTTATTTTGAATTGCCGACAGTACGCGTGCAATTGCGTTTTTTCCAAAAACGGAAGTAGAGGCAACCGCGCCTTAGGAAAATAATTTCTTGCTGATTTTTTTCATGGACATCTAAAATAATACATTGAGAGTGTCCCCAAAGTTTCTTAGAGTTTCAACAAGACCTCGATTTATTTTGAATTTCCGACGGTATGCGTGCAATTGCGTTTTTGCCAAAAACGGAAGCGGAGGCAAACGCGCGTTAGGAAAATAATTTCCTACTGTTTTTTTGCATGGAAATATCAAATAATACATTTACAGTGTCCCCAAAGTTTCATAGAGTTTCGACAAGACCTCGGTTTATTTTTAATTTCCGACGGTACGCGTGCAATTGCGTTTTTGCCAAAAACGGAAGCGGAGGCAAACGCGCCGTAGGAAAATAATTTCCAGCTGATTTTTTTCATGTACATCTCAAATATAACATTGAGAGTGTCCCCAAAGTTTCGTAGAGTTTCGACAAGCCCTCGGTTTATTTTTAATTTCCGACGGTACGCGTGCAATTGCGTTTTTGCCAAAAACGGAAGCGGAGGCAAACGCGCCTTAGGAAAATAATTTCCTGCTGATTTTTTGCATGGACATCTCAAATAATACATTTAGAGTGTCCTCAAATTTTCATAGAGTTTCGACAAGCCCTCGGTTTATTTTGACTTTCTGACGGTACGCGTGCAATTGCTATTTTGCCAAAAACGAAAGCGGAGGCAAACACGCATTAGGAAAATAATTTCCTGCTGATTTTTTGCATTTACATCTCAAATAATACATTGAGATCATCCCCAAAGTTTCATAGAGTTTCGACAAGCCCTCGGTTTATTTTGACTTTCAGACGGTACGCGTGCAATTGCGATTTTGCCAAAAATGAAAGTGGAGGCAAACGCGCCTTAGGAAAATAATTTCCTGCTGATTTTTTGCATTTACATATCAAATAATACATTGAGATCATCCCCTAAGTTTCATAGAGTTTCTACAAGCCATCGGTTTATTTTGAATTTCCGACAGTACGCGTGCAATTGCGTTTTTGCCAAATCGGAAGCGGAGGCAAAAGCGCCTTAGGAAAATAATTTCCTGCTGATTTTTTTCATGGACATCTAAAATAATACATTGAGAGTGTCGCCAAAGTTTCTTAGAGTTTCGACAAGCCCTCGGTTTATTTTGACTTTCCGACGGTACGCGTGCAATTGCGTTTTTGCCAAAAACGGAAGCGGAGGCAAACGCGCCTTAGGAAAATAATTTCCTGCTGATTTTTTTCATAGACATCTAAAATAATACATTGAGAGTGTCCCCAAAGTTTCGTAGATTTTCGACAAGCCCTCAGTTTATTTTGACTTTCAGACGGTACGCGTGCAATTGAGATTTTGCCAAAAATGAAAGCGGAGTCAAACAAGCATTAGGAAAATAATTTCCTGCTGATTTTTTGCATTTACATCTAAAATAATACATTGAGATTGTCCCCAAAGTTTCATTGAGTTTCGACAAGCCCTAGGTTTATTTTGAATTTCCGACAGTACGCGTGTAATTGCGTTTTTGCCAGAAACGGAAGCGGAGGCAAACGCGCCTTAGGAAAATAATTTCCTGCTGATTTTTTTCATGGACATCTAAAATAATACCTTGAGAGTGTCCCAAAATTTTCTTAGAGTTTCGACAAGACCTCGATTTATTTTGAATTTCCGACGGTACGCGTGCAATTGTGTTTTTACCAAAAACGGAAGCGGAGGCAAACGCGCCTTAGGAAAAATATTTCTTGATGATTTTTTTCATGGACATCAAAAATAATACATTAAGAGTGTCCCCAAAGTTTCGTAGAGTTTCGACAAGCCCTCGGTTTATTTTGACTATCCGACGGTACGCGTGCAATTGCATTTTTGCCAAAAACGGAAGCGGGGGCAAACGCGCCTTAGGAAAATGATTTCCTGCTGAATTTTTGCATGGACATCTAAAATAATACATTGAGAGTGTCCCTAAAGTTTCGTAGATTTTCGACAAGCCGTCGGTTTATTTTGACTTTCAGACGGTACGCGTGCAATTGCGATTTTGCCAAAAACGAAACCGGAGGCAAACGCGCATTAGGAAAATAATTTCCTGGTGATTTTTTGCATTTACATCTCAAATAATACATTGAGATTGTCCCCAAAGTTTCATAGAGTTTCGACAAGCCCTCGGTTTATTTTGAATTGCCGACAGTACGCGTGCAATTGCGTTTTTTCCAAAAACGGAAGCAGAGGCAACCGCGCCTTAGGAAAATAATTTCTTGCTGATTTTTTTCATGGACATCTAAAATAATACATTGAGAGTGTCCCCAAAGTTTCTTAGAGTTTCAACAAGACCTCGATTTATTTTGAATTTCCGACGGTACGCGTGCAATTGCGTTTTTGCCAAAAACGGAAGCGGAGGCAAACGCGCGTTAGGAAAATAATTTCCTACTGTTTTTTTGCATGGAAATATCAAATAATACATTTAGAGTGTCCCCAAATTTTCATAGAGTTTCGACAAGACCTCGGTTTATTTTGAATTTCCGACGGTACGCGTGCAATTGCGTTTTTACAAAAAACGGAAGCGGAGGCAAACGCGCCTTAGGAAAATAATTTCATGGTGTTTTTTTGCATGTACGTATCAAATAATACATTGAGAGTGTCCCCACAGTTTCATAGCATTTAGACAAGCCCTCGGTTTATTTTGAATTTCCGACGGTACGCGTGCAATTGCGTTTTTGCCAAAAACGGAAGCGGAGGCAAACGCGCCTTAGGAAAATAATTTCCTGCTGATTTTTTGCATGGACATCTCAAATAATACATTGAGAGGGTCTCCAAATTTTCATAGAGTTTCGACAAGCCCTCGGTTTATTTTGACTTTCTGACGGTACGTGTGCAATTGCGTTTTTGCCAAAAACGGAAGCGGAGGCAAACGCGCAGTAGTAAAATGATTTCCTGCTGATTTTTTGAATGGACATATAAAATAATACATTGAGAGTGTCCCCAAAGTTTCGTAGATTTTCGATAAGCCCTCAGTTTATTTTGACTTTCAGACGTTACGCGTGCAATTGCGATTTTACCAAAAACGAAAGCGGAGGCAAACGCCCATTAGGAAAATAATTTCCTGCTGATTTTTTGCATTTACATATGAAATAATACATTGAGATCATCCCCAAAGTTTCATATAGTTTCGACAAGCCCTCGATTTATTTTGAATTTCCGACAGTACGCGTGCAATTGCGTTTTTGCCAAAAACGGAAGCGGAGGAAAACGCGCCTTAGGAAAATAATTTCCTGCTGATTTTTTGCCTGGACATCTCAAATAATACATTGAGAGTGTTCCAAAAGTTTCATAGAGTTTCGACAAGCCCTCGGTTTATTTTGAATTTCCGACGGTACGCGTTAAATTGAGTTTTTGCCAAAAACAGAAGCGGAGGCAAACGCGCCATAGGAAAATAATTTTCTGCTGATTTTTTTCATGGACATCTAAAATAATACATTGAGAGTGTCCCCATAGTTTCGTAGAGTTTAGACAAGCCCTCGGTTTATTTTGACTTTCTGACGGTACGCGTGCAATTGCGTTTTTGCCAAAAACGGAAGCGGAGGCAAACGCGCCTTAGGAAAATGATTTCCTGCTGATTTTTTGCATGGACATCTAAAATAATACATTGAGAGTGTCCCCAAAGTTTCGTAGATTTTTGACAAGCTCTCGGATTATTTTGACTTTCAGACGGTTCGCGTGCAATTGCCATTTTGCCAAAAACAAAAGCGGAGGCAAACACGCATTAGGAAAATAATTTCCTGCTGATTTTTTGCATTTACATCTCAAATAAAACATTGAGATTGTCCCCAAAGTTTCATAGAGTTTCGACAAGCCCTCGGTTTATTTTGAATTTCCGACGGTACGCGTGCAATTGCGTTTTTGCCAAAAATGGAAGCGGAGGCAAATGCGCCTTAGGAAAATAATTTCCTGCTGATTTTTAGCATGGACATCTAAAATAATACATTGAGAGTGTCCCAAAAGTTTCATAGAGTTTAGAAAAGCCCTCGGTTTCTTTTGAATTTCTGACGGTACGCGTTCAATTGCGTTTTTGCCAAAAACGGAAGCGGAGGCAAACGCGCCTTAGGAAAATAATTTCCTTCTGATTTTTAGCATGGACATCACAAATAATACATTGAGAGTTTCCCCAAAGTTTCGTAGAGTTTCGACAAGCCCTCGGTTTATTTTTAATTTCCGACGGACCGCGTTCAATTGCGTTTTTTCCAAAAACGGAAGCGAAGGCAAACGCGCCTTAGGAAAATAATTTCCTTCTGATTTTTTGCATGGACATCAAAAATAATACATTGAGAGTTTCCCCAAAGTTTCGAAGAGTTTCGACAAGCCCTCGGTTTATTTTGACTTTCCGACGGTACACGTGCAATTGAGTTTTTGCCAAAAACAGAAGCGGAGGCAAACGCGCATTAGGAAAATAATTTCCTGCTTATTTTTTAAATGTACATCTAAAATAATACATTGAGAGTGACCCTAAAGTTTCATAGCGTTTCGACAAGCCCTGGGTTTATGTTGAATTTCTGACGGTACGCGTGCAATTGTGTTTTTGCCAAAAACGGAAGCGGAGGCAAACGCGCCTTAGGAAAATAATTTCCTGCTGATTTTTTGCCTGGACATCTCAAATAATACATTGAGAGTGTTCCAAAAGTTTCATAGAGTTTAGAAAATCCCTCGGTTTATTTTGAATTTCTGACGGTACGCGTTCAATTGCGTTTTTGCCAAAAACGGAAGCGGAGGCAAACGCGCCTTAGGAAAATAATTTCCTTCTGATTTTTAGCATGGACATCACAAATAATACATTGAGAATTTCCCCAAAGTTTTGTAGAGTTTCGACAAGCCCTCGGTTTATTTTTAATTTCCGACGGACCGCGTTCAATTGCGTTTTTTCCAAAAACGGAAGCGAAGGCAAACGCGCCTTAGGAAAATAATTTCCTTCTGATTTTTTGCATGGAGATCAAAAATAATACATTGAGAGTTTCCCCAAATTTTCGAAGAGTTTCGACAAGCCCTCGGTTTATTTTGACTTTCCGACGGTACACGTGCAATTGAGTTTTTGCCAAAAACAGAAGCGGAGGCAAACGCGCATTAGGAAAATAATTTCCTGCTTATTTTTTTCATGTACATATAAAATAATACATTGAGAGTGTCCCTAAAGTTTTATAGCGTTTCGACAAGCCCTGGGTTTATGTTGAATTTCCGACGGTACGCGTGCAATTGCGTTTTTGCCAAAAACGGAAGCGGACGCAAACGCGCCGTAGGAAAATAATTTCCTGCTTATTTTTTGCATGGAAATCTAAAATAATACATTGAGAGTTTCCCTAAAGTTTCATAGAGTTTCGACAAGCCCTCGATTTATTTTGAATTTCCGACGGTACGCGTGCAATTGAGTTTTTGCCAAAAACGGAAGCGGAGGCAAACGTGTCGTAGGAAAATAATTTCCAGCTGATTTTTTTCATGTACATCTCAAATATAACATTTAGAGTGTCCCCAAAGTTTCGTAGAGTTTCGACAAGCCCTCGGTTTATTTTGAATTTCCGACGGTACGCGTGCAATTGCGTTTTTGCCAAAAACGGAAGCGGAGGCAAACGCGCCTTAGGAAAATAATTTCCTTCTGATTTTTTGCATGGAAATCTCAAACAATACATTTAGAGGGTCTCCAAATTTTCATAGAGTTTCGACAAGCCCTCGGTTTATTTTGACTTTCTGACGGTACGTGTGCAATTGCGTTTTTGCCAAAAACGGAAGCGGAGGCAAACGCGCAGTAGTAAAATGATTTCCTGCTGATTTTTTGAATGGACATATAAAATAATACATTGAGAGTGTCCCTAAAGTTTCGTAGATTTTCGATAAGCCCTCAGTTTATTTTGACTTTCAGACGTTACGCGTGCAATTGCGATTTTACCAAAAACGAAAGCGGAGGCAAACGCCCATTAGGAAAATAATTTCCTGCTGATTTTTTGCATTTACATATGAAATAATACATTGAGATCATCCCCAAAGTTTCATATAGTTTCGACAAGCCCTCGATTTATTTTGAATTTCCGACAGTACGCGTGCAATTGCGTTTTTGCCAAAAACGGAAGCGGAGGAAAACGCGCCTTAGGAAAATAATTTCCTGCTGATTTTTTGCCTGGACATCTCAAATAATACATTGAGAGTGTTCCAAAAGTTTCATAGAGTTTCGACAAGCCCTCGGTTTATTTTGAATTTCCGACGGTACGCGTTAAATTGAGTTTTTGCCAAAAACAGAAGCGGAGGCAAACGCGCCATAGGAAAATAATTTTCTGCTGATTTTTTTCATGGACATCTAAAATAATACATTGAGAGTGTCCCCATAGTTTCGTAGAGTTTAGACAAGCCCTCGGTTTATTTTGACTTTCTGACGGTACGCGTGCAATTGCGTTTTTGCCAAAAACGGAAGCGGAGGCAAACGCGCCTTAGGAAAATGATTTCCTGCTGATTTTTTGCATGGACATCTAAAATAATACATTGAGAGTGTCCCCAAAGTTTCGTAGATTTTCGACAAGCTCTCGGATTATTTTGACTTTCAGACGGTTCGCGTGCAATTGCCATTTTGCCAAAAACAAAAGCGGAGGCAAACACGCATTAGGAAAATAATTTCCTGCTGATTTTTTGCATTTACATCTCAAATAAAACATTGAGATTGTCCCCAAAGTTTCATAGAGTTTCGACAAGCCCTCGGTTTATTTTGAATTTCCGACGGTACGCGTGCAATTGCGTTTTTGCCAAAAATGGAAGCGGAGGCAAATGCGCCTTAGGAAAATAATTTCCTGCTGATTTTTAGCATGGACATCTAAAATAATACATTGAGAGTGTCCCAAAAGTTTCATAGAGTTTAGAAAAGCCCTCGGTTTATTTTGAATTTCTGACGGTACGCGTTCAATTGCGTTTTTGCCAAAAACGGAAGCGGAGGCAAACGCGCCTTAGGAAAATAATTTCCTTCTGATTTTTAGCATGGACATCACAAATAATACATTGAGAGTTTCCCCAAAGTTTCGTAGAGTTTCGACAAGCCCTCGGTTTATTTTTAATTTCCGACGGACCGCGTTCAATTGCGTTTTTTCCAAAAACGGAAGCGAAGGCAAACGCGCCTTAGGAAAATAATTTCCTTCTGATTTTTTGCATGGACATCAAAAATAATACATTGAGAGTTTCCCCAAAGTTTCGAAGAGTTTCGACAAGCCCTCGGTTTATTTTGACTTTCCGACGGTACACGTGCAATTGAGTTTTTGCCAAAAACAGAAGCGGAGGCAAACGCGCATTAGGAAAATAATTTCCTGCTTATTTTTTAAATGTACATCTAAAATAATACATTGAGAGTGTCCCTAAAGTTTCATAGCGTTTCGACAAGCCCTGGGTTTATGTTGAATTTCTGACGGTACGCGTGCAATTGTGTTTTTGCCAAAAACGGAAGCGGAGGCAAACGCGCCTTAGGAAAATAATTTCCTGCTGATTTTTTGCCTGGACATCTCAAATAATACATTGAGAGTGTTACAAAAGTTTCATAGAGTTTAGAAAATCCCTCGGTTTATTTTGAATTTCTGACGGTACGCGTTCAATTGCGTTTTTGCCAAAAACGGAAGCGGAGGCAAACGCGCCTTAGGAAAATAATTTCCTTCTGATTTTTAGCATGGACATCACAAATAATACATTGAGAATTTCCCCAAAGTTTTGTAGAGTTTCGACAAGCCCTCGGTTTATTTTTAATTTCCGACGGACCGCGTTCAATTGCGTTTTTTCCAAAAACGGAAGCGAAGGCAAACGCGCCTTAGGAAAATAATTTCCTTCTGATTTTTTGCATGGAGATCAAAAATAATACATTGAGAGTTTCCCCAAATTTTCGAAGAGTTTCGACAAGCCCTCGGTTTATTTTGACTTTCCGACGGTACACGTGCAATTGAGTTTTTGCCAAAAACAGAAGCGGAGGCAAACGCGCATTAGGAAAATAATTTCCTGCTTATTTTTTTCATGTACATCTAAAATAATACATTGAGAGTGTCCCTAAAGTTTTATAGCGTTTCGACAAGCCCTGGGTTTATGTTGAATTTCCGACGGTACGCGTGCAATTGCGTTTTTGCCAAAAAACGGAAGCGGACGCAAACGCGCCGTAGGAAAATAATTTCCTGCTTATTTTTTGCATGGAAATCTAAAATAATACATTGAGAGTTTCCCTAAAGTTTCATAGAGTTTCGACAAGCCCTCGATTTATTTTGAATTTCCGACGGTACGCGTGCAATTGAGTTTTTGCCAAAAACGGAAGCGGAGGCAAACGTGTCGTAGGAAAATAATTTCCAGCTGATTTTTTTCATGTACATCTCAAATATAACATTTAGAGTGTCCCCAAAGTTTCGTAGAGTTTCGACAAGCCCTCGGTTTATTTTGAATTTCCGACGGTACGCGTGCAATTGCGTTTTTGCCAAAAACGGAAGCGGAGGCAAACGCGCCTTAGGAAAATAATTTCCTTCTGATTTTTTGCATGGACATCTCAAACAATACATTTAGAGTGTCCCCAAATTTTCATAGAGTTTCGACAAGCCCTCGGTTTATTTTGACTTTCTGACGGTACGCGTGCAATTGTGATTTTGCCAAAAACGAAAGCGGAGTCAAACGCGCATTAGGAAAATAATTTCCTGCTGATTTTTTGCATTTACATCTCAAATAATACATTGAGATTGTCCCCAAAGTTTCATAGAGTTTCGACAATCCCTCGGTTTATTTTGACTTTCAGACGTTACGCGTGCAATTGCGATTTTACCAAAAACGAAAGCAGAGGCAAACGCGCATTAGGAAAATAATTTCCTGCTGATTTTTTGCATTTACATATCAAATAATACATTGAGATCATCCCCAAAGTTTCATATAGTTTCGACAAGCCCTCGATTTATTTTGAATTTCCGACAGTACTCGTGCAATTACGTTTTTGCCAAATCGGAAGCGGAGGCAAAAGCGCCTTAGGAAAATAATTTCCTGCAGATTTTTTTCAGGGACATCTAAAATAATACAATGATAGTGTCCCCAAAGTTTCTTATAGTTTCGACAAGCCATCGGTTTATTTTGAATTTCCGACGATACGCGTGCAATTGCGTTTTTGCCAAAAATAAAAGCGGAGGAAAACGCGCCTTAGGAAAATAGTTTGCAGCTTATTTTTTGCATGTACATCTCAAATATAACATTGAGAGTTTCCCCAATGTTTCGTAGAGTTTCGACAAGCCCTCGGTTTATTTTGAATTTCTGACGATACGCGTGCAATTACGTTTTTGCCAAAAACGGAAGCGGAGGAAAACGCGCCTTAGGAAAATAATTTCCTGCTGATTTTTTGCCTGGACATCTCAAATAATACATTGAGAGTGTTCCAAAAGTTTCATAGAGTTTCGACAAGCCCTCGGTTTATTTTGAATTTCCGACGGTACGCGTTAAATTGAGTTTTTGCCAAAAACGGAAGCGGAGGCAAACGCGCCATAGGAAAATAATTTTATGCTGATTTTTTTCATGGACATCTAAAATTATACATTGAGAGTGTCCCCAAAGTTTCGTAGAGTTTAGACAAGCCCTCGGTTTATTTTGACTTTCTGACGGTACGCGTGCAATTGCGTTTTTGCCAAAAACGGAAGCGGAGGCAAACGCGCCTTAGGAAAATGATTTCCTGCTGATTTTTTGCATGGACATCTAAAATAATACATTGAGAGTGTCCCCAAAGTTTCGTAGATTTTCGACAAGCCCTCGATTTATTTTGACTTTCAGACGGTTCGCGTGCAATTGCCATTTTGCCAAAAACAAAAGCGGAGGCAAACACGCATTAGGAAAATAATTTCCTGCTGATTTTTTGCATTTACATCTCAAATAATACATTGAGATTGTCCCCAAAGTTTCATAGAGTTTCGACAAGCCCTCGGTTTATTTTGAATTTCCGACGGTACGCGTGCAATTGCGTTTTTGCCAAAAATGGAAGCGGTGGCAAACGCGCCTTAGGAAAATGATTTCCTGCTGATTTTTTGCATGGACATCTAAAATAATACATTGAGAGTGTCCCCAAAGTTTCGTAGATTTTCGACAAGCTCTCGGATTATTTTGACTTTCAGACGGTTCGCGTGCAATTGCCATTTTGCCAAAAACAAAAGCGGAGGCAAACACGCATTAGGGAAATAATTTCCTGCTGATTTTTTGCATTTACATCTCAAATAATACATTGAGATTGTCCCCAAAGTTTCATAGAGTTTCGACAAGCCCTCGGTTTATTTTGAATTTCCGACGGTACGCGTGCAATTGCGTTTTTGCCAAAAATGGAAGCGGAGGCAAATGCGCCTTAGTAAAATAATTTCCTGCTGATTTTTTTCATGGACATCTAAAATAATACATTGAGAGTGTCCCCAAGGTTTCGTAGAGTTTCGACAAGCCCTCGCTTTATTTTGACTTTCCGACGGTACGCGTGCAATTGCGTTTTTGCCAAAAACGGAAGCGGAGGCAAACCCGCCCTAGGAAAATAATTTCCTGCTGATTTATTTCATAGACATCTAAAATAATACATTGAGAGTTTCCCAAAAGTTTCATAGCATTTCAATAAGCCCTCGGTTTATTTTGAATTTCCGACAGTACGCGTGCAATTGTGTTTTTGCCAAAAACGGAAGCGGAGGCAAACGCGCCTTAGGAAAATAACTTCATGCTGTTTTTTTGCATGTACATCTCAAATAACACATTGGGAGTGTCCCCAAAGTTTCATAGCATTTCGACAAGCCCTCGGTTTATTTTGAATTTTTGACGGTACACGTGCAATTGTGTTTTTGCCAAAAACGTAAGCGGAGGAAAACGCGCCTTAGGAAAATAATTTCCAGCTGATTTTTTCATGTACATCTCAAATATAACATTTAGAGTGTCCCCAATGTTTCGTAGAGTTTCGACAAGCCCTCGGTTTATTTTGAATTTCTGACGGTACGCGTGCAATTGTGTTTTTGCCAAAAACGGAAGCGGAGGCAAACGCGCCTTAGGAAAATAATTTCCTGCTGATTTTTTGCCTGGACATCTCAAATAATACATTGAGAGTGTCCCAAAAGTTTCATAGAGTTTAGAAAAGCCCTCGGTTTATTTTGAATTTCTGACGGTACGCGTTCAATTGCGTTTTTGCCAAAAACGGAAGCGGAGGCAAACGCGCCTTAGGAAAATAATTTCCTTCTGATTTTTAGCATGGACATCACAAATAATACATTGAGAGTTTCCCCAAAGTTTCGTAGAGTTTCGACAAGCCCTCGGTTTATTTTTAATTTCCGACGGACCGCGTTCAATTGCGTTTTTTCCAAAAACGGAAGCGAAGGCAAACGCGCCTTAGGAAAATAATTTCCTTCTGATTTTTTGCATGGACATCAAAAATAATACATTGAGAGTTTCTCCAAAGTTTCGAAGAGTTTCGACAAGCCCTCGGTTTATTTTGACTTTCCGACGGTACACGTGCAATTGAGTTTTTGCCAAAAACAGAAGCGGAGGCAAACGCGCATTAGGAAAATAATTTCCTGCTTATTTTTTAAATGTACATCTAAAATAATACATTGAGAGTGTCCCTAAAGTTTCATAGCGTTTCGACAAGCCCTGGGTTTATGTTGAATTTCCGACGGTACGCGTGCAATTGCTTTTTTGCCAAAAACGGAAGCGGAGGCAAACGCGCCGTAGGAAAATAATTTCCTGCTTATTTTTTGCATGGAAATCTCAAATAATACATTGAGAGTTTCCCTAAAGTTTCATAGAGTTTCGACAAGCCCTCGGTTTATTTTGAATTTCCGACGGTACGCGTGCAATTGAGTTTTTGCCAAAAACGGAAGCGGAGGCAAACGTGCCGTAGGAAAATAATTTCCAGCTGATTTTTTTCATGTACATCTCAAATATAACATTTAGAGTGTCCCCAAAGTTTCATAGAGTTTCGACAAGCCCTCGGTTTATTTTGAATTTCCGACGGTACGCGTGCAATTGCATTTTTGCCAAAAACGGAAGCGGAGGCAAACGCGCCTTAGGAAAATAATTTCCTGCTGATTTTTTGCATGGACATCTCAAATAATACATTTAGAGTGTCCCCAAATTTTCATAGAGTTTCGACAAGCCCTCGGTTTATTTTGACTTTCTGACGGTACGCGTGCAATTGTGATTTTGCCAAAAACGAAAGCGGAGGCAAACGCGCATTAGGAAAATAATTTCCTGCTGATTTTTTGCATTTACATCTCAAATAATACATTGAGATTGTCCCCAAAGTTTCATAGAGTTTCGACAATCCCTCGGTTTATTTTGACTTTCAGACGGTACGCGTGCAATTGCGATTTTACCAAAAATGATACTGGAGGCAAACGCGCCTTAGGAAAATAATTTCCTGCTGATTTTTTGCATTTACATATCAAATAATACATTCAGAGTGTCCCCAAAGTTTCTTAGAGTTTCGACAAGCCCTCGGTTTATTTTGACTTTCCGACGGTACGCGTGCAATTGCGTTTTTGCCAAAAACGGAAGCGGAGGCAAACGTGCCTTAGGAAAATAATTTCCAGCTGATTTTTTTCATAGACATCTAAAATAATACATTGAGAGTGTCCCCAAAGTTTCGTAGATTTTCGACAAGCCCTCAATTTATTTTGACTTTCAGACGGTACGCGTGCAATTGATATTTTGCCAAAAATGAAAGCGGAGTCAAACAATCATTAGGAAAATAATTTCCTTCTGATTTTTTGCATTTACATCTAAAATAATACATTGAGATTGTCCCCAAAGTTTCATAGAGTTTCGACAAGCCCTAGGTTTATTTTGAATTTCCGACAGTACGCGTGTAATTGCGTTTTTGCCAAAAACGGAAGTGGAGGCAAACGCGCCTTAGGAAAATAATTTCCTGCTGATTTTTTTCGTGGACATCTAAAATAATACCTTGAGAGTGTCCCAAAATTTTCTTAGAGTTTCGACAAGCCCTAGGTTTATTTTGAATTTCCGACGGTACACGTGCAATTGCATTTTTGCCAAAAACGGAAGCAGAGGAAAACGCGCCTTAGGAAAATAATTTCCTGCTGATTTCTTTAATGGACATCTAAAATAATACATTGAGAGTGTCCCCAAAGTTTGGTAGAGTTTCGATAAGCCCTCGGTTTATTTTGACTTTCCGACAGTAAGCGTGCAATTGCATTTTTGCAAAAAACGAAAGCGAGGGCAAACGCGCCTTAGGAAAATGATTTCCTGCTGATTTTTTGCATGGACATCTAAAATAATACATTGAGAGTGTCCCCAAAGTTTCGTAGATTTTCGACAAGCCGTCGGTTTATTTTGACTTTCAGACGGTACGCGTGCAATTGCGATTTTGCCAAAAACGAAAGCGGAGGCAAACGCGCATTAGAAAAATAATTTCCTGCTGATTTTTTGCATTTACATCTCAAATAATACATTTAGATTGTCCCCAAAGTTTCATAGAGTTTCGACAAGCCCTCGGTTTATTTTGAATTTCCGACAGTACGCGTGCAATTGTGTGTTTGCCAAAAACGGAAGCGGAGGCAAACGCGCCTTAGGAAAATAATTTCCTGCTGATTTTTTTCATGGACTTCTAAAATAATACATTGAGAGTGTCCCCAAAGTTTCGTAGAGTTTCGACAAGACCTCGTTTTATTTTGAATTTCCGACGGTACGCGTGCAATTGCGTTTTTGCCAAAAACGGAAGCGGAGGAAAACGCGCCTTAGGAAAATAATTTCCTACTGTTTTTTTGCATGGAAATCTCAAATAATACATTTAGAGTGTCCCCAAAGTTTCATATAGTTTCGACAAGACCTCGGTTTATTTTGAATTTCCGACAGTACGCGTGCAATTGTGTGTTTGCCAAAAACGGAAGCGGAGGCAAACGCGCCTTCGGAAAATAATTTCCTGCTGATTTTTTTCATGGACTTCTAAAATAATACATTGAGAGTGTCCCCAAAGTTTCGTAGAGTTTCGACAAGACCTCTTTTTATTTTGAATTTCCGACGGTACGCGTGCAATTGCCTTTTTGCCAAAAACGGAAGCGGAGGAAAACGCGCCTTAGGAAAATAATTTCCTACTGTTTTTTTGCATGGAAATCTCAAATAATACATTTAGAGTGTCCCCAAAGTTTCATATAGTTTCGACAAGACCTCGGTTTATTTTGAATTTCCGACGGTACGCGTGCAATTGCGTTTTTACCAAAAACGGAAGCGGAGGCAAACGCGCCTTAGGAAAATAATTTCATGCTGTTTTTTTGCATGTACATATCAAATAATAAATTGAGAGTGTCCCCAAAGTTTAATAGCATTTAGAAAAGCCCTCGGTTTATTTTGAATTTCCGACGGTACGCGTGCAATTGTGTTTTTGCCAAAAATAGAAGCGGAGGCAAACGCGCCTTAGGAAAATAATTTCCTGCTTATTTTTTGCATGGACATCTCAAATAATACATTGATAGTGTCCCAAAAGTTTCATAGAGTTTCGACAAGCCCTCGGATTATTTTGAATTTCCGACGGTACGCGTTCAATTGCGTTGTTGCCAAAAACGGAAGCGGAGGCAAACGAGTCATAGGAAAATAATTTCATTCTTATTTTTTGCATGGACATCACAAATAATACATTGAGATTTTCCCAAAAGTTTCGTAGAGTTTCGACAAGCACTCGGTTTATTTTTACTTTCCGACGGTACGCGTGCAATTGAGTTATTGCAAAAAACGGAAGCGGGGGCAAACGCGCGATAGGAAAATAATTTCCTGCTTATTTTTTGCATGTACATCTAAAATAATACATTGAGATTGTCCCAAAAGTTTCATAGCGTTTCGACAAGCCCTCGGTTTATTTTGAATTTCTGACGGTACGCGTGCAATTGCGTTTTTGCCAAAAACGGAAGCGGAGGCAAACGCGCCTTAGGAAAATAATTTCCTGCTGATTTTTTGCATGGACATCTCAAGTAATACATTGAGAGTGTCCCCAAATATTCTTAGAGTTTCGACAAGCCCTAGGTTTATTTTGAATTTCCGACAGTACGCGTGCAATTGCATTTTTGCCAAAAACGGAAGCGGAGGCAAACGCGCCTTAGGAAAATAATTTCCTTCTTATTTTATGCATGGACATCACATATAATACATTGAGATTTTCCCAAAAGTTTCGTAGAGTTTCGAAAAGCACTCGGTTTATTTTGACTTTCTGACGGTACGCGTGCAATTGAGTTTTTGCCAAAAACGGAAGCGGGGGCAAACGCGCGTTAGGAAAATAATTTCCTGCTTATTTTTTGCATGTACATCTAAAATAATACATTGAGAGTGTCCCAAAAGTTTCATAGCGTTTCGTCAAGCCCCCGGTTTATTTTGAATTTCTGACGGTACGCGTGCAATTGCGTTATTGCCAAAAACGGAAGAGGAGGCAAACGCGCGTTAGGAAAATAATTTCCTGCTGTTTTTTTGCAAATACATCTAAAATAATACATTGAGAGTGTCCCCAAATATTCTTAGAGTTTCGACAAGCCCTCGGTTTATTTTGAATTTCTGACGGTACGCGTGCAATTGCGTTTTTGCCAAAAACGGAAGCGGAGGCAAACGCGCCTTAGGAAAATAATTTCCTGCTGATTTTTTGCATGGACATCTCAAGTAATACATTGATAGTGTCCCCAAATATTTTTAGAGTTTCGACAAGCCCTAGGTTTATTTTGAATTTCCGACAGTACGCGTGCAATTGCATTTTTGCCAAAAACGGAAGCGGAGGAAAACGCGCCTTAGGAAAATAATTTCCTTCTTATTTTTTGCATGGACATCACATATAATACATTGAGATTTTCCCAAAAGTTTCGTAGAGTTTCGACAAGCACTCGGTTTATTTTGACTTTCTGACGGTACGCGTGCAATTGAGTTTTTGCCAAAAACAGAAGTGGGGGCAAACGCGCGTTAGGAAAATAATTTTCTGCTTATTTTTTGCATGTACATCTAAAATAATACATTGAGAGTGTCCCAAATGTTTATAGCGTTTCGACAAGCCCTCGGTTTATTTTGAATTTCTGACGGTACGCGTGCAATTGCGTTTTTGCCAAAAACGGAAGCAGAGGCAAACGCGCCTTAGGAAAATAATTTTCTGCTGATTTTTTGCATGGACATCTCAAGTAATACATTGAGAGTGTCCCCAAATATTCTTAGAGTTTCGACAAGCCCTAGGTTTATTTTGAATTTCTAACGATACGCGTGCAATTGCGTTTTTGCCAAAAACGGAAGCGGAGGCAAACGCGCCTTAGGAAAATAATTTCCTGCTGATTTTTTGCATGGACATCTCAAATAATACATTGAGAGTGTCCCCAAAGTTTCATAGAGTTTCGACAAGCCCTCAGTTTCTTTTGACTTTCCGACAGTACGCGTGCAATTGCGTTTTTGCCAAAAACGGAAGCGGAGGCAAACGCGCCTTAGGAAAATAATTTCCTTCTTATTTTTTGCATGGACATCTAAAATAATACATTGAGAGTGTCCCAAAAGTTTCGTAGAGTTTCGACTAGCCCTCGGTTTATTTTGACTTTCCGACGGTACGCGCGCAATTGCGTTTTTGCCAAAAACGGAAGCGGAGGCAAACGCGCCTTAGGAAAATAATTTCCTGCTTATTTTTTGCATGTACATCTAAAATAATACATTGAGAGTGTCCCCAAATTTTCGTAGATTTTCGACAAGCCCTCGGTTTGTTTTGAATTTCTGACGATACGCGTGCAATTGTGTTTTTGCCAAAAACGGAAGCGGAGGCAAACGCGCCTTAGGAAAATAATTTCCTGTTGATTTTTTGCATGGACATCTCAAATAATACATTGAGAGTGTCCCCAAAGTTTCATAGAGTTTCGACAAGCCCTCGGTTTATTTTGAATTTCCAACGGTACGCGTTCAATTGCATTTTTGCCAAAAACGGAAGCGGAGGCAAACGCGCCTTAGGAAAATAATTTCCTGCTGATTTTTTGCATTTATATCTCAAATAATACATTGAGATTGTCCCCAAATATTCTTAGAGTTTCGACAAGCCCTCAGTTTCTTTTAACTTTCCGACAGTACGCGTGCAATTGCATTTTTGCCAAAAACGGAAGCGGAGGCAAACGCGCCTTAGGAAAATAATTTCCTACTGATATTTTTCACGGGCATCTAAAATAATACATTGAGAGTGTCCCAAAAGTTTCGTAGAGTTTCGACAAGCCCTCGGTTTATTTTGACTTTCCGACGGTACGCGCGCAATTGCGTTTTTGCCAAAAACGGAAGCGGAGGCAAACGCGCCTTAGGAATATAATTTCCTGCTGATTTTTTTCATGTACATCTAAAATAATACATTGATAGTGTCCCCAAAGTTTCGTAGATTTTCGACAAGCCCTCGGTTTGTTTTGAATTTTTGACGATACGCGTGCAATTGCGTTTTTGCCAAAAACGGAAGCGGAGGCAAACGCGCCTTAGGAAAATAATTTCTTGCTGATTTTTTTCATGCACATCTCAAATAATACATTGAGAGTGTCCCCAAAGTTTCATAGAGTTTCTACAAGCCCTCGGTTTATTTTGAATTTCCGACGGTACGTGTGCAATTGCGTTTTTACCAAAAACGGAAGCGGAGGCAAACGCGCCTTAGGAAAATAATTTCATGCTGTTTTTTTGCATGTACATATCAAATAATACATTGAGAGTGTCCCCAAAGTTTAATAGCATTTAGACAAGCCCTCGGTTTATTTTGAATTTCCGACGGTACGCGTGCAATTGTGTTTTTGCCAAAAATAGAAGCGGAGGCAAACGCGCCTTAGGAAAATAATTTCCTGCTTATTTTTTGCATGGACATCTCAAATAATACATTGATAGTGTCCCCAAAGTTTCATAGAGTTTCGACAAGCCCTCGGATTATTTTGAATTTCCGACGGTACGCGTTCAATTGCGTTGTTGCCAAAAACGGAAGCGGAGGCAAACGAGTCGTAGGAAAATAATTTCATTCTTATTTTTTGCATGGACATCACAAATAATACATTGAGATTTTCCCAAAAGTTTCGTAGAGTTTCGACAAGCACTCGGTTTATTTTTACTTTCCGACGGTACGCGTGCAATTGAGTTATTGCAAAAAACGGAAGCGGGGGCAAACGCGCGATAGGAAAATAATTTCCTGCTTATTTTTTGCATGTACATCTAAAATAATACATTGAGATTGTCCCAAAAGTTTCATAGCGTTTCGACAAGCCCTCGGTTTATTTTGAATTTCTGACGGTACGCGTGCAATTGCGTTTTTGCCAAAAACGGAAGCGGAGGCAAACGTGCCTTAGGAAAATAATTTCCTGCTGATTTTTTGCATGGACATCTCAAGTAATACATTGAGAGTGTCCCCAAATATTCTTAGAGTTTCGACAAGCCCTAGGTTTATATTGAATTTCCGACAGTACGCGTGCAATTGCATTTTTGCCAAAAACGGAAGCGGAGGCAAACGCGCCTTAGGAAAATAATTTCCTTCTTATTTTATGCATGGACATCACATATAATACATTGAGATTTTCCCAAAAGTTTCGTAGAGTTTCGAAAAGCACTCGGTTTATTTTGACTTTCTGACGGTACGCGTGCAATTGAGTTTTTGCCAAAAACGGAAGCGGGGGCAAACGCGCGTTAGGAAAATAATTTCCTGCTTATTTTTTGCATGTACATCTAAAATAATACATTGAGAGTGTCCCAAAAGTTTCATAGCGTTTCGTCAAGCCCCCGGTTTATTTTGAATTTCTGACGGTACGCGTGCAATTGCGTTATTGCCAAAAACGGAAGAGGAGGCAAACGCGCGTTAGGAAAATAATTTCCTGCTGTTTTTTTGCAAATACATCTAAAATAATACATTGAGAGTGTCCCCAAATATTCTTAGAGTTTCGACAAGCCCTCGGTTTATTTTGAATTTCTGACGGTACGCGTGCAATTGCGTTTTTGCCAAAAACGGAAGCGGAGGCAAACGCGCCTTAGGAAAATAATTTCCTGCTGATTTTTTGCATGGACATCTCAAGTAATACATTGATAGTGTCCCCAAATATTTTTAGAGTTTCGACAAGCCCTAGGTTTATTTTGAATTTCCGACAGTACGCGTGCAATTGCATTTTTGCCAAAAACGGAAGCGGAGGAAAACGCGCCTTAGGAAAATAATTTCCTTCTTATTTTTTGCATGGACATCACATATAATACATTGAGATTTTCCCAAAAGTTTCGTAGAGTTTCGACAAGCACTCGGTTTATTTTGACTTTCTGACGGTACGCGTGCAATTGAGTTTTTGCCAAAAACAGAAGTGGGGGCAAACGCGCGTTAGGAAAATAATTTTCTGCTTATTTTTTGCATGTACATCTAAAATAATACATTGAGAGTGTCCCAAATGTTTATAGCGTTTCGACAAGCCCTCGGTTTATTTTGAATTTCTGACGGTACGCGTGCAATTGCGTTTTTGCCAAAAACGGAAGCAGAGGCAAACGCGCATTAGGAAAATAATTTTCTGCTGATTTTTTGCATGGACATCTCAAGTAATACATTGAGAGTGTCCCCAAATATTCTTAGAGTTTCGACAAGCCCTAGGTTTATTTTGAATTTCTAACGATACGCGTGCAATTGCGTTTTTGCCAAAAACGGAAGCGGAGGCAAACGCGCCTTAGGAAAATAATTTCCTGCTGATTTTTTGCATGGACATCTCAAATAATACATTGAGAGTGTCCCCAAAGTTTCATAGAGTTTCGACAAGCCCTCAGTTTCTTTTGACTTTCCGACAGTACGCGTGCAATTGCGTTTTTGCCAAAAACGGAAGCGGAGGCAAACGCGCCTTAGGAAAATAATTTCCTTCTTATTTTTTGCATGGACATCTAAAATAATACATTGAGAGTGTCCCAAAAGTTTCGTAGAGTTTCGACTAGCCCTCGGTTTATTTTGACTTTCCGACGGTACGCGCGCAATTGCGTTTTTGCCAAAAACGGAAGCGGAGGCAAACGCGCCTTAGGAAAATAATTTCCTGCTTATTTTTTGCATGTACATCTAAAATAATACATTGAGAGTGTCCCCAAATTTTCGTAGATTTTCGACAAGCCCTCGGTTTGTTTTGAATTTCCGACGATACGCGTGCAATTGTGTTTTTGCCAAAAACGGAAGCGGAGGCAAACGCGCCTTAGGAAAATAATTTCCTGTTGATTTTTTGCATGGACATCTCAAATAATACATGGAGAGTGTCCCCAAAGTTTCATAGAGTTTCGACAAGCCCTCGGTTTATTTTGAATTTCCAACGGTACGCGTTCAATTGCATTTTTGCCAAAAACGGAAGCGGAGGCAAACGCGCCTTAGGAAAATAATTTCCTGCTGATTTTTTGCATTTATATCTCAAATAATACATTGAGATTGTCCCCAAATATTCTTAGATTTTCGACAAGCCCTCAGTTTCTTTTAACTTTCCGACAGTACGCGTGCAATTGCATTTTTGCCAAAAACGGAAGCGGAGGCAAACGCGCCTTAGGAAAATAATTTCCTACTGATATTTTTCACGGGCATCTAAAATAATACATTGAGAGTGTCCCAAAAGTTTCGTAGAGTTTCGACAAGCCCTCGGTTTATTTTGACTTTCCGACGGTACGCGCGCAATTGCGTTTTTGCCAAAAACGGAAGCGGAGGCAAACGCGCCTTAGGAATATAATTTCCTGCTGATTTTTTTCATGTACATCTAAAATAATACATTGATAGTGTCCCCAAAGTTTCGTAGATTTTCGACAAGCCCTCGGTTTGTTTTGAATTTTTGACGATACGCGTGCAATTGCGTTTTTGCCAAAAACGGAAGCGGAGGCAAACGCGCCTTAGGAAAATAATTTCCTGCTGATTTTTTTCATGGACATCTCAAATAATACATTGAGAGTGTCCCCAAAGTTTCATAGAGTTTCTACAAGCCCTCGGTTTATTTTGAATTTCCGACCGTACGCGTTCAATTGCGTTTTTGCCAAAAATGGAAGCGGAGGCAAACGCGCCTTAGGAAAATAATTTCCTTCTTATTTTTTGCATGGACATCAAAAATAATACATTGAGATTTTCCCAAAAGTTTCGTAGAGTTTCGACAAGCACTCGGTTTATTTTGACTTTCCGACGGTACGCGTGCAATTGAGTTATTGCCAAAAACGGAAGCGGGGGCAAACACGCGTTAGGAAAATAATTTCCTGCTTATTTTTTGCATGTACATCTAAAATAATACATTGAGAGTGTCCAAAAAGATTCATAGCGTTTCGACAAGCCCTCGGTTTATTTTGAATTTTTGACGGTACGCGTGCAATTGCGTTTTTGCCAAAAACGGAAGCGGAGGCAAACGCGCCTTAGGAAAATAATTTCCTGCTGATTTTTTGCATGGACATCTCAAGTAATACATTGAGAGTGTCCCCAAATATTCTTAGAGTTTCGACAAGCCCTAGGTTTATTTTGAATTTCCGACAGTACGCGTGCAATTGCATTTTTGCCAAAAACGGAAGCGGAGGCAAACGCGCCTTACGAAAATAATTTCCTTCTTATTTTTTGCATGGACATCACATATCATACATTGAGATTTTCCCAAAAGTTTCGTAGAGTTTCGACAAGCACTCGGTTTATTTTGACTTTCTGACGGTACGCGTGCAATTGAGTTTTTACCAAAAACGGAATGGGGGCAAACGCGCGTTAGGAAAATAATTTCCTGCTTTTTTTTTGCATGTACATCTAAAATAATACATTGAGAGTGTCCCAAATGTTTCATAGCGTTTCGACAAGCCCTCGGTTTATTTTGAATTTCTGACGGTACGCGTGCAATTGCGTTTTTGCCAAAAACGGAAGCGGAGGCAAACGCGCCTTAGGAAAATAGTTTTCTGCTGATTTTTTCCATGGACATCTCAAGTAATACATTGATAGTGTCCCCAAATATTCTTAGAGTTTCGACAAGCCCTAGGTTTATTTTAAATTTCCGACAGTACGTGTGCAATTGCATTTTTGCCAAAAACGGAAGCAGAGGCAAACGCGCCTTAGGAAAATAATTTGCTTCTGATTTTTTGCATGGACATCTCAAATAATACATTGAGAGTGTCCCCAATGTTTCATAGAGTGTCGACAAGCCCTCGGTTTATTTTGAATTTCCAACGGTACGCGTTCAATTGCGTTTTTGCCAAAAACGGAAGCGGAGGCAAACGCGCCTTAGGAAAATAATTTCCTTCTGATTTTTTACATGGACATCACAAATAATACATTGAGAGTTTCCCAAAAGTTTCGTAGAGTTTCGACAAGCACTCTGTTTATTTTGACTTTCCGACGGTACGCGTGCATTTGAGTTTTTGCCAAAAACGGAAGCGGGGGCAAACGCGCATTAGGAAAATAATTTCCTGCTTATTTTTTGCATGTACATCTAAAATAAGACATTGAGAGTTTCCCAAAAGTTTCATAACGTTTCGACAAGCCCTCGGTTTATTTTGAATTTCTGACGGTACGCGTGCAATTGGGTTTTTGCCAAAAACGAAAGCAGAGGCAAACGCGCCTTAGGAAAAAAATTTCCTGCTGATTTTTTGCATGGACATCTCAAGTAATACATTGAGAGTGTCCCCAAAGTTTCGTAGAGTTTCGACAAGCCCTCGTTTTAGTTTGACTTTCCGACGGTACGCGCGCAATTGCGTTTTACCCAAAAACGGAAGCGGAGGCAAACGCGCCTTAGGAAAATAATTTCCTGCTGATTTTTTTCATGTACATCTAAAATAATACATTGAGAGTGTCCCAAAGTTTCATATATTTTCAACAAGCCCTCGGTTTATTTTGAATTTCCGACGGTACGCGTGCAATTGTGTTTTTGCTAAAAATAGAAGCAGAGGCAAACGCGCCTTAGGAAAATAATTTCCAGCTGATTTTTTGCATGTACATCTCAAATATAACATTTAGACTGGCCCCGATGTTTCGTAGAGTTTCGACAAGCCCTCTGTATATTTTGAATTTCCGACGATACGCGTGCAATTGCGTTTTTGCCATAAACAGAAGCCGAGGCAAACGCGCCTTAGGAAAATAATTTCCTTCTGATTTTTTGCATGTACATCTCAAATAATATATTGAGAGTGTCCCCAAAGTTTCATAGAGTTTCAACAAGCCCTCGGTTTATTTTGAATTTCCGACGGTACGCGTTCAATTGCGTTTTTGCAAAAAACGGAAGCGGAGGCAAACGCTCCTTAGGAAAATAATTTCCTTCTGATTTTTTGCATGGACATCACAAATATTTCATTGAGAGTTTCCCCAAATTTTCGTAGAGTTTCGACAAGCACTCGGTTTATTTTGACTTTCCGACGGTACGCGTGCAATTGAGTTTTTGCCAAAAACGGAAGCGGAGGCAAACGCGCATTACGAAAATAATTTCCTGCTTATTTTTTGCATGTACATCCAAAATAATACATTTAGAGTGTCCCCAAAGTTTCATAGCGTTTCGACAAGCCCTCGTTTTATTTTGAATTTGTGACGGTACGCGTGCAATTGCGTTTTTGCCAAAAACGGAAGCGGAGGCAAACACTCCTTAGGAAAATAATTTCCTTATGATTTTTTGCATGGACATCACAAATAATACATTGAGAGTTTCCCCAAAGTTTCGTAGAGTTTCAACAAGCACTGAGTTTATTTTGACTTTCCGACGGTACGAGTGCAATTGAGTTTTTGCCAAAAACGGAAGCGGAGGCAAACGCGCATTAGGAAAATAATTTCCTGCTGAATTTTTTCATGGACATCTAAAATAATACGTTGAGAGTGTCCCCAAAGTTTCGTAGAGTTTCGAAAAGCCCTCGTTTTATTTTGACTTTCCGACGGTACGCGCGCAATTGCGTTTTTCCCAAAAACGGAAGCGGAGGCAAACGCGCCTTAGGAAA
The DNA here is from genome assembly GCA_948472305.1 of Vicia faba. Lineage (NCBI taxonomy): Eukaryota > Viridiplantae > Streptophyta > Magnoliopsida > Fabales > Fabaceae > Vicia > Vicia faba. The sequence continues at coordinate 1,219,071,396 of OX451735.1, forward strand.
ATAATTTCCTGCTGATTTTTTTCATGTACATCTAAAATAATACATTGAGAGTGTCCCCAAAGTTTCGTATATTTTCAACAAGCCCTCGGTTTATTTTGAATTTCTGACGGTACGCGTGCAATTGTGTTTTTGCCAAAAATAAAAGCAGAGGCAAACGCGCCATAGGAAAATAATTTCCAGCTGATTTTTTGCATGTACATCTAAAATATAACATTGAGAGTTTCCCCAATGTTTCGTAGAGTTTCGACAAGCCCTCGGTTTATTTTGAATTTCCGACGATACGCGTGCAATTGCGTTTTTGCCATAAACGAAAGCTGAGGCAAACGCGCCTTAGGAAAATAATTTCCTTCTGATTTTTTCCAAGGACATCTCAAATAATACATTGAGAGTTTCCCAAAAGTTTCGTAGAGTTTCGACAAGCACTCTGTTTATTTTGACTTTCCGACGGTACGCGTGCAATTGAGTTTTTGCCAAAAACGGAAGCGGGGGCAAACGCGCATTAGGAAAATAATTTCCTGCTTATTTTTTGCATGTACATCTAAACTAAGACATTGAGAGTGTCCCAAAAGTTTCATAGCGTTTCGACAAGCCCTCGGTTTATTTTGAATTTCTGACGGTACGCGTGCAATTGGGTTTTTGCCAAAAACGGAAGCGGAGGCAAACGCGCCTTAGGAAAATAATTTCCTGATGATTTTTTGCATGGACATCTCAAGTAATACATTGAGAGTGTCCCCAAAGTTTCGTAGAGTTTCGACAAGCCCTCGTTTTATTTTGACTTTCCGACGGTACGCGCGCAATTGCGTTTTACCCAAAAACGGAAGCGGAGGCAAACGCGCCTTAGGAAAATAATTTCCTGCTGATTTTTTTCATGTACATCTAAAATAATACATTGAGAGTGTCCCCAAAGTTTCATATATTTTCAACAAGCCCTCGGTTTATTTTGAATTTCCGACGGTACGCGTGCAATTGTGTTTTTGCCAAAAATAGAAGCAGAGGCAAACGCGCCTTAGGAAAATAATTTCCAGCTGATTTTTTGCATGTACATCTCAAATATAACATTGAGAGTGGCCCCAATGTTTCGTAGAGTTTCGACAAGCCCTCTGTTTATTTTGAATTTCCGACGATACGCGTGCAACTGCGTTTTTGCCATAAACAGAAGCGGAGGCAAACGCGCCTTAGGAAAATAATTTCCTTCTGATTTTTTGCATGTACATCTCAAATAATATATTGAGAGTGTCCCCAAATTTTCATAGAGTTTCAACAAGCCCTCGGTTTATTTTGAATTTCCGACGGTACGCGTTTAATTGCGTTTTTGCCCAAAACGGTAGCGGAGGCAAACGCTCCTTAGGAAAACAATTTCCTTCTGATTTTTTGCATGGACATCACAAATATATCATTGAGAGTTTCCCCAAATTTTCGTAGAGTTTCGACAAGCACTCGGTTTATTTTGACTTTCCGACGGTACGCGTGCAATTGAGTTTTTGCCAAAAACGGAAGCGGAGGCAAACGCGCATTAGGAAAATAATTTCCTGCTGATTTTTTTCATGGACATCTAAAATAATACGTTGAGAGTGTCCCCAAAGTTTCGTAGAGTTTCGACAAGCCCTCGTTTTATTTTGAATTTCTGACGGTACGCGTGCAATTGCGTTTTTGCCAAAAACGGAAGCGGAGGCAAACACTCCTTAGGAAAATAATTTCCTTATGATTTTTTGCATGGAAATCACAAATAATACATTGAGAGTTTCCCCAAAGTTTCGTAGAGTTTCGACAAGCACTGAGTTTATTTTGACTTTCCGACGGTACGCGTGCAATTGAGTTTTTGCCAAAAACGGAAGCGGAGGCAAACGCGCATTAGGAAAATAATTTCCTGCTGATTTTTTTCATGTACATCTAAAATAATACGTTGAGAGTGTCCCCAAAGTTTCGTAGAGTTTCGAAAAGCCCTCGTTTTATTTTGACTTTCCGACGGTACGCGCGCAATTGCGTTTTTCCCAAAAACGGAAGCAGAGGCAAACGCGCCTTAGGAAAATAATTTCCTGCTGATTTTTTTCATGTACATCTAAAATAATACATTGAGAGTGTCCCCAAAGTTTCGTATATTTTCAACAAGCCCTCGGTTTATTTTGAATTTCTGACGGTACGCGTGCAATTGTGTTTTTGCCAAAAACGGAAGCGGAGGCAAACGCGCATTAGGAAAATAATTTCCTGCTTATTTTTTGCATGTACATCTAAAATAATACATTTAGAGTGTCCCCAAAGTTTCATAGCGTTTCGACAAGCCCTCGGTTTATTTTGAATTTCTGACGGTACGCGTGCAATTGCGTTTTTGCCAAAAACGGAAGCGGAGGCAAACGCGCCTTAGGAAAATAATTTCCTGCTGATTTTTTTCAGTGACATCTAAAATAATACATTGAGAGTGTCCCAAAAGTTTCGTAGAGTTTCGACAAGCCCTCGGTTTATTTTGACTTTCCGACGGAACGCGCGCAATTGCGTTTTTGCCAAAAACGGAAGCGGAGGCAAACGCGCCTTAGGAAAATAATTTCCTGCTGCTTTTTTTCATGTACATCTCAAATAATACATTGAGAGTGTCCCCAAAGTTTCGTAGATTTTAGAAAAGCCCTCGGTTTGTTTTGAATTTCCGACACTACGCGTTCAATTACGTTTTTGCCAAAAACGGAAGCGGAGGCAAACGCTCCTTAGGAAAATAATTTCCTTCTGATTTTTTGCATGGACATCACAAATAATACAAGGATAGTTTCCCAAAAGTTTCGTAGAGTTTCAACAAGCACTCGGTTTATTTTGACTTTCCGACGGTACGCGTGCAATTGAGTTTTTGCCAAAAACGGAAGCGGGGGCAAACACGCATTAGGAAAATAATTTCCTGCTTATTTTTTGCATGTACATCTAAAATAATACATTGAGAGTGTCCCAAAGGTTTCATAGCTTTTTGACAAGCCCTCGGTTTATTTTGAATTTCCGACGGTACGCGTGCAATTGAGTTTTTGCCAAAAACGGAAGCGGAAGCAAACGCGCATTAGGAAAATAATTTCCTGCTTATTTTTTGCATGTACATCTAAAATAATACATTGAGAGTGTCCCAAAAGTTTCATAGCGTTTCGACAAGCCCTCGGTTTATTTTGAATTTCTGACGATACGCGTGCAATTGGGTTTTTGCCAAAAACGGAAGCTGAGGCAAACGCGCCTTAGGAAAATAATTTCCTGCTGATTTTTTGCATGGACATCTCAAGTAATACATTGAGAGTGTCCCCAAATATTCTTAGAGTTTCGACAAGCCCTAGGTTTATTTTGAATTTCCGACAGTACGCGTGCAATTGCATTTTTGCCAAAAACGGAAGCGGAGGAAAACACGCCTTAGGAAAATAATTTCCTGATGATTTTTTTCATGGACATCTAAAATAATACGTTGAGAGTGTCCCCAAAGTTTCGTAGAGTTTCGAAAAGCCCTCGTTTTATTTTGACTTTCCGACGATACGCGCGCAATTGTGTTTTTGCCAAAAATAGAAGCAGAGGCAAACGCGCCTTAGGAAAATAATTTCCAGCTTATTTTTTGCATGTACATCTCAAATATAACATTGAGAGTTTCCCCAATGTTTCGTAGAGTTTCGACAAGCCCTCGGTTTATTTTGAATTTCCGACGATACGCGTGCAATTGCGTTTTTGCCATAAACGAAAGCTGAGGCAAACGCGCCTTAGGAAAATAATTTCCTTCTGATTTTTTGCAAGGACATCTCAAATAATACATTGAGAGTGTCCCCAAAGTTTCATAGAGTTTCAACAAGCCCTCGGTTTATTTTGAATTTCCGACGGTACGCGTTCAATTGCGTTTTTGCCAAAAACGGAAGCGGAGGCAAACACTCCTTAGGAAAATAATTTCCTTATGATTTTTTGCATGGACATCACAAATAATACATTGAGAGTTTCCCCAAAGTTTCGTAGAGTTTCGACAAGCACTGAGTTTATTTTGACTTTCCGACGGTACGCGTGCAATTGAGTTTTTGCCAAAAATGGAAGCGGAGGCAAACGCGCATTAGGAAAATAATTTCCTGCTTATTTTTTGCATGTACATCTAAAATAATACATTTAGAGTGTCCCCAAATTTTCATAGCGTTTCGACAAGCCCTCGGTTTATTTTGAATTTCTGACGGTACGCGTGCAATTGCGTTTTTGCCAAAAACGGAAGCGGAGGCAAACGCGCCTTAGGAAAATAATTTCCTGCTGATTTTTTGCATGGACATCTCAAATAATACATTGAGAGTGTCCCCAAAGTTTCATAGAGTTTCGACAAGCCCTCGATTAATTTTGAATTTCCGACGGTACGCGTTCAATTGCGTTTTTGCCAAAAACGGAAGCGGAGACAAACGCGCCTTAAGAAAATAATTTCCTTCTAATTTTTTACATGGACATCACAAATAATACAAGGAGAGTTTCCCAAAAGTTTCGTAGAGTTTCAACAAGCACTCGGTTTATTTTGACTTTCCGACGGTACGCGTGCAATTGAGTTTTTGCCAAAAACGGAAGCGGGGGCAAACACGCATTAGGAATATAATTTCCTGCTTATTTTTTGCATGTACATCTAAAATAATACATTGAGAGTGTCCCCAAAGTTTCATAGAGTTTCGACAAGCCCTCGATTTATTTTGAATTTCCGACGGTACGCGTTCAATTGCGTTTTTGCTAAAAACGGAAGCGGAGACAAACGCGCCTTAAGAAAATAATTTCCTTCTGATTTTTTACATGGACATCACAAATAATACTAGGAGAGTTTCCCAAAAGTTTCGTAGAGTTTCAACAAGCACTCGGTTTATTTTGACTTTCCGACGGTACGCGTGCAATTGAGTTTTTGCCAAAAACGGAAGCGGGGGCAAACGCGCGATAGGAAAATAATTTCCTGCTTATTTTTTGCATGTACATCTAAAATAATACATTGAGATTGTCCCAAAAGTTTCATAGCGTTTCGACAAGCCCTCGGTTTATTTTGAATTTCTGACGGTACGCGTGCAATTGGGTTTTTGCCAAAAACGGAAGCGGAGGCAAACGTGCCTTAGGAAAATAATTTCCTGCTGATTTTTTGCATGGACATCTCAAGTAATACATTGAGAGTGTCCCCAAATATTCTTAGAGTTTCGACAAGCCCTAGGTTTATTTTGAATTTCCGACAGTACGCGTGCAATTGCATTTTTGCCAAAAACGGAAGCGGAGGCAAACGCGCCTTAGGAAAATAATTTCCTTCTTATTTTATGCATGGACATCACATATAATACATTGAGATTTTCCCAAAAGTTTCGTAGAGTTTCGAAAAGCACTCGGTTTATTTTGACTTTCTGACGGTACGCGTGCAATTGAGTTTTTGCCAAAAACGGAAGCGGGGGCAAACGCGCGTTAGGAAAATAATTTCCTGCTTATTTTTTGCATGTACATCTAAAATAATACATTGAGAGTGTCCCAAAAGTTTCATAGCGTTTCGTCAAGCCCCCGGTTTATTTTGAATTTCTGACGGTACGCGTGCAATTGCGTTATTGCCAAAAACGGAAGAGGAGGCAAACGCGCGTTAGGAAAATAATTTCCTGCTGTTTTTTTGCAAATACATCTAAAATAATACATTGAGAGTGTCCCCAAATATTCTTAGAGTTTCGACAAGCCCTCGGTTTATTTTGAATTTCTGACGGTACGCGTGCAATTGCGTTTTTGCCAAAAACGGAAGCGGAGGCAAACGCGCCTTAGGAAAATAATTTCCTGCTGATTTTTTGCATGGACATCTCAAGTAATACATTGATAGTGTCCCAAAATATTCTTAGAGTTTCGACAAGCCCTAGGTTTATTTTGAATTTCCGACAGTACGCGTGCAATTGCATTTTTGCCAAAAACGGAAGCGGAGGAAAACGCGCCTTAGGAAAATAATTTCCTTCTTATTTTTTGCATGGACATCACATATAATACATTGAGATTTTCCCAAAGGTTTCGTAGAGTTTCGACAAGCACTCGGTTTATTTTGACTTTCTGACGGTACGCGTGCAATTGAGTTTTTGCCAAAAACAGAAGTGGGGGCAAACGCGCGTTAGGAAAATAATTTTCTGCTTATTTTTTGCATGTACATCTAAAATAATACATTGAGAGTGTCCCAAATGTTTATAGCGTCTCGACAAGCCCTCGGTTTATTTTGAATTTCTGACGGTACGCGTGCAATTGCGTTTTTGCCAAAAACGGAAGCAGAGGCAAACGCGCCTTAGGAAAATAATTTTCTGCTGATTTTTTGCATGGACATCTCAAGTAATACATTGAGAGTGTCCCCAAATATTCTTAGAGTTTCGACAAGCCCTAGGTTTATTTTGAATTTCTAACGATACGCGTGCAATTGCGTTTTTGCCAAAAACGGAAGCGGAGGCAAACGCGCCTTAGGAAAATAATTTCCTGCTGATTTTTTGCATGGACATCTCAAATAATACATTGAGAGTGTCCCCAAAGTTTCATAGAGTTTCGTAAAGCCCTCAGTTTCTTTTGACTTTCCGACAGTACGCGTGCAATTGCGTTTTTGCCAAAAACGGAAGCGGAGGCAAACGCGCCTTAGGAAAATAATTTCCTTCTTATTTTTTGCATGGACATCTAAAATAATACATTGAGAGTGTCCCAAAAGTTTCGTAGAGTTTCGACTAGCCCTCGGTTTATTTTGACTTTCCGACGGTACGCGCGCAATTGCGTTTTTGCCAAAAACGGAAGCGGAGGCAAACGCGCCTTAGGAAAATAATTTCCTGCTTATTTTTTGCATGTACATCTAAAATAATACATTGAGAGTGTCCCCAAATTTTCGTAGATTTTCGACAAGCCCTCGGTTTGTTTTGAATTTCCGACGATACGCGTGCAATTGCGTTTTTGCCAAAAACGGAAGCGGAGGCAAACGCGCCTTAGGAAAATAATTTCCTGTTGATTTTTTGCATGGACATCTCAAATAATACATTGAGAGTGTCCACAAAGTTTCATAGAGTTTCGACAAGCCCTCGGTTTATTTTGAATTTCCAACGGTACGCGTTCAATTGCATTTTTGCCAAAAACGGAAGCGGAGGCAAACGCGCCTTAGGAAAATAATTTCCTGCTGATTTTTTGCATTTATATCTCAAATAATACATTGAGATTGTCCCCAAATATTCTTAGAGTTTCGACAAGCCCTCAGTTTCTATTAACTTTCCGACAGTACGCGTGCAATTGCATTTTTGCCAAAAACGGAAGCGGAGGCAAACGCGCCTTAGGAAAATAATTTCCTACTGATATTTTTCACGGGCATCTAAAATAATACATTGAGAGTGTCCCAAAAGTTTCGTAGAGTTTCGACAAGCCCTCGGTTTATTTTGACTTTCCGACGGTACGCGCGCAATTGCGTTTTTGCCAAAAACGGAAGCGGAGGCAAACGCGCCTTAGGAATATAATTTCCTGCTGATTTTTTTCATGTACATCTAAAATAATACATTGATAGTGTCCCCAAAGTTTCGTAGATTTTCGACAAGCCCTCGGTTTGTTTTGAATTTTTGACGATACGCGTGCAATTGCGTTTTTGCCAAAAACGGAAGCGGAGGCAAACGCGCCTTAGGAAAATAATTTCCTGCTGATTTTTTTCATGGACATCTCAAATAATACATTGAGAGTGTCCCCAAAGTTTCATAGAGTTTCTACAAGCCCTCGGTTTATTTTGAATTTCCGACCGTACGCGTTCAATTGCGTTTTTGCCAAAAATGGAAGCGGAGGCAAACGCGCCTTTGGAAAATAATTTCCTTCTTATTTTTTTCATGGACATCAAAAATAATACATTGAGATTTTCCCAAAAGTTTCGTAGAGTTTCGACAAGCACTCGGTTTATTTTGACTTTCCGACGGTACGCGTGCAATTGAGTTATTGCCAAAAACGGAAGCGGGGGCAAACGCGCGTTAGGAAAATAATTTCCTGCTTATTTTTTGCATGTACATCTAAAATAATACATTGAGAGTGTCCAAAAAGATTCATAGCGTTTCGACAAGCCCTCGGTTTATTTTGAATTTTTGACGGTACGCGTGCAATTGCGTTTTTGCCAAAAACGGAAGCGGAGGCAAACGCGCCTTAGGAAAATAATTTTCTGCTGATTTTTTGCATGGACATCTCAAGTAATACATTGAGAGTGTCCCCAAATATTCTTAGAGTTTCGACAAGCCCTAGGTTTATTTTGAATTTCCGACAGTACGCGTGCAATTGCATTTTTGCCAAAAACGGAAGCGGAGGCAAACGCGCCTTACGAAAATAATTTCCTTCTTATTTTTTGCATGGACATCACATATCATACATTGAGATTTTCCCAAAAGTTTCGTAGAGTTTCGACAAGCACTCGGTTTATTTTGACTTTCTGACGGTACGCGTGCAATTGAGTTTTTACCAAAAACGGAATGGGGGCAAACGCGCGTTAGGAAAATAATTTCCTGCTTTTTTTTTGCATGTACATCTAAAATAATACATTGAGAGTGTCCCAAATGTTTCATAGCGTTTCGACAAGCCCTCGGTTTATTTTGAATTTCTGACGGTACGCGTGCAATTGCGTTTTTGCCAAAAACGGAAGCGGAGGCAAACGCGCCTTAGGAAAATAGTTTTCTGCTGATTTTTTCCATGGACATCTCAAGTAATACATTGATAGTGTCCCCAAATATTCTTAGAGTTTCGACAAGCCCTAGGTTTATTTTAAATTTCCGACAGTACGTGTGCAATTGCATTTTTGCCAAAAACGGAAGCAGAGGCAAACGCGCCTTAGGAAAATAATTTCCTGCTGATTTTTTGCATGGACATCTCAAATAATACATTGAGAGTGTCCCCAATGTTTCATAGAGTGTCGACAAGCCCTCGGTTTATTTTGAATTTCCAACGGTACGCGTTCAATTGCGTTTTTGCCAAAAACGGAAGCGGAGGCAAACGCGCCTTAGGAAAATAATTTCCTTCTGATTTTTTACATGGACATCACAAATAATACATTGAGAGTTTCCCAAAAGTTTCGTAGAGTTTCGACAAGCACTCTGTTTATTTTGACTTTCCGACGGTACGCGTGCATTTGAGTTTTTGCCAAAAACGGAAGCGGGGGCAAACGCGCATTAGGAAAATAATTTCCTGCTTATTTTTTGCATGTACATCTAAAATAAGACATTGAGAGTGTCCCAAAAGTTTCATAGCGTTTCGACAAGCCCTCGGTTTATTTTGAATTTCTGACGGTACGCGTGCAATTGGGTTTTTGCCAAAAACGAAAGCAGAGGCAAACGCGCCTTAGGAAAAAAATTTCCTGCTGATTTTTTGCATGGACATCTCAAGTAATACATTGAGAGTGTCCCCAAAGTTTCGTAGAGTTTAGACAAGCCCTCGTTTTATTTTGACTTTCCGACGGTACGTGCGCAATTGCGTTTTACCCAAAAACGGAAGCGGAGGCAAACGCGCCTTAGGAAAATAATTTCCTGCTGATTTTTTTCATGTACATCTAAAATAATACATTGAGAGTGTCCCAAAGTTTCATATATTTTCAACAAGCCCTCGGTTTATTTTGAATTTCCGACGGTACGCGTGCAATTGTGTTTTTGCTAAAAATAGAAGCAGAGGCAAACGCGCCTTAGGAAAATAATTTCCAGCTGATTTTTTGCATGTACATCTCAAATATAACATTTAGAGTGGCCCCAATGTTTCGTAGAGTTTCGACAAGCCCTCTGTATATTTTGAATTTCCGACGATACGCGTGCAATTGCGTTTTTGCCATAAACAGAAACGGAGGCAAACGCGCCTTAGGAAAATAATTTCCTTCTGATTTTTTGCATGTACATCTCAAATAATATATTGAGAGTGTCCCCAAAGTTTCATAGAGTTTCAACAAGCCCTCGGTTTATTTTGAATTTCCGACGGTACGCGTTCAATTGCGTTTTTGCAAAAAACGGAAGCGGAGGCAAACGCTCCTTAGGAAAATAATTTCCTTCTGATTTTTTGCATGGACATCACAAATATTTCATTGAGAGTTCCCCAAATTTTCGTAGAGTTTCGACAAGCACTCGGTTTATTTTGACTTTCCGACGGTACGCGTGCAATTGAGTTTTTGCCAAAAACGGAAGCGGAGGCAAACGCGCATTAGGAAAATAATTTCCTGCTTATTTTTTGCATGTACATCCAAAATAATACATTTAGAGTGTCCCCAAAGTTTCATAGCGTTTCGACAAGCCCTCGTTTTATTTTGAATTTGTGACGGTACGCGTGCAATTGCGTTTTTGCCAAAAACGGAAGCGGAGGCAAACACTCCTTAGGAAAATAATTTCCTTATGATTTTTTGCATGGACATCACAAATAATACATTGAGAGTTTCCCCAAAGTTTCGTAGAGTTTCGACAAGCACTGAGTTTATTTTGACTTTCCGACGGTACGAGTGCAATTGAGTTTTTGCCAAAAACGGAAGCGGAGGCAAACGCGCATTAGGAAAATAATTTCCTGCTGATTTTTTTCATGGACATCTAAAATAATACGTTGAGAGTGTCCCCAAAGTTTCGTAGAGTTTCGAAAAGCCCTCGTTTTATTTTGACTTTCCGACGGTACGCGCGCAATTGCGTTTTTCCCAAAAACGGAAGCAGAGGCAAACGCGCCTTAGGAAAATAATTTCCTGCTGATTTTTTTCATGTACATCTAAAATAATACATTGAGAGTGTCCCCAAAGTTTCGTATATTTTCAACAAGCCCTCGGTTTATTTTTAATTTCTGACGGTACGCGTGCAATTGTGTTTTTGCCAAAAATAGAAGCAGAGGCAAACGCGCCTTAGGAAAATAATTTCCAGCTGATTTTTTGCATGTACATCTCAAATATAACATTGAGAGTTTCCCCAATGTTTCGTAGAGTTTCGACAAGCCCTCGGTTTATTTTGAATTTCCGACGATACGCGTGCAATTGCGTTTTTGCCATAAACGAAAGCTGAGGCAAACGAGCCTTAGGAAAATAATTTCCTTCTGATTTTTTGCAAGGACATCTCAAATAATACATTGAGAGTTTCCCAAAAGTTTCGTAGAGTTTCGACAAGCACTCTGTTTATTTTGACTTTCCGACGGTACGCGTGCAATTGAGTTTTTGCCAAAAACGGAAGCGGGGGCAAACGCGCATTAGGAAAATAATTTCCTGCTTATTTTTTGCATGTACATCTAAAATAAGACATTGAGAGTGTCCCAAAAGTTTCATAGAGTTTCGACAAGCCCTCGGTTTATTTTGAATTTCTGACGGTACGCGTGCAATTGGGTTTTTGCCAAAAACGGAAGCGGAGGCAAACGCGCCTTAGGAAAATAATTTCCTGCTGATTTTTTGCATGGACATCTCAAGTAATACATTGAGAGTGTCCCCAAAGTTTCGTAGAGTTTCGACAAGCCCTCGTTTTATTTTGACTTTCCGACGGTACGCGCGCAATTGCGTTTTACCCAAAAACGGAAGCGGAGGCAAACGCGCCTTAGGAAAATAATTTCCTACTGATTTTTTTCATGTACATCTAAAATAATACATTGATAGTGTCCCCAAAGTTTCATATATTTTCAACAAGCCCTCGGTTTATTTTGAATTTCCGACGGTACGCGTGCAATTGTGTTTTTGCCAAAAATAGAAGCAGAGGCAAACGCGCCTTAGGAAAATAATTTCCAGCTGATTTTTTGCATGTACATCTCAAATATAACATTGAGAGTGGCCCCAATGTTTCGTAGAGTTTCGACAAGCCCTCTGTTTATTTTGAATTTCCGACGATACGCGTGCAACTGCGTTTTTGCCATAAACAGAAGCGGAGGCAAACGCGCCTTAGGAAAATAATTTCCTTCTGATTTTTTGCATGTACATCTCAAATAATATATTGAGAGTGTCCCCAAAGTTTCATAGAGTTTCAACAAGCCCTCGGTTTATTTTGAATTTCCGACGGTACGCGTTCAATTGCGTTTTTGCCAAAAACGGAAGCGGAGGCAAACGCTCCTTAGGAAAATAATTTCCTTCTGATTTTTTGCATAGACATCACAAATATATCATTGAGATTTTTCCCAAAGTTTCGTAGAGTTTCGACAAGCACTTAGTTTATTTTGACTTTCCGACGGTACGCGTGCAATTGAGTTTTTGCCAAAAACGGAAGCGGAGGCAAACGCGCATTAGGAAAATAATTTCCTGCTGAATTTTTTCATGGACATCTAAAATAATACGTTGAGAGTGTCCCCAAAGTTTCGTAGAGTTTCGAAAAGCCCTCGTTTTATTTTGACTTTCCGACGGTACGCGCGCAATTGCGTTTTTCCCAAAAACGGAAGCGGAGGCCAACGCGCCTTAGGAAAATAATTTCCTGCTGATTTTTTTCATGTACATCTAAAATAATACATTGAGAGTGTCCCCAAAGTTTCGTATATTTTCAACAAGCCCTCGGTTTATTTTGAATTTCTGACGGTACGCGTGCAATTGTGTTTTTGCCAAAAATAGAAGCAGAGGCAAACGCGCCATAGGAAAATAATTTCCAGCTGATTTTTTGCATGTACATCTAAAATATAACATTGAGAGTTTCCCCAATGTTTCGTAGAGTTTCGACAAGCCCTCGGTTTATTTTGAATTTCCGACGATACGCGTGCAATTGCGTTTTTGCCATAAACGAAAGCTGAGGCAAACGCGCCTTAGGAAAATAATTTCCTTCTGATTTTTTCCAAGGACATCTCAAATAATACATTGAGAGTTTCCCAAAAGTTTCGTAGAGTTTCGACAAGCACTCTGTTTATTTTGACTTTCCGACGGTACGCGTGCAATTGAGTTTTTGCCAAAAACGGAAGCGGGGGCAAACGCGCATTAGGAAAATAATTTCCTGCTTATTTTTTGCATGTACATCTAAAATAAGACATTGAGAGTGTCCCAAAAGTTTCATAGCGTTTCGACAAGCCCTCGGTTTATTTTGAATTTCTGACGGTACGCGTGCAATTGGGTTTTTGCCAAAAACGGAAGCGGAGGCAAACGCGCCTTAGGAAAATAATTTCCTGATGATTTTTTGCATGGACATCTCAAGTAATACATTGAGAGTGTCCCCAAAGTTTCGTAGAGTTTCGACAAGCCCTCGTTTTATTTTGACTTTCCGACGGTACGCGCGCAATTGCGTTTTACCCAAAAACGGAAGCGGAGGCAAACGCGCCTTAGGAAAATAATTTCCTGCTGATTTTTTTCATGTACATCTAAAATAATACATTGAGAGTGTCCCCAAAGTTTCATATATTTTCAACAAGCCCTCGGTTTATTTTGAATTTCCGACGGTACGCGTGCAATTGTGTTTTTGCCAAAAATAGAAGCAGAGGCAAACGCGCCTTAGGAAAATAATTTCCAGCTGATTTTTTGCATGTACATCTCAAATATAACATTGAGAGTGGCCCCAATGTTTCGTAGAGTTTCGACAAGCCCTCTGTTTATTTTGAATTTCCGACGATACGCGTGCAACTGCGTTTTTGCCATAAACAGAAGCGGAGGCAAACGCGCCTTAGGAAAATAATTTCCTTCGGATTTTTTGCATGTACATCTCAAATAATATATTGAGAGTGTCCCCAAATTTTCATAGAGTTTCAACAAGCCCTCGGTTTATTTTGAATTTCCGACGGTACGCGTTTAATTGCGTTTTTGCCCAAAACGGTAGCGGAGGCAAACGCTCCTTAGGAAAATAATTTCCTTCTGATTTTTTGCATGGACATCACAAATATATCATTGAGAGTTTCCCCAAATTTTCGTAGAGTTTCGACAAGCACTCGGTTTATTTTGACTTTCCGACGGTACGCGTGCAATTGAGTTTTTGCCAAAAACGGAAGCGGAGGCAAACGCGCATTAGGAAAATAATTTCCTGCTGATTTTTTTCATGGACATCTAAAATAATACGTTGAGAGTGTCCCCAAAGTTTCGTAGAGTTTCGACAAGCCCTCGTTTTATTTTGAATTTCTGACGGTACGCGTGCAATTGCGTTTTTGCCAAAAACGGAAGCGGAGGCAAACACTCCTTAGGAAAATAATTTCCTTATGATTTTTTGCATGGAAATCACAAATAATACATTGAGAGTTTCCCCAAAGTTTCGTAGAGTTTCGACAAGCACTGAGTTTATTTTGACTTTTCGACGGTACGCGTGCAATTGAGTTTTTGCCAAAAACGGAAGCGGAGGCAAACGCGCATTAGGAAAATAATTTCCTGCTGATTTTTTTCATGTACATCTAAAATAATACGTTGAGAGTGTCCCCAAAGTTTCGTAGAGTTTCGAAAAGCCCTCGTTTTATTTTGACTTTCCGACGGTACGCGCGCAATTGCGTTTTTCCCAAAAACGGAAGCAGAGGCAAACGCGCCTTAGGAAAATAATTTCCTGCTGATTTTTTTCATGTACATCTAAAATAATACATTGAGAGTGTCCCCAAAGTTTCGTATATTTTCAACAAGCCCTCGGTTTATTTTGAATTTCTGACGGTACGCGTGCAATTGTGTTTTTGCCAAAAACGGAAGCGGAGGCAAACGCGCATTAGGAAAATAATTTCCTGCTTATTTTTTGCATGTACATCTAAAATAATACATTTAGAGTGTCCCCAAAGTTTCATAGCGTTTCGACAAGCCCTCGGTTTATTTTGAATTTCTGACGGTACGCGTGCAATTGCGTTTTTGCCAAAAACGGAAGCGGAGGCAAACGCGCCTTAGGAAAATAATTTCCTGCTGATTTTTTTCAGTGACATCTAAAATAATACATTGAGAGTGTCCCAAAAGTTTCGTAGAGTTTCGACAAGCCCTCGGTTTATTTTGACTTTCCGACGGAACGCGCGCAATTGCGTTTTTGCCAAAAACGGAAGCGGAGGCAAACGCGCCTTAGGAAAATAATTTCCTGCTGATTTTTTTCATGTACATCTCAAATAATACATTGAGAGCTTCCCCAAAGTTTCGTAGATTTTAGAAAAGCCCTCGGTTTGTTTTGAATTTCCGACACTACGCGTTCAATTACGTTTTTGCCAAAAACGGAAGCGGAGGCAAACGCTCCTTAGGAAAATAATTTCCTTCTGATTTTTTGCATGGACATCACAAATAATACAAGGATAGTTTCCCAAAAGTTTCGTAGAGTTTCAACAAGCACTCGGTTTATTTTGACTTTCCGACGGTACGCGTGCAATTGAGTTTTTGCCAAAAACGGAAGCGGGGGCAAACACGCATTAGGAAAATAATTTCCTGCTTATTTTTTGCATGTACATCTAAAATAATACATTGAGAGTGTCCCAAAGGTTTCATAGCTTTTTGACAAGCCCTCGGTTTATTTTGAATTTCCGACGTACGCGTGCAATTGAGTTTTTGCCAAAAACGGAAGCGGAGGCAAACGCGCATTAGGAAAATAATTTCCTGCTTATTTTTTGCATGTACATCTAAAATAATACATTGAGAGTGTCCCAAAAGTTTCATAGCGTTTCGACAAGCCCTCGGTTTATTTTGAATTTCTGACGATACGCGTGCAATTGGGTTTTTGCCAAAAACGGAAGCTGAGGCAAACGCGCCTTAGGAAAATAATTTCCTGCTGATTTTTTGAATGGACATCTCAAGTAATACATTGAGAGTGTCCCCAAATATTCTTAGAGTTTCGACAAGCCCTAGGTTTATTTTGAATTTCCGACAGTACGCGTGCAATTGCATTTTTGCCAAAAACGGAAGCGGAGGAAAACACGCCTTAGGAAAATAATTTCCTGATGATTTTTTTCATGGACATCTAAAATAATACGTTGAGAGTGTCCCCAAAGTTTCGTAGAGTTTCGAAAAGCCCTCGTTTTATTTTGACTTTCCGACGGTACGCGCGCAATTGTGTTTTTGCCAAAAATAGAAGCAGAGGCAAACGCGCCTTAGGAAAATAATTTCCAGCTTATTTTTTGCATGTACATCTCAAATATAACATTGAGAGTTTCCCCAATGTTTCGTAGAGTTTCGACAAGCCCTCGGTTTATTTTGAATTTCCGACGATACGCGTGCAATTGCGTTTTTGCCATAAACGAAAGCTGAGGCAAACGCGCCTTAGGAAAATAATTTCCTTCTGATTTTTTGCAAGGACATCTCAAATAATACATTGAGAGTGTCCCCAAAGTTTCATAGAGTTTCAACAAGCCCTCGGTTTATTTTGAATTTCCGACGGAACGCGTTCAATTGCGTTTTTGCCAAAAACGGAAGCGGAGGCAAACACTCCTTAGGAAAATAATTTCCTTATGATTTTTTTCATGGACATCACAAATAATACATTGAGAGTTTCCCCAAAGTTTCGTAGAGTTTCGACAAGCACTGAGTTTATTTTGACTTTCCGACGGTACGCGTGCAATTGAGTTTTTCCCAAAAATGGAAGCGGAGGCAAACGCGCATTAGGAAAATAATTTCCTGCTTATTTTTTGCATGTACATCTAAAATAATACATTTAGAGTGTCCCCAAATTTTCATAGCGTTTCGACAAGCCCTCGGTTTATTTTGAATTTCTGACGGTACGCGTGCAATTGCGTTTTTGCCAAAAACGGAAGCGGAGGCAAACGCGCCTTAGGAAAATAATTTCCTGCTGATTTTTTGCATGTACATCTCAAATATAACATTGAGAGTGGCCCCAATGTTTCGTAGAGTTTCGACAAGCCCTCTGTTTATTTTGAATTTCCGACGATACGCGTGCAACTGCGTTTTTGCCATAAACAGAAGCGGAGGCAAACGCGCCTTAGGAAAATAATTTCCTTCGGATTTTTTGCATGTACATCTCAAATAATATATTGAGAGTGTCCCCAAATTTTCATAGAGTTTCAACAAGCCCTCGGTTTATTTTGAATTTCCGACGGTACGCGTTTAATTGCGTTTTTGCCCAAAACGGTAGCGGAGGCAAACGCTCCTTAGGAAAATAATTTCCTTCTGATTTTTTGCATGGACATCACAAATATATCATTGAGAGTTTCCCCAAATTTTCGTAGAGTTTCGACAAGCACTCGGTTTATTTTGACTTTCCGACGGTACGCGTGCAATTGAGTTTTTGCCAAAAACGGAAGCGGAGGCAAACGCGCATTAGGAAAATAATTTCCTGCTGATTTTTTTCATGGACATCTAAAATAATACGTTGAGAGTGTCCCCAAAGTTTCGTAGAGTTTCGACAAGCCCTCGTTTTATTTTGAATTTCTGACGGTACGCGTGCAATTGCGTTTTTGCCAAAAACGGAAGCGGAGGCAAACACTCCTTAGGAAAATAATTTCCTTATGATTTTTTGCATGGAAATCACAAATAATACATTGAGAGTTTCCCCAAAGTTTCGTAGAGTTTCGACAAGCACTGAGTTTATTTTGACTTTCCGACGGTACGCGTGCAATTGAGTTTTTGCCAAAAACGGAAGCGGAGGCAAACGCGCATTAGGAAAATAATTTCCTGCTGATTTTTTTCATGTACATCTAAAATAATACGTTGAGAGTGTCCCCAAAGTTTCGTAGAGTTTCGAAAAGCCCTCGTTTTATTTTGACTTTCCGACGGTACGCGCGCAATTGCGTTTTTCCCAAAAACGGAAGCAGAGGCAAACGCGCCTTAGGAAAATAATTTCCTGCTGATTTTTTTCATGTACATCTAAAATAATACATTGAGAGTGTCCCCAAAGTTTCGTATATTTTCAACAAGCCCTCGGTTTATTTTGAATTTCTGACGGTACGCGTGCAATTGTGTTTTTGCCAAAAACGGAAGCGGAGGCAAACGCGCATTAGGAAAATAATTTCCTGCTTATTTTTTGCATGTACATCTAAAATAATACATTTAGAGTGTCCCCAAAGTTTCATAGCGTTTCGACAAGCCCTCGGTTTATTTTGAATTTCTGACGGTACGCGTGCAATTGCGTTTTTGCCAAAAACGGAAGCGGAGGCAAACGCGCCTTAGGAAAATAATTTCCTGCTGATTTTTTTCAGTGACATCTAAAATAATACATTGAGAGTGTCCCAAAAGTTTCGTAGAGTTTCGACAAGCCCTCGGTTTATTTTGACTTTCCGACGGAACGCGCGCAATTGCGTTTTTGCCAAAAACGGAAGCGGAGGCAAACACGCCTTAGGAAAATAATTTCCTGCTGATTTTTTTCATGTACATCTCAAATAATACATTGAGAGTGTCCCCAAAGTTTCGTAGATTTTAGAAAAGCCCTCGGTTTGTTTTGAATTTCCGACACTACGCGTTCAATTACGTTTTTGCCAAAAACGGAAGCGGAGGCAAACGCTCCTTAGGAAAATAATTTCCTTCTGATTTTTTGCATGGACATCACAAATAATACAAGGATAGTTTCCCAAAAGTTTCGTACAGTTTCAACAAGCACTCGGTTTATTTTGACTTTCCGACGGTACGCGTGCAATTGAGTTTTTGCCAAAAACGGAAGCGGGGGCAAACACGCATTAGGAAAATAATTTCCTGCTTATTTTTTGCATGTACATCTAAAATAATACATTGAGAGTGTCCCAAAGGTTTCATAGCTTTTTGACAAGCCCTCGGTTTATTTTGAATTTCCGACGGTACGCGTGCAATTGAGTTTTTGCCAAAAACGGAAGCGGAGGCAAACGCGCATTAGGAAAATAATTTCCTGCTTATTTTTTGCATGTACATCTAAAATAATACATTGAGAGTGTCCCAAAAGTTTCATAGCGTTTCGACAAGCCCTCGGTTTATTTTGAATTTCTGACGATACGCGTGCAATTGGGTTTTTGCCAAAAACGGAAGTTGAGGCAAACGCGCCTTAGGAAAATAATTTCCTGCTGATTTTTTGCATGGACATCTCAAGTAATACATTGAGAGTGTCCCCAAATATTCTTAGAGTTTCGACAAGCCCTAGGTTTATTTTGAATTTCCGACAGTACGCGTGCAATTGCATTTTTGCCAAAAACGGAAGCGGAGGAAAACACGCCTTAGGAAAATAATTTCCTGATGATTTTTTTCATGGACATCTAAAATAATACGTTGAGAGTGTCCCCAAAGTTTCGTAGAGTTTCGAAAAGCCCTCGTTTTATTTTGACTTTCCGACGGTACGCGCGCAATTGTGTTTTTGCCAAAAATAGAAGCAGAGGCAAACGCGCCTTAGGAAAATAATTTCCAGCTTATTTTTTGCATGTACATCTCAAATATAACATTGAGAGTTTCCCCAATGTTTCGTAGAGTTTCGACAAGCCCTCGGTTTATTTTGAATTTCCGACGATACGCGTGCAATTGCGTTTTTGCCATAAACGAAAGCTGAGGCAAACGCGCCTTAGGAAAATAATTTCCTTCTGATTTTTTGCAAGGACATCTCAAATAATACATTGAGAGTGTCCCCAAAGTTTCATAGAGTTTCAACAAGCCCTCGGTTTATTTTGAATTTCCGACGGTACGCGTTCAATTGCGTTTTTGCCAAAAACGGAAGCGGAGGCAAACACTCCTTAGGAAAATAATTTCCTTATGATTTTTTGCATGGACATCACAAATAATACATTGAGAGTTTCCCCAAAGTTTCGTAGAGTTTCGACAAGCACTGAGTTTATTTTGACTTTCCGACGGTACGCGTGCAATTGAGTTTTTGCCAAAAATGGAAGCGGAGGCAAACGCGCATTAGGAAAATAATTTCCTGCTTATTTTTTGCATGTACATCTAAAATAATACATTTAGAGTGTCCCCAAATTTTCATAGCGTTTCGACAAGCCCTCGGTTTATTTTGAATTTCTGACGGTACGCGTGCAATTGCGTTTTTGCCAAAAACGGAAGCGGAGGCAAACGCGCCTTAGGAAAATAATTTCCTGCTGATTTTTTGCTTAGACATCTCAAATAATACATTGAGAGTGTCCCCAAAGTTTCATAGAGTTTCGACAAGCCCTCGATTAATTTTGAATTTCCGACGGTACGCGTTCAATTGCGTTTTTGCCAAAAACGGAAGCGGAGACAAACGCGCCTTAAGAAAATAATTTCCTTCTAATTTTTTACATGGACATCACAAATAATACAAGGAGAGTTTCCCAAAAGTTTCGTAGAGTTTCAACAAGCACTCGGTTTATTTTGACTTTCCGACGGTACGCGTGCAATTGAGTTTTTGCCAAAAACGGAAGCGGGGGCAAACACGCATTAGGAATATAATTTCCTGCTTATTTTTTGCATGTACATCTAAAATAATACATTGAGAGTGTCCCCAAAGTTTCATAGAGTTTCGACAAGCCCTCGATTTATTTTGAATTTCCGACGGTACGCGTTCAATTGCGTTTTTGCTAAAAACGGAAGCGGAGACAAACGCGCCTTAAGAAAATAATTTCCTTCTGATTTTTTACATGGACATCACAAATAATACAAGGAGAGTTTCCCAAAAGTTTCGTAGAGTTTCAACAAGCACTCGGTTTATTTTGACTTTCCGACGGTACGCGTGCAATTGAGTTTTTGCCAAAAACGGAAGCGGGGGCAAACATGCCTTAGGAAAATAATTTCCTGCTGATTTTTTGCATGGACATCTCAAGTAATACATTGAGAGTGTCCCCAAATATTCTTAGAGTTTCGACAAGCCCTAGGTTTATTTTGAATTTCCGACAGTACTCGTGCAATTGCATTTTTTCCAAAAACGGAAGCGGAGGCAAACACGCCTTATGAAAATAATTTCCTGCTGATTTTTTTCATGGACATCTAAAATAATACATTGAGAGTGTCCCCAAAGTTTCGTAGATTTTCGACAAGCCCTCGTTTTATTTTGACTTTCCGACGGTACGCGCGCAATTGCGTTTTTGCCAAAAACGGAAGCGGAGGCAAACGCGCCTTAGGAAAATAATTTCCTGCTGATTTTTTTCATGTACATCTAAAATAATACATTGAGAGTGTCCCCAAAGTTTCGTATATTTTCGACAAGCCCTCGGTTTATTTTGAATTTCCGACGGTACGCGTGCAATTGTGTTTTTGCAAAAAAATAGAAGCAGAGGCAAACGCGCCTTAGGAAAATAATTTCCAGCTGATTTTTTGCATGTACATCTCAAATATAACATTGAGAGTGTCCCCAATGTTACGTAGAGTTTCGACAAGCCCTCGGTTTATTTTGAATTTCCGACGATACGCGTGCAATTGCGTTTTTGCCATAAACGGAAGCGGAGGCAAACGCGCCTTAGGAAAATAATTTCCTTCTGATTTTTTTCATGGACATCTCAAATAATACATTGAGAGTGTCCCCAAAGTTTCATAGAGTTTCAACAAGCCCTCGGTTTATTTTGAATTTCCGACGGTACGCGTTCAATTGCGTTTTTACCATAAACGGAAGCGGAGGCAAACGCTCCTTAGGAAAATAATGTCCTTATGATTTTTTTCATGGACATCACAAATAATACATTGAGAGTTTCCCCAAAGTTTCGTAGAGTTTCGACAAGCACTCGGTTTATTTTGACTTTCCGACGGTACGCGTTCAATTGCATTTTTGCCAAAAACGGAAGCGGAGGCAAACGCCCCTTAGGAAAATAATTTCCTTCTGATTTTTTACATGGACATCACAAATAATACATTGAGAGTTTCCCAAAAGTTTCATAGACTTTCGACAAGCACTCGGTTTATTTTGACTTTCCGACGGTACGCGTGCAATTGAGTTTTTGCCAAAAACGGAAGCGGGGGCAAACACGCATTAGGAATATAATTTCCTGCTTATTTTTTGCATGTACATCTAAAATAATACATTGAGAGTGTCCCCAAAGTTTCATAGAGTTTCGACAAGCCCTCGATTTATTTTGAATTTCCGACGGTACGCGTTCAATTGCGTTTTTGCCAAAAACGGAAGCGGAGACAAACGCGCCTTAAGAAAATAATTTCCTTCTGATTTTTTACATGGACATCACAAATAATACAAGGAGATTTTCCCAAAAGTTTCGTAGAGTTTCAACAAGCACTCGGTTTATTTTGACCTTCCGACGGTACGCGTGCAATTGAGTTTTTGCCAAAAACGGAAGCGGGGTCAAACACGCATTAGGAAAATAATTTCCTGCTTATTTTTTGCATGTACATCTAAAATAATACATTGAGAGTGACCCAAAGGTTTCATAGCTTTTTGACAAGCCCTCGTTTTATTTTGAATTTCTGACGGTACGCGTGCAATTGGGTTTTTGCCAAAAACGGAAGCGGAGGCAAACGTGCCTTAGGAAAATAATTTCGTGCTGATTTTTTGCATGGACATCTCAAGTAATACATTGAGAGTGTCCCCAAATATTCTTAGAGTTTCGACAAGCCCTAGGTTTATTTTGAATTTCCGACAGTACTCGTGCAATTGCATTTTTTCCAAAAACGGAAGCGGAGGCAAACACGCCTTAGGAAAATAATTTCCTGCTGATTTTTTTCATGGACATCTAAAATAATACATTGAGAGTGTCCCCAAAGTTTCGTAGATTTTCGACAAGCCCTCGTTTTATTTTGACTTTCCGACGGTACGCGCGCAATTGCGTTTTTGCCAAAAACGGAAGCGGAGGCAAACGCGCCTTAGGAAAATAATTTCCTGCTGATTTTTTTCATGTACATCTAAAATATTACATTGAGAGTGTCCCCAAAGTTTCGTATATTTTCGACAAGCCCTCGGTTTATTTTGAATTTCCGACGGTACGCGTGCAATTGTGTTTTTGCAAAAAAATAGAAGCAGAGGCAAACGCGCCTTAGGAAAATAATTTCCAGCTGATTTTTTGCATGTACATCTCAAATATAACATTGAGAGTGTCCCCAATGTTACGTAGAGTTTCGACAAGCCCTCGGTTTATTTTGAATTTCCGACGATACGCGTGCAATTGCGTTTTTGCCATAAACGGAAGCGGAGGCAAACGCGCCTTAGGAAAATAATTTCCTTCTGATTTTTTGCATGGACATCTCAAATAATACATTTAGAGTGTCCCCAAAGTTTCATAGAGTTTCAACAAGCCCTCGGTTTATTTTGAATTTCCAGCGGTACGCGTTCAATTGCGTTTTTGCCAAAAACGGAAGCGGAGACAAACGCTCCTTAGGAAAATAATTTCCTTATGATTTTTTTCATGGACATCACAAATAATACATTGAGAGTTTCCCCAAAGTTTCGTAGAGTTTCGACAAGCACTCGGTTTATTTTGACTTTCCGACGGTACGCGTTCAATTGCGTTTTTGCCAAAAACGGAAGCGGAGGCAAACGCCCCTTAGGAAAATAATTTCCTTCTGATTTTTTACATGGACATCACAAATAATACATTGAGAGTTTCCCAAAAGTTTCGTAGACTTTCGACAAGCACTCGGTTTATTTTGACTTTCCGACGGTACGCGTGCAATTGACTTTTTGCCAAAAACGGAAGCGGGGGCAAACGCGCATTAGGAAAATAATTTCCTGCTTATTTTTTGCATGTACATCTAAAATAATACATTGAGAGTGTCCCAAAAGTTTCATAGCGTTTCGACAAGCCCTCGGTTTATTTTTAATTTCTGACGGTACGCGTGCAATTGGGTTATTGCCAAAAACGGAAGCGGAGGCAACCGCGCCTTAGGAAAATAATTTCCTGCTGATTTTTTGTATGGACATCTCAAGTAATACATTGAGAGTGTCCCCAAATATTCTTAGAGTTTCGACAAGCCCTCCGTTTCTTTTGACTTTCCGACAGTACGCGTTCAATTGCATTTTTGCCAAAAACGGAAGCGGAGGCAAACGCGCCTTAGGAAAATGATTTCCTGCTGATCTTTTGCATGGACCTCAAAAATAATACATTGAGAGTGTCCCCAAAGTTTCGTAGATTTTCGACAAGCCGTCGGTTTATTTTGACTTTCAGACGGTACGCGTGCAATTGCGATTTTGCCAAAAACGAAAGCGGAGGCAAACGCGCAATAGGAAAATAATTTCCTGCTGATTTTTTGCATTTACATCTCAAATAATACATTGAGATTGTCCCCAAAGTTTCATAGAGTTTCGACAAGCCCTCAGTTTATTTTGAATTTCCGACAGTACGCGTTCAATTGCGTTTTTGCCATAAACGGAAGCGGAGGCAAACGCTCCTTAGGAAAATAATTTCCTGCTTATTTTTTGCATGTACATCTAAAATAATACAATGAGAGTGTCCCAAAAGTTACATAGCGTTTCAACAAGCCCTCGGTTTATTTGGAATTTCTGACGGTACGCGTGCAATTGGGTTTTTGCCAAAAACGGAAGCAGAGGCAAACTCTCCTTAGGAAAATAATTTCCTGCTGATTTTTTGCATGGAAATCTAAAATAATACATTGAGAGTGTCCCCAAAGTTTCGTAGAGTTTCGAAAAGCCCTCGTTTTATTTTGACTTTCCGACGGTACGCGGGCAATTGCGTATTTGCCAAAAACGGAAGCGGAGGCAAACGCGCCTTAGGAAAATAATTTCCTGCTGATTTTTTTCATGTACATCTAAAATAATACATTGAGAGTGTCCCCAAAGTTTCGTATATTTTCGACAAGCCCTCGGTTTATTTTGAATTTCCGACGATACGCGTGCAATTGTGTTTTTTCCAAAAATAGAAGCAGAGGCAAACACGCCTTAGGAAAATAATTTCCAGCTGATTTTTTGCATGTACATCTCAAATATAACATTGAGAGTGTGCCCAATGTTTCATAGAGTTTCGACAAGCCCTCGGTTTATTTTGAATTTCCGACGATACGCGTGCAATTGCGTTTTTGCCATAAACGGAAGCGGAGGCAAACGCACCTTAGGAAAATAATTTCCTTCTGATTTTTTGCATGGACATCTCAAATAATACATTTAGAGTGTCCCCAAAGTTTCATAGAGTTTCAACAAGCCCTCGGTTTATTTTGAATTTCCAGCGGTACGCGTTCAATTGCGTTTTTGCCAAAAACGGAAGCGGAGACAAACGCTCCTTAGGAAAATAATTTCCTTATGATTTTTTTCATGGACATCACAAATAATACATTGAGAGTTTCCCCAAAGTTTCGTAGAGTTTCAACAAGCACTCGGTTTATTTTGACTTTCCGACGGTACGCGTTCAATTGCGTTTTTGCCAAAAACGGAAGCGGAGGCAAACGCCCCTTAGGAAAATAATTTCCTTCTGATTTTTTACATGGACATCACAAATAATACATTGAGAGTTTCCCAAAAGTTTCGTAGACTTTCGACAAGCACTCGGTTTATTTTGACTTTCCGACGGTACGCGTGCAATTGACTTTTTGCCAAAAACGGAAGCGGGGGCAAACGCGCATTAGGAAAATAATTTCCTGCTTATTTTTTGCATGTACATCTAAAATAATACATTGAGAGTGTCCCAAAAGTTTCATAGCGTTTCGACAAGCCCTCGGTTTATTTTTAATTTCTGACGGTACGCGTGCAATTGGGTTATTGCCAAAAACGGAAGCGGAGGCAAACGCGCCTTAGGAAAATAATTTCCTGCTGATTTTTTGCATGGACATCTCAAGTAATACATTGAGAGTGTCCCCAAATATTCTTAGAGTTTCGACAAGCCCTCCGTTTCTTTTGACTTTCCGACAGTACGCGTTCAATTGCATTTTTGCCAAAAACGGAAGCGGAGGCAAACGCGCCTTAGGAAAATGATTTCCTGCTGATCTTTTGCATGGACCTCAAAAATAATACATTGAGAGTGTCCCCAAAGTTTCGTAGATTTTCGACAAGCCGTCGGTTTATTTTGACTTTCAGACGGTACGCGTGCAATTGCGATTTTGCCAAAAACGAAAGCGGAGGCAAACGCGCAATAGGAAAATAATTTCCTGCTGATTTTTTGCATTTACATCTCAAATAATACATTGAGATTGTCCCCAAAGTTTCATAGAGTTTCGACAAGCCCTCAGTTTATTTTGAATTTCCGACAGTACGCGTTCAATTGCGTTTTTGCCATAAACGGAAGCGGAGGCAAACGCTCCTTAGGAAAATAATTTCCTGCTTATTTTTTGCATGTACATCTAAAATAATACAATGAGAGTGTCCCAAAAGTTACATAGCGTTTCAACAAGCCCTCGGTTTATTTGGAATTTCTGACGGTACGCGTGCAATTGGGTTTTTGCCAAAAACGGAAGCAGAGGCAAACTCTCCTTAGGAAAATAATTTCCTGCTGATTTTTTGCATGGAAATCTAAAATAATACATTGAGAGTGTCCCCAAAGTTTCGTAGAGTTTCGAAAAGCCCTCGTTTTATTTTGACTTTCCGACGGTACGCGGGCAATTGCGTATTTGCCAAAAACGGAAGCGGAGGCAAACGCGCCTTAGGAAAATAATTTCCTGCTGATTTTTTTCATGTACATCTAAAATAATACATTGAGAGTGTCCCCAAAGTTTCCTATATTTTCGACAAGCCCTCGGTTTATTTTGAATTTCCGACGATACGCGTGCAATTGTGTTTTTTCCAAAAATAGAAGCAGAGGCAAACACGCCTTAGGAAAATAATTTCCAGCTGATTTTTTGCATGTACATCTCAAATATAACATTGAGAGTGTGCCCAATGTTTCATAGAGTTTCGACAAGCCCTCGGTTTATTTTGAATTTCCGACGATACGCGTGCAATTGCGTTTTTGCCATAAACGGAAGCGGAGGCAAACGCACCTTAGGAAAATAATTTCCTTCTGATTTTTTGCATGGACATCTCAAATAATACATTTAGAGTGTCCCCAAAGTTTCATAGAGTTTCAACAAGCCCTCGGTTTATTTTGAATTTCCAGCGGTACGCGTTCAATTGCGTTTTTGCCAAAAACGGAAGCGGAGACAAACGCTCCTTAGGAAAATAATTTCCTTATGATTTTTTTCATGGACATCTCAAATAATACATTGAGAGTTTCCCCAAAGTTTCGTAGAGTTTCGACAAGCACTCGGTTTATTTTGACTTTCCGACGGTACGCGTTCAATTGCGTTTTTGCCAAAAACGGAAGCGGAGGCAAACGCCCCTTAGGAAAATAATTTCCTTCTGATTTTTTACATGGACATCACAAATAATACATTGAGAGTTTCCCAAAAGTTTCGTAGACTTTCGACAAGCACTCGTTTTATTTTGACTTTCCGACGGTACGCGTGCAATTGACTTTTTGCCAAAAACGGAAGCGGGGGCAAACGCGCATTAGGAAAATAATTTCCTGCTTATTTTTTGCATGTACATCTAAAATAATACATTGAGAGTGTCCCAAAAGTTTCATAGCGTTTCGACAAGCCCTCGGTTTATTTTTAATTTCTGACGGTACGCGTGCAATTGGGTTATTGCCAAAAACGGAAGCGGAGGCAAACGCGCCTTAGGAAAATAATTTCCTGCTGATTTTTTGCATGGACATCTCAAGTAATACATTGAGAGTGTCCCCAAATATTCTTAGAGTTTCGACAAGCCCTCCGTTTCTTTTGACTTTCCGACAGTACGCGTTCAATTGCATTTTTGCCAAAAACGGAAGCGGAGGCAAACGCGCCTTAGGAAAATGATTTCCTGCTGATCTTTTGCATGGACCTCAAAAATAATACATTGAGAGTGTCCCCAAAGTTTCGTAGATTTTCGACAAGCCGTCGGTTTATTTTGACTTTCAGACGGTACGCGTGCAATTGCGATTTTGCCAAAAACGAAAGCGGAGGCAAACGCGCAATAGGAAAATAATTTCCTGCTGATTTTTTGCATTTACATCTCAAATAATACATTGAGATTGTCCCCAAAGTTTCATAGAGTTTCGACAAGCCCTCAGTTTATTTTGAATTTCCGACAGTACGCGTTCAATTGCGTTTTTGCCATAAACGGAAGCGGAGGCAAACGCTCCTTAGGAAAATAATTTCCTGCTTATTTTTTGCATGTTCATCTAAAATAATACAATGAGAGTGTCCCAAAAGTTACATAGCGTTTCAACAAGCCCTCGGTTTATTTGGAATTTCTGACGGTACGCGTGCAATTGGGTTTTTGCCAAAAACGGAAGCAGAGGCAAACTCTCCTTAGGAAAATAATTTCCTGCTGATTTTTTGCATGGAAATCTAAAATAATACATTGAGAGTGTCCCCAAAGTTTCGTAGAGTTTCGAAAAGCCCTCGTTTTATTTTGACTTTCCGACGGTACGCGGGCAATTGCGTATTTGCCAAAAACGGAAGCGGAGGCAAACGCGCCTTAGGAAAATAATTTCCTGCTGATTTTTTTCATGTACATCTAAAATAATACATTGAGAGTGTCCCCAAAGTTTCGTATATTTTCGACAAGCCCTCGGTTTATTTTGAATTTCCGACGATACGCGTGCAATTGTGTTTTTTCCAAAAATAGAAGCAGAGGCAAACACGCCTTAGGAAAATAATTTCCAGCTGATTTTTTGCATGTACATCTCAAATATAACATTGAGAGTGTGCCCAATGTTTCATAGAGTTTCGACAAGCCCTCGGTTTATTTTGAATTTCCGACGATACGCGTGCAATTGCGTTTTTGCCATAAACGGAAGCGGAGGCAAACGCACCTTAGGAAAATAATTTCCTTCTGATTTTTTGCATGGACATCTCAAATAATACATTTAGAGTGTCCCCAAAGTTTCATAGAGTTTCAACAAGCCCTCGGTTTATTTTGAATTTCCAGCGGTACGCGTTCAATTGCGTTTTTGCCAAAAGCGGAAGCGGAGACAAACGCTCCTTAGGAAAATAATTTCCTTATGATTTTTTTCATGGACATCACAAATAATACATTGAGAGTTTCCCCAAAGTTTCGTAGAGTTTCGACAAGCACTCGGTTTATTTTGACTTTCCGACGGTACGCGTTCAATTGCGTTTTTGCCAAAAACGGAAGCGGAGGCAAACGCCCCTTAGGAAAATAATTTCCTTCTGATTTTTTACATGGACATCACAAATAATACATTGAGAGTTTCCCAAAAGTTTCGTAGACTTTCGACAAGCACTCGTTTTATTTTGACTTTCCGACGGTACGCGTGCAATTGACTTTTTGCCAAAAACGGAAGCGGGGGCAAACGCGCATTAGGAAAATAATTTCCTGCTTATTTTTTGCATGTACATCTAAAATAATACATTGAGAGTGTCCCAAAAGTTTCATAGCGTTTCGACAAGCCCTCGGTTTATTTTTAATTTCTGACGGTACGCGTGCAATTGGGTTATTGCCAAAAACGGAAGCGGAGGCAAACGCGCCTTAGGAAAATAATTTCCTGCTGATTTTTTGCATGGACATCTCAAGTAATACATTGATAGTGTCCCCAAATATTCTTAGAGTTTCGACAAGCCCTCTGTTTCTTTTGACTTTCCGACAGTACGCGTTCAATTGCATTTTTGCCAAAAACGGAAGCGGAGGCAAACGCGCCTTAGGAAAATGATTTCCTGCTGATCTTTTGCATGGACCTCTAAAATAATACATTGAGAGTGTCCCCAAAGTTTCGTAGATTTTCGACAAGCCGTCGGTTTATTTTAACTTTCAGACGGTACGCGTGCAATTGCGGTTTTGCCAAAAACGAAAGCGGAGGCAAACGCGCAATAGGAAAATAATTTCCTGCTGATTTTTTGCATTTACATCTCAAATAATACATTGAGATTGTCCCCAAAGTTTCATAGAGTTTCGACAAGCCCTCAGTTTATTTTGAATTTCCGACAGTACGCGTTCAATTGAGTTTTTGCCATAAACGGAAGCGGAGGCAAACGCTCCTTAGGAAAATAATTTCCTGCTTATTTTTTGCATGTACATCTAAAATAATACAATGAGAGTGTCCCAAAAGTTACATAGCGTTTCAACAAGCCCTCGGTTTATTTGGAATTTCTGACGGTACGCGTGCAATTGGGTTTTTGCCAAAAACGGAAGCAGAGGCAAACTCTCCTTAGGAAAATAATTTCCTGCTGATTTTTTGCATGGAAATCTAAAATAATACATTGAGAGTGTCCCCAAAGTTTTGTAGAGTTTCGAAAAGCCCTCGTTTTATTTTGACTTTCCGACGGTACGCGGGCAATTGCGTATTTGCCAAAAACGGAAGCGGAGGCAAACTCGCCTTAGGAAAATAATTTCCTGCTGATTTTTTTCATGTACATCTAAAATAATACATTGAGAGTGTCCCCAAAGTTTCGTATATTTTCGACAAGCCCTCGGTTTATTTTGAATTTCCGACGATACGCGTGCAATTGTGTTTTTTCCAAAAATAGAAGCAGAGGCAAACACGCCTTAGGAAAATAATTTCCAGCTGATTTTTTGCATGTACATCTCAAATATAACATTGAGAGTGTGCCCAATGTTTCATAGAGTTTCGACAAGCCCTCGGTTTATTTTGAATTTCCGACGATATGCGTGCAATTGCGTTTTTGCCATAAACGGAAGCGGAGGCAAACGCACCTTAGGAAAATAATTTCCTTCTGATTTTTTGCATGGACATCTCAAATAATACATTTAGAGTGTCCCCAAAGTTTCATAGAGTTTCAACAAGCCCTCGGTTTATTTTGAATTTCCAGCGGTACGCGTTTAATTGCGTTTTTGCCAAAAACGGAAGCGGAGACAAACGCTCCTTAGGAAAATAATTTCCTTATGATTTTTTTCATGGACATCACAAATAATACATTGAGAGTTTCCCCAAAGTTTCGTAGAGTTTCGACAAGCACTCGGTTTATTTTGACTTTCCGACGATACGCGTTCAATTGTGTTTTTGCCAAAAACGGAAGCGGAGGCAAACGCGCCTTAGGAAAATAATTTCCTTCTGATTTTTTACATGGACATCACAAATAATACATTGAGAGTTTCCCAAAAGTTTCATAGACTTTCGACAAGCACTCGGTTTATTTTGACTTTCCGACGGTACGCGTGCAATTGACTTTTTGCCAAAAACGGAAGCGGGGGCAAACGCGCATTAGGAAAATAATTTCCTGCTTATTTTTTGCATGTACATCTAAAATAATACATTGAGAGTGTCCCAAAAGTTTCATAGCGTTTCGACAAGCCCTCGGTTTATTTTGAATTTCTGACGGTACGTGTGCAATTGGGTTATTGCCAAAAACGGAAGCGGAGGCAAACGCTCCTTAGGAAAATAATTTCCTGCTGATTTTTTGCATGGACATCTCAAGTAATACATTGAGAGTGTCCCCAAATATTCTTAGAGTTTCGACAAGCCCTCCGTTTCTTTTGACTTTCCGACAGTACGCGTTCAATTGCATTTTTGCCAAAAACGGAAGCGGAGGCAAACGCGCCTTAGGAAAATGATTTCCTGCTGATCTTTTGCATGGACCTCTAAAATAATACATTGAGAGTGTCCCCAAAGTTTAGTAGATTTTCGACAAGCCGTCGGTTTATTTTGACTTTCAGACGGTACGCGTGCAATTGCGATTTTGCCAAAAACGAAAGCGGAGGCAAACGCGCAATAGGAAAATAATTTCCTGCTGATTTTTTGCATTTACATCTCAAATAATACATTGAGATTGTCCCCAAAGTTTCATAGAGTTTCGACAAGCCCTCAGTTTATTTTGAATTTCCGACAGTACGCGTTCAATTGAGTTTTTGCCATAAACGGAAGCGGAGGCAAACGCTCCTTAGGAAAATAATTTCCTGCTTATTTTTTGCATGTACATCTAAAATAATACAATGAGAGTGTCCCAAAAGTTACATAGCGTTTCAACAAGCCCTCGGTTTATTTGGAATTTCTGACGGTACGCGTGCAATTGGGTTTTTGCCAAAAACGGAAGCAGAGGCAAACTCTCCTTAGGAAAATAATTTCCTGCTGATTTTTTGCATGGAAATCTAAAATAATACATTGAGAGTGTCCCCAAAGTTTTGTAGAGTTTCGAAAAGCCCTCGTTTTATTTTGACTTTCCGACGGTACGCGGGCAATTGCGTATTTGCCAAAAACGGAAGCGGAGGCAAACTCGCCTTAGGAAAATAATTTCCTGCTGATTTTTTTCATGTACATCTAAAATAATACATTGAGAGTGTCCCCAAAGTTTCGTATATTTTCGACAAGCCCTCGGTTTATTTTGAATTTCCGACGATACGCGTGCAATTGTGTTTTTTCCAAAAATAGAAGCAGAGGCAAACACGCCTTAGGAAAATAATTTCCAGCTGATTTTTTGCATGTACATCTCAAATATAACATTGAGAGTGTGCCCAATGTTTCATAGAGTTTCGACAAGCCCTCGGTTTATTTTGAATTTCCGACGATATGCGTGCAATTGCGTTTTTGCCATAAACGGAAGCGGAGGCAAACGCACCTTAGGAAAATAATTTCCTTCTGATTTTTTGCATGGACATCTCAAATAATACATTTAGAGTGTCCCCAAAGTTTCATAGAGTTTCAACAAGCCCTCGGTTTATTTTGAATTTCCAGCGGTACGCGTTTAATTGCGTTTTTGCCAAAAACGGAAGCGGAGACAAACGCTCCTTAGGAAAATAATTTCCTTATGATTTTTTTCATGGACATCACAAATAATACATTGAGAGTTTCCCAAAAGTTTCATAGACTTTCGACAAGCACTCGGTTTATTTTGACTTTCCGACGGTACGCGTGCAATTGACTTTTTGCCAAAAACGGAAGCGGGGGCAAACGCGCATTAGGAAAATAATTTCCTGCTTATTTTTTGCATGTACATCTAAAATAATACATTGAGAGTGTCCCAAAAGTTTCATAGCGTTTCGACAAGCCCTCGGTTTATTTTGAATTTCTGACGGTACGTGTGCAATTGGGTTATTGCCAAAAACGGAAGCGGAGGCAAACGCTCCTTAGGAAAATAATTTCCTGCTGATTTTTTGCATGGACATCTCAAGTAATACATTGAGAGTGTCCCCAAATATTCTTAGAGTTTCGACAAGCCCTCCGTTTCTTTTGACTTTCCGACAGTACGCGTTCAATTGCATTTTTGCCAAAAACGGAAGCGGAGGCAAACGCGCCTTAGGAAAATAATTTCCTTCTGATTTTTTACATGGACATCACAAATAATACATTGAGAGTTTCCCAAAAGTTTCATAGACTTTCGACAAGCACTCGGTTTATTTTGACTTTCCGACGGTACGCGTGCAATTGACTTTTTGCCAAAAACGGAAGCGGGGGCAAACGCGCATTAGGAAAATAATTTCCTGCTTATTTTTTGCATGTACATCTAAAATAATACATTGAGAGTGTCCCAAAAGTTTCATAGCGTTTCGACAAGCCCTCGGTTTATTTTGAATTTCTGACGGTACGTGTGCAATTGGGTTATTGCCAAAAACGGAAGCGGAGGCAAACGCTCCTTAGGAAAATAATTTCCTGCTGATTTTTTGCATGGACATCTCAAGTAATACATTGAGAGTGTCCCCAAATATTCTTAGAGTTTCGACAAGCCCTCCGTTTCTTTTGACTTTCCGACAGTACGCGTTCAATTGCATTTTTGCCAAAAACGGAAGCGGAGGCAAACGCGCCTTAGGAAAATGATTTCCTGCTGATCTTTTGCATGGACCTCTAAAATAATACATTGAGAGTGTCCCCAAAGTTTCGTAGATTTTCGACAAGCCGTCGGTTTATTTTGACTTTCAGACGGTACGCGTGCAATTGCGATTTTGCCAAAAACGAAAGCGGAGGCAAACGCGCAATAGGAAAATAATTTCCTGCTGATTTTTTGCATTTACATCTCAAATAATACATTGAGATTGTCCCCAAAGTTTCATAGAGTTTCGACAAGCCTTCAGTTTATTTTGAATTTCTGACAGTACGCGCGCAATTGCATTTTTGCCAAAAACGGAAGCGGAGGCAAACGCGCCTTAGGAAAATAATTTCCTGCTGATTTTTTTATGGACATCTAAATTAATACGTTGAGAGTGTCCCCAAAGTTTCTTAGATTTTCGACAAGACCTCGATTTATTTTGAATTTCAGACGGTACGCGTGCAATTGTGTTTTTACCAAAAACGGAAGCGGAGGCAAACGAGCCTTAGGAAAATAATTTCCTACTGTTTTTTTGCATGGAAATCTCAAATAATAGATTTAGAGTTTCCCCAAAGTTTCATAGAGTTTCGACAAGACCTAGGTTTATTTTGAATTTCCGACGATACGCGTGCAATTGCGTTTTTACAAAAAACGGAAGCGGAGGCAAACGCGCCTTAGGAAAATAATTTCATGCTATTTTTTTGCATGTACATCTAAAATAATACATTGAGAGTGTCCCCAAAGTTTCATAGCATTTCGACAAGCCCTCGGTTTATTTTGAATTTCCAACGGTACGCGTGCAATTGCGTTTTTGCCAAAAATAGAAGCGGAGGCAAACGCGCCTTAGGAAAATAATTTCCAGCTGATTTTTTGCATGTACATCTCAAATATAACATTGAGAGTGTCCCCAATGTTTCGTAGAGTTTAGACAAACCCCTCGGTTTATTTTGAATTTCCGACGATACGCGTGCAATTGCGTTTTTGCCATAAACGAAAGCGGAGGCAAACGTGCCTTAGGAAAATAATTTCCTTCTGATTTTTTGCAAGGACATCTCAAATAATACATTGAGAGTGTCCCCAAAGTTTCATAGAGTTTCAACAAGCCCTCGGTTTATTTTGAATTTCCGACGGTACGCGTTCAATTGCGTTTTTGCCAAAAACGGAAGCGGAGGCAAACACTCCTTAGGAAAATAATTTCCTTATGATTTTTTGCATGGACATCACAAATAATACATTGAGAGTTTCCCCAAAGTTTCGTAGAGTTTCGACAAGCACTGAGTTTATTTTGACTTTCCGACGGTACGCGTGCAATTGAGTTTTTGCCAAAAACGGAAGCGGAGGCAAACACTCCTTAGGAAAATAATTTCCTTATGATTTTTTGCATGGACATCACAAATAATACATTGAGAGTTTCCCCAAAGTTTCGTAGAGTTTCGACAAGCACTGAGTTTATTTTGACTTTCCGACGGTACGCGTGCAATTGAGTTTTTGCCAAAAACGGAAGCGGAGGCAAACGTGCATTAGGAAAATAATTTCCTGCTTATTTTTTGCATGTACATCTAAAATAATACATTTAGAGTGTCCCCAAAGTTTCATAGCGTTTCGACAAGCCCTCGGTTTATTTTGAATTTCTGACGGTACGCGTGCAATTGCGTTTTTGCCAAAAACGGAAGCGGAGGCAAACACGCCTTAGGAAAATAATTTCCTGCTGATTTTATGCATGGACATCTCAAATAATACATTAAGATTGTCCCCAAATATTCTTAGAGTTTCGACAAGCCCTCAGTTTCTTTTGACTTTCCGACAGTACGCGTGCAATTGCATTTTTGCCAAAAACGGAAGCGGAGGCAAACGCGCCTTAGGAAAATAATTTCCTTCTGATTTTTTTCATGGACATCTAAAATAATACATTGAGAGTGTCCCAAAAGTTTCGTAGAGTTTGGACAAGCCCTCGGTTTATTTTGACTTTCCGACGGTACGCGCGCAATTGCATTTTTGCCAAAAACGGAAGCGGAGGCAAACGCGCGTTAGGAAAATAATTTCCTTCTGATTTTTTACATGGACATCTAAAATAATACATTGAGAGTGTCCCCAAAGTTTCGTATATTTTCGACAAGCCCTCGGTTTATTTTGAATTTCCGACGGTACGCGTGCAATTGTGTTTTTGCAAAAAAATAGAAGCAGAGGCAAACGCGCCTTAGGAAAATAATTTCCAGCTGATTTTTTGCATGTACATCTCAAATATAACATTGAGAGTGTCCCCAATGTTTCGTAGAGTTTCGACAAGCCCTCGGTTTATTTTGAATTTCCGACGATACGCGTGCAATTGCGTTTTTGCCATAAACGGAAGCGGAGGCAAACGCGCCTTAGGAAAATAATTTCCTTCTGATTTTTTGCATGGACATCTCAAATAATACATTGAGAGTGTCCCCAAAGTTTCATAGAGTTTCAACAAGCCCTCGGTTTATTTTGAATTTCCGACGGTACGCGTTCAATTGCGTTTTTGCCAAAAACGAAAGCGGAGGCAAACGCTCCTTAGGAAAATAATTTCCTGCTTATTTTTTGCATGTACATCTAAAATAATACAATGAGAGTGTCCCAAAAGTTTCATAGCGTTTCGACAAGCCCTCGGTTTATTTTGAATTTCTGACGGTACGCGTGCAATTGGGTTTTTGCCAAAAACGGAAGCAGAGGCAAACTCGCCTTAGGAAAATAATTTCCTGCTGATTTTTTGCATGTACATCTCAAGTAAAACATTGAGAGTGTCCCCAAATATTCTTAGAGTTTCGACAAGCCCTAGGTTTATTTTGAATTTCCGACAGTACGCGTGCAATTGCATTTTTGCCAAAAACGGAAGCGGAGGCAAACGCGCCTTAGGAAAATAATTTCCTGCTGATTTTTTTCATGTACATCTAAAATAATACATTGAGAGTGTCCCCAAAGTTTCGTATATTTTCGACAAGCCCTCGGTTTATTTTGAATTTCCGACGGTACGCGTTCAATTGCGTTTTTGCCAAAAACGGAAGCGGAGGCAAACACGCCTTAGGAAAATAATTTCCAGCTGATTTTTTGCATGTACATCTCAAATATAACATTGAGAGTGTGCCCAATGTTTCGTAGAGTTTCGACAAGCCCTCGGTTTATTTTGAATTTCCGACGATACGCGTGCAATTGCGTTTTTGCCATAAACGGAAGCGGAGGCAAACGCGCCTTAGGAAAATAATTTCCTTCTGATTTTTTGCATGTACATCTCAAATAATACATTTAGAGTTTCCCCAAAGTTTCATAGAGTTTCAACAAGCCCTCGGTTTATTTTGAATTTCCAACGGTACGCGTTCAATTGCGTTTTTGCCAAAAACGGAAGCGGAGACAAATGCTCCTTAGGAAAATAATTTCCTTATGATTTTTTCATGGACATCACAAATAATACATTGAGATTTTCCCCAAAGTTTCGTAGAGTTTCGACAAGCACTCGGTTTATTTTGACTTTCCGACGGTACGCGTTCAATTGCGTTTTTGCCATAAACGGAAGCGGAGGCAAACGCGCCTTAGGAAAATAATTTCCTTCTGATTTTTTGCATGGACATCTCAAATAATACATTTAGAGTGTCCCCAAAGTTTCATAGAGTTTCAACAAGCCCTCGGTTTATTTTGAATTTCCAACGGTACGCGTTCAATTGCGTTTTTGCCAAAAACGGAAGCGGAGACAAATGCTCCTTAGGAAAATAATTTCCTTATGATTTTTTTCATGGACATCACAAATAATACATTGAGAGTGTCCCAAAAGTTTCGTAGAGTTTCGACAAGCCCTCGGTTTATTTTGAATTTCTGACGGTACGCGTGCAATTGGGTTATTGCCAAAAACGGAAGCGGAGGCAAACGCGCCTTAGGAAAATAATTTCCTTCTGATTTTTTGCATGGACATCTCAAATAATACATTGAGAGTGTCCCCAAAGTTTCATAGAGTTTCAACAAGCCCTCGGTTTATTTTGAATTTCCGACGGTACGCGTTCAATTGCGTTTTTGCCAAAAACGGAAGCGGAGGCAAACGCTCCTTAGGAAAATAATTTCCTGCTTATTTTTTGCATGTACATCTAAAATAATACAATGAGAGTGTCCCAAAAGTTTCATAGCGTTTCGACAAGCCCTCGGTTTATTTTGAATTTCTGACGGTACGCGTGCAATTGGGTTTTTGCCAAAAACGGAAGCAGAGGCAAACTCGCTTTAGGAAAATAATTTCCTGCTGATTTTTTGCATGGACATCTCAAGTAATACATTGAGAGTGTCCCCAAATATTCTTATAGTTTCGACAAGCCCTAGGTTTATTTTGAATTTCCGACAGTACGCGTGCAATTGCATTTTTGCCAAAAACGGAAGCGGAGGCAAACACGCCTTAGGAAAATAATTTCCTGCTGATTTTTTTCGTGGACATCTAAAATAATACATTGAGAGTGTCCCCAAAGTTTCGTAGAGTTTCGAAAAGCCCTCGTTTTATTTTGACTTTCCGACGGTACGCGGGCAATTGCGTTTTTGCCAAAAACGGAAGCGGAGGCAAACGCGCCTTAGGAAAATAATTTCCTGCTGATTTTTTTCATGTACATCTAAAATAATACATTAAGAGTGTCCCCAAAGTTTCGTATATTTTCGACAAGCCCTCGGTTTATTTTGAATTTCCGACGATACGCGTGCAATTGTGTTTTTGCCAAAAATAGAAGCAGAGGCAAACACGCCTTAGGAAAATAATTTCTAGCTGATTTTTTGCATGTACATCTCAAATATAACATTGAGAGTGTGCCCAATGTTTCGTAGAGTTTCGACAAGCCCTCGGTTTATTTTGAATTTCCGACGATACGCGTGCAATTGCGTTTTTGCCATAAACGGAAGCGGAGGCAAACGCGCCTTAGGAAAATAATTTCCTTCTGATTTTTTGCATGTACATCTCAAATAATACATTTAGAGTTTCCCCAAAGTTTCATAGAGTTTCAACAAGCCCTCGGTTTATTTTGAATTTCCAACGGTACGCGTTCAATTGCGTTTTTGCCAAAAACGGAAGCGGAGACAAATGCTCCTTAGGAAAATAATTTCCTTATGATTTTTTCATGGACATCACAAATAATACATTGAGATTTTCCCCAAAGTTTCGTAGAGTTTCGACAAGCACTCGGTTTATTTTGACTTTCCGACGGTACGCGTTCAATTGCGTTTTTGCCAAAAACGGAAGCGGAGGCAAACGCGCCTTAGGAAAATAATTTCCTTCTGATTTTTTACATGGACATCACAAATAATACAATTAGAGTTTCCCAAAAGTTTGGTAGACTTTCGACAAGCACTCGGTTTATTTTGACTTTCCGACGGTACGCGTGCAATTGACTTTTTGCCAAAAACAGAAGCGGGGGCAAACGCGCATTAGGAAAATAATTTCCTGCTTATTTTTTGCATGTACATCTAAAATAATACATTGAGAGTGTCCCAAAAGTTTCATAGCGTTTCCACAAGCCCTCGGTTTATTTTGAATTTCTGACGGTACGCATGCAATTGGGTTATTGCCAAAAACGGAAGCGGAGGCAAACACGCCTTAGGAAAATAATTTCCTGCTGATTTTTTGCATGGTCATCTCAAGTAATACATTGAGAGTGTCCCCAAATATTCTTAGAGTTTCGACAAGCCCTAGGTTTATTTTGAATTTCCGACAGTACGCGTGCAATTGCATTTTTGCCAAAAACGGAAGCGGAGGCAAACACGCCTTAGGAAAATAATTTCCTGCTGATTTTTTTCATGGACATCTAAAATAATACATTGAGAGTGTCCCCAAAGTTTCGTAGAGTTTCGAAAAGCCCTCGTTTTATTTTGACTTTCCGACGGTACGCGGGCAATTGGGTTTTTGCCAAAAACGGAAGCGGAGGCAAACGCGCCTTAGGAAAATAATTTCCTGCTAATTTTTTTCATGTACATCTAAAATAATACATTGAGAGTGTCCCCAAAGTTTCGTATATTTACGACAAGCCCTCGGTTTATTTTGAATTTCCGACGATACGCGTGCAATTGCGTTTTTGCCAAAAATAGAAGCAGAGGCAAACACGCCTTAGGAAAATAATTTCCAGCTGATTTTTTGCATGTACATCTCAAATATAACATTGAGAGTGTGCCCAATGTTTCGTAGAGTTTCTACAAGCCCTCGGTTTATTTTGAATTTCCGACGATACGCGTGCAATTGCGTTTTTGCCATAAACGGAAGCGGAGGCAAACGCGCCTTAGGAAAATAATTTCCTTCTGATTTTTTGCATGGACATCTCAAATAATACATTTAGAGTGTCCCCAAAGTTTCATATAGTTTCAACAAGCCCTCGGTTTATTTTGAATTTCCAACGGTACGCGTTCAATTGCGTTTTTGCCAAAAACGAAAGCGGAGACAAATGCTCCTTAGGAAAATAATTTCCTTATGATTTTTTTCATGGACATCACAAATAATACATTGAGAGTTTCCCCAAAGTTTCGTAAAGTTTCGATAAGCCCTCGGTTTATTTTGAATTTCCGACGATACGCGTGCAATTGCGTTTTTGCCATAAACGGAAGCGGAGGCAAACGCTCCTTAGGAAAATAATTTCCTTCTGATTTTTTGCATGGACATCTCAAATAATACATTGAGAGTGTCCCCAAAGTTTCATAGAGTTTCAACAAGCCCTCGGTTTATTTTGAATTTCCGACGGTACGCGTTCAATTGCGTTTTTGCCAAAAACGGAAGCGGAGGCAAACGCTCCTTAGGAAAATAATTTCCTGCTTATTTTTTGCATGTACATCTAAAATAATACAATGAGAGTGTCCCAAAAGTTTCATAGCGTTTCGACAAGCCCTCGGTTTATTTTGAATTTCTGACGGTACGCGTGCAATTGGGTTTTTGCCAAAAACGGAAGCAGAGGCAAACTCGCTTTAGGAAAATAATTCCCTGCTGATTTTTTGCATGGACATCTCAAGTAATACATTGAGAGTGTCCCCAAATATTCTTAGAGTTTCGACAAGCCCTAGGTTTATTTTGAATTTCCAACAGTACGCGTGCAATTGCATTTTTGCCAAAAACGGAAGCGGAGGCAAACACGCCTTAGGAAAATAATTTCCTGCTGATTTTTTTCATGGACATCTAAAATAATACATTGAGAGTGTCCCCAAAGTTTCGTAGAGTTTCGAAAAGCCCTCGTTTTATTTTGACTTTCCGACGGTACGCGGGCAATTGCGTTTTTGCCAAAAACGGAAGCGGAGGCAAACGCGCCTTAGGAAAATAATTTCCTGCTGATTTTTTTCATGTACATCTAAAATAATACATTGAGAGTGTCCCCAAAGTTTCGTATATTTTCGACAAGCCCTCGGTTTATTTTGAATTTCCGACGATACGCGTGCAATTGTGTTTTTGCCAAAAATAGAAGCAGAGGCAAACACACCTTAGGAAAATAATTTCCAGCTGATTTTTTGCATGTACATCTCAAATATAACATTGAGAGTGTGCCCAATGTTTCGTAGAGTTTCGACAAGCCCTCGGTTTATTTTGAATTTCCGACGATACGCGTGCAATTGCGTTTTTGCCATAAACGGAAGCGGAGGCAAACGCGCCTTAGGAAAATAATTTCCTTCTGATTTTTTGCATGGACATCTCAAATAATACATTTAGAGTGTCCCCAAAGTTTCATAGAGTTTCAACAAGCCCTCGGTTTATTTTGAATTTCCAACGGTACGCGTTCAATTGCGTTTTTGCCAAAAACGGAAGCGGAGACAAATGCTCCTTAGGAAAATAATTTCCTTATGATTTTTTTCATGGACATCACAAATAATACATTGAGAGTTTCCCCAAAGTTTCGTAGAGTTTCGACAAGCACTCGGTTTATTTTGACTTTCCGACGGTACGCGTTCAATTGCGTTTTTGCCAAAAACGGAAGCGGAGGCAAACGCGCCTTAGGAAAATAATTTCCTTCTGATTTTTTACATGGACATCACAAATAATACAATTAGAGTTTCCCAAAAGTTTGGTAGACTTTCGACAAGCACTCGGTTTATTTTGACTTTCCGACGGTACGCGTGCAATTGACTTTTTGCCAAAAACGGAAGCGGGGGCAAACGCGCATTAGGAAAATAATTTCCTGCTTATTTTTTGCATGTACATCTAAAATAATACATTGAGAGTGTCCCAAAAGTTTCATAGCGTTTCCACAAGCCCTCGGTTTATTTTGAATTTCAGACGGTACGCGTGCAATTGGGTTATTGCCAAAAACGGAAGCGGAGGCAAACGCGCCTTAGGAAAATAATTTCCTGCTGATTTTTTGCATGGACATCTCAAGTAATACATTGAGAGTGTCCCCAAATATTCTTAGAGTTTCGACAAGCCCTCAGTTTCTCTTGACTTTCCGACAGTACGCGTTCAATTGCATTTTTGCCAAAAACGGAAGCGGAGGCAAACGCGCCTTAGGAAAATGATTTCCTGCTGATCTTTTGCATGGACCTCTAAAATAATACATTGAGAGTGTCCCCAAAGTTTCTTAGAGTTTCGACAAGACCTCGATTTATTTTGAATTTCAGACGTTACGCGTGCAATTGCGTTTTTACCAAAAACGGAAGCGGAGGCAAACGAGCCTTAGGAAAATAATTTCCTACTGTTTTTTTGCATGGATATCTCAAATAATACATTTAGAGTTTCCCCAAAGTTTATTAGAGTTTCGACAAGACCTAGGTTTATTTTGAATTTCCGACGGTACGCGTGCAATTGCGTTTTTACAAAAAACGGAAGCGGAGGCAAACGCGCCTTAGGAAAATAATTTCATGCTATTTTTTTGCATGTACATCTAAAATAATACATTGAGAGTGTCCCCAAAGTTTCATAGCATTTCGACAAGTCCTCGGTTTATTTTGAATTTCCAACGGTACGCGTGCAATTGCGTTTTTGCCAAAAATAGAAGCGGAGGCAAACGCGCCTTAGGAAAATAATTTCCAGCTGATTTTTTGCATGTACATCTCAAATATAACATTGAGAGTGTCCCCAATGTTTCGTAGAGTTTCGACAAGCCCTCAGTTTATTTTGAATTTCCGACAGTACGCGTGCAATTGCATTTTTGCCAAAAATGGAAGCGGAGGCAAACACGCCTTAGGAAAATAATTTCCTGCTGATTTTTTTCATGGACATCTAAAATAATACATTGAGAGTGTCCCCAAAGTTTCGTAGAGTTTCGACAAGCCCTCCTTTTATTTTGACTTTCCGACGGTACGCGCGCAATAGCGTTTTTGCCAAAAACAGAAGCGGAGGCAAACGCGCCTTAGGAAAATAATTTCCTGCTGATTTTTTTCATGTACATCTAAAATAATACATTGAGAGTGTCCCCAAAGTTTCGTATATTTTCGACAAGCCCTCGGTTTATTTTGAATTTCCGACGGTACGCGTGCAATTGTGTTTTTGCAAAAAAATAGAAGCAGAGGCAAACGCGCCTTAGGAAAATAATTTCCAGCTGATTTTTTGCATGTACATCTCAAATATAATATTGAGAGTGTCCCCAATGTTTCGTATAGTTTCGACAAGCCCTCGGTTTATTTTGAATTTCCGACGATACGCGTGCAATTGCGTTTTTGCCATAAACGGAAGCGGAGGCAAACGCGCCTTAGGAAAATAATTTCCTTCTGATTTTTTGCATGGACATCTCAAATGATACATTGAGAATTTCCCCAAAGTTTCATAGAGTTTCAACAAGCCCTCGGTTTATTTTGAATTTCCGACGGTACGCGTTCAATTGGGTTTTTGCCAAAAACGAAAGCGGAGGCAAACGCTCCTTAGGAAAATAATTTCCTGCTTATTTTTTGCATGTACATATAAAATAATACAATGAGAGTGTCCCAAAAGTTTCATAGAGTTTCGACAAGCCCTCGGTTTATTTTGAATTTTTGACGGTACGCGTGCAATTGGATTTTTGCCAAAAACGGAAGCGGAGGCAAACGCGCCTTAGGAAAATAATTTCCTGCTGATCTTTTGCATGGACATCTCAAGTAATACATTGAGAGTGTCCCCAAAGTTTCATAGATTTTCGACAAGCCGTCAGTTTATTTTGACTTTCGGACGGTACGCGTGCAATTGCGATTTTGCCAAAAACGAAAGCGGAGGCAAACGCGCAATAGGAAAATAATTTCCTACTGATTTTTTGCATTTACATCTCAAATAATACATTGAGATTGTCCCCAAAGTTTCGTAGAGTTTCGACAAGCCCTCAGTTTATTTTGAATTTCCGACAGTACGCGTGCAATTGCGTTTTTGCCAAAAACAGAAGCGGAGGCAAACGCACCTTAGGAAAATAATTTCCTGCTGATTTTTTTTATGGACATTTAAATTAATACGTTGAGAGTGTCCCCAAAGTTTCTTAGAGTTTCGAAAAGACCTCGATTTATTTTGAATTTCAGACGTTACGCGTGCAATTGCGTTTTTACCAAAAACGGAAGCGGAGGCAAAAGAGCCTTAGGAAAATAATTTCCTACTGTTTTTTTGCATGGATATCTCAAATAATACATTTAGAGTTTCCCCAAAGTTTATTAGAGTTTCGACAAGACCTAGGTTTATTTTGAATTTCTGACGGTACGCGTGCAATTGCGTTTTTACAAAAAACGGAAGCGGAGGCAAACGCGCCTTAGGAAAATAATTTCATGCTATTTTTTTGCATGTACATCTAAAATAATACATTGAGAGTGTCCCCAAAGTTTCATAGCATTTCGACAAGTCCTCGGTTTATTTTGAATTTCCAACGGTACGCGTGCAATTGCGTTTTTGCCAAAAATAGAAGCGGAGGCAAACGCGCCTTAGGAAAATAATTTCCAGCTGATTTTTTGCATGTATATCTCAAATATAACATTGAGAGTGTCCCCAATGTTTCGTAGAGTTTCGACAAGCCCTCAGTTTTTTTTGAATTTCCGACAGTACGCGTGCAATTGCATTTTTGCCAAAAATGGAAGCGGAGGCAAACACGCCTTAGGAAAATAATTTCCTGCTGATTTTTTTCATGGACATCTAAAATAATACATTGAGAGTTTCCCCAAAGTTTCGTAGAGTTTCGACAAGCCCTCCTTTTATTTTGACTTTCCGATGGTACGCGCGCAATAGCGTTTTTGCCAAAAACAGAAGCGGAGGCAAACGCGCCTTAGGAAAATAATTTCCTGCTGATTTTTTTCATGTACATCTAAAATAATACATTGAGAGTGTCCCCAAAGTTTCGTATATTTTCGACAAGCCCTCGGTTTATTTTGAATTTCCGACGGTACGCGTGCAATTGTGTTTTTGCAAAAAAATAGAAGCAGAGGCAAACGCGCCTTAGGAAAATAATTTCCAGCTGATTTTTTGCATGTACATCTCAAATATAACATTGAGAGTGTCTCCAATGTTTCGTAGAGTTTCGACAAGCCCTCGGTTTATTTTGAATTTCCGACGATACGCGTGCAATTGCGTTTTTGCCATAAACGGAAGCGGAGGCAAACGCGCCTTAGGAAAATAATTTCCTTCTGATTTTTTGCATGGACATCTCAAATGATACATTGAGAATTTCCCCAAAGTTTTATAGAGTTTCAACAAGCCCTCGGTTTA
This sequence comes from Vicia faba, assembly GCA_948472305.1. Classification (NCBI taxonomy): domain Eukaryota; kingdom Viridiplantae; phylum Streptophyta; class Magnoliopsida; order Fabales; family Fabaceae; genus Vicia; species Vicia faba. The sequence goes on from OX451735.1 coordinate 1,219,116,272, forward strand.
TTTTGAATTTCCGACGAAACACGTTCAATTGGGTTTTTGCCAAAAACGAAAGCGGAGGCAAACGCTCCTTAGGAAAATAATTTCCTGCTTATTTTTTGCATGTACATATAAAATAATACAATGAGAGTGTCCCAAAAGTTTCATAGCGTTTCGACAAGCCCTCGGTTTATTTTGAATTTTTGACGGTACGCGTGCAATTGGATTTTTGCCAAAAACGGAAGCGGAGGCAAACGCGCCTTAGGAAAATAATTTCCTGCTGATTTTTTGCATGGACATCTCAAGTAATACATTGAGAGTGTCCCCAAATATTCTTAGAGTTTCGACAAGCCCTAGGTTTATTTTGAATTTCCGACAGTACGCGTGCAATTGCAATTTTGCCAAAAACGGAAGCGGAGGCAAACACGCCTTAGGAAAATAATTTACTGGTGATTTTTTTCATGGACATCTAAAATAATACATTGAGATTGTCCCCAAAGTTTTGTAGAGTTTCGACAAGCCCTCGTTTTATTTTGACTTTCTGACGGTAAACGGGCAATTGCATTTTTGCCAAAAACGGAAGCGGAGGCAAACGCGCCTTAGGAAAATAATTTCCTGCTGATTTTTTTCATGTACATCTAAAATAATACATTGAGAGTGTCCCCAAAGTTTCGTATATTTTCGACAAGCCCTCGGTTTATTTTGAATTTCCGACGATACGCGTGCAATTGTGTTTTTGCCAAAAATAGAAGCAGAGGTAAACACGCCTTAGGAAAATAATTTCCAACTGATTTTTTGCATGTACATCTCAAATATAACATTGATAGTTTCCCCAATGTTTCGTAGAGTTTCGACAAGCCCTCGGTTTATTTTGAATTTCCGACGGTACGCGTTCAATTGCGTTTTTGCCAAAAACGGAAGCGGAGGCAAATGCTCCTTAGGAAAATAATTTCCTTATGATTTTTTGCATGGACATCACAAATAATACATTGAGAGTTTCCCCAAAGTTTCGTAGAGTTTCGACAAGCACTCGGTTTATTTTGACTTTCCGACGGTACGCGTTCAATTGCGTTTTTGCCAAAAACGGAAGCGGAGGCAAACGCGCCTTAGGAAAATAATTTCCTTCTGTTTTTTTACATGGACATCACAAATAATACATTGAGAGTTTCCCAAAAGTTTCATAGACTTTCGACAAGCACTCGGTTTATTTTGACATTCCGACGGTACGCGTGCAATTGAGTTTTTGCCAAAAACGGAAGCGGGGGCAAACGCGCATTAAGAAAATAATTTCCTGCTTATTTTTTGCATGTACATCTAAAATAATACATTGAGAGTGTCCCAAAAGTTTCATAGCATTTCGACAAGCCCTCGGTTTATTTTGAATTTCTGACGGTACGCGTGCAATTGGGTTATTGCCAAAAACGGAAGCGGAGGCAAACGCGCCTTAGGAAAATAATTTCCTGCTGATTTTTTGCATGGACATCTCAAGTAATACATTGAGAGTGTTCCCAAATATTCTTAGAGTTTCGACAAGCCCTAGGTTTATTTTGAATTTCCGACAGTACGCGTACAATTGCAATTTTGCCAAAAACGGAAGCGGAGGCAAACACGCCTTAGGAAAATAATTTCCTGGTGATTTTTTTCATGGACATCTAAAATAATACATCGAGAGTGTCCCCAATGTTTCGTAGAGTTTCGACAAGCCCTCGTTTTATTTTGACTTTCTGACGGTACGCGGGAAATTGCGTTTTTGCCAAAAACGGAAGCGGAGGCAAACGCGCATTAGGAAAATAATTTCCTACTAATTTTTTTCATGTACATCTAAAATAATACATTGAGAGTGTCCCGAAAGTTTCGTATATTTTCGACAAGCCCTCGGTTTATTTTGAATTTCTGACGATACGCGTGCAATTGTGTTTTTGTCAAAAATAGAAGCAGAGGCAAACACGCCTTAGGAAAATAATTTCCAGCTGATTTTTTGCATGTACATCTCAAATATAACATTGATAGTGTCCCCAATGTTTCGTAGAGTTTCGACAAGCCCTCAGTTTATTTTGAATTTCAGACGATACGCGTGCAATTGCGTTTTTGCCATAAACGGAAGCGGAGGCAAACGCAACTTAGGAAAATAATTTCCTTCTGATTTTTTGGCATGGACATCTCAAATAATACATTGAGAGTGTCCCCAAAGTTTCATAGAGTTTCAACAAGCCCTCGGTTTATTTTGAATTTCCAACGGTACGCGTTCAATTGCGTTTTTGCCAAAAACGGAAGCGGAGGCAAATGCTCCTTAGGAAAATAATTTCCTTATGATTTTTTGCATGGACATCACAAATAATACATTGAGAGTTTCCCCAAAGTTTCGTAGAGTTTCGACAAGCACTCGGTTTATTTTGACTTTCCGACGGTACGCGTTCAATTGCGTTTTTGCCAAAAACGGAAGCGGAGGCAAACGCGCCTTAGGAAAATAATTTCCTTCTGATTTTTTACATGGACATCACAAATAATACATTGAGAGTTTACCAAAAGTTTCATAGACTTTCGACAAGCACTCTATTTATTTTGACTTTCCGACGGTATGCGTGCAATTGAGTTTTTGCCAAAAACGGAAGCGGGGGCAAACGCGCAATAGGAAAATAATTTCCTGCTTATTTTTTGCATGTACATCTAAAATAATACATTGAGAGTGTCCCAAAAGTTTCATAGCGTTTCGACAAGCCCTCGGTTTATTTTGAATTTCTGACGGTACGCGTGCAATTGGGTTATTGCCAAAAACGGAAGCGGAGGCAAACGCGCCTTAGGAAAATAATTTCCTGCTGTTTTTTTGCATGGACATCTCAAGTAATACATTTAGAGTGTCCCCAAATATTCTTAGAGTTTCGACAAGCCCTAGGTTTATTTTGAATTTCCGACAGTACGCGTGCAATTGCATTTTTGCCAAAAACGGAAGCGGAGGCAAACACGCCTAAGGAAAATAATTTCCTGCTGATTTTTTTCATGGACATCTAAAATAATACATTGAGAGTGTCTCCAAAGTTTCGTAGAGTTTCGACAAGCCCTCATTTTATTTTGACTTTCCGACGGTACGCGGGCAATTGCATTTTTGCCAAAAACGGAAGCGAAGGCAAACGCGCCTTAGGAAAATAATTTCCTGCTGATTTTTTTCATGGACATCTAAAATAATACATTGAGATTGTCCCCAAAGTTTTGTAGAGTTTCGACAAGCCCTCGTTTTATTTTGACTTTCTGACGGTAAACGGGCAATTGCATTTTTGCCAAAAACGGAAGCGGAGGCAAACACGCCTTAGGAAAATAATTTCCTGCTGATTTTTTTCATGTACATCTAAAATAATACATTGAGAGTGTCCCCAAAGTTTCGTATATTTTCGACAAGCCCTCGGTTTATTTTGAATTTCCGACGATACGCGTGCAATTGTGTTTTTGCCAAAAATAGAAGCAGAGGTAAACACGCCTTAGGAAAATAATTTCCAACTGATTTTTTGCATGTACATCTCAAATATAACATTGATAGTTTCCCCAATGTTTCATAGAGTTTCAACAAGCCCTCGGTTTATTTTGAATTTCCAACGATACGCGTTCAATTGCGTTTTTGCCAAAAACGGAAGCGGAGACAAATGCTCCTTAGGAAAATAATTTCCTTATGATTTTTTTCATGGACATCACAAATAATACATTGAGAGTTTCCCCAAAGTTTCGTAGAGTTTCGACAAGCACTCGGTTTATTTTGACTTTCCGACGGTACGCGTTCAATTGCGTTTTTGCCAAAAACGGAAGCGGAGGCAAACGCGCCTTAGGAAAATAATTTCCTTCTGTTTTTTTACATGGACATCACAAATAATACATTGAGAGTTTCCCAAAAGTTTCATAGACTTTCGACAAGCACTCGGTTTATTTTGACATTCCGACGGTACGCGTGCAATTGAGTTTTTGCCAAAAACGGAAGCGGGGGCAAACGCGCATTAAGAAAATAATTTCCTGCTTATTTTTTGCATGTACATCTAAAATAATACATTGAGAGTGTCCCAAAAGTTTCATAGCATTTCGACAAGCCCTCGGTTTATTTTGAATTTCTGACGGTACGCGTGCAATTGGGTTATTGCCAAAAACGGAAGCGGAGGCAAACGCGCCTTAGGAAAATAATTTCCTGCTGATTTTTTGCATGGACATCTCAAGTAATACATTGAGAGTGTTCCCAAATATTCTTAGAGTTTCGACAAGCCCTAGGTTTATTTTGAATTTCCGACAGTACGCGTACAATTGCAATTTTGCCAAAAACGGAAGCGGAGGCAAACACGCCTTAGGAAAATAATTTCCTGGTGATTTTTTTCATGGACATCTAAAATAATACATTGAGAGTGTCCCCAATGTTTCGTAGAGTTTCGACAAGCCCTCGTTTTATTTTGACTTTCTGACGGTACGCGGGAAATTGCGTTTTTGCCAAAAACGGAAGCGGAGGCAAACGCGCATTAGGAAAATAATTTCCTACTAATTTTTTTCATGTACATCTAAAATAATACATTGAGAGTGTCCCGAAAGTTTCGTATATTTTCGACAAGCCCTCGGTTTATTTTGAATTTCCGACGATACGCGTGCAATTGTGTTTTTGTCAAAAATAGAAGCAGAGGCAAACACGCCTTAGGAAAATAATTTCCAGCTGATTTTTTGCATGTACATCTCAAATATAACATTGATAGTGTCCCCAATGTTTCGTAGAGTTTCGACAAGCCCTCAGTTTATTTTGAATTTCAGACGATACGCGTGCAATTGCGTTTTTGCCATAAACGGAAGCGGAGGCAAACGCAACTTAGGAAAATAATTTCCTTCTGATTTTTTGGCATGGACATCTCAAATAATACATTGAGAGTGTCCCCAAAGTTTCATAGAGTTTCAACAAGCCCTCGGTTTATTTTGAATTTCCAACGGTACGCGTTCAATTGCGTTTTTGCCAAAAACGGAAGCGGAGGCAAATGCTCCTTAGGAAAATAATTTCCTTATGATTTTTTGCATGGACATCACAAATAATACATTGAGAGTTTCCCCAAAGTTTCGTAGAGTTTCGACAAGCACTCGGTTTATTTTGACTTTCCGACGGTACGCGTTCAATTGCGTTTTTGCCAAAAACGGAAGCGAAGGCAAACGCGCCTTAGGAAAATAATATCCTTCTGATTTTTTACATGGACATCACAAATAATACATTGAGAGTTTACCAAAAGTTTCATAGACTTTCGACAAGCACTCTATTTATTTTGACTTTCCGACGGTATGCGTGCAATTGAGTTTTTGCCAAAAACGGAAGCGGGGGCAAACGCGCAATAGGAAAATAATTTCCTGCTTATTTTTTGCATGTACATCTAAAATAATACATTGAGAGTGTCCCAAAAGTTTCATAGCGTTTCGACAAGCCCTCGGTTTATTTTGAATTTCTGACGGTACGCGTGCAATTGGGTTATTGCCAAAAACGGAAGCGGAGGCAAACGCGCCTTAGGAAAATAATTTCCTGCTGTTTTTTTGCATGGACATCTCAAGTAATACATTTAGAGTGTCCCCAAATATTCTTAGAGTTTCGACAAGCCCTAGGTTTATTTTGAATTTCCGACAGTACGCGTGCAATTGCATTTTTGCCAAAAACGGAAGCGGAGGCAAACACGCCTAAGGAAAATAATTTCCTGCTGATTTTTTTCATGGACATCTAAAATAATACATTGAGAGTGTCTCCAAAGTTTCGTAGAGTTTCGACAAGCCCTCATTTTATTTTGACTTTCCGACGGTACGCGGGCAATTGCATTTTTGCCAAAAACGGAAGCGAAGGCAAACGCGCCTTAGGAAAATAATTTCCTGCTGATTTTTTTCATGTACATCTAAAATAATACATTGAGAGTGTCCCCAAAGTTTCGTATATTTTCGACAAGCCCTCGGTTTATTTTGAATTTCTGACGATACGCGTGCAATTGTGTTTTTGCCAAAAATAGAAGCAGAGGCAAACACGCCTTAGGAAAATAATTTCCAGCTGATTTTTTGCATGTACATCTCAAATATAACATTAAGAGTGTGCCCAATGTTTCGTAGAGTTTCGACAAGCCCTCGGTTTATTTTGAATTTCCGACGATACGCGTGCAATTGCGTTTTTGCCATAAATGGAAGCGGAGGCAAACGCGCCTTAGGAAAATAATTTCCTTCTGATTTTTTGCATGGACATCTCAAATAATACATTTAGAGTGTCCCCAAAGTTTCATAGAGTTTCAACAAGCCCTCGGTTTATTTTGAATTTCCAACGATACGCGTTCAATTGCGTTTTTGCCAAAAACGGAAGCGGAGACAAATGCTCCTTAGGAAAATAATTTCCTTATGATTTTTTTCATGGACATCACAAATAATACATTGAGAGTTTCCCCAAAGTTTCGTAGAGTTTCGACAAGCACTCGGTTTATTTTGACTTTCCGACGGTACGCGTTCAATTGCGTTTTTGCCAAAAACGGAAGCGGAGGCAAACGCGCCTTAGGAAAATAATTTCCTTCTGATTTTTTACATGGACATCACAAATAATACAATTAGAGTTTCCCAAAAGTTTGGTAGACTTTCGACAAGCACTCGGTTTATTTTGACTTTCCGACGGTACGCGTGCAATTGACTTTTTGCCAAAAACGGAAGCGGGGGCAAACGCGCATTAGGAAAATAATTTCCTGCTTATTTTTTGCATGTACATCTAAAATAATACATTGAGAGTGTCCCAAAAGTTTCATAGCGTTTCCACAAGCCCTCGGTTTATTTTGAATTTCTGACGGTACGCGTGCAATTGGGTTATTGCCAAAAACGGAAGCGGAGGCAAACGCGCCTTAGGAAAATAATTTCCTGCTGATTTTTTGCATGGACATCTCAAGTAATACATTGAGAGTGTCCCCAAATATTCTTAGAGTTTCGACAAGCCCTCAGTTTCTCTTGACTTTCCGACAGTACGCGTTCAATTGCATTTTTGCCAAAAACGGAAGCGGAGGCAAACGCGCCTTAGGAAAATGATTTCCTGCTGATCTTTTGCATGGACCTCCAAAATAATACATTGAGAGTGTCCCCAAAGTTTCATAGATTTTCGACAAGCCGTCAGTTTATTTTGACTTTCAGACGGTACGCGTGCAATTGTGATTTTGCCAAAAACGAAAGCGGAGGCAAACGCGCAATAGGAAAATAATTTCCTACTGATTTTTTGCATTTACATCTCAAATAATACATTGAGATTGCCCCCAAAGTTTCATAGAGTTTCGACAAGCCCTCAGTTTATTTTGAATTTCCGACAGTACGCGTGCAATTGCGTTTTTGCCAAAAACAGAAGCGGAGGCAAACGCACCTTAGGAAAATAATTTCCTGCTGATTTTTTTTATGGACATCTAAATTAATACGTTGAGAGTGTCCCCAAAGTTTCTTAGAGTTTCGACAAGACCTCGATTTATTTTGAATTTCAGACGTTACGCGTGCAATTGCGTTTTTACCAAAAACGGAAGCGGAGGCAAACGAGCCTTAGGAAAATAATTTCCTACTGTTTTTTTGCATGGATATCTCAAATAATACATTTAGAGTTTCCCCAAAGTTTATTAGAGTTTCGACAAGACCTAGGTTTATTTTGAATTTCCGACGGTACGCGTGCAATTGCGTTTTTACAAAAAACGGAAGCGGAGGCAAACGCGCCTTAGGAAAATAATTTCATGCTATTTTTTTGCATGTACATCTAAAATAATACATTGAGAGTGTCCCCAAAGTTTCATAGCATTTCGACAAGTCCTCGGTTTATTTTGAATTTCCAACGGTACGCGTGCAATTGCGTTTTTGCCAAAAATAGAAGCGGAGGCAAACGCGTCTTAGGAAAATAATTTCCAGCTGATTTTTTGCATGTACATCTCAAATATACCATTGAGAGTGTCCCCAATGTTTCGTAGAGTTTCGACAAGCCCTCAGTTTATTTTGAATTTCCGACAGTACGCGTGCAATTGCATTTTTGCCAAAAATGGAAGCGGAGGCAAACACGCCTTAGGAAAATAATTTCTTGCTGATTTTTTTCATGGACATCTAAAATAATACATTGAGAGTGTCCCCAAAGTTTCGTAGAGTTTCGACAAGCCCTCCTTTTATTTTGACTTTCCGACGGTACGCGCGCAATAGCGTTTTTGCCAAAAACAGAAGCGGAGGCAAACGCGCCTTAGGAAAATAATTTCCTGCTGATTTTTTTCATGTACATCTAAAATAATACATTGAGAGTGTCCCCAAAGTTTCGTATATTTTCGACAAGCCCTCGATTTATTTTGAATTTCCGACGGTACGCGTGCAATTGTGTTTTTGCAAAAAAATAGAAGCAGAGGCAAACGCGCCTTAGGAAAATAATTTCCAGCTGATTTTTTGCATGTACATCTCAAATATAACATTGAGAGTGTCCCCAATGTTTCGTAGAGTTTCGACAAGCCCTCGGTTTATTATGAATTTCCGACGATACGCGTGCAATTGCGTTTTTGCCATAAACGGAAGCGGAGGCAAACGCGCCTTAGGAAAATAATTTCCTTCTGATTTTTTGCATGGACATCTCAAATGATACATTGAGAATTTCCCCAAAGTTTCATAGAGTTTCAACAAGCCCTCGGTTTATTTTGAATTTCCGACGGTACGCGTTCAATTGGGTTTTTGCCAAAAACGAAAGCGGAGGCAAACGCTCCTTAGGAAAATAATTTCCTGCTTATTTTTTGCATGTACATATAAAATAATACAATGAGAGTGTCCCAAAAGTTTCATAGCGTTTCGACAAGCCCTCGGTTTATTTTGAATTTTTGACGGTACGCGTGCAATTGGATTTTTGCCAAAAACGGAAGCGGAGGCAAACGCGCCTTAGGAAAATAATTTCCTGCTGATTTTTTGCATGGACATCTCAAGTAATACATTGAGAGTGTCCCCAAATATTCTTAGAGTTTCGACAAGCCCTAGGTTTATTTTGAATTTCCGACAGTACGCGTGCAATTGCAATTTTGCCAAAAACGGAAGCGGAGGCAAACACGCCTTAGGAAAATAATTTACTAGTGATTTTTTTCATGGACATCTAAAATAATACATTGAGAGTGTCCCCAAAGTTTTGTAGAGTTTCGACAAGCCCTCGTTTTATTTTGACTTTCTGACGGTACGCGGGCAATTGCGTTTTTGCCAAAAACGGAAGCGGAGGCAAACGCGCCTTAGGAAAATAATTTCCTGCTGATTTTTGTCATGTACATCTAAAATAATACATTGAGAGTGTCCCCAAAGTTTCGTATATTTTCGACAAGCCCTCGGTTTATTTTGAATTTCCGACGATACGCGTGCAATTGTGTTTTTGCCAAAAATAGAAGCAGAGGCAAACACGCCTTAGGAAAATAATTTCCAACTTATTTTTTGCATGTACATCTCAAATATAACATTGATAGTTTCCCCAATGTTTCGTAGAGTTTCGACAAGCCCTCGGTTTTTTTTGAATTTCCGACGGTACGCGTTCAATTGCGTTTTTGCCAAAAACGGAAGCGGAGGCAAATGCTCCTTAGGAAAATAATTTCCTTATGATTTTTTGCATGGACATCACAAATAATACATTGAGAGTTTCCCCAAAGTTTCGTAGAGTTTCGACAAGCACTCGGTTTATTTTGACTTTCCGACGGTACGCGTTCAATTGCGTTTTTGCCAAAAACGGAAGCGGAGGCAAACGCGCCTTAGGAAAATAATTTCCTTCTGTTTTTTTACATGGACATCACAAATAATACATTGAGAGTTTCCCAAAAGTTTCATAGACTTTCGACAAGCACTCGGTTTATTTTGACATTCCGACGGTACGCGTGCAATTGAGTTTTTGCCAAAAACGGAAGCGGGGGCAAACGCGCATTAAGAAAATAATTTCCTGCTTATTTTTTGCATGTACATCTAAAATAATACATTGAGAGTGTCCCAAAAGTTTCATGGCATTTCGACAAGCCCTCGGTTTATTTTAATTTCTGACGGTACGCATGCAATTGGGTTATTGCCAAAAACGGAAGCGGAGGCAAACGCGCCTTAGGAAAATAATTTCCTGCTGATTTTTTGCATGGACATCTCAAGTAATACATCGAGAGTGTTCCCAAATATTCTTAGAGTTTCGACAAGCCCTAGGTTTATTTTGAATTTCCGACAGTACGCGTACAATTGCAATTTTGCCAAAAACGGAAGCGGAGGCAAACACGCCTTAGGAAAATAATTTCCTGGTGATTTTTTTCATGGACATCTAAAATAATACATTGAGAGTGTCCCCAATGTTTCGTAGAGTTTCGACAAGCCCTCGTTTTATTTTGACTTTCTGACGGTACGCGGGAAATTGCGTTTTTGCCAAAAACGGAAGCGGAGGCAAACGCGCCTTAGGAAAATAATTTCCTACTGATTTTTTTCATGTACATCTAAAATAATACATTGAGAGTGTCCCCAAAGTTTCGTATATTTTCGACAAGCCCTCGGTTTATTTTGAATTTCCGACGATACGCGTGCAATTGTGTTTTTGCCAAAAATAGAAGCAGAGGCAAACACGCCTTAGGAAAATAATTTCCAGCTGATTTTTTGCATGTACATCTCAAATATAACATTGATAGTGTCCCCAATGTTTCGTAGAGTTTCGACAAGCCCTCGGTTTATTTTGAATTTCAGACGATACGCGTGCAATTGCGTTTTTGCCATAAACGGAAGCGGAGGCAAACGCAACTTAGGAAAATAATTTCCTTCTGATTTTTTGGCATGGACATCTCAAATAATACATTGAGAGTGTCCCCAAAGTTTCATAGAGTTTCAACAAGTCCTCGGTTTATTTTGAATTTCCAACGGTACGCGTTCAATTGCGTTTTTGCCAAAAACGGAAGCGGAGGCAAATGCTCCTTAGGAAAATAATTTCCATATGATTTTTTGCATGGACATCACAAATAATACATTGAGAGTTTCCCCAAAGTTTCGTAGTGTTTCGACAAGCACTCGGTTTATTTTGACTTTCCGACGGTACGCGTTCAATTGCGTTTTTGCCAAAAACGGAAGCGGAGGCAAACGCGCCTTAGGAAAATAATTTCCTTCTGATTTTTTACATGGACATCACAAATAATACAATTAGAGTTTCCCAAAAGTTTGGTAGACTTTCGACAAGCACTCGGTTTATTTTGACTTTCCGACGGTACGCGTGCAATTGACTTTTTGCCAAAAACGGAAGCGGGGGCAAACGCGCATTAGGAAAATAATTTCCTGCTTATTTTTTGCATGTACATCTAAAATAATACATTGAGAGTGTCCCAAAAGTTTCATAGCGTTTCCACAAGCCCTCGGTTTATTTTGAATTTCTGACGGTACGCGTGCAATTGGGTTATTGCCAAAAACGGAAGCGGAGGCAAACGCGCCTTAGGAAAATAATTTCCTGCTGATTTTTTGCATGGACATCTCAAGTAATACATTGAGAGTGTCCCCAAATATTCTTAGAGTTTCGACAAGCCCTCAGTTTCTCTTGACTTTCCGACAGTACGCGTTCAATTGCATTTTTGCCAAAAACGGAAGCGGAGGCAAACGCGCCTTAGGAAAATGATTTCCTGCTGATCTTTTGCATGGACCTCTAAAATAATACATTGAGAGTGTCCCCAAAGTTTCATAGATTTTCGACAAGCCGTCAGTTTATTTTGACTTTCAGACGGTACGCGTGCAATTGCGATTTTGCCAAAAACGAAAGCGGAGGCAAACGCGCAATAGGAAAATAATTTCCTACTGATTTTTTGCATTTACATCTCAAATAATACATTGAGATTGTCCCCAAAGTTTCATAGAGTTTCGACAAGCCCTCAGTTTATTTTGAATTTCCGGCAGTACGCGTGCAATTGCGTTTTTGCCAAAAACAGAAGCGGAGGCAAACGCACCTTAGGAAAATAATTTCCTGCTGATTTTTTTTATGGACATCTAAATTAATACGTTGAGAGTGTCCCCAAAGTTTCTTAGAGTTTCGACAAGACCTCGATTTATTTTGAATTTCAGACGTTACGCGTGCAATTGCGTTTTTACCAAAAACGGAAGCGGAGGCAAACGAGCCTTAGGAAAATAATTTCCTACTGTTTTTTTGCATGGATATCTCAAATAATACATTTAGAGTTTCCCCAAAGTTTATTAGAGTTTCGACAAGACCTAGGTTTATTTTGAATTTCCGACGGTACGCGTGCAATTGCGTTTTTACAAAAAACGGAAGCGGAGGCAAACGCGCCTTAGGAAAATAATTTCATGCTATTTTTTTGCATGTACATCTAAAATAATACATTGAGAGTGTCCCCAAAGTTTCATAGCATTTCGACAAGTCCTCGGTTTATTTTGAATTTCCAACGGTACGCGTGCAATTGCGTTTTTGCCAAAAATAGAAGCGGAGGCAAACGCGTCTTAGGAAAATAATTTCCAGCTGATTTTTTGCATGTACATCTCAAATATAACATTGAGAGTGTCCCCAATGTTTCGTAGAGTTTCGACAAGCCCTCAGTTTATTTTGAATTTCCGACAGTACGCGTGCAATTGCATTTTTGCCAAAAATGGAAGCGGAGGCAAACACGCCTTAGGAAAATAATTTCTTGCTGATTTTTTTCATGGACATCTAAAATAATACATTGAGAGTGTCCCCAAAGTTTCGTAGAGTTTCGACAAGCCCTCCTTTTATTTTGACTTTCCGACGGTACGCGCGCAATAACGTTTTTGCCAAAAACAGAAGCGGAGGCAAACGCGCCTTAGGAAAATAATTTCCTACTGATTTTTTTCATGTACATCTAAAATAATACATTGAGAGTGTCCCCAAAGTTTCGTATATTTTCGACAAGCCCTCGATTTATTTTGAATTTCCGACGGTACGCGTGCAATTGTGTTTTTGCAAAAAAATAGAAGCAGAGGCAAACGCGCCTTAGGAAAATAATTTCCAGCTGATTTTTTGCATGTACATCTCAAATATAACATTGAGAGTGTCCCCAATGTTTCGTAGAGTTTCGACAAGCCCTCGGTTTATTATGAATTTCCGACGATACGCGTGCAATTGCGTTTTTGCCATAAACGGAAGCGGAGGCAAACGCGCCTTAGGAAAATAATTTCCTTCTGATTTTTTGCATGGACATCTCAAATGATACATTGAGAATTTCCCCAAAGTTTCATAGAGTTTCAACAAGCCCTCGGTTTATTTTGAATTTCCGACGGTACGCGTTCAATTGGGTTTTTGCCAAAAACGAAAGCGGAGGCAAACGCTCCTTAGGAAAATAATTTCCTGCTTATTTTTTGCATGTACATATAAAATAATACAATGAGAGTGTCCCAAAAGTTTCATAGCGTTTCGACAAGCCCTCGGTTTATTTTGAATTTTTGACGGTACGCGTGCAATTGGATTTTTGCCAAAAACGGAAGCGGAGGCAAACGCGCCTTAGGAAAATAATTTCCTGCTGATTTTTTGCATGGACATCTCAAGTAATACATTGAGAGTGTCCCCAAATATTCTTAGAGTTTCGACAAGCCCTAGGTTTATTTTGAATTTCCGACAGTACGCGTGCAATTGCAATTTTGCCAAAAACGGAAGCGAAGGCAAACACGCCTTAGGAAAATAATTTACTAGTGATTTTTTTCATGGACATCTAAAATAATACATTGAGAGTGTCCCCAAAGTTTTGTAGAGTTTCGACAAGCCCTTGTTTTATTTTGACTTTCTGACGGTACGCGGGCAATTGCGTTTTTGCCAAAATCGGAAGCGGAGGCAAACGCGCCTTAGGAAAATAATTTCCTGCTGATTTTTTGCATGGACATCTCAAGTAATACATCGAGAGTGTTCCCAAATATTCTTAGAGTTTCGACAAGCCCTAGGTTTATTTTGAATTTCCGACAGTACGCGTACAATTGCAATTTTGCCAAAAACGGAAGCGGAGGCAAACACGCCTTAGGAAAATAATTTCCTGGTGATTTTTTTCATGGACATCTAAAATAATACATTGAGAGTGTCCCCAATGTTTCGTAGAGTTTCGACAAGCCCTCGTTTTATTTTGACTTTCTGACGGTACGCGGGAAATTGCGTTTTTGCCAAAAACGGAAGCGGAGGCAAACGCGCCTTAGGAAAATAATTTCCTACTGATTTTTTTCATGTACATCTAAAATAATACATTGAGAGTGTCCCCAAAGTTTCGTATATTTTCGACAAGCCCTCGGTTTATTTTGAATTTCCGACGATACGCGTGCAATTGTGTTTTTGCCAAAAATAGAAGCAGAGGCAAACACGCCTTAGGAAAATAATTTCCAGCTGATTTTTTGCATGTACATCTCAAATATAACATTGATAGTGTCCCCAATGTTTCGTAGAGTTTCGACAAGCCCTCGGTTTATTTTGAATTTCAGACGATACGCGTGCAATTGCGTTTTTGCCATAAACGGAAGCGGAGGCAAACGCAACTTAGGAAAATAATTTCCTTCTGATTTTTTGGCATGGACATCTCAAATAATACATTGAGAGTGTCCCCAAAGTTTCATAGAGTTTCAACAAGCCCTCGGTTTATTTTGAATTTCCAACGGTACGCGTTCAATTGCGTTTTTGCCAAAAACGGAAGCGGAGGCAAATGCTCCTTAGGAAAATAATTTCCTTATGATTTTTTGCATGGACATCACAAATAATACATTGAGAGTTTCCCCAAAGTTTCGTAGTGTTTCGACAAGCACTCGGTTTATTTTGACTTTCCGACGGTACGCGTTCAATTGCGTTTTTGCCAAAAACGGAAGCGGAGGCAAACGTGCCTTAGGAAAATAATTTCCTTCTGATTTTTTACATGGACATCACAAATAATACAATTAGAGTTTCCCAAAAGTTTGGTAGACTTTCGACAAGCACTCGGTTTATTTTGACTTTCCGACGGTACGCGTGCAATTGACTTTTTGCCAAAAACGGAAGCGGGGGCAAACGCGCATTAGGAAAATAATTTCCTGCTTATTTTTTGCATGTACATCTAAAATAATACATTGAGAGTGTCCCAAAAGTTTCATAGCGTTTCCACAAGCCCTCGGTTTATTTTGAATTTCTGACGGTACGCGTGCAATTGGGTTATTGCCAAAAACGGAAGCGGAGGCAAACGCGCCTTAGGAAAATAATTTCCTGCTGATTTTTTGCAGGGACATCTCAAGTAATACATTGAGAGTGTCCCCAAATATTCTTAGAGTTTCGACAAGCCCTCAGTTTCTCTTGACTTTCCGACAGTACGCGTTCAATTGCATTTTTGCCAAAAACGGAAGCGGAGGCAAACGCGCCTTAGGAAAATGATTTCCTGCTGATCTTTTGCATGGACCTCTAAAATAATACATTGAGAGTGTCCCCAAAGTTTCATAGATTTTCGACAAGCCGTCAGTTTATTTTGACTTTCAGACGGTACGCGTGCAATTGCGATTTTGCCAAAAACGAAAGCGGAGGCAAACGCGCAATAGGAAAATAATTTCCTACTGATTTTTTGCATTTACATCTCAAATAATACATTGAGATTGTCCCCAAAGTTTCATAGAGTTTCGACAAGCCCTCAGTTTATTTTGAATTTCCGGCAGTACGCGTGCAATTGCGTTTTTGCCAAAAACAGAAGCGGAGGCAAACGCACCTTAGGAAAATAATTTCCTGCTGATTTTTTTTATGGACATCTAAATTAATACGTTGAGAGTGTCCCCAAAGTTTCTTAGAGTTTCGACAAGACCTCGATTTATTTTGAATTTCAGACGTTACGCGTGCAATTGCGTTTTTACCAAAAACGGAAGCGGAGGCAAACGAGCCTTAGGAAAATAATTTCCTACTGTTTTTTTGCATGGATATCTCAAATAATACATTTAGAGTTTCCCCAAAGTTTATTAGAGTTTCGACAAGACCTAGGTTTATTTTGAATTTCCGACGGTACGCGTGCAATTGCGTTTTTACAAAAAACGGAAGCGGAGGCAAACGCGCCTTAGGAAAATAATTTCATGCTATTTTTTTGCATGTACATCTAAAATAATACATTGAGAGTGTCCCCAAAGTTTCATAGCATTTCGACAAGTCCTCGGTTTATTTTGAATTTCCAACGGTACGCGTGCAATTGCGTTTTTGCCAAAAATAGAAGCGGAGGCAAACGCGTCTTAGGAAAATAATTTCCAGCTGATTTTTTGCATGTACATCTCAAATATAACATTGAGAGTGTCCCCAATGTTTCGTAGAGTTTCGACAAGCCCTCAGTTTATTTTGAATTTCCGACAGTACGCGTGCAATTGCATTTTTGCCAAAAATGGAAGCGGAGGCAAACACGCCTTAGGAAAATAATTTCTTGCTGATTTTTTTCATGGACATCTAAAATAATACATTGAGAGTGTCCCCAAAGTTTCGTAGAGTTTCGACAAGCCCTCCTTTTATTTTGACTTTCCGACGGTACGCGCGCAATAACGTTTTTGCCAAAAACAGAAGCGGAGGCAAACGCGCCTTAGGAAAATAATTTCCTACTGATTTTTTTCATGTACATCTAAAATAATACATTGAGAGTGTCCCCAAAGTTTCGTATATTTTCGACAAGCCCTCGATTTATTTTGAATTTCCGACGGTACGCGTGCAATTGTGTTTTTGCAAAAAAATAGAAGCAGAGGCAAACGCGCCTTAGGAAAATAATTTCCAGCTGATTTTTTGCATGTACATCTCAAATATAACATTGAGAGTGTCCCCAATGTTTCGTAGAGTTTCGACAAGCCCTCGGTTTATTATGAATTTCCGACGATACGCGTGCAATTGCGTTTTTGCCATA
The DNA here is from genome assembly GCA_948472305.1 of Vicia faba. NCBI lineage: Eukaryota > Viridiplantae > Streptophyta > Magnoliopsida > Fabales > Fabaceae > Vicia > Vicia faba. The sequence goes on from OX451735.1 coordinate 1,219,133,053, forward strand.
AACGGAAGCGGAGGCAAACGCGCCTTAGGAAAATAATTTCCTTCTGATTTTTTGCATGGACATCTCAAATGATACATTGAGAATTTCCCCAAAGTTTCATAGAGTTTCAACAAGCCCTCGGTTTATTTTGAATTTCCGACGGTACGCGTTCAATTGGGTTTTTGCCAAAAACGAAAGCGGAGGCAAACGCTCCTTAGGAAAATAATTTCCTGCTTATTTTTTGCATGTACATATAAAATAATACAATGAGAGTGTCCCAAAAGTTTCATAGCGTTTCGACAAGCCCTCGGTTTATTTTGAATTTTTGACGGTACGCGTGCAATTGGATTTTTGCCAAAAACGGAAGCGGAGGCAAACGCGCCTTAGGAAAATAATTTCCTGCTGATTTTTTGCATGGACATCTCAAGTAATACATTGAGAGTGTCCCCAAATATTCTTAGAGTTTCGACAAGCCCTAGGTTTATTTTGAATTTCCGACAGTACGCGTGCAATTGCAATTTTGCCAAAAACGGAAGCGGAGGCAAACACGCCTTAGGAAAATAATTTACTAGTGATTTTTTTCATGGACATCTAAAATAATACATTGAGAGTGTCCCCAAAGTTTTGTAGAGTTTCGACAAGCCCTTGTTTTATTTTGACTTTCTGACGGTACGCGGGAAATTGCGTTTTTGCCAAAAACGGAAGCGGAGGCAAACGCGCCTTAGGAAAATAATTTCCTACTGATTTTTTTCATGTACATCTAAAATAATACATTGAGAGTGTCCCCAAAGTTTCGTATATTTTCGACAAGCCCTCGGTTTATTTTGAATTTCCGACGATACGCGTGCAATTGTGTTTTTGCCAAAAATAGAAGCAGAGGCAAACACGCCTTAGGAAAATAATTTCCAGCTGATTTTTTGCATGTACATCTCAAATATAACATTGATAGTGTCCCCAATGTTTCGTAGAGTTTCGACAAGCCCTCGGTTTATTTTGAATTTCAGACGATACGCGTGCAATTGCGTTTTTGCCATAAACGGAAGCGGAGGCAAACGCAACTTAGGAAAATAATTTCCTTCTGATTTTTTGGCATGGACATCTCAAATAATACATTGAGAGTGTCCCCAAAGTTTCATAGAGTTTCAACAAGCCCTCGGTTTATTTTGAATTTCCAACGGTACGCGTTCAATTGCGTTTTTGCCAAAAACGGAAGCGGAGGCAAATGCTCCTTAGGAAAATAATTTCCTTATGATTTTTTGCATGGACATCACAAATAATACATTGAGAGTTTCCCCAAAGTTTCGTAGTGTTTCGACAAGCACTCGGTTTATTTTGACTTTCCGACGGTACGCGTTCAATTGCGTTTTTGCCAAAAACGGAAGCGGAGGCAAACGTGCCTTAGGAAAATAATTTCCTTCTGATTTTTTACATGGACATCACAAATAATACAATTAGAGTTTCCCAAAAGTTTCATGGCATTTCGACAAGCCCTCGGTTTATTTTTAATTTCTGACGGTACGCATGCAATTGGGTTATTGCCAAAAACGGAAGCGGAGGCAAACGCGCCTTAGGAAAATAATTTCCTGCTGATTTTTTGCATGGACATCTCAAGTAATACATCGAGAGTGTTTCCAAATATTCTTAGAGTTTCGACAAGCCCTAGGTTTATTTTGAATTTCCGACAGTACGCGTACAATTGCAATTTTGCCAAAAACGGAAGCGGAGGCAAACACGCCTTAGGAAAATAATTTCCTGGTGATTTTTTTCATGGACATCTAAAATAATACATTGAGAGTGTCCCCAATGTTTCGTAGAGTTTCGACAAGCCCTCGTTTTATTTTGACTTTCTGACGGTACGCGGGAAATTGCGTTTTTGCCAAAAACGGAAGCGGAGGCAAACGCGCCTTAGGAAAATAATTTCCTACTGATTTTTTTCATGTACATCTAAAATAATACATTGAGAGTGTCCCCAAAGTTTCGTATATTTTCGACAAGCCCTCGGTTTATTTTGAATTTCCGACGATACGCGTGCAATTGTGTTTTTGCCAAAAATAGAAGCAGAGGCAAACACGCCTTAGGAAAATAATTTCCAGCTGATTTTTTGCATGTACATCTCAAATATAACATTGATAGTGTCCCCAATGTTTCGTAGAGTTTCGACAAGCCCTCGGTTTATTTTGAATTTCAGACGATACGCGTGCAATTGCGTTTTTGCCATAAACGGAAGTGGAGGCAAACGCAACTTAGGAAAATAATTTCCTTCTGATTTTTTGGCATGGACATCTCAAATAATACATTGAGAGTGTCCCCAAAGTTTCATAGAGTTTCAACAAGCCCTCGGTTTATTTTGAATTTCCAACGATACGCGTTCAATTGCGTTTTTGCCAAAAACGGAAGCGGAGGCAAACGCTCCTTAGGAAAATAATTTCGTTATGATTTTTTGCATGGACATCACAAATAATACATTGAGAGTTTCCCCAAAGTTTCGTAGAGTTTCGACAAGCACTCGGTTTATTTTGACTTTCCGACGGTACGCGTTCAATTGCGTTTTTGCCAAAAACGGAAGTGGAGGCAAACGCGCCTTAGGAAAATAATTTCCTTCTGATTTTTTACATGGACATCACAAATAATACATTGAGAGTTTCCCAAAATTTTCGTAGACTTTCGACAAGCACTCGGTTTATTTTGACTTTCCGACGGTACGCGGGCAATTGACTTTTTGCCAAAAACGGAAGCGGGGGAAAACGCGCATTAGGAAAATAATTTCCTGCTTATTTTTTTCATGTACATCTAAAATAATACATTGAGAGTGTCCCAAAAGTTTCATAGCGTTTCGACAAGCCCTCGGTTTATTTTGAATTTCTGACGGTACGCGTGCAATTGGGTTATTGCTAAAAACGGAAGCGGAGGCAAACGCGCCTTAGGAAAATAATTTCCTGCAGATTTTTTGCATGGACATCTCAAGTAATACATTGAGAGTGTCCCCAAATATTCTTAGAGTTTCGACAAGCCCTCAGTTTCTTTTGACTTTCCGACAGTACGCGTTCAATTGCATTTTTGCCAAAAACGGAAGCGGAGGCAAACGCGCCTTAGGAAAATGATTTCCTGCTGATCTTTTGCATGGACCTCTAAAATAATACATTGAGAGTGTCCCCAAACTTTCGTAGATTTTCGACAAGCCGTCGGTTTATTTTGACTTTCAGACGGTACGCGTGCAATTGCGATTTTGCCAAAAAACGAAAGCGGAGGCAAACGCGCAATAGGAAAATAATTTCCTGCTGATTCTTTGCATTTACATCTCAAATAATACATTGAGATTGTCCCCAAAGTTTCATAGAGTTTCGACAAGCCCTCAGTTTATTTTGAATTTCCGACAGTACGCGTGCAATTGCGTTTTTGCCAAAAACGGAAGCGGAGGCAAACGCGCCTTAGGAAAATAATTGCCTGCAGATTTTTTTTATGGACATCTAAATTAATACGTTGAGAGTGTCCCCAAAGTTTCTTAGAGTTTCAACAAGACCTCGATTTATTTTGAATTTCAGACGGTACGCGTGCAATTGCGTTTTTACCAAAAACGGAAGCGGAGGCAAACGAGCCTTAGGAAAATAATTTCCTACTGTTTTTTTGCATGGAAATCTCAAATAAATACATTTAGAGTTTCCCCAAAGTTTCATAGAGTTTCGATAAGACCTAGGTTTATTTTGAATTTCCGACGGTACGCATGCAATTGCGTTTTTACAAAAAATGAAAGCGGAGGCAAACGCGCCTTAGGAAAATAATTTCATGCTGTTTTTTTGCATGTACATCTAAAATAATACATTGAGAGTGTCCCCAAAGTTTCATAGCATTTTGACAAGCCCTCGGTTTATTTTGAATTTCCAACGGTACGCATGCAATTGCGTTTTTGCCAAAAATAGAAGCGGAGGCAAACGCGCCTTAGGAAAATAATTTCCAGCTGATTTTTTGCATTTACATCAAAAATATAACATTGAGAGTGTCCCCAATGTTTCGTAGAGTTTCGACAAGCCCTCAGTTTATTTTGAATTTCCGACAGTACGCGTGCAATAGAATTTTTGCCAAAAACGGAAGCGGAGGCAAACACGCCTTAGGAAAATAATTTCCTGCTGATTTTTTTCATGGACATCTAAAATAATACATTGAGAGTGTCCCCAAAGTTTCGTAGAGTTTCGACAAGCCCTCTTTTTATTTTGACTTTCCGACGGTACGCGCGCAATTGCGTTTTTGCCAAAAAGGGAAGCGGAGGCAAACGCGCCTTAGGAAAATAATTTCCTGCTGATTTTTTTCATGTACATCTAAAATAATACATTGAGAGTGTCCCCAAAGTTTCGTATATTTTCGACAAGCCCTCGGTTTATTTTGAATTTCCGACGGTACGCGTGCAATTGTGTTTTTGCAAAAAAATAGAAGCAGAGGCAAACGCGCCTTAGGAAAATAATTTCCAGCTGATTTTTTGCATGTACATCTCAAATATAACATTGATAGTGTCCCCAATGTTTTGTAGAGTTTCGACAAGCCCTCGGTTTATTTTGAATTTCAGACGATACGCGTGCAATTGCGTTTTTGCCATAAACGGAAGCGGAGGCAAACGCAACTTAGGAAAATAATTTCCTTCTGATTTTTTGCATGGACATCTCAAATAATACATTGAGAGTGTCCCCAAAGTTTTATAGAGTTTCAACAAGCCCTCGGTTATATTTGAATTTCCAACGGTACGCGTTCAATTGCGTTTTTGCCAAAAACGGAAGCGGAGGCAAACGCTCCTTAGGAAAATAATTTCCTTATGATTTTTTGCATGGACATCACAAATAATACATTGCGAGTTTCCCCAAAGTTTCGTAGAGTTTCGACAAGCACTCGGTTTATTTTGACTTTCCGACGGTACGCGTTCAATTGGGTTTTTGCCAAAAACGGAAGCGTAGGCAATCGCGCCTTAGGAAAATAATTTCCTTCTGATTTTTTACATGGACATCAAAAATAATACATTGAGAGTTTCCCAAAACATTCATAGACTTTCGACAAGCACTCTATTTATTTTGACTTTCCGATGGTATGCGTGCAATTGAGTTTTTGCCAAAAATGGAAGCGGGGGCAAACGCGCATTAGGAAAATAATTTCCTGCTTATTTTTTGCATGTACATCTAAAATAATACATTGAGAGTGTCCCAAAAGTTTCATAGCGTTTCGAAAAGCCCTCGGTTTATTTTGAATTTCAGACGGTACGCGTGCAATTGGGTTATTGCCAAAAACGGAAGCGGAGGCAAACGCGCCTTAGGAAAATGATTTCCTGCTGATTTTTTTCATGGACATCTAAAATAATACATTGAGAGTGTCCCCAATGTTTCGTAGAGTTTCGACAAGCCCTCAGTTTATTTTGAATTTCCGACGGTACGCGGGCAATTGCGTTTTTGCCAAAAACGGAAGCGGAGGCAAACGCGCCTTAGGAAAATAATTTCCTGCTGATTTTTTTCATGTACATCTAAAATAATACATTGAGAGTGTCCCCAAAGTTTCGTAGAGTTTCGACAAGCCCTCTTTTTGTTTTGACTTTCCGACGGTACGCGCGCAATTGCGTTTTTGCCAAAAACGGAAGCGGAGGCAAACGCGCCTTAGGAAAATAATTTCCTGCTGATTTTTTTCATGTACATCTAAAATAATACATTGAGAGTGTCCCCAAAGTTTCGTATATTTTCGACAAGCCCTCGGTTTATTTTGAATTTCCGACGGTACGCGTGCAATTGTGTTTTTGCAAAAAAATAGAAGCAGAGGCAAACGCGCCTTAGGAAAATAATTTCCAGCTGATTTTTTGCATGTACATCTCAAATATAACATTGATAGTGTCCCCAATGTTTTGTAGAGTTTCGACAAGCCCTCGGTTTATTTTGAATTTCAGACGATACGCGTGCAATTGCGTTTTTGCCATAAACGGAAGCGGAGGCAAACGCAACTTAGGAAAATAATTTCCTACTGATTTTTTGCATGGACATCTCAAATAATACATTGAGAGTGTCCCCAAAGTTTTATAGAGTTTCAACAAGCCCTCGGTTATATTTGAATTTCCAACGGTACGCGTTCAATTGCGTTTTTGCCAAAAACGGAAGCGGAGGCAAACGCTCCTTAGGAAAATAATTTCCTTATGATTTTTTGCATGGACATCACAAATAATACATTGCGAGTTTCCCCAAAGTTTCGTAGAGTTTCGACAAGCACTCGGTTTATTTTGACTTTCCGACGGTACGCGTTCAATTGGGTTTTTGCCAAAAACGGAAGCGTAGGCAATCGCGCCTTAGGAAAATAATTTCCTTCTGATTTTTTACATGGACATCAAAAATAATACATTGAGAGTTTCCCAAAACATTCATAGACTTTCGACAAGCACTCTATTTATTTTGACTTTCCGATGGTATGCGTGCAATTGAGTTTTTGCCAAAAATGGAAGCGGGGGCAAACGCGCATTAGGAAAATAATTTCCTGCTTATTTTTTGCATGTACATCTAAAATAATACATTGAGAGTGTCCCAAAAGTTTCATAGCGTTTCGACAAGCCCTCGGTTTATTTTGAATTTCAGACGGTACGCGTGCAATTGGGTTATTGCCAAAAACGGAAGCGGAGGCAAACGCGCCTTAGGAAAATAATTTCCTGCTGATTTTTTTCATGGACATCTAAAATAATACATTGAGAGTGTCCCCAATGTTTCGTAGAGTTTCGACAAGCCCTCATTTTATTTTAACTTTCCGACGGTACGCGGGCAATTGCGTTTTTGCCAAAAACGGAAGCGGAGGCAAACGCGCCTTAGGAAAATAATTTCCTGCTGATTTTTTTCATGTACATCTAAAATAATACATTGAGAGTGTCCCCAAAGTTTCGTATATTTTCGACAAGCCCTCGGTTTATTTTGAATTTCCGACGATACGCGTGCAATTGTGTTTTTGCCAAAAATAGAAGCAGAGGCAAACACGCCTTAGGAAAATAATTTCCAGCTGATTTTTTGCATGTACATCTCAAATATAACATTGAGAGTGTCCCCAATGTTTCGTAGAGTTTCGACAAGCCCTCGGTTTATTTTGAATTTCCGATGATACGCGTGCAATTGCGTTTTTGCCATAAACGGAAGCGGAGGCAAACGCGCCTTAGGAAAATAATTTCCTTCTGATTTTTTGGCATGGACATCTCAAATAATACATTGAGAGTGTCCCCAAAGTTTCATAGAGTTTCAACAAGCCCTCGGTTTATTTTGAATTTCCAACGGTACGCGTTCAATTGCGTTTTTGCCAAAAACGGAAGCGGAGGCAAACGCTCCTTAGGAAAATAATTTCGTTATGATTTTTTTCATGGACATCACAAATAATACATTTAGAGTTTCCCCAAAGTTTCGTAGAGTTTCGACAAGCACTCGGTTTATTTTGACTTTCTGACGGTACGCGTTCAATTGCGTTTTTGCCAAAAACGGAAGCGGAGGAAAACGCGCCTTAGGAAAATAATTTCCTTCTGATTTTTTACATGGACATCACAAATAATACATTGAGAGTTTCCCAAAAGTTTCATAGACTTTCGACAAGCACTCGGTTTATTTTGACTTTCCGACGGTACGCGGGCAATTGACTTTTTGCCAAAAAAGGAAGCGGGGGCAAACGCGCATTAGGAAAATAATTTCCTGCTTATTTTTTTCATGTACATCTAAAATAATACATTGAGAGTGTCCCAAAAGTTTCATAGCGTTTCGACAAGCCCTCGGTTTATTTTGAATTTCTGAGGGTACGCGTGCAATTGGGTTATTGCCAAAAACGGAAGCGGAGGCAAACGCGCCTTAGGAAAATAATTTCCTGCTGATTTTTTGCATGGACATCTCAAGTAATACATTGAGAGTGTCCCCAAATATTCTTAGAGTTTCGACAAGCCCTCAGTTTCTTTTGACTTTCCGACAGTACGCGTTAAATTGCATTTTTGCCAAAAACGGAAGCGGAGGCAAACGCGCCTTAGGAAAATGATTTCCTGCTGATCTTTTGCATGGACCTCTAAAATAATACATTGAGAGTGTCCCCAAACTTTCGTAGATTTTCGACAAGCCGTCGGTTTATTTTGACTTTCAGACGCTACGCGTGCAATTGCGATTTTGCCAAAAACGAAAGCGGAGGCAAACGCGCAATAGGAAAATAATTTCCTGCTGATTCTTTGCATTTACATATCAAATAATACATTGAGTTTGTCTCCAAAGTTTCATAGAGTTTCGACAAGCCCTCAGTTTATTTTGAATTTCTGACAGTACGCGTGCAATTGCGTTTTTGCCAAAAACGGAAGCGGAGGCAAACGCGCCTTAGGAAAATAATTTCCTGCTGATTTTTTTTATGGACATCTAAATTAATACGTTGAGGGTGTCCCCAAAGTTTCTTAGAGTTTCGACAAGACCTCGATTTATTTTGAATTTCAGACAGTACGCGTGCAATTGCGTTTTTACCAAAAACGGAAGCGGAGGCAAACGAGCCTTAGGAAAATAATTTCCTACTATTTTTTTGCATGGAAATCTCAAATAATACATTTAGAGTTTCCCCAAAGTTTCATAGAGTTTCGATAAGACCTAGGTTTATTTTGAATTTCCGACGGTACGCGTGCAATTGCGTTTTTACAAAAAACGAAAGCGGAGGCAAACGCGCCTTAGGAAAATAATTTCATGCTGTTTTTTGCATGTACATCTAAAATAATACATTGAGAGTGTCCCCAAAGTTTCATAGCATTTTGACAAGCCCTCGGTTTATTTTGAATTTCCAACGGTACGCGTGCAATTGCGTTTTTGCCAAAAATAGAAGCGGAGGCAAACGCGCCTTAGGAAAATAATTTCCAGCTGATTTTTTGCATTTACATCACAAATATAACATTGAGAGTGTCCCCAATGTTTCGTAGAGTTTCGACAAGCCCTCAGTTTATTTTGAATTTCCGACAGTACGCGTGCAATTGCATTTTTGCCAAAAACGGAAGCGGAGGCAAACACGCCTTAGGAAAATAATTTCCTGCTGATTTTTTTCATGGACATCTAAAATAATACATTTAGAGTGTCCCCAAAGTTTCGTAGAGTTTCGACAAGCCCTCTTTTTATTTTGACTTTCCGACGGTACGCACGCAATTGCGTTTTTGCCAAAAACGGAAGCGGAGGCAAACGCGCCTTAGGAAAATAATTTCCTGCTGATTTTTTTCATGTACATCTAAAATAATACATTGAGAGTGTCCCCAAAGTTTCGTATATTTTCGACAAGCCCTCGGTTTATTTTGAATTTCCGACGTTACGCGTGCAATTGTGTTTTTGCAAAAAAATAGAAGCAGAGGCAAACGCTCCTTAGGAAAATAATTTCCAGCTGATTTTTTGAATGTACATCTCAAATATAACATTGAGAGTGTCCCCAATGTTTCGTAGAGTTTCGACAAGCCCTCGGTTTATTTTGAATTTCCGACGATACGCGTGCAATTGCGTTTTTGCCATAAACGGAAGCGGAGGCAAACGCGCCTTAGGAAAATAATTTCCTTCTGATTTTTTTCATGGACATCTCAAATAATACATTGAGAATGTCCCCAAAGTTTCATAGAGTTTCAACAAGCCCTCGGTTTATTTTGAATTTCCGACGGTACGCGTTCAATTGCGTTTTTGCCAAAAACGGAAGCGGAGGCAAACGCTCCTTAGGAAAATAATTTCTTGCTTATTTTTTGCATGTACATCTAAAATAATACAATGAGAGTGTCCCAAAAGTTTCATAGCGTTTCGACAAGCCCTCGGTTTATTTTGAATTTCTGACGGTACGCGTGCAATTGGGTTTTTGCCAAAAACGGAAGCGGAGGCAAACGCGCCTTAAGAAAATAATTTCCTGCTGATTTTTTGCATGGACATCTCAAGTAATACATTGAGAGTGTCCCCAAATATTCTTAGAGTTTCGACAAGCCCTAGCTTTTTTTTGAATTTCCGACAGTACGCGTGCAATTGCAATTTTGCCAAAAACGGAAGCGGAGGCAAACACGCGTTAGGAAAATAATTTCCTGCTGATTTTTTTCATGGACATCTAAAATAATACATTGAGAGTGTCCCCAAAGTTTCGTAGAGTTTCGACAAGCCCTCGTTTTATTTTGACTTTCCGACGGTACGCGGGCAATTGCGTTTTTGCGAAAAACGGAAGCGGAGGCAAACGCGCCTTAGGAAAATAATTTCCTGCTGATTTTTTTCATGTACATCTAAAATAATACATTGAGAGTGTCCCCAAAGTTTCGTATATTTTCGACAAGCCCTCGGTTTATTTTGAATTTCCGACGATACGCGTGCAATTGTGTTTTTGTCAAAAACGGAAGCGGAGGCAAACGCGCCTTAGGAAAATAATTTCCTTCTGATTTTTTGGCATGGACATCTCAAATAATACATTTAGAGTGTCCCCAAAGTTTCATAGAGTTTCAACAAGCCCTCGGTTTATTTTGAATTTCCAAGGGTACGCGTTCAATTGCGTTTTTGCCAAAAACGGAAGCGGAGGCAAACGCGCCTTAGGAAAATAATTTCCAGATGATTTTTTGCATTTACATCACAAATATAACATTGAGAGTGTCCCCAATGTTTCGTAGAGTTTCGACAAGCCCTCAGTTTATTTTGAATTTCCGACAGTACGCGTGCAATTGCATTTTTGCCAAAAACGGAAGCGGAGGCAAACACGCCTTAGGAAAATAATTTCCTGCTGATTTATTTCATGGACATCTAAAATAATACATTGAGAGTGTCCCCAAAGTTTCGTAGAGTTTCGACAAGCCCTCTTTTTATTTTGACTTTCCGACGGTACGCGCGCATTTGCGTTTTTGCCAAAAACGGAAGCGGAGGCAAACGCGCCTTAGGAAAATAATTTCCTGCTGATTTGTTTCATGTACATCTAAAATAATACATTGAGAGTGTCCCCAAAGTTTCGTATATTTTCGACAAGCCCTCGGTTTATTTTGAATTTCCGACGGTACGCGTGCAATTGTGTTTTTGCAAAAAAATAGAAGCAGAGGCAAACGCGCCTTAGGAAAATAATTTCCAGCTGATTTTTTGCATGTACATCTCAAGTATAACATTGATAGTGTCCCCAATGTTTTGTAGAGTTTCAACAAGCCCTCGGTTTATTTTGAATTTCAGACGATACGCGTGCAATTGCGTTTTTGCCATAAACGGAAGCGGAGGCAAACGCAACTTAGGAAAATAATTTCCTTCTGATTTTTTGCATGGACATCTCAAATAATACATTGAGAGTGTCCCCAAAGTTTTATAGAGTTTCAACAAGCCCTCGGTTTATTTTGAATTTCCAACGGTACGCGTTCAATTGCGTTTTTGCCAAAAACGGAAGCGGAGGCAAACGCTCCTTAGGAAAATAATTTCCTTATGATTTTTTGCATGGACATCACAAATAATACATTGCGAGTTTCCCCAAAGATTCGTAGAGTTTCGACAAGCACTCGGTTTATTTTGACTTTCCGACGGTACGCGTTCAATTGCGTTTTTGCCAAAAACGGAAGCGTAGGCAATCGCGCCTTAGGAAAATAATTTCCTTCTGATTTTTTACATGGACATCAAAAATAATACATTGAGAGTTTCCCAAAACATTCATAGACTTTCGACAAGCACTCTATTTATTTTGACTTTCTGATGGTATGCGTGCAATTGAGTTTTTGCCAAAAATGGAAGCGTGGGCAAACGCGCATTAGGAAAATAATTTCCTGCTTATTTTTTGCATGTACATCTAAAATAATACATTGAGAGTGTCCCAAAAGTTTCATAGCGTTTCGACAAGCCCTCGGTTTATTTTGAATTTCTGACGGTACGCGTGCAATTGGGTTATTGCCAAAAACGGAAGCGGAGGCAAACGCGCCTTAGGAAAATAATTTCCTGCTGATTTTTTTCATGGACATCTAAAATAATACATTGAGAGTGTCCCCAAAGTTTCATAGAGTTTCGAAAAGCCCTCATTTTATTTTGACTTTCCGACGGTACGCGGGCAATTGCGTTTTTGCCAAAAACGGAAGCGGAGGCAAACGCGCCTTAGGAAAATAATTTCCTGCTGATCTTTTTCATGTACATCTAAAATAATACATTGAGAGTGTCCCCAAAGTTTCGTATATTTTCGACAAGCCCTCGGTTTATTTTGAATTTCCGACGATACGCGTGCAATTGTGTTTTTGCCAAAAATAGAAGCAGAGGCAAACACGCCTTAGGAAAATAATTTCCAGCTGATTTTTTGCATGTACATCTCAAATATAACATTGAGAGTGTCCCCAATGTTTCGTAGAGTTTCGACAAGCCCTCGGTTTATTTTGAATTTTCGATGATACGCGTGCAATTGCGTTTTTGCCATAAACGGAAGCGGAGGCAAACGCGCCTTAGGAAAATAATTTCCTTCTGATTTTTTGGCATGGACATCTCAAATAATACATTGAGAGTGTCCCCAAAGTTTCATAGAGTTTCAACAAGCCCTCAGTTTATTTTGAATTTCCAACGGTACGCGTTCAATTGCGTTTTTGCCAAAAACGGAAGCGGAGGCAAACGCTCCTTAGGAAAATAATTTCGTTATGATTTTTTTCATGGACATCACAAATAATACATTGAGAGTTTCCCCAAAGTTTCGTATAGTTTCGACAAGCACTCGGTTTATTTTGACTTTCCGACGGTACGCGTTCAATTGCGTTTTTGCCAAAAATGGAAGCGGAGGCAAACGCGCCTTAGGAAAATAATTTCCTTCTGATTTTTTACATGGACATCACAAATAATACATTGAGAGTTTCCCAAAAGTTTCATAGACTTTCGAGAAGCACTCGGTTTATTTTGACTTTCCGACGGTACGCGGGCAATTGACTTTTTGCCAAAAAAGGAAGCGGGGGCAAACGCGCATTAGGAAAATAATTTCCTGCTTATTTTTTTCATGTACATCTAAAATAATACATTGAGAGTGTCCCAAAAGTTTCATAGCGTTTCGACAAGCCCTCGGTTTATTTTGAATTTCTGACGGTACGCGTGCAATTGCGTTATTGCCAAAAACGGAAGCGGAGGCAAACGCGCCTTAGGAAAATAATTTCCCGCTGATTTTTTGCATGGAAATCTCAAGTAATACATTGAGAGTGTCCCCAAATATTCTTAGAGTTTCGACAAGCCCTCAGTTTCTTTTGACTTTCCGACAGTACGCGTTAAATTGCATTTTTGCCAAAAACGGAAGCGGAGGCAAACGCGCCTTAGGAAAATGATTTCCTGCTGATCTTTTGCATGGACCTCTAAAATAATACATTGAGAGTGTCCCCAAACTTTCGTAGATTTTCGACAAGCCGTCGGTTTATTTTGACTTTCAGACGGTACGCGTGCAATTGCGATTTTGCCAAAAACGAAAGCGGAGGCAAACGCGCAATAGGAAAATAATTTCTTGCTGATTCTTTGCATTTACATCTCAAATAATACATTGAGTTTGTCTCCAAAGTTTCATAGAGTTTCGACAAGCCCTCAGTTTATTTTGAATTTCCGACAGTACGCGTGCAATTGCGTTTTTGCCAAAAACGGAAGCGGAGGCAAACGCGCCTTAGGAAAATAATTTCCTGCTGATTTTTTTTATGGACATCTAAATTAATACGTTGAGAGTGTCCCCAAAGTTTCTTAGAGTTTCGACAAGACCTCGATTTATTTTGAATTTCAGACAGTACGCGTGCAATTGCGTTTTTACCAAAAACGGAAGCGGAGGCAAACGAGCCTTAGGAAAATAATTTCCTACTGTTTTTTTGCATGGAAATCTCAAATAATACATTTAGAGTTTCCCCAAAGTTTCATAGAGTTTTGATAAGACCTAGGTTTATTTTGAATTTCCGACGGTACGCGTGCAATTGCGTTTTTACAAAAAATGAAAGCGGAGGCAAACGCGCCTTAGGAAAATAATTTCATGCTGTTTTTTTGCATGTACTTCTAAAATAATACATTGAGAGTGTCCCCAAAGTTTCATAGCATTTTGACAAGCCCTCGGTTTATTTTGAATTTCCAACGGTACGCGTGCAATTGCGTTTTTGCCAAAAATAGAAGCGGAGGCAAACGCGCCTTAGGAAAATAATTTCCAGCTGATTTTTTGCATTTACATCACAAATATAACATTGAGAGTGTCCCCAATGTTTCGTAGCGTTTCAACAAGCCCTCGGTTTATTTTGAATTTCTGACGGTACGCGTGCAATTGGGTTATTGCCAAAAACGGAAGCGGAGGCAAACGCGCCTTAGGAAAATAATTTCCTGCTGATTTTTTGCATGGACATCTCAAGTAATACATTGAGAGTGTCCCCAAATATTCTTAGAGTTTCGACAAGCCCTCAGTTTCTTTTGACTTTCCGACAGTACGCGTTAAATTGCATTTTTGCCAAAAACGGAAGCGGAGGCAAACGCGCCTTAGGAAAATGATTTCCTGCTGATCTTTTGCATGGACCTCTAAAATAATACATTGAGAGTGTCCCCAAACTTTCGTAGATTTTCGACAAGCCGTCGGTTTATTTTGACTTTCAGACGGTACGCGTGCAATTGCGATTTTGCCAAAAACGAAAGCGGAGGCAAACGCGCAATAGGAAAATAATTTCCTGCTGATTCTTTGCATTTACATCTCAAATAATACATTGAGTTTGTCTCCAAAGTTTCATAGAGTTTCGACAAGCCCTCAGTTTATTTTGAATTTCCGACAGTACGCGTGCAATTGCGTTTTTGCCAAAAACGGAAGCGGAGGCAAACGCGCCTTAGGAAAATAATTTCCTGCTGATTTTTTTTATGGACATCTAAATTAATACGTTGAGAGTGTCCCCAAAGTTTCTTAGAGTTTCGACAAGACCTCGATTTATTTTGAATTTCGGAGAGTACGCGTGCAATTGCGTTTTTACCAAAAACGGAAGCGGAGGCAAACGAGCCTTAGGAAAATAATTTCCTACTGTTTTTTTGCATGGAAATCTCAAATAATACATTTAGAGTTTCCCCAAAGTTTCATAGAGTTTCGATAAGACCTAGGTTTATTTTGAATTTCCGACGGTACGCGTGCAATTGCGTTTTTACAAAAATGAAAGCGGAGGCAAACGCGCCTTAGGAAAATAATTTCATGCTGTTTTTTTGCATGTACATCTAAAATAATACATTGAGAGTGTCCCCAAAGTTTCATAGCATTTTGACAAGCCCTCGGTTTATTTTGAATTTCCAACGGTACGCGTGCAATTGCGTTTTTGCCAAAAATAGAAGCGGAGGCAAACGCGCCTTAGGAAAATAATTTCCAGCTGATTTTTTGCATTTACATCACAAATATAACATTGAGAGTGTCCCCAATGTTTCGTAGCGTTTCGACAAGCCCTCGGTTTATTTTGAATTTCTGACGGTACGCGTGCAATTGGGTTATTGCCAAAAACGGAAGCGGAGGCAAACGCGCCTTAGGAAAATAATTTCCTGCTGATTTTTTGCATGGACATCTCAAGTAATACATTGAGAGTGTCCCCAAATATTCTTAGAGTTTCGACAAGCCCTCAGTTTCTTTTGACTTTCCGACAGTACGCGTTAAATTGCATTTTTGCCAAAAACGGAAGCGGAGGCAAACGCGCCTTAGGAAAATGATTTCCTGCTGATCTTTTGCATGGACCTCTAAAATAATACATTGAGAGTGTCCCCAAACTTTCGTAGATTTTCGACAAGCCGTCGGTTTATTTTGACTTTCAGACGGTACGCGTGCAATTGCGATTTTGCCAAAAACGAAAGCGGAGGCAAACGCGCAATAGGAAAATAATTTCTTGCTGATTCTTTGCATTTACATCTCAAATAATACATTGAGTTTGTCTCCAAAGTTTCATAGAGTTTCGACAAGCCCTCAGTTTATTTTGAATTTCCGACAGTACGCGTGCAATTGCGTTTTTGCCAAAAACGGAAGCGGAGGCAAACGCGCCTTAGGAAAATAATTTCCTGCTGATTTTTTTTATGGACATCTAAATTAATACGTTGAGAGTGTCCCCAAAGTTTCTTAGAGTTTCGACAAGACCTCGATTTATTTTGAATTTCAGACAGTACGCGTGCAATTGCGTTTTTACCAAAAACGGAAGCGGAGGCAAACGAGCCTTAGGAAAATAATTTCCTACTGTTTTTTTGCATGGAAATCTCAAATAATACATTTAGAGTTTCCCCAAAGTTTCATAGAGTTTTGATAAGACCTAGGTTTATTTTGAATTTCCGACGGTACGCGTGCAATTGCGTTTTTACAAAAAATGAAAGCGGAGGCAAACGCGCCTTAGGAAAATAATTTCATGCTGTTTTTTTGCATGTACTTCTAAAATAATACATTGAGAGTGTCCCCAAAGTTTCATAGCATTTTGACAAGCCCTCGGTTTATTTTGAATTTCCAACGGTACGCGTGCAATTGCGTTTTTGCCAAAAATAGAAGCGGAGGCAAACGCGCCTTAGGAAAATAATTTCCAGCTGATTTTTTGCATTTACATCACAAATATAACATTGAGAGTGTCCCCAATGTTTCGTAGCGTTTCAACAAGCCCTCGGTTTATTTTGAATTTCTGACGGTACGCGTGCAATTGGGTTATTGCCAAAAACGGAAGCGGAGGCAAACGCGCCTTAGGAAAATAATTTCCTGCTGATTTTTTGCATGGACATCTCAAGTAATACATTGAGAGTGTCCCCAAATATTCTTAGAGTTTCGACAAGCCCTCAGTTTCTTTTGACTTTCCGACAGTACGCGTTAAATTGCATTTTTGCCAAAAACGGAAGCGGAGGCAAACGCGCCTTAGGAAAATGATTTCCTGCTGATCTTTTGCATGGACCTCTAAAATAATACATTGAGAGTGTCCCCAAACTTTCGTAGATTTTCGACAAGCCGTCGGTTTATTTTGACTTTCAGACGGTACGCGTGCAATTGCGATTTTGCCAAAAACGAAAGCGGAGGCAAACGCGCAATAGGAAAATAATTTCCTGCTGATTCTTTGCATTTACATCTCAAATAATACATTGAGTTTGTCTCCAAAGTTTCATAGAGTTTCGACAAGCCCTCAGTTTATTTTGAATTTCCGACAGTACGCGTGCAATTGCGTTTTTGCCAAAAACGGAAGCGGAGGCAAACGCGCCTTAGGAAAATAATTTCCTGCTGATTTTTTTTATGGACATCTAAATTAATACGTTGAGAGTGTCCCCAAAGTTTCTTAGAGTTTCGACAAGACCTCGATTTATTTTGAATTTCGGAGAGTACGCGTGCAATTGCGTTTTTACCAAAAACGGAAGCGGAGGCAAACGAGCCTTAGGAAAATAATTTCCTACTGTTTTTTTGCATGGAAATCTCAAATAATACATTTAGAGTTTCCCCAAAGTTTCATAGAGTTTCGATAAGACCTAGGTTTATTTTGAATTTCCGACGGTACGCGTGCAATTGCGTTTTTACAAAAATGAAAGCGGAGGCAAACGCGCCTTAGGAAAATAATTTCATGCTGTTTTTTTGCATGTACATCTAAAATAATACATTGAGAGTGTCCCCAAAGTTTCATAGCATTTTGACAAGCCCTCGGTTTATTTTGAATTTCCAACGGTACGCGTGCAATTGCGTTTTTGCCAAAAATAGAAGCGGAGGCAAACGCGCCTTAGGAAAATAATTTCCAGCTGATTTTTTGCATTTACATCACAAATATAACATTGAGAGTGTCCCCAATGTTTCGTAGCGTTTCGACAAGCCCTCGGTTTATTTTGAATTTCTGACGGTACGCGTGCAATTGGGTTATTGCCAAAAACGGAAGCGGAGGCAAACGCGCCTTAGGAAAATAATTTCCTGCTGATTTTTTGCATGGACATCTCAAGTAATACATTGAGAGTGTCCCCAAATATTCTTAGAGTTTCGACAAGCCCTCAGTTTCTTTTGACTTTCCGACAGTACGCGTTAAATTGCATTTTTGCCAAAAACGGAAGCGGAGGCAAACGCGCCTTAGGAAAATGATTTCCTGCTGATCTTTTGCATGGACCTCTAAAATAATACATTGAGAGTGTCCCCAAACTTTCGTAGATTTTCGACAAGCCGTCGGTTTATTTTGACTTTCAGACGGTACGCGTGCAATTGCGATTTTGCCAAAAACGAAAGCGGAGGCAAACGCGCAATAGGAAAATAATTTCCTGCTGATTCTTTGCATTTACATCTCAAATAATACATTGAGTTTGTCTCCAAAGTTTCATAGAGTTTCGACAAGCCCTCAGTTTATTTTGAATTTCCGACAGTACGCGTGCAATTGCGTTTTTGCCAAAAACGGAAGCGGAGGCAAACGCGCCTTAGGAAAATAATTTCCTGCTGATTTTTTTTATGGACATCTAAATTAATACGTTGAGAGTGTCCCCAAAGTTTCTTAGAGTTTCGACAAGACCTCGATTTATTTTGAATTTCAGACAGTACGCGTGCAATTGCGTTTTTACCAAAAACGGAAGCGGAGGCAAACGAGCCTTAGGAAAATAATTTCCTACTGTTTTTTTGCATGGAAATCTCAAATAATACATTTAGAGTTTCCCCAAAGTTTCATAGAGTTTCGATAAGACCTAGGTTTATTTTGAATTTCCGACGGTACGCGTGCAATTGCGTTTTTACAAAAATGAAAGCGGAGGCAAACGCGCCTTAGGAAAATAATTTCATGCTGTTTTTTTGCATGTACATCTAAAATAATACATTGAGAGTGTCCCCAAAGTTTCATAGCATTTTGACAAGCCCTCGGTTTATTTTGAATTTCCAACGGTACGCGTGCAATTGCGTTTTTGCCAAAAATAGAAGCGGAGGCAAACGCGCCTTAGGAAAATAATTTCCAGATGATTTTTTGCATTTACATCACAAATATAACATTTAGAGTGTCCCCAATGTTTCGTAGAGTTTCGACAAGCCCTCAGTTTATTTTGAATTTCCGACAGTACGCGTGCAATTGCATTTTTGCCAAAAACGGAAGCGGAGGCAAACACGCCTTAGGAAAATAATTTCCTGCTGATTTTTTTCATGGACATCTAAAATAATACATTGAGAGTGTCCCCAAAGTTTCGTAGAGTTTCTACAAGCCCTCTTTTTATTTTGACTTTCCGACGGTACGCGCGCAATTGCGTTTTTGCCAAAAACGGAAGCGGAGGCAAACGCGCCTTAGGAAAATAATTTCCTGCTGATTTTTTTCATGTACATCTAAAATAATACATTGAGAGTGTCCCCAAAGTTTCGTATATTTTCGACAAGCCCTCGGTTTATTTTGAATTTCCGACGGTACGCGTGCAATTGTGTTTTTGCAAAAAAATAGAAGCAGAGGCAAACGCGCCTTAGGAAAATAATTTCCAGCTGATTTTTTGAATTTACATCTCAAATATAACATTGAGAGTGTCCCCAATGTTTCGTAGAGTTTCGACAAGCCCTCGGTTTATTTTGAATTTCCGACGATTCTCGTGCAATTGCGTTTTTGCCATAAACGGAAGCGGAGGCAATCGCGCCTTAGGAAAATAATTTCCTTCTGATTTTTTACATGGACATCAAAAATAATACATTGAGAGTTTCCCAAAACATTCATAGACTTTCGACAAGCACTCTATTTATTTTGACTTTCCGATGGTATGCGTGCAATTGAGTTTTTGCCAAAAATGGAAGCGGGGGCAAACGCGCATTAGGAAAATAATTTCCTGCTTATTTTTTGCATGTACATCTAAAATAATACATTGAGAGTGTCCCAAAAGTTTCATAGCGTTTCGACAAGCCCTCGGTTTATTTTGAATTTCTGACGGTACGCGTGCAATTGGGTTATTGCCAAAAACGGAAGCGGAGGCAAACGCGCCTTAGGAAAATAATTTCCTGCTGATTTTTTTCATGGACATCTAAAATAATACATTGAGAGTGTCCCCAAAGTTTCGTAGAGTTTCGACAAGCCCTCATTTTATTTTGACTTTCCGACGGTACGCGGGCAATTGCGTTTTTGCCAAAAACGGAAGCGGAGGCAAACGCGCCTTAGGAAAATAATTTCCTGCTGATTTTTTTCATGTACATCTAAAATAATACATTGAGAGTGTCCCCAAAGTTTCGTATATTTTCGACAAGCCCTCGGTTTATTTTGAATTTCCGACGATACGCGTGCAATTGTGTTTTTGCCAAAAATAGAAGCAGAGGCAAACACGCCTTAGGAAAATAATTTCCAGCTGATTTTTTGCATGTACATCTCAAATATAACATTGAGAGTGTCCCCAATGTTTCGTAGAGTTTCGACAAGCCCTCGGTTTATTTTGAATTTCCGATGATACGCGTGCAATTGCGTTTTTGCCATAAACGGAAGCGGAGGCAAACGCGCCTTAGGAAAATAATTTCCTTCTGATTTTTTGGCATGGACATCTCAAATAATACATTGAGAGTGTCCCCAAAGTTTCATAGAGTTTCAACAAGCCCTCGGTTTATTTTGAATTTCCAACGGTACGCGTTCAATTGCGTTTTTGCCAAAAACGGAAGCGGAGGCAAACGCTCCTTAGGAAAATAATTTCGTTATGATTTTTTTCATGGACATCACAAATAATACATTGAGAGTTTCCCCAAAGTTTCGTAGAGTTTCGACAAGCACTCGGTTTATTTTGACTTTCCGACGGTACGCGTTTAATTGCGTTTTTGCCAAAAACGGAAGCGGAGGCAAACGCGCCTTAGGAAAATAATATCCTTCTGATTTTTTACATGGACATCACAAATAATACATTGAGAGTTTCCCAAAAGTTTCATAGACTTTCGACAAGCACTCGGTTTATTTTGACTTTCCGACGGTACGCGGGCAATTGACTTTTTGCCAAAAAAGGAAGCGGGGGCAAACGCGCATTAGGAAAATAATTTCCTGCTTATTTTTTTCATGTACATCTAAAATAATACATTGAGAGTGTCCCAAAAGTTTCATAGCGTTTCGACAAGCCCTCGGTTTATTTTGAATTTCTGACGGTACGCGTGCAATTGGGTTATTGCCAAAAACGGAAGCGGAGGCAAACGCGCCTTAGGAAAATAATTTCCTGCTGATTTTTTGCATGGACATCTCAAGTAATACATTGAGAGTGTCCCCAAATATTCTTAGAGTTTCGACAAGCCCTCAGTTTCTTTTGACTTTCCGACAGTACGCGTTAAATTGCATTTTTGCCAAAAACGGAAGCGGAGGCAAACGCGCCTTAGGAAAATGATTTCCTGCTGATCTTTTGCATGGACCTCTAAAATAATACATTGAGAGTGTCCCCAAACTTTCGTAGATTTTCGACAAGCCGTCGGTTTATTTTGACTTTCAGACGGTACGCGTGCAATTGCGATTTTGCCAAAAACGAAAGCGGAGGCAAACGCGCAATAGGAAAATAATTTCCTGCTGATTCTTTGCATTTACATCTCAAATAATACATTGAGTTTGTCTCCAAAGTTTCATAGAGTTTCGACAAGCCCTCAGTTTATTTTGAATTTCCGACAGTACGCGTGCAATTGCGTTTTTGCCAAAAACGGAAGCGGAGGCAAACGCGCCTTAGGAAAATAATTTCCTGCTGATTTTTTTTATGGACATCTAAATTAATACGTTGAGAGTGTCCCCAAAGTTTCTTAGAGTTTCGACAAGACCTCGATTTATTTTGAATTTCAGACAGTACGCGTGCAATTGCGTTTTTACCAAAAACGGAAGCGGAGGCAAACGAGCCTTAGGAAAATAATTTCCTACTGTTTTTTTGCATGGAAATCTCAAATAATACATTTAGAGTTTCCCCAAAGTTTCATAGAGTTTCGATAAGACCTAGGTTTATTTTGAATTTCCGACGGTACGCGTGCAATTGCGTTTTTACAAAAATGAAAGCGGAGGCAAACGCGCCTTAGGAAAATAATTTCATGCTGTTTTTTTGCATGTACATCTAAAATAATACATTGAGAGTGTCCCCAAAGTTTCATAGCATTTTGACAAGCCCTCGGTTTATATTGAATTTCCAACGGTACGCGTGCAATTGCGTTTTTGCCAAAAATAGAAGCGGAGGCAAACGCGCCTTAGGAAAATAATTTCCAGATGATTTTTTGCATTTACATCACAAATATAACATTTAGAGTGTCCCCAATGTTTCGTAGAGTTTCGACAAGCCCTCAGTTTATTTTGAATTTCCGACAGTACGCGTGCAATTGCATTTTTGCCAAAAACGGAAGCGGAGGCAAACACGCCTTAGGAAAATAATTTCCTGCTGATTTTTTTCATGGACATCTAAAATAATACATTGAGAGTGTCCCCAAAGTTTCGTAGAGTTTCGACAAGCCCTCTTTTTATTTTGACTTTCCGACGGTACGCGCGCAATTGCGTTTTTGCCAAAAACGGAAGCGGAGGCAAACGCGCCTTAGGAAAATAATTTCCTGCTGATTTTTTTCATGTACATCTAAAATAATACATTGAGAGTGTCCCCAAAGTTTCGTATATTTTCGACAAGCCCTCGGTTTATTTTGAATTTCCGACGGTACGCGTGCAATTGTGTTTTTGCAAAAAAATAGAAGCAGAGGCAAACGCGCCTTAGGAAAATAATTTCCAACTGATTTTTTGAATGTACATCTCAAATATAACATTGAGAGTGTCCCCAATGTTTCGTAGAGTTTCGACAAGCCCTCGGTTTATTTTGAATTTCCGATGATACGCGTGCAATTGCGTTTTTGCCATAAACAGAAGCGGAGGCAATCGCGCCTTAGGAAAATAATTTCCTTCTGATTTTTTACATGGACATCAAAAATAATACATTGAGAGTTTCCCAAAACATTCATAGACTTTCGACAAGCACTCTATTTATTTTGACTTTCCGATGGTATGCGTGCAATTGAGTTTTTGCCAAAAATGGAAGCGGGGGCAAACGCGCATTAGGAAAATAATTTCCTGCTGATTTTTTGCATGGACATCTCAAGTAATACATTGAGAGTGTCCCCAAATATTCTTAGAGTTTCGACAAGCCCTCAGTTTCTTTTGACTTTCCGACAGTACGCGTTAAATTACATTTTTGCCAAAAACGGAAGCGGAGGCAAACGCGCCTTAGGAAAATGATTTCCTGCTGATCTTTTGCATGGACCTCTAAAATAATACATTGAGAGTGTCCCCAAACTTTCGTAGATTTTCGACAAGCCGTCGATTTATTTTGACTTTCAGACGGTACGCGTGCAATTGCGATTTTGCCAAAAACGAATGCGGAGGCAAACGCGCAATAGGAAAATAATTTCCTGCTGATTCTTTGCATTTACATCTCAAATAATACATTGAGTTTGTCTCCAAAGTTTCATAGAGTTTCGACAAGCCCTCAGTTTATTTTGAATTTCCGACAGTACGCGTGCAATTGCGTTTTTGCCAAAAACGGAAGCGGAGGCAAACGCGCCTTAGGAAAATAATTTCCTGCTGATTTTTTTTATGGACATCTAAATTAATACGTTGAGAGTGTCCCCAAAGTTTCTTAGAGTTTCGACAAGACCTCGATTTATTTTGAATTTCAGACAGTACGCGTGCAATTGCGTTTTTACCAAAAACGGAAGCGGAGGCAAACGAGCCTTAGGAAAATAATTTCCTACTGTTTTTTTGCATGGAAATCTCAAATAATACATTTAGAGTTTCCCCAAAGTTTCATAGAGTTTCGATAAGACCTAGGTTTATTTTGAATTTCCGACGGTACGCGTGCAATTGCGTTTTTACAAAAAACGAAAGCGGAGGCAAACGCGCCTTAGGAAAATAATTTCATGCTGTTTTTTTGCATGTACATCTAAAATAATACATTGAGAGTGTCCCCAAAGTTTCATAGCATTTTGACAAGCCCTCGGTTTATTTTGAATTTCCAACGGTACGCGTGCAATTGCGTTTTTGCCAAAAATAGAAGCGGAGGCAAACGCGCCTTAGGAAAATAATTTCCAGCTGATTTTTTGCATTTACAGCACAAATATAACATTGAGAGTGTCCCCAATGTTTCGTAGAGTTTCGACAAGCCCTCAGTTTATTTTGAATTTCCGACAGTACGCGTGCAATTGCATTTTTGCCAAAAACGGAAGCGGAGGCAAACACGCCTTAGGAAAATAATTTCCTGCTGATTTTTTTCATGGACATCTAAAATAATACATTGAGAGTGTCCCCAAAGTTTCGTAGAGTTTCGACAAGCCCTCTTTTTATTTTGACTTTCCGACGGTACGCGCGCAATTGCGTTTTTGCCAAAAACGGAAGCGGAGGCAAACGCGCCTTAGGAAAATAATTTCCTGCTGATTTTTTTCATGTACATCTAAAATAATACATTGAGAGTGTCCCCAAAGTTTCGTATATTTTCGACAAGCCCTCGGTTTATTTTGAATTTCCGACGGTACGCGTGCAATTGTGATTTTGCAAAAAAATAGAAGCAGAGGCAAACACGCCTTAGGAAAATAATTTCCAGCTGATTTTTTGAATGTACATCTCAAATATAACATTGAGAGTGTCCCCAATGTTTCGTAGAGTTTCGACAAGCCCTCGGTTTATTTTGAATTTCCGACGATACGCGTGCAATTGCGTTTTTGCCATAAACGGAAGCGGAGGCAAACGCGCCTTAGGAAAATAATTTCCTTATGATTTTTTTCATGGACATCTCAAATAATACATTGATAATGTCCCCAAAGTTTCATAGAGTTTCAACAAGCCCTCGGTTTATTTTGAATTTCCGACGGTACGCGTTCAATTGCGTTTTTGCCAAAAACGGAAGCGGAGGCAAACGCTCCTTAGGAAAATAATTTCCTGCTTATTTTTTGCATGTACATCTAAAATAATACAATGAGAGTGTCCCAAAAGTTTCATAGCGTTTCGACAAGCCCTCGGTTTATTTTGAATTTCTGACGGTACGCGTGCAATTGGGTTTTTGCCAAAAACGGAAGCGGAGGCAAACGCGCCTTAAGAAAATAATTTCCTGCTGATTTTTTGCATGGACATCTCAAGTAATACATTGAGAGTGTCCCCAAATATTCTTAGAGTTTCGACAAGCCCTAGCTTTATTTTGAATTTACGACAGTACGCGTGCAATTGCAATTTTGCCAAAAACGGAAGCGGAGGCAAACACGCCTTAGGAAAATAATTTCCTGCTGATTTTTTTCATGGACATCTAAAATAATACATTGAGAGTGTCCCCAAAGTTTCGTAGAGTTTCGACAAGCCCTCGTTTTATTTTGACTTTCCGACGGTACGCGGGCAATTGCGTTTTTGCGAAAAACGGAAGCGGAGGCAAACGCGCCTTAGGAAAATAATTTCCTGCTGATTTTTTTCATGTACATCTAAAATAATACATTGATAGTGTCCCCAAAGTTTCGTATATTTTCGACAAGCCCTCGGTTTATTTTGAATTTCCGACGATACGCGTGCAATTGTGTTTTTGTCAAAAATAGAAGCAGAGGCAAACACGCCTTAGGAAAATAATTTCCAGCTGATTTTTTGCATGTACATCTCAAATATAACATTGAGAGTGTCCCCAATGTTTCGTAGAGTTTCGACAAGCCCTCGGTTTATTTTGAATTTCCGACGATACGCGTGCAATTGCGTTTTTGCCATAAACGGAAGCGGAGGCAAATGCGCCTTAGGAAAATAATTTCCTTCTGATTTTTTGCATGGACATCTCAAATAATACATTGATAGTGTCCCCAAAGTTTCATAGAGTTTCAACAAGCCCTCGGTTTATTTTGAATTTCCAATGGTACGCGTTCAATTGCGTTTTTGCCAAAAACGAAAGCGGAGGCAAACGCTCCTTAGGAAAATAATTTCCTTATGATTTTTTGCATGGACATCACAAATAATACATTGAGAGTTTACCCAAAGTTTCATAGAGTTTCGACAAGCAATCGGTTTATTTTGACTTTCCGACGGTACGCGTTCAATTGCGTTTTTGCCAAAAACGGAAGCGGAGGCAAACGCGCCTTAGGAAAATAATTTCCTGCTTATTTTTTGCATGTACATCTAAAATAATACATTGAGAGTGTCCCAAAAGTTTCATAGCGTTTCGACAAGCCCTCGGTTTATTTTGAATTTCTGACGGTACACGTGCAATTGGGTTATTGCCAAAAACGGAAGCGGAGGCAAACGCGCCTTAGGAAAATAATTTCCTGCTGATTTTTTGCATGGACATCTCAAGTAATACATTGAGAGTGTCCCCAAATATTCTTAGAGTTTCGACAAGCCCTCAGTTTCTTTTGACTTTCCGACAGTACGCGTTCAATTGCATTTTTGCCAAAAACGGAAGCGGAGGCAAACGCGCCTTAGGAAAATGATTTCCTACTGATCTTTTGCACGGACATCTAAAATAATACATTGAGAGTGTCCCCAAAGTTTCGTAGATTTTCGACAAGCCGTCGGTTTATTTTGACTTTCAGACGGTACGCGTGCAATTGCGATTTTGCCAAAAATGAAAGCGGAGGCAAACGCGCAATAGGAAAATAATTTCCTGCTGATTTTTTGCATTTACATCTCAAATAATACATTGAGATTGTCCCGAAAGTTTCATAGAGTTTCGACAAGCCCTCAGTTTATTTTGAATTTCCGACAGTACGCGTGCAATTGCGTTTTTGCCAAAAACGGAAGCGGAGGCAAACGCGCCTTAGGAAAATAATTTCCTGCTGATTTTTTTTATGGACATCTATATTAATACTTTGAGAGTGTCCCCAAAGTTTCTTAGAGTTTCGACAAGACCTCGATTTATTTTGAATTTCAGACGGTACGCGTGCAATTGCGTTTTTACCAAAATCGGAAGCGGAGGCAAACGAGCCTTAGGAAAATAATTTCCTACTGTTTTTTTGCATGGAAATCTCAAATAATACATTTAGACTTTCCCCAAAGTTTCATAGAGTTTCGACAAGACCTAGGTTTATTTTGAATTTCCGACGGTACGCGTGCAATTGCGTTTTTACAAAAAACGGAAGCGGAGGCAAACGCGCCTTAGGAAAATAATTTCATGTTGTTTTTTTTGCATGTACATCTAAAATAATACATTGAGAGTGTCCCCAAAGTTTCAAAGCATTTCGACAAGCCCTCGGTTTATTTTGAATTTCCGACGGTACGCGTGCAATTGTGTTTTTGCCAAAAATAGAAGCGGAGGCAAACGCGCCTTAGGAAAATATTTTCCAGCTGATTTTTTGCATGTACATCTCAAATATAACATTGAGAGTTTCCCCAATGTTTCGTAGAGTTTCGACAAGCCCTCAGTTTATTTTGAATTTCCGACGATACGCGTGCAATTGCGTTTTTGCCAAAAACGGAAGCCGAGGCAAACGCGCCTTAGGAAAATAATTTCCTGCTGATTTTTTGCATGGACATCTCAAATAATACATTGAGAGCGTCCCCAAAGTTTCATAGAGTTTTGACAAGCCCTCGGTTTATTTTGAATTTCCGACGGTACGCGTTCAATTGCATTTTTGCCAAAAACAGAAGCGGAGGCAAACGCTCCTTAGGAAAATAATTTCCTTCTGATTTTTTGCATGGACATCACAAATGATACATTGAGAGTTTCCCAAAAGTTTCGTAGAGTTTCGACAAGCACTCGGTTTATTTTGACTTTCCGACGGTACGCGTGCAATTGAGTTTTTGCCAAAAACGGAAGCGTGGGCAAACGCGCATTAGGAAAATAATTTCCTGCTTATTTTTTGCCTGTACATCTAAAATAATACATTGAGAGTGTCCCAAAAGTTTCATAGCGTTTCGACAAGCCCTCGGTTTATTTTGAATTTCTGACGGTACGCGTGCAGTTGCGTTTTTGCCAAAAACGGAAGAGGAGGCAAATGCACCTTAGGAAAATAATTTCCTGCTTATTTTTTGCATGGACATCTCAATTAATACATTGAGAGTGTCCGCAAATATTCTTAGAGTTTCGACAAGCCCTCAGTTTCTTTTGACTTTTCGACAGTACGCGTGCAATTGCATTTTTGCCAAAAACGGTAGCGGAGGCAAACGCGCCTTAGGAAATTCATTTCCTGCTGATTTTTTTCATGGACATCTAAAATAATACATTGAGAGTGTCCCCAATGTTTCGTAGAGTTTCGACAAGCCCTCGGTTTATTTTGACTTAGAGACGGTACGCGTGCAATTACGATTTTGCCAAAAACGAAACCGGAGTCAAACGCGCATTAGGAAAATAATTTCCTGCTGATTTTTTGCATTTACATCTCAAATAATACATTGAGAGTGTCCCTAAAGTTTCATAGCATTTCGACAAGCCCTCGGTTTATTTTGAATTTCCGACGATACGCGTGCAATTGCGTTTTTGCCAAAAATAGAAGCAGAAGCAAACGCGCCTTAGGAAAATAATTTCCAGTTGATTTTTTGCATGTACATCTCAAATAAAACATCTAGAGTGTCCCCAATGTTTCGTAGAGTTTCGACAAGCCCTCGGTTAATTTTGAATTTCCGACGATACGCGTGCAATTGCGTTTTTGCCATAAATGGAAGCGGAGGCACACGCGCCTTAGGAAAATAATTTCCTTCTGATTTTTTGCATGGACATCTCAAATAATACATTGAGAGTGTCCCCAAAGTTTCATAGAGTTTCAACAAGCCCTCGGTTTATTTTGAATTTCCGACGGTACGCGTTCAATTGCGTTTTTGCCAAAAACGGAAGCGGAGGCAAACGCGCCTTAGGAAAATAATTTCCTGCTGATTTGTTGCATGGACATCTCAAGTAATACATTGAGAGTGTACCCAAATATTCTTAGAGTTTCGACAAGCCCTAGCTTTATTTTGAATTTCCGACAGTACGCGTGCAATTGCAATTTTGCCAAAAACGGAAGCGGAGGCAAACACGCCTTAGGAAAATAATTTCCTGCTGATTTTTTTCATGGACATCTAAAATAATACATTGAGAGTGTCCCCAAAGTTTCGTAGAGTTTCGACAAGCCCTCGTTTTATTTTGACTTTCTGACGGTACGCGGGCAATTGCGTTTTTGCGAAAAACGGAAGCGGAGGCAAACGCGCCTTAGGAAAATAATTTCCTGCTGATTTTTTTCATGTACATCTAAAATAATACATTGAGAGTGTCCCCAAAGTTTCGTATATTTTCGACAAGCCCTCGGTTTATTTTGAATTTCCGACGATACGCGTGCAATTGTGTTTTTGTCAAAAATAAAAGCAGAGGCAAACACGCCTTAGGAAAATAATTTCCAGCTGATTTTTTGCATGTACATCTCAAATATAACATTGAGAGTGTCCCAAATGTTTCGTAGAGTTTCGACAAGCCCTCGGTTTCTTTTGAATTTCCGACGATACGCGTGCAATTACGTTTTTGCCATAAACCGAAGCGGAGGCAAACGCGCCTTAGGAAAATAATTTCCTTCTGATTTTTTGCATGGACATCTCAAATAATACATTGAGAGTGTCCCCAAAGTTTCATAGAGTTTCAACAAGCCCTCGGTTTATTTTGAATTTCCAACGGTACGCGTTCAATTGCGTTTTTGCCAAAAACGGAACCGGAGGCAAACGCTCCTTAGGAAAATAATTTCCTTATGATTTTTTGCATGGACATCACAAATAATACATTGAGAGTTTACCCAAAGTTTCGTAGAGTTTCGACAAGCAATCGGTTTATTTTGACTTTCCGACGGTACGCGTTCAATTTCGTTTTTGCCAAAAACGGAAGCGGAGGCAAACGCGCCTTAGGAAAATAATTTCCTTCTGATTTTTTACATGGACATCACAAATAATACATTGAGAGTTTACCAAAAGTTTCGTAGACTTTCGACAAGCACTCAGTTTATTTTGACTTTCCAACGGTACGCGTGCAATTGAGTTTTTGCCAAAAATGAAAGCGGGGGCAAACGCGCATTAGGAAAATAATTTCCTGCTTATTTTTTGCATGTACATCTAAAGTAATACATTGAGAGTGTCCCCAAAGTTTCATAGCGTTTCGACAAGCCCTCGGTTTATTTTGAATTTCTGACGGTACACGTGCAATTGGGTTATTGCCAAAAACGGAAGCGGAGGCAAACGCGCCTTAGGAAAATAATTTCCTGCTGATTTTTTGCATGGACATCTCAAGTAATACATTGAGAGTTTCCCCAAATATTCTTAGAGTTTCGACAAGCCCTCAGTTTCTTTTGACTTTCTGACAGTCCGCGTTCAATTGCATTTTTGCCAAAAACGGAAGCGGAGGCAAACGTGCCTTAGGAAAATGATTTCCTACTGATCTTTTGCATGGACATCTAAAATAATACATTGAGAGTGTCCCCAAAGTTTCGTAGATTTTCGACAAGCCGTCGGTTTATTTTGACTTTCAGACGGTACGCGTGCAATTGCGATTTTGCCAAAAACGAAAGCGGAGGCAAACGCGCAATAGGAAAATAATTTCCTGCTGATTTTTTGCATTTACATCTCAAATAATACATTGAGATTGTCCCCAAAGTTTCATAGAGTTTCGACAAGCCCTCAGTTTATTTTGAATTTCCGACAGTACGCGTGCAATTGCGTTTTTGCCAAAAACGGAAGCGGAGGCAAACGCGCCTTAGGAAAATAATTTCCTGCTGATTTTTTTTATGGACATCTAAATTAATACTTTGAGAGTGTCCCCATAGTTTCTTAGAGTTTCGACAAGACCTCGATTTATTTTGAATTTCAGACGGTACGCGTGCAATTGCGTTTTTACCAAAAACGGAAGCGGAGGCAAACGAGCCTTAGGAAAATAATTTCCTACTGTTTTTTTGCATGGAAATCTCAAATAATACATTTAGAGTTTCCCCAAAGTTTCATAGAGTTTCGACAAGACCTAGGTTTATTTTGAATTTCCGACGGTACGCGTGCAATTGCGTTTTTACAAAAAAAGGAAGCGGAGGCAAACGCGCCTTAGGAAAATAATTTCATGTTGTTTTTTTGCATGTACATCTAAAATAATACATTGAGAGTGTCCCCAAAGTTTCAAAGCATTTCGACAAGCCCTCGGTTTATTTTGAATTTCCGACGGTACGCGTGCAATTGTGTTTTTGCCAAAAATAGAAGCGGAGGCAAACGCGCCTTAGGAAAATAATTTCCAGCTGATTTTTTGCATGTACATCTCAAATATAACATTGAGAGTGTCCCCAATGTTTCGTATAGTTTCGACAAGCCCTCATTTTATTTTGAATTTCCGACGATACGCGTGCAATTGCGTTTTTGCCAATAACGGAAGCCGAGG
This sequence comes from Vicia faba, assembly GCA_948472305.1. NCBI lineage: Eukaryota > Viridiplantae > Streptophyta > Magnoliopsida > Fabales > Fabaceae > Vicia > Vicia faba. The sequence goes on from OX451735.1 coordinate 1,219,164,174, forward strand.
CAAACGCGCCTTAGGAAAATAATTTCCTGCTGATTTTTTGCATGGACATCTCAAATAATACATTGAGAGCGTCCCCAAAGTTTCATAGAGTTTTGACAAGCCCTCGGTTTATTTTGAATTTTCGACGGTACGCGTTCAATTGCATTTTTGCAAAAAACGGAAGCGGAGGCAAACGCTCCTTAGGAAAATAATTTCCTTCTGATTTTTTGCATGGACATCACAAATGATACATTGAGAGTTTCCCAAAAGTTTCGTAGAGTTTCGACAAGTACTCGGTTTATTTTGACTTTCCGACGGTACGCGTGCAATTGAGTTTTTGCCAAAAACGGAAGCGTGGGCAAACGCGCATTAGGAAAATAATTTCCTGCTTATTTTTTTTATGTACATCTAAAATAATACATTGAGAGTGTCCCAAAAGTTTCATAGCGTTTCGACAAGCCCTCGGTTTATTTTGAATTTCTGACGGTACGCGTGCAGTTGCGTTTTTGCCAAAAACGGAAGAGGAGGCAAACGCGCCTTAGGAAAATAATTTCCTGCTTATTTTTTGCATGGACATCTCAATTAATACATTGAGAGTGTCCCCAAATATTCTTAGAGTTTCGACAAGCCCTCAGTTTCTTTTGACTTTTCGACAGTACGCGTGCAATTGCATTTTTGCCAAAAACGGTAGCGGAGGCAAACGCGCCTTAGGAAATTTATTTCCTGCTGATTTTTTTCATGGACATCTAAAATAATACATTGAGAGTGTCCCCAAAGTTTCGTAGAGTTTCGACAAGCCCTCGGTTTATTTTGACTTAGAGACGGTACGCGTGCAATTACGATTTTGCCAAAAACGAAAGCGGAGTCAAACGCGCATTAGGAAAACAATTTCCTGCTGATTTTTTGCATTTACATCTCAAATAATACATTGAGAGTGTCCCTAAAGTTTCATAGCATTTCGACAAGCCCTCGGTTTATTTTGAATTTCCGACGATACGCGTGCAATTGCGTTTTTGCCAAAAATAGAAGCAGAAGCAAACGCGCCTTAGGAAAATAATTTCCAGTTGATTTTTTGCATGTACATCTCAAATAAAACATCGAGAGTGTCCCCAATGTTTCGTAGAGTTTCGACAAGCCCTCGGTTAATTTTGAATTTCCGACGATACGCGTGCAATTGAGTTTTTGCCATAAATGGAAGCGGAGGCACACGCGCCTTAGGAAAATAATTTCCCTCTGATTTTTTGCATGGACATCTCAAATAATACATTGAGAGTGTCCCCAAAGTTTCATAGAGTTTCAACAAGCCCTCGGTTTATTTTGAATTTCCGACGGTACGCGTTCAATTGCGTTTTTGCCAAAAACGGAAGCGGAGGCAAACGCGCCTTAGGAAAATAATTTCCTGCTGATTTTTTGCATGGACATCTCAAGTAATACATTGAGAGTGACCCCAAATATTCTTAGAGTTTCGACAAGCCCTAGCTTTATTTTGAATTTCCGACAGTACGCGTGCAATTGCAATTTTGCCAAAAACGGAAGCGGAGGCAAACACGCCTTAGGAAAATAATTTCCTGCTGATTTTTTTCATGGACATCTAAAATAAAACATTGAGAGTGTCCCCAAAGTTTCGTAGAGTTTCGACAAGCCCTCGGTTTATTTTGACTTAGAGACGGTACGCGTGCAATTACGATTTTGCCAAAAACGAAAGCGGAGTCAAACGCGCATTAGGAAAATAATTTCCTGCTGATTTTTTGCATTTACATCTCAAATAATACATTGAGAGTGTCCCTAAAGTTTCATAGCATTTCGACAAGCCCTCGGTTAATTTTCAATTTCCGACGATACGCGTGCAATTGCGTTTTTGCCAAAAATAGAAGCAGAAGCAAACGCGCCTTAGGAAAATAATTTCCAGTTGATTTTTTGCATGGACATCTCAAATAATACATTGAGAGTGTCCCCAAAGTTTCATAGAGTTTCAACAAGCCCTCGGTTTATTTTGAATTTCCGACGGTACGCGTTCAATTGCGTTTTTGCCAAAAACGGAAGCGGAGGCAAACGCGCCTTAGGAAAATAATTTCCTGCTGATTTTTTGCATGGACATCTCAAGTAATAAATTGAGAGTGTCCCCAAATATTCTTAGAGTTTCGACAAGCCCTAGCTTTATTTTGAATTTCCGACAGTACGCGTGCAATTGCAATTTTGCCAAAAACGGAAGCGGAGGCAAACACGCCTTAGGAAAATAATTTCCTGCTGATTTTTTTCATGGACATCTAAAATAATACATTGAGAGTGTCCCCAAAGTTTCGTAGAGTTTCGACAAGCCCTCATTTTATTTTGACTTTCTGACGGTACGCGGGCAATTGCGTTTTTGTGAAAAACGGAAGCGGAGGCAAACGCGCCTTAGGAAAATAATTTCCTGCTGATTTTTTTCATGTACATCTAAAATAATACATTGAGAGTGTCCCCAAAGTTTCGTATATTTTCGACAAGCCCTCAGTTTATTTTGAATTTCCGACGATACGCGTGCAATTGTGTTTTTGTCAAAAATAGAAGCAGAGGCAAACACGCCTTAGGAAAATAATTTCCAGCTGATTTTTTGCACGTACATCTCAAATATAACATTGAGAGTGTCCCAAATGTTTCGTAGAGTTTCGGCAAGCCCTCGGTTTATTTTGAATTTCCGACGATACGCGTGCAATTGCGTTTTTGCCATAAACGGAAGCGGAGGCAAACGCGCCTTAGGAAAATAATTTCCTTCTTATTTTTTGCATGGACATCTCAAATAATACATTGAGAGTGTCCCCAAAGTTTCATAGAGTTTCAACAAGCCCTCGGTTTATTTTGAATTTCCAACGGTACGCGTTCAATTGCGTTTTTGCCAAAAACGGAAGCGGAGGCAAACGCTCCTTAGGAAAATAATTTCCTTATGATTTTTTGCATGGACATCACAAATAATACATTGAGTTTACCCAAAGTTTCGTAGAGTTTCGACAAGCAATCGGTTTATTTTGACTTTCCGACGGTACGCGTTCAATTGCGTTTTTGCCAAAAACGGAAGCGGAGGCAAACGCGCCTTAGTAAAATCATTTCCTTCTGATTTTTTACATGGACATCACAAATAATACATTGAGAGTTTACCAAAAGTTTCGTAGACTTTCGACAAGCACTCAGTTTATTTTGACTTTCCAACGGTACGCGTGCAATTGAGTTTCTGCCAAAAATGAAAGCGGGGGCAAACGCGCATTAGGAAAATAATTTCCTGCTTATTTTTTGCATGTACATCTAAAATAATACATTGAGAGTGTCCCCAAAGTTTCATAGCGTTTCGACAAGCCTTCGGTTTATTTTGAATTTCTGACGGTACACGTGCAATTGGGTTATTGCCAAAAACGGAAGCGGAGGCAAACGCGCCTTAGGAAAATAATTTCCTGCTGATTTTTTGCATGGACATCTCAAGTAATACATTGAGAGTGTCCCCAAATATTCTTAGAGTTTCGAAAAGCCCTCAGTTTCTTTTGACTTTCTGACAGTACGCGTTCAATTGCATTTTTGCCAAAAACGGAAGCGGAGGCAAACGCGCCTTAGGAAAATGATTTCCTACTGATCTTTTGCATGGACATCTAAAATAATACATTGAGAGTGTCCCCAAAGTTTCAAAGCATTTCGACAAGGCCTCGGTTTATTTTGAATTTCCGACGGTACGCGTGCAATTGTGTTTTTGCCAAAAATAGAAGCGGAGGCAAACGCGCCTTAGGAAAATAATTTCCAGCTGATTTTTTGCATGTACATCTAAAATATAACATTGAGAGTGTCCCCAATGTTTCGTATAGTTTCGACAAGCCCTCATTTTATTTTGAATTTCCGACGATACGCGTGCAATATCGTTTTTGCCAAAAACGGAAGCCGAGGCAAACGCGCCTTAGGAAAATAATTTCCTGCTGATTTTTTGCATGGACATCTCAAATAATACATTGAGAGCGTCCCCAAAGTTTCATAGAGTTTTGACAAGCCCTCGGTTTATTTTGAATTTTCGACGGTACGCGTTCAATTGCATTTTTGCCAAAAACGGAAGCGGAGGCAAACGCTCCTTAGGAAAATAATTTCCTTCTGATTTTTTGCATGGACATCACAAATGATACATTGAGAGTTTCCCAAAAGTTTCGTAGAGTTTCGACAAGTACTCGGTTTATTTTGACTTTCCGACGGTACGCGTGCAATTGAGTTTTTGCCAAAACCGGAAGCGTGGGCAAACGCGCATTAGGAAAATAATTTCCTGCTTATTTTTTTTATTTACATCTAAAATAATACATTGAAAGTGTCCCAAAAGTTTCATAGCGTTTCGACAAGCCCTCGGTTTATTTTGAATTTTTGACGGTACGCGTGCAGTTGCGTTTTTGCCAAAAACGGAAGAGGAGGCAAACGCGCCTTAGGAAAATAATTTCCTGCTTATTTTTTTCATGGACATCTCAATTAATACATTGAGAGTGTCCCCAAATATTCTTAGAGTTTCGACAAGCCCTCAGTTTCTTTTGACTTTTCGACAGTACGCGTGCAATTGCATTTTTGCAAAAAACGGTAGCGGAGGCAAACGCGCCTTAGGAAATTTATTTCCTGCTGATTTTTTTCATGGACATCTAAAATAATAAATTGAGAGTGTCCCCAAAGTTTCGTAGAGTTTCGACAAGCCCTCGGTTTATTTTGACTTAGAGACGGTACGCGTGCAATTACGATTTTGCCAAAAACGAAAGCAGAGTCAAACGCGCATTAGGAAAATAATTTCCTGCTGATTTTTTGCATTTACATCTCAAATAATACATTGAGAGTGTCCATAAAGTTTCATAGCATTTCGACAAGCCCTCGGTTTATTTTGAATTTCCGACGATACGCGTGCAATTGCAATTTTTTCCAAAAATAGAAGTAGAAGCAAACGCGCCTTAGGAAAATAATTTCCAGTTGATTTTTTGCATGTACATCTCAAATAAAACATCGAGAGTGTCCCCAATGTTTCGTAGAGTTTCGACAAGCCCTCGGTTTATTTTGAATTTCCGACGATACGCGTGCAATTGCGTTTTTGCCATAAATGGAAGCGGAGGCACACGCGCCTTAGGAAAATAATTTCCTTCTGATTTTTTGCATGGACATCTCAAATAATACATTGAGAGTGTCCCCAAAGTTTCATAGAGTTTCAACAAGCCCTCGGTTTATTTTGAATTTCCGACGGTACGCGTTCAATTGCGTTTTTGCCAAAAACGGAAGCGGAGGCAAATGCTCCTTAGGAAAATAATTTATTTATGATTTTTTGAATGGACATCACAAATAATACATTGAGAGTTTCCCCAAAGTTTCGTAGAGTTTCGACAAGCACTCGGTTTATTTTGACTTTCCGACGGTACGCGTTCAATTGCGTTTTTGCCAAAAACGGAAGCGGAGGCAAACGCGCCTTAGGAAAATAATTTCCTTCTGATTTTTTACATGGACATCACTAATAATACATTGAGAGTTTCCCAAAAGTTTCGTAGACTTTCGACAAGCACTCGGTTTATTTTGACTTTCCGACGGTACGCGTGCAATTGAGTTTTTGCCAAAAACGGAAGCGGGGGCAAACGCGCATTAGGAAAATAATTTCCTGCTTATTTTTTGCATGTACATCTAAAATAATACATTGAGAGTTTCCCAAAAGTTTCATAGCGTTTCGACAAGCCCTCGGTTTATTTTGAATTTCTGACGGTACGCGTGCAATTGGGTTTTTGCCAAAAACGGAAGCGGAGGCAAACGCGCCTTAGGAAAATAATTTTCTGCTGATTTTTTGCATGGACATCTCAAGTAATACATTGAGAGTGTCCCAAAAGTTTCATAGCGTTTCGACAAGCCCTCAGTTTCTTTTGACTTTTCGACAGTACGCATTCAATTGCATTTTTGCCAAAAACAGAAGCGGAGGCAAACGCGCCTTTGGAAAATGATTTCCTGCTGTTTTTTTGCATGGACATCTAAACTAATACATTGAGAGTGTCCCCAAAGTTTCGTAGATTTTCGACAAGCCGTCGGTTTATTTTGACTTTCAGACGGTACGCGTGCAATTGCGATTTTGCCAAAAACGAAGGCGAAGGCAAACACGCAATAGGAAAATAATTTCCTGCTGATTTTTTGCATTTACATCTCAAATAATACATTGAGATTGTCCCCAAAGTTTCATAGAGTTTCGACAAGCCCTCAGTTTATTTTGAATTTCCGACAGTACGCGTGCAATTGCGTTTTTGCCAAAAACGGAAGCGGAGGCAAACGCGCCTTAGGAAAATAATTTCCTGCTGATTTTTTTTATGGACATCTAAATTAATACATTGAGAGTGTCCCCAAAGTTTCTTAGAGTTTCGACAAGACCTCGATTTATTTTGAATTTCAGACGGTACGCGTGCAATTGCGTTTTTGCCAAAAACGGAAGCGGAGGAAAACGAGCCTTAGTAAAATAATTTCCTACTGTTTTTTTGCATGGAAATCTCAAATAGTACATTTAGAGTTTCCCCAAAGTTTCATAGAGTTTCGACAAGACCTCGGTTTATTTTGAATTTCCGACTGTACTCGTGCAATTGCGTTTTTACAAAAAACGGAAGCGGAGGCAAACGCGCCTTAGGAAAATAATTTCATGCTGTTTTTTTGCATGTACATCTAAGATAATACATTGAGAGTGTCCCCAAAGTTTCATAGCATTTCGACAAGCCCTCGGTTTATTTTGAATTTCCGACGGTACGCGTGCAATTGCGTTTTTGCCAAAAATAGAAGCGGAGGCAAACGCGCCTTATGAAAATAATTTCCAGCTAATTTTTTGCATGTACATCTCAAATATAACATTGAGAGTGTCCCCAATGTTTCGTAGAGTTTCGACAAGCCCTCAGTTTATTTTGAATTTCCGACGATACGCGTGCAATTGCGTTTTTGCCAAAAACGGAAGCCGAGGCAAACGCGCCTTAGGAAAATAATTTCCTGCTGATTTTTTGCATGGACATCTCAAATAATACATTGAGAGCGTCCCCAAAGTTTCATAGAGTTTTGACAAGCCCTCATTTTATTTTGAATTTCCGACGGTACGCGTTCAATTGCATTTTTGCCAAAAACGGAAGCGGAGGCAAACTCTCCTTAGGAAAACAATTTCCTTCTGAGTTTTTGCATGGACATCACAAATAATACATTGAGAGTTTCCCAAAAGTTTCGTAGAGTTTCGACAAGCACTCGGTTTATTTTGACTTTCCGACGGTACGCGTGCAATTGAGTTTTTGCCAAAAACGGAAGCGGGGGCAAACGGGCATTAGGAAAATAATTTCCTGCTTATTTTTTGCATGTACATCTAAAATAATACATTGAGAGTGTCCCAAAAGTTTCATAGCGTTTCGACAAGCCCTCGGTTTATTTTGAATTTCTGACGGTACGCGTGCAGTTGCGTTTTTGCCAAAAACGGAAGAGGAGGCAAACGCGCCTTAGGAAAATAATTTCCTGCTTATTTTTTGCATGGACATCTCAATTAATACATTGAGAGTGTCCCCAAATATTCTTAGAGTTTCGAAAAGCCCTCAGTTTCGTTTGACTTTTCGACAGTACGCGTGCAATTGCATTTTTGCCAAAAACGGAAGCGGAGGCAAACGCGCCTTAGGAAAATAATTTCCTGCTGATTTTTTTCATGGACATCTAAAATAATACATTGAGAGTGTCCCCAAAGTTTCGTAGAGTTTCAACAAGCCCTCGGTTTATTTTGACTTTCAGACGGTACGCGTGCAATTACGATTTTGCCAAAAACGAAAGCGGAGTCAAACGCGCCTTAGGAAAATAATTTCCTGCTGATTTTTTGCATGGACATCTCAAATAATACATTGAGAGCGTCCCCAAAGTTTCATAGAGTTTTGACAAGCCCTCATTTTATTTTGAATTTCCGACGGTACGCGTTCAATTGCATTTTTGCCAAAAACGGAAGCGGAGGCAAACGCTCCTTAGAAAAACAATTTCCTTCTGAGTTTTTGCATGGACATCACAAATAATACATTGAGAGTTTCCCAAAAGTTTCGTAGAGTTTCGACAAGCACTCGGTTTATTTTGACTTTCCGACGGTACGCGTGCAATTGAGTTTTTGCCAAAAATGGAAGCGGGGGCAAACGCGCATTAGGAAAATATTTTCCTGCTTATTTTTTGCATGTACATCTAAAATAATACATTGAGAGTGTCCCAAAAGTTTCATAGCGTTTCGACAAGCCCTCGGTTTATTTTGAATTTCTGACGGTACGCGTGCAGTTGCGTTTTTGCCAAAAACGGAAGAGGAGGCAAACGCGCCTTAGGAAAATAATTTCCTGCTTATTTTTTCCATGGACATCTCAATTAATACATTGAGAGTGTCCCCAAATATTCTTAGAGTTTCGACAAGCCCTCAGTTTCTTTTGACTTTTCGACAGTACGCGTGCAATTGCATTTTTGCCAAAAACGGAAGCGGAGGCAAACGCGCCTTAGGAAAATAATTTCCTGCTGATTTTTTCATGGACATCTAAAATAATACATTGAGAGTGTCCCCAAAGTTTCGTAGAGTTTCAACAAGCCCTCGGTTTATTTTGACTTTCAGATGGTACGCGTGCAATTACGATTTTGCCAAAAACGAAAGCGGAGTCAAACGCGCATTAGGAAAATAATTTCCTGCTGATTTTTTGCATTTACATCTCAAATAATACATTGCGAGTGTCCCTAAAGTTTCATAGAATTTCGACAAGCCCTCGGTTTATTTTGAATTTCCGACGATACGCGTGCAATTGCGTTTTTGCCAAAAATAGAAGCAGAGGCAAACGCGCCTTAGGAAAATAATTTCCTGCTGATTTTTTTTATGGACATCTAAATTAATACATTGAGAGTGTCCCGAAAGTTTCTTAGAGTTTCGACAAGACCTCGATTTATTTTGAATTTCAGACGATACGCGTGCAATTGTGTTTTTGCCAAAAACCGAAGCGGAGGCAAACGAGCCTTAGTAAAATAATTTCCTACTGTTTTTTTGCATGGAAATCTCAAAGAGTACATTTAGAGTTTCCCCAAAGTTTCATAGAGTTTCGACAAGACCTCGGTTTATTTTGAATTTCCGACTGTACTCGTGCAATTGCGTTTTTACAAAAAACGGAAGCGGAGGCAAACGCGCCTTAGGAAAATAATTTCATGCTGTTTTTTTGCATGTACATCTAAGATAATACATTGAGAGTGTCCCCAAAGTTTCATAGCATTTCGACAAGCCCTCGATTTATTTTGAATTTCCGACGGTACGCGTGCAATTGCGTTTTTGCCAAAAATAGAAGCGGAGGCCAACGCGCCTTAGGAAAATAATTTCCAGCTGATTTTTTGCATGTACATCTCAAATATAACATTGAGAGTGTCTCCAATGTTTCGTAGAGTTTTGACAAGCCCTCGGTTTATTTTGAATTTCCGAAGGTACGCGTTCAATTGCATTTTTGCCAAAAACGGAAGCGGAGGCAAACGCTCCTTAGGAAAACAATTTCCTTCTGAGTTTTTGCATGGACATCACAAATAATACATTGATAGTTTCCCAAAAGTTTCGTAGAGTTTCGACAAGCACTCGGTTTATTTTGACTTTCTGACGGTACGCTTGCAGTTGCGTTTTTGCCAAAAACGGAAGAGGAGGCAAACGTGCCTTAGGAAAAATAATTTCCTGCTTATTTTTTGCATGGACATCTCAATTAATACATTGAGAGTGTCCCCAAATATTCTTAGAGTTTCGACAAGCCCTCGGTTTCTTTTGACTTTTCGACAGTACGCGTGCAATTGCATTTTTGCCAAAAACGAAAGCGGAGGCAAACGCGCCTTAGGAAAATAATTTCCTGCTGATTTTTTTCATGGACATCTAAAATAATACATTGAGAGTGTCCCCAAAGTTACGTAGAGTTTCGACAAGCCCTCGGTTTATTTTGACTTTCAGACGGTACGCTTGCAATTATGATTTTGCCAAAAACGAAAGCGGAGTCAAACGCGCATTAGGAAAATAATTTCCTGCTCATTTTTTGCATTTACATCTCAAATAATACATTGAGAGTGTCCCTAAAGTTTCATAGCATTTCGAAAAGCCCTCGGTTTATTTTGAATTTCCGACGGTACGCGTGCAATTGCGTTTTTGCCAAAAATAGAAGCGGAGGCAAACGCGCCTTAGGAAAATAATTTCCAGCTGATTTTTTTCATGTACATCTCAAATATAACATTGAGAGTGTCCCCAATGTTTCGTATAGTTTCGACAAGCCCTCAGTTTATTTTGAATTTCCGACGATACGCGTGCAATTGCGTTTTTGCCAAAAACGGAAGCCGAGGCAAACGCTCCTTAGGAAAATAATTTCCTGCTGATTTTTTGCATGGACATCTCAAATAATACATTGAGAGCGTCCCCAAAGTTTCATAGAGTTTTGAAAAGCCCTCGGTTTATTTTGAATTTCCGACGGTACGCGTTCAATATCATTTTTGCCAAAAAAGGAAGCGGAGGCAAACGCTACTTAGGAAAATAATTTCCTTCTGATTTTTTGCATGGACATCACAAATAATACATTGAGAGTTTCCCAAAAGTTTCGTAGAGTTTCGACAAGCACTCGGTTTATTTTGACTTTCCGACGGTACGTGTGGAATTGAGTTTTTGTCAAAAACGGAAGCGTGGGCAAACGCGCATTAGGAAAATAATTTCCTGCTTATTTTTTGCATGTACATCTAAAATAATACATTGAGAGTGTCCCAAAAGTTTCATAGCGTTTCGACAAGCCCTCGGTTTATTTTGAATTTCTGACGGTACGCGTGCAGTTGCGTTTTTGCCAAAAACGGAAGAGGAGGCAAACGCGCCTTAGGAAAATAATTTCCTGCTTATTTTTTTCATGGACATCTCAATTAATACATTGAGAGTGTCCCCAAAGATTCATAGTGTTTCGATAAGCCCTTAGTTTATTTTGACTTTCCGACGGTACGCGTGCAATTGCGATTTTGCCAAAAACGGAAGCGGAGGCAAACGCGCCTTAGGAAAATAATTTCCTGCTGATTTTTTCATGGACATCTAAAATAATACATTGAGAGTGTCCCCAAAGTTTCGTAGAGTTTCAACAAGCCCTCGGTTTATTTTGACTTTCAGACGGTACGCGTGCAATTACGATTTTGCCAAAAACGAAAGCGGAGTCAAACGCGCATTAGGAAAATAATTTCCTGCTGATTTTTTGCATTTACATCTCAAATAATACATTGCGAGTGTCCCTAAAGTTTCATAGAATTTCGACAAGCCCTCGGTTTATTTTGAATTTCCGACGATACGCGTGCAATTGCGTTTTTGCCAAAAATAGAAGCAGAGGCAAACGCGCCTTAGGAAAATAATTTCCTGCTGATTTTTTTTATGGACATCTAAATTAATACATTGAGAGTGTCCCGAAAGTTTCTTAGAGTTTCGACAAGACCTCGATTTATTTTGAATTTCAGACGTTACGCGTGCAATTGTGTTTTTGCCAAAAACCGAAGCGGAGGCAAACGAACCTTAGTAAAATAATTTCCTACTGTTTTTTTGCATGGAAATCTCAAAGAGTACATTTAGAGTTTCCCCAAAGTTTCATAGAGTTTCGACAAGACCTCGGTTTATTTTGAATTTCCGACTGTACTCGTGCAATTGCGTTTTTACAAAAAACGGAAGCGGAGGCAAACGCGCCTTAGGAAAATAATTTCATGCTGTTTTTTTGCATGTACATCTAAGATAATACATTGAGAGTGTCCCCAAAGTTTCATAGCATTTCGACAAGCCCTCGGTTTATTTTGAATTTCCGACGGTACGCGTGCAATTGCGTTTTTGCCAAAAATAGAAGCGGAGGCCAACGCGCCTTAGGAAAATAATTTCCAGCTGATTTTTTGCATGTACATCTCAAATATAACATTGAGAGTGTCTCCAATGTTTCGTAGAGTTTTGACAAGCCCTCGGTTTATTTTGAATTTCCGAAGGTACGCGTTCAATTGCATTTTTGCCAAAAACGGAAGCGGAGGCAAACGCTCCTTAGGAAAACAATTTCCTTCTGAGTTTTTGCATGGACATCACAAATAATACATTGATAGTTTCCAAAAAGTTTCGTAGAGTTTCGACAAGCACTCGGTTTATTTTGACTTTCTGACGGTACGCTTGCAGTTGCGTTTTTGCCAAAAACGGAAGAGGAGGCAAACGTGCCTTAGGAAAAATAATTTCCTGCTTATTTTTTGCATGGACATCTCAATTAATACATTGAGAGTGTCCCCAAATATTTTTAGAGTTTCGACAACCCCTCAGTTTCTTTTGACTTTTCGACAGTACGCGTGCAATTGCATTTTTGCCAAAAACGAAAGCGGAGGCAAACGCGCCTTAGGAAAATAATTTCCTGCTGATTTTTTTCATGGACATCTAAAATAATACATTGAGAGTGTCCCCAAAGTTACGTAGAGTTTCGACAAGCCCTCGGTTTATTTTGACTTTCAGACGGTACGCTTGCAATTATGATTTTGCCAAAAACGAAAGCGGAGTCAAACGCGCATTAGGAAAATAATTTCCTGCTGATTTTTTGCATTTACATCTCAAATAATACATTGAGAGTGTCCCTAAAGTTTCATAGCATTTCGACAAGCCCTCGGTTTATTTTGAATTTCCGACGGTACGCGTGCAATTGCGTTTTTGCCAAAAATAGAAGCGGAGGCAAACGCGCCTTAGGAAAATAATTTCCAGCTGATTTTTTTCATGTACATCTCAAATATAACATTGAGAGTGTCCCCAATGTTTCGTATAGTTTCGACAAGCCCTCAGTTTATTTTGAATTTCCGACGATACGCGTGCAATTGCGTTTTTGCCAAAAACGGAAGCCGAGGCAAACGCTCCTTAGGAAAATAATTTCCTGCTTATTTTTTGCATGGACATCTCAAATAATACATTGAGAGCGTCCCCAAAGTTTCATAGAGTTTTGAAAAGCCCTCGGTTTATTTTGAATTTCCGACGGTACACGTTCAATATCATTTTTGCCAAAAACGGAAGCGGAGGCAAACGCTACTTAGGAAAATAATTTCCTTCTGATTTCTTGCATGGACATCACAAATAATACATTGAGAGTTTCCCAAAAGTTTCGTAGAGTTTCGACAAGCACTCGGTTTATTTTGACTTTCCGACGGTACGTGTGGAATTGAGTTTTTGTCAAAAACGGAAGCGGGGGCAAACGCGCATTAGGAAAATAATTTCCTGCTTATTTTTTGCATGTACATCTAAAATAATACATTGAGAGTGTCCCAAAAGTTTCATAGCGTTTCGACAAGCCCTCGGTTTATTTTGAATTTCTGACGGTACGCGTGCAGTTGCGTTTTTGCCAAAAACGGAAGAGGAGGCAAACGCGCCTTAGGAAAATAATTTCCTGCTTATTTTTTGCATGGACATCTCAATTAATACATTGAGAGTGTCCCCGAATATTCTTATAGTTTCGACAAGCCCTCAGTTTCTTTTGACTTTTCGACAGTACGCGTGCAATTGCATTTTTGCCAAAAACGGAAGCGGAGGCAAACGCGCCTTAGGAAAATAATTTCCTGCTGATTTTTTTCATGGACATCTAAAATAATACATTGAGAGTGTCCCCAAAGTTTAGTAGTGTTTCGACAAGCCCTCGGTTTATTTTGACTTTCAGACGGTACGCGTGCAATTACGATTTTGCCAAAAACGAAAGCGGAGTCAAACGCGCATTAGGAAAATAATTTCCTGCTTATTTTTTGCATTTACATCTCAAATAATACATTGAGAGTGTCCCTAAAGTTTCATAGCATTTCGACAAGCCCTCGGTTTATTTTGAATTTCCGACGATACGCGTGCAATTGCGTTTTTGCCAAAAATAGAAGCAGAGGCAAACGCGCCTTAGGAAAATAATTTCCAGCTGATTTTTTGCATGTACATCTAAAATATAACATTGAGAGTGTCCCCAATGTTTCGTAGAGTTTCGACAAGCCCTCAGTTTATTTTGAATTTCCGACGATACGCGTGCAATTACGTTTTTGCCAAAAACGGAAGCGGAGGCAAACGCGCCTTAGGAAAATAATTTCCTTCTGATTTTTTGCATGGACATCTCAAATAAAACATTGAGAGTGTCCCCAAAGTTTCATAGAGTTTCGACAAGCCCTCGGTTTATTTTGAATTTCCGACGGTACGCTTGCAATTATGATTTTGCCAAAAACGAAAGCGGAGTCAAACGCGCATTAGGAAAATAATTTCCTGCTGATTTTTTGCATTTACATCTCAAATAATACATTGAGAGTGTCCCTAAAGTTTCATAGCATTTCGACAAGCCCTCGGTTTATTTTGAATTTCCGACGGTACGCGTGCAATTGCGTTTTTGCCAAAAATAGAAGCGGAGGCAAACGCGCCTTAGGAAAATAATTTCCAGCTGATTTTTTTCATGTACATATCAAATATAACATTGAGAGTGTCCCCAATGTTTCGTATAGTTTCGACAAGCCCTCAGTTTATTTTGAATTTCCGACGATACGCGTGCAATTGCGTTTTTGCCAAAAACGGAAGCCGAGGCAAACGCTCCTTAGGAAAATAATTTCCTGCTGATTTTTTGCATGGACATCTCAAATAATACATTGAGAGCGTCCCCAAAGTTTCATAGAGTTTTGAAAAGCCCTCGGTTTATTTTGAATTTCCGACGGTACGCGTTCAATATCATTTTTGCCAAAAACGGAAGCGGAGGCAAACGCTACTTAGGAAAATAATTTCCTTCTGATTTTTTGCATGGACATCACAAATAATACATTGAGAGTTTCCCAAAAGTTTCGTAGAGTTTCGACAAGCACTCGGTTTATTTTGACTTTCCGACGGTACGTGTGGAATTGAGTTTTTGTCAAAAACGGAAGCGGGGGCAAACGCGCATTAGGAAAATAATTTCCTGCTTATTTTTTGCATGTACATCTAAAATAATACATTGAGAGTGTCCCAAAAGTTTCATAGCGTTTCGACAAGCCCTCGGTTTATTTTGAATTTCTGACGGTACGCGTGCAGTTGCGTTTTTGCCAAAAACGGAAGAGGAGGCAAACGCGCCTTAGGAAAATAATTTCCTGCTTATTTTTTGCATGGACATCTCAATTAATACATTGAGAGTGTCCCCAAATATTCTTAGAGTTTCGACAAGCCCTCAGTTTCTTTTGACTTTTCGACAGTACGCGTGCAATTGCATTTTTGCCAAAAACGGAAGCGGAGGCAAACGCGCCTTAGGAAAATAATTTCCTGCTGATTTTTTTCATGGACATCTAAAATAATACATTGAGAGTGTCCCCAAGGTTTAGTAGTGTTTCGACAAGCCCTCGGTTTATTTTGACTTTCAGACGGTACGCGTGCAATTACGATTTTGCCAAAAACGAAAGCGGAGTCAAACGCGCATTAGGAAAATAATTTCCTGCTTATTTTTTGCATTTACATCTCAAATAATACATTGAGAGTGTCCCTAAAGTTTCATAGCATTTCGACAAGCCCTCGGTTTATTTTGAATTTCCGACGATACGCGTGCAATTGCGTTTTTGCCAAAAATAGAAGCAGAGGCAAACGCGCCTTAGGAAAATAATTTCCAGCTGATTTTTTGCATGTACATCTCAAATATAACATTGAGAGTGTCCCCAATGTTTCGAAGAGTTTCGACAAGCCCTCAGTTTATTTTGAATTTCCGACGATACGCGTGCAATTACGTTTTTGCCAAAAACGGAAGCGGAGGCAAACGCGCCTTAGGAAAATAATTTCCTTCTGATTTTTTGCATGGACATCTCAAATAAAACATTGAGAGTGTCCCCAAAGTTTCATAGAGTTTCGACAAGCCCTCGGTTTATTTTGAATTTCCGACGGTACGCTTGCAATTATGATTTTGCCAAAAACGAAAGCGGAGTCAAACGCGCATTAGGAAAATAATTTCCTGCTGATTTTTTGCATTTACATCTCAAATAATACATTGAGAGTGTCCCTAAAGTTTCATAGCATTTCGACAACCCCTCGGTTTATTTTGAATTTCCGACGGTACGCGTGCAATTGCGTTTTTGCCAAAAATAGAAGCGGAGGCAAACGCGCCTTAGGAAAATAATTTCCAGCTGATTTTTTTCATGTACATATCAAATATAACATTGAGAGTGTCCCCAATGTTTCGTATAGTTTCGACAAGCCCTCAGTTTATTTTGAATTTCCGACGATACGCGTGCAATTGCGTTTTTGCCAAAAACGGAAGTCGAGGCAAACGCTCCTTAGGAAAATAATTTCCTGCTGATTTTTTGCATGGACATCTCAAATAATACATTGAGAGCGTCCCCAAAGTTTCATAGAGTTTTGAAAAGCCCTCGGTTTATTTTGAATTTCCGACGGTACGCGTTCAATATCATTTTTGCCAAAAACGGAAGCGGAGGCAAACGCTACTTAGGAAAATAATTTCCTTCTGATTTTTTGCATGGACATCACAAATAATACATTGAGAGTTTCCCAAAAGTTTCGTAGAGTTTCGACAAGCACTCGGTTTATTTTGACTTTCCGACGGTACGTGTGGAATTGAGTTTTTGTCAAAAACGGAAGCGGGGGCAAACGCGCATTAGGAAAATAATTTCCTGCTTATTTTTTGCATGTACATCTAAAATAATACATTGAGAGTGTCCCAAAAGTTTCATAGCGTTTCGACAAGCCCTCGGTTTATTTTGAATTTCTGACGGTACGCGTGCAGTTGCGTTTTTGCCAAAAACGGAAGAGGAGGCAAACGCGCCTTAGGAAAATAATTTCCTGCTTATTTTTTGCATGGACATCTCAATTAATACATTGAGAGTGTCCCCAAATATTCTTAGAGTTTCGACAAGCCCTCAGTTTCTTTTGACTTTTCGATAGTACGCGTGCAATTGCATTTTTGCCAAAAACGGAAGCGGAGGCAAACGCGCCTTAGGAAAATAATTTCCTGCTGATTTTTTTCATGGACATCTAAAATAATACATTGAGAGTGTCCCCAAAGTTTAGTAGTGTTTCGACAAGCCCTCGGTTTATTTTGACTTTCAGACGGTACGCGTGCAATTACGATTTTGCCAAAAACGAAAGCGGAGTCAAACGCGCATTAGGAAAATAATTTCCTGCTTATTTTTTGCATTTACATCTCAAATAATACATTGAGAGTGTCCCTAAAGTTTCATAGCATTTCGACAAGCCCTCGGTTTATTTTGAATTTCCGACGATACGCGTGCAATTGCGTTTTTGCCAAAAATAGAAGCAGAGGCAAACGCGCCTTAGGAAAATAATTTCCAGCTGATTTTTTGCATGTACATCTCAAATATAACATTGAGAGTGTCCCCAATGTTTCGTAGAGTTTCAACAAGCCCTCAGTTTATTTTGAATTTCCGACGATACGCGTGCAATTACGTTTTTGCCAAAAACGGAAGCGGAGGCAAACGCGCCTTAGGAAAATAATTTCCTTCTGATTTTTTGCATGGACATCTCAAATAAAACATTGAGAGTGTCCCCAAAGTTTCATAGAGTTTCGACAAGCCCTCGGTTTATTTTGAATTTCCGACGGTACGCGTTCAATTGCGTTTTTGCCAAAAATGGAAGCGGAGGCAAACGCGCCATAGGAAAATAATTTCCTTCTGATTTTTTGCATGGACATCACAAATAATACATTGAGAGTTTCCCCAAAGTTTCGTAGAGTTTCGACAAGCCCTCGGTTTATTTTGACTTTCCGACGGTACGCGTGCAATTGCGATTTTGCCAAAAACGAAAGCGGAGTCAAACGCGCATTGGGAAAATAATTTCCTGCTGATTTTTTGCATAGACATTTAAAATAATACATTGATAGTGTCCAAAATATTCTTAGAGTTTCGACAAGCCCTAAGTTTCTTTTGACTTTCTGACGGTACGCGGGCAATTGCGTTTTTTCCAAAAATGGAAGCGGAGGCAAACGCGCATTAGGAAAATAATTTCCTGCTAATTTTTTGCATGGACATCTAAAATAATACATTGAGAGTGTCCCCAACGTTTCATAGCGTTTTGACAAGCCCTCTGTTTATTTTGAATTTCCGACAGTACGCGTACAATTGCGTTTTTGCGAAAAACAGAAGCATAGGCAAACACGCCTTATGTAAATAATTTCCTGCTGATTTTTTGCATGGACATCTAAACTAATACATTGAAAGTGGCCCCAAAGATTCATAGTGTTTCGATAAGCCCTTAGTTTATTTTGACTTTCCGACGGTACGCGTGCAATTGCGATTTTGCCAAAAACGACAGCGGAGTCAAACGCTCCTTATGAAAATAATTTCCTGCTTATTTTTTTCATTTACATCTCAAATAATACATTGATAGTGTCGCGAAAGTTTCATAGAGTTTCGAGAAGCCCTCGGTTTATTTTGAATTTCCGACGGTACACGTTCAATTTCGTTTTTGCCAAAAACGGAAGCAGAGGCAAACGCGCCTTAGGAAAATAATTTCCTGCTTATTTTTTGCATGGACATCACAAATAATAGATTTAGAGTTTCCCCAAAGTTTCGTAGAGTTTCGACAAGCCCTCGGTTTATTTTGACTTTCCGACGGTACGCGTGGAATTGAGTTTTTGCCAAAAACGGAAGCGGAGGCAAACGCGCATTAGGAAAATAATTTCCTGCTTATTTTTTGCATGTACATCTGAAATAATACATTGAGAGTGTCCCAAAAGTTTCGTATATTTTTGACAAGCCCTCGGTTTATTTTGACTTTCAGACGGTACGCGTGCAATTGCGATTTTGCCAAAAACGAAAGCGGAGTCAAACGCGCATTGGGAAAATAATTTCCTGCTGATTTTTTGCATAGACATTTAAAATAATACATTGATAGTGTCCAAAATATTCTTAGAGTTTCGACAAGCCCTAAGTTTCTTTTGACTTTCTGACGGTACGCGGGCAATTGCGTTTTTTCCAAAAATGGAAGCGGAGGCAAACGCGCATTAGGAAAATAATTTCCTGCTAATTTTTTGCATGGACATCTAAAATAATACATTGAGAGTGTCCCCAACGTTTCATAGCGTTTTGACAAGCCCTCTGTTTATTTTGAATTTCCGACAGTACGCGTACAATTGCGTTTTTGCGAAAAACAGAAGCAGAGGCAAACACGCCTTATGTAAATAATTTCCTGCTGATTTTTTGCATGGACATCTAAACTAATACATTGAAAGTGGCCCCAAAGATTCATAGTGTTTCGATAAGCCCTTAGTTTATTTTGACTTTCCGACGGTACGCATGCAATTGCGATTTTGCCAAAAACGACAGCGGAGTCAAACGCTCCTTATGAAAATAATTTTCTGCTTATTTTTTTCATTTACATCTCAAATAATACATTGATAGTGTCGCGAAAGTTTCATAGAGTTTCGAGAAGCCCTCGGTTTATTTTGAATTTCCGACGGTACACGTTCAATTTCGTTTTTGCCAAAAACGGAAGCAGAGGCAAACGCGCCTTAGGAAAATAATTTCCTGCTTATTTTTTGCATGGACATCACAAATAATAGATTTAGAGTTTCCCCAAAGTTTCGTAGAGTTTCGAAAAGCCCTCGGTTTATTTTGACTTTCCGACGGTACGCGTGCAATTGCGTTTTTTCCAAACACGGAAGCGGAGGCATATGCGCATTAGGAAAATAATTTCCTGCTAATTTTTTGCATGGACATCTAAAATAATACATTGAGAGTGTCCCCAAAGTTTCATAGCGTTTTGACAAGCCCTCTGTTTATTTTGAATTCCCGACGGTACGCATGCAATTGCGTTTTTGCGAAAAACAGAAACGGAGGCAAACGCACCTTAGGAAAATAATTTCCTGCTGATTTTTTTCATGGACATCTCAAATAAAACATTGAGAGTGTCCCAAAAGATTCATATAGTTTCGATAAGCCCCCAGTTTATTTTGACTTTCGAACGGTACTCGTGCAATTGCGATTTTGCCAAAAACGAAAGCGGAGTCAAACGCGCCTTATGAAAATAATTTCCTGCTGATTTTTATCATTTACATCTCTAATAATAAATTGAGAGTGTCCCCAAAGTTTCATAGAGTTTCGACAAGCCCTCGTTTTATTTTGAATTTCCGACAGTACGCGTGCAATTGCGTTTTTGCCAAAAACGGAAGCGGAGGAAAACGCGCCTTAGGAAAATAATTTCCTGCTGTTTTTTGCATGTACATATCAAATAATACATTGAGAGTGTCCCAAAAGTTTCAGAGATTTTTGACAAGCCCTCGGTTTATTTTGAATTTCCGACAGTACGCGTGCAATTGGGTTTTTGCCAAAAACGGAAGCGGAGGCAAACGCGCCTTAGGAAAATAATTTCCTGCTGATTTTTTTCATGGACATCTAAAATAATACATTGAGAGTGTCCCCAAAGTTTAGTAGTGTTTCGACAAGCCCTCGGTTTATTTTGACTTTCAGACGGTACGCGTGCAATTACGATTTTGCCAAAAACGAAAGCGGAGTCAAACGCGCATTAGGAAAATAATTTCCTGCTTATTTTTTGCATTTACATCTCAAATAATACATTGAGAGTGTCCCTAAAGTTTCATAGCATTTCGACAAGCCCTCGGTTTATTTTGAATTTCCGACGATACGCGTGCAATTGCGTTTTTGCCAAAAATAGAAGCAGAGGCAAACGCGCCTTAGGAAAATAATTTCCAGCTGATTTTTTGCATGTACATCTCAAATATAACATTGAGAGTGTCCCCAATGTTTCGTAGAGTTTCGACAAGCCCTCATTTTATTTTGAATTTCCGACGATACGCGTGCAATTACGTTTTTGCCAAAAACGGAAGCGGAGGCAAACGCGCCTTAGGAAAATAATTTCCTTCTGATTTTTTGCATGGACATCTCAAATAAAACATTGAGAGTGTCCCCAAAGTTTCATAGAGTTTCGACAAGCCCTCGGTTTATTTTGAATTTCCGACGGTACGCTTGCAATTATGATTTTGCCAAAAACGAAAGCGGAGTCAAACGCGCATTAGGAAAATAATTTCCTGCTGATTTTTTGCATTTACATCTCAAATAATACATTGAGAGTGTCCCTAAAGTTTCATAGCATTTCGACAACCCCTCGGTTTATTTTGAATTTCCGACGGTACGCGTGCAATTGCGTTTTTGCCAAAAATAGAAGCGGAGGCAAACGCGCCTTAGGAAAATAATTTCCAGCTGATTTTTTTCATGTACATATCAAATATAACATTGAGAGTGTCCCCAATGTTTCGTATAGTTTCGACAAGCCCTCAGTTTATTTTGAATTTCCGACGATACGCGTGCAATTGCGTTTTTGCCAAAAACGGAAGTCGAGGCAAACGCTCCTTAGGAAAATAATTTCCTGCTGATTTTTTGCATGGACATCTCAAATAATACATTGAGAGCGTCCCCAAAGTTTCATAGAGTTTTGAAAAGCCCTCGGTTTATTTTGAATTTCCGACGGTACGCGTTCAATATCATTTTTGCCAAAAACGGAAGCGGAGGCAAACGCTACTTAGGAAAATAATTTCCTTCTGATTTTTTGCATGGACATCACAAATAATACATTGAGAGTTTCCCAAAAGTTTCGTAGAGTTTCGACAAGCACTCGGTTTATTTTGACTTTCCGACGGTACGTGTGGAATTGAGTTTTTGTCAAAAACGGAAGCGGGGGCAAACGCGCATTAGGAAAATAATTTCCTGCTTATTTTTTGCATGTACATCTAAAATAATACATTGAGAGTGTCCCAAAAGTTTCATAGCGTTTCGACAAGCCCTCGGTTTATTTTGAATTTCTGACGGTACGCGTGCAGTTGCGTTTTTGCCAAAAACGGAAGAGGAGGCAAACGCGCCTTAGGAAAATAATTTCCTGCTTATTTTTTGCATGGACATCTCAATTAATACATTGAGAGTGTCCCCAAATATTCTTAGAGTTTCGACAAGCCCTCAGTTTCTTTTGACTTTTCGATAGTACGCGTGCAATTGCATTTTTGCCAAAAACGGAAGCGGAGGCAAACGCGCCTTAGGAAAATAATTTCCTGCTGATTTTTTTCATGGACATCTAAAATAATACATTGAGAGTGTCCCCAAAGTTTAGTAGTGTTTCGACAAGCCCTCGGTTTATTTTGACTTTCAGACGGTACGCGTGCAATTACGATTTTGCCAAAAACGAAAGCGGAGTCAAACGCGCATTAGGAAAATAATTTCCTGCTTATTTTTTGCATTTACATCTCAAATAATACATTGAGAGTGTCCCTAAAGTTTCATAGCATTTCGACAAGCCCTCGGTTTATTTTGAATTTCCGACGATACGCGTGCAATTGCGTTTTTGCCAAAAATAGAAGCAGAGGCAAACGCGCCTTAGGAAAATAATTTCCAGCTGATTTTTTGCATGTACATCTCAAATATAACATTGAGAGTGTCCCCAATGTTTCGTAGAGTTTCGACAAGCCCTCAGTTTATTTTGAATTTCCGACGATACGCGTGCAATTACGTTTTTGCCAAAAACGGAAGCGGAGGCAAACGCGCCTTAGGAAAATAATTTCCTTCTGATTTTTTGCATGGACATCTCAAATAAAACATTGAGAGTGTCCCCAAAGTTTCATAGAGTTTCGACAAGCCCTCGGTTTATTTTGAATTTCCGACGGTACGCGTTCAATTGCGTTTTTGCCAAAAATGGAAGCGGAGGCAAACGCGCCATAGGAAAATAATTTCCTTCTGATTTTTTGCATGGACATCACAAATAATACATTGAGAGTTTCCCCAAAGTTTCGTAGAGTTTCGACAAGCCCTCGGTTTATTTTGACTTTCCGACGGTACGCGTGCAATTGCGATTTTGCCAAAAACGAAAGCGGAGTCAAACGCGCATTGGGAAAATAATTTCCTGCTGATTTTTTGCATAGACATTTAAAATAATACATTGATAGTGTCCAAAATATTCTTAGAGTTTCGACAAGCCCTAAGTTTCTTTTGACTTTCTGACGGTACGCGGGCAATTGCGTTTTTTCCAAAAATGGAAGCGGAGGCAAACGCGCATTAGGAAAATAATTTCCTGCTAATTTTTTGCATGGACATCTAAAATAATACATTGAGAGTGTCCCCAACGTTTCATAGCGTTTTGACAAGCCCTCTGTTTATTTTGAATTTCCGACAGTACGCGTACAATTGCGTTTTTGCGAAAAACAGAAGCATAGGCAAACACGCCTTATGTAAATAATTTCCTGCTGATTTTTTGCATGGACATCTAAACTAATACATTGAAAGTGGCCCCAAAGATTCATAGTGTTTCGATAAGCCCTTAGTTTATTTTGACTTTCCGACGGTACGCGTGCAATTGCGATTTTGCCAAAAACGACAGCGGAGTCAAACGCTCCTTATGAAAATAATTTCCTGCTTATTTTTTTCATTTACATCTCAAATAATACATTGATAGTGTCGCGAAAGTTTCATAGAGTTTCGAGAAGCCCTCGGTTTATTTTGAATTTCCGACGGTACACGTTCAATTTCGTTTTTGCCAAAAACGGAAGCAGAGGCAAACGCGCCTTAGGAAAATAATTTCCTGCTTATTTTTTGCATGGACATCACAAATAATAGATTTAGAGTTTCCCCAAAGTTTCGTAGAGTTTCGACAAGCCCTCGGTTTATTTTGACTTTCCGACGGTACGCGTGGAATTGAGTTTTTGCCAAAAACGGAAGCGGAGGCAAACGCGCATTAGGAAAATAATTTCCTGCTTATTTTTTGCATGTACATCTGAAATAATACATTGAGAGTGTCCCAAAAGTTTCGTATATTTTTGACAAGCCCTCGGTTTATTTTGACTTTCAGACGGTACGCGTGCAATTGCGATTTTGCCAAAAACGAAAGCGGAGTCAAACGCGCATTGGGAAAATAATTTCCTGCTGATTTTTTGGATAGACATTTAAAATAATACATTGATAGTGTCCAAAATATTATTAGAGTTTCGACAAGCCCTAAGTTTCTTTTGACTTTCTGACGGTACGCGGGCAATTGCGTTTTTTCCAAAAATGGAAGCGGAGGCAAACGCGCATTAGGAAAATAATTTCCTGCTAATTTTTTGCATGGACATCTAAAATAATACATTGAGAGTGTCCCCAACGTTTCATAGCGTTTTGACAAGCCCTCTGTTTATTTTGAATTTCCGACAGTACGCGTACAATTGCGTTTTTGCGAAAAACAGAAGCAGAGGCAAACACGCCTTATGTAAATAATTTCCTGCTGATTTTTTGCATGGACATCTAAACTAATACATTGAAAGTGGCCCCAAAGATTCATAGTGTTTCGATAAGCCCTTAGTTTATTTTGACTTTCCGACGGTACGCATGCAATTGCGATTTTGCCAAAAACGACAGCGGAGTCAAACGCTCCTTATGAAAATAATTTTCTGCTTATTTTTTTCATTTACATCTCAAATAATACATTGATAGTGTCGCGAAAGTTTCATAGAGTTTCGAGAAGCCCTCGGTTTATTTTGAATTTCCGACGGTACACGTTCAATTTCGTTTTTGCCAAAAACGGAAGCAGAGGCAAACGCGCCTTAGGAAAATAATTTCCTGCTTATTTTTTGCATGGACATCACAAATAATAGATTTAGAGTTTCCCCAAAGTTTCGTAGAGTTTCGAAAAGCCCTCGGTTTATTTTGACTTTCCGACGGTACGCGTGCAATTGCGTTTTTTCCAAACACGGAAGCGGAGGCATATGCGCATTAGGAAAATAATTTCCTGCTAATTTTTTGCATGGACATCTAAAATAATACATTGAGAGTGTCCCCAAAGTTTCATAGCGTTTTGACAAGCCCTCTGTTTATTTTGAATTCCCGACGGTACGCATGCAATTGCGTTTTTGCGAAAAACATAAACGGAGGCAAACGCACCTTAGGAAAATAATTTCCTGCTGATTTTTTTCATGGACATCTCAAATAAAACATTGAGAGTGTCCCTAAAGATTCATATAGTTTCGATAAGCCCCCAGTTTATTTTGACTTTCGAACGGTACTCGTGCAATTGCGATTTTGCCAAAAACGAAAGCGGAGTCAAACGCGCCTTATGAAAATAATTTCCTGCTGATTTTTATCATTTACATCTCTAATAATAAATTGAGAGTGTCCCCAAAGTTTCATAGAGTTTCGACAAGCCCTCGTTTTATTTTGAATTTCCGACAGTACGCGTGCAATTGCGTTTTTGCCAAAAACGGAAGCGGAGGAAAACGCGCCTTAGGAAAATAATTTCCTGCTGTTTTTTGCATGTACATATCAAATAATACATTGAGAGTGTCCCAAAAGTTTCAGAGATTTTTGACAAGCCCTCGGTTTATTTTGAATTTCCGACAGTACGCGTGCAATTGGGTTTTTGCCAAAAACGGAAGCGGAGGCAAATGCGCCTTCGGAAAATAAATTCCAGCTGATTTTTTGCATGTACATCTCAAATATAACATTTAGAGTTTCCCCAAAGTTTCGTAGAGTTTCGACAAGCCCTCGGTTTATTTTGAATTTCTGACGGTACGCGTTCAATTGCGTTTTTGCCAAAAACCGAAGCAGAGGCAAACGCGCCTTAGGAAAATAATTTCCTGCTGATTTTTTGCATGGACATCACAAATAATACATTTAGAGTTTCCCCAATGTTTCGTAGAGTTTTGACAAGCCCTCTGTATATTTTGAATTTCCGATGGTACGCGTGCAATTACGTTTTTGCGGAAAACAGAAGTGGAGGCAAACGCGCCTTAGGTAAATAATTTCCTGCTGATTTTTTGCATGGACATCACAAATAATACATTGAGAGTTTCCCAAAAGTTTCGTAGAGTTTCGACAAGCACTCGGTTTATTTTGACTTTCCGACGGTACGTGTGGAATTGAGTTTTTGTCAAAAACGGAAGCGGGGGCAAACGCGCATTAGGAAAATAATTTCCTGCTTATTTTTTGCATGTACATCTAAAATAATACATTGAGAGTGTCCCAAAAGTTTCATAGCGTTTCGACAAGCCCTCGGTTTATTTTGAATTTCTGACGGTACGCGTGCAGTTGCGTTTTTGCCAAAAACGGAAGAGGAGGCAAACGCGCCTTAGGAAAATAATTTCCTGCTTATTTTTTGCATGGACATCTCAATTAATACATTGAGAGTGTCCCCAAATATTCTTAGAGTTTCGACAAGCCATCAGTTTCTTTTGACTTTTCGATAGTACGCGTGCAATTGCATTTTTGCCAAAAACGGAAGCGGAGGCAAACGCGCCTTAGGAAAATAATTTCCTGCTGATTTTTTTCATGGACATCTAAAATAATACATTGAGAGTGTCCCCAAAGTTTAGTAGTGTTTCGACAAGCCCTCGGTTTATTTTGACTTTCAGACGGTACGCGTGCAATTACGATTTTGCCAAAAACGAAAGCGGAGTCAAACGCGCATTAGGAAAATAATTTCCTGCTTATTTTTTGCATTTACATCTCAAATAATACATTGAGAGTGTCCCTAAAGTTTCATAGCATTTCGACAAGCCCTCGGTTTATTTTGAATTTCCGACGATACGCGTGCAATTGCGTTTTTGCCAAAAATAGAAGCAGAGGCAAACGCGCCTTAGGAAAATAATTTCCAGCTGATTTTTTGCATGTACATCTCAAATATAACATTGAGAGTGTCCCCAATGTTTCGTAGAGTTTCAACAAGCCCTCAGTTTATTTTGAATTTCCGACGATACGCGTGCAATTACGTTTTTGCCAAAAACGGAAGCGGAGGCAAACGCGCCTTAGGAAAATAATTTCCTTCTGATTTTTTGCATGGACATCTCAAATAAAACATTGAGAGTGTCCCCAAAGTTTCATAGAGTTTCGACAAGCCCTCGGTTTATTTTGAATTTCCGACGGTACGCGTTCAATTGCGTTTTTGCCAAAAATGGAAGCGGAGGCAAACGCGCCATAGGAAAATAATTTCCTTCTGATTTTTTGCATGGACATCACAAATAATACATTGAGAGTTTCCCCAAAGTTTCGTAGAGTTTCGACAAGCCCTCGGTTTATTTTGACTTTCCGACGGTACGCGTGCAATTGCGATTTTGCCAAAAACGAAAGCGGAGTCAAACGCGCATTGGGAAAATAATTTCCTGCTGATTTTTTGCATAGACATTTAAAATAATACATTGATAGTGTCCAAAATATTCTTAGAGTTTCGACAAGCCCTAAGTTTCTTTTGACTTTCTGACGGTACGCGGGCAATTGCGTTTTTTCCAAAAATGGAAGCGGAGGCAAACGCGCATTAGGAAAATAATTTCCTGCTAATTTTTTGCATGGACATCTAAAATAATACATTGAGAGTGTCCCCAACGTTTCATAGCGTTTTGACAAGCCCTCTGTTTATTTTGAATTTCCGACAGTACGCGTACAATTGCGTTTTTGCGAAAAACAGAAGCATAGGCAAACACGCCTTATGTAAATAATTTCCTGCTGATTTTTTGCATGGACATCTAAACTAATACATTGAAAGTGGCCCCAAAGATTCATAGTGTTTCGATAAGCCCTTAGTTTATTTTGACTTTCCGACGGTACGCGTGCAATTGCGATTTTGCCAAAAACGACAGCGGAGTCAAACGCTCCTTATGAAAATAATTTCCTGCTTATTTTTTTCATTTACATCTCAAATAATACATTGATAGTGTCGCGAAAGTTTCATAGAGTTTCGAGAAGCCCTCGGTTTATTTTGAATTTCCGACGGTACACGTTCAATTTCGTTTTTGCCAAAAACGGAAGCAGAGGCAAACGCGCCTTAGGAAAATAATTTCCTGCTTATTTTTTGCATGGACATCACAAATAATAGATTTAGAGTTTCCCCAAAGTTTCGTAGAGTTTCGACAAGCCCTCGGTTTATTTTGACTTTCCGACGGTACGCGTGGAATTGAGTTTTTGCCAAAAACGGAAGCGGAGGCAAACGCGCATTAGGAAAATAATTTCCTGCTTATTTTTTGCATGTACATCTGAAATAATACATTGAGAGTGTCCCAAAAGTTTCGTATATTTTTGACAAGCCCTCGGTTTATTTTGACTTTCAGACGGTACGCGTGCAATTGCGATTTTGCCAAAAACGAAAGCGGAGTCAAACGCGCATTGGGAAAATAATTTCCTGCTGATTTTTTGCATAGACATTTAAAATAATACATTGATAGTGTCCAAAATATTCTTAGAGTTTCGACAAGCCCTAAGTTTCTTTTGACTTTCTGACGGTACGCGGGCAATTGCGTTTTTTCCAAAAATGGAAGCGGAGGCAAACGCGCATTAGGAAAATAATTTCCTGCTAATTTTTTGCATGGACATCTAAAATAATACATTGAGAGTGTCCCCAACGTTTCATAGCGTTTTGACAAGCCCTCTGTTTATTTTGAATTTCCGACAGTACGCGTACAATTGCGTTTTTGCGAAAAACAGAAGCAGAGGCAAACACGCCTTATGTAAATAATTTCCTGCTGATTTTTTGCATGGACATCTAAACTAATACATTGAAAGTGGCCCCAAAGATTCATAGTGTTTCGATAAGCCCTTAGTTTATTTTGACTTTCCGACGGTACGCATGCAATTGCGATTTTGCCAAAAACGACAGCGGAGTCAAACGCTCCTTATGAAAATAATTTTCTGCTTATTTTTTTCATTTACATCTCAAATAATACATTGATAGTGTCGCGAAAGTTTCATAGAGTTTCGAGAAGCCCTCGGTTTATTTTGAATTTCCGACGGTACACGTTCAATTTCGTTTTTGCCAAAAACGGAAGCAGAGGCAAACGCGCCTTAGGAAAATAATTTCCTGCTTATTTTTTGCATGGACATCACAAATAATAGATTTAGAGTTTCCCCAAAGTTTCGTAGAGTTTCGAAAAGCCCTCGGTTTATTTTGACTTTCCGACGGTACGCGTGCAATTGCGTTTTTTCCAAACACGGAAGCGGAGGCATATGCGCATTAGGAAAATAATTTCCTGCTAATTTTTTGCATGGACATCTAAAATAATACATTGAGAGTGTCCCCAAAGTTTCATAGCGTTTTGACAAGCCCTCTGTTTATTTTGAATTCCCGACGGTACGCATGCAATTGCGTTTTTGCGAAAAACATAAACGGAGGCAAACGCACCTTAGGAAAATAATTTCCTGCTGATTTTTTTCATGGACATCTCAAATAAAACATTGAGAGTGTCCCAAAAGATTCATATAGTTTCGATAAGCCCCCAGTTTATTTTGACTTTCGAACGGTACTCGTGCAATTGCGATTTTGCCAAAAATGAAAGCGGAGTCAAACGCGCCTTATGAAAATAATTTCCTGCTGATTTTTATCATTTACATCTCTAATAATAAATTGAGAGTGTCCCCAAAGTTTCATAGAGTTTCGACAAGCCCTCGTTTTATTTTGAATTTCCGACAGTACGCGTGCAATTGCGTTTTTGCCAAAAATGGAAGCGGAGGAAAACGCGCCTTAGGAAAATAATTTCCTGCTGTTTTTTGCATGTACATATCAAATAATACATTGAGAGTGTCCCAAAAGTTTCAGAGATTTTTGACAAGCCCTCGGTTTATTTTGAATTTCCGACAGTACGCGTGCAATTGGGTTTTTGCCAAAAACGGAAGCGGAGGCAAATGCGCCTTCGGAAAATAATTTCCAGCTGATTTTTTGCATGTACATCTCAAATATAACATTTAGAGTTTCCCCAAAGTTTCGTAGAGTTTCGACAAGCCCTCGGTTTATTTTGAATTTCTGACGGTACGCGTTCAATTGCGTTTTTGCCAAAAACCGAAGCAGAGGCAAACGCGCCTTAGGAAAATAATTTCCTGCTGATTTTTTGCATGGACATCACAAATAATACATTTAGAGTTTCCCCAATGTTTCGTAGAGTTTTGACAAGCCCTCTGTATATTTTGAATTTCCGATGGTACGCGTGCAATTACGTTTTTGCGGAAAACAGAAGTGGAGGCAAACGCGCCTTAGGTAAATAGTTTCCTGCTGATTTTTTGCATGGACATCTCAAATAATACACTGAGAGTGTCCCCAAAGATTCATAGAGTTTCGTTAAGCCCTCAGTTTTTTTTTTACTTTCCGACGGTACGCGTGCAATTGCGATTTTGCCAAAAACGAAAGCGGAGTCAAACGCGCCTTATGAAAGTAATTTCCTGCTGATTTTTATCATTTACATCTAAAATAATACATTGAGAGTGTCCCCAAAGTGTCATAGAGTTTCGACAAGCCCTCGGTTTATTTTGAATTTCCGACAGTACGCGTGCAATTTCGTTTTTGGCAAAAACGGAAGCGGAGGCAAACGCGCCTAAGGAAAATAATTTCCTGCTGTTTTTTGCATGTACATATCAAATAATACATTGAGAGTGTCCCAAAATTTTCATAGCTTTTCGACAAGCCCTCGGTTTATTTTGAATTTCTGGAAGTACGCGTGCAATTGCGTTTTTGACAAAAACGAAAGCGGAGGCAAACGCGCCTTAGGAAAATAATTTCTTTCTGTTTTTTTGCATGCACATCTCAAATAATACATTGAGAGTGTCCCCAAAGTTTCATAGCATTTCGACAAGCCCTCGGTTTATTTTGAATTTCCGACGGTACGCGTGCAATTGCGTTTTTGTCAAAAATAGAAGCGGAGGCAAACGCGCCTTAGGAAAATCATTTCCAACTAATTTTTTTCATGTACATCTCAAATATAACATTGAGATTGTCCCCAAAGTTTCGTAGAGTTTCGAGAAGCCCTCGGTTTATTTTGAATTTCCGACGGTACGCGTGCAATTGCGTTTTTGCCAAAAATGGAAGCGGAGGCAAAAGCGCCTTAGGAAAATAATTTCCTGCTGATTTTTTGCATGGACATCTAATATAATACATTTAGAGTGTCCCCAGAGTTTCGTAGAGTTTCAATAAGCCCTCGGTTTATTTTGACTTTCCGACGGTACGTGTGCAATTGCGTTTTTGCCAAAAACGGAAGCGGAGGCAAACGCGCATTAGGAAAATAATTTAATGCGTATTTTTTGCATGGACATCTCAAATAATACATTGAGAGTGTCCCCAAAGTTTCATAGCATTTCGACAAGCCCTCGTTTTATTTTGAATTTCCGACGGTACGCGTGCAATTATGTTTTTGTCAAAAACGAAAGCGGAAGCAAACGCTCCTTAGGAAAATAATTTTCTGCTGGTTTTTTGCATGGACATCTAAAATAATACTTTGAGAGTGTCCCCAAAGTTTCATAGCGTTTTGACAAGCCCTCTGTTTATTTTGAATTCCCGACGGTACGCGTGCAATTGCGTTTTTGCAAAAAACAGAAGCGGAGGCAAACGCGCCTTAGGAAAATAATTTCCTGCTGATTTTTTGCATGGACATCTCAAATAAAACATTGAGAGTGTCCCAAAAGATTCATATAGTTTCGATCAGCCCCCAGTTTATTTTGACTTTCGAACGGTACGCGTGCAATTGCGATTTTGCCAAAAACGAAAGCGGAGTCAAACGCGCCTTATGAAAATAATTTCCTGCTGATTGTTATCATTTACATCTCAAATAATAAATTGAGAGTGTCCCCAAAGTTTCATAGAGTTTCGACAAGCCCTCATTTTATTTTGAATTTCCGACAGTACGCGTGCAATTGCGTTTTTGCCAAAAACGGAAGCGGAGGAAAACGCGCCTTAGGAAAATAATTTCCTGCTGTTTTTTGCATGTACATATCAAATAATACATTGAGAGTGTCCCAAAAGTTTCAGAGATTTTTGACAAGCCCTCGGTTTATTTTGAATTTCCGACAGTACGCGTGCAATTGCGTTTTTGCCAAAAACGGAAGCGGTGGCAAACGTGCCTTAGGAAAATAATTTCCTACTGTTTTTTTGCATGCACATCTCAAATAATACATTGAGAGTGTCCCCAAAGTTTCAAAGCATTTCGACAAGCCCTCGGTTTATTTTGAATTCCAACGGTACGCGTGCAATTGCGTTTTTGTTAAAAATAGAAGCGGAGGCAAACGCGCCTTCGGAAAATAATTTCCAGCTGATTTTTTGCATGTACATCTCAAATATAACATTTAGAGTTTCCCCAAAGTTTCGTAGAGTTTCGACAAGCCCTCGGTTTATTTTGAATTTCCGACGGTACGCGTGCAATTGCGTTTTTGCCAAAAACGGAAGCGGAGGCAAACGCGCCTTAGGAAAATAATTTCCTGCTGATTTTTTGCATGGACATCTTAAATAATAAATTGATAGTGTACCCAAAGTTTCATATAGTTTCGAAAAGCCCTCGGTTTATTTTGAATTTCCGACGGTACGCGTTCAATTGCGTTTTTGCCAAAAACGGAAGCAGAGGCAAACGCGCCTTAGGAAAATAATTTCCTGCTGATTTTTTGCATGGACATCACAAATAATACATTTAGAGTTTCCCCAATGTTTCGTAGAGTTTTGACAAGCCCTCTGTATATTTTGAATTTCCGATGGTACGCGTGCAATTGCGTTTTTGCGGAAAACAGAAGCGGAGGCAAACGCGCCTTAGGTAAATAATTTCCTGCTGATTTTTTGCATGGACATCTCAAATAATACACTGAGAGTGTCCCCAAAGATTCATATAGTTTCGTTAAGCCCTCAGTTTTTTTTTTACTTTCTGACGGTACGCGTGCAATTGCGATTTTGCCAAAAACGAAAGCGGAGTCAAACGCGCCTTATGAAAATAATTTCCTGCTGATTTTTATCATTTACATCTAAAATAATACATTGAGAGTGTCCCCAAAGTGTCATAGAGTTTCGACAAGCCCTCGGTTTATTTTGAATTTCCGACAGTACGCGTGCAATTTCGTTTTTGCCAAAAACGGAAGCGGAGGCAAACGCGCCTTAGGAAAATAATTTCCTGCTGTTTTTTGCATGTACATATCAAATAATACATTGAGAGTGTCCCAAAATTTTCATAGCTTTTCGACAAGCCCTCGGTTTATTTTGAATTTCTGGAAGTACGCGTGCAATTGCGTTTTTGACAAAAACGGAAGCGGAGGCAAACGCGCCTTAGGAAAATAATTTCTTTCTGTTTTTTTGCATGCACATCTCAAATAATACATTGAGAGTGTCCCCAAAGTTTCATAGCATTTCGACAAGCCCTCGGTTTATTTTGAATTTCCGACGGTACGCGTGCAATTGCGTTTTTGTCAAAAATAGAAGCGGAGGCAAACGCGCCTTAGGAAAATCATTTCCAACTAATTTTTTTCATGTACATCTCAAATATAACATTGAGATTGTCCCCAAAGTTTCGTAGAGTTTCGAGAAGCCCTCGGTTTATTTTGAATTTCCGACGGTACGCGTGCAATTGCGTTTTTGCCAAAAACGGAAACGGAGGCAAAAGCGCCTTAGGAAAATAATTTCCTGCTGATTTTTTGCATGGACATCTAATATAATACATTTAGAGTGTCCCCAAAGTTTCGTAGAGTTTCAATAAGCCCTCGGTTTATTTTGACTTTCCGACGGTACGTGTGCAATTGCGTTTTTGCCAAAAACGGAAGCGGAGGCAAACGCGCATTAGGAAAATAATTTAATGCGTATTTTTTGCATGGACATCTCAAATAATACATTGAGAGTGTCCCCAAAGTTTCATAGCATTTCGACAAGCCCTCGTTTTATTTTGAATTTCGGACGGTACGCGTGCAATTATGTTTTTGTCAAAAACGAAAGCGGAAGCAAACGCGCCTTAGGAAAATAATTTTCTGCTGGTTTTTTGCATGGACATCTAAAATAATACTTTGAGAGTGTCCCCAAAGTTTCATAGCGTTTTGACAAGCCCTCTGTTTATTTTGAATTCCCGACGGTACGCGTGCAATTGCGTTTTTGCGAAAAACAGAAGCGGAGGCAAACGCGCCTTAGGAAAATAATTTTCTGCTGATTTTTTGCATGGACATCTCAAATAAAACATTGAGAGTGTCCTAAAAGATTCATATAGTTTCGATCAGCCCCCAGTTTATTTTGACTTTCGAACGGTACGCGTGCAATTGCGATTTTGCCAAAAACGAAAGCGGAGTCAAATGCGCCTTATGAAAATAATTTCCTGCTGATTTTTATCATTTACATCTCAAATAATAAATTGAGAGTGTCCCCAAAGTTTCATAGAGTTTCGACAAGCCCTCGTTTTATTTTGAATTTCCGACAGTACGCGTGCAATTGCGTTTTTGCCAAAAACGGAAGCGGAGGAAAACGCGCCTTAGGAAAATAATTTCCTGCTGTTTTTTGCATGTACATATCAAATAATACATTGAGAGTGTCCCAAAAGTTTCAGAGATTTTTGACAAGCCCTCGGTTTATTTTGAATTTCCGACAGTACGTGTGCAATTGCGTTTTTGCCAAAAACGGAAGCGGTGGCAAACGTGCCTTAGGAAAATAATTTCCTACTGTTTTTTTGCATGCACATCTCAAATAATACATTGAGAGTGTCCCCAAAGTTTCAAAGCATTTCGACAAGCCCTCGGTTTATTTTGAATTCCGACGGTACGCATGCAATTGCGTTTTTGTTAAAAATAGAAGCGGAGGCAAACGCGCCTTCGGAAAATAATTTCCAGCTGATTTTTTGCATGTACATCTCAAATATAACATTTAGAGTTTCCCCAAAGTTTCGTAGAGTTTCGACAAGCCCTCGGTTTATTTTGAATTTCCGACGGTACGCGTGCAATTGCGTTTTTGCCAAAAACGGAAGCGGAGGCAAACGCGCCTTAGGAAAATAATTTCCTGCTGATTTTTTGCATGGACATCTTAAATAATAAATTGATAGTGTACCCAAAGTTTCATATAGTTTCGAAAAGCCCTCGATTTATTTTGAATTTCCGACGGTACGCGTTCAATTGCGTTTTTGCCAAAAACGGAAGCAGAGGCAAACGCGCCTTAGGAAAATATTTTCCTGCTGATTTTTTGCATGGACATCACAAATAATACATTTAGAGTTTCCCCAATGTTTCGTAGAGTTTTGACAAGCCCTCTGCATATTTTGAATTTCCGATGGTACGCGTGCAATTGCGTTTTTGCGGAAAACAGAAGCGGAGGCAAACGCGCCTTAGGTAAATAATTTCCTGCTGATTTTTTGCATGGACATCTCAAATAATACACTGAGAGTGTCCCCAAAGATTCATAGAGTTTCGTCAAGCCCTCAGTTTTTTTTTGACTTTCTGACGGTACGCGTGCAATTGCGATTTTGCCAAAAACGAAAGCGGAGTCAAACGCGCCTTATGAAAATAATTTCCTGCTTATTTTTATCATTTACATCTAAAATAATACATTGAGAGTGTCCCCAAAGTGTCATAGAGTTTCGACAAGCCCTCGGTTTATTTTGAATTTCCGACAGTACGCGTGCAATTTCGTTTTTGCCAAAAACGGAAGCGGAGGCAAACGCGCCTTAGGAAAATAATTTCCTGCTGTTTTTTGCATGTACATATCAAATAATACATTGAGAGTGTCCCAAAATTTTCATAGCTTTTCGACAAGCCCTCGGTTTATTTTGAATTTCTGGAAGTACGCGTGCAATTGCGTTTTTGACAAAAACGGAAGCGGAGGCAAACGCGCCTTAGGAAAATAATTTCTTTCTGTTTTTTTGCATGCACATCTCAAATAATACATTGAGAGTGTCCCCAAAGTTTCATAGCATTTCGACAAGCCCTCGGTTTATTTTGAATTTCCGACGGTACGCATGCAATTGCGTTTTTGTCAAAAATAGAAGCGGAGGCAAACGCGCCTTAGGAAAATCATTTCCAACTAATTTTTTTCATGTACATCTCAAATATAACATTGAGATTGTCCCCAAAGTTTCGTAGAGTTTCGAGAAGCCCTCGGTTTATTTTGAATTTCCGACGGTACGCGTGCAATTGCGTTTTTGCCAAAAACGGAAGCGGAGGCAAAAGCGCCTTAGGAAAATAATTTCCTGCTGATTTTTTGCATGGACATCTAATATAATACATTTAGAGTGTCCCCAAAGTTTCGTAGAGTTTCAATAAGCCCTCGGTTTATTTTGACTTTCCGACGGTACGTGTGCAATTGCGTTTTTGCCAAAAACGGAAGCGGAGGCAAACGCGCATTAGGAAAATAATTTAATGCGTATTTTTTGCATGGACATCTCAAATAATACATTGAGAGTGTCCCCAAAGTTTCATAGCATTTCGACAAGCCCTCGTTTTATTTTGAATTTCCGACGGTACGCGTGCAATTATGTTTTTGTCAAAAACGAAAGCGGAAGCAAACGCGCCTTAGGAAAATAATTTTCTGCTGGTTTTTTGCATGGACATCTAAAATAATACTTTGAGAGTGTCCCCAAAGTTTCATAGCGTTTTGACAAGCCCTCTGTTTATTTTGAATTCCCGACGGTACGCGTGCAATTGCGTTTTTGCGAAAAACAGAAGCGGAGGCAAACGCGCCTTAGGAAAATAATTTCCTGCTGATTTTTTGCATGGACATCTCAAATAAAACATTGAGAGTGTACCAAAAGATTCATATAGTTTCGATCAGCCCCCAGTTTATTTTGACTTTCGAACGGTACGCGTGCAATTGCGATTTTGCCAAAAACGAAAGCGGAGTCAAACGCGCCTTATGAAAATAATTTCCTGCTGATTTTTATCATTTACATCTCAAATAATAAATTGAGAGTGTCCCCAAAGTTTCATAGAGTTTCGACAAGCCCTCGTTTTATTTTGAATTTCCGACAGTACGCGTGCAATTGCGTTTTTGCCAAAAACGGAAGCGGAGGAAAACGCGCCTTAGGAAAATAATTTCCTGCTGTTTTTTGCATGTACATATCAAATAATACATTGAGAGTGTCCCAAAAGTTTCAGAGATTTTTGACAAGCCCTCGGTTTATTTTGAATTTCCGACAGTACGTGTGCAATTGCGTTTTTGCCAAAAACGGAAGCGGTGGCAAACGTGCCTTAGGAAAATAATTTCCTACTGTTTTTTTGCATGCACATCTCAAATAATACATTGAGAGTGTCCCCAAAGTTTCAAAGCATTTCGACAAGCCCTCGGTTTATTTTGAATTCCGACGGTACGCGTGCAATTGCGTTTTTGTTAAAAATAGAAGCGGAGGCAAACGCGCCTTCGGAAAATAATTTCCAGCTGATTTTTTGCATGTACATCTCAAATATAACATTTAGAGTTTCCCCAAAGTTTCGTAGAGTTTCGACAAGCCCTCGGTTTATTTTGAATTTCCGACGGTACGCGTGCAATTGCGTTTTTGCCAAAAACGGAAGCGGAGGCAAACGCGCCTTAGGAAAATAATTTCCTGCTGATTTTTTGCATGGACATCTTAAATAATAAATTGAGAGTGTCCCCAAAGTTTCAAAGCATTTCGACAAGCCCTCGGTTTATTTTGAATTTCCGACGGTACGCGTGCAATTGCGTTTTTGTCAAAAATAGAAGCGGAGGCAAACGCGCCTTAGGAAAATCATTTCCAACTAATTTTTTTCATGTACATCTCAAATATAACATTGAGATTGTCCCCATAGTTTCGTAGAGTTTCGAGAAGCCCTCGGTTTATTTTGAATTTCCGACGGTACGCGTGCAATTGCGTTTTTGCCAAAAACGGAAGCGGAGGCAAAAGCGCCTTACGAAAATAATTTCCTGCTGATTTTTTGCATGGACATCTAATATAATACATTTAGAGTTTCCCCAAAGTTTCGTAGAGTTTCAATAAGCCCTCGGTTTATTTTGACTTTCCGACGGTACGTGTGCAATTGCGTTTTTGCCAAAAACGGAAGCGGAGGCAAACGCGCATTAGGAAAATAATTTAATGCGTATTTTTTGCATGGACATCTCAAATAATACATTGAGAGTGTCCCCAAAGTTTCATAGCATTTCGACAAGCCCTCGTTTTATTTTGAATTTCCGACGGTACGCGTGCAATTATGTTTTTGTCAAAAACGAAAGCGGAAGCAAACGCGCCTTAGGAAAATAATTTTCTGCTGGTTTTTTGCATGGACATCTAAAATAATACTTTGAGAGTGTCCCCAAAGTTTCATAGCGTTTTGACAAGCCCTCTGTTTATTTTGAATTCCCGACGGTACGCGTGCAATTGCGTTTTTGCGAAAAACAGAAGCGGAGGCAAACGCGCCTTAGGAAAATAATTTCCTGCTGATTTTTTGCATGGACATCTCAAATAAAACATTGAGAGTGTCCCAAAAGATTCATATAGTTTTGATCAGCCCCAGTTTATTTTGACTTTCGAACGGTACGCGTGCAATTGCGATTTTGCCAAAAACGAAAGCGGAGTCAAACGCGCCTTATGAAAATAATTTCCTGCTGATTTTTATCATTTACATCTCAAATAATAAATTGAGAGTGTCCCCAAAGTTTCATAGAGTTTCGACAAGCCCTCGTTTTATTTTGAATTTCCGACAGTACGCGTGCAATTGCGTTTTTGCCAAAAACGGAAGCGGAGGAAAACGCGCCTTAGGAAAATAATTTCCTGCTGTTTTTTGCATGTACATATCAAATATTACATTGAGAGTGTCCCAAAAGTTTCAGAGATTTTTGACAAGCCCTCGGTTTATTTTGAATTTCCGACAGTACGTGTGCAATTGCGTTTTTGCCAAAAACAAAAGCGGTGGCAAACGTGCCTTAGGAAAATAATTTCCTACTGTTTTTTTGCATGCACATCTCAAATAATACATTGAGAGTGTCCCCAAAGTTTCAAAGCATTTCGACAAGCCCTCGGTTTATTTTGAATTCCGACGGTACGCGTGCAATTGCGTTTTTGTTAAAAATAGAAGCGGAGGCAAACGCGCCTTCGGAAAATAATTTCCAGCTGATTTTTTGCATGTACATCTCAAATATAACAGTTAGAGTTTCCCCAAAGTTTTGTAGAGTTTCGACAAGCCCTCGGTTTATTTTGAATTTCCGACGGTACGCGTGCAATTGCGTTTCTGCCAAAAACGGAAGCGGAGGCAAACGCGCCTTAGGAAAATAATTTCCTGCTGATTTTTTGCATGGACATCTTAAATAATAAATTGATAGTGTACCCAAAGTTTCATATAGTTTCGAAAAGCCCTCGATTTATTTTGAATTTCCGACGGTACGCGTTCAATTGCGTTTTTGCCAAAAACGGAAGCAGAGGCAAACGCGCCTTAGGAAAATAATTTCCTGCTGATTTTTTGCATGGACATCACAAATAATACATTTAGAGTTTCCCCAATGTTTCGTAGAGTTTTGACAAGCCCTCTGCATATTTTGAATTTCCGATGGTACGCGTGCAATTGCGTTTTTGCGGAAAACAGAAGCGGAGGCAAACGCGCCTTAGGTAAATAATTTCCTGCTGATTTTTTGCATGGACATCTCAAATAATACACTGAGAGTGTCCCCAAAGATTCATAGAGTTTCGTTAAGCCCTCAGTTTTTTTTTGACTTTCTGACGGTACGCGTGCAATTGCGATTTTGCCAAAAACGAAAGCGGAGTCAAACGCGCCTTATGAAAATAATTTCCTGCTGATTTTTATCATTTACATCTAAAATAATACATTGAGAGTGTCCCCAAAGTGTCATAGAGTTTCGACAAGCCCTCGGTTTATTTTGAATTTCCGACAATACGCGTGCAATTTCGTTTTTGCCAAAAACGGAAGCGGAGGCAAACGCGCCTTAGGAAAATAATTTCCTGCTGTTTTTTGCATGTACATATCAAATAATACATTGAGAGTGTCCCAAAATTTTCATAGCTTTTCGACAAGCCCTCGGTTTATTTTGAATTTCTGGAAGTACGCGTGCAATTGCGTTTTTGACAAAAACGGAAGCGGAGGCAAACGCGCCTTAGGAAAATAATTTCTTTCTGTTTTTTTGCATGCACATATCAAATAATACATTGAGAGTGTCCCCAAAGTTTCATAGCATTTCGACAAGCCCTCGGTTTATTTTGAATTTCCGACGGTACGCGTGCAATTGCGTTTTTGTCAAAAATAGAAGCGGAGGCAAACGCGCCTTAGGAAAATCATTTCCAACTAATTTTTTTCATGTACATCTCAAATATAACATTGAGATTGTCCCCAAAGTTTCGTAGAGTTTCGAGAAGCCCTCGGTTTATTTTGAATTTCCGACGGTACGCGTGCAATTGCGTTTTTGCCAAAAACGGAAGCGGAGGCAAAAGCGCCTTAGGAAAATAATTTCCTGCTGATTTTTTGCATGGACATCTAATATAATACATTTAGAGTGTCCCCAAAGTTTCGTAGAGTTTCAATAAGCCCTCGTTTTATTTTGACTTTCCGACGGTACGTGTGCAATTGCGTTTTTGCCAAAAACGGAAGCGGAGGCAAACGCGCATTAGGAAAATAATTTAATGCATATTTTTTGCATGGACATCTCAAATAATACATTGAGAGTGTCCCCAAAGTTTCATAGCATTTCGACAAGCCCTCGTTTTATTTTGAATTTCCGATGGTACGCGTGCAATTATGTTTTTGTCAAAAACGAAAGCGGAAGCAAACGCGCCTTAGGAAAATAATTTTCTGCTGGTTTTTTGCATGGACATCTAAAATAATACTTTGAGAGTGTCCCCAAAGTTTCATAGCGTTTTGACA
This sequence comes from Vicia faba, assembly GCA_948472305.1. Lineage (NCBI taxonomy): Eukaryota > Viridiplantae > Streptophyta > Magnoliopsida > Fabales > Fabaceae > Vicia > Vicia faba. Next base: position 1,219,204,644 of record OX451735.1, read on the forward strand.
AGCCCTCTGTTTATTTTGAATTCTCGACGGTACGCGTGCAATTGCGTTTTTGCGAAAAACAGAAGCGGAGGCAAACGCGCCTTAGGAAAATAATTTCCTGCTGATTTTTTGCATGGACATCTCAAATAAAACATTGAGAGTGTACCAAAAGATTCATATAGTTTCGATCAGCCCCCAGTTTATTTTGACTTTCGAACGGTACGCGTGCAATTGCGATTTTGCCAAAAACGAAAGCGGAGTCAAACGCGCCTTATGAAAATAATTTCCTGCTGATTTTTATCATTTACATCTCAAATAATAAATTGAGAGTGTCCCCAAAGTTTCATAGAGTTTCGACAAGCCCTCGTTTTATTTTGAATTTCCGACAGTACGCGTGCAATTGCGTTTTTGCCAAAAGCGGAAGCGGAGGAAAACGCGCCTTAGGAAAATAATTTCCTGCTGTTTTTTGCATGTACATATCAAATAATACATTGAGAGTGTCCCAAAAGTTTCAGAGATTTTTGACAAGCCCTCGGTTTATTTTGAATTTCCGACAGTACGTGTGCAATTGCGTTTTTGCCAAAAACGGAAGCGGTGGCAAACGTGCCTTAGGAAAATAATTTCCTACTGTTTTTTTGCATGCACATCTCAAATAATACATTGAGAGTGTCCCCAAAGTTTCAAAGCATTTCGACAAGCCCTCGGTTTATTTTGAATTGCGACGGTACGCGTGCAATTGCGTTTTTGTTAAAAATAGAAGCGGAGGCAAACGCGCCTTCGGAAAATAATTTCCAGCTGATTTTTTGCATGTACATCTCAAATATAACATTTAGAGTTTCCCCAAAGTTTCGTAGAGTTTCGACAAGCCCTCGGTTTATTTTGAATTTCCGACGGTACGCGTGCAATTGCGTTTTTGCCAAAAACGGAAGCGGAGGCAAACGCGCCTTAGGAAAATAATTTCCTGCTGATTTTTTGCATGGACATCTTAAATAATAAATTGAGAGTGTCCCCAAAGTTTCAAAGCATTTCGACAAGCCCTCGGTTTATTTTGAATTTCCGACGGTACGCGTGCAATTGCGTTTTTGTCAAAAATAGAAGCGGAGGCAAACGCGCCTTAGGAAAATCATTTCCAACTAATTTTTTTCATGTACATCTCAAATATAACATTGAGATTGTCCCCAAAGTTTCGTAGAGTTTCGAGAAGCCCTCGGTTTATTTTGAATTTCCGACGGTACGCGTGCAATTGCGTTTTTGCCAAAAACGGAAGCGGAGGCAAAAGCGCCTTAGGAAAATAATTTCCTGCTGATTTTTTGCATGGACATCTAATATAATACATTTAGAGTTTCCCCAAAGTTTCGTAGAGTTTCAATAAGCCCTCGGTTTATTTTGACTTTCCGACGGTACGTGTGCAATTGCGTTTTTGCCAAAAACGGAAGCGGAGGCAAACGCGCATTAGGAAAATAATTTAATGCGTATTTTTTGCATGGACATCTCAAATAATACATTGAGAGTGTCCCCAAAGTTTCATAGCATTTCGACAAGCCCTCGTTTTATTTTGAATTTCCGACGGTACGCGTGCAATTATGTTTTTGTCAAAAACGAAAGCGGAAGCAAACGCGCCTTAGGAAAATAATTTTCTGCTGGTTTTTTGCATGGACATCTAAAATAATACTTTGAGAGTGTCCCCAAAGTTTCATAGCGTTTTGACAAGCCCTCTGTTTATTTTGAATTCCCGACGGTACGCGTGCAATTGCGTTTTTGCGAAAAACAGAAGCGGAGGCAAACGCGCCTTAGGAAAATAATTTCCTGCTGATTTTTTGCATGGACATCTCAAATAAAACATTGAGAGTGTCCCAAAAGATTCATATAGTTTTGATCAGCCCCAGTTTATTTTGACTTTCGAACGGTACGCGTGCAATTGCGATTTTGCCAAAAACGAAAGCGGAGTCAAACGCGCCTTATGAAAATAATTTCCTGCTGATTTTTATCATTTACATCTCAAATAATAAATTGAGAGTGTCCCCAAAGTTTCATAGAGTTTCGACAAGCCCTCGTTTTATTTTGAATTTCCGACAGTACGCGTGCAATTGCGTTTTTGCCAAAAACGGAAGCGGAGGAAAACGCGCCTTAGGAAAATAATTTCCTGCTGTTTTTTGCATGTACATATCAAATAATACATTGAGAGTGTCCCAAAAGTTTCAGAGATTTTTGACAAGCCCTCGGTTTATTTTGAATTTCCGACAGTACGTGTGCAATTGTGTTTTTCCCAAAAACGGAAGCGGTGGCAAACGTGCCTTAGGAAAATAATTTCCTACTGTTTTTTTGCATGCACATCTCAAATAATACATTGAGAGTGTCCCCAAAGTTTCAAAGCATTTCGACAAGCCCTCGGTTTATTTTGAATTCCGACGGTACGCGTGCAATTGCGTTTTTGTTAAAAATAGAAGCGGAGGCAAACGCGCCTTCGGAAAATAATTTCCAGCTGATTTTTTGCATGTACATCTCAAATATAACATTTAGAGTTTCCCCAAAGTTTCGTAGAGTTTCGACAAGCCCTCGGTTTATTTTGAATTTCCGACGGTACGCGTGCAATTGCGTTTTTGCCAAAAACGGAAGCGGAGGCAAAAGCGCCTTAGGAAAATAATTTCCTGCTGATTTTTTGCATGGACATCTAATATAATACATTTAGAGTTTCCCCAAAGTTTCGTAGAGTTTCAATAAGCCCTCGGTTTATTTTGACTTTCCGACGGTACGTGTGCAATTGCGTTTTTGCCAAAAACGGAAGCGGAGGCAAACGCGCATTAGGAAAATAATTTAATGCGTATTTTTTGCATGGACATCTCAAATAATACATTGAGAGTGTCCCCAAAGTTTCATAGCATTTCGACAAGCCCTCGTTTTATTTTGAATTTCCGACGGTACGCGTGCAATTATGTTTTTGTCAAAAACGAAAGCGGAAGCAAACGCGCCTTAGGAAAATAATTTTCTGCTGGCTTTTTGCATGGACATCTAAAATAATACTTTGAGAGTGTCCCCAAAGTTTCAAAGCATTTCGACAAGCCCTCGGTTTATTTTGAATTTCCGACGGTACGCGTGCAATTGCGTTTTTGTCAAAAATAGAAGCGGAGGCAAACGCGCCTTAGGAAAATCATTTCCAACTAATTTTTTTCATGTACATCTCAAATATAACATTGAGATTGTCCCCAAAGTTTCGTAGAGTTTCGAGAAGCCCTCGGTTTATTTTGAATTTCCGACGGTACGCGTGCAATTGCGTTTTTGCCAAAAACGGAAGCGGAGGCAAAAGCGCCTTAGGAAAATAATTTCCTGCTGATTTTTTGCATGGACATCTAATATAATACATTTAGAGTTTCCCCAAAGTTTCGTAGAGTTTCAATAAGCCCTCGGTTTATTTTGACTTTCCGACGGTACGTGTGCAATTGCGTTTTTGCCAAAAACAGAAGCGGAGGCAAACGCGCATTAGGAAAATAATTTAATGCGTATTTTTTGCATGGACATCTCAAATAATACATTGAGAGTGTCCCCAAAGTTTCATAGCATTTCGACAAGCCCTCGTTTTATTTTGAATTTCCGACGGTACGCGTGCAATTATGTTTTTGTCAAAAACGAAAGCGGAAGCAAACGCGCCTTAGGAAAATAATTTTCTGCTGGTTTTTTGCATGGACATCTAAAATAATACTTTGAGAGTGTCCCCAAAGTTTCATAGCGTTTTGACAAGCCCTCTGTTTATTTTGAATTCCCGACGGTACGCGTGCAATTGCGTTTTTGTTAAAAATAGAAGCGGAGGCAAACGCGCCTTCGGAAAATAATTTCCAGCTGATTTTTTGCATGTACATCTCAAATATAACATTTAGAGTTTCCCCAAAGTTTCGTAGAGTTTCGACAAGCCCTCGGTTTATTTTAAATTTCCGACGGTACGCGTGCAATTGCGTTTTTGCCAAAAACGGAAGCGGAGGCAAACGCGCCTTAGGAAAATAATTTCCTGCTGATTTTTTGCATGGACATCTTAAATAATAAATTGAGAGTGTCCCCAAAGTTTCAAAGCATTTCGACAAGCCCTCGGTTTATTTTGAATTCCGACGGTACGCGTGCAATTGCGTTTTTGTTAAAAATAGAAGCGGAGGCAAACGCGCCTTCGGAAAATAATTTCCAGCTGATTTTTTGCATGTACATCTCAAATATAACATTTAGAGTTTCCCCAAAGTTTCGTAGAGTTTCGACAAGCCCTCGGTTTATTTTGAATTTCCGACGGTACGCGTGCAATTGCGTTTTTGCCAAAAACGGAAACGTAGGCAAAAGCGCCTTAGGAAAATAATTTCCTGCTGATTTTTTGCATGGACATCTAATATAATACATTTAGAGTGTCCCCAAAGTTTCGTAGAGTTTCAATAAGCCCTCGGTTTATTTTGACTTTCCGACGGTACGTGTGCAATTGCGTTTTTGCCAAAAACAGAAGCGGAGGCAAACGCGCATTAGGAAAATAATTTAATGCGTATTTTTTGCATGGACATCTCAAATAATACATTGAGAGTGTCCCCAAAGTTTCATAGCATTTCGACAAGCCCTCGTTTTATTTTGAATTTCCGACGGTACGCGTGCAATTATGTTTTTGTCAAAAACGAAAGCGGAAGCAAACGCGCCTTAGGAAAATAATTTTCTGCTGGTTTTTTGCATGGACATCTAAAATAATACTTTGAGAGTGTCCCCAAAGTTTCATAGCGTTTTGACAAGCCCTCTGTTTATTTTGAATTCCCGACGGTACGCGTGCAATTGCGTTTTTGCGAAAAACAGAAGCGGAGGCAAACGCGCCTTAGGAAAATAATTTCCTGCTGATTTTTTGCATGGACATCTCAAATAAAACATTGAGAGTGTCCCAAAAGATTCATATAGTTTCGATCAGCCCCCAGTTTATTTTGACTTTCGAACGGTACGCGTGCAATTGCGATTTTGCCAAAAACGAAAGCGGAGTCAAATGCGCCTTATGAAAATAATTTCCTGCTGATTTTTATCATTTACATCTCAAATAATAAATTGAGAGTGTCCCCAAAGTTTCATAGAGTTTCGACAAGCCCTCGTTTTATTTTGAATTTCCGACAGTACGCGTGCAATTGCGTTTTTGCCAAAAACGGAAGCGGAGGAAAACGCGCCTTAGGAAAATAATTTCTTGCTGTTTTTTGCATGTACATATCAAATAATACATTGAGAGTGTCCCAAAAGTTTCAGAGATTTTTGACAAGCCCTCGGTTTATTTTGAATTTCCGACAGTACGTGTGCAATTGCGTTTTTGCCAAAAACGGAAGCGGTGGCAAACGTGCCTTAGGAAAATAATTTCCTACTGTTTTTTTGCATGCACATCTCAAATAATACATTGAGAGTGTCCCCAAAGTTTCAAAGCATTTCGACAAGCCCTCGGTTTATTTTGAATTCCGACGGTACGCGTGCAATTGCGGTTTTGTTAAAAATAGAAGCGGAGGCAAACGCGCCTTCGGAAAATAATTTCCAGCTGATTTTTTGCATGTACATCTCAAATATAACATTTAGAGTTTCCCCAAAGTTTCGTATAGTTTCGACAAGCCCTCGGTTTATTTTGAATTTCCGACGGTACGCGTGCAATTGCGTTTTTGCCAAAAACGGAAGCGGAGGCAAACGCGCCTTAGGAAAATAATTTCCTGCTGATTTTTTGCATGGACATCTTAAATAATAAATTGATAGTGTACCCAAAGTTTCATATAGTTTCGAAAAGCCCTCGATTTATTTTGAATTTCCGACGGTACGCGTTCAATTGCGTTTTTGCCAAAAACGGAAGCAGAGGCAAACGCGCCTTAGGAAAATAATTTCCTGCTGATTTTTTGCATGGACATCACAAATAATACATTTAGAGTTTCCCCAATGTTTCGTAGAGTTTTGACAAGCCCTCTGCATATTTTGAATTTCCGATGGTACGCGTGCAATTGCGTTTTTGAGGAAAACAGAAGCGGAGGCAAACGCGCCTTAGGTAAATAATTTCCTGCTGATTTTTTGCATGGACATCTCAAATAATACACTGAGAGTGTCCCCAAAGATTCATAGAGTTTCGTTAAGCCCTCAGTTTTTTTTTGACTTTCTGACGGTACGCGTGCAATTGCGATTTTGCCAAAAACGAAAGCGGAGTCAAACGCGCCTTATGAAAATAATTTCCTGCTGATTTTTATCATTTACATCTAAAATAATACATTGAGAGTGTCCCCAAAGTGTCATAGAGTTTCGACAAGCCCTCGGTTTATTTTGAATTTCCGACAGTACGCGTGCAATTTTGTTTTTGCCAAAAACGGAAGCGGAGGCAAACGCGCCTTAGGAAAATAATTTCCTGTTGTTTTTTGCATGTACATATCAAATAATACATTGAGAGTGTCCCAAAATTTTCATAGCTTTTCGACAAGCCCTCGGTTTATTTTGAATTTCTGGAAGTACGCGTGCAATTGCGTTTTTGACAAAAACGGAAGCGGAGGCAAACGCGCCTTAGGAAAATAATTTCTTTCTGTTTTTTTGCATGCACATCTCAAATAATACATTGAGAGTGTCCCCAAAGTTTCATAGCATTTCGACAAGCCCTCGGTTTATTTTGAATTTCCGACGGTACGCGTGCAATTGCGTTTTTGTCAAAAATAGAAGCGGAGGCAAACGCGCCTTAGGAAAATCATTTCCAACTAATTTTTTTCATGTACATCTCAAATATAACATTGAGATTGTCCCCAAAGTTTCGTAGAGTTTCGAGAAGCCCTCGGTTTATTTTGAATTTCCGACGGTACGCGTGCAATTGCGTTTTTGCCAAAAACGGAAGCGGAGGCAAAAGCGCCTTAGGAAAATAATTTCCTGCTGATTTTTTGCATGGACATCTAATATAATACATTTAGAGTGTCCCCAAAGTTTCGTAGAGTTTCAATAAGCCCCTGTTTTATTTTGACTTTCCGACGGTACGTGTGCAATTGCGTTTTTGCCAAAAACGGAAGCGGAGGCAAACGCGCATTAGGAAAATAATTTAATGCGTATTTTTTGCATGGACATCTCAAATAATACATTGAGAGTGTCCCCAAAGTTTCATAGCATTTCGACAAGCCCTCGTTTTATTTTGAATTTCCGACGGTACGCGTGCAATTATGTTTTTGTCAAAAACGAAAGCGGAAGCAAACGCGCCTTAGGAAAATAATTTTCTGCTGGTTTTTTGCATGGACATCTAAAATAATACTTTGAGAGTGTCCCCAAAGTTTCATAGCGTTTTGACAAGCCCTCTGTTTATTTTGAATTCCCGACGGTACGCGTGCAATTGCGTTTTTGCGAAAAACAGAAGCGGAGGCAAACGCGCCTTAGGAAAATAATTTCCTGCTGATTTTTTGCATGGACATCTCAAATAAAACATTGAGAGTGTCCCAAAAGATTCATATAGTTTCGATCAGCCCCCAGTTTATTTTGACTTTCGAACGGTACGCGTGCAATTGCGATTTTGCCAAAAACGAAAGCGGAGTCAAATGCGCCTTATGAAAATAATTTCCTGCTGATTTTTATCATTTACATCTCAAATAATAAATTGAGAGTGTCCCCAAAGTTTCATAGAGTTTCGACAAGCCCTCGTTTTATTTTGAATTTCCGACAGTACGCGTGCAATTGCGTTTTTGCCAAAAACGGAAGCGGAGGAAAACGCGCCTTAGGAAAATAATTTCTTGCTGTTTTTTGCATGTACATATCAAATAATACATTGAGAGTGTCCCAAAAGTTTCAGAGATTTTTGACAAGCCCTCGGTTTATTTTGAATTTCCGACAGTACGTGTGCAATTGCGTTTTTGCCAAAAACGGAAGCGGTGGCAAACGTGCCTTAGGAAAATAATTTCCTACTGTTTTTTTGCATGCACATCTCAAATAATACATTGAGAGTGTCCCCAAAGTTTCAAAGCATTTCGACAAGCCCTCGGTTTATTTTGAATTCCGACGGTACGCGTGCAATTGCGGTTTTGTTAAAAATAGAAGCGGAGGCAAACGCGCCTTCGGAAAATAATTTCCAGCTGATTTTTTGCATGTACATCTCAAATATAACATTTAGAGTTTCCCCAAAGTTTCGTATAGTTTCGACAAGCCCTCGGTTTATTTTGAATTTCCGACGGTACGCGTGCAATTGCGTTTTTGCCAAAAACGGAAGCGGAGGCAAACGCGCCTTAGGAAAATAATTTCCTGCTGATTTTTTGCATGGACATCTTAAATAATAAATTGATAGTGTACCCAAAGTTTCATATAGTTTCGAAAAGCCCTCGATTTATTTTGAATTTCCGACGGTACGCGTTCAATTGCGTTTTTGCCAAAAACGGAAGCAGAGGCAAACGCGCCTTAGGAAAATAATTTCCTGCTGATTTTTTGCATGGACATCACAAATAATACATTTAGAGTTTCCCCAATGTTTCGTAGAGTTTTGACAAGCCCTCTGCATATTTTGAATTTCCGATGGTACGCGTGCAATTGCGTTTTTGAGGAAAACAGAAGCGGAGGCAAACGCGCCTTAGGTAAATAATTTCCTGCTGATTTTTTGCATGGACATCTCAAATAATACACTGAGAGTGTCCCCAAAGATTCATAGAGTTTCGTTAAGCCCTCAGTTTTTTTTTGACTTTCTGACGGTACGCGTGCAATTGCGATTTTGCCAAAAACGAAAGCGGAGTCAAACGCGCCTTATGAAAATAATTTCCTGCTGATTTTTATCATTTACATCTAAAATAATACATTGAGAGTGTCCCCAAAGTGTCATAGAGTTTCGACAAGCCCTCGGTTTATTTTGAATTTCCGACAGTACGCGTGCAATTTTGTTTTTGCCAAAAACGGAAGCGGAGGCAAACGCGCCTTAGGAAAATAATTTCCTGTTGTTTTTTGCATGTACATATCAAATAATACATTGAGAGTGTCCCAAAATTTTCATAGCTTTTCGACAAGCCCTCGGTTTATTTTGAATTTCTGGAAGTACGCGTGCAATTGCGTTTTTGACAAAAACGGAAGCGGAGGCAAACGCGCCTTAGGAAAATAATTTCTTTCTGTTTTTTTGCATGCACATCTCAAATAATACATTGAGAGTGTCCCCAAAGTTTCATAGCATTTCGACAAGCCCTCGGTTTATTTTGAATTTCCGACGGTACGCGTGCAATTGCGTTTTTGTCAAAAATAGAAGCGGAGGCAAACGCGCCTTAGGAAAATCATTTCCAACTAATTTTTTTCATGTACATCTCAAATATAACATTGAGATTGTCCCCAAAGTTTCGTAGAGTTTCGAGAAGCCCTCGGTTTATTTTGAATTTCCGACGGTACGCGTGCAATTGCGTTTTTGCCAAAAACGGAAGCGGAGGCAAAAGCGCCTTAGGAAAATAATTTCCTGCTGATTTTTTGCATGGACATCTAATATAATACATTTAGAGTGTCCCCAAAGTTTCGTAGAGTTTCAATAAGCCCCTGTTTTATTTTGACTTTCCGACGGTACGTGTGCAATTGCGTTTTTGCCAAAAACGGAAGCGGAGGCAAACGCGCATTAGGAAAATAATTTAATGCGTATTTTTTGCATGGACATCTCAAATAATACATTGAGAGTGTCCCCAAAGTTTCATAGCATTTCGACAAGCCCTCGTTTTATTTTGAATTTCCGACGGTACGCGTGCAATTATGTTTTTGTCAAAAACGAAAGCGGAAGCAAACGCGCCTTAGGAAAATAATTTTCTGCTGGTTTTTTGCATGGACATCTAAAATAATACTTTGAGAGTGTCCCCAAAGTTTCATAGCGTTTTGACAAGCCCTCTGTTTATTTTGAATTCCCGACGGTACGCGTGCAATTGCGTTTTTGCGAAAAACAGAAGCGGAGGCAAACGCGCCTTAGGAAAATAATTTCCTGCTGATTTTTTGCATGGACATCTCAAATGAAACATTGAGAGTGTCCCAAAAGATTCATATAGTTTCGATCAGCCCCCAGTTTATTTTGACTTTCGAACGGTACGCGTGCAATTGCGATTTTGCCAAAAACGAAAGCGGAGTCAAACGCGCCTTATGAAAATAATTTCCTGCTGATTTTTATCATTTACATCACAAATAATAAATTGAGAGTGTCCCCAAAGTTTCATAGAGTTTCGACAAGCCCTCGTTTTATTTTGAATTTCCGACAGTACGCGTGCAATTGCGTTTTTGCCAAAAACGGAAGCGGAGGAAAACGCGCCTTAGGAAAATAATTTCCTGCTGTTTTTTGCATGTACATATCAAATAATACATTGAGAGAGTCCCAAAAGTTTCAGAGATTTTTGACAAGCCCTCGGTTTATTTTGAATTTCCGACAGTACGTGTGCAATTGCGTTTTTGCCAAAAACAGAAGCGGTGGCAAACGTGCCTTAGGAAAATAATTTCCTACTGTTTTTTTGCATGCACATCTCAAATAATACATTGAGAGTGTCCCCAAAGTTTCAAAGCATTTCGACAAGCCCTCGGTTTATTTTGAATTCCGACGGTACGCGTGCAATTGCGTTTTTGTTAAAAATAGAAGCGGAGGCAAACGCGCCTTCGGAAAATAATTTCCAGCTGATTTTTTGCATGTACATCTCAAATATAACATTTAGAGTTTCCCCAAAGTTTCGTAGAGTTTCTACAAGCCCTCGGTTTATTTTGAATTTCCGACGGTACGCGTGCAATTGCGTTTTTGCCAAAAACGGAAGCGGAGGCAAACGCGCCTTAGGAAAATAATTTCCTGCTGATTTTTTGCATGGACATCTTAAATAATAAATTGATAGTGTACCCAAAGTTTCATATAGTTTCGAAAAGCCCTCGATTTATTTTGAATTTCCGACGGTACGCGTTCAATTGCGTTTATGCCAAAAACGGAAGCAGAGGCAAACGCGCCTTAGGAAAATAATTTCCTGCTGGTTTTTTGCATGGACATCTAAAATAATACTTTGAGAGTGTCCCCAAAGTTTCATAGCGTTTTGACAAGCCCTCTGTTTATTTTGAATTCCCGACGGTACGCGTGCAATTGCGTTTTTGCGAAAAACAGAAGCGGAGGCAAACGCGCCTTAGGAAAATAATTTCCTGCTGATTTTTTGCATGGACATCTCAAATAAAACATTGAGAGTGTCCCCAAAGTTTCATAGAGTTTCGACAAGCCCTCGTTTTATTTTGAATTTCCGACAGTACGCGTGCAATTGCGTTTTTGCCAAAAACGGAAGCGGAGTCAAATGCGCCTTATGAAAATAATTTCCTGCTGATTTTTATCATTTACATCTCAAATAATAAATTGAGAGTGTCCCAAAAGTTTCAGAGATTTTTGACAAGCCCTCGGTTTATTTTGAATTTCCGACAGTACGCGTGCAATTGCGTTTTTGCCAAAAACGGAAGCGGTGGCAAACGTGCCTTAGGAAAATAATTTCCTACTGTTTTTTTGCATGCACATCTCAAATAATACATTGAGAGTGTCCCCAAAGTTTCAAAGCATTTCGACAAGCCCTCGGTTTATTTTGAATTCCGACGGTACGCGTGCAATTGCGTTTTTGTTAAAAATAGAAGCGGAGGCAAACGCGCCTTCGGAAAATAATTTCCAGCTGATTTTTTGCATGTACATCTCAAATATAACATTTAGAGTTTCCCCAAAGTTTCGTAGAGTTTCGAAAAGCCCTCGGTTTATTTTGAATTTCCGACGGTACGCGTTCAATTGCGTTTTTGCCAAAAACGGAAGCAGAGGCAAACGCGCCTTAGGAAAATAATTTCCTGCTGATTTTTTGCATGGACATCACAAATAATACATTTAGAGTTTCCCCAATGTTTCGTAGAGTTTTGACAAGCCCTCTGTATATTTTGAATTTCCGATGGTACGCGTGCAATTGCGTTTTTGCGGAAAACAGAAGCGGAGGCAAACGCGCCGTAGGTAAATAATTTCCTGCTGATTTTTTGCATGGACATCTCAAATAATACACTGAGAGTGTCCCCAAAGATTCATAGAGTTTCGTTAAGCCCTCAGTTTTTTTTGACTTTCCGACGGTACGCGTGCAATTGCGATTTTGCCAAAAACGAAAGCGGAGTCAAACGCGCCTTATGAAAATAATTTCCTGCTGATTTTTATCATTTACATCTAAAATAATACATTGAGAGTGTCCCCAAAGTGTCATAGAGTTTCGACAAGCCCTCGGTTTATTTTGAATTTCCGACAGTACGCGTGCAATTTCGTTTTTGCCAAAAACGGAAGCGGAGGCAAACGCGCCTTAGGAAAATAATTTCCTGCTGTTTTTTGCATGTACATATCAAATAATACATTGAGAGTGTCCCAAAATTTTCATAGCTTTTCGACAAGCCCTCGGTTTATTTTGAATTTCTTGAAGTACGCGTGCAATTGCGTTTTTGACAAAAACGGAAGCGGAGGCAAACGCGCCTTAGGAAAATAATTTCTTTCTGTTTTTTTGCATGCACATCTCAAATAATACATTGAGAGTGTCCCCAAAGTTTCATAGCATTTCGACAAGCCCTCGGTTTATTTTGAATTTCCGACGGTACGCGTGCAATTGCGTTTTTGTCAAAAATAGAAGCGGAGGCAAACGCGCCTTAGGATAATCATTTCCGACTAATTTTTTTCATGTACATCTCAAATATAACATTGAGATTGTCCCCAAAGTTTCGTAGATTTTCGAGAAGCCCTCGGTTTATTTTGAATTTCCGACGGTACGCGTGCAATTGCGTTTTTGCCAAAAACGGAAGCGGAGGCAAAAGCGCCTTAGGAAAATAATTCCCTGCTGATTTTTTGCATGGACATCTAATATAATACATTTAGAGTGTCCCCAAAGTTTCGTAGAGTTTCAATAAGCCCTCGGTTTATTTTGACTTTCCGACGGTACGTGTGCAATTGCGTTTTTGCCAAAAACGGAAGCGGAGGCAAACGCGCATTAGGAAAATAATTTAATGCGTATTTTTTGCATGGACATCTCAAATAATACATTGAGAGTGTCCCCAAAGTTTCATAGCATTTCGACAAGCCCTCGTTTTATTTTGAATTTCCGACGGTACGCGTGCAATTATGTTTTTGTCAAAAACGAAAGCGGAAGCAAACGCGCCTTAGGAAAATAATTTTCTGCTGGTTTTTTGCATGCACATCTAAAATAATACTTTGAGAGTGTCCCCAAAGTTTCATAGCGTTTTGACAAGCCCTCTGTTTATTTTGAATTTCCGACCGTACGCGTACAATTGTGTTTTTGCGAAAAACAGAAGCAGAAGCAAACACGCCTTAGGTAAATAATTTCCTGCTGATTTTTTGCATGGACTTCTAAAATAATACATTGAAAGTGGCCCAAATATTCATAGAGTTTCGATAAGCCCTTAGTTTATTTTGATTTTCCGACGGTATGCGTGCAATTGCGATTTTGCCAAAAACGACAGCGGAGTCAAACGCTCCTTATGAAAATAATTTCCTGCTAATTTTTTTCATTTACATCTCAAATAATACATTGAGAGTGTCCCGAAAGTTTCATAGAGTTTCGAGAAGCCCTCGGTTTATTTTGAATTTCCGACGGTACTCCTTCAATTTCGTTTTTGCCAAAAACGGAAGCGGAGGCAAACGCGCCTTAGGAAAATAATTTCCTGCTGATTTTTTGCATGGACATCACAAATAATATATTTAGAGTTTCCCCAAAGTTTCGTAGTGTTTCGACAAGCCCTCGGTTTATTTTGACTTTCCGACGGTACGCGTGCAATTGCGTTTTTTCCAAAAACGGAAGCGGAGGCAAATGCGCATTAGGAAAATAATTTCTTGCTAATTTTTTGCATGGACATCTAAAATAATACATTGAGAGTGTCCCCAAAGTTTCATAGTGTTTTGACAAGCCCTCTGTTTATTTTGAATTCCCGACGGTACGCGTGCAATTGGGTTTTTGCGAAAAACAGAAGCGGAGGCAAACGCGCCTTAGGAAAATAATTTCCTGCTGATTTTTTGCATGGACATCTCAAATAAAACATTGAGAGTGTCCCCAAAGATTCATAGAGTTTCGTTAAGCCCTCAGTTTTTTTTTTGACTTTCCGACGGTACGCGTGCAATTGCGATTTTGCCAAAAACGAAAGCGGAGTCAAACGCGCATTATGAAAATAATTTCCTGCTGATTTTTATCATTTACATCTAAAATAATACATTGAGAGTGTCCCCAAAGTTTCATAGAGTTTCGAAAAGCCCTCGGTTTATTTTGAATTTCCGACAGTACGCGTGCAATTGCGTTTTTGCCAAAAACGGAAGCGGAGGCAAACGCGCCTTAGGAAAATAATTTCCTGCTGTTTTTTGCATGTACATATCAAATAATACATTGAGAGTGTCCCAAAAGTTTCATAGATATTTGACAAGCCCTCGGTTTATTTTGAATTTCCGACAGTACGCGTGCAATTGCATTTTTGCCAAAAACGGAAGCGGTGGCAAACGCGCCTTAGGAAAATAATTTCCTACTGTTTTTTTGCATGCACATCTCAAATAATACATTGAGAGTGTCCCCAAAGTTTCATAGCATTTCGACAAGCCCTCGGTTTATTTTGAATTCCACGGTACGCGTGCAATTGCGTTTTTGTTAAAAATAGAAGCGGAGGCAAACGCGCCTTAGGAAAATAATTTCCAGCTGATTTTTTGCATGTACATCTCAAATATAACATTGAGAGTGTCCCCAAAGTTTCGTAGAGTTTCGACAAGCCCTCGGTTTATTTTGAATTTCCGACGGTACACGTGCAATTGCGTTTTTGCCAAAAACGGACGCGGAGGCAAACGCGCCTTAGGAAAATAATTTCCTGCTGATTTTTTGCATGGACATCTTAAATAATAAATTGATAGTGTACCCAAAGTTTCATATAGTTTCGAAAAGCCCTCGGTTTATTTTGAATTTCGGACAGTACGCGTTCAATTGCGTTTTTGCCAAAAACGGTAGCAGAGGCAAACGCGCCTTAGGAAAATAATTTCCTGCTGATTTTTTGCATGGACATCACAAATAATACATTTAGAGTTTCCCCAATGTTTCGTAGAGTTTTGATAAGCCCTCTGTATATTTTGAATTTCCGACGGTACGCGTGCAATTGCGTTTTTGCGGAAAACAGAAGCGGAGGCAAACGCGCCTTAGGTAAATAATTTCCTGCTGATTTTTTGCATGGACATCTCAAATAACACACTGAGAGTGTCCCCAAAGATTCATAGAGTTTCGTTAATCCCTCAGTTTTTTTTTTGACTTTCCGACGGTACGCGTGCAATTGCGATTTTGCCAAAAACGAAAGCGGAGTCAAACGCGCATTATGAAAATAATTTCCTGCTGATTTTTATCATTTACATCTAAAATAATACATTGAGAGTGTCCCCAAAGTTTCATAGAGTTTCGACAAGCCCTCGGTTTATTTTGAATTTCCGACAGTACCCGTGCAATTGCGTTTTTGCCAAAAACGGAAGCGGAGGCAAACGCGCCTTAGGAAAATAATTTCCTTCTGTTTTTTTTCATGCACATCTCAAATAATACATTGAGAGTGTACCCAAAGTTTCATAGCATTTCGACAAGCCCTCGGTTTATTTTGAATTTCCGACGGTACGCGTGCAATTGCGTTTTTGTCAAAAAGAAGCGGAGGCAAACGCGCCTTAGGAAAATCATTTCCAACTAATTTTTTTCATGTACATCTCAAATATAACATTGAGATTGTCCCCAAAGTTTCGAACGGTACGCGTGCAATTGCGTTTTTGCCAAAAACGGAAGCGAAGGCAAAAGCGCCTTAGGAAAATAATTTCCTGCTGATTTTTTGCATGGACATCTAATATAATACATTTAGAGTGTCCCCAAAGTTTCGTAGAGTTTCAATAAGCCCTCGTTTTATTTTGAATTTCCGACGGTACGCGTGCAATTGCATTTTTATCAAAAACGAAAGCGGAGGCAAACGCGCCTTAGGAAAATAATTTTCTGTTGGTTTTTTGAATGGACATCTAAAATAATACATTGATATTGTCCCCAATGTTTCGTAGAGTTTCGACAAGCCCTCTGTTTATTTTGACTTTCCGACGGTACGCGTGCAATTGCGTTATTACCAAAAACGCAAGAGGATGTTCACGCGCCTTAGGAAAATAATTTCCTGCTGATTTTTTTCATGGACATCTCAAATAATACAACGAGAGTTTCCCCAAAGTTTTGTAGAGTTTCGACAAGCCCTCGGTTTATTTTGACTTTCTGAAAGTACGCGTGCAATTGCGTTTTTGCCAAAAACGGAAGCAGAGGCAAACGCGCATTAGGAAAATAATTTCATGCTGATTTTTTTCATGGACATCTCAAATAATACATTGAAAATGTCCCCAAAGTTTCATATCGTTTCGACAAGCCCTCGGTTTATTTTGAATTTCCGACGGTACGCGTGCAATTGCGTTTTTGCCAAAAATAGAAGCGGAGGCAAACGCGCCTTAGGAAAATAATTTCCAGCTGATTTTTTGCATGTACATCTCAAATATAACATTGAGAGTGTCCCCAATGTTTCGTAGAGTTTCGACAAGCCCTCAGTTTATTTTGAATTTCCGACGATACGCGTGCAATTGCGTTTTTGCCAAAAACGGAAGTCGAGGCAAACGCGCCTTAGGAAAATAATGTCCTGCTGATTTTTTGCATGGACATCACAAATGATACATTGAGAGTTTCCCAAAAGTTTCGTAGAGTTTCGACAAGCACTCGGTTTATTTTGACTTTCCGACGTTACGCGTGTAATTGAGTTTTTGCCAAAAACGGAAGCGTGGGCAAACGCGCATTAGGAAAATAATTTCCTGCTTATTTTTTGCATTTACATCTAAAATAATACATTGAGAGTGTCCCAAAAGTTTCATAGCGTTTCGACAAGCCCTCGGTTTATTTTGAATTTTTGACGGTACGCGTGCAGTTGCGTTTTTGCCAAAAACGGAAGAGGAGGCAAACGCGCCTTAGGAAAATAATTTCCAGCTTATTTTTTGCATGGACATCTCAATTAATACATTGAGAGTGTCCCCAAATATTCTTAGAGTTTCGACAAGCCCTCAGTTTCTTTTGACTTTTCGACAGTACGCGTGCAATTGCATTTTTGCCAAAAACGGTAGCGGAGGCAAACGCGCCTTAGGAAAATCATTTCCTGCTGATTTTTTTCATGGACATCTAAAATAATACATTGAGAGTGTCCCCAAAGTTTCATAGAGTTTCGACAAGCCCTCGGTTTATTCTAACTTTCAGACGGTACGCGTGCAATTAGGATTTTGCCAAAAACGAAAGCGGAGTCAAACGCACATTAGGAAAATAATTTCCTGCTGATTTTTTGCATGGACATCTTAAATAATAAATTGATAGTGTACCCAAAGTTTCATATAGTTTCGAAAAGCCCTCGGTTTATTTTGAATTTTCGACGGTACGCGTTCAATTGCGTTTTTGCCAAAAACGGAAGCAGAGGCAAACGCACCTTAGGAAAATAATTTCCTGCTGATTTTTTGCATGGACATCACAAATAATACATTGAGAGTTTCCCAAAAGTTTCGTAGAGTTTCGACAAGCACTCGGTTTATTTTGACTTTCCGACGTTACGCGTGTAATTGAGTTTTTGCCAAAAACGGAAGCGTGGGCAAACGCGCATTAGGAAAATAATTTCCTGCTTATTTTTTGCATTTACATCTAAAATAATACATTGAGAGTGTCCCAAAAGTTTCATAGCGTTTCGACAAGCCCTCGGTTTATTTTGAATTTTTGACGGTACGCGTGCAGTTGCGTTTTTGCCAAAAACGGAAGAGGAGGCAAACGCGCCTTAGGAAAATAATTTCCAGCTTATTTTTTGCATGGACATCTCAATTAATACATTGAGAGTGTCCCCAAATATTCTTAGAGTTTCGACAAGCCCTCAGTTTCTTTTGACTTTTCGACAGTACGCGTGCAATTGCATTTTTGCCAAAAACGGTAGCGGAGGCAAACGCGCCTTAGGAAAATCATTTCCTGCTGATTTTTTTCATGGACATCTAAAATAATACATTGAGAGTGTCCCCAAAGTTTCATAGAGTTTCGACAAGCCCTCGGTTTATTCTAACTTTCAGACGGTACGCGTGCAATTAGGATTTTGCCAAAAACGAAAGCGGAGTCAAACGCACATTAGGAAAATAATTTCCTGCTGATTTTTTGCATGGACATCTTAAATAATAAATTGATAGTGTACCCAAAGTTTCATATAGTTTCGAAAAGCCCTCGGTTTATTTTGAATTTTCGACGGTACGCGTTCAATTGCGTTTTTGCCAAAAACGGAAGCAGAGGCAAACGCACCTTAGGAAAATAATTTCCTGCTGATTTTTTGCATGGACATCACAAATAATACATTTAGAGTTTCCCCAATGTTTCGTAGAGTTTTGATAAGCCCTCTGTATATTTTGAATTTCCGACGGTACGCGTGCAATTGCGTTTTTGCGGAAAACAGAAGCGGAGGCAAACGCGCCTTAGGTAAATAATTTCCTGCTGATTTTTTGCATGGACATCTCAAATAACACACTGAGAGTGTCCCCAAAGATTCATAGAGTTTCGTTAGTCCCTCAGTTTTTTTTTTGACTTTCCGACGGTACGCGTGCAATTGCGATTTTGCCAAAAACGAAAGCGGAGTCAAACGCGCATTATGAAAATAATTTCCTGCTGATTTTTATCATTTACATCTAAAATAATACATTAAGAGTGTCCCCAAAGTTTCATAGAGTTTCGACAAGCCCTCGGTTTATTTTGAATTTCCGACAGTACGCGTGTAATTGCGTTTTTGCCAAAAACGGAAGCGGAGGCAAACGCGCCTTAGGAAAATAGTTTCCTTCTGTTTTTTTGCATGCACATCTCAAATAATACATTGAGAGTATCCGCAAAGTTTCATAGCATTTCGACAAGCCCTCGGTTTATTTTGAATTTCCGACGGTACGCGTGCAATTGCGTTTTTGTCAAAAAGAAGCGGAGGCAAACGCGCCTTAGGAAAATCATTTCCAACTAATTTTTTTCATGTACATCTCAAATATAACATTGAGATTGTCCCCAAAGTTTCGTAGAGTTTCGACAAGCCCTCGGTTTATTTTGAATTTCCGACGGTACGCGTGCAATTGCGTTGTTGCCAAAAACGGAAGCGGAGGCAAAAGCGCCTTAGGAAAATAATTTCCTGCTGATTTTTTGCATGGACATCTAATATAATACATTTAGAGTGTCCCCAAAGTTTCGTAGAGTTTCAATAAGCCCTCGTTTTATTTTGAATTTCCGACGGTACGCGTGCAATTGCGTTTTTGTCAAAAACGAAAGCGGAGGCAAACGCGCCTTAGGAAAATAATTTTCTGCTGGTTTTTTGAATGGACATCTAAAATAATACATTGAGAGTGTCCCCAATGTTTTGTAGAGTTTCGACAAGCCCTTTGTTTATTTTGACTTTCCGACGGTACGCGTGCAATTGCGTTATTGCCAAAAACGCAAGAGGATGTTCACGCGCCTTAGGAAAATAATTTCCTGCTGATTTTTTTCATGGACATCTCAAATAATACATTGAGAGTTTTCCCAAAGTTTTGTAGAGTTTCGACAAGCCCTCGGTTTATTTTGACTTTCTGACATTACGCGTGCAATTGCGTTTTTTCCAAAAACGGAAGCGGACGCAAACGCGCATTAGGAAAATAATTTCATGCTGATTTTTTTCATGGACATCTCAAATAATACATTGAAAATGTCCCCAATGTTTCATATCGTTTTGACAAGCCCTCGGTTTATTTTGAATTTTCCGACGGTACGCGTGCAATTGCGTTTTTGCCAAAAATAGAAGCGGAGGCAAACGCGCCTTAGGAAAATAATTTCCAGCTGATTTTTTGCATGTACATCTCAAATATAACATTGAGAGTGTCCCCAATGTTTCGTAGAGTTTCGACAAGCCCTCAGTTTATTTTGAATTTCCGACGATACGCGTGCAATTGCGTTTTTGCCAAAAACGGAAGTCGAGGCAAACGCGCCTTAGGAAAATAATGTCCTGCTGATTTTTTGCATGGACATCACAAATGATACATTGAGAGTTTCCCAAAAGTTTCGTAGAGTTTCGACAAGCACTCGGTTTATTTTGACTTTCCGACGTTACGCGTGTAATTGAGTTTTTGCCAAAAACGGAAGCGTGGGCAAACGCGCATTAGGAAAATAATTTCCTGCTTATTTTTTGCATTTACATCTAAAATAATACATTGAGAGTGTCCCAAAAGTTTCATAGCGTTTCGACAAGCCCTCGGTTTATTTTGAATTTTTGACGGTACGCGTGCAGTTGCGTTTTTGCCAAAAACGGAAGAGGAGGCAAACGCGCCTTAGGAAAATAATTTCCAGCTTATTTTTTGCATGGACATCTCAATTAATACATTGAGAGTGTCCCCAAATATTCTTAGAGTTTCGACAAGCCCTCAGTTTCTTTTGACTTTTCGACAGTACGCGTGCAATTGCATTTTTGCCAAAAACGGTAGCGGAGGCAAACGCGCCTTAGGAAAATCATTTCCTGCTGATTTTTTTCATGGACATCTAAAATAATACATTGAGAGTGTCCCCAAAGTTTCATAGAGTTTCGACAAGCCCTCGGTTTATTCTAACTTTCAGACGGTACGCGTGCAATTAGGATTTTGCCAAAAACGAAAGCGGAGTCAAACGCACATTAGGAAAATAATTTCCTGCTGATTTTTTGCATGGACATCTTAAATAATAAATTGATAGTGTACCCAAAGTTTCATATAGTTTCGAAAAGCCCTCGGTTTATTTTGAATTTTCGACGGTACGCGTTCAATTGCGTTTTTGCCAAAAACGGAAGCAGAGGCAAACGCACCTTAGGAAAATAATTTCCTGCTGATTTTTTGCATGGACATCACAAATAATACATTGAGAGTTTCCCAAAAGTTTCGTAGAGTTTCGACAAGCACTCGGTTTATTTTGACTTTCCGACGTTACGCGTGTAATTGAGTTTTTGCCAAAAACGGAAGCGTGGGCAAACGCGCATTAGGAAAATAATTTCCTGCTTATTTTTTGCATTTACATCTAAAATAATACATTGAGAGTGTCCCAAAAGTTTCATAGCGTTTCGACAAGCCCTCGGTTTATTTTGAATTTTTGACGGTACGCGTGCAGTTGCGTTTTTGCCAAAAACGGAAGAGGAGGCAAACGCGCCTTAGGAAAATAATTTCCAGCTTATTTTTTGCATGGACATCTCAATTAATACATTGAGAGTGTCCCCAAATATTCTTAGAGTTTCGACAAGCCCTCAGTTTCTTTTGACTTTTCGACAGTACGCGTGCAATTGCATTTTTGCCAAAAACGGTAGCGGAGGCAAACGCGCCTTAGGAAAATCATTTCCTGCTGATTTTTTTCATGGACATCTAAAATAATACATTGAGAGTGTCCCCAAAGTTTCATAGAGTTTCGACAAGCCCTCGGTTTATTCTAACTTTCAGACGGTACGCGTGCAATTAGGATTTTGCCAAAAACGAAAGCGGAGTCAAACGCACATTAGGAAAATAATTTCCTGCTGATTTTTTGCATGGACATCTTAAATAATAAATTGATAGTGTACCCAAAGTTTCATATAGTTTCGAAAAGCCCTCGGTTTATTTTGAATTTTCGACGGTACGCGTTCAATTGCGTTTTTGCCAAAAACGGAAGCAGAGGCAAACGCACCTTAGGAAAATAATTTCCTGCTGATTTTTTGCATGGACATCACAAATAATACATTTAGAGTTTCCCCAATGTTTCGTAGAGTTTTGATAAGCCCTCTGTATATTTTGAATTTCCGACGGTACGCGTGCAATTGCGTTTTTGCGGAAAACAGAAGCGGAGGCAAACGCGCCTTAGGTAAATAATTTCCTGCTGATTTTTTGCATGGACATCTCAAATAACACACTGAGAGTGTCCCCAAAGATTCATAGAGTTTCGTTAGTCCCTCAGTTTTTTTTTTGACTTTCCGACGGTACGCGTGCAATTGCGATTTTGCCAAAAACGAAAGCGGAGTCAAACGCGCATTATGAAAATAATTTCCTGCTGATTTTTATCATTTACATCTAAAATAATACATTAAGAGTGTCCCCAAAGTTTCATAGAGTTTCGACAAGCCCTCGGTTTATTTTGAATTTCCGACAGTACGCGTGTAATTGCGTTTTTGCCAAAAACGGAAGCGGAGGCAAACGCGCCTTAGGAAAATAGTTTCCTTCTGTTTTTTTGCATGCACATCTCAAATAATACATTGAGAGTATCCGCAAAGTTTCATAGCATTTCGACAAGCCCTCGGTTTATTTTGAATTTCCGACGGTACGCGTGCAATTGCGTTTTTGTCAAAAAGAAGCGGAGGCAAACGCGCCTTAGGAAAATCATTTCCAACTAATTTTTTTCATGTACATCTCAAATATAACATTGAGATTGTCCCCAAAGTTTCGTAGAGTTTCGACAAGCCCTCGGTTTATTTTGAATTTCCGACGGTACGCGTGCAATTGCGTTGTTGCCAAAAACGGAAGCGGAGGCAAAAGCGCCTTAGGAAAATAATTTCCTGCTGATTTTTTGCATGGACATCTAATATAATACATTTAGAGTGTCCCCAAAGTTTCGTAGAGTTTCAATAAGCCCTCGTTTTATTTTGAATTTCCGACGGTACGCGTGCAATTGCGTTTTTGTCAAAAACGAAAGCGGAGGCAAACGCGCCTTAGGAAAATAATTTTCTGCTGGTTTTTTGAATGGACATCTAAAATAATACATTGAGAGTGTCCCCAATGTTTTGTAGAGTTTCGACAAGCCCTTTGTTTATTTTGACTTTCCGACGGTACGCGTGCAATTGCGTTATTGCCAAAAACGCAAGAGGATGTTCACGCGCCTTAGGAAAATAATTTCCTGCTGATTTTTTTCATGGACATCTCAAATAATACATTGAGAGTTTTCCCAAAGTTTTGTAGAGTTTCGACAAGCCCTCGGTTTATTTTGACTTTCTGACATTACGCGTGCAATTGCGTTTTTTCCAAAAACGGAAGCGGACGCAAACGCGCATTAGGAAAATAATTTCATGCTGATTTTTTTCATGGACATCTCAAATAATACATTGAAAATGTCCCCAATGTTTCATATCGTTTTGACAAGCCCTCGGTTTATTTTGAATTTTCCGACGGTACGCGTGCAATTGCGTTTTTGCCAAAAATAGAAGCGGAGGCAAACGCGCCTGAGGAAAATATTTTCCAGCTGATTTTTTGCATGTACATCTCAAATATAACATTGAGAGTGTCCCCAATGTTTCGTAGAGTTTCGACAAGCCCTCAGTTTATTTTGAATTTCCGACGATACGCGTGCAATTGCGTTTTTGCCAAAAACGGAAGTCGAGGCAAACGCGCCTTAGGAAAATAATGTCCTGCTGATTTTTTGCATGGACATCTCAAATAATACATTGAGAGCGTCCCCAAAGTTTCATAGAGTTTTGACAAGCCCTCGGTTTATTTTGAATTTCCGACGGTACGCGTTCAATTGCATTTGTGCCAAAAACGGAAGCGGAGGCAAACGCTCCTTAGGAAAATAATTTCCTTCTGATTTTTTGCATGGACATCACAAATGATACATTGAGAGTTTCCCAAAAGTTTCGTAGAGTTTCGACAAGCACTCGGTTTATTTTGACTTTCTGACATTACGCGTGCAATTGCGTTTTTGCCAAAAACGGAAGTCGAGGCAAACGCGCCTTAGGAAAATAATTTCCAGCTTATTTTTTGCATGGACATCTCAATTAATACATTGAGAGTGTCCCCAAATATTCTTAGAGTTTCGACAAACCCTCAGTTTCTTTTGACTTTTCGACAGTACGCGTGCAATTGCATTTTTGCCAAAAACGGTACCGGAGGGAAACGCGCCTTAGGAAAATCATTTCCTGCTGATTTTTTTCATGGACATCTAAAATAATACATTGAGAGTGTCCCCAAAGTTTAGTAGAGTTTCGACAAGCCCTCGGTTTATTTTGACTTTCAGACGGTACGCGTGCAATTACGATTTTGCCAAAAAAGAAAGCGGAGTCAAACGCGCATTAGGAAAATAATTTCCTGCTTATTTTTTGCATTTACATCTCAAATAATACATTGAGAGTGTCCCTAAAGTTTCATAGCATTTCGACAAGCCCTCGGTTTATTTTGAATTTCCGACGATACGCGTGCAATTGTGTTTTTGCCAAAAATAGAAGCAGAAGCAAACGCGCCTTAGGAAAATAATTTCCAGTTTATTTTTTGAATGTACATCTCAAATATAACATTGAGAGTGTCCCCAAAGTTTCGTATAGTTTCGACAAGCCCTCAGTTTATTTTGAATTTCCGACGATACGCGTGCAATTGCGTTTTTGCCATAAATGGAAGCGGAGGCACACGCGCCTTAGGAAAATAATTTCCTTCTGATTTTTTGCATGGACATTGAGAGTGTCCCCAAAGTTTCATAGAGTTTCAACAAGCCCTCGGTTTATTTTGAATTTCCGACGGTACGCGTTCAATTGCGTTTTTGCCAAAAACGAAAGCAGAGGCAAACGCTCCTTAGGAAAATAATTTCCTTATGATTTTTTGAATGGACATCACAAATAATACATTGAGAGTTTCCCAAAAGTTTCATAGAGTTTCGACAAGCACTCGGTTAATTTTGACTTTCCGACGGTACGCGTTCAATTGCGTTTTTTCCAAAAACGGAAGCGGAGGCAAACGCGCCTTAGGAAAATAATTTCCTTCTGATTTTTTACATGGACATCACAAATAATACATTGAGAGTTTCCCAAAAGTTTCGTAGACTTTCGACAAGCACTCGGTTTATTTTGACTTTCCGACGGTACGCGTGCAATTGAGTTTTTGCCAAAAACGGAAGCGGGGGCAAACGCGCATTAGGAAAATAATTTCCTGCTTATTTTTTGCATGTACTTCTAAAATAATACATTGAGAGTGTCCCAAAAGTTTCATAGCGTTTCGACAAGCCCTCGGTTTATTTTGAATTTTTGACGGTACGCGTGCAATTGGGTTTTTGCCAAAAACGGAAGCGGAGGCAAACGCGCCTTAGGAAAATAATTTCCTGCTGATTTTTTGCATGGACATCTCAAGTAATACATTGAGAGTGTCCCCAAATATTCTCAGAGTTTCGACAAGCCCTCAGTTTCTTTTGACTTTCCGACAGTACGCGTTCAATTGCATTTTTGCCAAAAACGGAAGCGGAGGCAAACGCGCCTTAGGAAAATGATTTCCTGCTGATTTTTTGCATGGACATCTAAAATAATACATTGAGAGTGTCCCCAAAGTTTCGTAGTGTTTCGACAAGCCCTCGGTTTATTTTGACTTTCAGACGGTACGCGTGCAATTGCGTTTTTTCCAAAAACGGAAGCGGAGGCAAATGCGCATTAGGAAAATAATTTCCTGCTAATTTTTTGCATGGACATCTAAAATAATACATTGAGAGTGTCCCCAAAGTTTCATAGTGTTTTGACAAGCCCTCTGTTTATTTTGAATTCCCGACGGTACGCGTGCAATTGGGTTTTTGCGAAAAACAGAAGCGGAGGCAAACGCGCCTTAGGAAAATAATTTCCTGCTGATTTTTTTTATGGACATCTAAATTAATACATTTAGAGTGTCCCCAATGTTTCTTAGAGTTTCGACAAGACCTCGATTTATTTTGAATTTCAGACGGTACGCGTGCAATTGCGTTTTTGCCAAAAACGGAAGCGGAGGCAAACGAGCCTTAGTAAAATAATTTACTACTGTTTTTTTGCATGGAAATCTCAAATAGTACATTTAGAGTTTCCCCAAAGTTTCATAGAGTTTCGACAAGACCTCGGTTTATTTTGAATTTCCGACGGTACGCGTACAATTGCGTTTTTACAAAAAACGGAAGCGGAGGCAAATGCGCCATAGGAAAATAATTTCATGCTGTTTTTTTGCATGTACATCTAAAGTAATACATTGAGAGTGTCCCCAAAGTTTCATAGCATTTCGACAAGCCCTCGGTTTATTTTGAATTTCCGACGGTACGCGTGCAATTCCGTTTTTGCCAAAAATAGAAGCGGAGGCAAACGCGCCTTAGGAAAATAATTTCCAGCTGATTTTTTGCATGTACATCTCAAATATAACATTGAGAGTGTCCCCAATGTTTCGTAGAGTTTCGACAAGCCCTCAGTTTATTTTGAATTTCCGACGATACGCGTGCAATTGCGTTTTTGACAAAAACGGAAGCGGAGGCAAACGCGCCTTAGAAAAATAATTTCTTTCTGTTTTTTTGCATGCACATCTCAAATAATACATTGAGAGTGTCCCCAAAGTTTCATAGCATTTCGACAAGCCCTCGGTTTATTTTGAATTTCCGACGGTACGCGTGCAATTGCGTTTTTGTCAAAAATAGAAGCGGAGGCAAACGCGCCTTAGGATAATCATTTCCGACTAATTTTTTTCATGTACATCTCAAATATAACATTGAGATTGTCCCCAAAGTTTCGTAGAGTTTCGAGAAGCCCTCGGTTTATTTTGAATTTCCGACGGTACGCGTGCAATTGCGTTTTTGCCAAAAACGGAAGCGGAGGCAAAAGCGCCTTAGGAAAATAATTCCCTGCTGATTTTTTGCATGGAAATCTAATATAATACATTTAGAGTGTCCCCAAAGTTTCGTAGAGTTTCAATAAGCCCTCGGTTTATTTTGACTTTCCGACGGTACGTGTGCAATTGCGTTTTTGCCAAAAACGGAAGCGGAGGCAAACGCGCATTAGGAAAATAATTAAATGCGTATTTTTTGCATGGACATCTCAAATAATACATTGAGAGTGTCCCCAAAGTTTCATAGCATTTCGACAAGCCCTCGTTTTATTTTGAATTTCCGACGGTACGCGTGCAATTATGTTTTTGTCAAAAACGAAAGTGGAAGCAAACGCGCCTTAGGAAAATAATTTCCTGCTGATTTTTTGCATGGACATCTAAAATAATACTTTGAGAGTGTCCCCAAAGTTTCATAGCGTTTTGACAAGCCCTCTGTTTATTTTGAATTTCCGACCGTACGCGTACATTTGTGTTTTTGCGAAAAACAGAAGCAGAAGCAAACACGCCTTAGGTAAATAATTTCCTGCTGATTTTTTGCATGGACTTCTAAAATAATACATTGAAAGTGGCCCCAAATATTCATAGAGTTTCGATAAGCCCTTAGTTTATTTTGACTTTCCGACGGTATGCGTGCAATTGCGATTTTGCCAAAAACGACAGCGGAGTCAAACGCTCCTTATGAAAATAATTTCCTGCTAATTTTTTTCATTTACATCTCAAATAATACATTGAGAGTGTCCCGAAAGTTTCATAGAGTTTCGAGAAGCCCTCGGTTTATTTTGAATTTCCGACGGTACTCCTTCAATTTCGTTTTTGCCAAAAACGGAAGCGGAGGCAAACGCGCCTTAGGAAAATAATTTCCTGCTGATTTTTTGCATGGACATCACAAATAATATATTTACAGTTTCCCCAAAGTTTCGTAGTGTTTCGACAAGCCCTCGGTTTATTTTGACTTTCCGACGGTACGCGTGCAATTGCGTTTTTTCCAAAAACGGAAGCGGAGGCAAATGCGCATTAGGAAAATAATTTCCTGCTAATTTTTTGCATGGACATCTAAAATAATACATTGAGATTGTCCCCAAAGTTTCATAGTGTTTTGACAAGCCCTCTGTTTATTTTGAATTCCCGACGGTACACGTGCAATTGGGTTTTTGCGAAAATCAGAAGCGGAGGCAAACGCGCCTTAGGAAAATAATTTCCTGCTGATTTTTTGCATGGACATCTCAAATAAAACATTGAGAGTGTCCCAAAAGATTCATATAGTTTCGATAAGCCCTCAATTTATTTTGACTTTCGAACAGTACGCGTGCAATTGCGATTTTGCCAAAAACGAAAGCGGAGTCAAACGCGCCTTATGAAAATAATTTCCTGCTGATTTTTATCATTTACATCTCGAATAATAAATTGAGAGTGTCCCCAAAGTTTCATAGAGTTTCGACAAGCCCTCGTTTTATTTTGAATTTCCGATAGTACGCGTGCAATTGCGTTTTTACCAAAAACGGAAGCGGAGGAAAACGCGCCTTAGGAAAATAATTTCCTGCTGTTTTTTGCATGTACATATCAAATAATACATTGAGAGTGTCCCAAAAGTTTCATAGATTTTTGACAAGCCCTCGGTTTATTTTGAATTTCCGACAGTACGCGTGCAATTGCGTTTTTGCCAAAAACAGAAGTGGTGGCAAACGCGCCTTAGGAAAATAATTTCCTACTGTTTTTTCGCATGCACATCTCAAATAATACATTGAGAGTGTCCCCAAAGTTTCATAGCATTTCGACAAGCCCTCGGTTTATTTTGAATTCTGACGGTACGCGTGCAATTGCGTTTTTGTTAAAAATAGAAGCGGAGGCAAACGCGCCTTAGGTAAATAATTTCCTGCTGATTTTTTGCATGGACATCTCAAATAATACACTGAGAGTGTCCCCAAAGATTCATAGAGTTTCGTTAAGCCCTTAGTTTTTTTTTTGACTTTCCGACGGTACGCGTGCAATTGCGATTTTGCCAAAAACGAAAGCGGAGTCAAACGCGCATTATGAAAATAATTTCCTGCTGATTTTTATCATTTACATCTAAAATAATACATTGAGAGTGTCCCCAAAGTTTCACAGAGTTTCGACAAGCCCTCGGTTTATTTTGAATTTCCGACAGTACGCGTGCAATTGCGTTTTTGCCAAAAACGGAAGCGGAGGCAAACGCGCCTTAGGAAAATAATTTCCTGTTGTTTTTTGCATGTACATATCAAATAATACATTGAGAGTGTCCCAAAAGTTTCATAGATATTTGACAAGCCCTCGGTTTATTTTGAATTTCCGACAGTACGCGTGCAATTGCGTTTTTGCCAAAAACGGAAGCGGTGGCAAACGCGCCTTAGGAAAATAATTTCCTACTGTTTTTTTGCATGCACATCTCAAATAATACATTGAGAGTGTCCCCAAAGTTTCATAGCATTTCGACAAGCCCTCGGTTTATTTTGAATTCCACGGTACGCGTGCAATTGCGTTTTTGTTAAAAATAGAAGCGGAGGCAAACGCGCCTTAGGAAAATAATTTCCAGCTGATTTTTTGCATGTACATCTCAAATATAACATTGAGAGTGTCCCCAAAGTTTCGTAGAGTTTCGACAAGCCCTCGGTTTATTTTGAATTTCCGACGGTACGCGTGCAATTGCGTTTTTTCCAAAAACGGACGCGGAGGCAAACGCGCCTTAGGAAAATAATTTCCTGCTGATTTTTTGCATGGACATCTTAAATAATAAATTGATAGTGTAACCAAAGTTTCATATAGTTTCGAAAAGCCCTCGGTTTATTTTGAATTTCCGACAGTACGCGTTCAATTGCGTTTTTGCCAAAAACGGTAGCAGAGGCAAACGCGCCTTAGGAAAATAATTTCCTGCTGATTTTTTGCATGGACATCACAAATAATACATTTAGAGTTTCCCCAATGTTTCGTAGAGTTTTGATAAGCCCTCTGTATATTTTGAATTTACGACGGTACGCGTGCAATTGCGTTTTTGCGGAAAACAGAAGCGGAGGCAAACGCGCCTTAGGTAAATAATTTCCTGCTGATTTTTTGCATGGACATCTCAAATAACACACTGAGAGTGTCCCCAAAGATTCATAGAGTTTCGTTAATCCCTCAGTTTTTTTTTTGACTTTCTGACGGTACGCGTGCAATTGCGATTTTGCCATAAACGAAAGCGGAGTCAAACGCGCATTATGAAAATAATTTCCTGCTGATTTTTATCATTTACATCTAAAATAATACATTGAGAGTGTCCCCAAAGTTTCATAGAGTTTCGACAAGCCCTCGGTTTATTTTGAATTTCCGACAGTACCCGTGCAATTGCGTTTTTGCCAAAAACGGAAGCGGAGGCAAACGCGCCTTAGGAAAATAATTTCCTTCTGTTTTTTTTCAAGCACATCTCAAATAATACATTGAGAGTGTACCCAAAGTTTCATAGCATTTCGACAAGCCCTCGGTTTATTTTGAATTTCCGACGGTACGCGTGCAATTGCGTTTTTGTCAAAAAGAAGCGGAGGCAAACGCGCCTTAGGAAAATCATTTCCAACTAATTTTTTTCATGTACATCTCAAATATAACATTGAGATTGTCCCCAAAGTTTCGAACGGTACGCGTGCAATTGCGTTTTTGCCAAAAACGGAAGCGAAGGCAAAAGCGCCTTAGGAAAATAATTTCCTGCTGATTTTTTGCATGGACATCTAATATAATACATTTAGAGTGTCCCCAAAGTTTCGTAGAGTTTCAATAAGCCCTCGTTTTATTTTGAATTTCCGACGGTACGCGTGCAATTGCATTTTTATCAAAAACGAAAGCGGAGGCAAACGCGCCTTAGGAAAATAATTTTCTGTTGGTTTTTTGAATGGACATCTAAAATAATACATTGATATTGTCCCCAATGTTTCGTAGAGTTTCGACAAGCCCTCTGTTTATTTTGACTTTCCGACGGTACGCGTGCAATTGCGTTATTACCAAAAACGCAAGAGGATGTTCACGCGCCTTAGGAAAATAATTTCCTGCTGATTTTTTTCATGGACATCTCAAATAATACATTGATAGTTTCCCCAAAGTTTTGTAGAGTTTCGACAAGCCCTTGGTTTATTTTGACTTTCTGACAGTACGCGTGCAATTGTGTTTTTGCCAAAAACGGAAGCGGAGGCAAACGCGCATTAGGAAAATAATTTCATGCTGATTTTTTTCATGGACATCTCAAATAATACATTGAAAATGTCCCCAAAGTTTCATATCGTTTCGACAAGCCCTCGGTTTATTTTGAATTTCCGACGGTACGCGTGCAATTGCGTTTTTGCCAAAAATAGAAGCGGAGGCAAACGCGCCTTAGGAAAATAATTTCCAGCTGATTTTTTGCATGTACATCTCAAATATAACATTGAGAGTGTCCCCAATGTTTCGTAGAGTTTCGACAAGCCCTCAGTTTATTTTGAATTTCCGACGATACGCGTGCAATTGCGTTTTTGCCAAAAACGGAAGCCGAGGCAAACGCGCCTTAGGAAAATAATGTCCTGCTGATTTTTTGCATGGACATCTCAAATAATACATTGAGAGCGTCCCCAAAGTTTCATAGAGTTTTGACAAGCCCTCGATTTATTTTGAATTTCCGACGGTACGCGTTCAATTGCATTTTTGCCAAAAACGGAAGCGGAGGCAAACGCTCCTTAGGAAAATAATTTCCTTCTGATTTTTTGCATGGACATCACAAATGATACATTGAGAGTTTCCCAAAAGTTTCGTAGAGTTTCGACAAGCACTCGGTTTATTTTGACTTTCCGACGTTACGCGTGTAATTGAGTTTTTGCCAAAAACGGAAGCGTGGGCAAACACGCATTAGGAAAATAATTTCCTGCTTATTTTTTGCATGTACATCTAAAATAATACATTGAGAGTGTCCCAAAAGTTTCATAGCGTTTCGACAAGCCCTCGGTTTATTTTGAATTTTTGACGGTACGCGTGCAGTTGCGTATTTGCCAAAAACGGAAGAGGAGGCAAACGCGCCTTAGGAAAATAATTTCCAGCTTATTTTTTGCATGGACATCTCAATTAATACATTGAGAGTGTCCCCAAATATTCTTAGAGTTTCGACAAGCCCTCAGTTTCTTTTGACTTTTCGACAGTACGCGTGCAATTGCATTTTTGCCAAAAACGGTAGCGGAGGCAAACGCGCCTTAGGAAAATCATTTCCTGCTGATTTTTTTCATGGACATCTAAAATAATACATTGAGAGTGTCCCCAAAGTTTCATAGAGTTTCGACAAGCCCTCGGTTTATTTTGACTTTCAGACGGTACGCGTGCAATTAGGATTTTGCCAAAAACGAAAGCGGAGTCAAACGCGCATTAGGAAAATAATTTCCTGCTGATTTTTTGCATGGACATCTTAAATAATAAATTGATAGTGTACCCAAAGTTTCATATAGTTTCGAAAAGCCCTCGGTTTATTTTGAATTTTCGACGGTACGCGTTCAATTGCGTTTTTGCCAAAAACGGAAGCAGAGGCAAACGCGCCTTAGGAAAATAATTTCCTGCTGATTTTTTGCATGGACATCACAAATAATACATTTAGAGTTTCCCCAATGTTTCGTGGAGTTTTGATAAGCCCTCTGTATATTTTGAATTTCCGACGGTACGCGTGCAATTGCGTTTTTGCGGAAAACAGAAGCGGAGGCAAACGCGCCTTAGGTAAATAATTTCCTGCTGATTTTTTGCATGGACATCTCAAATAACACACTGAGAGTGTCCCCAAAGATTCATAGAGTTTTGTTAATCCCTCAGTTTTTTTTTTTACTTTCCGACGGTACGCGTGCAATTGCGATTTTGCCAAAAACGAAAGCGGAGTCAAACGCGCATTATGAAAATAATTTCCTGCTGATTTTTATCATTTACATCTAAAATAATACATTAAGAGTGTCCCCAAAGTTTCATAGAGTTTCGACAAGCCCTCGGTTTATTTTGAATTTCCGACAGTACGCGTGTAATTGCGTTTTTGCCAAAAACGGAAGCGGAGGCAAACGCGCCTTAGGAAAATAGTTTCCTTCTGTTTTTTTGCATGCACATCTCAAATAATACATTGAGAGTGTCCCCAAAGTTTCATAGCATTTCGACAAGCCCTCGGTTTATTTTGAATTTCCGACGGTACGCGTGCAATTGCGTTTTTGTCAAAAAGAAGCGGAGGCAAACGCGCCTTAGGAAAATCATTTCCAACTAATTTTTTTCATGTACATCTCAAATATAACATTGAGATTGTACCCAAAGTTTCGTAGAGTTTCGACAAGCCCTCGGTTTATTTTGAATTTCCGACGGTACGCGTGCAATTGCGTTTTTGCCAAAAACGGAAGCGGAGGCAAAAGCGCCTTAGGAAAATAATTTCCTGCTGATTTTTTGCATGGAAATCTAATATAATACATTTAGAGTGTCCCCAAAGTTTCGTAGAGTTTCAATAAGCCCTCGTTTTATTTTGAATTTCCGACGGTACGCGTGCAATTGCGTTTTTGTCAAAAACGAAAGCGGAGGCAAACGCGCCTTAGGAAAATAATTTTCTGCTGGTTTTTTGAATGGACATCTAAAATAATACATTGAGAGTGTCCCCAATGTTTTGTAGAGTTTCGACAAGCCCTTTGTTTATTTTGACTTTCCGACGGTACGCGTGCAATTGCGTTATTGCCAAAAACGCAAGAGGATGTTCACGCGCCTTAGGAAAATAATTTCCTGCTGATTTTTTTCATGGACATCTCAAATAATACATTGAGAGTTTTCCCAAAGTTTTGTAGAGTTTCGACAAGCCCTCGGTTTATTTTGACTTTCTGACATTACGCGTGCAATTGCGTTTTTTCCAAAAACGGAAGCGGATGCAAACGCGCATTAGGAAAATAATTTCATGCTGATTTTTTTCATGGACATCTCAAATAATACATTGAAAATGTCCCCAATGTTTCATATCGTTTCGACAAGCCCTCGGTTTATTTTGAATTTCCGACGGTACGCGTGCAATTGCGTTTTTGCCAAAAATAGAAGCGGAGGCAAACGCGCCTTAGGAAAATAATTTCCAGCTGATTTTTTGCATGTACATCTCAAATATAATATTGAGAGTGTCCCCAATGTTTCGTAGAGTTTCGACAAGCCCTCAGTTTATTTTGAATTTCCGACGATACGCGTGCAATTGCGTTTTTGCCAAAAACGGAAGCCGAGGCAAACGCGCCTTAGGAAAATAATGTCCTGCTGATTTTTTGCATGGACATCTCAAATAATACATTGAGAGCGTCCCCAAAGTTTCATAGAGTTTTGACAATCCCTCGGTTTATTTTGAATTTCCGATGGTACGCGTTCAATTGCATTTGTGCCAAAAACGGAAGCGGAGGCAAACGCTCCTTAGGAAAATAATTTCCTTCTGATTTTTTGCATGGACATCACAAATGATACATTGAGAGTTTCCCAAAAGTTTCGTAGAGTTTCGACAAGCACTCGGTTTATTTTGACTTTCCGACGGTACGCGTGCAATTGAGTTTTTGCCAAAAACGGAAGCGTGGGCAAACGCGCATTAGGAAAATAATTTCCTACTTATTTTTTGCATGTACATCTAAAATAATACATTGAGAGTGTCCCAAAAGTTTCATAGCGTTTCGACAAGCCCTCGGTTTATTTTGAATTTTTTACGGTACGCGTGCAGTTGCGTTTTTGCCAAAAACGGAAGAGGAGGCAAACGCGCCTTAGGAAAATAATTTCCAGCTTATTTTTTGCATGGACATCTCAATTAATACATTAAGAGTGTCCCCAAATATTCTTAGAGTTTCGACAAGCCCTCAGTTTCTTTTGACTTTTCGACAGTACGCGTGCAATTGCATTTTTGCCAAAAACGGTAGCGGAGGCAAACGCGCCTTAGGAAAATCATTTCCTGCTGATTTTTTTCATGGACATCTAAAATAATACATTGAGAGTGTCCCCAAAGTTTCGTAGAGTTTCGACAAGCCCTCGGTTTATTTTGACTTTCAGACGGTACGCGTGCAATTACGATTTTGCCAAAAAAGAAAGCGGAGTCAAACGCGCATTAGGAAAATAATTTCCTGCTTATTTTTTGCATTTACATCTCAAATAATACATTATGAGTGTCCCTAAAGTTTCATAGCATTTCGACAAGCCCTCGGTTTATTTTGAATTTCCGACGATACGCGTGCAATTGCGTTTTTGCCAAAAATAGAAGCAAACGCGCCTTAGGAAAATAATTTCCAGTTTATTTTTTGAATGTACATCTCAAATATAACATTGAGAGTGTCCCCAAAGTTTCGTATAGTTTTGACAAGCCCTCGGTTTATTTTGAATTTCCGACGATACGCGTGCAATTGCGTTTTTGCCATAAATGGAAGCGGAGGCACACGCGCCTTAGGAAAATAATTTCCTTCTGATTTTTTGCATGGACATTGAGAGTGTCCCCAAAGTTTCATAGAGTTTCAACAAGCCCTCGTTTTATTTTGAATTTCCGACGGTACGCGTTCAATTGCGTTTTTGCCAAAAACGGAAGCAGAGGCAAACGCTCCTTAGGAAAATAATTTCCTTATGATTTTTTGAATGGACATCACAAATAATACATTGAGAGTTTCCCAAAAGTTTCATAGAGTTTCGACAAGCACTCGATTAATTTTGACTTTCCGACGGTACGCGTTCAATTGTGTTTTTGCCAAAAACGGAAGCGGAGGCAAACGCGCTTTAGGAAAATAATTTCCTTCTGATTTTTTACATGGACATCACAAATAATACATTGAGAGTTTCCCAAAAGTTTCGTAGACTTTCGACAAGCACTCGGTTTATTTTGACTTTCCGACGGTACGCGTGCAATTGAGTTTTTGCCAAAAACGGAAGCGGGGGCAAACGCGCATTAGGAAAATAATTTCCTGCTTATTTTTTGCATGTACTTCTAAAATAATACATTGAGAGTGTCCCAAAAGTTTCATAGCGTTTCG
Organism: Vicia faba; assembly: GCA_948472305.1. Classification (NCBI taxonomy): domain Eukaryota; kingdom Viridiplantae; phylum Streptophyta; class Magnoliopsida; order Fabales; family Fabaceae; genus Vicia; species Vicia faba. Next base: position 1,219,240,173 of record OX451735.1, read on the forward strand.
ACAAGCCCTCGGTTTATTTTGAATTTTTGACGGTACGCGTGCAATTGGGTTTTTGCCAAAAACGGAAGCGGAGGCAAACGCGCCTTAGGAAAATAATTTCCTGCTGATTTTTTGCATGGACATCTCAAGTAATACATTGAGAGTGTCCCCAAATATTCTCAGAGTTTCGACAAGCCCTCAGTTTCTTTTGACTTTCCGACAGTACGCGTTCAATTGCATTTTTGCCAAAAACGGAAGCGGAGGCAAACGTGCCTTAGGAAAATGATTTCCTGCTGATTTTTTGCATGGACATCTAAAATAATACATTGAGAGTGTCCCCAAAGTTTCGTAGATTTTCGACAAGCCGTCGGTTTATTTTGACTTTCAGACGGTACGCGTGCAATTGCGATTTTGCCAAAAACGGAAGCGGAGGCAAACGCGCCTTAGGAAAATAATTTCCTGCTGATTTTTTGCATTTACATCTCAAATAATACATTGAGATTGTCCCCAAAGTTTCATAGAGTTTCGACAAGCCCTCAGCTTATTTTGAATTTCCGACAATACGCGTGCAATTGCGTTTTTGCCAAAACTGGAAGCGGAGGCAAACGCGCCTTAGGAAAATAATTTCCTGCTGATTTTTTTTATGGACATCTAAATTAATACATTTAGAGTGTCCCCAAAGTTTCTTAGAGTTTCGACAAGACCTCGATTTATTTTGAATTTCAGACGGTACGCGTGCAATTGCGTTTTTGCCAAAAACGGAAGCGGAGGCAAACGAGCCTTAGTAAAATAATTTACTACTGTTTTTTTGCATGGAAATCTCAAATAGTACATTTAGAGTTTCCCCAAAGTTTCATAGAGTTTCGACAAGACCTCGGTTTATTTTGAATTTCCGACGGTACGCGTGCAATTGCGTTTTTACAAAAAACGGAAGCGGAGGCAAATGCGCCATAGGAAAATAATTTCATGCTGTTTTTTTGCATGTACATCTAAAATAATACATTGAGAGTGTCCCTAAAGTTTCATAGCATTTCGACAAGCCCTCGGTTTATTTTGAATTTCCGACGGTACGCGTGCAATTCCGTTTTTGCCAAAAATAGAAGCGGAGGCAAACGCGCCTTAGGAAAAGAATTTCCAGCTGATTTTTTGCATGTACATCTCAAATATAACATTGAGAGTGTCTCCAATGTTTCGTAGAGTTTCGACAAGCCCTCAGTTTATTTTGAATTTCCGACGATACGCGCGCAATTGCGTTTTTGCCAAAAACGGAAGCCGAGGCAAACGCGCCTTAGGAAAATAATTTCCTGCTGATTTTTTGCATGGACATCTCAAATAATACATTGAGAGCGTCCCCAAAGTTTCATAGAGTTTTGACAAGCCCTCGGTTTATTTTGAATTTCCGACGGTACGCGTTCAATTACATTTTTGCCAAAAACGGAAGCGGAGGCAAACGCTCCTTAGGAAAACAATTTCCTTCTGAGTTTTTGGATGGACATCACAAATAATACATTGAGAGTTTCCCAAAAGTTTCGTAGAGTTTCGACAAGCACTCGGTTTATTTTGACTTTCCGACGGTACGCGTGCAATTGAGTTTTTGCCAAAAACGGAAGCGGGGGCAAACGCGCATTAGGAAAATAATTTCCTGCTTATTTTTTGCATGTACATCTAAAATAATACATTGAGAGTGTCCCAAAAGTTTCATAGCGTTTCGACAAGCCCTCGGTTTATTTTGAATTTTTGACGGTACGCGTGCAATTGTGTTTTTGCCAAAAACGGAAGCGGAGGCAAACGCGCCTTAGGAAAATAATTTCCTGCTGATTTTTTGCATGAAAATCTCAAGTAATACATTGAGAGTGTCCCCAAATATTCTTAGAGTTTCAACAAGCCCTCAGTTTCTTTTGACTTTCCGACAGTACGCGTTCAATTGCATTTTTGCCAAAAACGGAAGCGGAGGCAAACGCGCCTTAGGAAAATGATTTCCTGCTGATTTTTTGCATGGACATCTAAAATAATACATTGAGAGTGTCCCCAAAGTTTCGTAGATTTTCGACAAGCCGTCGGTTTATTTTGACTTTCAGACGGTACGCGTGCAATTGCGATTTTGCCAAAAACGGAAGCGGAGGCAAACGCGCCTTAGGAAAATAATTTCCTGCTGATTTTTTGAATTTACATCTCAAATAATACATTGAGATTGTCCCCAAAGTTTCATAGAGTTTCGACAAGCCCTCAGCTTATTTTGAATTTCCGACAGTACGCGGGCAATTGCGTTTTTGCCAAAAACGGAAGCGGAGGCAAACGCGCCTTAGGAAAATAATTTCCTGCTGATTTTTTGTATGGACATCTAAATTAATACATTTAGAGTGTCCCCAAAGTTTCTTAGAGTTTCGACAAGACCTCGATTTATTTTGAATTTCAGACGGTACGCGTGCAATTGCGTTTTTGCCAAAAACGGAAGCGCAGGCAAACGAGCCTTAGTAAAATAATTTACTACTGTTTTTTTGCATGGAAATCTCAAATAGTACATTTAGAGTTTCCCCAAAGTTTCATAGAGTTTCGACAAGACCTCGGTTTATTTTGAATTTCCGACGGTACGCGTGCAATTGCGTTTTTACAAAAAACGGAAGCGGAGGCAAATGCGCCTTAGGAAAATAATTTCATGCTGTTTTTTTGCATGTACATCTAAAATAATACATTGAGAGTGTCCCCAAAGTTTCATAGCATTTCGACAAGCCCTCGGTTTATTTTGAATTTCCGACGGTACGCGTGCAATTGCGTTTTTGCCAAAAATAGAAGCGGAGGCAAACGCGCCTTAGGAAAATAATTTCCAGCTGATTTTTTGCATGTACATCTCAAATATAACATTGAGAGTGTCCCCAATGTTTCGTAGAGTTTCGACAAGCCCTCAGTTTATTTTGAATTTCCGACGATACGCGTGCAATTGCGTTTTTGCCAAAAACGGAAGCCGAGGCAAACTCGCCTTAGGAAAATAATTTCCTGCTGATTTTTTGCATGGACATCTCAAATAATACATTGAGAGCGTCCCCAAAGTTTCATAGGGTTTTGACAAGCCCTCGGTTTATTTTGAATTTCCGACGGTACGCGTTCAATTACATTTTTGCCAAAAACGGAAGCGGAGGCAAACGCTCCTTAGGAAAACAATTTCCTTCTGAGTTTTTGCATGGACATCAAAAATAATACATTGAGAGTTTCCCAAAAGTTTCGTAGAGTTTCGACAAGCACTCGGTTTATTTTGACTTTCCGACGGTACGCGTGCAATTGAGTTTTTGCCAAAAACGGAAGCGGGGGCAAACGCGCATTAGGAAAATAATTTCCTGCTTATTTTTTGCATGTACATCTAAAATAATACATTGAGAGTGTCCCAAAAGTTTCATAGCATTTCGACAAGCCCTCGGTTTATTTTGAATTTCTGACGGTACGCGTGCAGTTGCGTTTTTGCCAAAAACGGAAGAGGAGGCAAACGTGCCTTAGGAAAAATAATTTCCTGCTTATTTTTTGCATGGACATCTCAATTAATACATTGAGAGTGTCCCAAAATATTCTTAGAGTTTCAACAAGCCCTCAGTTTCTTTTGACTTTTCGACAGTACGCGTGCAATTGAATTTTTGCCAAAAACGGAAGCGGAGGAAAACGCGCCTTAGGAAAATAATTTCCTGCTGATTTTTTTCATGGACATCTAAAATAATACATTGAGAGTGTCCCCAAAGTTTCGTAGAGTTTCGACAAGCCCTCGGTTTATTTTGACTTTCAGACGGTACGCTTGCAATTATGATTTTGCCAAAAACGAAAGCGGAGTCAAACGCGCATTAAGAAAATAATTTCCTGCTGATTTTTTGCATTTACATCTCAAATAATACATTGAGAATGTCCCTAAAGTTTCATAGCATTTCGACAAGCCCTCGGTTTATTTTGAATTTCCGACGGTACGCGTGCAATTGCGTTTTTGCCAAAAATAGAAGCGGAGGCAAATGCGCCTTAGGAAAATAATTTCATGCTGATTTTTTACATGTACATCTCAAATATAACATTGAGAGTGTCCCCAATGTTTCGTAGAGTTTCGACAAGCCCTCAGTTTATTTTGAATTTCCGACGATACGCGTGCAATTGCGTTTTTGCCAAAAAACGGAAGCCGAGGCAAACGCTCCTTAGGAAAATAATTTCCTGCTGATTTTTTGCATGGACATCTCAAATAATACATTGAGAGCGTCCCCAAAGTTTCATAGAGTTTTGAAAAGCCCTCGGTTTATTTTGAATTTCCGACGGTACGCGTTCAATTGCATTTTTGCCAAAAACGGAAGCGGAGGCAAACGCGCCTTAGGAAAATAATTTCCTGCTTATTTTTTGCATGTACATCTAAAATAATACATTGAGAGTGTCCCAAAAGTTTCATAGCGTTTCGACAAGCCCTCGGTTTATTTTGAATTTCTGACGGTACGCGTGCAGTTGCGTTTTTGCCAAAAACGGAAGAGGAGGCAAACGCGCCTTAGGAAAATAATTTCCTGCTTATTTTTTGCATGGACATCTCAATTAATACATTCAGAGTGTCCCCAAATATTCTTAGAGTTTCGACAAGCCCTCAGTTTCTTTTGACTTTTCGACAGTACGCGTGCAATTGCATTTTTGCCAAAAACGGAAGCGGAGGCAAACGCGCCTTAGGAAAATAATTTCCTGCTGATTTTTTTCATGGACATCTAAAATAATACATTGATAGTGTCCCTAAAGTTTCGTAGAGTTTCGACAAGCCCTCGGTTTATTTTGACTTTCAGACGGTACGCGTGCAATTACGATTTTGCCAAAAACGAAAGCGGAGTCAAACGCGCATTAGGAAAATATTTTCCTGCTGATTTTTTGCATTTACATCTCAAATAGAACATTGAGATTTTCCCTAAAGTTTCATAGCATTTCGACAAGCCCTCGGTTTATTTTGAATTTCCGACGATACGCGTGCAATTGCGTTTTTGCCAAAAATAGAAGCAGAGGCAAACGCGCCTTAGGAAAATAATTTCCTGCTGATTTTTTTTATGGACATCTAAATTAATACATTGAGAGTGTCCCCAAAGTTTCTTAGAGTTTCGACAAGACCTCGATTTATATTGAATTTCAGACGGTACGCGTGCAATTGCGTTTTTGCCAAAAACGGAAGCGGAGGCAAACGAGCCTTAGTAAAATAATTTCCTACTGTTTTTTTGCATGGAAATCTCAAATAGTAAATTTAGAGTTTCCCCAAAGTTTCATAGAGTTTCGACAAGACCTTGGTTTATTTTGAATTTCCGACGGTACGCGTGCAATTGCGTTTTTACAAAAAACGGAAGCGGAGGCAAACGCGCCATAGGAAAATAATTTCATGCTGTTTTTTTGCATGTACATCTAAAATAATACATTGAGAGTGTCCCCAAAGTTTCATAGCATTTCGACAAGCCCTCGGTTTATTTTGAATTTCCGACGGTACGCGTGCAATTGCGTTTTTGCCAAAAATAGAAGCGGAGGCAAACGCGCCTTAGGAAAATAATTTCCAGCTGATTTTTTGCATGTACATCTAAAATATAACATTGAGAGTGTCCCCAATGTTTCGTAGAGTTTTGAAAAGCCTTCGGTTTATTTTGAATTTCCGAAGGTACGCGTTCAATTGCATTTTTGCCAAAAACGGAAGCGGAGGAAAACGCTCCTTAGGAAAACAATTTCCTTCTGAGTTTTTGCATGGACATCACAAATAATACATTGAGAGTTTCCCAAAAGTTTCGTAGAGTTTCAACAAGCACTCGGTTTATTTTGACTTTCCGACGGTACGCGTGCAATTGAGTTTTTGCCAAAAACGGAAGCGGGGGCAAACGCGCATTAGGAAAATAATTTCCTGCTTATTTTTTGCATTTACATCTAAAATAATACATTGAGAGTGTCCCAAAAGTTTCATAGCGTTTCGACAAGCCCTCGATTTATTTTGAATTTCTGACGGTACGCGTGCGATTGCGTCTTTGCCAAAAACGGAAGAGGAGGCAAACGTGCCTTAGGAAAAATAATTTCCTGCTTATTTTTTGCATGGACATCTCAATTAATACATTGAGAGTGTCCCCAAATATTCTTAGAGTTTCGACAAGCCCTCAGTTTCTTTTGACTTTTCGACAGTACGCGTGCAATTGCATTTTTGCCAAAAACGGAAGCGGAGGCAAACGCGCCTTAGGAAAATAATTTCCTGCTGATTTTTTTCATGGACATCTAAAATAATACATTGAGAGTGTCCCCAAAGTTTCGTAGAGTTTCGACAAGCCCTCGGTTTATTTTGACTTTCAGACGGTACGCTTGCAACTAAGATTTTGCCAAAAACGAAAGCGGAGTCAAACGCGCATTAGGAAAATAATTTCCTGCTGATTTTTTGCATTTACATCTCAAATAATACATTGAGAGTGTCCCTAAAGTTTCATAGCATTTCGACAAGCCCTCGGTTTATTTTGAATTTCCGACGGTACGCGTGCAATTGCGTTTTTGCCAAAAATAGAAGCGGAGGCAAACGCGCCTTAGGAAAATAATTTCCAGATGATTTTTTTCATGTACATCTCAAATATAACATTGAGAGTGTCCCCAATGTTTCGTAGAGTTTCGACAAGCCCTCAGTATATTTTGAATTTCCGACGATACGCGTGCAATAGCGTTTTTGCCAAAAACGGAAGCCGAGGCAAACGCTCCTTAGGAAAATAATTTCCTGCTTATTTTTTGCATGGACATCTCAAATAATACATTGAGAGCGTCCCCAAAGTTTTATAGAGTTTTGAAAAGCCCTCGGTTTATTTTGAATTTCCGACGGTACGAGTTCAATTACATTTTTGCCAAAAACGGAAGCGGAGGCAAACGCTCCTTAGGAAAATAATTTCCTTCTGATTTTTTGCATGGACATCACTAATAAAACATTGATAGTTTCCCAAAAGTTTCGTAGAGTTTCGACAAGCACTCGGTTTATTTTGACTTTCCGACGGTACGCGTGGAATTGAGTTTTTGCCAAAAACGAAAGCGGGGGCAAACGCGGATTAGGAAAATAATTTCCTGCTTATTTTTTGCATGTACATCTAAAATAATACATTGAGAGTGTCCCAAAAGTTTCATAGCGTTTCGACAAGCCCTCGGTTTATTTTGAATTTCTGACGGTACGCGTGCAATTGCGTTTTTGCCAAAAACGGAAAAGGAGGCAAACGCGCCTTAGGAAAATAATTTCCTGCTTATTTTTTGCATGGACATCTCAATTAATACATTGAGAGTGTCCCCAAATATTATTAGAGTTTCGACAAGCCCTCAGTTTCTTTTGACTTTTCGACAGTACGCGTGCAATTGCATTTTTGCCAAAAACGGAAGCGGAGGCAAACGCGCCTTAGGAAAATAATTTCCTGCTGATTTTTTTCATGGACATCTAAAATAATACATTGAGAGTGTCCCCAAAGTTTCGTAGAGTTTCGACAAGCCCTCGGTTTATTTTGACTTTCAGACGGTACGCTTGCAATTAAGATTTTGCCAAAAACGAAAGCGGAGTCAAACGCGCATTAGGAAAATAATTTCCTGCTGATTTTTTGCATTTACATCTCAAATAATACATTGAGAGTGTCCCTAAAGTTTCATAGCATTTCGACAAGCCCTCGATTTATTTTGAATTTCCGACGGTACGCGTGCAATTGCGTTTTTGCCAAAAATAGAAGCGGAGGCAAACGCGCCTTAGGAAAATAATTTCCAGATGATTTTTTTCATGTACATCTCAAATATAACATTGAGAGTGTCCCCAATGTTTCGTAGAGTTTCGACAAGCCCTCAGTATATTTTGAATTTCCGACGATACGCGTGCAATAGCGTTTTTGCCAAAAACGGAAGCCGAGGCAAACGCTCCTTAGGAAAATAATTTCCTGCTTATTTTTTGCATGGACATCTCAAATAATACATTGAGAGCGTCCCCAAAGTTTTATAGAGTTTTGAAAAGCCCTCGGTTTATTTTGAATTTCCGACGGTACGAGTTCAATTGCATTTTTGCCAAAAACGGAAGCGGAGGCAAATGCTCCTTAGGAAAATAATTTCCTTCTGATTTTTTGCATGGACATCACAAATAAAACATTGATAGTTTCCCAATAGTTTCGTAGAGTTTCGACAAGCACTCGGTTTATTTTGACTTTCCGACGGTACGCGTGGAATTGAGTTTTTGCCAAAAACGAAAGCGGGGGCAAACGCGGATTAGCAAAATAATTTTCTGCTTATTTTTTGCATGTACATCTAAAATAATACATTGAGAGTGTCCCAAAAGTTTCATAGCGTTTCGACAAGCCCTCGGTTTATTTTGAATTTCTGACGGTACGCGTGCAATTGCGTTTTTGCCAAAAACGGAAAAGGAGGCAAACGCGCCTTAGGAAAATAATTTCCTGCTTATTTTTTGCATGGACATCTCAATTAATACATTGAGAGTGTCCCAAAATATTATTAGAGTTTCGACAAGCCCTCAGTTTCTTTTGACTTTTCGACAGTACGCGTGCAATTGCATTTTTGCCAAAAACGGAAGCGGAGGCAAACGCGCCTTAGGAAAATAATTTCCTGCTGATTTTTTTCGTGGACATCTAAAATAATACATTGAGAGTTTCCCCAAAGTTTCGTAGAGTTTCGACAAGCCCTCGGTTTATTTTGACTTTCAGACGGTACGCTTGCAATTATGATTTTGCCAAAAACGAAAGCGGAGTCAAACGCGCATTAGGAAAATAATTTCCTGCTGATTTTTTGCATTTACATCTCAAATAATACATTGAGAGTGTCCCTAAAGTTTCTTAGCATTTCGACAAGCCCTCAGTTTATTTTGAATTTCCGACAATACGCGTGCAATTGCGTTTTTGCCAAAAATAGAAGTAGAGGCAAACGCGCCTTAGGAAAATAATTTCCTGCTGATTTTTTTTATGGACATCTAAATTAATACATTGAGAGTGTCCCCAAAGTTTCTTAGAGTTTCGACAAGACCTCGATTTATATTGAATTTCAGACGGTACGCGTGCAATTGCGTTTTTGCCAAAAACGGAAGCGGAGGCAAACGAGCCTTAGTAAAATAATTTCCTACTGTTTTTTTGCATGGAAATCTCAAATAGTACATTTAGAGTTTCCCCAAAGTTTCATAGAGTTTCGACAAGACCTTGGTTTATTTTGAATTTCCGACGGTACGCGTGCAATTGCGTTTTTACAAAAAACGGAAGCGGAGGCAAACGCGCCATAGGAAAATAATTTCATGCTGTTTTTTTGCATGTACATCTAAAATAATACATTGAGAGTGTCCCCAAAGTTTCATAGCATTTCGACAAGCCCTCGGTTTATTTTGAATTTCCGACGGTACGCGTGCAATTGCGTTTTTGCCAAAAATAGAAGCGGAGGCAAACGCGCCTTAGGAAAATAATTTCCAGCTGATTTTTTGCATGTACATCTAAAATATAACATTGAGAGTGTCCCCAATGTTTCGTAGAGTTTTGAAAAGCCTTCGGTTTATTTTGAATTTCCGAAGGTACGCGTTCAATTGCATTTTTGCCAAAAACGGAAGCGGAGGAAAACGCTCCTTAGGAAAATAATTTCCTTCTGAGTTTTTGCATGGACATCACAAATAATACATTGAGAGTTTCCCAAAAGTTTCGTAGAGTTTCGACAAGCACTCGGTTTATTTTGACTTTCCGACGGTACGCGTGCAATTGAGTTTTTGCCAAAAACGGAAGCGGGGGCAAACGCGCATTAGGAAAATAATTTCCTGCTTATTTTTTGCATTTACATCTAAAATAATACATTGAGAGTGTCCCAAAAGTTTCATAGCGTTTCGACAAGCCCTCGGTTTATTTTGAATTTCTGACGGTACGCGTGCGATTGCGTCTTTGCCAAAAACGGAAGAGGAGGCAAACGTGCCTTAGGAAAAATAATTTCCTGCTTATTTTTTGCATGGACATCTCAATTAATACATTGAGAGTGTCCCCAAATATTCTTAGAGTTTCGACAAGCCCTCAGTTTCTTTTGACTTTTCGACAGTACGCGTGCAATTGCATTTTTGCCAAAAACGGAAGCGGAGGCAAACGCGCCTTAGGAAAATAATTTCCTGCTTATTTTTTTCATGGACATCTAAAATAATACATTGAGAGTGTCCCCAAAGTTTCGTAGAGTTTCGACAAGCCCTCGGTTTATTTTGACTTTCAGACGGTACGCTTGCAATTAAGATTTTGCCAAAAACGAAAGCGGAGTCAAACGCGCATTAGGAAAATAATTTCCTGCTGATTTTTTGCATTTACATCTCAAATAATACATTGAGAGTGTCCCTAAAGTTTCATAGCATTTCGACAAGCCCTCGGTTTATTTTGAATTTCCGACGGTACGCGTGCAATTGCGTTTTTGCCAAAAATAGAAGCGGAGGCAAACGCGCCTTAGGAAAATAATTTCCAGATGATTTTTTTCATGTACATCTCAAATATAACATTGAGAGTGTCCCCAATGTTTCGTAGAGTTTCGACAAGCCCTCAGTATATTTTGAATTTCCGACGATACGCGTGCAATAGCGTTTTTGCCAAAAACGGAAGCCGAGGCAAACGCTCCTTAGGAAAATAATTTCCTGCTTATTTTTTGCATGGACATCTTAAATAATACATTGAGAGCGTCCCCAAAGTTTTATAGAGTTTTGAAAAGCCCTCGGTTTATTTTGAATTTCCGACGGTACGAGTTCAATTGCATTTTTGCCAAAAACGGAAGCGGAGGCAAACGCTCCTTAGGAAAATAATTTCCTTCTGATTTTTTGCATGGACATCACAAATAAAACATTGATAGTTTCCCAAAAGTTTCGTAGAGTTTCGACAAGCACTCGGTTTATTTTGACTTTCCGACGGTACGCGTGGAATTGAGTTTTTGCCAAAAACGAAAGCGGGGGCAAACGCGGATTAGGAAAATAATTTCCTGCTTATTTTTTGCATGTACATCTAAAATAATACATTGAGAGTGTCCCAAAAGTTTCATAGCGTTTCGACAAGCCCTCGGTTTATTTTGAATTTCTGACGGTACGCGTGCAATTGCGTTTTTGCCAAAAACGGAAAAGGAGGCAAACGCGCCTTAGGAAAATAATTTCCTACTTATTTTTTGCATGGACATCTCAATTAATACATTGAGAGTGTCCCCAAATATTATTAGTGTTTGGACAAGCCCTCAGTTTCTTTTGACTTTTCGACAGTACGCGTGCAATTGCATTTTTGCCAAAAACGGAAGCGGAGGCAAACGCGCCTTAGGAAAATAATTTCCTGCTGATTTTTTTCATGGACATCTAAAATAATACATTGATAGTGTCCCCAAAGTTTCGTAGAGTTTCGACAAGCCCTCGGTTTATTTTGACTTTCAGACGGTACGCTTGCAATTATGATTTTGCCAAAAACGAAAGCGGAGTCAAACGCGCATTAGGAAAATAATTTCCTGCTGATTTTTTGCATTTACATCTCAAATAATACATTGAGAGTGTCCCTAAAGTTTCTTAGCATTTCGACAAGCCCTCAGTTTATTTTGAATTTCCGACAATACGCGTGCAATTGCGTTTTTGCCAAAAATAGAAGCAGAGGCAAACGCGCCTTAGGAAAATAATTTCCTGCTGATTTTTTTTATGGACATCTAAATTAATACATTGAGAGTGTCCCCAAAGTTTCTTAGAGTTTCGACAAGACCTCGATTTATATTGAATTTCAGACGGTACGCGTGCAATTGCGTTTTTGCCAAAAACGGAAGCGGAGGAAAACGAGCCTTAGTAAAATAATTTCCTACTGTTTTTTTGCATGGAAATCTCAAATAGTACATTTAGAGTTTCCCCAAAGTTTCATAGAGTTTCGACAAGACCTTGGTTTATTTTGAATTTCCGACGGTACGCGTGCAATTGCGTTTTTACAAAAAACGGAAGCGGAGGCAAACGCGCCATAGGAAAATAATTTCATGCTGTTTTTTTGCATGTACATCTAAAATAATACATTGAGAGTGTCCCCAAAGTTTCATAGCATTTCGACAAGCCCTCGGTTTATTTTGAATTTCCGACGGTACGCGTGCAATTGCGTTTTTGCCAAAAATAGAAGCGGAGGCAAACGCGCCTTAGGAAAATAATTTCCAGCTGATTTTTTGCATGTACATCTAAAATATAACATTGAGAGTGTCCCCAATGTTTCGTAGAGTTTTGAAAAGCCTTCGGTTTATTTTGAATTTCCGAAGGTACGCGTTCAATTGCATTTTTGCCAAAAACGGAAGCGGAGGAAAACGCTCCTTAGGAAAACAATTTCCTTCTGAGTTTTTGCATGGACATCATAAATAATACATTGAGAGTTTCCCAAAAGTTTCGTAGAGTTTCGACAAGCACTCGGTTTATTTTGACTTTCCGACGGTACGCGTGCAATTGAGTTTTTGCCAAAAACGGAAGCGGGGGCAAACGCGCATTAGGAAAATAATTTCCTGCTTATTTTTTGCATTTACATCTAAAATAATACATTGAGAGTGTCCCAAAAGTTTCATAGCGTTTCGACAAGCCCTCGGTTTATTTTGAATTTCTGACGGTACGCGTGCGATTGCGTCTTTGCCAAAAACGGAAGAGGAGGCAAACGTGCCTTAGGAAAAATAATTTCCTGCTTATTTTTTGCATGGACATCTCAATTAATACATTGAGAGTGTCCCCAAATATTCTTAGAGTTTCGACAAGCCCTCAGTTTCTTTTGACTTTTCGACAGTACGCGTGCAATTGCATTTTTGCCAAAAACGGAAGCGGAGGCAAACGCGCCTTAGGAAAATAATTTCCTGCTGATTTTTTTCATGGACATCTAAAATAATACATTGAGAGTGTCCCCAAAGTTTCGTAGAGTTTCGACAAGCCCTCGGTTTATTTTGACTTTCAGACGGTACGCTTGCAATTAAGATTTTGCCAAAAACGAAAGCGGAGTCAAAAGCGCATTAGGAAAATAATTTCCTGCTGATTTTTTGCATTTACATCTCAAATAATACATTGAGAGTGTCCCTAAAGTTTCATAGCATTTCGACAAGCCCTCGGTTTATTTTGAACTTCCGACGGTACGCGTGCAATTGCGTTTTTGCCAAAAATAGAAGCGGAGGCAAACGCGCCTTAGGAAAATAATTTCCAGATGATTTTTTTCATGTACATCTCAAATATAACATTGAGAGTGTCCCAAATGTTTCGTAGAGTTTCGACAAGCCCTCAGTATATTTTGAATTTCCGACGATACGCGTGCAATAGCGTTTTTGCCAAAAACGGAAGCCGAGGCAAACGCTCCTTAGGAAAATAATTTCCTGCTTATTTTTTGCATGGACATCTCAAATAATACATTGAGAGCGTCCCCAAAGTTTTATAGAGTTTTGAAAAGCCCTCGGTTTATTTTGAATTTCCGACGGTACGAGTTCAATTGCATTTTTGCCAAAAACGGAAGCGGAGGCAAACGCTCCTTAGGAAAATAATTTCCTTCTAATTTTTTGCATGGACATCACAAATAAAACATTGATAGTTTCCCAAAAGTTTCGTAGAGTTTCGACAAGCACTCGGTTTATTTTGACTTTCCGACGGTACGCGTGGAATTGAGTTTTTGCCAAAAACGAAAGCGGGGGCAAACGCGGATTAGGAAAATAATTTCCTGCTTATTTTTTGCATGTACATCTAAAATAATACATTGAGAGTGTCCCAAAAGTTTCATAGCGTTTCGACAAGCCCTCGGTTTATTTTGAATTTCTGACGGTACGCGTGCAATTGCGTTTTTGCCAAAAACGGAAAAGGAGGCAAACGCGCCTTAGGAAAATAATTTCCTGCTTATTTTTTGCATGGACATCTCAATTAATACATTGAGAGTGTCCCCAAATATTATTAGAGTTTCGACAAGCCCTCAGTTTCTTTTGACTTTTCGACAGTACGCGTGCAATTGCATTTTTGCCAAAAACGGAAGCGGAGGCAAACGCGCCTTAGGAAAATAATTCCCTGCTGATTTTTTTCATGGACATCTAAAATAATACATTGAGAGTGTCACCAAAGTTTTGTAGAGTTTCGACAAGCCCTCGGTTTATTTTGACTTTCAGACGGTACGCGTGCATTTACGATTTTGCCAAAAATGAAAGCGGAGTCAAACGCGCATTAGGAAAATAATTTCCTGCTGATTTTTTGCATTTACATCTCAAATAATACATTGAGAGTGTCCCTAAAGTTTCTTAGCATTTCGACAAGCCCTCAGTTTATTTTGAATTTCCGACGATACGCGTGCAATTGCGTTTTTGCCAAAAATAGAAGCAGAGGCAAACGCGCCTTAGGAAAATAATTTCCAGCTGATTTTTTGCATGTACATCTCAAATATAACATTGAGAGTGTCCCCAATGTTTCGTAGAGTTTCGACAAGCCCTCGGTTTATTTTGAATTTCTGACGATACGCGTGCAATTACGTTTTTGCCAAAAACGGAAGCGGAGGCAAACGCGCCTTAGGAAAATAATTTCCCTCTGATTTTTTGCATGGACATCTCAAATAATAAATTGAGAGTGTCCCCAAAGTTTCATAGAGTTTCGACAAGCCCTCGGTTTATTTTGAATTTCCGACGGTACGCGTTCAATTGAGTTTTTGCCAAAAATGGAAGCGGAGGCAAACGCGCCATAGGAAAATAATTTCCTTCTGATTTTTTGCATGGACATCACAAATAATACATTTAGAGTTTCCCCAAAGTTTCGTAGAGTTTCGACAAGCCCTCGATTTATTTTGACTTTCCGACGGTACGGGTGCAATTGAGTTTTTGCCAAAAACGGAAGCGGAGGCAAACGCGCATTAGGAAAATAATTTCCTCCTTATTTTTTGCATGGACATCTCAAATTAAACATTGAGAGTGTCCCAAAAGATTCATATAGTATCGATAAGCCCTCAGTTTATTTTGACTTTCGAACGGTACGCGTGCAATTGCGATTTTGCCAAAAACGAAAGCGGAGTCAAACGCGCCTTATGAAAATAATTTCCTGCTGATTTTTATCATTTACATCTCAAATAATAAATTGAGAGTGTCCCCAAAGTTTCATAGAGTTTCGACAAGCCCTCGTTTTATTTTGAATTTCTGACAGTACGCGTGCAATTGTGTTTTTGCCAAAAACGGAAGCGGAGGAAAACGCGCCTTAGGAAAATAATTTCCTGCTGTTTTTTGCATGTACATATCAAATAATACATTGAGAGTGTCCCAAAAGTTTCAGAGATTTTTGACAAGCCCTCGGTTTATTTTGAATTTCGGACAGTACGCGTGCAATTGCGTTTTTGCCAAAAACGGAAGCGGTGGCTAACGCGCCTTAGGAAAATAATTTCCTACTGTTTTTTTGCATGCACATCTCAAATAATACATTGAGAGTGTCCCCAAAGTTTCAAAGCATTTCGACAAGCCCTCCATTTATTTTGAATTCCGACGGTACGCGTGCAATTGCGTTTTTGTTAAAAATAGAAGCGGAGGCAAACGCGCCTTAGGAAAATCATTTCCAACTAATTTTTTTCATGTACATCTCAAATATAACATTGAGATTGACCCCAAAGTTTCGTAGAGTTTCGACAAGCCCTCGGTTTATTTTGAATTTCTGACGGTACGCGTGCAATTGCGTTTTTGCCAAAAACGGAAGCGGAGGCAAAAGCGCCTTAGGAAAATAATTTCCTGCTGATTTTTTGCATGGACATCTAATATAATACATTTAGAGTGTCCCCAAAGTTTCGTAGAGTTTCAATAAGCCCTCGGTATATTTTGACTTTCCGACGGTACGTGTGCAATTGCGTTTTTGCCAAAAACGGAAGCGGAGGCAAACACGCATTAGGAAAATAATTCAATGCGGATTTTTTGCATGGACATATTAAATAATACATTGAGAGTGTCCCCAAAGTTTCATAGCATTTCGACAACCCTCGTTTTATTTTGAATTTCCGACGGTACGCGTGCAATTATGTTTTTGTCAAAAACGAAAGCGGAGGCAAACGCGCCTTAGGAAAATAATTTTCTGCTGGTTTTTTGCATGGACATCTAAAATAATACTTTGAGAGTGTCCCCAATGTTTCATAGCGTTTTGACAAGCCCTCTGTTTATTTTGAATTTCCGACAGCACGCGTACAATTGTGTTTTTGCGAAAAACAGAAGCAGAAGTAAACACGCCTTAGGTAAATAATTTCCTGCTGATTTTTTGCATGGACATCTAAAATAATACATTGAAAGTGGCCCCAAAGATTCATAGAGTTTCGATAAGCCCTTAGTTTATTTTGACTTTCCGACGGTACGCCTGCAATTGCGATTTTGCCAAAAACGACAGCGGAGTCAAACACTCCTTATGAAAATAATTTCCTGCTTATTTTTTTCATTTACATCTCAAATTATACATTGAAAGTGTCCCGAAAGTTTCATAGATTTTCGAGAAGCCCTCGGTTTATTTTGAATTTCCGACGGTACTCCTTCAATTTCGTTTTTGCCAAAAACGGAAGCAGAGGCAAACGCGCCTTAGGAGAATAATTTCCTGCTGATTTTTTGCATGGACATCACAAATAATAGATTTAGAGTTTCCCCAAAGTTTCGTAGTGTTTAGACAAGCCCTCGGTTTATTTTCACTTTCCGACGGTACGCGTGCAATTGCGTTTTTTACAAAAACGGAAGCGGAGGCAAATGCGCATTAGGAAAATAAATTCCTGCTAATTTTTTGCATGGACATATAAAATAATACATTGAGAGTGTACCCAAAGTTTCATAGCGTTTTGACAAGCCCTCTGTTTATTTTGAATTCCCGACGGGACGCGTGCAATTGCGTTTTTGCGAAAAACAGAAGCAGAGGCAAACGCGCCTTAGGAAAATAATTTCCTGCTGATTTTTTGCATGGACATCTCAAATAAAACATTGAGAGTGTCCCAAAAGATTCATATAATTTCGATAAGCCCTCAGTTTATTTTGACTTTCGAACGGTACGCGTGCAATTGTGATTTTGCCAAAAACGAAAGCGGAGTCAAACGCGCCTTATGAAAATAATTTCCTGCTGATTTTTATCAATTACATCTCAAATAAGAAATTGAGAGTGTCCCCAAAGTTTCATAGAGTTTCGACAAGCCCTCGTTTTATTTTGAATTTCCGACAGTACGCGTGCAATTGCGTTTTTGCCAAAAACGGAAGCGGAGGAAAACGCGCCTTAGGAAAATAATTTCCTGCTGTTTTTTGCATGTACATATCAAATAATACATTGAGAGTGTCCCAAAAGTTTCAGAGATTTTTGACAAGCCCTCGGTTTATTTTGAATTTCCGACAGTACGCGTGCAATTGCGTTTTTGCCAAAAACGGAAGCGGTGGCAAACGCGCCTTAGGAAAATAATTTCCTACTGTTTTTTTGCATGCACATCTCAAATAATACATTGAGAGTGTCCCCAAAGTTTCAAAGCATTTCGACAAGCCCTCGGTTTATTTTGAATTCCGACAGTACGCGTGCAATTGCGTTTTTGTTAAAAATAGAAGCGGAGGCAAACGCGCATTAGGAAAATAATTTCCAGCTGATTTTTTTCATGTACATCTCAAATATAACATTGAGAGTGTCCCCAAAGTTTCGTAGAGTTTCGACAAGCCCTCGGTTTATTTTGAATTTCCGACGGTACGCGTGCAATTGCGTTTTTACCAAAAATGGAAGCGGAGGCAAACGCGCCTTAGGAAAATAATTTCCTGCTGATTTTTTGCATGGACATCTTAAATAATAAATTGATAGTGTTCCCAAAGTTTCATATAGTTTCGAAAAGCCCTCGGTTTATTTTGAATTTCCGACGGTACGCGTTCAATTACGTTTTTGCCAAAAACGGAAGCAGAGGCAAACGCGCCTTAGGAAAATAATTTCCCGCTGATTTTTTGCATGGACATCACAAATAATACATTTAGAGTTTCCCCAATGTTTTGTAGAGTTTTGACATGCCCTCTATATATTTTGAATTTCCGATGGTACGCGTGCAATTGCGTTTTTGTGGAAAACAGAAGCGGAGGCAAACGCGCCTTAGGTAAATAATTTCCTGCTGATTTATTGCATGGACATCTCAAATAATACACTGAGAGTGTCCCCAAAGATTCATAGAGTTTCGTTAAGCCCTCAGTTTTTTTTTTTACTTTCCGACGGTACGCGTGCAATTGCGATTTTGCCAAAAACCAAAGCGGAGTCAAACGTGCCTTATGAAAATAATTTCCTGCTGATTTTTATCATTTACATCTAAAATAATACATTGAGAGTGTCCCCAAAGTTTCATAGAGTTTCGACAAGCCCTCGGTTTATTTTGAATTTCCGACAGTACGCGTGCAATTTCGTTTTTGCCAAAAACGGAAGCGGAGGCAAACGCGCCTTAGGAAAATAATTTCCTGCTGTTTTTTGCATGTACATATCAAATAATACATTGAGAGTGTCCCAAAATTTTCATAGCTTTTCGACAAGCCCTCGGTTTATTTTGAATTTCCGGAAGTACGCGTGCAATTGCGTTTTTGCCAAAAACGGAAGCGGAGGAAAACGCGCCTTAAGAAAATAATTTCTTTCTATTTTTTTGCATGCACATCTCAAATAATACATTTAGAGTGTCCCCAAAGTTTCATAGCATTTCAACAAGCCCTCGGTTTATTTTGAATTTCCGACAGTACGCGTGCAATTGCGTTTTTGTCAAAAATATAAGCGGAGGCAAACGCGCCTTAGGAAAATCATTTCCAACTAATTTTTTTCATGTACATCTCAAATATAACATTGAGATTGTCCCCAAAGTTTCGTAGAGTTTCGACAAGCCCTCGGTTTATTTTGAATTTCCGACGGTACGCGTGCAATTGCGTTTTTGCCAAAAACGGAAGCGGAGGCAAAAGCGCCTTAGGAAAATAATTTCCTGCTGATTTTTTGCATGGACATCTAATATAATACATTTAGAGTGTCCCCAAAGTTTCGTAGAGTTTAAATAAGCCCTCGGTTTATTTTGACTTTCCGACGGTACGTGTGCAATTGCGTTTTTGCCAAAAACGGAAGCGGAGGCAAACGCGCATTAGGAAAATAATTTAATGCGGATTTTTTGCATGGACATCTAAAATAATACATTGAGAGTGTCCCCAAAGTTTCATATCATTTCAACAACCCTCGTTTTATTTTGAATTTCCGACGGTACGCGTGCAATTATGTTTTTGTCAAAAACGAAAGCGGAGGCAAACGCGCCTTAGGAAAATAATTTTCTGCTGGTTTTTGCATGGACATCTAAAATAATACTTTGAGAGTGTCCCCAATGTTTCATAGCGTTTTGACAAGCCCTCTGTTTATTTTGAATTTCCGACAGTACGCGTACAATTGTGTTTTTGCGAAAAACAGAAGCAGAAGCAAACACGCCTTAGGTAAATAATTTCCTGCTGATTTTTTGCATGGGCATCTAAAATAATACATTGAAAGTGGCCCCAAAGATTCATAGAGTTTCGATAAGCCCTTAGTTTATTTTGACTTTCCGACGGTATGCCTGCAATTGCGATTTTGCCAAAAACGACAGCGGAGTCAAACGCTCCTTATGAAAATAATTTCCTGCTTATTTTTTTCATTTACATCTCAAATTATACATTGAGAGCGTCCCGAAAGTTTCATAGAGTTTCGAGAAGTCCTCGGTTTATTTTGAATTTCCGACGGTACTCCTTCAATTTCGTTTTTGCCAAAAACGGAAGCAGAGGCAAACGCGCCTTAGGAAAATAATTTCCTGCTGATTTTTTGCATGGACATCACAAATAATAGATTTAGAGTTTCCCCAAAGTTTCGTAGTGTTTAGACAAGCCCTCGGTTTATTTTCACTTTCCGACGGTACGCGTGCAATTGCGTTTTTTCCAAAAACGGAAGCGGAGGCAAATGCGCATTAGGAAAATAATTTCCTGCTAATTTTTTGCATGGACATCTAAAATAATACATTGAGAGTGTCCCCAAAGTTTCATAGCGTTTTGACAAGCCCTCTGTTTATTTTGAATTCCCGACGGGACGCGTGCAATTGCGTTTTTGCGAAAAACAGAAGCAGAGGCAAACGTGCCTTAGGAAAATAATTTCCTGCTGATTTTTTGCATGGACATCTCAAATAAAACATTGAGAGTGTCCCAAAAGATTCATATAATTTCTATAAGCCCTCAGTTTATTTTGACTTTCGAACGGTACGCGTGCAATTGCGATTTTGCCAAAAACGAAAGCGGAGTCAAACGCGCCTTATGAAAATAATTTCCTGTTGATTTTTATCAATTACATCTCAAATAAGAAATTGAGAGTGTCCCCAAAGTTTCATAGAGTTTCGACAAGCCCTCGTTTTATTTTGAATTTCCGACAGTACGCGTGCAATTGCGTTTTTGCCAAAAACGGAAGCGGAGGAAAACGCGCCTTAGGAAAATAATTTCCTGCTGTTTTTTGCATGCACATATCAAATAATACATTGAAATTGTCCCAAAAGTTTCAGAGATTTTTGACAAGCCCTCGGTTTATTTTGAATTTCCGACAGTACGCGTGCAATTGCGTTTTTGCCAAAAACGGAAGCGGTGGCAAACGCGCCTTAGGAAAATAATTTCCTACTGTTTTTTTGCATGCACATCTCAAATAATACATTGAGAGTGTCCCCAAAGTTTCAAAGCATTTCGACAAGCCCTCGGTTTATTTTGAATTCCGACAGTACGCGTGCAATTGCGTTTTTGTTAAAAATAGAAGCGGAGGCAAACGCGCATTAGGAAAATAATTTCCAGCTGATTTTTTGCATGTACATCTCAAATATAACATTGAGAGTGTCCCCAAAATTTTCATAGCTTTTCGACAAGCCCTCGGTTTATTTTGAATTTCCGGAAGTACGCGTGCAATTGCGTTTTTGCCAAAAACGGAAGCGGAGGAAAACGCGCCTTAGGAAAATAATTTCTTTCTGTTTTTTTGCATGCACATCTCAAATAATACATTTAGAGTGTCCCCAAAGTTTCATAGCATTTCAACAAGCCCTCGGTTTATTTTGAATTTCCGACAGTACGCGTGCAATTGCGTTTTTGTCAAAAATATAAGCGGAGGCAAACGCGCCTTAGGAAAATCATTTCCAACTAATTTTTTTCATGTACATCTCAAATATAACATTGAGATTGTCCCCAAAGTTTCGTAGAGTTTCGACAAGCCCTCGGTTTATTTTGAATTTCCGACGGTACGCGTGCAATTGCGTTTTTGCCAAAAACGGAAGCGGAGGCAAAAGCGCCTTAGGAAAATAATTTCCTGCTGATTTTTTGCATGGACATCTAATATAATACATTTAGAGTGTCCCCAAAGTTTCGTAGAGTTTCAATAAGCCCTCGGTTTATTTTGACTTTCCGACGGTACGTGTGCAATTGCGTTTTTGCCAAAAACGGAAGCGGAGGCAAACGCGCATTAGGAAAATAATTTAATGCGGATTTTTTGCATGGACATCTAAAATAATACATTGAGAGTGTCCCCAAAGTTTCATAGCATTTCAACAACCCTCGTTTTATTTTGAATTTCCGACGGTACGCGTGCAATTATGTTTTTGTCAAAAACGAAAGCGGAGGCAAACGCGCCTTAGGAAAATAATTTTCTGCTGGTTTTTTGCATGGACATCTAAAATAATACTTTGAGAGTGTCCCCAATGTTTCATAGCGTTTTGACAAGCCCTCTGTTTATTTTGAATTTCCGACAGTACGCGTACAATTGCGTTTTTGTTAAAAATAGAAGCGGAGGCAAACGCGCATTAGGTAAATAATTTCCTGCTGATTTTTTGCATGGGCATCTAATATAATACATTGAAAGTGGCCCCAAAGTTTCGTAGAGTTTCGACAAGCCCTCGGTTTATTTTGAATTTCCGACGGTACGCGTGCAATTGCGTTTTTGCCAAAAATGGAAGCGGAGGCAAACGTGCCTTAGGTAAATAATTTCATGCTTATTTTTTTCATGGACATCTAAAATAATACATTGACAGTGTCCATAAAGTTTCGTAGAGTTTCGACAAACCCTCGGTTTATTTTGACTTTTCGACGGTACGCGTGCAACTACGTTTTTGCCAAAAACGGAAGCATAGGCAAACGCGCTTTAGGAAAATAATTTCCTGCTGATTTTTTTCATGTACATCTCAAATAATACTTTGAGAGTGTCCCCAAAGTTTCATAGCGTTTTGACAAGCCCTCGGTTTTTTTTGAATTTCCGACGGTACGCGTGCAATTGTATTTTTGCCAAAAACAGAAGCGGAGGCAAACGCGCCTTAGAAAAAAAATTTCCAGCTGATTTTTTGAATGGACATCTAATATAATACATTTAGAGTGTCCCCAAAGTTTTGTAGAGTTTCAACAAGCCCTCGGTTTATTTTGACTTTCCGACGGTACGCGTGCAATTGCGTTTTTTCCAAAAACGGAAGCGGAGGCAAATGCGCATTAGGAAAATAATTTCCTGCTAAGTTTTTGCATGGACATCTAAAATAATACATTGAGAGTGTCCCCAAAGTTTCATAGCATTTGTGACAAGCCCTCTGTTTATTTTGAATTCCCGACGGTACGCGTGTAATTGCGTTTTTGCGAAAAACAGAAGCAGAGGCAAACGCGCCTTAGGAAAATAATTTCCTGCTGATTTTTTGCATGGAAATCTCAAATAAAACATTAAGAGTGTCCCAAAAGATTCATATAGTTTCGATAAGCCCTCAGTTTGTTTTGACTTTCGAACGGTACGCGTGCAATTGCGATTTTGCCAAAAACGAAAGCGGAGTCAAACGCGCCTTATGAAAATAATTTCCTGCTGATTTTTATCATTTACATCTCAAAAAATAAATTGAGAGTTTCCCCAAAGTTTCATAGAGTTTCGACAAGCCCTCGTTTTATTTTGAATTTCCGACAGTACGCGTGCAATTGCGTTTTTGCCAAAAAAGGAAGCGGAGGAAAACGCGCCTTAGGAAAAAAATTTCCTGCTGTTTTTTGCATGTACATATCAAATAATACATTGAGAGTGTCCCAAAAGATTCATAGATTTTTTACAAGCCCTCGTTTTATTTTGAATTTCCGACAGTACGCGTGGAATTGCGTTTTTGCCAAAAACGGAAGCGGTGGCTAACGCGCCTTAGGAAAATAATTTCCTACTGTTTTTTTGCATGCACATCTCAAATAATACATTGAGAGTGTCCCCAAAGTTTCATAGCATTTCGACAAGCCCTCGGTTTATTTTGAATTCCGACGGTACGCGTGCAATTGCGTTTTTGTTAAAAATAGAGGCGGAGGCAAACGCGCCTTAGGAAAATAATTTCCAGCTGATTTTCTGCATGTACATCTCAAATATAACATTGAGAGTGTCCCCAAAGTTTCGTAGAGTTTTGACAAGCCCTCGGTTTATTTTGAATTTCCGACGGTACGCGTGCAATTGCGTTTTTGCCAAAAGCGGAAGCGGAGGCAAACGCGCCTTAGGAAAATAATTTCCTGCTGATTTTTTGCATGGAAATCTTAAATAATAAATTTATAGTGTACCCAAAGTTTCATATAGTTTCGATAAGCCCTCGGTTTATTTTGAATTTCCGACGGTACGCGTTCAATTGCGTTTTTGCCAAAAACGGAAGCAGAGGCAAACGCGCCTTAGGAAAATAATTTCCTGCTGATTTTTTGCATGGACATCACAAATAATACATTTAGAGTTTCCCCAATGTTTCATAGAGTTTTGACAAGCCCTCTGTATATTTTGAATTTCCGACGGTACGCGTGCAATTGCGTTTTTGCGGAAAACAGAAGCGGAGGCAAACGCGCCTTAGGTAAATAATTTCCTGCTGATTTTTTGCATGGACATATCAAATAATACACTGAGAGTGTCCCCAAAGATTCATAGAGTTTCGTTAAGCCCTCAGTTTTTTTTTGACTTTCCGACGGTAAGCGTGCAATTGCGATTTTGCCAAAAACGAAAGCGGAGTCAAACGCGCCTTATGAAAATAATTTACTGCTGATTTTTATCATTTAAATCTAAAATAATACATTGAGAGTGTCCCCAAAGTTTCATAGAGTTTCGACAAGCCCTCGGTTTATTTTGAATTTCCGACAGTACGCGTGCAATTGCGTTTTTGCCAAAAACGGAAGCGGAGGCAAACGCGCCTTAGGAAAATAATTTCCTTCTGTTTTTTTGCATGCACATCTCAAATAATACATTGAGAGTGTCCCCAAAGTTTCATAGCATTTCGACAAGCCCTCGGTTTATTTTGAATTTCCGACGGTACGCGTGCAATTGCGTTTTTGTCAAAAAGAAGCGGAGGCAAACGCGCCTTAGGAAAATCATTTCCAACTAATTTTTTTCATGTACATCTCAAATATAACATTGAGATTGTCCCCAAAGTTTTGTAGAGTTTCGACAAGCCCTCGGTTTATTTTGAATTTCCGACGGTACGCGTGCAATTGCGTTTTTGCCAAAAACGGAAGCGGAGGCAAAAGCGCCTTAGGAAAATAATTTCCTGCTGATTTTTTGCATGGACATCTAATATAATACATTTAGAGTGTCCCCAAAGTTTCGTAGAGTTTCAATAAGCCCTCGGTTTATTTTGACTTTCCGACGGTACGTGTGCATTTGCGTTTTTGCCAAAAACGGAAGCGGAGGCAAACGCCCATTAGGAAAATAATTTAATGCGGATTTTTTGCATGGACATCTCAAATAATACATTGAGAGTGTCCCCAAAGTTTCATATCATTTCGACAAGCCCTCGTTTTATTTTGAATTTCCGACGGTACGCATGCAATTGCGTTTTTGTCAAAAACGAAAGCGGAGGCAAACGCGCCTTAGGAAAATAATTTTTTGCTGGTTTTTTGAATGGACATCTAAAATAATACATTGAGAGTGTCCCCAATGTTTCGTAGAGTTTCGACAAGCCCTCTGTTTATTTTGACTTTCCGACGGTACGCGTGCAATTGAGTTATTGCCAAAAACGCAAGAGGATGTTCACGCGCCTTTGGAAAATAATTTCCTGCTGATTTTTTTCATGGACATCTCAAATAATACATTGAGATTTTCCCCAAATTTTGTAGAGTTTTGACAAGCCCTCGGTTTATTTTGACTTTCTGACAGTACGCGTGCAATTGCATTTTTGCCAAAAACGGAAGCGGAGGCAAACGCGCATTAGGAAAATAATTTCATGCTGATTTTTTTCATGGACATCTCAAATAATACATTGACAATGTCCCCAAAGTTTCATAGCGTTTCGACAAGCCCTCGGTTTAATTTGAATTTTCGACGGTACGCGTGCAATTGCGTTTTTGCCAAAAACGGAAGCAGAGGCAAACGCACCTTAGGTAAATAATTTCATGCTTATTTTTTGCATGGACATCTAAAATAATACATTTAGAGTGTCCCCAAAGTTTCGTAGAGTTTCGACAAGCCCTCAGTTTATTTTGACTTTCCGAATATACGCGTGCAATTGCGTTTTTGCCAAAAACGAAAGCAGAGGCAAACGCGCTTTAGGAAAATAATTTCCTGCTGATTTTTTTCATGTACATCTCAAATAATACTTTGAGAGTGTCCCCAAAGTTTAATAGCGTTTTGACAAGCCCTCGGTTTTTTTTGAATTTCCGACGGTACGCATGCAATTGCGTTTTTGCCAAAAACGGAAGCGGAGGCAAACGCGCCTTAGAAAAATAATTTCCAACTGATTTTTTGAATGGACATCTAATATAATAAATTTATAGTGTCCCCAAAGTTTTGTAGAGTTTCAACAAGCCCTCGGTTTATTTTGACTTTCCGACGGTACGCGTGCAACTGCTTTTTTGCCAAAAACGGAAGTGGAGGAAAACGCGCTTTAGGAAAATAATTTCCTGATGATTTTTTTCATGTACATCTCAAATAATACATTTAAAGTGTCCCCAAAGTTTCATAGCGTTTCGACAAGCCATCGGTATATTTTGACTTTTCGACGGTACGAGTGCAATTGTGTTTTTTGCCAAAAACGGAAGCGGAGGCAAACGCGCCTTAGAAAAATAATTTCCTGCTTATTTTTTGCAAGGACATCTAAAATAATACATTGAGAGTGTCCCCAAAGTTTCGTAGAGTTTCGACAAGCCCTCAGTTTATTTTGAATGTCCGACGGTACGCGTGCAATTGCGTTTTTGCCAACAACGGAAGCAGAGGTAAACGCGCCTTAGGGAAATAATTTCCTGCAGATTTTTTGCATGGACATCTCAAATAATACATTGAGAGTGTCCCCAAAGTTTCGTAGAGTTTCGACAAGCCCTCGGTTTATTTTGACTTTCCGACGATACGCGTGCAATTGCGTTTTTGCCAAAAACGGAAGCGGAGGGAAACGCGCATTAGGAAAATGATTTCCTGCTGATTTTTTGCATGGAAATCTCAAATAATACATTTAGAGTTTCCCCAAAGTTTCGCAGTGTTTCGACAAGCCCTCAGTTTATTTTGAATGTCCGACGGTACGCGTGCAATTGCGTTTTTGCCAACAACGGAAGCGGAGGTAAACGCGCCTTAGGGAAATAATTTCCTGCAGATTTTTTGCATGGACATCTCAAATAATACATTGAGAGTGTCCCCAAAGTTTCGTAGAGTTTCGACAAGCCCTCGGTTTATTTTGACTTTCCGACGATACGCGTGCAATTGCGTTTTTGCCAAAAACAGAAGCGGAGGGAAACGCGCCTTAGGAAAATAATTTCCTGCTGATTTTTTTCATGGACATCTCAAATAATACATTGAGAGTGTCCCCAAAGTTTCGTAGAGTTTCGACAAGCCCTCGGTTTATTTTGACTTTTTGACAGTACGCGTGCAATTGAGTTTTTGCCAAAAACGGAAGGGGAGGCAAACGCGCATTAAGAAAATAATTTCATGCTGATTTTTTTCACGGACATCTCAAATAATACATTAACAGTGTCCCCAAAGTTTCATAGCGTTTCGATAAGCCCTCGGTTTATTTTGAATTTCCGACGGTACGCGTGCAATTGCGTTTTTGCCAAAAATGGAAGCGGAGGCAAACGTGCCTTAGGTAAATAATTTCATGCTTATTTTTTTCATGGACATCTAAAATAATACATTGTCAGTGTCCATAAAGTTTCGTAGAGTTTCGACAAACCCTCGGTTTATTTTGACTTTTCGACGGTACGCGTGCAACTACGTTTTTGCCAAAAACGGAAGCATAGGCAAACGCGCTTTAGGAAAATAATTTCCTGCTGATTTTTTTCATGTACATCTCAAATAATACTTTGAGAGTGTCCCCAAAGTTTCATAGCGTTTTGACAAGCCCTCGGTTTTTTTTGAATTTCCGACGGTACGCGTGCAATTGTATTTTTGCCAAAAACGGAAGCGGAGGCAAACGCGCATTAGGAAAATAATTTCATGCGGATTTTTTGCATGGACATCTCAAATAATACATTGAGAGTGTACCAAAAGTTTCATAGCATTTCGACAAGCCCTCGTTTTATTTTGAATTTCCGACGGTACGCGTGCAATTGCGTTTTTGTCAAAAACGAAAGCGGAGGCAAACGCGCCTTAGGAAAATAATTTTCTGATGATTTTTTGCATGGACATCTAAAATAATACATTGAGAGTGTCCCCAAAGTTTCGTAGAGTTTCGACCAACCCTCGGTTTATTTTGACTTTCTGACGGTACGCGTGCAACTGCGTTTTTGCCAAAAACGGAAGTGGAGGAAAACGCGCTTTAGGAAAATAATTTCCTGATGATTTTTTGCATGGAAATCTCAAATAATACCTTGAGAGTTTCCCCAAAGTTTCATAGCATTTCGACAAGCCCTCGGTTTATTTTGACTTTCAGACGGTACGCGTGCAATTGCGTTTTTGCCAAAAACGGAAGCGGAGGCAAACGCGCCTTAGGTAAATAATTTCCTGCTGATTTTTTGCATGGACATCTCAAATAATACATTGAGAGTGTCCCCAAAGTTTCATAGAGTTTCGACAAGCCCTTTGTTTATTTTGACTTTCCGACGATACGCGTGCAATTGCGTTATTGTCAAAAATGCAAGCGGAGGTAAACGCGCCTTAGGAAATTAATTTCCTGCTGATTTTTTTCATGGACATATCAAATAATAAATTGAGAGTATCCCCAAAGTTTCGTAGAGTTTCGACAAGCCCTCGGTTTATTTTGACTTTCTGACAGTACGCGTGCAATTGCGTTTTTGCCAAAAACGGAAGCGGAGGCAAAAGCGCATTAGGAAAATAATTTCATGCTGATTTTTTTCATGGACATCTCAAATAATACATTGAAAGTGTCCCCGATGTTTCATAGCGTTTCGACAAGCCCTCGGTTTAATTTGAATTTCCGACGGTACGCGTGCAATTGCGTTTTTGCCAAAAACGGAAGTAGAGGAAAACGCGCCTTAGGTAAATAATTTCATGCTTATTTTTTTCATGGACATCTAAAATAATACATTGAGAGTGTCCCCAATGTTTCGTAGAGTTTCGACAAGCCCTCGGTTTATTTTGACTTTCCGACGATACGCGTGCAATTGCGTTTTTGCCAAAAACGGAAGCAGAGGCAAACGCGCTTTAGGAAAATAATTTCCTGCTGATTTTTTTCATGTACATCTAAAATAATACTTTGAGAGTGTCCCCAAAGTTTCATAGCGTTTTGACAAGCCCTCGGTTTTTTTTGAATTTCCGACGGTACGCATGCAATTGCGTTTTTGCCAAAAACGGAAGCGGAGGCAAACGCGCCTTAGAAAAAAATTTTCCAGCTGATTTTTTGAATGGACATCTAATATAATACAATTAGAGTGTTCCCAAAGTTTTATAGAGTTTCAACAAGCCCTAGGTTTATTTTGACTTTCCGACGGTACGCGTGCAATTGCGTTTTTGCCAAAAATGGAAGCGGAGGCAAACGTGCCTTAGGTAAATAATTTCATGCTTATTTTTTTCATGGACATCTAAAATAATACATTGACAGTGTCCATAAAGTTTCGTAGAGTTTCGACAAACCCTCGGTTTATTTTGACTTTTCGACGGTACGCGTGCAACTACGTTTTTGCCAAAAACGGAAGCATAGGCAAACGCGCTTTAGGAAAATAATTTCCTGCTGATTTTTTTCATGTACATCTCAAATAATACTTTGAGAGTGTCCCCAAAGTTTCATAGCGTTTTGACAAGCCCTCGGTTTTTTTTGAATTTCCGACGGTACGCGTGCAATTGTATTTTTGCCAAAAACGGAAGCGGAGGCAAACGCGCCTTAGAAAAAAAATTTCCAGCTGATTTTTTGAATGGACATCTAATATAATACATTTAGAGTGTCCCCAAAGTTTTGTAGAGTTTCAACAAGCCCTCGGTTTATTTTGACTTTCCGACGGTACGCGTGCAATTGCGTTTTTGCCAAAAACGGAAGCGGAGGCAAACGCGCCTTAGAAAAAAATTTTCCAGCTGATTTTTTGAATGGACATCTAATATAATACAATTAGAGTGTTCCCAAAGTTTTGTAGAGTTTCAACAAGCCCTAGGTTTATTTTGACTTTTCGACGGTACGCGTGCAATTGCGTTTTTGCCAAAAACGGAAGAGGAGGCAAACGCGCATTAGGAAAATAATTTCGTGCGGATTTTTTGCATGGACATCTAAAATAATACATTGAGAGTGTCCCCACAGTTTCATATAATTTCGACAAGCCCTCGGTTTATTTTGAATTTCCGACGGTACGCGTGCAATTGCGTTTTTGTCAAAAATGAAAGCGGAGGCAAACGCGCCTTAGGATAATAATTTTCTGCTGATTTTTTGAATGGACATCTAAAATAATACATTGAGAGTGTCCCCAAAGTTTTGTAGAGTTTCGACAAACCCTCGGTTTATTTTGACTTTCCGACGGTACGCGTGCAACTGCGTTTTTGCCAAAAACGGAAGCGGAGGCAAACGCGCATTAGGAAAATAATTTCATGCTGATTTTTTTCATGGACATCTCAAATAATACATTGACAGTGTTCCCAAAGTTTCATAGCGTTTCGACAAGCCCTCGGTTTAATTTGAATTTCCGACGGTACGCATGCAATTCCGTTTTTGCCAAAAACGGAAGCGGAGGAAAACGCGCCTTAGGTAAATAATTTCCTGCTTATTTTTTGCATGGACATCTA
Source organism: Vicia faba (assembly GCA_948472305.1). Classification (NCBI taxonomy): domain Eukaryota; kingdom Viridiplantae; phylum Streptophyta; class Magnoliopsida; order Fabales; family Fabaceae; genus Vicia; species Vicia faba. The sequence continues at coordinate 1,219,270,207 of OX451735.1, forward strand.
AAATAATACATTGAGAGTGTCCCCAAATTTTCGTAAAGTTTCGACAAGCCCTTGGTTTATTTTGACTTTCCGACGATACGCGTGCAATTGCGTTTTTGCCAAAAACGGAAGGAGAGGCAAACGCGCTTTAGGAAAATAATTTCCTGCTGATTTTTTTCGTGTACATCTCAAATAATACTTTGAGAGTGTCCCCAAAGTTTCATAGCGTTTTGACAAGCCCTCGGTTTTTTTTGAATTTCCGACAGTACGCATGCAATTGTGTTTTTGCCAAAAACGGAAGCGGAGGCAAACGCGCCTTAGAAAAAAAATTTCCAGCTGATTTTTTGAATGGACATCTAATATAATACATTTAGAGTGTCCCCAAAGTTTTGTAGAGTTTCAACAAGCCCTCGGTTTATTTTGACTTTCCGACGGTACGCGTGCAATTGCGTTTTTGCCAAAAACGGAAGCGGAGGCAAAGGCGCATTAGGAAAATAATTTCATGCGGATTTTTTGCATGGACATCTCAAATAATACATTGAGAGTGTCCTCAAAGTTTCATAGCATTTCGACAAGCCCTCGGTTTATTTTGAATTTCTGACGGTACGCGTGCAATTGCGTTTTTGTCAAAAACGAAAGCGGAGGCAAACGCGCCTTAGAAAAATAATTTTCTGCTGATTTTTTGAATGGACATCTAAAATAATACATTGAGAGTGTCCCCAAAGTTTCGTAGAGTTTCGACAAACCCTCGGTTTATTTTGACTTTCCGATCGTACGCGTGCAACTGCGTTTTTGCCAAAAAAAGAAGTGGAGGAAAACGCGCTTTAGGAAAATAACTTCCTGATGATTTTTTTCATGTACATCTCAAATAATACATTTAGAGTGTCCCCAAAGTTTCATAGCATTTCAACAAGCCCTCGGTTTATTTTGACTTTCCGACGGTACGCGTGCAATTGCGTTTTTGCCAAAAACGGAAGCGGAGGCAAACGCGCCTTAGAAAAATAATTACCTGCTGATTTTTTGCATGGACATCTAAAATAATACATTGAGAGTGTACCCAAAGTATCGTAGATTTTGGACAAGCCCTCGGTTTATTTTGACTTTCCGACGGTACGCGTGCAATTGCGTTTTTGCCAAAAATTGAAGTGGAGGAAAACGCGCTTTAGGAAAATAATTTCCTGATGATTTTTTGCATGGAAATCTCAAATAATACATTTAGAGTTTCCCCTAAGTTTCACAGTGTTTCGACAAGCCCTCGGTTTATTTTGAATGTCCGACGGTACGCGTGCAATTGCGTTTTTGCCAAAAACGGAAGCGGAGGTAAACGCACCTTAGGAAAATAATTTCCTGCTGATTTTTTTCATGTACATCTAAAATAATACATTGAGAGTGTCCCCAAAGTTTAATAGCGTTTTGACAAGCCCTCGGTTTTTTTTGAATTTCCGACGGTACGCATGCAATTGCGTTTTTGCCAAAAACGGAAGCGGAGGCAAACGCGCCTTAGAAAAATAATTTCCAACTGATTTTTTGAATGGACATCTAATATAATAAATTTAGAGTGTCCCCAAAGTTTTGTAGAGTTTCAACAAGCCCTCGGTTTATTTTGACTTTCCGACGGTACGCGTGCAACTGCTTTTTTGCCAAAAACGGAAGTGGAGGAAAACGCGCTTTAGGAAAATAATTTCCTGATGATTTTTTTCATGTACATCTCAAATAATACATTTAAAGTGTCCCCAAAGTTTCATAGTGTTTCGACAAGCCATCGGTATATTTTGACTTTTCGACGGTACGAGTGCAATTGTGTTTTTTGCCAAAAACGGAAGCGGAGGCAAACGCGCCTTAGAAAAATAATTTCCTGCTTATTTTTTGCAAGGACATCTAAAATAATACATTGAGAGTGTCCCCAAAGTTTCGTAGAGTTTCGACAAGCCCTCAGTTTATTTTGAATGTCCGACGGTACGCGTGCAATTGCGTTTTTGCCAACAACGGAAGCGGAGGTAAACGCGCCTTAGGGAAATAATTTCCTGCAGATTTTTTGCATGGACATCTCAAATAATACATTGAGAGTGTCCCCAAAGTTTCGTAGAGTTTCGACAAGCCCTCGGTTTATTTTGACTTTCCGACGATACGCGTGCAATTGCGTTTTTGCCAAAAACGGAAGCGGAGGGAAACGCGCATTAGGAAAATGATTTCCTGCTGATTTTTTGCATGGAAATCTCAAATAATACATTTAGAGTTTCCCCAAAGTTTCGCAGTGTTTCGACAAGCCCTCAATTTATTTTGAATGTCCGACGGTACGCGTGCAATTGCGTTTTTGCCAACAACGGAAGCGGAGGTAAACGCGCCTTAGGGAAATAATTTCCTGCAGATTTTTTGCATGGACATCTCAAATAATACATTGAGAGTGTCCCCAAAGTTTCGTAGAGTTTCGACAAGCCCTCGGTTTATTTTGACTTTCCGACGATACGCGTGCAATTGCGTTTTTGCCAAAAACAGAAGCGGAGGGAAACGCGCCTTAGGAAAATAATTTCCTGCTGATTTTTTTCATGGACATCTCAAATAATACATTGAGAGTGTCCCCAAAGTTTCGTAGAGTTTCGACAAGCCCTCGGTTTATTTTGACTTTTTGACAGTACGCGTGCAATTGAGTTTTTGCCAAAAACGGAAGGGGAGGCAAACGCGCATTAAGAAAATAATTTCATGCTGATTTTTTTCACGGACATCTCAAATAATACATTAACAGTGTCCCCAAAGTTTCATAGCGTTTCGATAAGCCCTCGGTTTATTTTGAATTTCCGACGGTACGCGTGCAATTGCGTTTTTGCCAAAAATGGAAGCGGAGGCAAACGTGCCTTAGGTAAATAATTTCATGCTTATTTTTTTCATGGACATCTAAAATAATACATTGACAGTGTCCATAAAGTTTCGTAGAGTTTCGACAAACCCTCGGTTTATTTTGACTTTTCGACGGTACGCGTGCAACTACGTTTTTGCCAAAAACGGAAGCATAGGCAAACGCGCTTTAGGAAAATAATTTCCTGCTGATGTTTTTCATGTACATCTCAAATAATACTTTGAGAGTGTCCCCAAAGTTTCATAGCGTTTTGACAAGCCCTCGGTTTTTTTTGAATTTCCGACGGTACGCGTGCAATTGTATTTTTGCCAAAAACGGAAGCGGAGGCAAACGCGCATTAGGAAAATAATTTCATGCGGATTTTTTGCATGGACATCTCAAATAATACATTGAGAGTGTACCAAAAGTTTCATAGCATTTCGACAAGCCCTCGTTTTATTTTGAATTTCCGACGGTACGCGTGCAATTGCGTTTTTGTCAAAAACGAAAGCGGAGGCAAACGCGCCTTAGGAAAATAATTTTCTGATGATTTTTTGCATGGACATCTAAAATAATACATTGAGAGTGTCCCCAAAGTTTCGTAGAGTTTCGACCAACCCTCGGTTTATTTTGACTTTCTGACGGTACGCGTGCAACTGCGTTTTTGCCAAAAACGGAAGTGGAGGAAAACGCGCTTTAGGAAAATAATTTCCTGATGATTTTTTGCATGGAAATCTCAAATAATACCTTGAGAGTTTCCCCAAAGTTTCATAGCATTTCGACAAGCCCTCGGTTTATTTTGACTTTCAGACGGTACGCGTGCAATTGCGTTTTTGCCAAAAACGGAAGCGGAGGCAAACGCGCCTTAGGTAAATAATTTCCTGCTGATTTTTTGCATGGACATCTCAAATAATACATTGAGAGTGTCCCCAAAGTTTCGTAGAGTTTCGACAAGCCCTTTGTTTATTTTGACTTTCCGACGATACGCGTGCAATTGCGTTATTGTCAAAAATGCAAGCGGAGGTAAACGCGCCTTAGGAAATTAATTTCCTGCTGATTTTTTTCATGGACATATCAAATAATAAATTGAGAGTATCCCCAAAGTTTCGTAGAGTTTCGACAAGCCCTCGGTTTATTTTGACTTTCTGACAGTACGCGTGCAATTGCGTTTTTGCCAAAAACGGAAGCGGAGGCAAAAGCGCATTAGGAAAATAATTTCATGCTGATTTTTTTCATGGACATCTCAAATAATACATTGAAAGTGTCCCCGATGTTTCATAGCGTTTCGACAAGCCCTCGGTTTAATTTGAATTTCCGACGGTACGCGTGCAATTGCGTTTTTGCCAAAAACGGAAGTAGAGGCAAACGCGCCTTAGGTAAATAATTTCATGCTTATTTTTTTCATGGACATCTAAAATAATACATTGAGAGTGTCCCCAATGTTTCGTAGAGTTTCGACAAGCCCTCGGTTTATTTTGACTTTCCGACGATACGCGTGCAATTGCGTTTTTGCCAAAAACGGAAGCAGAGGCAAACGCGCTTTAGGAAAATAATTTACTGCTGATTTTTTTCATGTACATCTCAAATAATACTTTGAGAGTGTCCCCAAAGTTTCATAGCGTTTTGACAAGCCCTCGGTTTTTTTTGAATTTCCGACGGTACGCATGCAATTGCGTTTTTGCCAAAAACGGAAGCGGAGGCAAACGCGCCTTAGAAAAAAATTTTCCAGCTGATTTTTTGAATGGACATCTAATATAATACAATTAGAGTGTTCCCAAAGTTTTATAGAGTTTCAACAAGCCCTAGGTTTATTTTGACTTTCCGACGGTACGCGTGCAATTGCGTTTTTGCCAAAAACGGAAGCGGAGGCAAACGCGCCTTAGGTAAATAATTTCCTGCTGATTTTTTGCATGGACATCTCAAATAATACATTGAGAGTGTCCCCAAAGTTTCGTAGAGTTTCGACAAGCCCTTTGTTTATTTTGACTTTCCGACGATACGCGTGCAATTGCGTTATTGCCAAAAACGCAAGCGGAGGTAAACGCGCCTTAGGAAATTAATTTCCTGCTGATTTTTTTCATGGACATCTCAAATAATAAATTGAGAGTATCCCCAAAGTTTCGTAGAGTTTCTACAAGCCCTCGGTTTATTTTGACTTTCTAACAATACGCGTGCAATTGCGTTTTTGCCAAAAACGGAAGCGGAGGCAAAAGCGCATTAGGAAAATAATTTCATGCTGATTTTTTTCATGGACATCTCAAATAATACATTGACAGTGTCCCCGAAGTTTCATAGCATTTTGACAAGCCCTCGGTTTAATTTGAATTTCCGACGGTACGCGTGCAATTGCGTTTTTGCCAAAAACGGAAGCAGAGGAAAACGCGCCTTAGGTAAATAATTTCATGCTTATTTTTTTAATGGACATCTAAAATAATACATTGAGAGTGTCCCCAATGATTCGTAGAGTTTCGACAAGCCCTCGGTTTATTTTGACTTTCCGACGATACGCGTGCAATTGCGTTTTTGCCAAAAACGGAAGCATAGGCAAACGCGCTTTAGGAAAATAATTTCCTGCTGATTTTTTTCATGTACATCTCAAATAATACTTTGAGAGTGTCCCCAAAGTTTCATAGCGTTTTGACAAGCCCTCGGTTTTTTTTGAATTTCCGACGGTACGCATGCAATTTTTTTTTTGCCAAAAACGGAAGCGGAGGCAAACGCGCCTTAGAAAAAAAATTTCCAGCTGATTTTTTGAATGGACATCTAATATAATACATTTAGAGTGTCCCCAAAGTTTTGTAGAGTTTCAACAAGCCCTCGGTTTATTTTGACTTTCCGACGGTACGCGTGCAATTGCGTTTTTGCCAAAAACGGAAGCGGAGGCAAACGCGCCTTAGAAAAAAATTTTCCAGCTGATTTTTTGAATGGACATCTAATATAATACAATTAGAGTGTTCCCAAAGTTTTGTAGAGTTTCAACAAGCCCTAGGTTTATTTTGACTTTTCGACGGTACGCGTGCAATTGCGTTTTTGCCAAAAACGGAAGAGGAGGCAAACGCGCATTAGGAAAATAATTTCATGCGGATTTTTTGCATGGACATCTAAAATAATACATTGAGAGTGTCCCCACAGTTTCATATAATTTCGACAAGCCCTCGGTTTATTTTGAATTTCCGACGGTACGCGTGCAATTGCGTTTTTGTCAAAAATGAAAGCGGAGGCAAACACGCCTTAGGATAATAATTTTCTGCTGATTTTTTGAATGGACATCTAAAATAATACATTGAGAGTGTCCCCAAAGTTTTGTAGAGTTTCGACAAACCCTCGGTTTATTTTGACTTTCCGACGGTACGCGTGCAACTGCGTTTTTGCCAAAAACAGAAGCGGAGGCAAACGCGCATTAGGAAAATAATTTCATGCTGATTTTTTTCATGGACATCTCAAATAATACATTGACAGTGTTCCCAAAGTTTCATAGCGTTTCGACAAGCCCTCGGTTTAATTTGAATTTCCGACGGTACGCATGCAATTGCGTTTTTGCCCAAAACGGAAGCGGAGGAAAACGCGCCTTAGGTAAATAATTTCCTGCTTATTTTTTGCATGGACATCTAAAATAATACATTGAGAGTGTCCCCAAATTTTCGTAAAGTTTCGACAAGCCCTTGGTTTATTTTGACTTTCCGACGATACGCGTGCAATTGCGTTTTTGCCAAAAACGGAAGGAGAGGCAAACGCGCTTTAGGAAAATAATTTCCTGCTGATTTTTTTCGTGTACATCTCAAATAATACTTTGAGAGTGTCCCCAAAGTTTCATAGCGTTTTGACAAGCCCTCGGTTTTTTTTGAATTTCCGACGGTACGCATGCAATTGTGTTTTTGCCAAAAACGGAAGCGGAGGCAAACGCGCCTTAGAAAAAAATTTTCCAGCTGATTTTTTGAATGGACATCTAATATAATACATTTAGAGTGTCCCCAAAGTTTTGTAGAGTTTCAACAAGCCCTCGGTTTATTTTGACTTTCCGACGGTACGCGTGCAATTGCGTTTTTGCCAAAAACGGAAGCGGAGGCAAAGGCGCATTAGGAAAATAATTTCATGCGGATTTTTTGCATGGACATCTCAAATAATACATTGAGAGTGTCCTCAAAGTTTCATAGCATTTCGACAAGCCCTCGGTTTATTTTGAATTTCTGACGGTACGCGTGCAATTGCGTTTTTGTCAAAAACGAAAGCGGAGGCAAACGCGCCTTAGAAAAATAATTTTCTGCTGATTTTTTGAATGGACATCTAAAATAATACATTGAGAGTGTCCCCAAAGTTTCGTAGAGTTTCGACAAACCCTCGGTTTATTTTGACTTTCCGATCGTACGCGTGCAACTGCGTTTTTGCCAAAAAAAGAAGTGGAGGAAAACGCGCTTTAGGAAAATAACTTCCTGATGATTTTTTTCATGTACATCTCAAATAATACATTTAGAGTGTCCCCAAAGTTTCATAGCATTTCAACAAGCCCTCGGTTTATTTTGACTTTCCGACGGTACGCGTGGAATTGCGTTTTTGCCAAAAACGGAAGCGGAGGCAAACGCGCCTTAGAAAAATAATTACCTGCTGATTTTTTGCATGGACATCTAAAATAATACATTGAGAGTGTACCCAAAGTATCGTAGATTTTGGACAAGCCCTCGGTTCATTTTGACTTTCCGACGGTACGCGTGCAATTGCGTTTTTGCCAAAAATTGAAGTGGAGGAAAACGCGCTTTAGGAAAATAATTTCCTGATGATTTTTTGCATGGAAATCTCAAATAATACATTTAGAGTTTCCCCTAAGTTTCACAGTGTTTCGACAAGCCCTCGGTTTATTTTGAATGTCCGACGGTACGCGTGCAATTGCGTTTTTGCCAAAAACGGAAGCGGAGGTAAACGCACCTTAGGAAAATAATTCCCTGCTGTTTTTTTTCATGGACATCTAAAATAATACATTGAGAGTGTCCCCAATGTTTCATAGAGTTTGGACAAGCCCTCGGTTTATTTTGACTTTTCGACGGTACGCGTGCAATTGCGTTTTTGCCAAAAACGGAAGCAGAGGCAAACGCGCCTTAGGTAAATAATTTCCTGCTGATTTTTTGCATGGACATCTCAAATAATACATTGAGAGTGTCCCCAAAGTTTCGTAGAGTTTCGACAAGCCCTTTGTTTATTTTGACTTTCCGACAGTACGCGTGCAATTGCGTTATTGCCAAAAACGCAAGCGGAGGTAAACGCGCCTTAGGAAATTAATTTCCTGCTGATTTTTTTCATGGACATCTCAAATAATAAATTGATAGTTTCCCCAAAGTTACGTAGAGTTTCGACAAGCCCTCGGTTTATTTTGACTTTCTGACAGTACGCGTGCAATTGCGTTTTTGCCAAAAACGGAAGCGGAGGCAAAAGCGCATTAGGAAAATAATTTCATGCTGATTTTTTTCATGGACATCTCAAATAATTCATTGACAGTGTCCCCGAAGTTTCATAGAGTTTCGACAAGCCCTCGGTTTAATTTGAATTTCCGACGGTACGCGTGCAATTGCGTTTTTGCCAAAAACGGAAGCGGAGGCAAACGCGCCTTAGGTAAATAATTTCATGCTTATTTTTTTCATGGACATCTAAAATAATACATTGAGAGTGTCCCCAAAGTTTCGTAGAATTTCGACAAGCCCTCGGTTTATTTTGACTTTCCTACGATACGCGTGCAATTGCGTTTTTGCCAAAAACGGAAGCAGAGGCAAACGCGCTTTAGGAAAATAATTTCCTGCTGATTTTTTTCATGTACATCTAAAATAATACTTTGAGAGTGTCCCCAAAGTTTCATAGCGTTTTGACAAGGCCTCGGTTTTTTTTGAATTTCCGACGGTACGCATGCAATTGCGTTTTTTCCAAAAAGGGAAGCGGAGGCAAACGCGCCTTAGAAAAAAATTTTCCAGCTGATTTTTTGAATGGACATCTAATATAATACAATTAGAGTGTTCCCAAAGTTTTGTAGAGTTTCAACAAGCCCTCGGTTTATTTTGACTTTCCGACGGTAGGCGTGCAATTGCGTTTTTGCCAAAAACGGAAACGGAGGCAAACGCGCCTTAGAAAAAAAATTTCCAGCTGATTTTTTGAATGGACATCTAATATAATACAATTAGAGTGTTCCCAAAGTTTTGTAGAGTTTCAACAAGCCCTAGGTTTATTTTGACTTTCAGACGGTACGCGTGCAATTGCGTTTTTGCCAAAAACGGAAGAGGAGGCAAACGCGCATTAGGAAAATAATTTCATGCGGATTTTTTGCATGGACATCTCAAATAATACATTGAGACTGTCCCCACAGTTTCATATAATTTCCACAAGCCCTCGGTTTATTTTGAATGTCCGACGGTACGCGTGCAATTGCGTTTTTGCCAAAAACGGAAGCGGAGGTAAACGCACCTTAGGAAAATAATTCCCTGCTGTTTTTTTTCATGGACATCTAAAATAATACATTGAGAGTGTCCCCAATGTTTCATAGAGTTTGGACAAGCCCTCGGTTTATTTTGACTTTTCGACGGTACGCGTGCAATTGCGTTTTTGCCAAAAACGGAAGCAGAGGCAAACGCGCCTTAGGTAAATAATTTCCTGCTGATTTTTTGCATGGACATCTCAAATAATACATTGAGAGTGTCCCCAAAGTTTCGTAGAGTTTCGACAAGCCCTTTGTTTATTTTGACTTTCCGACAGTACGCGTGCAATTGCGTTATTGCCAAAAACGCAAGCGGAGGTAAACGCGCCTTAGGAAATTAATTTCCTGCTGATTTTTTTCATGGACATCTCAAATAATAAATTGATAGTTTCCCCAAAGTTACGTAGAGTTTCGACAAGCCCTCGGTTTATTTTGACTTTCTGACAGTACGCGTGCAATTGCGTTTTTGCCAAAAACGGAAGCGGAGGCAAAAGCGCATTAGGAAAATAATTTCATGCTGATTTTTTTCATGGACATCTCAAATAATTCATTGACAGTGTCCCCGAAGTTTCATAGAGTTTCGACAAGCCCTCGGTTTAATTTGAATTTCCGACGGTACGCGTGCAATTGCGTTTTTGCCAAAAACGGAAGCGGAGGCAAACGCGCTTTAGGAAAATAATTTCCTGCTGATTTTTTTCATGTACATCTAAAATAATACTTTGAGAGTGTCCCCAAAGTTTCATAGCGTTTTGACAAGCCCTCGGTTTTTTTTGAATTTCCGACGGTACGCATGCAATTGCGTTTTTTCCAAAAACGGAAGCGGAGGCAAACGCGCCTTAGAAAAAAATTTTCCAGCTGATTTTTTGAATGGACATCTAATATAATACAATTAGAGTGTTCCCAAAGTTTTGTAGAGTTTCAACAAGCCCTCGGTTTATTTTGACTTTCCGACGGTACGCGTGCAATTGCGTTTTTGCCAAAAACGGAAGCGGAGGCAAACGCGCCTTAGAAAAAAAATTTCCAGCTGATTTTTTGAATGGACATCTAATATAATACAATTAGAGTGTTCCCAAAGTTTTGTAGAGTTTCAACAAGCCCTAGGTTTATTTTGACTTTCAGACGGTACGCGTGCAATTGCGTTTTTGCCAAAAACGGAAGAGGAGGCAAACGCGCATTAGGAAAATAATTTCATGCGGATTTTTTGCATGGACATCTCAAATAATACATTGAGACTGTCCCCACAGTTTCATATAATTTCGACAAGCCCTCGGTTTATTTTGAATGTCCGACGGTACGCGTGCAATTGCATTTTTGCCAAAAACGGAAGCGGAGGTAAACGCACCTTAGGAAAATAATTCCCTGCTGTTTTTTTTCATGGACATCTAAAATAATACATTGAGAGTGTCCCCAATGTTTCATGGAGTTTGGACAAGCCCTCGGTTTATTTTGACTTTTCGACGGTACGCGTGCAATTGCGTTTTTGCCAAAAACGGAAGCAGAGGCAAACGCGCCTTAGGTAAATAATTTCCTGCTGATTTTTTGCATGGACATCTCAAATAATACATTGAGAGTGTCCCCAAAGTTTCGTAGAGTTTCGACAAGCCCTTTGTTTATTTTGACTTTCCGACAGTACGCGTGCAATTGCGTTATTGCCAAAAACGCAAGCGGAGGTAAACGCGCCTTAGGAAATTAATTTCCTGCTGATTTTTTTCATGGACATCTCAAATAATAAATTGATAGTTTCCCCAAAGTTACGTAGAGTTTCGACAAGCCCTCGGTTTATTTTGACTTTCTGACAGTACGCGTGCAATTGCGTTTTTGCCAAAAACGGAAGCGGAGGCAAAAGCGCATTAGGAAAATAATTTCATGCTGATTTTTTTCATGGACATCTCAAATAATTCATTGACAGTTTCCCCGAAGTTTCATAGAGTTTCGACAAGCCCTCGGTTTAATTTGAATTTCCGACGGTACGCGTGCAATTGCGTTTTTGCCAAAAACGGAAGCGGAGGCAAACGCGCCTTAGGTAAATAATTTCATGCTTATTTTTTTCATGGACATCTAAAATAATACATTGAGAGTGTCCCCAAAGTTTCGTAGAATTTCGACAAGCCCTCGGTTTATTTTGACTTTCCGACGATACGCGTGCAATTGCGTTTTTGCCAAAAACGGAAGCAGAGGCAAACGCGCTTTAGGAAAATAATTTCCGGCTGATTTTTTTCATGTACATCTAAAATAATACTTTGAGAGTGTCCCCAAAGTTTCATAGCGTTTTGACAAGCCCTCGGTTTTTTTTGAATTTCCGACGGTACGCATGCAATTGCGTTTTTTCCAAAAACGGAAGCGGAGGCAAACGCGCCTTAGAAAAAAATTTTCCAGCTGATTTTTTGAATGGACATCTAATATAATACAATTAGAGTGTTCCCAAAGTTTTGTAGAGTTTCAACAAGCCCTCGGTTTATTTTGACTTTCCGACGGTACGCGTGCAATTGCGTTTTTGCCAAAAACGGAAGCGGAGGCAAACGCGCCTTAGAAAAAAAATTTCCAGCTGATTTTTTGAATGGACATCTAATATAATACAATTAGAGTGTTCCCAAAGTTTTGTAGAGTTTCAACAAGCCCTAGGTTTATTTTGACTTTCAGACGGTACGCGTGCAATTGCGTTTTTGCCAAAAACGGAAGAGGAGGCAAACGCGCATTAGGAAAATAATTTCATGCGGATTTTTTGCATGGACATCTCAAATAATACATTGAGACTGTCCCCACAGTTTCATATAATTTCGACAAGCCCTCGGTTTATTTTGAATTTCCGACGGTACGCGTGCAATTGCATTTTTGTCAAAAATGAAAGCGGAGGCAAACGCGCCTTAGGATAATAATTTTGTGCTGATTTTTTGAATGGACATCTAAAATAATACATTGAGAGTGTCCCCAAAGTTTTGTAGAGTTTCGACAAACCCTCGGTTTATTTTGACTTTCCGACTGTACGCTTGCAACTTCGTTTTTGCCAAAAACGGAAGCGGAGGCAAACGCGCATTAGGAAAATAATTTCATGCTGATTTTTTTCATGGACATCTCAAATAATACATTGACAGTGTCCCCAAAGTTTCATAGCATTTCGACAAGCCCTCGGTTTAATTTGAATTTCTGACGGTACGCATGCAATTGCGTTTTTGCCAAAAACGGAAGCGGAGGAAAACGCGCCTTAGGTAAATAATTTCATGCTTATTTTTTGCATGGACATCTAAAATAATACATTGAGAGTGTCCCCAAAGTTTCGTAAAGTTTCGACAAGCCCTCGGTTTATTTTGACTTTCCGACGATACGCGTGCAATTGCGTTTTTGCCAAAAACGGAAGCAGAGGCAAACGCGCTTTAGGAAAATAATTTCCTGCTGATTTTTTTCATGTACATCTCAAATAATACTTTGAGAGTGTCCCCAAAGTTTCATAGCGTTTTGACAAGCCCTCGGTTTTTTTAGAATTTCCGACGGTACGCATGCAATTGTGTTTTTGCCAAAAACGGAAGCGGAGGCAAACGCGCCTTAGAAAAAAAATTTCCAGCTGATTTTTTGAATGGACATCTAATATAATACATTTAGAGTGTCCCCAAAGTTTTGTAGAGTTTCAACAAGCCCTCGGTTTATTTTAACTTTCCGACGGTACGCGTGCAATTGCATTTTTGCCAAAAACCGAAGCGGATGCAAATGCGCATTAGGAAAATAATTTCATGCGGATTTTTTGCGTGGACATCTCAAATAATACATTGAGAGTGTCCTCAAAGTTTCATAGCATTTCGACAAGCCCTCAGTTTATTCTGAATTTCCGACGGTACGCGTGCAATTGCGTTTTTGTCAAAAACGAAAGCGGAGGCAAACGCGCCTTAGAAAAATAATTTTCTGCTAATTTTTTGAATGGACATCTAAAATAATACATTGAGAGTGCCCCCAAAGTTTCGTAGAGTTTCAACAAACCCTCGGTTTATTTTGACTTTCCGATGGTACGCATGCAACTGCGTTTTTGCCAAAAAAAGAAGTGGAGGAAAACGCGCTTTAGGAAAATAATTTCCTGATGATTTTTTTCATGTACATCTCAAATAATACATTTAGAGTGTCCCCAAAGTTTCATAGCGTTTCATCAAGCCCTCAGTTTATTTTGACTTTCCGACGGTACGCGTGCAATTGCGTTTTTGCCAAAAACGGAAGCGGAGGCAAACGCGCCTTAGAAAAATAATTACCTGCTGATTTTTTGCATGGACATCTAAAATAATACATTGAGAGTGTACCCAAAGTATCGTAGAGTTTGGACAAGCCCTCGGTTTATTTTGACTTTCCGACGGTACGCGTGCAATTGCGTTTTTCCCAAAAATTGAAGTGGAGGAAAACGCGCTTTAGGAAAATATTTTCCTGATGATTGTTTGCATGAAAATCTCAAATAATACATTTAGAGTTTCCCCTAAGTTTCACAGTGTTTCGACAAGCCCTCGGTTTATTTTGAATGTCTGACGGTACGCGTGCAATTGCGTTTTTGCCAAAAACGGAAGCGGAGGTAAACGCACCTTAGGAAAATAATTTCCTGCTGTTTTTTTTCATGGACATCTAAAATAATACATTGAGAGTGTCCCCAAAGTTTCATAGAGTTTGGACAAGCCCTCGGTTTATTTTGACTTTTCGACGGTACGCATGCAATTGCGTTTTTGCCAAAAACGGAAGCAGAGGCAAACGCGCCTTAGGTAAATAATTTCCTGCTGATTTTTTGCATGGACATCTCAAATAATACATTGAGATTGTCCCCAAAGTTTCGTAGAGTTTCGACAAGCCCTTTGTTTATTTTGACTTTCCGACAGTACGCGTGCAATTGCGTTATTGCCAAAAACGCAAGCGGAGGTAAACGCGCCTTAGGAAATTAATTTCCTGCTGATTTTTTTCATGGACATCTCAAATAATAAATTGAGAGTTTCCCCAAAGTTACGTAGAGTTTCGACAAGCCCTCGATTTATTTTGACTTTCTGACAGTACGCGTGCAATTGCGTTTTTGCCAAAAACGGAAGCGGAGGCAAAAGCGCATTAGGAAAATAATTTCATGCTGATTTTTTTCATGGACATCTCAAATAATACATTGACAGTGTCCCCGAAGTTTCATAGCGTTTCGACAAGCCCTCGGTTTAATTTGAATTTCCGACGGTACGCGTGCAATTGCGTTTTTGCCAAAAACGGAAGCGGAGGCAAACGCGCCTTAGGTAAATAATTTCATGCTTATTTTTTTCATGGACATCTAAAATAATACATTGAGAGTGTCCCCAAAGTTTCGTAGAATTTCGACAAGCCCTCGGTTTATTTTGACTTTCCGACGATACGCGTGCAATTGCGTTTTTGCCAAAAACGGAAGCAGAGGCAAACGCGATTTAGGAAAATAATTTCCTGCTGATTTTTTTCATGTACATCTAAAATAATACTTTGAGAGTGTCCCCAAAGTTTCATAGCGTTTTGACAAGCCCTCGGTTTTTTTTGAATTTCCGACGGTACGCATGCAATTGCGTTTTTTCCAAAAACGGAAGCGGAGGCAAACGCGCCTTAGAAAAAAATTTTCCAGCTGATTTTTTGAATGGACATCTAATATAATACAATTAGAGTGTTCCCAAAGTTTTGTAGAGTTTCAACAAGCCCTCGGTTTATTTTGACTTTCCGACGGTACGCGTGCAATTGCGTTTTTGCCAAAAACGGAAGCGGAGGCAAACGCGCCTTAGAAAAAAAATTTCCAGCTGATTTTTTGAATGGACATCTAATATAATACAATTAGAGTGTTCCCAAAGTTTTGTAGAGTTTCAACAAGCCCTAGGTTTATTTTGACTTTCAGACGGTACGCGTGCAATTGCGTTTTTGCCAAAAACGGAAGAGGAGGCAAACGCGCATTAGGAAAATAATTTCATGCGGATTTTTTGCATGGACATCTCAAATAATACATTGAGACTATCCCCACAGTTTCATATAATTTCGACAAGCCCTCGGTTTATTTTGAATTTCCGACGGTACGCGTGCAATTGCATTTTTGTCAAAAATGAAAGCGGAGGCAAACGCGCCTTAGGATAATAATTTTGTGCTGATTTTTTGAATGGACATCTAAAATAATACATTGAGAGTGTCCCCAAAGTTTTGTAGAGTTTCGACAAACCCTCGGTTTATTTTGAATTTCCGACTGTACGCTTGCAACTTCGTTTTTGCCAAAAACGGAAGCGGAGGCAAACGCGCATTAGGAAAATAATTTCATGCTGATTTTTTTCATGGACATCTCAAATAATACATTGACAGTGTCCCCAAAGTTTCATAGCATTTCGACAAGCCCTCGGTTTAATTTGAATTTCTGACGGTACGCATGCAATTGCGTTTTTGCCAAAAACGGAAGCGGAGGAAAACGCGCCTTAGGTAAATAATTTCATGCTTATTTTTTGCATGGACATCTAAAATAATACATTGAGAGTGTCCCCAAAGTTTCGTAAAGTTTCGACAAGCCCTCGGTTTATTTTGACTTTCCGACGATACGCGTGCAATTGCGTTTTTGCCAAAAACGGAAGCAGAGGCAAACGCGCTTTAGGAAAATAATTTCCTGCTGATTTTTTTCATGTACATCTCAAATAATACTTTGAGAGTGTCCCCAAAGTTTCATAGCGTTTTGACAAGCCCTCGGTTTTTTTAGAATTTCCGACGGTACGCATGCAATTGTGTTTTTGCCAAAAACGGAAGCGGAGGCAAACGCGCCTTAGAAAAAAAATTTCCAGCTGATTTTTTGAATGGACATCTAATATAATACATTTAGAGTGTCCCCAAAGTTTTGTAGAGTTTCAACAAGCCCTCGGTTTATTTTAACTTTCCGACGGTACGCGTGCAATTGCATTTTTGCCAAAAACCGAAGCGGATGCAAATGCGCATTAGGAAAATAATTTCATGCGGATTTTTTGCGTGGACATCTCAAATAATACATTGAGAGTGTCCTCAAAGTTTCATAGCATTTCGACAAGCCCTCAGTTTATTCTGAATTTCCGACGGTACGCGTGCAATTGCGTTTTTGTCAAAAACGAAAGCGGAGGCAAACGCGCCTTAGAAAAATAATTTTCTGCTAATTTTTTGAATGGACATCTAAAATAATACATTGAGAGTGCCCCCAAAGTTTCGTAGAGTTTCAACAAACCCTCGGTTTATTTTGACTTTCCGATGGTACGCATGCAACTGCGTTTTTGCCAAAAAAAGAAGTGGAGGAAAACGCGCTTTAGGAAAATAATTTCCTGATGATTTTTTTCATGTACATCTCAAATAATACATTTAGAGTGTCCCCAAAGTTTCATAGCGTTTCATCAAGCCCTCAGTTTATTTTGACTTTCCGACGGTACGCGTGCAATTGCGTTTTTGCCAAAAACGGAAGCGGAGGCAAACGCGCCTTAGAAAAATAATTACCTGCTGATTTTTTGCATGGACATCTAAAATAATACATTGAGAGTGTACCCAAAGTATCGTAGAGTTTGGACAAGCCCTCGGTTTATTTTGACTTTCCGACGGTACGCGTGCAATTGCGTTTTTCCCAAAAATTGAAGTGGAGGAAAACGCGCTTTAGGAAAATATTTTCCTGATGATTGTTTGCATGAAAATCTCAAATAATACATTTAGAGTTTCCCCTAAGTTTCACAGTGTTTCGACAAGCCCTCGGTTTATTTTGAATGTCTGACGGTACGCGTGCAATTGCGTTTTTGCCAAAAACGGAAGCGGAGGTAAACGCACCTTAGGAAAATAATTTCCTGCTGTTTTTTTTCATGGACATCTAAAATAATACATTGAGAGTGTCCCCAAAGTTTCATAGAGTTTGGACAAGCCCTCGGTTTATTTTGACTTTTCGACGGTACGCATGCAATTGCGTTTTTGCCAAAAACGGAAGCAGAGGCAAACGCGCCTTAGGTAAATAATTTCCTGCTGATTTTTTGCATGGACATCTCAAATAATACATTGAGATTGTCCCCAAAGTTTCGTAGAGTTTCGACAAGCCCTTTGTTTATTTTGACTTTCCGACAGTACGCGTGCAATTGCGTTATTGCCAAAAACGCAAGCGGAGGTAAACGCGCCTTAGGAAATTAATTTCCTGCTGATTTTTTTCATGGACATCTCAAATAATAAATTGAGAGTTTCCCCAAAGTTACGTAGAGTTTCGACAAGCCCTCGATTTATTTTGACTTTCTGACAGTACGCGTGCAATTGCGTTTTTGCCAAAAACGGAAGCGGAGGCAAAAGCGCATTAGGAAAATAATTTCATGCTGATTTTTTTCATGGACATCTCAAATAATACATTGACAGTGTCCCCGAAGTTTCATAGCGTTTCGACAAGCCCTCGGTTTAATTTGAATTTCCGACGGTACGCGTGCAATTGCGTTTTTGCCAAAAACGGAAGCGGAGGCAAACGCGCCTTAGGTAAATAATTTCATGCTTATTTTTTTCATGGACATCTAAAATAATACATTGAGAGTGTCCCCAAAGTTTCGTAGAATTTCGACAAGCCCTCGGTTTATTTTGACTTTCCGACGATACGCGTGCAATTGCGTTTTTGCCAAAAACGGAAGCAGAGGCAAACGCGATTTAGGAAAATAATTTCCTGCTGATTTTTTTCATGTACATCTAAAATAATACTTTGAGAGTGTCCCCAAAGTTTCATAGCGTTTTGACAAGCCCTCGGTTTTTTTTGAATTTCCGACGGTACGCATTCAATTGCGTTTTTTCCAAAAACGGAAGCGGAGGCAAACGCGCCTTAGAAAAAAATTTTCCAGCTGATTTTTTGAATGGACATCTAATATAATACAATTAGAGTGTTCCCAAAGTTTTGTAGAGTTTCAACAAGCCCTCGGTTTATTTTGACTTTCCGACGGTACGCGTGCAATTGCGTTTTTGCCAAAAACGGAAGCGGAGGCAAACGCGCCTTAGAAAAAAAATTTCCAGCTGATTTTTTGAATGGACATCTAATATAATACAATTAGAGTGTTCCCAAAGTTTTGTAGAGTTTCAACAAGCCCTAGGTTTATTTTGACTTTCAGACGGTACGCGTGCAATTGCGTTTTTGCCAAAAACGGAAGAGGAGGCAAACGCGCATTAGGAAAATAATTTCATGCGGATTTTTTGCATGGACATCTCAAATAATACATTGAGACTATCCCCACAGTTTCATATAATTTCGACAAGCCCTCGGTTTATTTTGAATTTCCGACGGTACGCGTGCAATTGCATTTTTGTCAAAAATGAAAGCGGAGGCAAACGCGCCTTAGGATAATAATTTTGTGCTGATTTTTTGAATGGACATCTAAAATAATACATTGAGAGTGTCCCCAAAGTTTTGTAGAGTTTCGACAAACCCTCGGTTTATTTTGAATTTCCGACTGTACGCTTGCAACTTCGTTTTTGCCAAAAACGGAAGCGGAGGCAAACGCGCATTAGGAAAATAATTTCATGCTGATTTTTTTCATGGACATCTCAAATAATACATTGACAGTGTCCCCAAAGTTTCATAGCATTTCGACAAGCCCTCGGTTTAATTTGAATTTCTGACGGTACGCATGCAATTGCGTTTTTGCCAAAAACGGAAGCGGAGGAAAACGCGCCTTAGGTAAATAATTTCATGCTTATTTTTTGCATGGACATCTAAAATAATACATTGAGAGTGTCCCCAAAGTTTCGTAAAGTTTCGACAAGCCCTCGGTTTATTTTGACTTTCCGACGATACGCGTGCAATTGCGTTTTTGCCAAAAACGGAAGCAGAGGCAAACGCGCTTTAGGAAAATAATTTCCTGCTGATTTTTTTCATGTACATCTCAAATAATACTTTGAGAGTGTCCCCAAAGTTTCATAGCGTTTTGACAAGCCCTCGGTTTTTTTAGAATTTCCGACGGTACGCATGCAATTGTGTTTTTGCCAAAAACGGAAGCGGAGGCAAACGCGCCTTAGAAAAAAAATTTCCAGCTGATTTTTTGAATGGACATCTAATATAATACATTTAGAGTGTCCCTAAAGTTTTGTAGAGTTTCAACAAGCCCTCGGTTTATTTTAACTTTCCGACGGTACGCGTGCAATTGCATTTTTGCCAAAAACCGAAGCGGATGCAAATGCGCATTAGGAAAATAATTTCATGCGGATTTTTTGCGTGGACATCTCAAATAATACATTGAGAGTTTCCTCAAAGTTTCATAGCATTTCGACAAGCCCTCAGTTTATTCTGAATTTCCGACGGTACGCGTGCAATTGCGTTTTTGTCAAAAACGAAAGCGGAGGCAAACGCGCCTTAGAAAAATAATTTTCTGCTAATTTTTTGAATGGACATCTAAAATAATACATTGAGAGTGCCCCCAAAGTTTCGTAGAGTTTCAACAAACCCTCGGTTTATTTTGACTTTCCGATGGTACGCGTGCAACTGCGTTTTTGCCAAAAAAAGAAGTGGAGGAAAACGCGCTTTAGGAAAATAATTTCCTGATGATTTTTTTCATGTACATCTCAAATAATACATTTAGAGTGTCCCCAAAGTTTCATAGCGTTTCATCAAGCCCTCGGTTTATTTTGACTTTCCGACGGTACGCGTGCAATTGCGTTTTTGCCAAAAACGGAAGCGGAGGCAAACGCGCCTTAGAAAAATAATTACCTGCTGATTTTTTGCATGGACATCTAAAATAATACATTGAGAGTGTACCCAAAGTATCGTAGAGTTTGGACAAGCCCTCGGTTTATTTTGACTTTCCGACGGTACGCGTGCAATTGCGTTTTTCCCAAAAATTGAAGTGGAGGAAAACGCGCTTTAGGAAAATATTTTCCTGATGATTGTTTGCATGAAAATCTCAAATAATACATTTAGAGTTTCCCCTAAGTTTCACAGTGTTTCGACAAGCCCTCGGTTTATTTTGAATGTCTGACGGTACGCGTGCAATTGCGTTTTTGCCAAAAACGGAAGCGGAGGTAAACGCACCTTAGGAAAATAATTTCCTGCTGTTTTTTTTCATGGACATCTAAAATAATACATTGAGAGTGTCCCCAAAGTTTCATAGAGTTTGGACAAGCCCTCGGTTTATTTTGACTTTTCGACGGTACGCATGCAATTGCGTTTTTGCCAAAAACGGAAGCAGAGGCAAACGCGCCTTAGGTAAATAATTTCCTGCTGATTTTTTGCATGGACATCTCAAATAATACATTGAGATTGTCCCCAAAGTTTCGTAGAGTTTCGACAAGCCCTTTGTTTATTTTGACTTTCCGACAGTACGCGTGCAATTGCGTTATTGCCAAAAACGCAAGCGGAGGTAAACGCGCCTTAGGAAATTAATTTCCTGCTGATTTTTTTCATGGACATCTCAAATAATAAATTGAGAGTTTCCCCAAAGTTACGTAGAGTTTCGACAAGCCCTCGGTTTATTTTGACTTTCTGACAGTACGCGTGCAATTGCGTTTTTGCCAAAAACGGAAGCGGAGGCAAAAGCGCATTAGGAAAATAATTTCATGCTGATTTTTTTCATGGACATCTCAAATAATACATTGACAGTGTCCCCGAAGTTTCATAGCGTTTCGACAAGCCCTCGGTTTAATTTGAATTTCCGACGGTACGCGTGCAATTGCGTTTTTGCCAAAAACGGAAGCGGAGGCAAACGCGCCTTAGGTAAATAATTTCATGCTTATTTTTTTCATGGACATCTAAAATAATACATTGAGAGTGTCCCCAAAGTTTCGTAGAATTTCGACAAGCCCTCGGTTTATTTTGACTTTCCGACGATACGCGTGCAATTGCGTTTTTGCCAAAAACGGAAGCAGAGGCAAACGCGCTTTAGGAAAATAATTTCCTGCTGGTTTTTTTCATGTACATCTAAAATAATACTTTGAGAGTGTCCCCAAAGTTTCATAGCGTTTTGAATAGCCCTCGGTTTTTTTTGAATTTCCGACGGTACGCATGCAATTGTGTTTTTGCCAAAAACGGAAGCGGAGGCAAACGCGCCTTAGAAAAAAAATTTCCAGCTGATTTTTTGAATGGACATCTAATATAATACAATTAGAGTGTTCCCAAAGTTTTGTAGAGTTTCAACAAGCCCTCGGTTTATTTTGACTTTCCGACGGTACGCGTGCAATTGCGTTTTTGTCAAAAACGGAAGCGGAGGCAAACGCGCATCAGGAAAATAATTTCATGCGGATTTTTTGCCTGGACATCTCAAATAATACAATGAGAGTGTCCCCACAGTTTCATAGCATTTGGACAAGCCCTCGGTTTATTTTGAATTTCCGACGGTACGCGTGCAATTGCGTTTTTGTCAAAAACGAAAGCGGAGGCAAACGCGCCTTAGGAAAATAATTTTCTGCTGATTTTTTGATTGGACATCTAAAAAAATACATTGAGAGTGTCCCCAATGTTTCGTAGAGTTTCGACAAACCCTCGGTTTATTTTGACTTTCCGACGGTACGCGTGCAACTGCGTTTTTGCCAAAAAAAGAAGTGGAGGAAAACGCGCTTTAGGAATATAATTTCCTGATGTTTTTTTTCATGTACATCTCAAATAATACATTTATAGTGTCCCCAAAGTTTCCTAGCGTTTCAACAAGCCCTCGATTTATTTTGACTTTCCGACGGTACGCGTGCAATTGCGTTTTTGCCAAAAACGGAAGCGGAGGCAAACGCGCCTTAGAAAAATAATTACCTGCTGATTTTTTGCATGGACATCTAAAATAATACATTGAGAGTGTACCCAAAGTATCGTAGAGTTTGGACAAGCCCTCGGTTTATTTTGACTTTCCGACGGTACGCGTGCAATTGCGTTTTTGCCAAAAATTGTAGTGGAGGAAAACGCGCTTTAGGAAAATAATTTCCTGATGATTTTTTTCATGGACATCTAAAATAATACATTTAGAGTGTCCCCAAAGTTTCTTAGCGTTTCGAAAAGCCCTCTGTTTATTTTGACTTTCCGACGGTACGCGTGCAATTGTGATTTTGCCAAAAACGGAAGCGGAGGCAAAAGCGCATTAGGAAAATAATATCCTGCTGATTATTTGCATGGAAATCTCAAATAATACATTTAGAGTTTACCCAAAGTTTCACAGTGTTTCGACAAGCCCTCGGTTTATTTTGATTGTCCGACGGTACGCGTGCAATTGCGTTTTTGCCAAAAACGGAAGCGAAGGTAAACGCACCTTAGGAAAATAATTTCCAGCTGATTTTTTTCATGGACATCTAAAATAATACATTGAGAGTGTCCCCAAAGTTTCATAGAGTTTGGACAAGCCCTCGGTTTATTTTGACTTTCTGACGATACGCGTGCAATTGCGTTTTTGCCAAAAACGGAAGCGGAGGTAAACGCGCCTTAGGAAAATATTTTCGTACTGATTTTTTCATGGACATCTCAAATAATACATTGAGAGTGTCCACAAAGTTTCGTAGAGTTTCGACAAGCCCTCGGTTTTTTTTTGACTTTTTGACAGTACGCGTGCAATTGCGTTTTTGCCAAATACAGAAGGGGAGGCAAACGCGCATTAGGAAAATATTTCATGCTTATTTTTTTCATGGACATCTCAAATAATACATTGACAGTGTCCCCAAAGTTTCATAGCGTTTCAACAAGCCCTCGGTTTATTTTGACTTTCCGACGGTACGCGTGCAATTGCGTTTTTGCCAAAAACAGAAGCGGAGGCAAACGCGCCTTAGAAAAATAATTACCTGCTGATTTTTTGCATGGACATCTAAAATAATACATTGAGAGTGTACCCAAAGTATCGTAGAGTTTGGACAAGCCCTCGGTTTATTTTGACTTTCCGACGGTACGCGTGCAATTGGGTTTTTGCCAAAAATTGAAGTGGAGGAAAACGCGCTTTAGGAAAATAATTTCCTGATGATTTTTTTCATGGACATCTAAAATAATACATTTAGAGTGTCCCCAAAGTTTCTTAGCGTTTCGAAAAGCCCTCTGTTTATTTTGACTTTCCGACGGTACGCGTGCAATTGTGATTTTGCCAAAAACGGAAGCGGAGGCAAAAGCGCATTAGGAAAATAATTTCCTGCTGATTATTTGCATGGAAATCTCAAATAATACATTTAGAGTTTCCCCAAAGTTTCACAGTGTTTCGACAAGCCCTCGGTTTATTTTGAATGTCCGACGGTACGCGTGCAATTGCGTTTTTGCCAAAAACGGAAGCGGAGGTAAACGCACCTTAGGAAAATAATTTCCTGCTGATTTTTTTCATGGACATCTAAAATAATACATTGAGAGTGTCCCCAAAGTTTCATAGAGTTTGGACAAGCCCTCGGTTTATTTTGACTTTCTGACGATACGCGTGCAATTGCGTTTTTGCCAAAAACGGAAGCGGAGGTAAACGCGCCTTAGGAAAATATTTTCCTACTGATTTTTTCATGGACATCTCAAATAATACATTGAGAGTGTCCACAAAGTTTCGTAGAGTTTCGACAAGCCCTCGGTTTTTTTTGACTTTTTGACAGTACGCGTGCAATTGCGTTTTTGCCAAATACGGAAGGGGAGGCAAACGCGCATTAGGAAAATATTTTCATGCTTATTTTTTTCATGGACATCTCAAATAATACATTTACAGTGTCCCCAGAGTTTCATATCGTTTTGACAAGCCCCCGGTTTATTTTGACTTTCTGACGATACGCGTGCAATTGCGTTTTTGCCAAAAACGGAAGCGGAGGTAAACGCGCCTTAGGAAAATATTTTCCTACTGATTTTTTCATGGACATCTCAAATAATACATTGAGAGTGTCCACAAAGTTTCGTAGAGTTTCGACAAGCCCTCGGTTTTTTTTTGACTTTTTGACAGTACGCGTGCAATTGCGTTTTTGCCAAATACGGAAGGGGAGGCAAACGCGCATTAGGAAAATATTTCATGCTTATTTTTTTCATGGACATCTCAAATAATACATTGACAGTGTCCCCAAAGTTTCATAGCGTTTCAACAAGCCCTCGGTTTATTTTGACTTTCCGACGGTACGCGTGCAATTGCGTTTTTGCCAAAAACAGAAGCGGAGGCAAACGCGCCTTAGAAAAATAATTACCTGCTGATTTTTTGCATGGACATCTAAAATAATACATTGAGAGTGTACCCAAAGTATCGTAGAGTTTGGACAAGCCCTCGGTTTATTTTGACTTTCCGACGGTACGCGTGCAATTGGGTTTTTGCCAAAAATTGAAGTGGAGGAAAACGCGCTTTAGGAAAATAATTTCCTGATGATTTTTTTCATGGAAATCTAAAATAATACATTTAGAGTTTCCCCAAAGTTTCTTAGCGTTTCGAAAAGCCCTCTGTTTATTTTGACTTTCCGACGGTACGCGTGCAATTGTGATTTTGCCAAAAACGGAAGCGGAGGCAAAAGCGCATTAGGAAAATAATTTCCTGCTGATTATTTGCATGGAAATCTCAAATAATACATTTAGAGTTTCCCCAAAGTTTCACAGTGTTTCGACAAGCCCTCGGTTTATTTTGAATGTCCGACGGTACGCGTGCAATTGCGTTTTTGCCAAAAACGGAAGCGGAGGTAAACGCACCTTAGGAAAATAATTTCCTGCTGATTTTTTTCATGGACATCTAAAATAATACATTGAGAGTGTCCCCAAAGTTTCATAGAGTTTGGACAAGCCCTCGGTTTATTTTGACTTTCTGACGATACGCGTGCAATTGCGTTTTTGCCAAAAACGGAAGCGGAGGTAAACGCGCCTTAGGAAAATATTTTCCTACTGATTTTTTCATGGACATCTCAAATAATACATTGAGAGTGTCCACAAAGTTTCGTAGAGTTTCGACAAGCCCTCGGTTTTTTTTGACTTTTTGACAGTACGCGTGCAATTGCGTTTTTGCCAAATACGGAAGGGGAGGCAAACGCGCATTAGGAAAATATTTTCATGCTTATTTTTTTCATGGACATCTCAAATAATACATTTACAGTGTCCCCAGAGTTTCATATCGTTTTGACAAGCCCCCGGTTTATTTTGAATTTCCGACGGTACGCGTGCAATTGCGTTTTTGCCAAAAACGGAAGCGGAGGCAAACGCGCCTTAGAAAAATAATTACCTGCTTATTTTTTGCATGGACATCTAAAATAATACATTGAGAGTGTACCCAAAGTATCGTAGAGTTTGGATAAGCCCTCGGTTTATTTTGACTTTCCGACGGTACGCGTCCAATTGCGTTTTTGCCAAAAATTGAAGTGGAGGAAAACGCGCTTTAGGAAAATAATTTCCTGATGATTTTTTTCATGGACATCTAAAATAATACATTTAGAGTGTCCCCAAAGTTTCTTAGCGTTTCGAAAAGCCCTCTGTTTATTTTGACTTTCCGACGGTACGCGTGCAATTGTGATTTTGCCAAAAACGGAAGCGGAGGCAAAAGCGCATTAGGAAAATAATTTCCTGCTGATTATTTGCATGGAAATCTCAAATAATACATTTAGAGTTTCCCCAAAGTTTCACAGTGTTTCGACAAGCCCTCGGTTTATTTTGAATGTCCGACGGTACGCGTGCAATTGCGTTTTTGCCAAAAACGGAAGCGGAGGTAAACGCACCTTAGGAAAATAATTTCCTGCTGATTTTTTTCATGGACATCTAAAATAATACATTGAGAGTGTCCCCAAAGTTTCATAGAGTTTGGACAAGCCCTCGGTTTATTTTGACTTTCTGACGATACGCGTGCAATTGCGTTTTTGCCAAAAACGGAAGCGGAGGTAAACGCGCCTTAGGAAAATATTTTCCTACTGATTTTTTCATGGACATCTCAAATAATACATTGAGAGTGTCCACAAAGTTTCGTAGAGTTTCGACAAGCCCTCGGTTTTTTTTGACTTTTTGACAGTACGCGTGCAATTGCGTTTTTGCCAAATACGGAAGGGGAGGCAAACGCGCATTAGGAAAATATTTTCATGCTTATTTTTTTCATGGACATCTCAAATAATACATTGACAGTGTCCCCAGAGTTTCATATCGTTTTGACAAGCCCCCGGTTTATTTTGAATTTCGGACGGTACGCGTGCAATTGCGTTTTTGCCAAAAACGGAAGCGGAGGCAAACGCGCCTTAGAAAAATAATTACCTGCTTATTTTTTGCATGGACATCTAAAATAATACATTGAGAGTGTACCCAAAGTATCGTAGAGTTTGGACAAGCCCTCGGTTTATTTTGACTTTCCGACGGTACGCGTCCAATTGCGTTTTTGCCAAAAATTGAAGTGGAGGAAAACGCGCTTTAGGAAAATAATTTCCTGATGATTTTTTTCATGGACATCTAAAATAATACATTTAGAGTGTCCCCAAAGTTTCTTAGCGTTTCGAAAAGCCCTCTGTTTATTTTGACTTTCCGACGGTACGCGTGCAATTGTGATTTTGCCAAAAACGGAAGCGGAGGCAAAAGCGCATTAGGAAAATAATTTCCTGCTGATTATTTGCATGGAAATCTCAAATAATACATTTAGAGTTTCCCCAAAGTTTCACAGTGTTTCGACAAGCCCTCGGTTTATTTTGAATGTCCGACGGTACGCGTGCAATTGCGTTTTTGCCAAAAACGGAAGCGGAGGTAAACGCACCTTAGGAAAATAATTTCCTGCTGATTTTTTTCATGGACATCTAAAATAATACATTGAGAGTGTCCCCAAAGTTTCATAGAGTTTGGACAAGCCCTCGGTTTATTTTGACTTTCTGACGATACGCGTGCAATTGCGTTTTTGCCAAAAACGGAAGCGGAGGTAAACGCGCCTTAGGAAAATATTTTCCTATTGATTTTTTCATGGACATCTCAAATAATACATTGAGAGTGTCCACAAAGTTTCGTAGAGTTTCGACAAGCCCTCGGTTTTTTTTGACTTTTTGACAGTACGCGTGCAATTGCGTTTTTGCCAAATACGGAAGGGGAGGCAAACGCGCATTAGGAAAATATTTTCATGCTTATTTTTTTCATGGACATCTCAAATAATACATTGACAGTGTCCCCAAAGTTTCATATCATTTTGACAAGCCCCCGGTTTATTTTGAATTTCCGAAGGTACGCGTGCAATTGTTGTTTTGCCAAAAACGGAAGCGGAGGCAAACGCGCCTTAGGTAAATAATTTCATGCTGATTTTTTTTATGGACATCTAAAATAAAACATTGAGAGTGTACCTAAAGTTTCATAGAGTTTCGATAAACCCTCGGTTTATTTTGACTTTCCGACGGTACGCGTGCAACTACGTTTTTGCCAAAAACGGAAGCAAAGGAAAACGCGCTTTAGGAAAATAATTTCCTGCTGATTTTTTGAATGGACATCTAATATAATACATTTAGAGTGTCCCCAAAGTTTCATAGCATTTCGACAAGCCCTCTGTTTATTTTGACTTTCCGACGGTACGCGTGCAATTGCGTTATTGCCAAAAACGCAAGCGGAGGCAAACGGGCCTTAGAAAAATAATTTCCTGCTGATTTTTTGAATGGACATCTAATATAATACATTTAGAGTGTCCCCAAAGTTTCATAGCATTTCGACAAGCCCTCTGTTTATTTTGACTTTCCGATGGTACGCGTGCAATTGCGTTATTGCCAAAAACGCAAGCGGAGGTAAACGGGCCTTAGGAAAATAATTTCCTGCTGATTTTTTTCATGGACATCTCAAATAATACATTGAGAGTTTCCCCAAAGTTTCGTAGAGTTTCGACAAGCCCTCGGTTTATTTTGACTTTCCGACGATACGCTTGCAATTGCGTTTTTGCCAAAAACGGAAGCGGAGGCAAACGCGCATTAGGAAAATAATTTCATGCTGATTTTTTTCATGGACATCTCAAATAATACATTGACAGTGTCCCCAAAGTTTCATAGCGTTTCGATAAGCCCTCAGTTTAATTTGAATTTCCGACGGTACGCGTGCAATTGCATTTTTGCCAAAAAAGGAAGCGGAGGCAAACGCGCATTAGGTAAATAATTTAATGCTTATTTTTTGCATGGAAATCTAAAATAATACATTGATAGTGTCCCCAAAGTTTCGTAGAGTTTCGACAAGCCCTCGGTTTATTTTGACTTTCCGACGATACGCTTGCAATTGCGTTTTTGCCAAAAACGGAAGCAGAGGCAAACGCGCTTTAGGAAAATAATTTCCTGCTGATTTTTTCATGTACATCTCAAATAATACATTGAGAGTGTCCCCAAAGTTTCATAGCGTTTTGACAAGCCCTCGGTTTTTTTTGAATTTCCGACGGTACGCATGCAATTGCGTTTTTGCCAAAAACGGAAGCGGAGGCAAACGCGCCTTAGAAAAATAATTTCCAGCTGATTTTTTGAATTGACATCTAATATAATACATTTAGAGTGTCCCCAAAGTTTTGTAGAGTTTCAACAAGCCCTCGGTTTATTTTGACTTTCCGACGGTACGCGTGCAACTTCGTTTTTGCCAAAAACGGAAGTGGAGGAAAACGCGCTTTAGGAAAATAATTTCCTGATGATTTTTTTCATGTACATCTCAAATAATACATTTAGAGTGTCCCCAAAGTTTCATAGTGTTTCGACAATCCCTCGGTTTATTTTGACTTTCCGACGGTACGAGTGCAATTGTGTTTTTGCCAAAAATTGAAGTGGAGGAAAACGCGCTTTAGGAAAATAAATTCCTGATGATTTTTTTCATGGACATCTAAAATAATACATTTAGAGTGTCCCCAAAGTTTCTTAGCATTTCTACAAGCCCTCTATTTATTTTGACTTTCCGACGGTACGCGTGCAATTGTGTTTTTGCCAAAAACGGAAGCGGAGGCAAAAGCGCATTAGGAAAATAATTTCCTGCTTATTTTTTGGATGGACATCTCAAATAATACATTTAGAGTTTCCCCAAAGTTTCACAGTGTTTCGACAAGCCCTCTGTTTATTTTGACTTTCCGACGGTACGCGTGCAATTGTGTTTTTGCCAAAAACAGAAGCGGAGGCAAAAGCGCATTAGGAAAATAATTTCCTGCTGATTTTTTGCATGGAAATATTAAATAATACATTTAGAGTTTCCCCAAAGTTTCACAGTGTTTCGACAAACCCTCGGTTTATTTTGAATGTCCGATGGTACGCGTGCAATGGCGTTTTTGCCAAAAACGGAAGCGGAGGTAAACGCGCCTTAGGAAAATAATTTCCTGCTGATTTTTTCATGGACATCTAAAATAATACATTGAGAGTGTCCCCAAAGTTTCATAGAGTTTGGACAAGCCCTCGGTTTATTTTGACTTTTCGACGGTACGCGTGCAATTGCGTTTTTGCCAAAAACGGAAGCGGAGGCAAACGCGCCTTAGGTAAATAATTTCCTGCTCATTTTTTGCATGGACATCTCAAATAATACATTGAGTGTGTCCCCAAAGTTTCGTAGAGTTTCGACAAGCCCTCGGTTTATTTTGACTTTCCGACGATACGCGTGCACTTGCGTTTTTGCCAAAAACGGAAGTGGAGGTAAACGCGCCTTAGGAAAATATTTTCCTACTGATTTTTTTCATGGACATCTCAAATAATACATTGAGAGTGTACTCAAAGTTTCATAGAGTTTCGACAAGCCCTCGGTTTTTTTTTTACTTTTTGACAGTACGCGTGCAATTGCATTTTTGCCAAATACGGAAGGGGAGGCAAACGCGCATTAGGAAAATAATTTCATGCTGATTTTTTCATGGACATCTCAAATAATACATTGACAGTTTCCCCAAAGATTCATAGCATTTTGACAAGCCCCCGGTTTATTTTGAATTTCCGAAGGTACGCGTGCAATTGCGTTTTTGCCAAAAACGGAAGCGGAGGCAAACGCGCCTTAGGTAAATAATTTCATGCTTATTTTTTTCATGGACATCTAAAATAAAACACTGAGAGTGTACCTAAAGTTTCGTAGAGTTTCGACAAACCCTCGGTTTATTTTGACTTTCCGACGGTTCGCGTGCAACTACGTTTTTGCCAAAAACGGAAGCAGAGGCAAACGCGCTTTAGGAAAATAATTTCCTGCTGATTTTTTTCATGTACATCTCAAATAATAATTTGAGAGTGTCCAAAAGTTTCATAGCGTTTTGACAAGCCCTCGATTTTTTTTGAATTTCCGACGGTACGCATGCAATTGCGTTTTTGCCAAAAACGGAAGCGGAGGCAAACGCGCCTTAGAAAAAATATTTCCTGCTGATTTTTTGAATGGACATCTAATATAATACATTTAGAGTGTCCCCAAAGTTTCATAGCATTTCGACAAGCCCTCTGTTTATTTTGACTTTCCGACGGTACGCGTGCAATTGCGTTATTGCCAAAAACGCAAGCGGAGGTAAACGGGCCTTAGGAAAATAATTTCCTGCAGTTTTTTTTCATGGACATCTCAAATAATACATTGATAGTTTCCCCAAAGTTTCGTAGAGTTTCGACAAGCCCTCGGTTTATTTTGACTTTCTGACAGTACGCGTGCAATTGCGTTTTTGCCAAAAACGGAAGCGGAGGTAAACGCGCCTTAGGAAAATATTTTCCTATTGATTTTTTCATGGACATCTCAAATAATACATTGAGAGTGTCCACAAAGTTTCGTAGAGTTTCGACAAGCCCTCGGTTTTTTTTGACTTTTTGACAGTACGCGTGCAATTGCGTTTTTGCCAAATACGGAAGGGGAGGCAAACGCGCATTAGGAAAATATTTTCATGCTTATTTTTTTCATGGACATCTCAAATAATACATTGACAGTGTCCCCAAAGTTTCATATCATTTTGACAAGCCCCCGGTTTATTTTGAATTTCCGAAGGTACGCGTGCAATTGTTGTTTTGCCAAAAACGGAAGCGGAGGCAAACGCGCCTTAGGTAAATAATTTCATGCTGATTTTTTTTATGGACATCTAAAATAAAACATTGAGAGTGTACCTAAAGTTTCATAGAGTTTCGATAAACCCTCGGTTTATTTTGACTTTCCGACGGTACGCGTGCAACTACGTTTTTGCCAAAAACGGAAGCAAAGGAAAACGCGCTTTAGGAAAATAATTTCCTGCTGATTTTTTGAATGGACATCTAATATAATACATTTAGAGTGTCCCCAAAGTTTCATAGCATTTCGACAAGCCCTCTGTTTATTTTGACTTTCCGACGGTACGCGTGCAATTGCGTTATTGCCAAAAACGCAAGCGGAGGCAAACGGGCCTTAGAAAAATAATTTCCTGCTGATTTTTTGAATGGACATCTAATATAATACATTTAGAGTGTCCCCAAAGTTTCATAGCATTTCGACAAGCCCTCTGTTTATTTTGACTTTCCGATGGTACGCGTGCAATTGCGTTATTGCCAAAAACGCAAGCGGAGGTAAACGGGCCTTAGGAAAATAATTTCCTGCTGATTTTTTTCATGGACATCTCAAATAATACATTGAGAGTTTCCCCAAAGTTTCGTAGAGTTTCGACAAGCCCTCGGTTTATTTTGACTTTCCGACGATACGCTTGCAATTGCGTTTTTGCCAAAAACGGAAGCGGAGGCAAACGCGCATTAGGAAAATAATTTCATGCTGATTTTTTTCATGGACATCTCAAATAATACATTGACAGTGTCCCCAAAGTTTCATAGCGTTTCGATAAGCCCTCAGTTTAATTTGAATTTCCGACGGTACGCGTGCAATTGCATTTTTGCCAAAAAAGGAAGCGGAGGCAAACGCGCATTAGGTAAATAATTTAATGCTTATTTTTTGCATGGAAATCTAAAATAATACATTGATAGTGTCCCCAAAGTTTCGTAGAGTTTCGACAAGCCCTCGGTTTATTTTGACTTTCCGACGATACGCTTGCAATTGCGTTTTTGCCAAAAACGGAAGCAGAGGCAAACGCGCTTTAGGAAAATAATTTCCTGCTGATTTTTTCATGTACATCTCAAATAATACATTGAGAGTGTCCCCAAAGTTTCATAGCGTTTTGACAAGCCCTCGGTTTTTTTTGAATTTCCGACGGTACGCATGCAATTGCGTTTTTGCCAAAAACGGAAGCGGAGGCAAACGCGCCTTAGAAAAATAATTTCCAGCTGATTTTTTGAATTGACATCTAATATAATACATTTAGAGTGTCCCCAAAGTTTTGTAGAGTTTCAACAAGCCCTCGGTTTATTTTGACTTTCCGACGGTACGCGTGCAACTTCGTTTTTGCCAAAAACGGAAGTGGAGGAAAACGCGCTTTAGGAAAATAATTTCCTGATGATTTTTTTCATGTACATCTCAAATAATACATTTAGAGTGTCCCCAAAGTTTCATAGTGTTTCGACAATCCCTCGGTTTATTTTGACTTTCCGACGGTACGAGTGCAATTGTGTTTTTGCCAAAAATTGAAGTGGAGGAAAACGCGCTTTAGGAAAATAAATTCCTGATGATTTTTTTCATGGACATCTAAAATAATACATTTAGAGTGTCCCCAAAGTTTCTTAGCATTTCTACAAGCCCTCTATTTATTTTGACTTTCCGACGGTACGCGTGCAATTGTGTTTTTGCCAAAAACGGAAGC
Source organism: Vicia faba (assembly GCA_948472305.1). Classification (NCBI taxonomy): domain Eukaryota; kingdom Viridiplantae; phylum Streptophyta; class Magnoliopsida; order Fabales; family Fabaceae; genus Vicia; species Vicia faba. The sequence continues at coordinate 1,219,302,926 of OX451735.1, forward strand.
GGAGGCAAAAGCGCATTAGGAAAATAATTTCCTGCTTATTTTTTGGATGGACATCTCAAATAATACATTTAGAGTTTCCCCAAAGTTTCACAGTGTTTCGACAAGCCCTCTGTTTATTTTGACTTTCCGACGGTACGCGTGCAATTGTGTTTTTGCCAAAAACAGAAGCGGAGGCAAAAGCGCATTAGGAAAATAATTTCCTGCTGATTTTTTGCATGGAAATATTAAATAATACATTTAGAGTTTCCCCAAAGTTTCACAGTGTTTCGACAAACCCTCGGTTTATTTTGAATGTCCGATGGTACGCGTGCAATGGCGTTTTTGCCAAAAACGGAAGCGGAGGTAAACGCGCCTTAGGAAAATAATTTCCTGCTGATTTTTTCATGGACATCTAAAATAATACATTGAGAGTGTCCCCAAAGTTTCATAGAGTTTGGACAAGCCCTCGGTTTATTTTGACTTTTCGACGGTACGCGTGCAATTGCGTTTTTGCCAAAAACGGAAGCGGAGGCAAACGCGCCTTAGGTAAATAATTTCCTGCTCATTTTTTGCATGGACATCTCAAATAATACATTGAGTGTGTCCCCAAAGTTTCGTAGAGTTTCGACAAGCCCTCGGTTTATTTTGACTTTCCGACGATACGCGTGCACTTGCGTTTTTGCCAAAAACGGAAGTGGAGGTAAACGCGCCTTAGGAAAATATTTTCCTACTGATTTTTTTCATGGACATCTCAAATAATACATTGAGAGTGTACTCAAAGTTTCATAGAGTTTCGACAAGCCCTCGGTTTTTTTTTTACTTTTTGACAGTACGCGTGCAATTGCATTTTTGCCAAATACGGAAGGGGAGGCAAACGCGCATTAGGAAAATAATTTCATGCTGATTTTTTCATGGACATCTCAAATAATACATTGACAGTTTCCCCAAAGATTCATAGCGTTTTGACAAGCCCCCGGTTTATTTTGAATTTCCGAAGGTACGCGTGCAATTGCGTTTTTGCCAAAAACGGAAGCGGAGGCAAACGCGCCTTAGGTAAATAATTTCATGCTTATTTTTTTCATGGACATCTAAAATAAAACACTGAGAGTGTACCTAAAGTTTCGTAGAGTTTCGACAAACCCTCGGTTTATTTTGACTTTCCGACGGTTCGCGTGCAACTACGTTTTTGCCAAAAACGGAAGCAGAGGCAAACGCGCTTTAGGAAAATAATTTCCTGCTGATTTTTTTCATGTACATCTCAAATAATAATTTGAGAGTGTCCAAAAGTTTCATAGCGTTTTGACAAGCCCTCGATTTTTTTTGAATTTCCGACGGTACGCATGCAATTGCGTTTTTGCCAAAAACGGAAGCGGAGGCAAACGCGCCTTAGAAAAAATATTTCCTGCTGATTTTTTGAATGGACATCTAATATAATACATTTAGAGTGTGCCCAAAGTTTCATAGCATTTCGACAAGCCCTCTGTTTATTTTGACTTTCCGACGGTACGCGTGCAATTGCGTTATTGCCAAAAACGCAAGCGGAGGTAAACGGGCCTTAGGAAAATAATTTCCTGCAGTTTTTTTTCATGGACATCTCAAATAATACATTGATAGTTTCCCCAAAGTTTCGTAGAGTTTCGACAAGCCCTCGGTTTATTTTGACTTTCTGACAGTACGCGTGCAATTGCGTTTTTGCCAAAAACGGAAGCGGAGGCAAACGCGCATTAGGAAAATAATTTCATGCTGATTTTTTTCATGGACATCTCAAATAATACATTGACAGTGTCCCCAAAGTTTCATAGCGTTTCGATAAGCCCTCGGTTTAATTTGAATTTCCGACGGTACGCGTGCAATTGCGTTTTTGCCAAAAAAGGAAGCAGAGGCAAACGCGCATTAGGTAAATAATTTCATGCTTATTTTTTGCATGGACATCTAAAATAAAACATTGAGAGTGTACCTAAAGTTTCGTAGAGTTTCGACAAACCCTCGGTTTATTTTGACTTTCCGACGGTACGCGTGCAACTACGTTTTTGCCAAAAACGGAAGCAGAGGCAAACGCTCTTTAGGAAAATAATTTCCTGCTGATTTTTTGAATGGACATCTAATATAATACATTTAGAGTGTCCCCAAAGTTTCATAGCATTTCGACAAGCCCTCTGTTTATTTTGACTTTCCGACGGTACGCGTGCAATTGCGTTATTGCCAAAAACGCAAGCGGAGGCAAACGGGCCTTAGAAAAATAATTTCCTGCTGATTTTTTGAATGGACATCTAATATAATACATTTAGAGTGTCCCCAAAGTTTCATAGCATTTCGACAAGCCCTCTGTTTATTTTGACTTTCCGACGGTACGCGTGCAATTGCGTTATTGCCAAAAACCAAGCGGAGGTAAACGGGGCTCAGGAAAATAATTTCCTGCTGATTTTTTTCATGGACATCTCAAATAATACATTGAGAGTTTCCCCAAAGTTTCGTAGAGTTTCGACAAGCCCTCGGTTTATTTTGACTTTCCGACGATACGATTGCAATTGCGTTTTTGCCAAAAACGGAAGCGGAGGCAAACGCGCATTAGGAAAATAATTTCATGCTGATTTTTTTCATGGACATCTCAAATAATATATTGACAGTGTCCCCAAAGTTTCATAGCGTTTCGATAGTCCCTCGGTTTAATTTGAATTTCCGACGGTACGCGTGCAATTGCGTTTTTGCCAAAAAAGGAAGCGGAGGCAAACGCGCCTTAGGTAAATAATTTGATGCTAATTTTTTTCATCGACATCTAAAATAAAACATTGAGAGTGTACCTAAAGTTTCGTAGAGTTTCGACAAACCCTCGGTTTATTTTGACTTTCCGACGGTACGCTTGCAATTGCGTTTTTGCCAAAAACGGAAGCAGAGGCAAACGCGCTTTAGGAAAATAATTTCCTGCTGATTTTTTCATGTACATCTCAAATAATACTTTGAGAGTGTCCCCAAAGTTTCATAGCGTTTTGACAAGCCCTCGGTTTTTTTTGAATTTCCGACAGTACGCATGCAATTGCGTTTTTGCCAAACACGGAAGCGGAGGCAAACGCGCCTTAGAAAAATAATTTCCAGCTGATTTTTTGAATTGACATCTAATATAATACATTTAGAGTGTACCCAAAGTTTTGTAGAGTTTCAACAAGCCCTCAGTTTATTTTGACTTTCCGACGGTACGCGTGCAACTTCGTTTTTGCCAAAAACGGAAGTGGAGGAAAACGCGCTTTAGGAAAATAATTTCCTGATTATTTTTTTCATGTACATCTCAAATAATACATTTAGAGTGTCCCCAAAGTTTCATAGTGTTTCGACAATCCCTCGATTTATTTTGACTTTCCGACGGTACGAGTGCAATAGTGTTTTTGCCAAAAACGGAAGCGGAGGCAAACGTGCCTTAGAAAAATAATTTCCTGCTGATTTTTTGCATGGACATCTAAAATAATACATTGAGAGTGTCCCTAAAGTTTCGTAGAGTTTCAACAATCCCTCGGTTTATTTTGACTTTCCGACAGTACGCGTGCAACTGCGTTTTTGCCAAAAATTGAAGTGGAGGAAAACGCGCTTTAGGAAAATAATTTCCTGATCATTTTTTTCATGGACATCTAAAATAATACATTTAGAGTGTCCCCAAAGTTTCTTAGCATTTCTACAAGCCCTCTATTTATTTTGACTTTCCGACGGTACGCGTGCAATTGTGTTTTTGCCAAAAACGGAAGCGGAGGCAAAAGCGCATTAGGAAAATAATTTCCTGCTTATTTTTTGGATGGACATCTCAAATAATACATTTAGAGTTTCCCCAAAGTTTCACAGTGTTTCGACAAGCCCTCTGTTTATTTTGACTTTCCGACGGTACGCGTGCAATTGTGTTTTTGCCAAAAACAGAAGCGGAGGCAAAAGCGCATTAGGAAAATAATTTCCTGCTGATTTTTTGCATGGAAATATTAAATAATACATTTAGAGTTTCCCCAAAGTTTCACAGTGTTTCGACAAGCCCTCGGTTTATTTTGAATGTCCGACGGTACGCGTGCAATGGCGTTTTTGCCAAAAACGGAAGCGGAGGTAAACGCGCCTTAGGAAAATAATTTCCTGCTGATTTTTTCATGGACATCTAAAATAATACATTGAGAGTGTCCCCAAAGTTTCATAGAGTTTGGACAAGCCCTCGGTTTATTTTGACTTTTCGACGGTACGCGTGCAATTGCGTTTTTGCCAAAAACGGAAGCGGAGGCAAACGCGCCTTAGGTAAATAATTTCCTGCTCATTTTTTGCATGGACATCTCAAATAATACATTGAGTGTGTCCCCAAAGTTTCGTAGATTTTCGACAAGCCCTCGGTTTATTTTGACTTTCCGACGATACGCGTGCACTTGCGTTTTTGCCAAAAACGGAAGTGGAGGTAAACGCGCCTTAGGAAAATATTTTCCTACTGATTTTTTTCATGGACATCTCAAATAATACATTGAGAGTGTACTCAAATTTTCATAGAGTTTCGACAAGCCCTCGGTTTTTTTTTTACTTTTTGACAGTACGCGTGCAATTGCGTTTTTGCCAAATACGGAAGGGGAGGCAAACGTGCATTAGGAAAATAATTTCATGCTGATTTTTTCATGGACATATCAAATAATACATTGACAGTGTCCCCAAAGATTCATAGCGTTTTGACAAGCCCCCGGTTTATTTTGAATTTCCGAAGGTACGCGTGCAATTGCGTTTTTGCCAAAAACGGAAGCGGAGGCAAACGCGCCTTAGGTAAATAATTTCATGCTTATTTTTTTCATGGACATCTAAAATAAAACACTGAGAGTGTACCTAAAGTTTCGTAGAGTTTCGACAAACCCTCGGTTTATTTTGACTTTCCGACGGTTCGCGTGCAACTACGTTTTTGCCAAAAACGGAAGCAGAGGCAAACGCGCTTTAGGAAAATAATTTCCTGCTGATTTTTTGAATGGACATCTAATATAATACATTTAGAGTGTCCCCAAAGTTTCATAGCATTTCGACAAGCCCTCTGTTTATTTTGACTTTCCGACGGTGCGCGTGCAATTGCGTTATTGCCAAAAACGCAAGCGGAGGTAAACGGGCCTTAGGAAAATAATTTCCTGCAGTTTTTTTTCATGGACATCTCAAATAATACATTGATAGTTTCCCCAAAGTTTCGTAGAGTTTCGACAAGCCCTCGGTTTATTTTGACTTTCTGACAGTACGCGTACAATTACGTTTTTGCCAAAAACGGAAGCGGAGGCAAACGCGCATTAGGAAAATAATTTCATGCTGATTTTTTTCATGGACATCTCAAATAATACATTGACAGTGTCCCCAAAGTTTCATAGCGTTTCGATAAGCCCTCCGTTTAATTTGAATTTCCGACGGTACGCGTGCAATTGCGTTTTTGCCAAAAAAGGAAGCGGAGGCAAACGCGCATTAGGTAAATAATTTCATGCTTATTTTTTGCATGGACATCTAAAATAAAACATTGAGAGTGTACCTAAAGTTTCGTAGAGTTTCGACAAACCCTCGGTGTATTTTGACTTTCCGACGGTACGCGTGCAACTACGTTTTTGCCAAAAACGGAAGCAGAGGCAAACGCGCTTTAGGAAAATAATTTCCTGCTGATTTTTTGAATGGACATCTAATATAATACATTTAGAGTGTCCCCAAAGTTTCATAGCATTTCGACAAGCCCTCTGTTTATTTTGACTTTCCGACGGTAAGCGTGCAATTGCGTTATTGCCAAAAACGCAAGCGGAGGCAAACGGGCCTTAGAAAAATAATTTCCTGCTGATTTTTTGAATGGACATCTAATATAATACATTTAGAGTGTCCCCAAAGTTTCATAGCATTTCGACAAGCCCTCTGTTTATTTTGACTTTCCGACGGTACGCGTGCAATTGCGTTATTGCCAAAAACCAAGCGGAGGTAAACGGGGCTTAGGAAAATAATTTCCTGCTGATTTGTTTCATGGACATCTCAAATAATACATTGAGAGTTTCCCCAAAGTTTCGTAGAGTTTCGACAAGCCCTCGGTTTATTTTGACTTTCCGACGATACGATTGCAATTGCGTTTTTGCCAAAAACGGAAGCGGAGGCAAACGCGCATTAGGAAAATAATTTCATGCTGATTTTTTTCATGGACATCTCAAATAATATATTGACAGTGTCCCCAAAGTTTCATAGCGTTTCGATAGTCCCTCGGTTTAATTTGAATTTCCGACGGTACGCGTGCAATTGCGTTTTTGCCAAAAAAGGAAGCGGAGGCAAACGCGCCTTAGGTAAATAATTTGATGCTAATTTTTTTCATCGACATCTAAAATAAAACATTGAGAGTGTACCTAAAGTTTCATAGAGTTTCGACAAACCCTCGGTTTATTTTGACTTTCCGACGGTACGCGTGCAACTACGTTTTTACCAAAAACGGAAGAAGAGGCAAACGCGCTTTAGGAAAATAATTTCCTGCTGATTTTTTGAATGGACATCTAATATAATACATTTAGAGTGTCCCAAAAGTTTCATAGCATTTCGACAAGCCCTCTGTTTATTTTGACTTTCCGACGGTACGCGTGCAATTGCGTTATTGCCAAAAACGCAAGCGGAGGCAAACGGGCCTTAGAAAAATAATTTCCTGCTGATTTTTTGAATGGACATCTAATATAATACATTTAGAGTGTCCCCAAAGTTTCATAGCATTTCGACAAGCCCTCTGTTTATTTTGACTTTCCGACGGTACGCGTGCAATTGCGTTATTGCCAAAAACGCAAGCGGAGGTAAACGGGCCTTAGGAAAATAATTTCCTGCTGATTTTTTTCATGGAAATCTCAAATAATACAATGAGAGTTTCCCCAAAGTTTCGTAGAGTTTCGACAAGCCCTCGGTTTATTTTGACTTTCCGACGATACGCTTGCAATTGCGTTTTTGCCAAAAACGGAAGCGGAGGCAAACGCGCATTAGGAAAATAATTTCATGCTGATTTTTTTCATGGACATCTCAAATAATAAATTGACAGTGTCCCCAAAGTTTCATAGCGTTTCAATAAGCCCTCAGTTTAATTTGAATTTCCGACGGTACGCGTGCAATTGCGTTTTTGCCAAAAAAGGAAGCGGAGGCAAACGCGCATTAGGTAAATAATTTCATGCTTATTTTTTGCATGGAAATCTAAAATAATACATTGATAGTGTCCCCAAAGTTTCGTAGAGTTTCGACAAGCCCTCGGTTTATTTTGACTTTCCGACGATACGCTTGCAATTGCGTTTTTGCCAAAAACGGAAGCAGAGGCAAACGCGCTTTAGGAAAATAATTTCCTGCTGATTTTTTCATGTACATCTCAAATAATACTTTGAGAGTGTCCCCAAAGTTTCATAGCGTTTTGACAAGCCCTCGGTTTTTTTTGAATTTCCGACGGTACGCATGCAATTGCGTTTTTGCCAAAAACGGAAGCGGAGGCAAACGCGCCTTAGAAAAATAATTTCCAGCTGATTTTTTTAATTGACATCTAATATAATACATTTAGAGTGTCCCCAAAGTTTTGTAGAGTTTCAACAAGCCCTCAGTTTATTTTGACTTTCCGACGGTACGCGTGCAACTTCGTTTTTGCCAAAAACGGAAGTGGAGGAAAACGCGCTTTAGGAAAATAATTTCCTGATTATTTTTTTGATGTACATCTCAAATAATACATTTAGAGTGTCCCCAAAGTTTCATAGTGTTTCGACAATCCCTCGATTTATTTTGACTTTCCGACGGTACGAGTGCAATAGTGTTTTTGCCAAAAACGGAAGCGGAGGCAAACGTGCCTTAGAAAAATAATTTCCTGCTGATTTTTTGCATGGACATCTAAAATAATACATTGAGAGTGTCCCTAAAGTTTCGTAGAGTTTCAACAATCCCTCGGTTTATTTTGACTTTCCGACAGTACGCGTGCAACTGCGTTTTTGCCAAAAATTGAAGTGGAGGAAAACGCGCTTTAGGAAAATAATTTCCTGATCATTTTTTTCATGGACATCTAAAATAATACATTTAGAGTGTCCCCAAAGTTTCTTAGCATTTCTACAAGCCCTCTATTTATTTTGACTTTCCGACGGTACGCGTGCAATTGTCTTTTTGCCAAAAACGGAAGCGGAGGCAAAAGCGCATTAGGAAAATAATTTCCTGCTTATTTTTTGGATGGACATCTCAAATAATACATTTAGAGTTTCCCCAAAGTTTCACAGTGTTTCGACAAGCCCTCTGTTTATTTTGACTTTCCGACGGTACGCGTGCAATTGTGTTTTTGCCAAAAACAGAAGCGGAGGCAAAAGCGCATTAGGAAAATAATTTCCTGCTGATTTTTTGCATGGAAATATTAAATAATACATTTAGAGTTTCCCCAAAGTTTCACAGTGTTTCGACAAGCCCTCGGTTTATTTTGAATGTCCGACGGTACGCGTGCAATGGCGTTTTTGCCAAAAACGGAAGCGGAGGTAAACGCGCCTTAGGAAAATAATTTCCTGCTGATTTTTTCATGGACATCTAAAATAATACATTGAGAGTGTCCCCAAAGTTTCATAGAGTTTGGACAAGCCCTCGGTTTATTTTGACTTTTCGACGGTACGCGTGCAATTGCGTTTTTGCCAAAAACGGAAGCGGAGGCAAACGCGCCTTAGGTAAATAATTTCCTGCTCATTTTTTGCATGGACATCTCAAATAATACATTGAGTGTGTCCCCAAAGTTTCGTAGATTTTCGACAAGCCCTCGGTTTATTTTGACTTTCCGACGATACGCGTGCACTTGCGTTTTTGCCAAAAACGGAAGTGGAGGTAAACGCGCCTTAGGAAAATATTTTCCTACTGATTTTTTTCATGGACATCTCAAATAATACATTGAGAGTGTACTCAAATTTTCATAGAGTTTCGACAAGCCCTCGGTTTTTTTTTTACTTTTTGACAGTACGCGTGCAATTGCGTTTTTGCCAAATACGGAAGGGGAGGCAAACGTGCATTAGGAAAATAATTTCATGCTGATTTTTTCATGGACATATCAAATAATACATTGACAGTGTCCCCAAAGATTCATAGCGTTTTGACAAGCCCCCGGTTTATTTTGAATTTCCGAAGGTACGCGTGCAATTGCGTTTTTGCCAAAAACGGAAGCGGAGGCAAACGCGCCTTAGGTAAATAATTTCATGCTTATTTTTTTCATGGACATCTAAAATAAAACACTGAGAGTGTACCTAAAGTTTCGTAGAGTTTCGACAAACCCTCGGTTTATTTTGACTTTCCGACGGTTCGCGTGCAACTACGTTTTTGCCAAAAACGGAAGCAGAGGCAAACGCGCTTTAGGAAAATAATTTCCTGCTGATTTTTTGAATGGACATCTAATATAATACATTTAGAGTGTCCCCAAAGTTTCATAGCTTTTCGACAAGCCCTCTGTTTATTTTGACTTTCCGACGGTGCGCGTGCAATTGCGTTATTGCCAAAAACGCAAGCGGAGGTAAACGGGCCTTAGGAAAATAATTTCCTGCAGTTTTTTTTCATGGACATCTCAAATAATACATTGATAGTTTCCCCAAAGTTTCGTAGAGTTTCGACAAGCCCTCGGTTTATTTTGACTTTCTGACAGTACGCGTACAATTACGTTTTTGCCAAAAACGGAAGCGGAGGCAAACGCGCATTAGGAAAATAATTTCATGCTGATTTTTTTCATGGACATCTCAAATAATACATTGACAGTGTCCCCAAAGTTTCATAGCGTTTCGATAAGCCCTCCGTTTAATTTGAATTTCCGACGGTACGCGTGCAATTGCGTTTTTGCCAAAAAAGGAAGCGGAGGCAAACGCGCATTAGGTAAATAATTTCATGCTTATTTTTTGCATGGACATCTAAAATAAAACATTGAGAGTGTACCTAAAGTTTCGTAGAGTTTCGACAAACCCTCGGTGTATTTTGACTTTCCGACGGTACGCGTGCAACTACGTTTTTGCCAAAAACGGAAGCAGAGGCAAACGCGCTTTAGGAAAATAATTTCCTGCTGATTTTTTGAATGGACATCTAATATAATACATTTAGAGTGTCCCCAAAGTTTCATAGCATTTCGACAAGCCCTCTGTTTATTTTGACTTTCCGACGGTAAGCGTGCAATTGCGTTATTGCCAAAAACGCAAGCGGAGGCAAACGGGCCTTAGAAAAATAATTTCCTGCTGATTTTTTGAATGGACATCTAATATAATACATTTAGAGTGTCCCCAAAGTTTCATAGCATTTCGACAAGCCCTCTGTTTATTTTGACTTTCCGACGGTACGCGTGCAATTGCGTTATTGCCAAAAACCAAGCGGAGGTAAACGGGGCTTAGGAAAATAATTTCCTGCTGATTTGTTTCATGGACATCTCAAATAATACATTGAGAGTTTCCCCAAAGTTTCGTAGAGTTTCGACAAGCCCTCGGTTTATTTTGACTTTCCGACGATACGATTGCAATTGCGTTTTTGCCAAAAACGGAAGCGGAGGCAAACGCGCATTAGGAAAATAATTTCATGCTGATTTTTTTCATGGACATCTCAAATAATATATTGACAGTGTCCCCAAAGTTTCATAGCGTTTCGATAGTCCCTCGGTTTAATTTGAATTTCCGACGGTACGCGTGCAATTGCGTTTTTGCCAAAAAAGGAAGCGGAGGCAAACGCGCCTTAGGTAAATAATTTGATGCTAATTTTTTTCATCGACATCTAAAATAAAACATTGAGAGTGTACCTAAAGTTTCATAGAGTTTCGACAAACCCTCGGTTTATTTTGACTTTCCGACGGTACGCGTGCAACTACGTTTTTACCAAAAACGGAAGAAGAGGCAAACGCGCTTTAGGAAAATAATTTCCTGCTGATTTTTTGAATGGACATCTAATATAATACATTTAGAGTGTCCCAAAAGTTTCATAGCATTTCGACAAGCCCTCTGTTTATTTTGACTTTCCGACGGTACGCGTGCAATTGCGTTATTGCCAAAAACGCAAGCGGAGGCAAACGGGCCTTAGAAAAATAATTTCCTGCTGATTTTTTGAATGGACATCTAATATAATACATTTAGAGTGTCCCCAAAGTTTCATAGCATTTCGACAAGCCCTCTGTTTATTTTGACTTTCCGACGGTACGCGTGCAATTGCGTTATTGCCAAAAACGCAAGCGGAGGTAAACGGGCCTTAGGAAAATAATTTCCTGCTGATTTTTTTCATGGAAATCTCAAATAATACAATGAGAGTTTCCCCAAAGTTTCGTAGAGTTTCGACAAGCCCTCGGTTTATTTTGACTTTCCGACGATACGCTTGCAATTGCGTTTTTGCCAAAAACGGAAGCGGAGGCAAACGCGCATTAGGAAAATAATTTCATGCTGATTTTTTTCATGGACATCTCAAATAATAAATTGACAGTGTCCCCAAAGTTTCATAGCGTTTCAATAAGCCCTCAGTTTAATTTGAATTTCCGACGGTACGCGTGCAATTGCGTTTTTGCCAAAAAAGGAAGCGGAGGCAAACGCGCATTAGGTAAATAATTTCATGCTTATTTTTTGCATGGAAATCTAAAATAATACATTGATAGTGTCCCCAAAGTTTCGTAGAGTTTCGACAAGCCCTCGGTTTATTTTGACTTTCCGACGATACGCTTGCAATTGCGTTTTTGCCAAAAACGGAAGCAGAGGCAAACGCGCTTTAGGAAAATAATTTCCTGCTGATTTTTTCATGTACATCTCAAATAATACTTTGAGAGTGTCCCCAAAGTTTCATAGCGTTTTGACAAGCCCTCGGTTTTTTTTGAATTTCCGACGGTACGCATGCAATTGCGTTTTTGCCAAAAACGGAAGCGGAGGCAAACGCGCCTTAGAAAAATAATTTCCAGCTGATTTTTTTAATTGACATCTAATATAATACATTTAGAGTGTCCCCAAAGTTTTGTAGAGTTTCAACAAGCCCTCAGTTTATTTTGACTTTCCGACGGTACGCGTGCAACTTCGTTTTTGCCAAAAACGGAAGTGGAGGAAAACGCGCTTTAGGAAAATAATTTCCTGATTATTTTTTTGATGTACATCTCAAATAATACATTTAGAGTGTCCCCAAAGTTTCATAGTGTTTCGACAATCCCTCGATTTATTTTGACTTTCCGACGGTACGAGTGCAATAGTGTTTTTGCCAAAAACGGAAGCGGAGGCAAACGTGCCTTAGAAAAATAATTTCCTGCTGATTTTTTGCATGGACATCTAAAATAATACATTGAGAGTGTCCCTAAAGTTTCGTAGAGTTTCAACAAGCCCTCGGTTTATTTTGACTTTCCGACAGTACGCGTGCAACTGCGTTTTTGCCAAAAATTGAAGTGGAGGAAAACGCGCTTTAGGAAAATAATTTCCTGATGATTTTTTTCATGGACATCTAAAATAATACATTTAGAGTGTCCCCAAAGTTTCTTAGCATTTCTACAAGCCCTCTATTTATTTTGACTTTCCGACGGTACGCGTGCAATTGTGTTTTTGCCAAAAACGGAAGCGGAGGCAAAAGCGCATTAGGAAAATAATTTCCTGCTTATTTTTAGGATGGACATCTCAAATAATACATTTAGAGTTTCCCCAAAGTTTCACAGTGTTTCGACAAGCCCTCTGTTTATTTTGACTTTCCGACGGTACGCGTGCAATTGTGTTTTTGCCAAAAACAGAAGCGGAGGCAAAAGCGCATTAGGAAAATAATTTCCTGCTGATTTTTTGCATGGAAATCTTAAATAATACATTTAGAGTTTCCCCAAAGTTTCACAGTGTTTCGACAAGCCCTCGGTTTATTTTGAATGTCCGACGGTACGCGTGCAATGGCGTTTTTGCCAAAAACGGAAGCGGAGGTAAACGCGCCTTAGGAAAATAATTTCCTGCTGATTTTTTAATGGACATCTAAAATAATACATTGAGAGTGTCCCCAAAGTTTCATAGAGTTTGGACAAGCCCTCAGTTTATTTTGACTTTTCGACGGTACGCGTGCAATTGCGTTTTTGCCAAAAACGGAAGCGGAGGCAAACGCGCCTTAGGTAAATAATTTCCTGCTCATTTTTTGCATGGACATCTCAAATAATACATTGAGTGTGTCCCCAAAGTTTCGTAGAGTTTCGACAAGCCCTCGGTTTATTTTGACTTTCCGACGATACGCGTGCACTTGCGTTTTTGCCAAAAACGGAAGTGGAGGTAAACGCGCCTTAGGAAAATATTTTCCTACTGATTTTTTTCATGGACATCTCAAATAATACATTGAGAGTGTACTCAAAGTTTCATAGAGTTTCGAAAAGCCCTCGGTTTTTTTTTAACTTTTTGACAGTACGCGTGCAATTGCGTTTTTGCCAAATACGGAAGGGGAGGCAAACGCGCATTAGGAAAATAATTTCATGCTGATTTTTTCATGGACATGTCAAATAATACATTGACAGTGTCCCCAAAGATTCATAGCGTTTTGACAAGCCCCCGGTTTATTTTGAATTTCCGAAGTTACGCGTGCAATTGCGTTTTTGCCAAAAACGGAAGCGGAGGCAAACGCGCCTTAGGTAAATAATTTCATGCTTATTTTTTTCATGGACATCTAAAATAAAACACTAAGAGTGTACCTAAAGTTTCGTAGAGTTTCGACAAACCCTCGGTTTATTTTGACTTTCCGACGGTACGCGTGCAACTACGTTTTTACCAAAAACAGAAGCAGAGGCAAACGCGCTTTAGGAAAATAATTTCCTGCTGATTTTTTGAATGGACATCTAATATAATACATTTAGAGTGTCCCCAAATTTTCATAGCATTTCGACAAGCCCTCTGTTTATTTTGACTTTCCGACGGTACGCGTGCAATTGCGTTATTGCCAAAAACGCAAGCGGAGGCAAACGGGCCTTAGAAAAATAATTTCCTGCTGATTTTTTGAATGGACATCTAATATAATACATTTAGAGTGTCCCAAAAGTTTCATAGCATTTCGACAAGCCCTCTGTTTATTTTGACTTTCCGACGGTACGCGTGCAATTGCGTTATTGCCAAAAACGCAAGCGGAGGCAAACGGGCCTTAGAAAAATAATTTCCTGCTGATTTTTTGAATGGACATCTAATATAATACATTTAGAGTGTCCCCAAAGTTTCATAGCATTTCGACAAGCCCTCTGTTTATTTTGACTTTCCGACGGTACGCGTGCAATTGCGTTATTGCCAAAAACGCAAGCGGAGGTAAACGGGCCTTAGGAAAATAATTTCCTGCTGATTTTTTTCATGGAAATCTCAAATAATACAATGAGAGTTTCCCCAAAGTTTCGTAGAGTTTCGACAAGCCCTCGGTTTATTTTGACTTTCCGACGATACGCTTGCAATTGCGTTTTTGCCAAAAACGGAAGCGGAGGCAAACGCGCATTAGGAAAATAATTTCATGCTGATTTTTTTCATGGACATCTCAAATAATAAATTGACAGTGTCCCCAAAGTTTCATAGCGTTTCAATAAGCCCTCAGTTTAATTTGAATTTCCGACGGTACGCGTGCAATTGCGTTTTTGCCAAAAAAGGAAGCGGAGGCAAACGCGCATTAGGTAAATAATTTCATGCTTATTTTTTGCATGGAAATCTAAAATAATACATTGATAGTGTCCCCAAAGTTTCGTAGAGTTTCGACAAGCCCTCGGTTTATTTTGACTTTCCGACGATACGCTTGCAATTGCGTTTTTGCCAAAAACGGAAGCAGAGGCAAACGCGCTTTAGGAAAATAATTTCCTGCTGATTTTTTCATGTACATCTCAAATAATACTTTGAGAGTGTCCCCAAAGTTTCATAGCGTTTTGACAAGCCCTCGGTTTTTTTTGAATTTCCGACGGTACGCATGCAATTGCGTTTTTGCCAAAAACGGAAGCGGAGGCAAACGCGCCTTAGAAAAATAATTTCCAGCTGATTTTTTTAATTGACATCTAATATAATACATTTAGAGTGTCCCCAAAGTTTTGTAGAGTTTCAACAAGCCCTCAGTTTATTTTGACTTTCCGACGGTACGCGTGCAACTTCGTTTTTGCCAAAAACGGAAGTGGAGGAAAACGCGCTTTAGGAAAATAATTTCCTGATTATTTTTTTGATGTACATCTCAAATAATACATTTAGAGTGTCCCCAAAGTTTCATAGTGTTTCGACAATCCCTCGATTTATTTTGACTTTCCGACGGTACGAGTGCAATAGTGTTTTTGCCAAAAACGGAAGCGGAGGCAAACGTGCCTTAGAAAAATAATTTCCTGCTGATTTTTTGCATGGACATCTAAAATAATACATTGAGAGTGTCCCTAAAGTTTCGTAGAGTTTCAACAAGCCCTCGGTTTATTTTGACTTTCCGACAGTACGCGTGCAACTGCGTTTTTGCCAAAAATTGAAGTGGAGGAAAACGCGCTTTAGGAAAATAATTTCCTGATGATTTTTTTCATGGACATCTAAAATAATACATTTAGAGTGTCCCCAAAGTTTCTTAGCATTTCTACAAGCCCTCTATTTATTTTGACTTTCCGACGGTACGCGTGCAATTGTGTTTTTGCCAAAAACGGAAGCGGAGGCAAAAGCGCATTAGGAAAATAATTTCCTGCTTATTTTTAGGATGGACATCTCAAATAATACATTTAGAGTTTCCCCAAAGTTTCACAGTGTTTCGACAAGCCCTCTGTTTATTTTGACTTTCCGACGGTACGCGTGCAATTGTGTTTTTGCCAAAAACAGAAGCGGAGGCAAAAGCGCATTAGGAAAATAATTTCCTGCTGATTTTTTGCATGGAAATCTTAAATAATACATTTAGAGTTTCCCCAAAGTTTCACAGTGTTTCGACAAGCCCTCGGTTTATTTTGAATGTCCGACGGTACGCGTGCAATGGCGTTTTTGCCAAAAACGGAAGCGGAGGTAAACGCGCCTTAGGAAAATAATTTCCTGCTGATTTTTTAATGGACATCTAAAATAATACATTGAGAGTGTCCCCAAAGTTTCATAGAGTTTGGACAAGCCCTCAGTTTATTTTGACTTTTCGACGGTACGCGTGCAATTGCGTTTTTGCCAAAAACGGAAGCGGAGGCAAACGCGCCTTAGGTAAATAATTTCCTGCTCATTTTTTGCATGGACATCTCAAATAATACATTGAGTGTGTCCCCAAAGTTTCGTAGAGTTTCGACAAGCCCTCGGTTTATTTTGACTTTCCGACGATACGCGTGCACTTGCGTTTTTGCCAAAAACGGAAGTGGAGGTAAACGCGCCTTAGGAAAATATTTTCCTACTGATTTTTTTCATGGACATCTCAAATAATACATTGAGAGTGTACTCAAAGTTTCATAGAGTTTCGAAAAGCCCTCGGTTTTTTTTTAACTTTTTGACAGTACGCGTGCAATTGCGTTTTTGCCAAATACGGAAGGGGAGGCAAACGCGCATTAGGAAAATAATTTCATGCTGATTTTTTCATGGACATGTCAAATAATACATTGACAGTGTCCCCAAAGATTCATAGCGTTTTGACAAGCCCCCGGTTTATTTTGAATTTCCGAAGTTACGCGTGCAATTGCGTTTTTGCCAAAAACGGAAGCGGAGGCAAACGCGCCTTAGGTAAATAATTTCATGCTTATTTTTTTCATGGACATCTAAAATAAAACACTGAGAGTGTACCTAAAGTTTCGTAGAGTTTCGACAAACCCTCGGTTTATTTTGACTTTCCGACGGTACGCGTGCAACTACGTTTTTACCAAAAACAGAAGCAGAGGCAAACGCGCTTTAGGAAAATAATTTCCTGCTGATTTTTTGAATGGACATCTAATATAATACATTTAGAGTGTCCCCAAATTTTCATAGCATTTCGACAAGCCCTCTGTTTATTTTGACTTTCCGACGGTACGCGTGCAATTGCGTTATTGCCAAAAACGCAAGCGGAGGCAAACGGGCCTTAGAAAAATAATTTCCTGCTGATTTTTTGAATGGACATCTAATATAATACATTTAGAGTGTCCCAAAAGTTTCATAGCATTTCGACAAGCCCTCTGTTTATTTTGACTTTCCGACGGTACGCGTGCAATTGCGTTATTGCCAAAAACGCAAGCGGAGGCAAACGGGCCTTAGAAAAATAATTTCCTGCTGATTTTTTGAATGGACATCTAATATAATACATTTAGAGTGTCCCCAAAGTTTCATAGCATTTCGACAAGCCCTCTGTTTATTTTGACTTTCCGACGGTACGCGTGCAATTGCGTTATTGCCAAAAACGCAAGCGGAGGTAAACGGGCCTTAGGAAAATAATTTCCTGCTGATTTTTTTCATGGAAATCTCAAATAATACAATGAGAGTTTCCCCAAAGTTTCGTAGAGTTTCGACAAGCCCTCGGTTTATTTTGACTTTCCGACGATACGCTTGCAATTGCGTTTTTGCCAAAAACGGAAGCGGAGGCAAACGCGCATTAGGAAAATAATTTCATGCTGATTTTTTTCATGGACATCTCAAATAATAAATTGACAGTGTCCCCAAAGTTTCATAGCGTTTCAATAAGCCCTCAGTTTAATTTGAATTTCCGACGGTACGCGTGCAATTGCGTTTTTGCCAAAAAAGGAAGCGGAGGCAAACGCGCATTAGGTAAATAATTTCATGCTTATTTTTTGCATGGAAATCTAAAATAATACATTGATAGTGTCCCCAAAGTTTCGTAGAGTTTCGACAAGCCCTCGGTTTATTTTGACTTTCCGACGATACGCTTGCAATTGCGTTTTTGCCAAAAACGGAAGCAGAGGCAAACGCGCTTTAGGAAAATAATTTCCTGCTGATTTTTTCATGTACATCTCAAATAATACTTTGAGAGTGTCCCCAAAGTTTCATAGCGTTTTGACAAGCCCTCGGTTTTTTTTGAATTTCCGACGGTACGCATGCAATTGCGTTTTTGCCAAAAACGGAAGCGGAGGCAAACGCGCCTTAGAAAAATAATTTCCAGCTGATTTTTTTAATTGACATCTAATATAATACATTTAGAGTGTCCCCAAAGTTTTGTAGAGTTTCAACAAGCCCTCAGTTTATTTTGACTTTCCGACGGTACGCGTGCAACTTCGTTTTTGCCAAAAACGGAAGTGGAGGAAAACGCGCTTTAGGAAAATAATTTCCTGATTATTTTTTTGATGTACATCTCAAATAATACATTTAGAGTGTCCCCAAAGTTTCATAGTGTTTCGACAATCCCTCGATTTATTTTGACTTTCCGACGGTACGAGTGCAATAGTGTTTTTGCCAAAAACGGAAGCGGAGGCAAACGTGCCTTAGAAAAATAATTTCCTGCTGATTTTTTGCATGGACATCTAAAATAATACATTGAGAGTGTCCCTAAAGTTTCGTAGAGTTTCAACAAGCCCTCGGTTTATTTTGACTTTCCGACAGTACGCGTGCAACTGCGTTTTTGCCAAAAATTGAAGTGGAGGAAAACGCGCTTTAGGAAAATAATTTCCTGATGATTTTTTTCATGGACATCTAAAATAATACATTTAGAGTGTCCCCAAAGTTTCTTAGCATTTCTACAAGCCCTCTATTTATTTTGACTTTCCGACGGTACGCGTGCAATTGTGTTTTTGCCAAAAACGGAAGCGGAGGCAAAAGCGCATTAGGAAAATAATTTCCTGCTTATTTTTAGGATGGACATCTCAAATAATACATTTAGAGTTTCCCCAAAGTTTCACAGTGTTTCGACAAGCCCTCTGTTTATTTTGACTTTCCGACGGTACGCGTGCAATTGTGTTTTTGCCAAAAACAGAAGCGGAGGCAAAAGCGCATTAGGAAAATAATTTCCTGCTGATTTTTTGCATGGAAATCTTAAATAATACATTTAGAGTTTCCCCAAAGTTTCACAGTGTTTCGACAAGCCCTCGGTTTATTTTGAATGTCCGACGGTACGCGTGCAATGGCGTTTTTGCCAAAAACGGAAGCGGAGGTAAACGCGCCTTAGGAAAATAATTTCCTGCTGATTTTTTAATGGACATCTAAAATAATACATTGAGAGTGTCCCCAAAGTTTCATAGAGTTTGGACAAGCCCTCAGTTTATTTTGACTTTTCGACGGTACGCGTGCAATTGCGTTTTTGCCAAAAACGGAAGCGGAGGCAAACGCGCCTTAGGTAAATAATTTCCTGCTCATTTTTTGCATGGACATCTCAAATAATACATTGAGTGTGTCCCCAAAGTTTCGTAGAGTTTCGACAAGCCCTCGGTTTATTTTGACTTTCCGACGATACGCGTGCACTTGCGTTTTTGCCAAAAACGGAAGTGGAGGTAAACGCGCCTTAGGAAAATATTTTCCTACTGATTTTTTTCATGGACATCTCAAATAATACATTGAGAGTGTACTCAAAGTTTCATAGAGTTTCGAAAAGCCCTCGGTTTTTTTTTAACTTTTTGACAGTACGCGTGCAATTGCGTTTTTGCCAAATACGGAAGGGGAGGCAAACGCGCATTAGGAAAATAATTTCATGCTGATTTTTTCATGGACATGTCAAATAATACATTGACAGTGTCCCCAAAGATTCATAGCGTTTTGACAAGCCCCCGGTTTATTTTGAATTTCCGAAGTTACGCGTGCAATTGCGTTTTTGCCAAAAACGGAAGCGGAGGCAAACGCGCCTTAGGTAAATAATTTCATGCTTATTTTTTTCATGGACATCTAAAATAAAACACTGAGAGTGTACCTAAAGTTTCGTAGAGTTTCGACAAACCCTCGGTTTATTTTGACTTTCCGACGGTACGCGTGCAACTACGTTTTTACCAAAAACAGAAGCAGAGGCAAACGCGCTTTAGGAAAATAATTTCCTGCTGATTTTTTGAATGGACATCTAATATAATACATTTAGAGTGTCCCCAAATTTTCATAGCATTTCGACAAGCCCTCTGTTTATTTTGACTTTCCGACGGTACGCGTGCAATTGCGTTATTGCCAAAAACGCAAGCGGAGGCAAACGCGCCTTAGAAAAATAATTTCCTGCTGATTTTTTGAGTGGACATCTAATATAATACATTTAGAGTGTCCCCAAAGTTTCATAGCATTTCGACAAGCCCTCTGTTTATTTTGACTTTCCGACGGTACGCGTGCAATTGCGTTATTGCCAAAAACGCAAGCGGAGGTAAACGGGCCTTAGGAAAATAATTTCCTGCTGATTTTTTTCATGGACATCTCAAATAATACATTGAGAGTTTCCCCAAAGTTTCGTAGAGTTTCGACAAGCCCTCGGTTTATTTTGACTTTCGGACAGTACGCGTGCAATTGCGTTTTTGCCAAAAACAGAAGCGGAGGCAAACGCGCATTAGGAAAATAATTTCATGCTGATTTTTTTCATGGACATCTCAAATAATAAATTGACAGTGTCCCCAAAGTTTCATAGCGTTTCAATAAACCCTCAGTTTAATTTGAATTTCCGACGGTACGCGTGCAATTGCGTTTTTGCCAAAAAAGGAAGCCGAGGCAAACGCGCATTAGGTAAATAATTTCATGCTTATTTTTTGCATGGAAATCTAAAATAATACATTGATAGTGTCCCCAAAGTTTCGTAGAGTTTCGACAAGCCCTCGGTTTATTTTGACTTTCCGACGATACGCTTGCAATTGCGTTTTTTCCAAAAACGGAAGCAGAGGCAAACGCGCTTTAGGAAAATAATTTCCTGCTGATTTTTTCATATACATCTCAAATAATACTTTGAGAGTGTCCCCAAAGTTTCATAGCGTTTTGACAAGCCCTCGGTTTTTTTTGAATTTCCGACGGTACGCATGCAATTACGTTTTTGCCAAAAACGGAAGCGGAGGCAAACACGCCTTAGAAAAATAATTTCCAGCTGATTTTTTGAATTGACATCTAATATAATACATTTAGAGTGTCCCCAAAGTTTTGTAGAGTTTCAACAAGCCCTCAATTTATTTTGACTTTCCGACGGTACGCGTGAAACTTCGTTTTTGCCAAAAACGGAAGTGGAGGAAAACGCGCTTTAGGAAAATAATTTCCTGATGATTTTTTTCATGTACATCTCAAATAATACATTTAGAGTGTCCCCAAAGTTTCATAGTGTTTCGACAATCCCTCGATTTATTTTGACTTTCCGACGGTACGAGTGCAATTGTGTTTTTGCCAAAAACGGAAGCGGAGGCAAACGCGCCTTAGAAAAATAATTTCCTGCTGATTTTTTGCATGGACATCTAAAATAATACATTGAGAGTGTCCCCAAAGTTTCGTAGAGTTTGAACAAGCCCTCGGTTTATTTTGACTTTCCGACAGTACGCGTGCAACTACGTTTTTGCCAAAAATTGAAGTGGAGGAAAACGCGCTTTAGGAAAATAATTTCCTGATGATTTTTTTATGGACATCTAAAATAATACATTTAGAGTGTCCCCAAAGTTTCTTAGCATTTCTACAAGCCCTCTATTTATTTTGACTTTCCGACGGTACGCGTGCAATTGTGTTTTTGCCAAAAACGGAAGCGGAGGCAAAAGCGCATTAGGAAAATAATTTCCTGCTTATTTTTTGGATGGACATCTCAAATAATACATTTAGAGTTTCCCCAAAGTTTCACATTGTTTCGACAAGCCCTCTGTTTATTTTGACTTTCCGACGGTACGCGTGCAATTGTGTTTTTGCCAAAAACAGAAGCGGAGGCAAAAGCGCATTAGGAAAATAATTTCCTGCTGATTTTTTGCATGGAAATCTTAAATAATACATTTAGAGTTTCCCCAAAGTTTCACAGTGTTTCGACAAGCCCTCGGTTTATTTTGAATGTCCGACGGTACGCGTGCAATGGCGTTTTTGCCAAAAACGGAGGCGGAGGTAAACGCGCCTTAGGAAAATAATTTCCTGCTGATTTTTTAATGGACATCTAAAATAATACATTGAGAGTGTCCCCAAAGTTTCATAGAGTTTGGACAAGCCCTCGTTTATTTTGACTTTTCGACGGTACGCGTGCAATTGCGTTTTTGCCAAAAACGGAAGCGGAGGCAAACGCGCCTTAGGTAAATAATTTCCTGCTCATTTTTTGCATGGACATCTCAAATAATACATTGAGTGTGTCCCCAAAGTTTCGTAGAGTTTCGACAAGCCCTCGGTTTATTTTGACTTTCCGACGATACGCGTGCACTTGCGTTATTGCCAAAAACGCAAGCGGAGGCAAACGCGCCTTAGAAAAATAATTTCCTGCTGATTTTTTGAATGGACATCTAATATAATACATTTAGAGTGTCCCCAAAGTTTCATAGCATTTCGACAAGCCCTCTGTTTATTTTGACTTTCCGACGGTACGCGTGCAATTGCGTTATTGCCAAAAACGCAAGCGGAGGTAAACGGGCCTTAGGAAAATAATTTCCTGCTGATTTTTTTCATGGACATCTCAAATAATACATTGACAGTGTCCCCCAAGATTCATAGCGTTTTGACAAGCCCCCGGTTTATTTTGAATTTCCGAAGTTACGCGTGCAATTGCGTTTTTGCCAAAAACGGAAGCGGAGGCAAACGCGCCTTAGGTAAATAATTTCATGCTTATTTTTTTCATGGACATCTAAAATAAAACCCTGAGAGTGTACATAAAGTTTCGTAGAGTTTCAACAAACCCTCGGTTTATTTTGACTTTCCGACGGTACGCGTGCAACTACGTTCTTACCAAAAACGGAAGCAGAGGCAAACGCGCTTTAGGAAAATAATTTCCTGCTGATTTTTTGAATGGACATCTAATATAATACATTTAGAGTGTCCCCAAATTTTCATAGCATTTCGACAAGCCCTCTGTTTATTTTGACTTTCCGACGGTACGCGTGCAATTGCGTTATTGCCAAAAACGCAAGCGGAGGCAAACGGGCCTTAGAAAATTAATTTCCTGCTGATTTTTTGAATGGACATCTAATATAATACATTTAGAGTGTCCCCAAAGTTTCATAGCATTTCGACAAGCCCTCTATTTATTTTGACTTTCCGACGGTACGCGTGCAATTGCGTTATTGCCAAAAACGCAAGCGGAGGTAAACGGGCCTTAGGAAAATAATTTCCTGCTGATTTTTTTCATGGACATATCAAATAATACATTGAGAGTTTCCCCAAAGTTTCGTAGAGTTTCGACTAGCCCTCGGTTTATTTTGACTTTCCGACGATACGCTTGCAATTGCGTTTTTGCCAAAAACGGAAGCGGAGGCAAACGCGCATTAGGAAAATAATTTCATGCTGATTTTTTTCATGGACATCTCAAATAATAAATTGACAGTGTCCCCAAAGTTTCATAGCGTTTCAATAAGCCCTCAGTTTAATTTGAATTTCCGACGGTACGCGTGCAATTGCGTTTTTGCCAAAAAAGGAAGCGGAGGCAAACGCGCATTAGGTAAATAATTTCATGCTTATTTTTTGCATGGAAATCTAAAATAATACATTGATAGTGTCCCCAAAGTTTCGTAGAGTTTCGACAAGCCCTCGATTTATTTTGACTTTCCGACGATACGCTTGCAATTGCGTTTTTGCCAAAAACGGAAGCAGAGGCAAACGCGCTTTAGGAAAATAATTTCCTGCTGATTTTTTCATGTACATCTCAAATAATACTTTGAGAGTGTCCCCAAAGTTTCATAGCGTTTTGACAAGCCCTCGGTTTTTTTTGAATTTCCGACGGTACGCATGCAATTGCGTTTTTGCCAAAAACGGAAGCGGAGGCAAACGCGCCTTAGAAAAATAATTTCCAGCTGATTTTTTGAATTGACATCTAATATAATACATTTAGAGTGTCCCCAAAGTTTTGTAGAGTTTCAACAAGCCCTCAGTTTATTTTGACTTTCCGACGGTACGCGTGCAACTTCGTTTTTGCCAAAAACGGAAGTGGAGGAAAACGCGCTTTAGGAAAATAATTTCCTGATGATTTTTTTCATGTACATCTCAAATAATACATTTAGAGTGTCCCCAAAGTTTCATAGTGTTTCGACAATCCCTCGATTTATTTTGACTTTCCGACAGTACGAGTGCAATTGTGTTTTTGCCAAAAACGGAAGCGGAGGCAAACGCGCCTTAGAAAAATAATTTCCTGCTGATTTTTTGCATGGACATCTAAAATAATACATTGAGAGTGTCCCCAAAGTTTCGTAGAGTTTCAACAAGCCCTCGGTTTATTTTGACTTTCCGACAGTACGCGTGCAACTGCGTTTTTGCCAAAAATTGAAGTGGAGGAAAACGCGCTTTAGGAAAATAATTTCCTGATGATTTTTTTCATGGACATCTAAAATAATACATTTAGAGTGTCCCCAAAGTTTCTTAGCATTTCTACAAGCCCTCTATTTATTTTGACTTTCCGACGGTACGCGTGCAATTGTGTTTTTGCCAAAAACGGAAGCGGAGGCAAAAGCGCATTAGGAAAATAATTTCCTGCTTATTTTTTGGATGGACATCTCAAATAATACATTTAGAGTTTCCCCAAAGTTTCACAGTGTTTCGACAAGCCCTATGTTTATTTTGACTTTCCGACGGTACGCGTGCAATTGTGTTTTTGCCAAAAACAGAAGCGGAGGCAAAAGCGCATTAGGAAAATAATTTCCTGCTGATTTTTTGCATGGAAATCTTAAATAATACATTTAGAGTTTCCCCAAAGTTTCACAGTGTTTCGACAAGCCCTCGGTTTATTTTGAATGTCCGACGGTACGCGTGCAATGGCGTTTTTGCCAAAAACGGAAGCGGAGGTAAACGCGCCTTAGGAAAATAATTTCCTGCTGATTTTTTCATGGACATCTAAAATAATACATTGAGAGTGTCCCCAAAGTTTCATAGAGTTTGGACAAGCCCTCGGTTTATTTTAACTTTTCGACGGTACGCGTGCAATTGCGTTTTTGCCAAAAACGGAAGCGGAGGCAAACGCGCCTTAGGTAAATAATTTCCTGCTCATTTTTTGCATGGACATCTCAAATAATACATTGAGTGTGTCCCCAAAGTTTCGTAGAGTTTCGACAAGCCCTCGGTTTATTTTGACTTTCCGACGATACGCGTGCACTTGCGTTTTTGCCAAAAACGGAAGTGGAGGTAAACGCGCCTTAGGAAAATATTTTCCTACTGATTTTTTTCATGGACATCTCAAATAATACATTGAGAGTGTACTCAAAGTTTCATAGAGTTTCGACAAGCCCTCGGTTTTTTTTTGACTTTTTGACAGTACGCGTGCAATTGCGTTTTTGCCAAATACGGAAGGGGAGGCAAACGCGCATTAGGAAAATAATTTCATGCTGATTTTTTCATGGACATGTCAAATAATACATTGACAGTGTCCCCAAAGATTCATAGCGTTTTGACAAGCCCCCGGTTTATTTTGAATTTCCGAAGTTACGCGTGCAATTGCGTTTTTGCCAAAAACGGAACCGGAGGCAAACGCGCCTTAGGTAAATAATTTCATGCTTATTTTTTTCATGGACATCTAAAATAAAACCCTGAGAGTGTACCTAAAGTTTCGTAGAGTTTCGACAAACCCTCGGTTTATTTTGACTTTCCGACGGTACGCGTGCAACTACGTTTTTACCAAAAACGGAAGCAGAGGCAAACGCGCTTTAGGAAAATAATTTCCTGCTGATTTTTTGAATGGACATCTAATATAATACATTTAGAGTGTCCCCAAATTTTCATAGCATTTCGACAAGCCCTCTGTTTATTTTGACTTTCCGACGGTACGCGTGCAATTGCGTTATTGCCAAAAACGCAAGCGGAGGCAAACGGGCCTTAGAAAATTAATTTCCTGCTGATTTTTTGAATGGACATCTAATATAATACATTTAGAGTGTCCCCAAAGTTTCATAGCATTTCGACAAGCCCTCTGTTTATTTTGACTTTCCGACGGTACGCGTGCAATTGCGTTATTGCCAAAAACGCAAGCGGAGGTAAACGGGCCTTAGGAAAATAATTTCCTGCTGATTTTTTTCATGGACATCTCAAATAAAACATTGAGAGTTTCCCCAAAGTTTCGTAGAGTTTCGACAAGCCCTCGGTTTATTTTGACTTTCCGACGATACGCTTGCAATTGCGTTTTTGCCAAAAACGGAAGCGGAGGCAAACGCGCATTAGGAAAATAATTTCATGCTGATTTTTTTCATGGACATCTCAAATAATAAATTGACAGTGTCCCCAAAGTTTCATAGCGTTTCAATAAGCCCTCAGTTTAATTTGAATTTCCGACGGTACGCGTGCAATTGCGTTTTTGCCAAAAAAGGAAGCGGAGGCAAACGCGCATTAGGTAAATAATTTCATGCTTATTTTTTGCATGGAAATCTAAAATAATACATTGATAGTGTCCCCAAAGTTTCGTAGAGTTTCGACAAGCCCTCGGTTTATTTTGACTTTCCGACGATACGCTTGCAATTGCGTTTTTGCCAAAAACGGAAGCAGAGGCAAACGTGCTTTAGGAAAATAATTTCCTGCTGATTTTTTCATGTACATCTCAAATAATACTTTGAGAGTGTCCCCAAAGTTTCATAGCGTTTTGACAAGCCCTCGGTTTTTTTTGAATTTCCGACGGTACGCATGCAATTGCGTTTTTGCCAAAAACGGAAGCGGAGGCAAACGCGCCTTAGAAAAATAATTTCCAGCTGATTTTTTGAATTGACATCTAATATAATACATTTAGAGTGTCCCCAAAGTTTTGTAGAGTTTCAACAAGCCCTCAGTTTATTTTGACTTTCCGACGGTACGCGTGCAACTTCGTTTTTGCCAAAAACGGAAGTGGAGGAAAACGCGCTTTAGGAAAATAATTTCCTGATGATTTTTTTCATGTACATCTCAAATAATACATTTAGAGTGTCCCCAAAGTTTCATAGTGTTTCGACAATCCCTCGATTTATTTTGACTTTCCGACGGTACGAGTGCAATTGTGTTTTTGCCAAAAACGGAAGCGGAGGCAAACGCGCCTTAGAAAAATAATTTCCTGCTGATTTTTTGCATGGACATCTAAAATAATACATTGAGAGTGTCCCCAAAGTTTCGTAGAGTTTCAACAAGCCCTCGGTTTATTTTGACTTTCCGACAGTACGCGTGCAACTGCGTTTTTGCCAAAAATTGAAGTGGAGGAAAACGCGCTTTAGGAAAATAATTTCCTGATGATTTTTTTCATGGACATCTAAAATAATACATTTAGAGTGTCCCCAAAGTTTCTTAGCATTTCTACAAGCCCTCTATTTATTTTGACTTTCCGACGGTACGCGTGCAATTGTGTTTTTGCCAAAAACGGAAGCGGAGGCAAAAGCGCATTAGGAAAATAATTTCCTGCTTATTTTTTGGATGGACATCTCAAATAATACATTTAGAGTTTCCCCAAAGTTTCACAGTGTTTCGACAAGCCCTATGTTTATTTTGACTTTCCGACGGTACGCGTGCAATTGTGTTTTTGCCAAAAACAGAAGCGGAGGCAAAAGCGCATTAGGAAAATAATTTCCTGCTGATTTTTTGCATGGAAATCTTAAATAATACATTTAGAGTTTCCCCAAAGTTTCACAGTGTTTCGACAAGCCCTCGGTTTATTTTGAATGTCCGACGGTACGCGTGCAATGGCGTTTTTGCCAAAAACGGAAGCGGAGGTAAACGCGCCTTAGGAAAATAATTTCCTGCTGATTTTTTCATGGACATCTAAAATAATACATTGAGAGTGTCCCCAAAGTTTCATAGAGTTTGGACAATCCCTCGGTTTATTTTAACTTTTCGACGGTACGCGTGCAATTGCGTTTTTGCCAAAAACGGAAGCGGAGGCAAACGCGCCTTAGGTAAATAATTTCCTGCTCATTTTTTGCATGGACATCTCAAATAATACATTGAGTGTGTCCCCAAAGTTTCGTAGAGTTTCGACAAGCCCTCGGTTTATTTTGACTTTCCGACGATACGCGTGCACTTGCGTTTTTGCCAAAAACGGAAGTGGAGGTAAACGCGCCTTAGGAAAATATTTTCCTACTGATTTTTTTCATGGACATCTCAAATAATACATTGAGAGTGTACTCAAAGTTTCATAGAGTTTCGACAAGCCCTCGGTTTTTTTTTGACTTTTTGACAGTACGCGTGCAATTGCGTTTTTGCCAAATACGGAAGGGGAGGCAAACGCGCATTAGGAAAATAATTTCATGCTGATTTTTTCATGGACATGTCAAATAATACATTGACAGTGTCCCCAAAGATTCATAGCGTTTTGACAAGCCCCCGGTTTATTTTGAATTTCCGAAGTTACGCGTGCAATTGCGTTTTTGCCAAAAACGGAAGCGGAGGCAAACGCGCCTTAGGTAAATAATTTCATGCTTATTTTTTTCATGGACATCTAAAATAAAACCCTGAGAGTGTACCTAAAGTTTCGTAGAGTTTCGACAAACCCTCGGTTTATTTTGACTTTCCGACGGTACGCGTGCAACTACGTTTTTACCAAATACGGAAGCAGAGGCAAACGCGCTTTAGGAAAATAATTTCCTGCTGATTTTTTGAATGGACATCTAATATAATACATTTAGAGTGTCCCCAAATTTTCATAGCATTTCGACAAGCCCTCTGTTTATTTTGACTTTCCGACGGTACGCGTGCAATTGCGTTATTGCCAAAAACGCAAGCGGAGGCAAACGGGCCTTAGAAAATTAATTTCCTGCTGATTTTTTGAATGGACATCTAATATAATACATTTAGAGTGTCCCCAAAGTTTCATAGCATTTCGACAAGCCCTCTGTTTATTTTGACTTTCCGACGGTACGCGTGCAATTGCGTTATTGCCAAAAACGCAAGCGGAGGTAAACGGGCCTTAGGAAAATAATTTCCTGCTGATTTTTTTCATGGACATCTCAAATAAAACATTGAGAGTTTCCCCAAAGTTTCGTAGAGTTTCGACAAGCCCTCGGTTTATTTTGACTTTCCGACGATACGCTTGCAATTGCGTTTTTGCCAAAAACGGAAGCGGAGGCAAACGCGCATTAGGAAAATAATTTCATGCTGATTTTTTTCATGGACATCTCAAATAATAAATTGACAGTGTCCCCAAAGTTTCATAGCGTTTCAATAAGCCCTCAGTTTAATTTGAATTTCCGACGGTACGCGTGCAATTGCGTTTTTGCCAAAAAAGGAAGCGGAGGCAAACGCGCATTAGGTAAATAATTTCATGCTTATTTTTTGCATGGAAATCTAAAATAATACATTGATAGTGTCCCCAAAGTTTCGTAGAGTTTCGACAAGCCCTCGGTTTATTTGACTTTCCGACGATACGCTTGCAATTGCGTTTTTGCCAAAAACGGAAGCAGAGGCAAACGTGCTTTAGGAAAATAATTTCCTGCTGATTTTTTCATGTACATCTCAAATAATACTTTGAGAGTGTCCCCAAAGTTTCATAGCGTTTTGACAAGCCCTCGGTTTTTTTTGAATTTCCGACGGTACGCATGCAATTGCGTTTTTGCCAAAAACGGAAGCGGAGGCAAACGCGCCTTAGAAAAATAATTTCCAGCTGATTTTTTGAATTGACATCTAATATAATACATTTAGAGTGTCCCCAAAGTTTTGTAGAGTTTCAACAAGCCCTCAGTTTATTTTGACTTTCCGACGGTACGCGTGCAACTTCGTTTTTGCCAAAAACGGAAGTGGAGGAAAACGCGCTTTAGGAAAATAATTTCCTGATGATTTTTTTCATGTACATCTCAAATAATACATTTAGAGTGTCCCCAAAGTTTCATAGTGTTTCGACAATCCCTCGATTTATTTTGACTTTCCGACGGTACGAGTGCAATTGTGTTTTTGCCAAAAACGGAAGCGGAGGCAAACGCGCCTTAGAAAAATAATTTCCTGCTGATTTTTTGCATGGACATCTAAAATAATACATTGAGAGTGTCCCCAAAGTTTCGTAGAGTTTCAACAAGCCCTCGGTTTATTTTGACTTTCCGACAGTACGCGTGCAACTGCGTTTTTGCCAAAAATTGAAGTGGAGGAAAACGCGCTTTAGGAAATAATTTCCTGATGATTTTTTTCATGGACATCTAAAATAATACATTTAGAGTGTCCCCAAAGTTTCTTAGCATTTCTACAAGCCCTCTATTTATTTTGACTTTCCGACGGTACGCGTGCAATTGTGTTTTTGCCAAAAACGGAAGCGGAGGCAAAAGCGCATTAGGAAAATAATTTCCTGCTTATTTTTTGGATGGACATCTCAAATAATACATTTAGAGTTTCCCCAAAGTTTCACAGTGTTTCGACAAGCCCTATGTTTATTTTGACTTTCCGACGGTACGCGTGCAATTGTGTTTTTGCCAAAAACAGAAGCGGAGGCAAAAGCGCATTAGGAAAATAATTTCCTGCTGATTTTTTGCATGGAAATCTTAAATAATACATTTAGAGTTTCCCCAAAGTTTCACAGTGTTTCGACAAGCCCTCGGTTTATTTTGAATGTCCGACGGTACGCGTGCAATGGCGTTTTTGCCAAAAACGGAAGCGGAGGTAAACGCGCCTTAGGAAAATAATTTCCTGCTGATTTTTTCATGGACATCTAAAATAATACATTGAGAGTGTCCCCAAAGTTTCATAGAGTTTGGACAATCCCTCGGTTTATTTTAACTTTTCGACGGTACGCGTGCAATTGCGTTTTTGCCAAAAACGGAAGCGGAGGCAAACGCGCCTTAGGTAAATAATTTCCTGCTCATTTTTTGCATGGACATCTCAAATAATACATTGAGTGTGTCCCCAAAGTTTCGTAGAGTTTCGACAAGCCCTCGGTTTATTTTGACTTTCCGACGATACGCGTGCACTTGCGTTTTTGCCAAAAACGGAAGTGGAGGTAAACGCGCCTTAGGAAAATATTTTCCTACTGATTTTTTTCATGGACATCTCACATAATACATTGAGAGTGTACTCAAAGTTTCATAGAGTTTCGACAAGCCCTCGGTTTTTTTTTGACTTTTTGACAGTACGCGTGCAATTGCGTTTTTGCCAAATACGGAAGGGGAGGCAAACGCGCATTAGGAAAATAATTTCATGCTGATTTTTTCATGGACATGTCAAATAATACATTGACAGTGTCCCCAAAGATTCATAGCGTTTTGACAAGCCCCCGGTTTATTTTGAATTTCCGAAGTTACGCGTGCAATTGCGTTTTTGCCAAAAACGGAAGCGGAGGCAAACGCGCCTTAGGTAAATAATTTCATGCTTATTTTTTTCATGGACATCTAAAATAAAACCCTGAGAGTGTACCTAAAGTTTCGTAGAGTTTCGACAAACCCTCGGTTTATTTTGACTTTCCGACGGTACGCGTGCAACTACGTTTTTACCAAATACGGAAGCAGAGGCAAACGCGCTTTAGGAAAATAATTTCCTGCTGATTTTTT
The DNA here is from genome assembly GCA_948472305.1 of Vicia faba. Taxonomy (NCBI): domain Eukaryota; kingdom Viridiplantae; phylum Streptophyta; class Magnoliopsida; order Fabales; family Fabaceae; genus Vicia; species Vicia faba. Next base: position 1,219,334,208 of record OX451735.1, read on the forward strand.
GAATGGACATCTAATATAATACATTTAGAGTGTCCCCAAATTTTCATAGCATTTCGACAAGCCCTCTGTTTATTTTGACTTTCCGACGGTACGCGTGCAATTGCGTTATTGCCAAAAACGCAAGCGGAGGCAAACGGGCCTTAGAAAATTAATTTCCTGCTGATTTTTTGAATGGACATCTAATATAATACATTTAGAGTGTCCCCAAAGTTTCATAGCATTTCGACAAGCCCTCTGTTTATTTTGACTTTCCGACGGTACGCGTGCAATTGCGTTATTGCCAAAAACGCAAGCGGAGGTAAACGGGCCTTAGGAAAATAATTTCCTGCTGATTTTTTTCATGGACATCTCAAATAAAACATTGAGAGTTTCCCCAAAGTTTCGTAGAGTTTCGACAAGCCCTCGGTTTATTTTGACTTTCCGACGATACGCTTGCAATTGCGTTTTTGCCAAAAACGGAAGCGGAGGCAAACGCGCATTAGGAAAATAATTTCATGCTGATTTTTTTCATGGACATCTCAAATAATAAATTGACAGTGTCCCCAAAGTTTCATAGCGTTTCAATAAGCCCTCAGTTTAATTTGAATTTCCGACGGTACGCGTGCAATTGCGTTTTTGCCAAAAAAGGAAGCGGAGGCAAACGCGCATTAGGTAAATAATTTCATGCTTATTTTTTGCATGGAAATCTAAAATAATACATTGATAGTGTCCCCAAAGTTTCGTAGAGTTTCGACAAGCCCTCGGTTTATTTTGACTTTCCGACGATACGCTTGCAATTGCGTTTTTGCCAAAAACGGAAGCAGAGGCAAACGCGCTTTAGGAAAATAATTTCCTGCTGATTTTTTCATGTACATCTCAAATAATACTTTGAGAGTGTCCCCAAAGTTTCATAGCGTTTTGACAAGCCCTCGGTTTTTTTTGAATTTCCGACGGTACGCATGCAATTGCGTTTTTGCCAAAAACGGAAGCGGAGGCAAACGCGCCTTAGAAAAATAATTTCCAGCTGATTTTTTGAATTGACAATTAATATAATACATTTAGAGTGTCCCCAAAGTTTTGTAGAGTTTCAACAAGCCCTCAGTTTATTTTGACTTTCCGACGGTACGCGTGCAACTTCGTTTTTGCCAAAAACGGAAGTGGAGGAAAACGCGCTTTAGGAAAATAATTTCCTGATGATTTTTTTCATGTACATCTCAAATAATACATTTAGAGTGTCCCCAAAGTTTCATAGTGTTTCGACAATCCCTCGATTTATTTTGACTTTCCGACGGTACGAGTGCAATTGTGTTTTTGCCAAAAACGGAAGCGGAGGCAAACGCGCCTTAGAAAAATAATTTCCTGCTGATTTTTTGCATGGACATCTAAAATAATACATTGAGAGTGTCCCCAAAGTTTCGTAGAGTTTCAACAAGCCCTCGGTTTATTTTGACTTTCCGACAGTACGCGTGCAACTGCGTTTTTGCCAAAAATTGAAGTGGAGGAAAACACGCTTTAGGAAAATAATTTCCTGATGATTTTTTTCATGGACATCTAAAATAATACATTTAGAGTGTCCCCAAAGTTTCTTAGCATTTCTACAAGCCCTCTATTTATTTTGACTTTCCGACGGTACGCGTGCAATTTTGTTTTTGCCAAAAACGGAAGCGGAGGCAAAAGCGCATTAGGAAAATAATTTCCTGCTTATTTTTTGGATGGACATCTCAAATAATACATTTAGAGTTTCCCCAAAGTTTCACAGTGTTTCGACAAGCCCTCTGTTTATTTTGACTTTCCGACGGTACGCGTGCAATTGTGTTTTTGCCAAAAACAGAAGCGGAGGCAAAAGCGCATTAGGAAAATAATTTCCTGCTGATTTTTTGCATGGAAATCTTAAATAATACATTTAGAGTTTCCCCAAAGTTTCACAGTGTTTCGACAAGCCCTCGGTTTATTTTGAATGTCCGACGGTACGCGTGCAATGGCGTTTTTGCCAAAAACGGAAGCGGAGGTAAACGCGCCTTAGGAAAATAATTTCCTGCTGATTTTTTCATGGACATCTAAAATAATACATTGAGAGTGTCCCCAAAGTTTCATAGAGTTTGGACAAGCCCTCGGTTTATTTTAACTTTTCGACGGTACGCGTGCAATTGCGTTTTTGCCAAAAACGGAAGCGGAGGCAAACGCGCCTTAGGTAAATAATTTCCTGCTCATTTTTTGCATGGACATCTCAAATAATACATTGAGTGTGTCCCCAAAGTTTCGTAGAGTTTCGACAAGCCCTCGGTTTATTTTGACTTTCCGACGATACGCGTGCACTTGCGTTTTTGCCAAAAACGGAAGTGGAGGTAAACGCGCCTTAGGAAAATATTTTCCTACTGATTTTTTTCATGGACATCTCAAATAATACATTGAGAGTGTACTCAAAGTTTCATAGAGTTTCGACAAGCCCTCGGTTTTTTTTTGACTTTTTGACAGTACGCGTGCAATTGCGTTTTTGCCAAATACGGAAGGGGAGGCAATAGCGCATTAGGAAAATAATTTCATGCTGATTTTTTCATGGACATGTCAAATAATACATTGACAGTGTCCCCAAAGATTCATAGCGTTTTGACAAGCCCCCGGTTTATTTTGAATTTCCGAAGTTACGCGTGCAATTGCGTTTTTGCCAAAAACGGAACCGGAGGCAAACGCGCCTTAGGTAAATAATTTCATGCTTATTTTTCTCATGGACATCTAAAATAAAACCCTGAGAGTGTACCTAAAGTTTCGTAGAGTTTCGACAAACCCTCGGTATTATTTTGACTTTCCGACGGTACGCGTGCAACTACGTTTTTACCAAAAACGGAAGCAGAGGCAAACGCGCTTTAGGAAAATAATTTCCTGCTGATTTTTTGAATGGACATCTCAAATAATAATTTGAGAGTGTCCCAAAGTTTCATAGCGTTTTGACAAGCCCTCGGTTTTTTTTGAATTTCCGACGGTACGCATGCAATTGCGTTTTTGCCAAAAACGGAAGCGGAGGCAAACGCGCCTTAGAAAAATAATTTCCTGCTGATTTTTTGAATGGACATCTAATAAAATACATTTAGAGTGTCCCCAAAGTTTCATAGCATTTCGACAAGCCCTCTGTTTATTTTGACTTTCCGACGGTACGCGTGCAATTGCGTTATTGCCAAAAACGCAAGCGGAGGTAAACGGGCCTTAGGAAAATAATTTCCTGCTGATTTTTTCATGGACATCTCAAATAATACATTGAGAGTTTCCCCAAAGTTTCGTAGAGTTTCGACAAGCCCTCGGTTTATTTTGACTTTCTGACAATACGCGTGCAATTGCGTTTTTGCCAAAAACGGAAGCGGAGGCAAACGCGCATTAGGAAAATAATTTCATGCTGATTTTTTTCATGGACATCTCAAATAATACATTGACAGTGTCCCCAAAGTTTCATATCGTTTCGATAAACCCTCGGTTTAATTTGAATTTCCGACGGTACGCGTGCAATTGCGTTTTTGCCAAAAAAGGAAGCGGAGGCAAACGCGCCTTAGGTAAATAATTTCATGCTTATTTTTTGCATGGAAATATAAAATAATACATTGATAGTGTCCCCAAAGTTTCGTAGAGTTTCGACAAGCCCTCGGTTTATTTTGACTTAACGACGATACGCGTGCAATTGCGTTTTTGCCAAAAACGGAAGCAGAGGCAAACGCGCTTTAGGAAAATAATTTCTTGCTTATTTTTTGATGTACATCTCAAATAATACTTTGAGAGTGTCCCCAAAGTTTCATAGCGTTTTGACAAGCCCTCGGTTTTTTTTGAATTTCCGACGGTACGCGTGCAATTGCGTTTTTGCCAAAAACAGAAGCGGAGGCAAACGCGCCATAGAAAAATAATTTCCAGCTGATTTTTTGAATGGACATCTAATATAATACATTTAGAGTGTCCCCAAAGTTTTGTAGAGTTTTAACAAACCCTCGGTTTATTTTGACTTTCCGACGGTACGCGTGCGACTACGTTTTTGCCAAAAACGGAAGCAGAGGCAAACGCGCTTTAGGAAAATAATTTCCTGCTGATTTTTTTCATGTACATCTCAAATAATAATTTGAGAGTGTCCCAAAGTTTCATAGCGTTTTGACAAGCCCTCGGTTTTTTTTGAATTTCCGACGGTACGCATGCAATTGCGTTTTTGCCAAAAACGGAAGCGGAGGCAAACGCGCCTTAGAAAAATAATTTCCTGCTGATTTTTTGAATGGACATCTAATATAATACATTTAGAGTGTCCCCAAAGTTTCATAGCATTTCGACAAGCCCTCTGTTTATTTTGACTTTCCGACGGTACGCGTGCAATTGCGTTATTGCCAAAAACGCAAGCGGAGGTAAACGGGCCTTAGGAAAATAATTTCCTGCTGATTTTTTCATGGACATCTCAAATAATACATTGAGAGTTTCCCCAAAGTTTCGTAGAGTTTCGACAAGCCCTCGGTTTATTTTGACTTTCTGACAGTACGCGTGCAATTGCGTTTTTGCCAAAAAAGGAAGCGGAGGCAAACACGCCTTAGGTAAATAATTTCATGCTTATTTTTTGCATGGAAATCTAAAATAATACATTGATAGTGTCCCCAAAGTTTCGTAGAATTTCGACAAGCCCTCGGTTTATTTTGACTTACCGACGATACGCGTGCAATTGCGTTTTTGCTAAAAACGGAAGCAGAGGCAAACGCGCTTTAGGAAAATAATTTCCTGCTGATTTTTCGAATGGACATCTAATATAATACATTTAGAGTGTCCCCAAAGTTTCATAGCATTTCGACAAGCCCTCTTTTTATTTTGACTTTCCGACGGTACGCGTGCAATTGCGTTATTGCCAAAAATGCAAGCGGAGGCAAACGGGCCTTAGAAAAATAATTTCCTGCTGATTTTTTGAATGGACATCTAATATAATACATTTAGAGTGTCCCCAAAGTTTCATAGCATTTTGACAAGCCCTCTGTTTATTTTGACTTTCCGACGGTACGCGTGCAATTGCGTTATTGCCAAAAACGCAAGCGGAGGTAAACGGGCCTTAGGAAAATAATTTCCTGCTGATTTTTTTCATGGACATCTCAAATAATACATTGACAGTGTCCCCAAAGTTTCATAGCGTTTCGATAAGCCCTCAGTTTAATTTGAATTTCCGACGGTACGCGTGCAATTGCGTTTTTGCCAAAAAAGGAAGCGGAGGCAAACGCGCATTAGGTAAATAATTTCATGCTTCTTTTTTGCATGGTAATCTAAAATAATACATTGATAGTGTCCCCAAAGTTTCATAGAATTTCGACAAGCCCTCGGTTTATTTTGACTTACCGACGATACGCGTGCAATTGCGTTTTTGCCAAAAACGGAAGCAGAGGCAAACGCGCTTTAGGAAAATAATTTCCTGCTGATTTTTCGAATGGACATCTAATATAATACATTTAGAGTGTCCCCAAAGTTTCATAGCATTTCGACAAGCCCTCTTTTTATTTTGACTTTCCGACGGTACGCGTGCAATTGCGTTATTGCCAAGAATGCAAGCGGAGGCAAACGGGCCATAGAAAAATAATTTCCTGCTGATTTTTTGAATGGACATCTAATATAATACATTTAGAGTGTCCCCAAAGTTTCATAGCATTTCGACAAGCCCTCTGTTTATTTTGACTTTCCGACGGTACGCGTGCAATTGCGTTATTGCCAAAAACGCAAGCGGAGGTAAACGGGCCTTAGGAAAATAATTTCCTGCTGATTTTTTTCATGGACATCTCAAATAATACATTGACAGTGTCCCCAAAGTTTCATAGCGTTTCGATAAGCCCTCAGTTTAATTTGAATTTCCGACGGTACGCGTGCAATTGCGTTTTTGCCAAAAAAGGAAGCGGAGGCAAACGCGCATTAGGTAAATAATTTCATGCTTATTTTTTGCATGGAAATATAAAATAATACATTGATAGTGTCCCCAAAGTTTCGTAGAGTTTCGACAAGCCCTCGGTTTATTTTGACTTTCCGACGATACGCTTGCAATTGCGTTTTTGCCAAAAACGGAAGCAGAGGCAAACGCGCTTTAGGAAAATAATTTCCTGCTGATTTTTTCATGTACATCTCAAATAATACTTTGAGAGTGTCCCCAAAGTTTCATAGCGTTTTGACAAGCCCTCGGTTTTTTTTGAATTTCCGACGGTACGCATGCAATTGCGTTTTTGCCAAAAACGGAAGCGGAGGCAAACGCGCCTTAGAAAAATAATTTCCAGCTGATTTTTTGAATTGACATCTAATATAATACATTTAGAGTGTCCCCAAAGTTTTGTAGAGTTTCAACAAGCCCTCGGTTTATTTTGACTTTCCGACGGTACGCGTGCAACTTCGTTTTTGCCAAAAACGGAAGTGGAGGAAAACGCGCTTTAGGAAAATAATTTCCTGATGATTTTTTTCATGTACATCTCAAATAATACATTTAGAGTGTCCCCAAAGTTTCATAGTGTTTCGACAATCCCTCGGTTTATTTTGACTTTCCGACGGTACGAGTGCAATTGTGTTTTTGCCAAAAACGGAAGCGGAGGCAAACGCGCCTTAGAAAAATAATTTCCTGCTGATTTTTTGCATGGACATCTAAAATAATACATTGAGAGTGTCCCCAAAGTTTCATAGAGTTTCAACAAGCCCTCGGTTTATTTTGACTTTCCGACAGTACGCGTGCAACTGCGTTTTTGCCAAGAATTGAAGTGGAGGAAAACGCCCTTTAGGAAAATAATTTCCTGATGATTTTTTTCATGGACATCTAAAATAATACATTTAGAGTGTCCCCAAAGTTTCTTAGCATTTCTACAAGCCCTCTATTTATTTTGACTTTCCGACGGTACGCGTGCAATTGTGTTTTTGCCAAAAACGGATCGGAGGCAAAAGCGCATTAGGAAAATAATTTCTTGCTTATTTTTTGGATGGACATCTCAAATAATAAATTTAGAGTTTCCCCAAAGTTTCACAGTGTTTCGACAAGCCCTCTGTTTATTTTGACTTTTCGACGGTACGCGTGCAATTGTGTTTTTGCCAAAAACAGAAGCGGAGGCAAAAGCGCATTAGGAAAATAATTTCCTGCTGATTTTTTGCATGGAAATCTTAAATAATACATTTAGAGTTTCCCCAAAGTTTCACAGTGTTTCGACAAGCCCTCGGTTTATTTTGAATGTCCGACGGTACGCGTGCAATGGCGTTTTTGCCAAAAACAGAAGCGGAGGTAAATGCGCCTTAGGAAAATAATTTCCTGCTGATTTTTTCATGGACATCTAAAATAATACATTGAGAGTGTCCCCAAAGTTTCATAGAGTTTGGACAAGCCCTCGGTTTATTTTGACTTTTCGACGGTACGCGTGCAATTGCGTTTTTGCCAAAAACGGAAGTGGAGGTAAACGCGCCTTAGGAAAATATTTTCCTACTGATTTTTTTCATGGACATCTCAAATAATACATTGAGAGTGTACTCAAAGTTTCATAGAGTTTCGACAAGCCCTCGGTTTTTTTTTGACTTTTTGACAGTACGCGTGCAATTGCGTTTTTGCCAAATACGGAAGGGGAGGCAATAGCGCATTAGGAAAATAATTTCATGCTGATTTTTTCATGGACATGTCAAATAATACATTGACAGTGTCCCCAAAGATTCATAGCGTTTTGACAAGCCCCCGGTTTATTTTGAATTTCCGAAGTTACGCGTGCAATTGCGTTTTTGCCAAAAACGGAACCGGAGGCAAACGCGCCTTAGGTAAATAATTTCATGCTTATTTTTCTCATGGACATCTAAAATAAAACCCTGAGAGTGTACCTAAAGTTTCATAGAGTTTCGACAAACCCTCGGTATTATTTTGACTTTCCGACGGTACGCGTGCAACTACGTTTTTACCAAAAACGGAAGCAGAGGCAAACGCGCTTTAGGAAAATAATTTCCTGCTGATTTTTTGAATGGACATCTCAAATAATAATTTGAGAGTGTCCCAAAGTTTCATAGCGTTTTGACAAGCCCTCGGTTTTTTTTGAATTTCCGACGGTACGCATGCAATTGCGTTTTTGCCAAAAACGGAAGCGGAGGCAAACGCGCCTTAGAAAAATAATTTCCTGCTGATTTTTTGAATGGACATCTAATAAAATACATTTAGAGTGTCCCCAAAGTTTCATAGCATTTCGACAAGCCCTCTGTTTATTTTGACTTTCCGACGGTACGCGTGCAATTGCGTTATTGCCAAAAACGCAAGCGGAGGTAAACGGGCCTTAGGAAAATAATTTCCTGCTGATTTTTTCATGGACATCTCAAATAATACATTGAGAGTTTCCCCAAAGTTTCGTAGAGTTTCGACAAGCCCTCGGTTTATTTTGACTTTCTGACAATACGCGTGCAATTGCGTTTTTGCCAAAAACGGAAGCGGAGGCAAACGCGCATTAGGAAAATAATTTCATGCTGATTTTTTTCATGGACATCTCAAATAATACATTGACAGTGTCCCCAAAGTTTCATATCGTTTCGATAAACCCTCGGTTTAATTTGAATTTCCGACGGTACGCGTGCAATTGCGTTTTTGCCAAAAAAGGAAGCGGAGGCAAACGCGCCTTAGGTAAATAATTTCATGCTTATTTTTTGCATGGAAATATAAAATAATACATTGATAGTGTCCCCAAAGTTTCGTAGAGTTTCGACAAGCCCTCGGTTTATTTTGACTTAACGACGATACGCGTGCAATTGCGTTTTTGCCAAAAACGGAAGCAGAGGCAAACGCGCTTTAGGAAAATAATTTCTTGCTTATTTTTTGATGTACATCTCAAATAATACTTTGAGAGTGTCCCCAAAGTTTCATAGCGTTTTGACAAGCCCTCGGTTTTTTTTGAATTTCCGACGGTACGCGTGCAATTGCGTTTTTGCCAAAAACAGAAGCGGAGGCAAACGCGCCATAGAAAAATAATTTCCAGCTGATTTTTTGAATGGACATCTAATATAATACATTTAGAGTGTCCCCAAAGTTTTGTAGAGTTTTAACAAACCCTCGGTTTATTTTGACTTTCCGACGGTACGCGTGCGACTACGTTTTTGCCAAAAACGGAAGCAGAGGCAAACGCGCTTTAGGAAAATAATTTCCTGCTGATTTTTTTCATGTACATCTCAAATAATAATTTGAGAGTGTCCCAAAGTTTCATAGCGTTTTGACAAGCCCTCGGTTTTTTTTGAATTTCCGACGGTACGCATGCAATTGCGTTTTTGCCAAAAACGGAAGCGGAGGCAAACGCGCCTTAGAAAAATAATTTCCTGCTGATTTTTTGAATGGACATCTAATATAATACATTTAGAGTGTCCCCAAAGTTTCATAGCATTTCGACAAGCCCTCTGTTTATTTTGACTTTCCGACGGTACGCGTGCAATTGCGTTATTGCCAAAAACGCAAGCGGAGGTAAACGGGCCTTAGGAAAATAATTTCCTGCTGATTTTTTCATGGACATCTCAAATAATACATTGAGAGTTTCCCCAAAGTTTCGTAGAGTTTCGACAAGCCCTCGGTTTATTTTGACTTTCTGACAGTACGCGTGCAATTGCGTTTTTGCCAAAAAAGGAAGCGGAGGCAAACACGCCTTAGGTAAATAATTTCATGCTTATTTTTTGCATGGAAATCTAAAATAATACATTGATAGTGTCCCCAAAGTTTCGTAGAATTTCGACAAGCCCTCGGTTTATTTTGACTTACCGACGATACGCGTGCAATTGCGTTTTTGCCAAAAACGGAAGCAGAGGCAAACGCGCTTTAGGAAAATAATTTCCTGCTGATTTTTCGAATGGACATCTAATATAATACATTTAGAGTGTCCCCAAAGTTTCATAGCATTTCGACAAGCCCTCTTTTTATTTTGACTTTCCGACGGTACGCGTGCAATTGCGTTATTGCCAAAAATGCAAGCGGAGGCAAACGGGCCTTAGAAAAATAATTTCCTGCTGATTTTTTGAATGGACATCTAATATAATACATTTAGAGTGTCCCCAAAGTTTCATAGCATTTTGACAAGCCCTCTGTTTATTTTGACTTTCCGACGGTACGCGTGCAATTGCGTTATTGCCAAAAACGCAAGCGGAGGTAAACGGGCCTTAGGAAAATAATTTCCTGCTGATTTTTTTCATGGACATCTCAAATAATACATTGACAGTGTCCCCAAAGTTTCATAGCGTTTCGATAAGCCCTCAGTTTAATTTGAATTTCCGACGGTACGCGTGCAATTGCGTTTTTGCCAAAAAAGGAAGCGGAGGCAAACGCGCATTAGGTAAATAATTTCATGCTTCTTTTTTGCATGGTAATCTAAAATAATACATTGATAGTGTCCCCAAAGTTTCATAGAATTTCGACAAGCCCTCGGTTTATTTTGACTTACCGACGATACGCGTGCAATTGCGTTTTTGCCAAAAACGGAAGCAGAGGCAAACGCGCTTTAGGAAAATAATTTCCTGCTGATTTTTCGAATGGACATCTAATATAATACATTTAGAGTGTCCCCAAAGTTTCATAGCATTTCGACAAGCCCTCTTTTTATTTTGACTTTCCGACGGTACGCGTGCAATTGCGTTATTGCCAAGAATGCAAGCGGAGGCAAACGGGCCATAGAAAAATAATTTCCTGCTGATTTTTTGAATGGACATCTAATATAATACATTTAGAGTGTCCCCAAAGTTTCATAGCATTTCGACAAGCCCTCTGTTTATTTTGACTTTCCGACGGTACGCGTGCAATTGCGTTATTGCCAAAAACGCAAGCGGAGGTAAACGGGCCTTAGGAAAATAATTTCCTGCTGATTTTTTTCATGGACATCTCAAATAATACATTGACAGTGTCCCCAAAGTTTCATAGCGTTTCGATAAGCCCTCAGTTTAATTTGAATTTCCGACGGTACGCGTGCAATTGCGTTTTTGCCAAAAAAGGAAGCGGAGGCAAACGCGCATTAGGTAAATAATTTCATGCTTATTTTTTGCATGGAAATATAAAATAATACATTGATAGTGTCCCCAAAGTTTCGTAGAGTTTCGACAAGCCCTCGGTTTATTTTGACTTTCCGACGATACGCTTGCAATTGCGTTTTTGCCAAAAACGGAAGCAGAGGCAAACGCGCTTTAGGAAAATAATTTCCTGCTGATTTTTTCATGTACATCTCAAATAATACTTTGAGAGTGTCCCCAAAGTTTCATAGCGTTTTGACAAGCCCTCGGTTTTTTTTGAATTTCCGACGGTACGCATGCAATTGCGTTTTTGCCAAAAACGGAAGCGGAGGCAAACGCGCCTTAGAAAAATAATTTCCAGCTGATTTTTTGAATTGACATCTAATATAATACATTTAGAGTGTCCCCAAAGTTTTGTAGAGTTTCAACAAGCCCTCGGTTTATTTTGACTTTCCGACGGTACGCGTGCAACTTCGTTTTTGCCAAAAACGGAAGTGGAGGAAAACGCGCTTTAGGAAAATAATTTCCTGATGATTTTTTTCATGTACATCTCAAATAATACATTTAGAGTGTCCCCAAAGTTTCATAGTGTTTCGACAATCCCTCGGTTTATTTTGACTTTCCGACGGTACGAGTGCAATTGTGTTTTTGCCAAAAACGGAAGCGGAGGCAAACGCGCCTTAGAAAAATAATTTCCTGCTGATTTTTTGCATGGACATCTAAAATAATACATTGAGAGTGTCCCCAAAGTTTCATAGAGTTTCAACAAGCCCTCGGTTTATTTTGACTTTCCGACAGTACGCGTGCAACTGCGTTTTTGCCAAGAATTGAAGTGGAGGAAAACGCGCTTTAGGAAAATAATTTCCTGATGATTTTTTTCATGGACATCTAAAATAATACATTTAGAGTGTCCCCAAAGTTTCTTAGCATTTCTACAAGCCCTCTATTTATTTTGACTTTCCGACGGTACGCGTGCAATTGTGTTTTTGCCAAAAACGGATCGGAGGCAAAAGCGCATTAGGAAAATAATTTCTTGCTTATTTTTTGGATGGACATCTCAAATAATAAATTTAGAGTTTCCCCAAAGTTTCACAGTGTTTCGACAAGCCCTCTGTTTATTTTGACTTTTCGACGGTACGCGTGCAATTGTGTTTTTGCCAAAAACAGAAGCGGAGGCAAAAGCGCATTAGGAAAATAATTTCCTGCTGATTTTTTGCATGGAAATCTTAAATAATACATTTAGAGTTTCCCCAAAGTTTCACAGTGTTTCGACAAGCCCTCGGTTTATTTTGAATGTCCGACGGTACGCGTGCAATGGCGTTTTTGCCAAAAACAGAAGCGGAGGTAAATGCGCCTTAGGAAAATAATTTCCTGCTGATTTTTTCATGGACATCTAAAATAATACATTGAGAGTGTCCCCAAAGTTTCATAGAGTTTGGACAAGCCCTCGGTTTATTTTGACTTTTCGACGGTACGCGTGCAATTGCGTTTTTGCCAAAAACGGAAGCGGAGGCAAACGCGCCTTAGGAAAATATTTTCCTACTGATTTTTTTCATGGACATCTCAAATAATACATTGAGAGTGTACTCAAAGTTTCATAGAGTTTCGACAAGCCCTCGGTTTTTTTTTGACTTTTTGATAGTACGCGTGCAATTGCGTTTTTGCCAAATACGGAAGGGGAGGCAAACACGCATTAGGAAAATAATTTCATGCTGATTTTTTCATGGACATCTCAAATAATACATTGACAGTGTCCCCAAAGATTCATAGCGTTTTGACAAGCCCCCGGTTTATTTTGAATTTCAGAAGGTACGCGTGCAATTGCATTTTTGGCAAAAACGGAAGCGGAGGCAAACGCGCCTTAGGTAAATAATTTCATGCTTATTTTTTTCATGGACATCTATAATAAAACACTGAGAGTGTACCTAAAGTTTCGTAGAGTTTCGACAAACCCTCGGTTTATTTTGACTTTCCGACGGTTCGCGTGCAACTACGTTTTTGCCAAAAACGAAAGCAGAGGCAAACGCGCTTTAGGAAAATAATTTCCTGCTGATTTTTTTCATGTACATCTCAAATAATAATTTGAGAGTGTCCAAAAGTTTCATAGCGTTTTGACAAGCCCTCGATTTTTTTTGAATTTCCGACGGTACGCATGCAATTGCGTTTTTGCCAAAAACAGAAGCGGAGGCAAACGCGCCTAAGAAAAATAATTTCCAGCTGATTTTTTGAATGGACATCTAATATGATACATTTAGAGTGTCCCCAAAGTTTTGTAGAGTTTTAACAAACCCTCGGTTTATTTTGACTTTCCGACGGTACGCGTGCAACTACGTTTTTGCCAAAAACGGAAGCAGAGGCAAACGCGCTTTAGGAAAATAATTTCCTGCTGATTTTTTTCATGTACATCTCAAATAATAATTTGAGAGTGTCCCAAAGTTTCATAGCGTTTTGTCAAGCCCTCGGTTTTTTTTGAATTTCCGACGGTACGCATGCAATTGCGTTTTTGCCAAAAACGGAAGCGGAGGCAAACGCGCCTTAGAAAAATAATTTCCTGCTGATTTTTTGAATGGACATCTAATATAATACATTTAGAGTGTCCCCAAAGTTTCATAGCATTTCGACAAGCCCTCTGTTTATTTTGACTTTCCGACGGTACGCGTGCAATTGCGTTATTGCCAAAAACGCAAGCGGAGGTAAACGGGCCTTAGGAAAATAATTTCCTGCTGATTTTTTCATGGACATCTCAAATAATACATTGAGAGTTTCCCCAAAGTTTCGTAGAGTTTCGACAAGCCCTCGGTTTATTTTGACTTTCTGACAGTACGCGTGCAATTGCGTTTTTGCCAAAAACGGAAGCGGAGGCAAACGCGCATTAGGAAAATAATTTCATGCTGATTTTTTTCATGGACATCTCAAATAATACATTGACAGTGTCCCCAATGTTTCATAGCGTTTCGATAAGCCCTCGGTTTAATTTGAATTTCCGACAGTACAAGTGCAATTGCGTTTTTGCCAAAAAAGGAAGCGGAGGCAAACACGCCTTAGGTAAATAATTTCATGCTTATTTTTTGCATGGAAATCTAAAATAATACATTGATAGTGTCCCCAAAGTTTCGTAGAGTTTCGACAAGCCCTCGGTTTATTTTGACTTACCGACGATACGCGTGGAATTGCGTTTTTGCCAAAAACGGAAGCAGAGGCAAACGCGCTTTAGGAAAATAATTTCCTACTTATTTTTTCATGTACATCTCAAATAATACTTTGAGAGTGTCCCCAAAGTTTCATAGCGTTTTGACAAGCCCTCGGTTTTTTTTGAATTTCCGACGGTACGCGTGCAATTGCGTTTTTGCCAAAAACGGAAGCGGAGGCAAACGCGCCTTAGAAAAATAATTTCCAGCTGATTTTTTTAATGGATACCTAATATAATACATTTAGAGTGTCCCCAAAGTTTTGTAGAGTTTCAACAAGCCCTCGGTTTATTTTGACTTTCCGACGGTACGCGTGCAACTTCGTTTTTGCCAAAAACGGAAGTGGAGGAAAACGCGCTTTAGGAAAATAATTTCCTGATGATTTTTTTCATGTACATCTCAAATAATACATTTAGAGTGTCCCCAAAGTTTCATAGTGTTTCGACAATCCCTCGGTTTATTTTGACTTTCCGACGGTACGAGTGCAATTGTGTTTTTGCCAAACAAGGAAGCGGAGGCAAACGCGCCTTAGAAAAATAATTTCCTGCTGATTTTTTGCATGGACATCTAAAATAATACATTGAGAGTGTCCCCAAAGTTTCGTAGAGTTTCAACAAGCCCTCGGTTTATTTTGACTTTCCGACGGTACGCGTGCAACTGCGTTTTTGCCAAAAATTTAAGTGGAGGGAAACGCGCTTTAGGAAAATAATTTCCTGATGATTTTTTTCATGGACATCTAAAATAATACATTTAGAGTTTCCCCAAAGTTTCGTAGAGTTTCGACAAGCCCTCAGTTTATTTTGACTTTCTGACAATACGCGTGCAATTGCGTTTTTGCCAAAAACGGAAGCGGAGGCAAACGCGCATTAGGAAAATAATTTCATGCTGATTTTTTTCATGGACATCTCAAATAATACATTGACAGTGTCCCCAAAGTTTCATAGCGTTTCGATAAGCCCTCGGTTTAATTTGAATTTCCGACGGTACAAGTGCAATTGCGTTTTTGCCAAAAAAGGAAGCGGAGGCAAACACGCCTTAGGTAAATAATTTCATGCTTATTTTTTGCATGTAAATCTAAAATAATACATTGATAGTGTCCCCAAAGTTTCGTAGAGTTTCGACAAGCCCTCGGTTTATTTTGACTTACCGACGATACGCGTGCAATTGCGTTTTTTCCAAAAACGGAAGCAGAGGCAAACGCGCTTTAGGAAAATAATTTCCTGCTGATTTTTTCATGTACATCTCAAATAATACTTTGAGAGTGTCCCCAAAGTTTCATAGCGTTTTGACAAGCCCTCGGTTTTTTTTGAATTTCCGACGGTACGCGTGCAATTGCGTTTTTGCCAAAAACGGAAGCGGAGGCAAACGCGCCTTAGAAAAATAATTTCCAGCTGATTTTTTGAATGGATACCTAATATAATACATTTAGAGTGTCCCCAAAGTTTTGTAGAGTTTCAACAAGCCCTCGGTTTATTTTGACTTTCCGACGGTACGCGTGCAACTTCGTTTTTGCCAAAAACGGAAGTGGAGGAAAACGCGCTTTAGGAAAATAATTTCCTGATGATTTTTTTCATGTACATCTCAAACAATACATTTAGAGTGTCCCCAAAGTTTCATAGTGTTTCGACAATCCCTCGGTTTATTTTGACTTTCCGACGGTACGAGTGCAATTGTGTTTTTGCCAAACAAGGAAGCGGAGGCAAACGCGCCTTAGAAAAATAATTTCCTGCTGATTTTTTGCATGGACATCTAAAATAATACATTGAGAGTGTCCCCAAAGTTTCGTAGAGTTTCAACAAGCCCTGGTTTATTTTGACTTTCCGACGGTACGCGTGTAACTGCGTTTTTGGCAAAAATTGAAGTGGAGGGGAACGCGCTTTAGGAAAATAATTTCCTGATGATTTTTTTCATGGACATCTAAAATAATACATTTAGAGTGTCCCCAAAGTTGCTTAGCGTTTCGACAAGCCCTCTATTTATTTTGACTTTCCGACGGTACGCGTGCATTTGTGTTTTTGCCAAAAACGGAAGCGGAGGCAAAAGCGCATTAGGAAAATAATTTCCTGCTTATTTTTTGCATGGACATCTCAAATAATACATTTAGAGTTTCCCCAAAGTTTCACAGTGTTTCAACAAGCCCTCTGTTTATTTCGACTTTCCGACGGTACGCGTGCAATTGTGTTTTTGCCAAAAATGGAAGCGGAGGCAAAAGCGCATTAGGAAAATAATTTCCTGCTGATTTTTTGCATGGAAATCTCAAATAATACATTTAGAGCTTCCCCAAAGTTTCACAGTGTTTCGACAAGCCCTCGGTTTATTTTGAATGTCCGACGGTACGCGTGCAATTGCGTTTTTGCCAAAAACCGAAGCGGAGGTAAACGCGCCTTAGGAAAATAATTTCCTGCTGATTTTTTCATGGACATCTAAAATAATACATTGAGAGTGTCCCCAAAGTTTCATAGAGTTTGGACAAGCCCTCGGTTTATTTTGACTTTTCGACGGTACGCGTGCAATTGCGTTTTTGCCAAAAATGGAAGCGGAGGCAAACACGCCTTAGGTAAATAATTTCTTGTTGATTTTTTGCATGGACATCTCAAATAATACATTGAGAGTGTCCCCAAAGTTTCGTAGAGTTTCGACAAGCCCTCGGTTTATTTTGACTTTCCGATGATACGCGTGCAATTGCGTTTTTGCCAAAAACGGAAGCGGAGGTAAACGCGCCTTAGGAAAATATTTTCCTACTGATTTTTTTCATGGACATCTCAAATAATACATTGAGAGTGTACACAAAGTTTCAAAGAGTTTCGACAAGCCCTCGGTTATTTTTTTGACTTTTTGACAATACGCGTGCAATTGCGTTTTTGCGAAATACGGAAGGGGAGGCAAACGCGCATTAGGAAAATAATTTCATGCTGATTTTTTTCATGGACATCTCAAATAATACATTGACAGTGTCCCCAAAGATTCATAGAGTTTTGACAAGCCCCCGGTTTATTTTGAATTTCCGAAGGTACGCGTGCAATTGCGTTTTTGCCAAAAACGGAAGCGGAGGCAAACGCGCCTTAGGTAAATAATTTCATGCTTATTTTTTTCATGGACATCTAAAATAATACATTGATAGTGTCCCCAAAGTTTCGTAGAGTTTCGACAAGCCCTCGGTTTAGTTTGACTTTCCGACGATACGTGTGCAATTGTGTTTTTGCCAAAAACGGAAGCAGAGGCAAACGCGCTTTAGGAAAATAATTTCCTGCTGATTTTTTCATGTACATCTCAAATAATACTTTGAGAGTTTCCCCAAAGTTTCATAGCATTTTGACAAGCCCTCGGTTTTTTTTGAATTTCCGACGGTACGTCTGCAATTGCGTTTTTGCCAAAAACGGAAGCGGAGGCAAACGCGCCTTAGAAAAATAATTTCCAGCTGATTTTTTTAATGGACATGTAATATAATACATTTAGAGTGTCCCCAAAGTTTTGTAGAGTTTCAACAAACCCCCGGTTTATTTTGACTTTCCGACGGTACGCGTGCAACTACGTTTTTGCCAAAAACGGAAGTAGAGGCAAACGCGCTTTAGGAAAATAATTTCCTGCTGATTTTTTTCATGTACATCTCAAATAATAATTTTACAGTGTCCCAAAGTTTCATAGCATTTTGACAAGCCCTCGGTTTATTTTGACTTTCTGACAGTACGCATGTAATTGCGTTTTTGCCAAAAATGGAAGCGGAGGCAAATGCGTCTTAGGAAAATAATTTCATGCTGATTTTTTTCATGGACATCTCAAATAATACATTAACAGTGTCTCCAAAGTTTCATAGCATTTCGACAAGCCCTCGGTTTAATTTGACTTTCCGACAAAACGCGTGCAATTGCGTTTTTGCCAAAAACGCAAGCGGAGGTAAACGGGCCTTAGGTAAATAATTTCATGCTTATTTTTTGCATGGAAATCTAAAATAATACATTGATAGTGTCCCCAAAGTTTCGTAGAGTTTCGACAAGACCTCGGTTTATTTTGACTTTCCGACGATACGCGTGCAATTGCGTTTTTGCCAAAAACGGAAGCAGAGGCAAACGCGCATTAGGAAAATAATTTCATGGTGATTTTTTCATGTACATCTCAAATAATACATTGACAGTGTCCCCAAAGTTTTATAGCGTTTCGATAAGCCCTCGGTTTTTTTTGAATTTCCGACGGTACGCGTGCAATTGCGTTTTTGCCAAAAAAGGAAGCGGAGGCAAACGCGCCTTAGAAAAATAATTTCTAGCTGATTTTTAGAGTGGAAATCTAATATAATACATTTAGAGTGTCCCCAAAGTTTTGTAGAGTTTCGACAAGCCCTCGGTTTATTTTGACTTTCCGACGGTACGCGTGCAACTTCGTTTTTGCCAAAAACGGAAGTGGAGGAAAACGCTCTTTAGGAAAATAATTTCCTGATGATTTTTTTCATGTACATCTCAAATAATACATTTAGAGTGTCCCCAAAGTTTCATAGTGTTTCGACAATCCCTCCGTTTATTTTGACTTTCCGACGGTACGAGTGCAATTGTGTTTTTGCCAAAAACGGAAGCGGAGGCAAACGCGCCTTATAAAAATAATTTCCTGCTGATTTTTTGCATGGA
This sequence comes from Vicia faba, assembly GCA_948472305.1. Lineage (NCBI taxonomy): Eukaryota > Viridiplantae > Streptophyta > Magnoliopsida > Fabales > Fabaceae > Vicia > Vicia faba. The sequence goes on from OX451735.1 coordinate 1,219,352,950, forward strand.
CATCTAAAATAATACATTGAGAGTGTCCCCAAAGTTTCGTAGAGTTTCAACAAGCCCTCGGTTTATTTTGACTTTCCGACGGTACGCGTGCAACTGCGTTTTTGCCAAAAATTGAAGTGGAGGAAAACGCGCTTTAGGAAAATATTTTCCTGATGATTTTTTTCATGAACATCTAAAATAATACATTTAGAGTGTCCCCAAAGTTTCTTAGCGTTTCGACAAGCCCTCTATTTATTTTGACTTTCCGACGGTACGCGTGCAATTGCGTTTTTGCCAAAAACGGAAGCGGAGGCAAAAGCGCATTAGGAAAATAATTTCCTGCTTATTTTTTGCATGGACATCTCAAATAATACATTTAGAGTTTCCCCAAAGTTTCACAGTGTTTCGACAAGCCCTCGGTTTATTTTGAATGTCCGACGGTACGCGTGCAATTGCGTTTTTGCCAAAAACGGAAGCGGAGGTAAACGCGCCTTAGGTAAATAATTTCCTGCTGATTTTTTTCATGGACATCTCAAATAATACATTGAGAGTGTCCCCAATGTTTCGTAGAGTTTCGACAAGCCCTCGGTTTATTTTGACTTTCTGACGATACGCGTGCAATTGCGTTTTTGCCAAAAACGGAAGCGGAGGTAAACGCGCCTTAGGAAAATATTTTCATGCTTATTTTTTTCATGGACATCTCAAATAATACATTGACAGTGTCCCCAAAGATTCATAGCGTTTTGACAAGCCCCCGGTTTATTTTGAATTTCCGAAGGTACGCGTGCAATTGCGTTTTTGCCAAAAACGGAAGCCGAGGCAAACGCGCCTTAGGTAAATAATTTCATGCTTATTTTTTTCATGGACATCTTAAATAATACATTGATAGTGTCCTCAAAGTTTCGTAGAGTTTCGACAAGCCCTCGGTTTATTTTGACTTTCCGACGATACGTGTGCAATTGCGTTTTTGCCAAAAACGGAAGCAGAGGCAAACGCGCTTTAGGAAAATAATATCCTGCTGATTTTTTCATGTACATCTCAAATAATACTTTGAGAGTGTCCCCAAAGTTTCATAGCATTGTGACAAGCCCTCGGTTTTTTTTGAATTTCCGACGGTACGCCTGCAATTGCGTTTTTGCCAAAAACGGAAGCGGAGGCAAACGCGCCTTAGAAAAATAATTTCCAGCATATTTTTTTAATGGACATGTAATATAATACATTTAGAGTGTCCCCAAAGTTTTGTAGAGTTTCAACAAACCCTCGGTTTATTTTGACTTTCCGACGGTACGCGTGCAACTACGTTTTTGCCAAAAATGGAAGCAGAGGCAAACGCGCTTTAGGAAAATAATTTCCTGATGATTTTTTTCATGTACATCTCAAATAATAATTTGAGAGTGTCCCAAAGTTTCATAGCATTTTGACAAGCCCTCGGTTTATTTTGACTTTCTAAAAGTACGCATGCAATTGCGTTTTTGCCAAAAATGGAAGCGGAGGCAAATGCGTCTTAGGAAAATAATTTCATGCTGATTTTTTTCATGGACATCTCAAATAATACATTAACAGTGTCCCCAAAGTTTCATAGCATTTCGACAAGCCCTCGGTTTAATTTGACTTTCCGACGGTACGCGTGCAATTGCATTTTTGCCAAAAACGCAAGCGGAGGTAAACGGGCCTTAGGTAAATAATTTCATGCTTATTTTTTGCATGGAAATCTAAAATAATACATTGATAGTGTCCCCAAAGTTTCGTAGAGTTTCGACAAGACCTCGGTTTATTTTGACTTTCCGACGATACGCGTGCAATTGCGTTTTTGCCAAAAACGGAAGCAGAGGCAAACGCGCATTAGGAAAATAATCTCATGGTGATTTTTTCATGTACATCTCAAATAATACATTGACAGTGTCCCAAAAGTTTTATAGCGTTTCGATAAGCCCTCGGTTTTTTTTGAATTTCCGACGGTACGCGTGCAATTGCGTTTTTGCCAAAAAAGGAAGCGGAGGCAAACGCGCCTTAGAAAAATAATTTCCAGCTGATTTTTTGAATGGACATCTAATATAATACATTTAGAGTGTCCCCAAAGTTTTGTAGAGTTTCGACAAGCCCTCGGTTTATTTTGACTTTCCGACGGTACGCGTGCAACTTCGTTTTTGCCAAAAACGGAAGTGGAGGAAAACGCGCTTTAGGAAAATAATTTCCTGATGATTTTTTTCATGTACATCTCAAATAATACATTTAGAGTGTCCCCAAAGTTTCATAGTGTTTCGACAATCCCTCCGTTTATTTTGACTTTCCGACGGTACGAGTGCAATTGTGTTTTTGCCAAAAACGGAAGCGGAGGCAAACGCGCCTTAGAAAAATAATTTCCTGCTGATTTTTTGCATGGACATCTAAAATAATACATTGAGAGTGTCCCCAAAGTTTCGTAGAGTTTCAACAAGCCCTCGGTTTATTTTGACTTTCCGACGGTACGCGTGCAACTGCGTTTTTGCCAAAAATTGAAGTGGAGGAAAACGCGCTTTAGGAAAATAATTTCCTGATGATTTTTTTCATGAACATCTAAAATAATACATTTAGAGTGTCCCCAAAGTTTCTTAGCGTTTCGACAAGCCCTCTATTTATTTTGACTTTCCGACGGTACGCGTGCAATTGTGTTTTTGCCAAAAACGAAGCGGAGGCAAAAGCGCATTAGGAAAATAATTTCCTGCTTATTTTTTGCATGGACATCTCAAATAATACATTTAGAGTTTCCCCAAAGTTTCATAGTGTTTCGACAAGCCCTCGGTTTCTTTTGAATGTCCGACGGTACGCGTGCAATTGCGTTTTTGCCAAAAACGGAAGCGGAGGTAAACGCGCCTTAGGTAAATAATTTCATGCTGATTTTTTTCATGGACATCTCAAATAATACATTGACAGTGTCCCCAAAGATTCATAGCGTTTTGACAAGCCCCCGGTTTATTTTGAATTTCCGAAGGTACGCGTGCAATTGCGTTTTTGCCAAAAACGGAAGCGGAGGCAAACGCGCCTTAGGTAAATAATTTCATGCTTATTTTTTTCATGGACATCTAAAATAATACATTGATAGTGTCCCCAAAGTTTCGTAGAGTTTCGACAAGCCCTCGGTTTATTTTGACTTTCCGACGATACGTGTGCAATTGCGTTTTTGCCAAAAACGGAAGCAGAGGCAAACGCGCTTTAGGAAAATAATTTCCTGCTGATTTTTTCATGTACATCTCAAATAATACTTTGAGAGTGTCCCCAAAGTTTCATAGAATTGTGACAAGCCCTCGGTTTTTTTTGAATTTCCGACGGTACGCCTGCAATTGCGTTTTTGCCAAAAACAGAAGCGGAGGCAAACGCGCCTTAGAAAAATAATTTCCAGCTTATTTTTTTAATGGACATATAATATAATACATTTAGAGTGTCCCCAAAGTTTTGTAGAGTTTCAACAAACCCTCGGTTTATTTTGACTTTCCGACGGTACGCGTGCAACTACGTTTTTGCCAAAAACGGAAGCAGAGGCAAACGCGCTTTAGGAAAATAATTTCCTGCTGATTTTTTTCATGTACATCTCAAATAATAATTTGAGAGTGTCCCAAAGTTTCATAGCATTTTGACAAGCCCTCGGTTTATTTTGACTTTCTGACAGTACGCATGCAATTGCGTTTTTGCCAAAAATGGAAGCAGAGGCAAATGCGTCTTAGGAAAATAATTTCATGCTGATTTTTTTCATGGACATCTCAAATAATACATTAACAGTGTCCCCAAAGTTTCATAGCATTTCGACAAGCCCTCGGTTTAATTTGACTTTCCGACGGTACGCGTGCAATTGCATTTTTGCCAAAAACGCAAGCGGAGGTAAACGGGCCTTAGGTAAATAATTTCATGCTTATTTTTTGCATGGAAATCTAAAATAATACATTGATAGTGTCCCCAAAGTTTCGTAGAGTTTCGACAAGACCTCGGTTTATTTTGACTTTCCGACGATACGCGTGAAATTGCGTTTTTGCCAAAAACGGAAGCAGAGGCAAACGCGCTTTAGGAAAATAATTTCATGGTGATTTTTTCATGTACATCTCAAATAATACATTGACAGTGTCCCCAAAGTTTTATAGCGTTTCGATAAGCCCTCGGTTTTTTTTGAATTTCCGACGGTACGCGTGCAATTGCGTTTTTGCCAAAAAAGGAAGCGGAGGCAAACGCGCCTTAGAAAAATAATTTCCAGCTGATTTTTTGAATGGACATCTAATATAATACATTTAGAGTGTCCCCAAAGTTTTGTAGAGTTTCGACAAGCCCTCGGTTTATTTTGACTTTCCGACGGTACGCGTGCAACTTCGTTTTTGCCAAAAACGGAAGTGGAGGAAAACGCGCTTTAGGAAAATAATTTCCTGATGATTTTTTTCATGTACATCTCAAATAATAAATTTAGAGTGTCCCCAAAGTTTCATAGTGTTTCGACAATCCCTCCGTTTATTTTGACTTTCCGACGGTACGAGTGCAATTGTGTTTTTGCCAAAAACGGAAGCGGAGGCAAACGCGCCTTAGAAAAATAATTTCCTGCTGATTTTTTGCATGGACATCTAAAATAATACATTGAGAGTGTCCCCAAAGTTTCGTAGAGTTTCAACAAGCCCTCGGTTTACTTTGACTTTCCGACGGTACGCGTGCAACTGCGTTTTTGCCAAAAATTGAAGTGGAGGAAAACGCGCTTTAGGAAAATAATTTCCTGATGATTTTTTTCATGAACATCTAAAATAATACATTTAGAGTGTCCCCAAAGTTTCTTAGCGTTTCGACAAGCCCTCTATTTATTTTGACTTTCCGACGGTACGCGTGCAATTGTGTTTTTGCCAAAAACGGAAGAGGAGGCAAAAGCGCATTAGGAAAATAATTTCCTGCTTATTTTTTGCATGGACATCTCAAATAATACATTTAGAGTTTCCCCAAAGTTTCACAGTGTTTCGACAAGCCCTCGGTTTATTTTGAATGTCCGACGGTATGCGTGCAATTGCGTTTTTGCCAAAAACGGAAGCGGAGGTAAACGCGCCTTAGGTAAATAATTTCCTGCTGATTTTTTTCATGGACATCTCAAATAATACATTGAGAGTGTCCCCAATGTTTCGTAGAGTTTCGACAAGCCCTCGGTTTATTTTGACTTTCCGACGATACGCGTGCAATTGCATTTTTGCCAAAAACGGAAGCGGAGGTAAACGCGCCTTAGGAAAATAATTTCCTGCTGATTTTTTTCATGGACATCTCAAATAATACATTGAGAGTGTCCCCAAAGTTTCGTAGAGTTTCGACAAGCCCTCGGTTTATTTTGACTTTCTGACGATACGCGTGCAATTGCGTTTTTGCCAAAAACGGAAGCGGAGGTAAACTCGCCTTAGGAAAATAATTTCCTGCTGATTTTTTTCATGGACATATCAAATAATACATTGAGAGTGTCCCCAATGTTTCGTAGAGTTTCGACTAACCCTCGGTTTATTTTGACTTTTTGACAGTACGCGTGCAATTGTATTTTTGCCAAAAACGGAAGGGGAGGCAAACGCGCATTAGGAAAATAATTTCATGCTGATTTTTTTCACGGACATCTCAAATAATACATTGACAGTGTCCCCAAAGTTTCATAGCGTTTCGACAAGCCCTCGGTTTATTTTGAATTTCTGACGGTACGCGTGCAATTGCGTTTTTGCCAAAAACAGAAGCGGAGGCAAACGCGCTTTAGGAAAATAATTTCCTGCTGATTTTTTTCATGTACATCTCAAATAATAATTTGAGAGTGTCCCAATGTTTCATAGCGTTTTGACAAGCCCTCGGTTTTTTTTGAATTTCCGACGGTACGCATGCAATTGCGTTTTTGCCAAAAACGGAAGCGGAGGCAAACGCGCCTTAGAAAAATAATTTCCTGCTGATTTTTTGAATGGACATCTAATATAATACATTTAGAGTGTCCCCAAAGTTTCATAGCATTTCGACAAGCCCTCTGTTTATTTTGACTTTCCGACGGTACGCGTGCAATTGCGTTATTGCCAAAAACGCAAGCGGAGGTAAACGGGCCTTAGGAAAATAATTTCCTGCTGATTTTTTTCATGGACATCTCAAATAATACATTGAGAGTTTCCCCAAAGTTTCGTAGAGTTTCGACAAGCCCTCGGTTTATTTTGACTTTCTGACAGTACGCATGCAATTGCGTTTTTGCCAAAAACGGAAGCAGAGGCAAACGCGCATTAGGAAAATAATTTCATGCTGATTTTTTTCATGGACATCTCAAATAATACATTGACAGTGTCCCCAAAGTTTCATAGCGTTTCGATAAGCCCTCGGTTTAATTTGAATTTCCGACGGTACGCGTGCAATTGCGTTTTTGCCATAAAAGGAAGCGGAGGCAAACGCGCCTTAGGTAAATAATTTCACGCTTATTTTTTGCATGGAAATCTAAAATAATACATTGATAGTGTCCCCAAAGTTTCGTAGAGTTTCGACAAGCCCTCGGTTTATTTTGACTTTCCGACGATACGCGTGCAATTGCGTTTTTGCCATAAACGGAAGCAGAGGCAAACGCGCTTTAGGAAAATAATTTCATGCTGATTTTTTCATGTACATCTCAAATAATACTTTGAGAGTGTCCCAAAAGTTTCATAGCGTTTTGACAAGCCCTCGGTTTTTTTTGAATTTCCGACGGTACGCATGCAATTGCGTTTTTGCCAAAAACGGAAGCGGAGGGAAACGCGCCTTAGAAAAATAATTTCCAGCTGATTTTTTGAATGGTTACCTAATATAATACATTTAGAGTATCCCCAAAGTTTTGTAGAGTTTCAACAAGCCCTCGGTTTATTTTGACTTTCCGACGGTACGCGTGCAACTTCGTTTTTGCCAAAAACGGAAGTGGAGGAAAACGCGCTTTAGGAAAATAATTTCCTGATGATTTTTTTCATGTACATCTCAAATAATAAATTTAGAGTGTCCCCAAAGTTTCATAGTGTTTCGACAATCCCTCCGTTTATTTTGACTTTCCGACGGTACGAGTGCAATTGTGTTTTTGCCAAAAACGGAAGCGGAGGCAAACGCGCCTTAGAAAAATAATTTCCTGCTGATTTTTTGCATGGACATCTAAAATAATACATTGAGAGTGTCCCCAAAGTTTCGTAGAGTTTCAACAAGCCCTCGGTTTATTTTGACTTTCCGACGGTACGCGTGCAACTGCGTTTTTGCCAAAAATTGAAGTGGAGGAAAACGCGCTTTAGGAAAATAATTTCCTGATGATTTTTTTCATGAACATCTAAAATAATACATTTAGAGTGTCCCCAAATTTTCTTAGCGTTTCGACAAGCCCTCTATTTATTTTGACTTTCCGACGGTACGCGTGCAATTGTGTTTTTGCCAAAAACGGAAGAGGAGGCAAAAGCGCATTAGGAAAATAATTTCCTGCTTATTTTTTGCATGGACATCTCAAATAATACATTTAGAGTTTCCCCAAAGTTTCACAGTGTTTCGACAAGCCTTCGGTTTATCTTGAATGTCCGACGGTATGCGTGCAATTGCGTTTTTGCCAAAAACGGAAGCGGAGGTAAACGCGCCTTAGGTAAATAATTTCCTGCTGATTTTTTTCATGGACATCTCAAATAATACATTGAGAGTGTCCGCAATGTTTCGTAGAGTTTCGACAAGCCCTCGGTTTATTTTGACTTTCCGACGATACGCGTGCAATTGCGTTTTTGCCAAAAACGGAAGCGGAGGTAAACGCGCCTTAGGAAAATAATTTCCTGCTGATTTTTTTCATGGACATCTCAAATAATACATTGAGAGTGTCCCCAAAGTTTCGTAGAGTTTCGACAAGCCCTCGGTTTATTTTGACTTTCTGACGATACGCGTGCAATTGCGTTTTTGCCAAAAACGGAAGCGGAGGTAAACTCGCCTTAGGAAAATAATTTCCTGATGATTTTTTTCATGGACATATCAAATAATACATTGAGAGTGTCCCCAATGTTTCGTAGAGTTTCGACTAATCCTCGGTTTATTTTGACTTTTTGACAGTACGCGTGCAATTGTATTTTTGCCAAAAACGGAAGGGGAGGCAAACGCGCATTAGGAAAATAATTTCATGCTGATTTTTTTCACGGACATCTCAAATAATACATTGACAGTGTCCCCAAAGTTTCATAGCGTTTCGACAAGCCCTCGGTTTATTTTGAATTTCTGACGGTACGGGTGCAATTGCGTTTTTGCCAAAAACAGAAGCGGAGGCAAACGCGCTTTAGGAAAATAATTTCCTGCTGATTTTTTTCATGTACATCTCAAATAATAATTTGAGAGTGTCCCTATGTTTCATAGCGTTTTGACAAGCCCTCGGTTTTTTTTGAATTTCCGACGGTACGCATGCAATTGCGTTTTTGCGAAAAACGGAAGCGGAGGCAAACGCGCCTTAGAAAAATAATTTCCTGCTGATTTTTTGAATGGACATCTAATATAATACATTTAGAGTGTCCCCAAAGTTTCATAGCATTTCGACAAGCCCTCTGTTTATTTTGACTTTCCGACGGTACGCGTGCAATTGCGTTATTGCCAAAAACGCAAGCGGAGGTAAACGGGCCTTAGGAAAATAATTTCCTGCTGATTTTTTTCATGGACATCTCAAATAATACATTGAGAGTTTCCCCAAAGTTTCGTAGAGTTTCGACAAGCCCTCGGTTTATTTTGACTTTCTGACAGTACGCATGCAATTGCGTTTTTGCCAAAAACGGAAGCAGAGGCAAACGCGCATTAGGAAAATAATTTCATGCTGATTTTTTTCATGGACATCTCAAATAATACATTGACAGTGTCCCCAAAGTTTCATAGCGTTTCGATAAGCCCTCGGTTTAATTTGAATTTCCGACGGTACGCGTGCAATTGCGTTTTTGCCATAAAAGGAAGCGGAGGCAAACGCGCCTTAGGTAAATAATTTCACGCTTATTTTTTGCATGGAAATCTAAAATAATACATTGATAGTGTCCCCAAAGTTTCGTAGAGTTTTGACAAGCCCTCGGTTTATTTTGACTTTCCGACGATACGCGTGCAATTGCGTTTTTGCCAAAAACGGAAGCAGAGGCAAACGCGCTTTAGGAAAATAATTTCCTGCTGATTTTTTCATGTACATCTCAAATAATACTTTGAGAGTGTCCCAAAAGTTTCATAGCGTTTTGACAAGCCCTCGGTTTTTTTTGAATTTCCGACGGTACGCATGCAATTGCGTTTTTGCCAAAAACGGAAGCGGAGGGAAACGCGCCTTAGAAAAATAATTTCCAGCTGATTTTTTGAATGGATACCTAATATAATACATTTAGAGTATCCCCAAAGTTTTGTAGAGTTTCAACAAGCCCTCGGTTTATTTTGACTTTCCGACGGTACGCGTGCAACTTCGTTTTTGCCAAAAACGCAAGTGGAGGAAAACGCGCTTTAGGAAAATAATTTCCTGATGATTTTTTTCATGTACATCTCAAATAATACATTTAGAGTGTCCCCAAAGTTTCATAGTGTTTCGACAATCCCTCGGTTTATTTTGACTTTCCGACGGTACGAGTGCAATTGTGTTTTTGCCAAACACGGAAGCGGAGGCAAACGCGCCTTAGAAAAATAATTTCCTGCTGATTTTTTGCATGGACATCTAAAATAATACATTGAGAGTGTCCCCAAAGTTTCGTAGAGTTTCAACAAGCCCTCGGTTTATTTTGACTTTCCGACGGTACGCGTGCAATTGCGTTTTTGCCAAAAATTGAAGTGGAGGAAAACGCGCTTTAGGAAAATAATTTCCTGATGATTTTTTTCATGGACATCTAAAATAATACATTTAGAGTGTCCCCAAAGTTTCTTAGCGTTTCGACAAGCCCTCTATTTATTTTGACTTTCCGACGGTATGCGTGCAATTGTGTTTTTGCCAAAAACGGAAGCGGAGGCAAAAGCGCATTAGGAAAATAATTTCCTGCTTATTTTTTGCATGGACATCTCAAATAATACATTTAGAGTTTCCCCAAAGTTTCATAGTGTTTCGACAAGCCCTCTGTTTATTTTGACTTTCCGATGGTACGCGTGTAATTGTGTTTTTGCCAAAAATGGAAGCGGAGGAAAAAGCGCATTAGGAAAATAATTTCCTACTGATTTTTTGCATGGAAATCTCAAATAATACATTTAGAGTTTCCCAAAAGTTTCACAGTGTTTCGACAAGCCCTCGATTTATTTTGAATGTCCGACGGTACGCGTGCAATTGCGTTTTTGCCAAAAACGGAAGCGGAGGTAAACGCGCCTTAGGAAAATAATTTCCTGCTGATTTTTTCATGGACATCTAAAATAATACATTGAGAGTGTCCCCAGAGTTTCGTAGAGTTTCAACAAGCCCTCGGTTTATTTTGACTTTCCGACGGTACGCGTGCAACTGCGTTTTTGCCAAAAATTGAAGTGGAGGAAAACGCGCTTTAGGAAAATAATTTCCTGATGATTTTTTTCATGAACATCTAAAATAATACATTTAGAGTGTCCCCAAAGTTTCTTAGCGTTTCGACAAGCCCTCTATTTATTTTGACTTTCCGACGGTACGCGTGCAATTGTGTTTTTGCCAAAAACGGAAGAGGAGGCAAAAGCGCATTAGGAAAATAATTTCCTGCTTATTTTTTGCATGGACATCTCAAATAATACATTTAGAGTTTCCCCAAAGTTTCACAGTGTTTCGACAAGCCCTCGGTTTATTTTGAATGTCCGACGGTACGCATGCAATTGCGTTTTTGCCAAAAACGGAAGCGGAGGTAAACGCGCCTTAGGAAAATAATTTCCTGCTGATTTTTTTCATGGACATCTCAAATAATACATTGAGAGTGTCCCCAAAGTTTCATAGAGTTTCGACAAGCCCTCGGTTTATTTTGACTTTCTGACGATACGCGTGCAATTGCGTTTTTGCCAAAAATGGAAGCGGAGGTAAACGCGCCTTAGGAAAATAATTTCCTGCTGATTTTTTCATGGACATCTCAAATAATACATTGAGAGTGTCCCCAATGTTTCGTAGAGTTTCGACTAACCCTCGGTTTATTTTGACTTTTTGACAGTATGCGTGCAATTGTATTTTTGCCAAAAACGGAAGGGGAGGCAAACGCGCATTAGGAAAATAATTTCATGCTGATTTTTTTCACGGACATCTCAAATAATACATTGACAGTGTCCCCAAAGTTTCATAGCGTTTCGACAAGCCCTCGGTTTATTTTGAATTTCTGACGGTACGCGTGCAATTGCGTTTTTGCCAAAAACAGAAGCGGAGGCAAACGCGCTTTAGGAAAATAATTTCCTGCTGATTTTTTTCATGTACATCTCAAATAATAATTTGAGAGTGTCCCAATGTTTCATAGCGTTTTGACAAGCCCTCGGTTTTTTTTGAATTTCCGACGGTACGCATGCAATTGCGTTTTTGCCAAAAACGGAAGCGGAGGCAAACGCGCCATAGAAAAATAATTTCCTGCTGATTTTTTGAATGGACATCTAATATAATACATTTAGAGTGTCCCCAAAGTTTCATAGCATTTCGACAAGCCCTCTGTTTATTTTGACTTTCCGACGGTACGCGTGCAATTGCGTTATTGCCAAAAACGCAAGCGGAGGTAAACGGGCCTTAGGAAAATAATTTCCTGCTGATTTTTTTCATGGACATCTCAAATAATACATTGAGAGTTTCCCCAAAGTTTCGTAGAGTTTCGACAAACCCTCGGTTTATTTTGACTTTCTGACAGTACGCATGCAATTGCGTTTTTGCCAAAAACGGAAGCAGAGGCAAACGCGCATTAGGAAAATAATTTCATGCTGATTTTTTTCATGGACATCTCAAATAATACATTGACAGTGTCCCCAAAGTTTCATAGCGTTTCGATAAGCCCTCGGTTTAATTTGAATTTCCGACGGTACGCGTGCAATTGCGTTTTTGCCATAAAAGGAAGCGGAGGCAAACGCGCCTTAGGTAAATAATTTCACGCTTATTTTTTGCATGGAAATCTAAAATAATACATTGATAGTGTCCCCAAAGTTTCGTAGAGTTTCGACAAGCCCTCGGTTTATTTTGACTTTCCGACGATACGCGTGCAATTGCATTTTTTCCAAAAACGGAAGCAGAGGCAAACGCGCTTTAGGAAAATAATTTCCTGCTGATTTTTTCATGTACATCTCAAATAATACTTTGAGAGTGTCCCAAAAGTTTCATAGCGTTTTGACAAGCCCTCGGTTTTTTTTGAATTTCCGACGGTACGCATGCAATTGCGTTTTTGCCAAAAACGGAAGCGGAGGGAAACGCGCCTTAGAAAAATAATTTCCAGCTGATTTTTTGAATGGATACCTAATATAATACATTTAGAGTATCCCCAAAGTTTTGTAGAGTTTCAACAAGCCCTCGGTTTATTTTGACTTTCCGACGGTACGCGTGCAACTTCGTTTTTGCCAAAAACGCAAGTGGAGGAAAACGCGCTTTAGGAAAATAATTTCCTGATGATTTTTTTCATGTACATCTCAAATAATAAATTTAGAGTGTCCCCAAAGTTTCATAGTGTTTCGACAATCCCTCCGTTTATTTTGACTTTCCGACGGTACGAGTGCAATTGTGTTTTTGCCAAAAACGGAAGCGGAGGCAAACGCGCCTTAGAAAAATAATTTCCTGCTGATTTTTTGCATGGAAATCTAAAATAATACATTGAGAGTGTCCCCAAAGTTTCGTAGAGTTTCAACAAGCCCTCGGTTTATTTTGACTTTCCGACGGTACGCGTGCAACTGCGTTTTTGCCAAAAATTGAAGTGGAGGAAAACGCGCTTTAGGAAAATAATTTCCTGATGATTTTTTTCATGAACATCTAAAATAATACATTTAGAGTGTCCCCAAAGTTTCTTAGCGTTTCGACAAGCCCTCTATTTATTTTGACTTTCCGACGGTACGCGTGCAATTGTGTTTTTGCCAAAAACGGAAGAGGAGGCAAAAGCGCATTAGGAAAATAATTTCCTGCTTATTTTTTGCATGGACATCTCAAATAATACATTTAGAGTTTCCCCAAAGTTTCACAGTGTTTTGACAAGCCTTCGGTTTATCTTGAATGTCCGACGGTATGCGTGCAATTGCGTTTTTGCCAAAAACGGAAGCGGAGGTAAACGCGCCTTAGGTAAATAATTTCCTGCTGATTTTTTTCATGGACATCTCAAATAATACATTGAGAGTGTCCGCAATGTTTCGTAGAGTTTCGACAAGCCCTCGGTTTATTTTGACTTTCCGACGATACGCGTGCAATTGCGTTTTTGCCAAAAACGGAAGCGGAGGTAAACGCGCCTTAGGAAAATAATTTCCTGCTGATTTTTTTCATGGACATCTCAAATAATACATTGAGAGTGTCCCCAAAGTTTCGTAGAGTTTCGACAAGCCCTCGGTTTATTTTGACTTTCTGACGATACGCGTGCAATTGCGTTTTTGCCAAAAACGGAAGCGGAGGTAAACTCGCCTTAGGAAAATAATTTCCTGCTGATTTTTTTCATGGACATATCAAATAATACATTGAGAGTGTCCCCAATGTTTCGTAGAGTTTCGACTAATCCTCGGTTTATTTTGACTTTTTGACAGTACGCGTGCAATTGTATTTTTGCCAAAAACGGAAGGGGAGGCAAACGCGCATTAGGAAAATAATTTCATGCTGATTTTTTTCACGGACATCTCAAATAATACATTGACAGTGTCCCCAAAGTTTCATAGCGTTTCGACAAGCCCTCGGTTTATTTTGAATTTCTGACGGTACGCGTGCAATTGCGTTTTTGCCAAAAACAGAAGCGGAGGCAAACGCGCTTTAGGAAAATAATTTCCTGCTGATTTTTTTCATGTACATCTCAAATAATAATTTGAGAGTGTCCCAATGTTTCATAGCGTTTTGACAAGCCCTCGGTTTTTTTTGAATTTCCGACGGTACGCATGCAATTGCGTTTTTGCCAAAAACGGAAGCGGAGGCAAACGCGCCTTAGAAAAATAATTTCCTGCTGATTTTTTGAATGGACATCTAATATAATACATTTAGAGTGTCCCCAAAGTTTCATAGCATTTCGACAAGCCCTCTGTTTATTTTGACTTTCCGACGGTACGCGTGCAATTGCGTTATTGCCAAAAACGCAAGCGGAGGTAAACGGGCCTTAGGAAAATAATTTCCTGCTGATTTTTTTCATGGACATCTCAAATAATACATTGAGAGTTTCCCCAAAGTTTCGTAGAGTTTCGACAAGCCCTCGGTTTATTTTGACTTTCTGACAGTACGCATGCAATTGCGTTTTTGCCAAAAACGGAAGCAGAGGCAAACGCGCATTAGGAAAATAATTTCATGCTGATTTTTTTCATGGACATCTCAAATAATACATTGACAGTGTCCCCAAAGTTTCATAGAGTTTCGATAAGCCCTCGGTTTAATTTGAATTTCCGACGGTACGCGTGCAATTGCGTTTTTGCCATAAAAGGAAGCGGAGGCAAACGCGCCTTAGGTAAATAATTTCACGCTTATTTTTTGCATGGAAATCTAAAATAATACATTGATAGTGTCCCCAAAGTTTCGTAGAGTTTTGACAAGCCCTCGGTTTATTTTGACTTTCCGACGATACGCGTGCAATTGCGTTTTTGCCAAAAACGGAAGCAGAGGCAAACGCGCTTTAGGAAAATAATTTCCTGCTGATTTTTTCATGTACATCTCAAATAATACTTTGAGAGTGTCCCAAAAGTTTCATAGCGTTTTGACAAGCCCTCGGTTTTTTTTGAATTTCCGACGGTACGCATGCAATTGCGTTTTTGCCAAAAACGGAAGCGGAGGGAAACGCGCCTTAGAAAAATAATTTCCAGCTGATTTTTTGAATGGATACCTAATATAATACATTTAGAGTATCCCCAAAGTTTTGTAGAGTTTCAACAAGCCCTCGGTTTATTTTGACTTTCCAACGGTACGCGTGCAACTTCGTTTTTGCCAAAAACGCAAGTGGAGGAAAACGCGCTTTAGGAAAATAATTTCCTGATGATTTTTTTCATGTACATCTCAAATAATACATTTAGAGTGTCCCCAAAGTTTCATAGTGTTTCGACAATCCCTCGGTTTATTTTGACTTTCCGACGGTACGAGTGCAATTGTGTTTTTGCCAAACACGGAAGCGGAGGCAAACGCGCCTTAGAAAAATAATTTCCTGCTGATTTTTTGCATGGACATCTAAAATAATACATTGAGAGTGTCCCCAAAGTTTCGTAGAGTTTCAACAAGCCCTCGGTTTATTTTGACTTTCCGACGGTACGCGTGCAATTGCGTTTTTGCCAAAAATTGAAGTGGAGGAAAACGCGCTTTAGGAAAATAATTTCCTGATGATTTTTTTCATGGACATCTAAAATAATACATTTAGAGTGTCCCCAAAGTTTCTTAGCGTTTCGACAAGCCCTCTATTTATTTTGACTTTCCGACGGTACGCGTGCAATTGTGTTTTTGCCAAAAACGGAAGCGGAGGCAAAAGCGCATTAGGAAAATAATTTCCTGCTTATTTTTTGCATGGACATCTCAAATAATACATTTAGAGTTTCCCCAAAGTTTCATAGTGTTTCGACAAGCCCTCTGTTTATTTTGACTTTCCGATGGTACGCGTGTAATTGTGTTTTTGCCAAAAATGGAAGCGGAGGAAAAAGCGCATTAGGAAAATAATTTCCTACTGATTTTTTGCATGGAAATCTCAAATAATACATTTAGAGTTTCCCAAAAGTTTCACAGTGTTTCGACAAGCCCTCGATTTATTTTGAATGTCCGACGGTACGCGTGCAATTGCGTTTTTGCCAAAAACGGAAGCGGAGGTAAACGCGCCTTAGGAAAATAATTTCCTGCTGATTTTTTCATGGACATCTAAAATAATACATTGAGAGTGTCCCCAGAGTTTCGTAGAGTTTCAACAAGCCCTCGGTTTATTTTGACTTTCCGACGGTACGCGTGCAACTGCGTTTTTGCCAAAAATTGAAGTGGAGGAAAACGCGCTTTAGGAAAATAATTTCCTGATGATTTTTTTCATGAACATCTAAAATAATACATTTAGAGTGTCCCCAAAGTTTCTTAGCGTTTCGACAAGCCCTCTATTTATTTTGACTTTCCGACGGTACGCGTGCAATTGTGTTTTTGCCAAAAACGGAAGAGGAGGCAAAAGCGCATTAGGAAAATAATTTCCTGCTTATTTTTTGCATGGACATCTCAAATAATACATTTAGAGTTTCCCCAAAGTTTCACAGTGTTTCGACAAGCCCTCGGTTTATTTTGAATGTCCGACGGTACGCATGCAATTGCGTTTTTGCCAAAAACGGAAGCGGAGGTAAACGCGCCTTAGGAAAATAATTTCCTGCTGATTTTTTTCATGGACATCTCAAATAATACATTGAGAGTGTCCCCAAAGTTTCGTAGAGTTTCGACAAGCCCTCGGTTTATTTTGACTTTCTGACGATACGCGTGCAATTGCGTTTTTGCCAAAAATGGAAGCGGAGGTAAACGCGCCTTAGGAAAATAATTTCCTGCTGATTTTTTCATGGACATCTCAAATAATACATTGAGAGTGTCCCCAATGTTTCGTAGAGTTTCGACTAACCCTCGGTTTATTTTGACTTTTTGACAGTATGCGTGCAATTGTATTTTTGCCAAAAACGGAAGGGGAGGCAAACGCGCATTAGGAAAATAATTTCATGCTGATTTTTTTCACGGACATCTCAAATAATACATTGACAGTGTCCCCAAAGTTTCATAGCGTTTCGACAAGCCCTCGGTTTATTTTGAATTTCTGACGGTACGCGTGCAATTGCGTTTTTGCCAAAAACAGAAGCGGAGGCAAACGCGCTTTAGGAAAATAATTTCCTGCTGATTTTTTTCATGTACATCTCAAATAATAATTTGAGAGTGTCCCAATGTTTCATAGCGTTTTGACAAGCCCTCGGTTTTTTTTGAATTTCCGACGGTACGCATGCAATTGCGTTTTTGCCAAAAACGGAAGCGGAGGCAAACGCGCCATAGAAAAATAATTTCCTGCTGATTTTTTGAATGGACATCTAATATAATACATTTAGAGTGTCCCCAAAGTTTCATAGCATTTCGACAAGCCCTCTGTTTATTTTGACTTTCCGACGGTACGCGTGCAATTGCGTTATTGCCAAAAACGCAAGCGGAGGTAAACGGGCCTTAGGAAAATAATTTCCTGCTGATTTTTTTCATGGACATCTCAAATAATACATTGAGAGTTTCCCCAAAGTTTCGTAGAGTTTCGACAAACCCTCGGTTTATTTTGACTTTCTGACAGTACGCAAGCAATTGCGTTTTTGCCAAAAACGGAAGCAGAGGCAAACGCGCATTAGGAAAATAATTTCATGATGATTTTTTTCATGGACATCTCAAATAATACATTGACAGTGTCCCCAAAGTTTCATAGCGTTTCGATAAGCCCTCGGTTTAATTTGAATTTCCGACGGTATGCGTGCAATTGCGTTTTTGCCATAAAAGGAAGCGGAGGCAAACGCGCCTTAGGTAAATAATTTCACGCTTATTTTTTGCATGGAAATCTAAAATAATACATTGATAGTGTCCCCAAAGTTTCGTAGAGTTTCGACAAGCCCTCGGTTTATTTTGACTTTCCGACGATACGCGTGCAATTGCGTTTTTTCCAAAAACGGAAGCAGAGGCAAACGCGCTTTAGGAAAATAATTTCCTGCTGATTTTTTCATGTACATCTCAAATAATACTTTGAGAGTGTCCCAAAAGTTTCATAGCGTTTTGACAAGCCCTCGGTTTTTTTTGAATTTCCGACGGTACGCATGCAATTGCCTTTTTGCCAAAAACGGAAGCGGAGGGAAACGCGCCTTAGAAAAATAATTTCCAGCTGATTTTTTGAATGGATACCTAATATAATACATTTAGAGTATCCCCAAAGTTTTGTAGAGTTTCAACAAGCCCTCGATTTATTTTGACTTTCCGACGGTACGCGTGCAACTTCGTTTTTGCCAAAAACGCAAGTGGAGGAAAACGCGCTTTAGGAAAATAATTTCCTGATGATTTTTTTCATGTACATCTCAAATAATACATTTAGAGTGTCCCCAAAGTTTCATAGTGTTTCGACAATCCCTCGGTTTATTTTGACTTTCCGACGGTACGAGTGCAATTGTGTTTTTGCCAAACACAGAAGCGGAGGCAAACGCGCGTTAGAAAAATAATTTCCTGCTGATTTTTTGCATGGACATCTAAAATAATACATTGAGAGTGTCCCCAAAGTTTCGTAGAGTTTCAACAAGCCCTCGGTTTATTTTGACTTTCCGACGGTACGCGTGCAATTGCGTTTTTGCCAAAAATTGAAGTGGAGGAAAACGCGCTTTAGGAAAATAATTTCCTGATGATTTTTTTCATGGACATCTAAAATAATACATTTAGAGTGTCCCCAAAGTTTCTTAGCGTTTTGACAAGCCCTCTATTTATTTTGACTTTCCGACGGTACGTGTGCAATTGTGTTTTTGCCAAAAACGGAAGCGGAGGCAAAAGCGCATTAGGAAAATAATTTCCTGCTTATTTTTTGCATGGACATCTCAAATAATACATTTAGAGTTTCCCCAAAGTTTCACAGTGTTTCGACAAGCCCTCTGTTTATTTTGACTTTCCGACGGTACACGTGCAATTGTGTTTTTGCCAAAAATGGAAGCGGAGGCAAAAGCGCATTAGGAAAATAATTTCCTGCTGATTTTTTGCATGGAAATCTCAAATAATACATTTAGAGTTTCCCAAAAGTTTCACAGTGTTTCGACAAGCCCTCGATTTATTT
The DNA here is from genome assembly GCA_948472305.1 of Vicia faba. Lineage (NCBI taxonomy): Eukaryota > Viridiplantae > Streptophyta > Magnoliopsida > Fabales > Fabaceae > Vicia > Vicia faba. The sequence continues at coordinate 1,219,371,756 of OX451735.1, forward strand.
TGAATGTCCGACGGTACGCGTGCAATTGCGTTTTTGCCAAAAACGGAAGCGGAGGTAAACGCGCCTTAGGAAAATAATTTCCTGCTGATTTTTTCATGGACATCTAAAATAATACATTGAGAGTGTCCCCAAAGTTTCATAGAGTTTGGACAAGCCCTCGGTTTATTTTGACTTTTCGACGGTACGCGTGCAATTGCGTTTTTGCCAAAAACGGAAGCGGAGGCAAACGCGCCTTAGGTAAATAATTTCCTGTTGATTTTTTGCATGGACATCTCAAATAATACATTGAGAGTGTCCCCAAAGTTTCGTAGAGTTTCGACAAGCCCTCGGTTTATTTTGACTTTCCGATGATACGCGTGCAATTGCGTTTTTGCCAAAAACGGAAGCGGAGGTAAACGCGCCTTAGGAAAATATTTTCCTACTGATTTTTTTCATGGACATCTCAAATAATACATTGAGAGTGTACACAAAGTTTCATAGAGTTTCGACAAGCCCTCGGTTTTTTTTGAATTTCCGACGGTACGCATGCAATTGCGTTTTTGCCAAAAACGGAAGCGGAGGCAAACGCGCCTTAGAAAAATAATTTCCAGCTGATTTATTGAATTGATACCTAATATAATACATTTAGAGTGTCCGCAAAGTTTTGTAGAGTTTCAACAAGCCCTCGGTTTATTTTGACTTTCCGACGGTACGCGTGCAACTTCGTTTTTGCCAAAAACGCAAGTGGAGGAAAACGCGCTTTAGGAAAATAATTTCCTGATGATTTTTTTCATGTACATCTCAAATAATACATTTAGAGTGTCCCCAAAGTTTCATAGTGTTTCGACAATCCCTCGGTTTATTTTGACTTTCCAACGGTACGAGTGCAATTGTGTTTTTGCCAAACACGGAAGCGGAGGCAAACGCGCCTTAGAAAAATAATTTCCTACTGATTTTTTGCATGGACATCTAAAATAATACATTGAGAGTGTCCCCAAAGTTTCGTAGAGTTTCAACAAGCCCTCGGTTTATTTTGACTTTCCGACGGTACGCGTGCAATTGCATTTTTGCCAAAAATTGAAGTGGAGGAAAACGCGCTTTAGGAAAATAATTTCCTGATGATTTTTTTCATGGACATCTAAAATAAAACATTTAGAGTGTCCCCAAAGTTTCTTAGAGTTTCGAAAAGCCCTCTATTTATTTTGACTTTCCGACGGTACGCGTGCAATTGTGTTTTTGCCAAAAACGGAAACGGAGGCAAAAGCGCATTAGGAAAATAATTTCCTGCTTATTTTTTGCATGGACATCTCAAATAATACATTTAGAGTTTCCCCAAAGTTTCACAGTGTTTCGACAAGCCCTCTGTTTATTTTGACTTTCCGACGGTACGCGTGCAATTGTGTTTTTGCCAAAAATGGAAGCGGAGACAAAAGCGCATTAGGAAAATAATTTCCTGCTGATTTTTTGCATGGAAATCTCAAATAATACATTTAGAGTTTCCCCAAAGTTTCACAGTGTTTCGACAAGCCCTCGGTTTATTTTGAATGTCCGACGGTACGCGTGCAATTGCGTTTTTGCCAAAAACGGAAGCGAAGGTAAACGCGCCTTAGGAAAATAATTTCCTGCTGATTTTTTCATGGACATCTAAAATAATACATTGAGAGTGTCCCCAAAGTTTCATAGAGTTTGGACAAGCCCTCGGTTTATTTTGACTTTTCGACGGTACGCGTGCAATTGCGTTTTTGCCAAAAACGGAAGCGGAGGCAAACGCGCCTTAGGTAAATAATTTCCTGTTGATTTTTTGCATGGACATCTCAAATAATACATTGAGAGTGTCCCCAAAGTTTCGTAGAGTTTCGACAAGCCCTCGGTTTATTTTGACTTTCCGATGATACGCGTGCAATTGCGTTTTTGCCAAAAACGGAAGCGGAGGTAAACGTGCCTTAGGAAAATATTTTCCTACTGATTTTTTTCATGGACATCTCAAATAATACATTGAGAGTGTACACAAAGTTTCATAGAGTTTCGACAAGCCCTCGGTTTTTTTTTGACTTTTTGACAGTACGCGTGCAATTGCGTTTTTGCCAAATACGGAAGGGGAGGCAAACGCGCATTAGGAAAATAATTTCATGCTGATTTTTTTCATGGACATCTCAAATAATACATTGACAGTGTCCCCAAAGATTCATAGCGTTTTGACAAGCCCCCGGTTTATTTTGAATTTCCGAAGGTACGCGTGCAATTGCGTTTTTGCCAAAAACGGAAGCGGAGGCAAACGCGCCTTAGGTAAATAATTTCATGCTTATTTTTTTCATGGGCATCTAAAATAATACATTGATAGTGTCCCCAAAGTTTCGTAGAGTTTCAACAAGCCCTCGGTTTATTTTGACTTTCCGACGATACGCGTGCAATTGTGTTTTTGCCAAAAACGGAAGCAGAGGCAAACGCGCTTTAGGAAAATAATTTCCTGCTGATTTTTTCATGTACATCTCAAATAATACTTTGAGAGTGTCCCCAAAGTTTCATAGTGTTTTGACAAGCCCTCGGTTTTTTTTGAATTTCCGACGGTACGCATGCAATTGCGTTTTTGCCAAAAACGGAAGCGGAGGCAAACGCGCCTTAGAAAAATAATTTCCAGCTGATTTTTTTAATGGACATCTAATATAATACATTTAGAGTGTCCCCAAGGTTTTGTATAGTTTCAACAAACCCTCGGTTTATTTTGACTTTCCGACGGTACGCGTGCAAATACGTTTTTGCCAAAAACGGAAGCAGAGGCAAACGCGCTTTAGGAAAATAATTTCCTGCTGATTTTTTTTATGTACATCTCAAATAATAATTTGAGAGGGTCCCAAAGTTTCATAGCATTTTGACAAGCCCTCGGTTTATTTTGACTTTCTGACAGTACGCATGCAATTGCGTATTTGCCAAAAATGGAAGCGGAGGCAAACTCGCCTTAGGAAAATAATTTCATGCTGATTTTATTCATGGACATCTCAAATAATACATTGACAGTGTCCCCAAAGTTTCATAGCATTTCGATAATCCCTCAGTTTAATTTGACTTTCCGATGGTACGCGTGCAATTGCGTTTTTGTCAAAAACGCAAGCGGAGGTAAACGAGCCTTAGGTAAATAATTTCATGCTTATTTTTTGCATGGAAATCTAAAATAATACATTGATAGGGTCCCCAAAGATTCGTAGAGTTTCGACAAGACCTCGGTTTATTTTGACTTTCCGACGATACGCGTGCAATTGCGTTTTTGCCAAAAACGGAAGCAGAGGAAAACGCGCATTAGGAAAATAATTTCATGCTGATTTTTTCATGTACATCTCAAATAATACATTGACAGTGTCCCCAAAGTTTTATAGCGTTTCGATAACCCCTCGGTTTTTTTTGAATTTCCGACGGTACGCGTTCAATTGCGTTTTTGCCAAAAAAGGAAGCGGAGGCAAACGCGCCTTAGAAAAATAATTTCCAGCTGATCTTTTGAATGGACATCTAATATAATACATTTAGAGTGTCCCCAATGTTTTGTAGAGTTTCGAGAAGCCCTCGGTTTATTTTGACTTTCCGACGGTACACGTGCAACTTCGTTTTTGCTAAAAACGGAAGTGGAGGAAAACGCGCTTTAGGAAAATAATTTCCTAATGATTTTTTTCATGTACATCTCAAATAATACATTTAGAGTGTCCCCAAAGTTTCATAGTGTTTCGACAATCCCTCGGTTTATTTTGACTTTCCGACGGTACGAGTGCAATTGTGTTTTTGCCAAAAACGGAACCGGAGGCAAACGCGCCTTAGAAAAATAATTTCCTGCTGATTTTTTGCATGGACATCTAAAATAATACATTGAGAGTGTCCCCAAAGTTTCGTAGAGTTTCAACAAGCCCTCAGTTTATTTTAACTTTCCGACGGTACGCGTGCAACTGTGTTTTTGCCAAAAATTGAAGTGGAGGAAAACGCGCTTTAGGAAAATAATTTCCTGATGATTTTTTTCATGGACATCTAAAATAATACATTTAGAGTGTCCCCAAAGTTTCTTAACGTTTCGACAAGCCCTCTATTTATTTTGACTTTCCGACGGTACGCGTGCAATTGTGTTTTTGCCAAAAACAGAAGCGGAGGCAAAAGCGCATTAGGAAATTAATTTCCTGCTTATTTTTTGCATGGACATCTCAAATAATACATTTAGAGTTTCCCCAAAGTTTCACAGTGTTTTGACAAGCCCTCGATTTATTTTGAATGTCCGACGGTACGCGTGCAATTGCGTTTTTGCCAAAAACGGAAGCGGAGGTAAACGCGCCTTAGGTAAATAATTTCCAACTGATTTTTTGCATGGACATCTCAAATAATACATTGAGAGTGTCCCCAAAGTTTCGTAGAGTTTCGACAAGCCCTCGGTTTATTTTGACTTTCCGACGATACGCGTGCAATTGCGTTTTTGCCAAAAACGGAAGCGGAGGTAAACGCGCCTTAGGAAAATAATTTCCTGCTGATTTTTTTCATGGACATCTCAAATAATACATTGAGAGTGTCCCCAAAGTTTCGACAAGCCCTCGGTTTATTTTGACTTTCCGACGATACGCGTGCAATTGCGTTTTTGCCAAAAACGGAAGCGGAGGTAAACGCGCCTTAGGAAAATAATTTCCTGCTGATTTTTTTCATGGACATCTCAAATAATACATTTAGAGTGTCCCCAATGTTTCGTAGAGTTTCGACTAGCCCTCGGTTTATTTTGACTTTTTGACAGTACGCGTGCAATTGTGTTTTTGCCAAAAACGGAAGGGGAGGCAAACGCGCATTAGGAAAATAATTTCATGCTGATTTTTTTCACGGACATCTCAAATAATACAATGACAGTGTCCCCAAAGTTTCATAGCGTTTCGACAAGCCCTCGGTTTATTTTGAATTTCTGACGGTACGCGTGCAATTGCGTTTTTGCCAAAAACAGAAGCGGAGGCAAACTCGCTTTAGGAAAATAATTTCCTGCTGATTTTTTTCAAGTACATCTCAAATAATAATTTGAGAGTGTCCCAAAGTTTCATAGCGTTTTGACAAGCCCTCGGTTTTTTTTGAATTTCCGACGGTACGCATGCAATTGCGTTTTTGCCAAAAACGGAAGCGGAGGCAAACGCGCCATAGAAAAATAATTTCCTGCTGGTTTTTTGAATGGAAATCTAATATAATACATTTAGAGTGTCCCCAATGTTTCATAGCATTTCGACAAGCCCTCTGTTTATTTTGACTTTCCGACGGTACGCGTGCAATTGCGTTATTGCCAAAAACGCAAGCGGAGGTAAACGGGCCTTAGGAAAATAATTTCCTGCTGATTTTTTTCATGGACATCTCAAATAATACATTGAGAGTTTCCCCAAAGTTTCGTAGAGTTTCGACAAGCCCTCGGTTTATTTTGACTTTTTGACAGTACGCGTGCAATTGCGTTTTTGTCAAAAACGGAAGGGGAGGCAAACGCGCATTAGGAAAATAATTTCATGCTGATTTTTTTCATGGATATCTCAAATAATACATTGATAGTGTCCCCAAAGTTTCGTAGAGTTTCGACAAGCCCTCGGTTTATTTTGACTTTCCGACGATACGCGTGCAATTGCGTTTTTGCCAAAAACGGAAGCAGAGGCAAACGCGCTTTAGGAAAATAATTTCCTGCTGATTTTTTCATGTACATCTCAAATAATACTTTGAGAGTGTCCCCAAAGTTTCATAGCGTTTTGACAAGCCATCGGTTTTTTTTGAATTTCCGACGGTACGCATGCAATTGCGTTTTTGCCAAAAACAGAAGCGGAGGCAAATGCACCTTAGAAAAATAATTTTCAGCTGATTTTTTGAATGGACATCTAATATAATACATTTAGAGTGTCCCCAAAGATTTGTAGAGTTTCAACAAGCCCTCGGTTTATTTTGACTTTCCGACGGTACGCGTGCAACTTCGTTTTTGCCAAAAACGGAAGTGGAGGAAAACGCGCTTTAGGAAAATAATTTCCTGATGATTTTTTTCATGTACATCTAAAATAATACATTTAGAGTGTCCCCAAAGTTTCATATTGTTTCGACAATCCCTCGGTTTATTTTGACTTTCCGACGGTACGAGTGCAATTGTGTTTTTGCCAAAAACGGAAGCGGAGGCAAACGCGCCTTAGAAAAATAATTTTCTGCTGATTTTTTGCATGGACATCTAAAATAATACATTGAGAGTGTCCCCAAAGTTTCGTAGAGTTTCAACAAGCCCTCGGTTTATTTTGACTTTCCGACGGTACGCGTGCAACTGCGTTTTTGCCAAAAATTGAAGTGGAGGAAAACGCGCTTTAGGAAAATAATTTCCTGAAGATTTTTTTCATGGACATATAAAATAATACATTTAGAGTGTCCCCAAAGGTTCTTAGCGTTTCGACAAGCCCTCTATTTATTTTGACTTTCCGACGGTACGCGTGCAATTGTGTTTTTGCCAAAAACAGAAGCGGAGGCAAAAGCGCATTAGGAAAATAATTTCCTGCTTATTTTTTGCATGGACATCTCAAATAATACATTTAGAGTTTCCCCAAAGTTTCAAAGTGTTTCGACAAGCCCTCGGTTTATTTTGAATGTCCGACGGTACGCGTGCAATTGCGTTTTTGCCAAAAACGTAAGCGGAGGTAAACGCGCCTTAGGTAAATAATTTCCTGCTGATTTTTTGCATGGACATCTCAAATAATACATTGAGAGTGTCCCCAAAGTTTCGTAGAGTTTCGACAAGCCCTCAGTTTATTTTGACTTTCCGACGATACGCGTGCAATTGCGTTTTTGCCAAAAACGGAAGCGGAGGTAAACGCGCCTTAGGAAAATAATTTCCTGCTGATTTTTTTTCATGGACATCTCAAATAATACATTGAGAGTGTCCCCAAAGTTTCGTAGAGTTTCGACAAGCCCTCCGTTTATTTTGACTTTCCGACGATACGCGTGCAATTGCGTTTTTGCCAAAAACGGAAGCGGAGGTAAACGCGCCTTAGGAAAATAATTTCCTACTGATTTTTTTCATGGACATCTCAAATAATACATTGAGAGTGTCCTTAATGTTTCGTAGAGTTTCGACTAGCCCTCGGTTTATTTTGACTTTTTGACAATACGCGTGCAATTGCGTTTTTGCCAAAAACGGAAGGGGAGGCAAACGCGCATTAGGAAAATAATTTCATGCTGATTTTTTTCACGGACATCTCAAATAATACATTGACAGTGTCCCCAAAGTTTCATAGCGTTTCGACAAGCCCTCGGTTTATTTTGAATTTCCGACGGTACGCGTGCAATTGCGTTTTTGCCAAAAACGGAAGCGGAGGCAAATGCGCCTTAGGTAAATAATTTCATGCTTATTTTTTTCATGGACATATAAAATAACACATTGAGAGTTTCCCTAAAGTTTCGTAGAGTTTCGAAAAACCCTCGGTTTATTTTGACTTTCCGACGGTACGCGTGCAACTACGTTTTTGCCAAAAACGGAAGCAGAGGCAAACGCGCTTTAGGAAAATAATTTCCTGCTGATTTTTTTCATGTACATCTCAAATAATACATTTAGAGTGTCCCCAAAGTTTCATAGTGTTTCGACAATCCCTCGGTTTATTTTGACTTTCCGACGGTACGAGTGCAATTGTGTTTTTGCCAAAAACGGAAGCGGAGGCAAACGCGCCTTAGAAAAATAATTTCCTGCTGATTTTTTGCATGGAGATCTCAAATAATACATTGAGAGTGTCCCCAAAGTTTCGTAGAGTTTCGACAAGCCCTTGGTTTATTTTGACTTTCCGACGGTACGCGTGCAACTGCGTTTTTGCCAAAAACGGAAGCAGAGGCAAACGCGCTTTAGGAAAATAATTTCCTGCTGATTTTTTTTATGTACATCTCAAATAATAATTTGAGAGGGTCCCAAAGTTTCATAGCATTTTGACAAGCCCTCGGTTTATTTTGACTTTCTGACAGTACGCATGCAATTGCGTATTTGCCAAAAATGGAAGCGGAGGCAAACTCGCCTTAGGAAAATAATTTCATGCTGATTTTATTCATGGACATCTCAAATAATACATTGACAGTGTCCTTAAAGTTTCATAGCATTTCGATAATCCCTCGGTTTAATTTGACTTTCCGATGGTACGCGTGCAATTGCGTTTTTGCCAAAAACGCAAGCGGAGGTAAACGAGCCTTAGGTAAATAATTTCATGCTTATTTTTTGCATGGAAATCTAAAATAATACATTGATAGGGTCCCCAAAGATTCGTAGAGTTTTGACAAGACCTCGGTTTATTTTGACTTTCCGACGATACGCGTGCAATTGCGTTTTTGCCAAAAACGGAAGCAGAGGAAAACGCGCATTAGGAAAATAATTTCATGCTGATTTTTTCATGTACATCTCAAATAATACATTGACAGTGTCCCCAAAGTTTTATAGCGTTTCGATAAGCCCTCGGTTTTTTTTGAATTTCCGACGGTACGCGTTCAATTGCGTTTTTGCCAAAAAAGGAAGCGGAGGCAAACGCGCCTTAGAAAAATAATTTCCAGCTGATCTTTTGAATGGACATCTAATATAATACATTTAGAGTGTCCCCAAAGTTTTGTAGAGTTTCGAGAAGCCCTCGGTTTATTTTGACTTTCCGACGGTACGCGTGCAACTTCGTTTTTGCCAAAAACGGAAGTGGAGGAAAACGCACTTTAGGAAAATAATTTCCTAATGATTTTTTTCATGTACATCTCAAATAATACATTTAGAGTGTCCCCAAAGTTTCATAGTGTTTCGACAATCCCTCGGTTTATTTTGACTTTCCGACGGTACGAGTGCAATTGTGTTTTTGCCAAAAATGGAACCGGAGGCAAACGCGCCTTAGAAAAATAATTTCCTGCTGATTTTTTGCATGGACATCTAAAATAATACATTGAGAGTGTCCCCAAAGTTTCGTAGAGTTTCAACAAGCCCTCAGTTTAATTTAACTTTCCGACTGTACGCGTGCAACTGCGTTTTTGCCAAAAATTGAAGTGGAGGAAAACGCGCTTTAGGAAAATAATTTCCTGATGATTTTTTTCATGGACATCTAAAATAATACATTTAGAGTGTCCCCAAAGTTTCTTAACGTTTCGACAAGCCCTCTATTTATTTTGACTTTCCGACGGTACGCGTGCAATTGTGTTTTTGCCAAAAACAGAAGCGGAGGCAAAAGCGCATTAGGAAATTAATTTCCTGCTTATTTTTTGCATGGACATCTCAAATAATACATTTAGAGTTTCCCCAAAGTTTCACAGTGTTTTGACAAGCCCTCGATTTATTTTGAATGTCCGACGGTACGCGTGCAATTGCGTTTTTGCCAAAAACGGAAGCGGAGGTAAACGTGCCTTAGGTAAATAATTTCCAACTGATTTTTTGCATGGACATCTCAAATAATACATTGAGAGTGTCCCCAAAGTTTCGTAGAGTTTCGACAAGCCCTTGGTTTATTTTGACTTTCCGACGATACGCGTGCAATTGCGTTTTTGCCAAAAACGAAAGCGGAGGTAAACGCGCCTTAGGAAAATAATTTCCTGCTGATTTTTTTCATGGACATCTCAAATAATACATTGAGAGTGTCCCCAAAGTTTCGACAAGCCCTCGGTTTATTTTGACTTTCCGACGATACGCGTGCAATTGCGTTTTTGCCAAAAACGGAAGCGGAGGTAAACGCGCCTTAGGAAAATAATTTCCTGCTGATTTTTTTCATGGACATCTCAAATAATACATTTAGAGTGTCCCCAATGTTTCGTAGAGTTTCGACTAGCCCTCGGTTTATTTTGACTTTTTGACAGTACGCGTGCAATTGTGTTTTTGCCAAAAACGGAAGGGGAGGCAAACGCGCATTAGGAAAATAATTTCATGCTGATTTTTTTCACGGACATCTCAAATAATACAATGACAGTGTCCCCAAAGTTTCATAGCGTTTCGACAAGCCCTCGGTTTATTTTGAATTTCTGACGGTACGCGTGCAATTGCGTTTTTGCCAAAAACAGAAGCGGAAGCAAACGCGCTTTAGGAAAATAATTTCCTGCTGATTTTTTTCAAGTACATCTCAAATAATAATTTGAAAGTGTCCCAAAGTTTCATAGCGTTTTGACAAGCCCTCGGTTTTTTTTGAATTTCCGACGGTACGCATGCAATTGCGTTTTTGCCAAAAACGGAAGCGGAGGCAAAACCGCCTTAGAAAAATAATTTCCTGCTGGTTTTTTGAATGGACATCTAATATAATACATTTAGAGTGTCCCCAATGTTTCATAGCATTTCGACAAGCCCTCTGTTTATTTTGACTTTCCGACGGTACGCGTGCAATTGCGTTATTGCCAAAAACGCAAGCGGAGGTAAACGGGCCTTAGGAAAATAATTTCCTGCTGATTTTTTTCATGGACATCTCAAATAATACATTGAGAGTTTCCCCAAAGTTTCGTAGAGTTTCGACAAGCCCTCGGTTTATTTTGACTTTTTGACAGTACGCGTGCAATTGCGTTTTTGTCAAAAACGGAAGGGGAGGCAAACGCGCAATAGGAAAATAATTTCATGCTGATTTTTTTCATGGACATCTCAAATAATACATTGATAGTGTCCCCAAAGTTTCGTAGAGTTTCGACAAGCCCTCGGTTTATTTTGACTTTCCGACGATACGCGTGCAATTGCGTTTTTGCCAAAAACGGAAGCAGAGGCAAACGCGCTTTAGGAAAATAATTTCCTGCTGATTTTTTCATGTACATCTCAAATAATACTTTGAGAGTGTCCCCAAAGTTTCATAGCGTTTTGACAAGCCATCGGTTTTTTTTGAATTTCCGACGGTACGCATGCAATTGCGTTTTTGCCAAAAACAGAAGCGGAGGCAAACGCGCCTTAGAAAAATAATTTTCAGCTGATTTTTTGAATGGACATCTAATATAATACATTTAGAGTGTCCCCAAAGATTTGTAGAGTTTCAACAAGCCCTCGGTTTATTTTGACTTTCCGACGGTACGCGTGCAACTTCGTTTTTGCCAAAAACGGAAGTGGAGGAAAACGCGCTTTAGGAAAATAATTTCCTGATGATTTTTTTCATGTACATCTAAAATAATACATTTAGAGTGTCCCCAAAGTTTCATAGTGTTTCGACAATCCCTCGGTTTATTTTGACTTTCCGACGGTACGAGTGCAATTGTGTTTTTGCCAAAAACGGAAGCGGAGGCAAACGCGCCTTAGAAAAATAATTTTCTGCTGATTTTTTGCATGGACATCTAAAATAATACATTGAGAGTGTCCCCAAAGTTTCGTAGAGTTTCAACAAGCCCTCGGTTTATTTTAACTTTCCGACGATACGCGTGCAACTGCGTTTTTGCCAAAAATTGAAGTGGGGGAAAACGCGCTTTAGGAAAATAATTTCCTGAAGATTTTTTTCATGGACATCTAAAATAATACATTTAGGGTGTCCCCAAAGTTTCTTAGCGTTTCGACAAGCCCTCTATTTATTTTGACTTTCCGACGGTACGCGTGCAATTGTGTTTTTGCCAAAAACAGAAGCGGAGGCAAAAGCGCATTAGGAAAATAATTTCCTACTTATTTTTTGCATGGACATCTCAAATAATACATTTAGAGTTTCCCCAAAGTTTCACAGTGTTTCGACAAGCCCTCGGTTTATTTTGAATGTCCGACGGTACGCGTGCAATTGTGTTTTTGCCAAAAACGTAAGCGGAGGTAAACGCGCCTTAGGTAAATAATTTCCTGCTGATTTTTTGCATGGACATCTCAAATAATACATTGAGAGTGTCCCCAAAGTTTCGTAGAGTTTCGACAAGCCCTCAGTTTATTTTGACTTTCCGACGATACGCGTGCAATTGCGTTTTTGCCAAAAACGGAAGCGGAGGTAAACGCGCCTTAGGAAAATAATTTCCTGCTGATTTTTTTCATGGACATCTCAAATAATACATTGAGAGTGTCCCCAAAGTTTCGTAGAGTTTCGACAAGCCCTCCGTTTATTTTGACTTTCCGACGATACGCGTGCAATTGCGTTTTTGCCAAAAACGGAAGCGGAGGTAAACGCGCCTTAGGAAAATAATTTCCTACTGATTTTTTTCATGGACATCTCAAATAATACATTGAGAGTGTCCTTAATGTTTCGTAGAGTTTCGACTAGCCCTCGGTTTATTTTGACTTTTTGACAGTACGCGTGCAATTGCGTTTTTGCCAAAAACGGAAGGGGAGGCAAACGCGCATTAGGAAAATAATTTCATGCTGATTTTTTTCACGGACATCTCAAATAATACATTGACAGTGTCCCCAAAGTTTCATAGCGTTTCGACAAGCCCTCGGTTTATTTTGAATTTCCGACGGTACGCGTGCAATTGCGTTTTTGCCAAAAACGGAAGCGGAGGCAAATGCGCCTTAGGTAAATAATTTCATGCTTATTTTTTTCATGGACATATAAAATAACACATTGAGAGTTTCCCTAAAGTTTCGTAGAGTTTCGACAAACCCTCGGTTTATTTTGACTTTCCGACGGTACGCGTGCAACTACGTTTTTGCCAAAAACGGAAGCAGAGGCAAACGCGCTTTAGGAAAATAATTTCCTGCTGATTTTTTTCATGTACATCTCAAATAATACATTTAGAGTGTCCCCAATGTTTCATAGTGTTTCGACAATCCCTCGGTTTATTTTGACTTTCCGACGGTACGAGTGCAATTGTGTTTTTGCCAAAAACGGAAGCGGAGGCAAACGCGCCTTAGAAAAATAATTTCCTGCTGATTTTTTGCATGGAGATCTCAAATAATACATTGAGAGTGTCCCCAAAGTTTCGTAGAGTTTCGACAAGCCCTCGGTTTATTTTGACTTTCCGACGGTACGCGTGCAACTGCGTTTTTGCCAAAAACGGAAGCAGAGGCAAACGCGCTTTAGGAAAATAATTTCCTGCTGATTTTTTTCATGTACATCTCAAATAATACTTTGAGAGTGTCCCCAAAGTTTCATAGCGTTTTGACAAGCCCTCGTTTTTTTTTTAATTTCTGACGGTACGCATGCAATTACGTTTTTGTCAAAAACTGAAGCGGAGGGAAACACGCCTTAGAAAAATGATTTCCTGCTGATTTTTTGAATGGACATCTAATATAATACATTTAGAGTGTCCCCAAAGTTTCATAGCATTTCGACAAGCCCTCTGTTTATTTTGACTTTCCGACGGTACGCGTGCAATTGCGTTATTTCCAAAAACGCAAGCGGAGGTAAACGGGCCTTAGGAAAATAATTTACTGCTGATTTTATTCATGGACATCTCAAATAATACATTGAGAGTTTCCCCAAAGTTTCCTAGAGTTTCGACAAGCCCTCGGTTTATTTTGATTTTCTGACAGTACGCGTGCAATTGCGTTTTTGCCAAAAACGGAAGCGGAGGCAAACGCGCATTAGGAAAATAATTTCATGCTGATTTTTTTCATGGACATCTCAAATAATACATTGACAGTGTCCCCAAAGTTTCATCGATAAGCCCTCGGTTTAATTTGAATTTCCGACGGTACGCGTGCAATTGCGTTTTTGCCAAAAAAGGAAGCGGAGGCAAACGCGCCTTAGGTAAATAATTTCATGCTTATTTTTTGCATGGAAATATAAAATAATACATTGATAGTGTCCCCAAAGTTTCGTAGAGTTTCGACAAGCCCTCGGTTTATTTTGACTTTCCGACGATACGCGTGCAATTGCGTTTTTGCCAAAAACGGAAGCAGAGGCAAACGCGCTTTAGGAAATTAATTTCCTGCTGATTTTTTCATGTACATATAAAATAATACTTTGAGAGTGTCCCCAAAGTTTCATAGCGTTTTGACAAGACATCGGTTTTTTTTGAATTTCCGACGGTACGCATGCAATTGCGTTTTTACCAAAAACGGAAGCGGAGGCAAACGCGCCTTAGAAAAATAATTTCCATCTGATTTTTTGAATGGAAATCTAATATAATACATTTAGAGTGTCCCCAAAGTTTTGTAGAGTTTCAACAAGCCCTCGGTTTATTTTGACTTTCCGACGGTACGCGTGCAACTTTGTTTTTGCCAAAAACGGAAGTGGAGGAAAACGCGCTTTAGGAAAATAATTTCCTGATGATTTTTTTCATGTACATCTCAAATAATACATTTAGAGTGTCCCCAATGTTTCGTAGTGTATCGACAATCCCTCGGTTTATTTTGACTTTCCGACGGTACGAGTGCAATTGTGTTTTTGCCAAAAACGGAAGCGGAGGCAAACGCGCCTTAGAAAAATAATTTCCTGCTGATTTTTTGCATGGACATCTAAAATAATACATTGAGAGTGTCCCCAAAGTTTCGTAGAGTTTCAACAAGCCCTCGGTTTATTTTGACTTTCCGGCGGTATGCGTGCAACTGCGTTTTTGCCAAAAATTGAAGTGGAGGAAAACGCGCTTTAGGAAAATAATTTCCTGATGATTTTTTTCATGGACATCTAAAATAATACATTTAGAGTGTCCCCAAAGTTTCTTAGCGTTTCGACAAGCCCTCTATTTATTTTGACTTTCCGACGGTACGCGTGCAATTGTGTTTTTGTCAAAAACGGAAGCGGAGGCAAAAGCGCGTTAGGAAAATAATTTCCTGCTTATTTTTTTCATGTACATCTCAAATAATACATTTAGAGTTTCCCCAAAGTTTCGTAGTGTTTCGACAATCCCTCGGTTTATTTTGACTTTCCGACGGTACGAGTGCAATTGTGTTTTTGCCAAAAACGGAAGCGGAGGCAAACGCGCCTTAGAAAAATAATTTCCTGCTGATTTTTTGCATGGACATCTAAAATAATACATTGAGAGTGTCCCCAAAGTTTCGTAGAGTTTCAACAAGCCCTCGGTTTATTTTGACTTTCCGGCGGTACGCGTGCAACTGCGTTTTTGCCAAAAATTAAAGTGGAGCAAAACGCGCTTTAGGAAAATAATTTCCTGATGATTTTTTTCATGGACATCTAAAATAATACATTTAGAGTGTCCCCAAAGTTTCTTAGAGTTTCGACAAGCCCTCTATTTATTTTGACTTTCCGACGGTACGCGTGCAATTGTGTTTTTGTCAAAAACGGAAGCGGAGGCAAAAGCGCGTTAGGAAAATAATTTCCTGCTTATTTTTTTCATGGACATCTCAAATAATACATTTAGAGTTTCCCCAAAGTTTCACAGTGTTTCGACAAGCCCTCGGTTTATTTTGAATGTCCGACGGTACGCGTGCAATGGCGTTTTTGCCAAAAACGGAAGCGGAGGTAAACGCGCCTTAGGTAAATAAATTCCTGCTGATTTTTTGCATGGAGATCTCAAATAATACATTGAGAGTGTCCCCAAAGTTTCGTAGAGTTTCGACAAGCCCTCGGTTTATTTTGACTTTCCGACGATACGCGTGCAATTGCGTTTTTCCCAAAAACGGAAGCGGAGGTAAACGCGCCTTAGGAAAATAATTTCCTGCTGATTTTTTACATGGACATCTCAAATAATACATTGAGAGTGTCCCCAAAGTTTCGTAGAGTTTCGACAAGCCCTCGGTTTATTTTGACTTTCCGACGATACGCGTGCAATTGCGTTTTTGCCAAAAACGGAAGCGGAGGTAAACGCGCCTTAGGAAAATAATTTCCTGCTGATTTTTTTCATGGACATCTCAAATAAATACATTGAGAGTGTCCCCAATGTTTCGTAGAGTTTCGACTAGCCCTCAGTTTATTTTGACTTTTTGACAGTACGCGTGCAAATGCGTTTTTGCCAAAAACGGAAGGGGAGGCAAACGCGCCTTAGAAAAATAATTTCCTGCTGATTTTTTGCATGGACATCTAAAATAATACATTGAGAGTGTCCCCAAAGTTTCGTAGAGTTTCAACAAGCCCTCAGTTTATTTTAACTTTCCGACTGTACGCGTGCAACTGCGTTTTTGCCAAAAATTGAAGTGGAGGAAAACGCGCTTTAGGAAAATAATTTCCTGATGATTTTTTTCATGGACATCTAAAATAATACATTTAGAGTGTCCCCAAAGTTTCTTAACGTTTCGACAAGCCCTCTATTTATTTTGACTTTCCGACGGTACGCGTGCAATTGTGTTTTTGCCAAAAACAGAAGCGGAGGCAAAAGCGCATTAGGAAATTAATTTCCTGCTTATTTTTTGCATGGACATCTCAAATAATACATTTAGAGTTTCCCCAAAGTTTCACAGTGTTTTGACAAGCCCTCGATTTATTTTGAATGTCCGACGGTACGCGTGCAATTGCGTTTTTGCCAAAAACGGAATCGGAGGTAAACGTGCCTTAGGTAAATAATTTCCAACTGATTTTTTGCATGGACATCTCAAATAATACATTGAGAGTGTCCCCAAAGTTTCGTAGAGTTTCGACAAGCCCTTGGTTTATTTTGACTTTCCGACGATACGCGTGCAATTGCGTTTTTGCCAAAAACGAAAGCGGAGGTAAACGCGCCTTAGGAAAATAATTTCCCGCTGATTTTTTTCATGGACATCTCAAATAATACATTGAGAGTGTCCCCAAAGTTTCGACAAGCCCTCGGTTTATTTTGACTTTCCGACGATACGCGTGCAATTGCGTTTTTGCCAAAAACGGAAGCGGAGGTAAACGCGCCTTAGGAAAATAATTTCCTGCTGATTTTTTTCATGGACATCTCAAATAATACATTTAGAGTGTCCCCAATGTTTCGTAGAGTTTCGACTAGCCCTCGGTTTATTTTGACTTTTTGACAGTACGCGTGCAATTGTGTTTTTGCCAAAAACGGAAGGGGAGGCAAACGCGCATTAGGAAAATAATTTCATGCTGATTTTTTTCACGGACATCTCAAATAATACAATGACAGTGTCCCCAAAGTTTCATAGCGTTTCAACAAGCCCTCGGTTTATTTTGAATTTCTGACGGTACGCGTGCAATTGCGTTTTTGCCAAAAACAGAAGCGGAAGCAAACGCGCTTTAGGAAAATAATTTCCTGCTGATTTTTTTCAAGTACATCTCAAATAATAATTTGAGAGTGTCCCAAAGTTTCATAGCGTTTTGACAAGCCCTCGGTTTTTTTTGAATTTCCGACGGTACGCATGCAATTGCGTTTTTGCCAAAAACGGAAGCGGAGGCAAACGCGCCTTAGAAAAATAATTTCCTGCTGGTTTTTTGAATGGACATCTAATATAATACATTTAGAGTGTCCCCAATGTTTCATAGCATTTCGACAAGCCCTCTGTTTATTTTGACTTTCCGACGGTACGCGTGCAATTGCGTTATTGCCAAAAACGCAAGCGGAGGTAAACGGGCCTTAGGAAAATAATTTCCTGCTGATTTTTTTCATGGACATCTCAAATAATACATTGAGAGTTTCCCCAAAGTTTCGTAGAGTTTCGACAAGCCCTCGGTTTATTTTGACTTTTTGACAGTACGCGTGCAATTGCGTTTTTGTCAAAAACGGAAGGGGAGGCAAACGCACATTAGGAAAATAATTTCATGCTGATTTTTTTCATGGACATCTCAAATAATACATTGATAGTGTCCCCAAAGTTTCGTAGAGTTTCGACAAGCCCTCGGTTTATTTTGACTTTCCGACGATACGCGTGCAATTGCGTTTTTGCCAAAAACGGAAGCAGAGGCAAACGCGCTTTAGGAAAATAATTTCCTGCTGATTTTTTCATGTACATCTCAAATAATACTTTGAGAGTGTCCCCAAAGTTTCATAGCGTTTTGACAAGCCATCGGTTTTTTTTGAATTTCCGACGGTACGCATGCAATTGCGTTTTTGCCAAAAACAGAAGCGGAGGCAAACGCGCCTTAGAAAAATAATTTTCAGCTGATTTTTTGAATGGACATCTAATATAATACATTTAGAGTGTCCCCAAAGATTTGTAGAGTTTCAACAAGCCCTCGGTTTATTTTGACTTTCCGACGGTACGCGTGCAACTTCGTTTTTGCCAAAAACGGAAGTGGAGGAAAACGCGCTTTAGGAAAATAATTTCCTGATGATTTTTTTCATGTACATCTAAAATAATACATTTAGAGTGTCCCCAAAGTTTCATAGTGTTTCGACAATCCCTCGGTTTATTTTGACTTTCCGACGGTACGAGTGCAATTGTGTTTTTGCCAAAAACGGAAGCGGAGGCAAACGCGCCTTAGAAAAATAATTTTCTGCTGATTTTTTGCATGGACATCTAAAATAATACATTGAGAGTGTCCCCAAAGTTTCGTAGAGTTTCAACAAGCCCTCGGTTTATTTTGACTTTCCGACGGTACGCGTGCAACTGCGTTTTTGCCAAAAATTGAAGTGGAGGAAAACGCGCTTTAGGAAAATAATTTCCTGAAGATTTTTTTCATGGACATCTAAAATAATACATTTAGAGTGTCCCCAAAGTTTCTTAGCGTTTCGACAAGCCCTCTATTTATTTTGACTTTCCGACGGTACGCGTGCAATTGTGTTTTTGCCAAAAACAGAAGCGGAGGCAAAAGCGCATTAGGAAAATAATTTCCTACTTATTTTTTGCATGGACATCTCAAATAATACATTTAGAGTTTCCCCAAAGTTTCACAGTGTTTCGACAAGCCCTCGGTTTATTTTGAATGTCCGACGGTACGCGTGCAATTGTGTTTTTGCCAAAAACGTAAGCGGAGGTAAACGCGCCTTAGGTAAATAATTTCCTGCTGATTTTTTGCATGGACATCTCAAATAATACATTGAGAGTGTCCCCAAAGTTTCGTAGAGTTTCGACAAGCCCTCAGTTTATTTTGACTTTCCGACGATACGCGTGCAATTGCGTTTTTGCCAAAAACGGAAGCGGAGGTAAACGCGCCTTAGGAAAATAATTTCCTGCTGATTTTTTTCATGGACATCTCAAATAATACATTGAGAGTGTCCCCAAAGTTTCGTAGAGTTTCGACAAGCCCTCCGTTTATTTTGACTTTCCGACGATACGCGTGCAATTGCGTTTTTGCCAAAAACGGAAGCGGAGGTAAACGCGCCTTAGGAAAATAATTTCCTACTGATTTTTTTCATGGACATCTCAAATAATACATTGAGAGTGTCCTTAATGTTTCGTAGAGTTTCGACTAGCCCTCGGTTTATTTTGACTTTTTGACAGTACGCGTGCAATTGCGTTTTTGCCAAAAACGGAAGGGGAGGCAAACGCGCATTAGGAAAATAATTTCATGCTGATTTTTTTCACGGACATCTCAAATAATACATTGACAGTGTCCCCAAAGTTTCATAGCGTTTCGACAAGCCCTCGGTTTATTTTGAATTTCCGACGGTACGCGTGCAATTGCGTTTTTGCCAAAAACGGAAGCGGAGGCAAATGCGCCTTAGGTAAATAATTTCATGCTTATTTTTTTCATGGACATATAAAATAACACATTGAGAGTTTCCCTAAAGTTTCGTAGAGTTTCGACAAACCCTCGGTTTATTTTGACTTTCCGACGGTACGCGTGCAACTACGTTTTTGCCAAAAACGGAAGCAGAGGCAAACGCGCTTTAGGAAAATAATTTCCTGCTGATTTTTTTCATGTACATCTCAAATAATACATTTAGAGTGTCCCCAATGTTTCATAGTGTTTCGACAATCCCTCGGTTTATTTTGACTTTCCGACGGTACGAGTGCAATTGTGTTTTTGCCAAAAACGGAAGCGGAGGCAAACGCGCCTTAGAAAAATAATTTCCTGCTGATTTTTTGCATGGAGATCTCAAATAATACATTGAGAGTGTCCCCAAAGTTTCGTAGAGTTTCGACAAGCCCTCGGTTTATTTTGACTTTCCGACGGTACGCGTGCAACTGCGTTTTTGCCAAAAACGGAAGCAGAGGCAAACGCGCTTTAGGAAAATAATTTCCTGCTGATTTTTTTCATGTACATCTCAAATAATACTTTGAGAGTGTCCCCAAAGTTTCATAGCGTTTTGACAAGCCCTCGTTTTTTTTTAATTTCCGACGGTACGCATGCAATTACGTTTTTGTCAAAAACTGAAGCGGAGGGAAACACGCCTTAGAAAAATGATTTCCTGCTGATTTTTTGAATGGACATCTAATATAATACATTTAGAGTGTCCCCAAAGTTTCATAGCATTTCGACAAGCCCTCTGTTTATTTTGACTTTCCGACGGTACGCGTGCAATTGCGTTATTTCCAAAAATGCAAGCGGAGGTAAACGGGCCTTAGGAAAATAATTTACTGCTGATTTTATTCATGGACATCTCAAATAATACATTGAGAGTTTCCCCAAAGTTTCCTAGAGTTTCGACAAGCCCTCGGTTTATTTTGATTTTCTGACAGTACGCGTGCAATTGCGTTTTTGCCAAAAACGGAAGCGGAGGCAAACGCGCATTAGGAAAATAATTTCATGCTGATTTTTTTCATGGACATCTCAAATAATACATTGACAGTGTCCCCAAAGTTTCATCGATAAGCCCTCGGTTTAATTTGAATTTCCGACGGTACGCGTGCAATTGCGTTTTTGCCAAAAACGGAAGCGGAGGCAAATGCGCCTTAGGTAAATAATTTCATGCTTATTTTTTGCATGGAAATATAAAATAATACATTGATAGTGTCCCCAAAGTTTCGTAGAGTTTCGACAAGCCCTCGGTTTATTTTGACTTTCCGACGATACGCGTGCAATTGCGTTTTTGCCAAAAACGGAAGCAGAGGCAAACGCGCTTTAGGAAATTAATTTCCTGCTGATTTTTTCATGTACATATCAAATAATACTTTGAGAGTGTCCCCAAAGTTTCATAGCGTTTTGACAAGCCCTCGGTTTTTTTTGAATTTCCGACGGTACGCATGCAATTACGTTTTTGTCAAAAACTGAAGCGGAGGCAAACGCGCCTTAGAAAAATAATTTCCTGCTGATTTTTTGAATGGACATCTAATATAATACATTTAGAGTGTCCCCAAAGTTTCATAGCATTTCGACAAGCCCTCTGTTTATTTTGACTTTCCGACGGTACGCGTGCAATTTCGTTATTTCCAAAAACTCAAGCGGAGGTAAACGGGCCTTAGGAAAATAATTTCCTGCTGATTTTTTTCATGGACATCTCAAATAATACATTGAGAGTTTCCCCAAAGTTTCGTAGAGTTTCGACAAGCCCTCGGTTTATTTTTACTTTCTGACAGTACGCGTGCAATTGCGTTTTTGCCAAAAACGGAAGCGGAGGCAAACGCGCATTAGGAAAATAATTTCATGCTGATTTTTTTCATGGACATCTCAAATAATACATTGACAGTGTGCCCAAAGTTTCATAGCGTTTCGATAAGCCCTCGGTTTAATTTGAATTTCCGACGGTACGCGTGCAATTGCGTTTTTGCCAAAAAAGGAAGCGGAGGCAAACGCGCCTTAGGTAAATAATTTCATGCTGATTTTTTTCATGGACATCTCAAATAATACATTGATAGTGTCCCCAAAGTTTCGTAGAGTTTCGACAAGCCCTCGGTTTATTTTGACTTTCCGACGATACGCGTGCAATTGCGTTTTTGCCAAAAACGGAAGCAGAGGCAAACGCGCTTTAGGAAAATAATTTCTTGCTGATTTTTTCATGTACATCTCAAATAATACTTTGAGAGTTTCCCCAAAGTTTCATAGAGTTTTGACAAGCCCTCGGTTTTTTTTGAATTTCCGACGGTACGCATGCAATTGCGTTTTTGCCAAAAACGGAAGCGGAGGCAAACGCGCCTTAGAAAAATAATTTCCAGCTGATTTTTTGAATGGACATCTAATATAATACATTTAGAGTGTCCCCAAAGTTTTGTAGAGTTTCAACAAGCCCTCGATTTATTTTGACTTTCCGACGGTACGCGTGCAACTTCGTTTTTGCCAAAAACGGAAGTGGAGGAAAACGCGCTTTAGGAAAATAATTTCCTGATGATTTTTTTCATGTACATCACAAATAATACATTTAGAGTGTCCCCAAAGTTTCATAGTGTTTCGACAATCCCTTGGTTTATTTTGACTTTCCGACGGTACGAGTGCAATTGCGTTTTTGTCAAAAGCAAAAGCGGAGGCAAACGCGCCTTAGAAAAATAATTTCCTGCTGATTTTTTGCATGGACATCTAAAATAATACATTGAGAGTGTCCCCAAAGATTCGTAGAGTTTCAACAAGCCCTCGGTTTATTTTGACTTTCCGACGGTACGCGTGCAACTGCGTTTTTGCCAAAAATTGAAGTGGAGGAAAACGCGCTTTTGGAAAATAATTTCCTGATGATTTTTTTCATGGACATCTAACATAATACATTTAGAGTGTCCCCAAAGTTTCTTAGCGTTTCGACAAGCCCTTATTTATTTTGACTTTCCGACGGTACGCGTGCAATTGTGTTTTTGCCAAAAACGGAAGCGGAGGCAAAAGCGCATTAGGAAAATAATTTCCTGCTTATTTTTTGCATGGACATCTCAAATAATACATTTAGAGTTTCCCCAAAGTTTCACAGTGTTTCGACAAGCCCTCGGTTTATTTTGAATGTCCGACGGTACGCGTGCAATTGCGTTTTTGCCAAAAACGGAAGCGGAGGTAAACGCGCCTTAGGTAAATAATTTCCTGCTGATTTTTTGCATGGACATCTCAAATAATACATTAAGAGTGTCCCCAAAGTTTCGTAGAGTTTCGACAAGCCATCGGTTTATTTTGACTTTCCGACGATACGCGTGCAATTGCGTTTTTGCCAAAAACGGAAGCGGAGGTAAACGTGCCTTAGGAAAATAATTTCCTGCTGATTTTTTGCATGGACATCTCAAATAATACATTAAGAGTGTCCCCAAAGTTTCGTAGAGTTTCGACAAGCCCTCGGTTTATTTTGACTTTCCGACGATACGCGTGCAATTGCGTTTTTGCCAAAAACGGAAGCGGAGGTAAACGCGCCTTAGGAAAATAATTTCCTGCTGATTTTTTTCATGGACATATCAAATAATACATTGAGAGTGTCCCCAATGTTTCGTAGAGTTTCGACTAGCCCTCGGTTTATTTTGACTTTTTGACAGTACGCGTGCAATTGCGTTTTTGCCAAAAATGGAAGGGGAGGCAAACGCGCATTAGGAAAATAATTTCATGCTGATTTTTTTCACGGACATCTCAAATAATACATTAACAGTGTCCCCAAAGTTTCATAGCGTTTCGACAAGCCCTCGGTTTATTTTGAATTTCCGACGGTTCGCGTGCAATTGCGTTTTTGCCAAAAACGAAGCGGAGGCAAATGCGCCTTAGGTAAATAATTTCATGCTTATTTTTTTCATGGACATCTAAAATAATACATTGAGAGTTTCCCTAAAGTTTCGTAGAGTTTCGACAAACCCTCGGTTTATTTTGACTTTCCGACGGTACGCGTGCAACTCTGTTTTTGCCAAAAACGGAAGCAGAGGCAACGCGCTTTAGGAGAATAATTTCATGCTGATTTTTTTCATGTACATCTCAAATAATACTTTGAGAGTGTCCCCAATGTTTCATAGCATTTTGACAAGCCCTCGATTTTTTTTGAATTTCCGACGGTACGCATGCAATTGCGTTTTTGTCAAAAACTGAAGCGGAGGCAAACCCGCCTTAGAAAAATAATTTCCTGCTGATTTTTTGAATGGACATCTAATATAATACATTTAGAGTGTCCCCAAAGTTTTGTAGAGTTTCAATAAGCCCTCGGTTTATTTTGACTTTCCGACGGTACGCGTGCAATTGCGTTTTTGCTAAAAACAGAAGCGGAGGAAAACGCGCATTAGGAAAATAATTTCATGCGGATTTTTTGCATGGACATCTCAAATAATAAATTGAGAGTGTCCCCAAAGTTTCATAGCATTTCGACATGCCCTCTGTTTATTTTGACTTTCCGACGGTACGCGTGCAATTGCGTTATTGCCAAAAACGCAAGCAGAGGTAAACGGGCCTTAGGAAAATAATTTCCTGCTGATTTTTTTCATGGACATCTCAAATAATACATTGAGAGTTTCCCCAAAGTTTCGTAGAGTTTCGACAAGCCCTCGGTTTATTTTGACTTTATGACAGTACCCGTGCAATTGCGTTTTTGCCAAAAACGAAAGCGGAGGCAAACGCGCATTAGGAAAATAATTTAATGCTGATTTTTTTCATGGACATCTCAAATAATACATTGAAAGTGTCCCCAAAGTTTCATAGCGTTTCGATAAGCCCTCGGTCTAATTTGAATTTCCGACGGTACGCGTGCAATTGCGTTTTTGCCAAAAACGGAAGCGTTGGCAAACGCGCCTTAGGTAAATAATTTCATGCTTATTTTTTGCATGGAAATCTAAAATAATACATTGATAGTGTCCCCAAAGTTTCATAGAGTTTCGACAAGCCCTCGGTTTATTTTGACTTTCCGACGATACGCGTGCAATTACGTTTTTGCCAAAAACGGAAGCAGAGGCAAACGCGCTTTGGGAAAATAATTTCCTGCTGATTTTTTTCATGTACAACTCAAATAATACTTTGAGTGTTTCCCCAAAGTTTCATAGCGTTTTGACATACCCTCGGTTTTTTTTGAATTTCCGACGGTACGCGTGCAATTGCGTTTTTGCCAAAAACGGAAGCGTTGGCAAACGCGCCTTAGGTAAATAATTTCATGCTTATTTTTTGCATGGAAATCTAAAATAATACATTGATAGTGTCCCCAAAGTTTCATAGAGTTTCGACAAGCCCTCGGTTTATTTTGACTTTCCGACGATACGCGTGCAATTACGTTTTTGCCAAAAACGGAAGCAGAGGCAAACGCGCTTTGGGAAAATAATTTCCTGCTGATTTTTTTCATGTACAACTCAAATAATACTTTGAGTGTTTCCCCAAAGTTTCATAGCGTTTTGACATACCCTCGGTTTTTTTTGAATTTCCGACGGTACGCATGCAATTGCATTTTTGCCAAAAACGGAAGCGGAGGCAAACGCGCCTTAGAAAAATAATTTCCAGCTGATTTTTTGAATGGACATCTAATATAATACATTTAGAGTGTCCCCAAAGTTTTGTAGAGTTTCAACAAGCCCCCGGTTTATTTTGACTTTCCGACGGTACGCGTGCAACTTTGTTTTTGCCAAAAACGGAAGTGGTGGAAAACGCGCTTTAGGAAAATAATTTCCTGATGATTTTTTTCATGTACATCTCAAATAATACATTTAGAGTGTCCCCAAAGTTTCATAGCATTTCGACAAGCCCTCGGTTTATTTTGACTTTCTGACGGTACGAGTGCAATTGTGTTTTTGCCAAAAACAGAAGAGGAGGCAAACGCGCCTTAGAAAAATAATTTCCTACTGATTTTTTGCATGGACATCTAAAATAATACATTGAGAGTGTCCCCAAAGTTTCGTAGAGTTTTGACAAGCCCTCAGTTTATTTTGACTTTCTGACAGTACGCGTGCAATTGCGTTTTTGCCAAAAACGGAAGCGGAGGCAAACGCGCATTAGGAAAATAATTTCCTGCTTATTTTTTTCATGGACATCTCAAATAATACATTTAGAGTTTCCCCAAAGTTTCACAGTGTTTCGACAAGCCCTCGGTTTATTTTGAATGTCCGAAGGTACGCGTGCAATGGCGTTTTTGCCAAAAACGGAAGCGGAGGTAAACGCGCCTTAGGTAAATAAATTCCTGCTGATTTTTTGCATGGAGATCTCAAATAATACATTGAGAGTGTCCCCAAAGTTTCGTAGAGTTTCGACAAGCCCTCGGTTTATTTTGACTTTCCGACGATACGCGTGCAATTGCGTTTTTCCCAAAAACGGAAGCGGAGGTAAACGCGCCTTAGGAAAATAATTTCCTGCTGATTTTTTTCATGGACATCTCAAATAATACATTGAGAGTGTCCCCAAAGTTTCGTAGAGTTTCGACAAGCCCTCGGTTTATTTTGACTTTCCGACGATACGCGTGCAATTGCGTTTTTGCCAAAAACGGAAGCGGAGGTAAACGCGCCTTAGGAAAATAATTTCCTGCTGATTTTTTTCATGGACATCTCAAATAATACATTGAGAGTGTCCCCAATGTTTCGTAGAGTTTCGACTAGCCCTCAGTTTATTTTGACTTTTTGACAGTACGCGTGCAAATGCGTTTTTGCCAAAAACGGAAGGGGAGGCAAACGCGCATTAGGAAATTAATTTCATGCTAATTTTTTTCACGGACATCTCAAATAATACATTGACAGTGTCCCCAAAGTTTCATAGCATTTCGACAAGCCCTCGGTTTATTTTGAATTTCCGACGGTACGCGTGCAATTGCGTTTTTGCCAAAAACGGAAGCGGAGGCAAATGCGCCTTAGGTAAATAATTTCATGCTTATTTTTTTCATGGACATCTATAATAATACATTGAGAGTTTCCCTAAAGTTTCGTAGAGTTTCGAAAAACCCTCGGTTTATTTTGACTTTCCGACGGTACGCGTGCAACTACGTTTTTGCGAAAAACGGAAGCAGAGGCAAACGCGCTTTAGGAATATAATTTCCTGCTGATTTTTTTCATGTACATCTCAAATAATACTTTGAGAGTGTCACCAAAGTTTCATAGCGTTTTGACAAGCCCTCGGTTTTTTTTGAATTTCCGACGGTACGCATGCAATTACGTTTTTGTCAAAAACTGAAGCGGAGGCAAACGCGCCTTAGAAAAATAATTTCCTGCTGATTTTTTTAATGGACATCTAATATAATACATTTAGAGTGTCCCCAAAGTTTCATAGCATTTCGACAAGCCCTCTGTTTATTTTGACTTTCCGACGGTACGCGTGCAATTGCGTTATATCCAAAAACTCAAGCGGAGGTAAACGGGCCTTAGGAAAATAATTTCCTGCTGATTTTTTTCATGGACATCTCAAATAATACAGTGAGAGTTTCCCCAAAGTTTCGTAGAGTTTCGACAAGCCCTCGGTTTATTTTTACTTTCTGACAGTACGCGTGCAATTGCGTTTTTGCCAAAAACGGAAGCGGAGGCAAACGCGCATTAGGAAAATAATTTCATGCTGATTTTTTTCATGGACATCTCAAATAATACATTGACAGTGTGCCCAAAGTTTCATAGCGTTTCGATAAGCCCTCGGTTTAATTTGAATTTCCGACGGTACGCGTGCAATTGCGTTTTTGCCAAAAAAGGAAGCGGAGGCAAACGCGCCTTAGGTAAATAATTTCATGCTGATTTTTTTCATGGACATCTCAAATAATACATTGATAGTGTCCCCAAAGTTTCGTAGAGTTTCGACAAGCCCTCGGTTTATTTTGACTTTCCGACGATACGCGTGCAATTGCGTTTTTGCCAAAAACGGAAGCAGAGGCAAACGCGCTTTAGGAAAATAATTTCTTGCTGATTTTTTCATGTACATCTCAAATAATACTTTGAGAGTTTCCCCAAAGTTTCATAGAGTTTTGACAAGCCCTCGGTTTTTTTTGAATTTCCGACGGTACGCATGCAATTGCGTTTTTGCCAAAAACGGAAGCGGAGGCAAACGCGCCTTAGAAAAATAATTTCCAGCTGATTTTTTGAATGGACATCTAATATAATACATTTAGAGTGTCCCCAAAGTTTTGTAGAGTTTCAACAAGCCCTCGATTTATTTTGACTTTCCGACGGTACGCGTGCAACTTCGTTTTTGCCAAAAACGGAAGTGGAGGAAAACGCGCTTTAGGAAAATAATTTCCTGATGATTTTTTTCATGTACATCACAAATAATACATTTAGAGTGTCCCCAAAGTTTCATAGTGTTTCGACAATCCCTTGGTTTATTTTGACTTTCCGACGGTACGAGTGCAATTGTGTTTTTGTCAAAAGCAAAAGCGGAGGCAAACGCGCCTTAGAAAAATAATTTCCTGCTGATTTTTTGCATGGACATCTAAAATAATACATTGAGAGTGTCCCCAAAGATTCGTAGAGTTTCAACAAGCCCTCGGTTTATTTTGACTTTCCGACGGTACGCGTGCAACTGCGTTTTTGCCAAAAATTGAAGTGGAGGAAAACGCGCTTTTGGAAAATAATTTCCTGATGATTTTTTTCATGGACATCTAACATAATACATTTAGAGTGTCCCCAAAGTTTCTTAGCGTTTCGACAAGCCCTTATTTATTTTGACTTTCCGACGGTACGCGTGCAATTGTGTTTTTGCCAAAAACGGAAGCGGAGGCAAAAGCGCATTAGGAAAATAATTTCCTGCTTATTTTTTGCATGGACATCTCAAATAATACATTTAGAGTTTCCCCAAAGTTTCACAGTGTTTCGACAAGCCCTCGGTTTATTTTGAATGTCCGACGGTACGCGTGCAATTGCGTTTTTGCCAAAAACGGAAGCGGAGGTAAACGCGCCTTAGGTAAATAATTTCCTGCTGATTTTTTGCATGGACATCTCAAATAATACATTAAGAGTGTCCCCAAAGTTTCGTAGAGTTTCGACAAGCCATCGGTTTATTTTGACTTTCCGACGATACGCGTGCAATTGCGTTTTTGCCAAAAACGGAAGCGGAGGTAAACGTGCCTTAGGAAAATAATTTCCTGCTGATTTTTTGCATGGACATCTCAAATAATACATTAAGAGTGTCCCCAAAGTTTCGTAGAGTTTCGACAAGCCCTCGGTTTATTTTGACTTTCCGACGATACGCGTGCAATTGCGTTTTTGCCAAAAACGGAAGCGGAGGTAAACGCCCCTTAGGAAAATAATTTCCTGCTGATTTTTTTCATGAACATATCAAATAATACATTGAGAGTGTCCCCAATGTTTCGTAGAGATTCGACTAGCCCTCGGTTTATTTTGACTTTTTGACAGTACGCGTGCAATTGCGTTTTTGCCAAAAATGGAAGGGGAGGCAAACGCGCATTAGGAAAATAATTTCATGCTGATTTTTTTCACGGACATCTCAAATAATACATTAACAGTGTCCCCAAAGTTTCATAGCGTTTCGACAAGCCCTCGGTTTATTTTGAATTTCCGACGGTTCGCGTGCAATTGCGTTTTTGCCAAAAACGAAGCGGAGGCAAATGCGCCTTAGGTAAATAATTTCATGCTTATTTTTTTCATGGACATCTAAAATAATACATTGAGAGTTTCCCTAAAGTTTCGTAGAGTTTCGACAAACCCTCGGTTTATTTTGACTTTCCGACGGTACGCGTGCAACTCTGTTTTTGCCAAAAACGGAAGCAGAGGCAACGCGCTTTAGGAGAATAATTTCATGCTGATTTTTTTCATGTACATCTCAAATAATACTTTGAGAGTGTCCCCAATGTTTCATAGCATTTTGACAAGCCCTCGATTTTTTTTGAATTTCCGACGGTACGCATGCAATTGCGTTTTTGTCAAAAACTGAAGCGGAGGCAAACCCGCCTTAGAAAAATAATTTCCTGCTGATTTTTTGAATGGACATCTAATATAATACATTTAGAGTGTCCCCAAAGTTTTGTAGAGTTTCAATTAGCCCTCGGTTTATTTTGACTTTCCGACGGTACGCGTGCAATTGCGTTTTTGCTAAAAACAGAAGCGAAGGAAAACGCGCATTAGGAAAATAATTTCATGCGGATTTTTTGCATGGACATCTCAAATAATAAATTGAGAGTGTCCCCAAAGTCTCATAGCATTTCGACAAGCCCTCTGTTTATTTTGACTTTCCGACGGTACGCGTGCAATTGCGTTATTGCCAAAAACGCAAGCAGAGGTAAACGGGCCTTAGGAAAATAATTTCCTGCTGATATTTTTCATGGACATCTCAAATAATACATTGAGAGTTTCCCAAAAGTTTCGTAGAGTTTCGACAAGCCCTCGGTTTATTTTGACTTTATGACAGTACCCGTGCAATTGCGTTTTTGCCAAAAACGAAAGCGGAGGCAAACGCGCATTAGGAAAATAATTTAATGCTGATTTTTTTCATGGACATCTCAAATAATACATTGAAAGTGTCCCCAAAGTTTCACAGCGTTTCGATAAGCCCTCGGTCTAATTTGAATTTCCGACGGTACGCGTGCAATTGCGTTTTTGCCAAAAACGGAAGCGGAGGCAAACGCGCCTTAGGTAAATAATTTCATGCTTATTTTTTGCATGGAAATCTAAAATAATACATTGATAGTGTCCCCAAAGTTTCATAGAGTTTCGACAAGCCCTCGGTTTATTTTGACTTTCCGACGATACGCGTGCAATTACGTTTTTGCCAAAAACGGAAGCAGAGGCAAACGCGCTTAGGGAAAATAATTTCCTGCTGATTTTTTTCATGTACAACTCAAATAATACTTTGAGTGTTTCCCCAAAGTTTCATAGCGTTTTGACATACCCTCGGTTTTTTTTGAATTTCCGACGGTACGCATGCAATTGCATTTTTGCCAAAAACGGAAGCGGAGGCAAACGCGCCTTAGAAAAATAATTTCCAGCTGATTTTTTGAATGGACATCTAATATAATACATTTAGAGTGTCCCCAAAGTTTTGTAGAGTTTCAACAAGCCCCCGGTTTATTTTGACTTTCCGACGGTACGCGTGCAACTTTGTTTTTGCCAAAAACGGAAGTGGTGGAAAACGCGCTTTAGGAAAATAATTTCCTGATGATTTTTTTCATGTACATCTCAAATAATACATTTAGAGTGTCCCCAAAGTTTCATAGCATTTCGACAAGCCCTCGGTTTATTTTGACTTTCTGACGGTACGAGTGCAATTGTGTTTTTGCCAAAAACAGAAGAGGAGGCAAACGCGCCTTAGAAAAATAATTTCCTACTGATTTTTTGCATGGACATCTAAAATAATACATTGAGAGTGTCCCCAAAGTTTCGTAGAGTTTTGACAAGCCCTCAGTTTATTTTGACTTTCTGACAGTACGCGTGCAATTGCGTTTTTGCCAAAAACGGAAGCGGAGGCAAACGCGCATTATGAAAATAATTTCATGCTGATTTTTTTCATGAACATCTCAAATAATACATTGACAGTGTCCCCAAAGTTTCATAGCGTTTCGATAAGCCCTCGGTTTAATTTGAATTTCCGACGGTACGCGTGCAATTGCGTTTTTGCCAAAAAAGGAAGCGGAGGCAAACGCGCCTTAGGTAAATAATTTCATGCTTATTTTTTGCATGGAAATATAAAATAATACATTGATAGTGTCCCCAAAGTTACGTAGAGTTTCGACAAGCCCTCGGTTTATTTTGACTTTCCGACGATACGTGTGCAATTGCGTTTTTGCCAAAAACGGAAGCGGAGGTAAACGCGCCTTAGGAAAATAATTTCCTGCTGATTTTTTTCATGGAAATCTCAAATAATACATTGAGAGTGTCCCCAATGTTTCGTAGAGTTTCGACTATCCCTCGGTTTATTTTGACTTTTTGACAGTACGCGTGCAATTGCGTTTTTGCCAAAAATGGAAGGGGAGGCAAACGCATTAGGAAAATAATTTCATGCTGATTTTTTTCACGGACATCTCAAATAATACATTGACAGTGTCCCCAAAGTTTCATAGCGTTTCGACAAGCCCTCGGTTTATTTTGAATTTCCGACGGTACGCGTGCAATTGCGTTTTTGCCAAAAACGAAGCGGAGGCAAATGCGCCTTAGGTAAATAATTTCATGCTTATTTTTTTCATGGACATCTAAAATAATACATTGAGAGTTTCCCTAAAGTTTCGTAGAGTTTCGACAAACCCTCAGTTTATTTTGACTTTCCAACGGTACGCGTGCAACTCTGTTTTTGCCAAAAACGGAAGCAGAGGCAACGCGCTTTAGGAGAATAATTTCATGCTGATTTTTTTCATGTACATCTCAAATAATACTTTGAGAGTGTCCCCAATGTTTCATAGCATTTTGACAAGCCCTCGGTTTTTTTTGAATTTCCGACGGTACGCATGCAATTGCGTTTTTGTCAAAAACTGAAGCGGAGGCAAACGCGCCTTAGAAAAATAATTTCCTGCTGATTTTTTGAATGGACGTCTAATATAATACATTTAGAGTGTCCCCAAAGTTTTGTAGAGTTTCAATAAGCCCTCGGTTTATTTTGACTTTCCGACGGTACGCGTGCAATTGCGTTTTTGCCAAAAACAGAAGCGGAGGAAAACGCGCATTAGGAAAATAATTTCATGCGGATTTTTTGCATGGACATCTCAAATAATAAATTGAGAGTGTCCCCAAAGTTTCATAGCATTTCGACAAGCCCTCTGTTTATTTTGACTTTCCGACGGTACGCGTGGAATTGCGTTATTGCCAAAAACGCAAGCAGAGGTAAACGGGCCTTAGGAAAATGATTTCCTGCTGATTTTTTTCATGGACATCTCAAATAATACATTGAGAGTTTCCCCAAAGTTTCGTAGAGTTTCGACAAGCCCTCGGTTTATTTTGACTTTATGACAGTACCCGTGCAATTGCGTTTTTGCCAAAAACGAAAGCGGAGGCAAACGCGCATTAGGAAAATAATTTAATGCTGATTTTTTTCATGGACATCTCAAATAATACATTGAAAGTGTCCCCAAAGTTTCATAGCGTTTCGATAAGCCCTCGGTCTAATTTGAATTTCCGACGGTACGCGTGCAATTGCGTTTTTGCCAAAAACGGAAGCGGAGGCAAACGCGCCTTAGGTAAATAATTTCATGCTTATTTTTTGCATGGAAATCTAAAATAATACATTGATAGTGTCCCCAAAGTTTCGTAGAGTTTCGACAACCCTCGGTTTATTTTGACTTTCCGACGATACGCGTGCAATTGTGTTTTTGCCAAAAACGGAAGCAGAGGCAAACGCGCTTTGGGAAAATAATTTCCTGCTGATTTTTTTCATGTACAACTCAAATAATACTTTGAGTGTTTCCCCAAAGTTTCATAGCGTTTTGACATACCCTCGGTTTTTTTTGAATTTCCGACGGTACGCTTGCAATTGCATTTTTGCCAAAAACGGAAGCGGAGGCAAACGCGCCTTAGAAAAATAATTTCCAGCTGATTTTTTGAATGGACATCTAATATAATACATTTAGAGTGTCCCCAAAGTTTTGTAGAGTTTCAACAAGCCCCCGGTTTATTTTGACTTTCCGACGGTACGCGTGCAACTTTGTTTTTGCCAAAAACGGAAGTGGTGGAAAACGCGCTTTAGGAAAATAATTTCCTGATGATTTTTTTCATGTACATCTCAAATAATACATTTAGAGTGTACCCAAAGTTTCATAGCGTTTCGACAAGCCCTCGGTTTATTTTGACTTTCCGACGGTACGAGTGCAATTGTGTTTTTGCCAAAAACAGAAGAGGAGGCAAACGCGCCTTAGAAAAATAATTTCCTACTGATTTTTTGCATGGACATCTAAAATAATACATTGAGAGTGTCCCCAAAGTTTCGTAGAGTTTCGACAAGCCCTCAGTTTATTTTGACTTTCTGACAGTACGCGTGCAATTGCGTTTTTGCCAAAAACGGAAGCGGAGGCAAACGCGCATTAGGAAAATAATTTCATGCTGATTTTTTTCATGGACATCTCAAATAATACATTGACAGTGTCCCCAAAGTTTCATAGCGTTTCGATAAGCCCTCGGTTTAATTTGAATTTCCGACGGTACGCGTGCAATTGCGTTTTTGCCAAAAAAGGAAGCGGAGGCAAACGCGCCTTAGGTAAATAATTTCATGCTTATTTTTTGCATGGAAATATAAAATAATACATTGATAGTGTCCCCAAAGTTTCGTAGAGTTTCGACAAGCCCTCGGTTTATTTTGACTTTCCGACGATACGCGTGCAATTGCGTTTTTGCCAAAAACGGAAGCGGAGGTAAACGCGCCTTAGGAAAATAATTTCCTGCTGATTTTTTTCATGGACATCTCAAATAATACATTGAGAGTGTCCCCAATGTTTCGTAGAGTTTCGACTATCCCTCGGTTTATTTTGACTTTTTGACAGTACGCGTGCAATTGCGTTTTTGCCAAAAATGGAAGGGGAGGCAAACGCATTAGGAAAATAATTTCATGCTGATTTTTTTCACGGACATCTCAAATAATACATTGACAGTGTCCCCAAAGTTTCATAGCGTTTCGACAAGCCCTCGATTTATTTTGAATTTCCGACGGTACGCGTGCAATTGCGTTTTTGCCAAAAACGAAGCGGAGGCAAATGCGCCTTAGGTAAATAATTTCATGCTTATTTTTTTCATGGACATCTAAAATAATACATTGAGAGTTTCCCTAAAGTTTCGTAGAGTTTCGACAAACCCTCAGTTTATTTTGACTTTCCGACGATACGCGTGCAACTCTGTTTTTGCCAAAAACGGAAGCAGAGGCAACGCGCTTTAGGAGAATAATTTCATGCTGATTTTTTTCATGTACATCTCAAATAATACTTTGAGAGTGTCCCCAATGTTTCATAGCATTTTGACAAGCCCTCGGTTTTTTTTGAATTTCCGACGGTACGCATGCAATTGCGTTTTTGTCAAAAACTGAAGCGGAGGCAAACGCGCCTTAGAAAAATAATTTCCTGCTGATTTTTTGAATGGACGTCTAATATAATACATTTAGAGTGTCCCCAAAGTTTTGTAGAGTTTCAATAAGCCCTCGGTTTATTTTGACTTTCCGACGGTACGCGTGCAATTGCGTTTTTGCCAAAAACAGAAGCGGAGGAAAACGCGCATTAGGAAAATAATTTCATGCGGATTTTTTGCATGGACATCTCAAATAATAAATTGAGAGTGTCCCCAAAGTTTCATAGCATTTCGACAAGCCCTCTGTTTATTTTGACTTTCCGACGGTACGCGTGGAATTGCGTTATTGCCAAAAACGCAAGCAGAGGTAAACGGGCCTTAGGAAAATGATTTCCTGCTGATTTTTTTCATGGACATCTCAAATAATACATTGAGAGTTTCCCCAAAGTTTCGTAGAGTTTCGACAAGCCCTCGGTTTATTTTGACTTTATGACAGTACCCGTGCAATTGCGTTTTTGCCAAAAACGAAAGCGGAGGCAAACGCGCATTAGGAAAATAATTTAATGCTGATTTTTTTCATGGACATCTCATATAATACATTGAAAGTGTCCCCAAAGTTTCATAGCGTTTCGATAAGCCCTCGGTCTAATTTGAATTTCCGACGGTACGCGTGCAATTGCGTTTTTGCCAAAAACGGAAGCGGAGGCAAACGCGCCTTAGGTAAATAATTTCATGCTTATTTTTTGCATGGAAATCTAAAATAATACATTGATAGTGTCCCCAAAGTTTTGTAGAGTTTCGACAACCCTCGGTTTATTTTGACTTTCCGACGATACGCGTGCAATTGTGTTTTTGCCAAAAACGGAAGCAGAGGCAAACGCGCTTTGGGAAAATAATTTCCTGCTGATTTTTTTCATGTACAACTCAAATAATACTTTGAGTGTTTCCCCAAAGTTTCATAGCGTTTTGACATACCCTCGGTTTTTTTTGAATTTCCGACGGTACGCATGCAATTGCATTTTTGCCAAAAACGGAAGCGGAGGCAAACGCGCCTTAGAAAAATAATTTCCAGCTGATTTTTTTAATGGACATCTAATATAATACATTTAGAGTGTCCCCAAAGTTTTGTAGAGTTTCAACAAGCCCCCAGTTTATTTTGACTTTCCGACGGTACGCGTGCAACTTTGTTTTTGCCAAAAACGGAAGTGGTGGAAAACGCGCTTTAGGAAAATAATTTCCTGATGATTTTTTTCATGTACATCTCAAATAATACATTTAGAGTGTACCCAAAGTTTCATAGCGTTTCGACAAGCCCTCGGTTTATTTTGACTTTCCGACGGTACGAGTGCAATTGTGTTTTTGCCAAAAACAGAAGAGGAGGCAAACGCGCCTTAGAAAAATAATTTCCTACTGATTTTTTGCATGGACATCTAAAATAATACATTGAGAGTGTCCCCAAAGTTTCGTAGAGTTTCGACAAGCCCTCAGTTTATTTTGACTTTCTGACAGTACGCGTGCAATTGCGTTTTTGCCAAAAACGGAAGCGGAGGCAAACGCGCATTAGGAAAATAATTTCATGCTGATTTTTTTCATGGACATCTCAAATAATACATTGACAGTGTCCCCAAAGTTTCATAGCGTTTCGATAAGCCCTCGGTTTAATTTGAATTTCCGACGGTACGCGTGCAATTGCGTTTTTGCCAAAAAAGGAAGCGGAGGCAAACGCGCCTTAGGTAAATAATTTCATGCTTATTTTTTGCATGGAAATATAAAATAATACATTGATAGTGTCCCCAAAGTTTCGTAGAGTTTCGACAAGCCCTCGGTTTATTTTGACTTTCCGACGATACGCGTGCAATTGCGTTTTTGCCAAAAACGGAAGCGGAGGTAAACGCGCCTTAGGAAAATAATTTCCTGCTGATTTTTTTCATGGACATCTCAAATAATACATTGAGAGTGTCCCCAATGTTTCGTAGAGTTTCGACTATCCCTCGGTTTATTTTGACTTTTTGACAGTACGCGTGCAATTGCGTTTTTGCCAAAAATGGAAGGGGAGGCAAACGCATTAGGAAAATAATTTCATGCTGATTTTTTTCACGGACATCTCAAATAATACATTGACAGTGTCCCCAAAGTTTCATAGCGTTTCGACAAGCCCTCGATTTATTTTGAATTTCCGACGGTACGCGTGCAATTGCGTTTTTGCCAAAAACGAAGCGGAGGCAAATGCGCCTTAGGTAAATAATTTCATGCTTATTTTTTTCATGGACATCTAAAATAATACATTGAGAGTTTCCCTAAAGTTTCGTAGAGTTTCGACAAACCCTCAGTTTATTTTGACTTTCCGACGATACGCGTGCAACTCTGTTTTTGCCAAAAACGGAAGCAGAGGCAACGCGCTTTAGGAGAATAATTTCATGCTGATTTTTTTCATGTACATCTCAAATAATACTTTGAGAGTGTCCCCAATGTTTCATAGCATTTTGACAAGCCCTCGGTTTTTTTTGAATTTCCGACGGTACGCATGCAATTGCGTTTTTGTCAAAAACTGAAGCGGAGGCAAACGCGCCTTAGAAAAATAATTTCCTGCTGATTTTTTGAATGGACGTCTAATATAATACATTTAGAGTGTCCCCAAAGTTTTGTAGAGTTTCAATAAGCCCTCGTTTTATTTTGACTTTCCGACGGTACGCGTGCAATTGCGTTTTTGCCAAAAACAGAAGCGGAGGAAAACGCGCATTAGGAAAATAATTTCATGCGGATTTTTTGCATGGACATCTCAAATAATAAATTGAGAGTGTCCCCAAAGTTTCATAGCATTTCGACAAGCCCTCTGTTTATTTTGACTTTCCGACGGTACGCGTGGAATTGCGTTATTGCCAAAAACGCAAGCAGAGGTAAACGGGCCTTAGGAAAATGATTTCCTGCTGATTTTTTTCATGGACATCTCAAATAATACATTGAGAGTTTCCCCAAAGTTTCGTAGAGTTTCGACAAGCCCTCGGTTTATTTTGACTTTATGACAGTACCCGTGCAATTGCGTTTTTGCCAAAAACGAAAGCGGAGGCAAACGCGCATTAGGAAAATAATTTAATGCTGATTTTTTTCATGGACATCTCATATAATACATTGAAAGTGTCCCCAAAGTTTCATAGCGTTTCGATAAGCCCTCGGTCTAATTTGAATTTCCGACGGTACGCGTGCAATTGCGTTTTTGCCAAAAACGGAAGCGGAGGCAAACGCGCCTTAGGTAAATAATTTCATGCTTATTTTTTGCATGGAAATCTAAAATAATACATTGATAGTGTCCCCAAAGTTTCGTAGAGTTTCGACAACCCTCGGTTTATTTTGACTTTCCGACGATACGCGTGCAATTGTGTTTTTGCCAAAAACGGAAGCAGAGGCAAACGCGCTTTGGGAAAATAATTTCCTGCTGATTTTTTTCATGTACAACTCAAATAATACTTTGAGTGTTTCCCCAAAGTTTCATAGCGTTTTGACATACCCTCGGTTTTTTTTGAATTTCCGACGGTACGCATGCAATTGCATTTTTGCCAAAAACGGAAGCGGAGGCAAACGCGCCTTAGAAAAATAATTTCCAGCTGATTTTTTTCATGGACATCTAATATAATACATTTAGAGTGTCCCCAAAGTTTTGTAGAGTTTCAACAAGCCCCCAGTTTATTTTGACTTTCCGACGGTACGCGTGCAACTTTGTTTTTGCCAAAAACGGAAGTGGTGGAAAACGCGCTTTAGGAAAATAATTTCCTGATGATTTTTTTCATGTACATCTCAAATAATACATTTAGAGTGTACCCAAAGTTTCATAGCGTTTCGACAAGCCCTCGGTTTATTTTGACTTTCCGACGGTACGAGTGCAATTGTGTTTTTGCCAAAAACAGAAGAGGAGGCAAACGCGCCTTAGAAAAATAATTTCCTACTGATTTTTTGCATGGACATCTAAAATAATACATTGAGAGTGTCCCCAAAGTTTCGTAGAGTTTCGACAAGCCCTCAGTTTATTTTGACTTTCTGACAGTACGCGTGCAATTGCGTTTTTGCCAAAAACGGAAGCGGAGGCAAACGCGCATTAGGAAAATAATTTCATGCTGATTTTTTTCATGGACATCTCAAATAATACATTGACAGTGTCCCCAAAGTTTCATAGCGTTTCGATAAGCCCTCGGTTTAATTTGAATTTCCGACGGTACGCGTGCAATTGCGTTTTTGCCAAAAAAGGAAGCGGAGGCAAACGCGCCTTAGGTAAATAATTTCATGCTTATTTTTTGCATGGAAATATAAAATAATACATTGATAGTGTCCCCAAAGTTTCGTAGAGTTTCGACAAGCCCTCGGTTTATTTTGACTTTCCGACGATACGCGTGCAATTGCGTTTTTGCCAAAAACGGAAGCGGAGGTAAACGCGCCTTAGGAAAATAATTTCCTGCTGATTTTTTTCATGGACATCTCAAATAATACATTGAGAGTGTCCCCAATGTTTCGTAGAGTTTCGACTATCCCTCGGTTTATTTTGACTTTTTGACAGTACGCGTGCAATTGCGTTTTTGCCAAAAATGGAAGGGGAGGCAAACGCGCATTAGGAAAATAATTTCATGGTGATTTTTTTCACGGACATCTCAAATAATACATTGACAGTGTCCCCAAAGTTTCATAGCGTTTCGACAAGCCCTCGGTTTATTTTGAATTTCCGACGGTACGCGTGCAATTGCGTTTTTGCCAAAAACGAAGCGGAGGCAAATGCGCCTTAGGTAAATAATTTCATGCTTATTTTTTTCATGGACATCTAAAATAATACATTGAGAGTTTCCCTAAAGTTTCGTAGAGTTTCGACAAACCCTAAGTTTATTTTGACTTTCCGACGGTACGCGTGCAACTCTGTTTTTGCCAAAAACGGAAGCAGAGGTAACGCGCTTTAGGAGAATAATTTCATGCTGATTTTTTTCATGTACATCTCAAATAATACTTTGAGAGTGTCCCCAATGTTTCATAGCATTTTGACAAGCCCTCGGTTTTTTTTGAATTTCCGACGGTACGCATGCAATTGCGTTTTTGTCAAAAACTGAAGCGGAGGCAAACGCGCCTTAGAAAAATAATTTCCTGCTGATTTTTTGAATGGACGTCTAATATAATACATTTAGAGTGTCCCCAAAGTTTTGTAGAGTTTCAATAAGCCCTCGGTTTATTTTGACTTTCCGACGGTACGCGTGCAATTGCGTTTTTGCCAAAAACAGAAGCGGAGGAAAATGCGCATTAGGAAAATAATTTCATGCGGATTTTTTGCATGGACATCTCAAATAATAAATTGAGAGTGTCCCCGAAGTTTCATAGCATTTCGACAAGCCCTCTGTTTATTTTGACTTTCCGACGGTACGCGTGCAATTGCGTTATTGCCAAAAAGGCAAGCAGAGGTAAACGGGCCTTAGGAAAATAATTTCCAGCTGATTATTTTCATGGACATCTCAAATAATACATTGAGAGTTTCCCTAAAGTTTCGTAGAGTTTCGACAAGCCCTCGGTTTATTTTGACTTTATGACAGTACCCGTGCAATTGCGTTTTTGCCAAAAACGAAAGCGGAGGCAAACGCGCATTAGGAAAATAATTTAATGCTGATTGTTTTCATGGACATCTAAAATAATACATTGAAAGTGTCCCCAAAGTTTCATAGCGTTTCGATAAGCCCTCGGTCTAATTTGAATTTCCGACGGTACGCGTGCAATTGCGTTTTTGCCAAAAACGGAAGCGGAGGCAAACGCGCCTTAGGTAAATAATTTCATGCTTATTTTTTGCATGGAAATCTAAAATAATACATTGATAGTGTCCCCAAAGTTTCGTAGAGTTTCGACAAGCCCTCGGTTTATT
The DNA here is from genome assembly GCA_948472305.1 of Vicia faba. Taxonomy (NCBI): domain Eukaryota; kingdom Viridiplantae; phylum Streptophyta; class Magnoliopsida; order Fabales; family Fabaceae; genus Vicia; species Vicia faba. Next base: position 1,219,411,895 of record OX451735.1, read on the forward strand.
TTGACTTTTCGACGATACGCGTGCAATTGCGTTTTTGCCAAAAACGGAAGCAGAGGCAAACGCGCTTTGGGAAAATAATTTCCTGCTGATTTTTTTCATGTACAACTCAAATAATACTTTGAGTGTTTCCCCAAAGTTTCATAGCGTTTTGACATACCCTCGGTTTTTTTTGAATTTCCGACGGTACGCATGCAATTGCATTTTTGCCAAAAACGGAAGCGGAGGCAAACGCGCCTTAGAAAAATAATTTCCAGCTGATTTTTTGAATGGACATCTAATATAATACATTTAGAGTGTCCCCAAAGTTTTGTAGAGTTTCAACAAGCCCACGGTTTATTTTGACTTTCCGACGGTACGCGTGCAACTTTGTTTTTGCCAAAAACGGAAGTGGTGGAAAACGCGCTTTAGGAAAATAATTTCCTGATGATTTTTTTCATGTACATCTCAAATAATACATTTAGAGTGTACCCAAAGTTTCATAGCGTTTCGACAAGCCCTCGGTTTATTTTGACTTTCCGACGGTACGAGTGCAATTGTGTTTTTGCCAAAAACAGAAGAGGAGGCAAACGCGCCTTAGAAAAATAATTTCCTACTGATTTTTTGCATGGACATCTAAAATAATACATTGAGAGTGTCCCCAAAGTTTCGTAGAGTTTCGACAAGCCCTCAGTTTATTTTGACTTTCTGACAGTACGCGTGCAATTGCGTTTTTGCCAAAAACGGAAGCGGAGGCAAACGCGCATTAGGAAAATAATTTCATGCTGATTTTTTTCATGGACATCTCAAATAATACATTGACAGTGTCCCCAAAGTTTCATAGCGTTTCGATAAGCCCTCGGTTTAATTTGAATTTCCGATGGTACGCGTGCAATTGCGTTTTTGCCAAAAAAGGAAGCGGAGGCAAACGCGCCTTAGGTAAATAATTTCATGCTTATTTTTTGCATGGAAATATAAAATAATACATTGATAGTGTCCCCAAAGTTTCGTAGAGTTTCGACAAGCCCTCGGTTTATTTTGACTTTCCGACGATACGCGTGCAATTGCGTTTTTGCCAAAAACGGAAGCGGAGGTAAACGCGCCTTAGGAAAATAATTTCCTGCTGATTTTTTTCATGGACATCTCAAATAATACATTGAGAGTGTCCCCAATGTTTCGTAGAGTTTCGACTATCCCTCAGTTTATTTTGACTTTTTGACAGTACGCGTGCAATTGCGTTTTTGCCAAAAATGGAAGGGGAGGCAAACGCGCATTAGGAAAATAATTTCATGGTGATTTTTTTCACGGACATCTCAAATAATACATTGACAGTGTCCCCAAAGTTTCATAGCGTTTCGACAAGCCCTCGGTTTATTTTGAATTTCCGACGGTACGCGTGCAATTGCGTTTTTGCCAAAAACGAAGCGGAGGCAAATGCGCCTTAGGTAAATAATTTCATGCTTATTTTTTTCATGGACATCTAAAATAATACATTGAGAGTTTCCCTAAAGTTTCGTAGAGTTTCGACAAACCCTAAGTTTATTTTGACTTTCCGACGGTACGCGTGCAACTCTGTTTTTGCCAAAAACGGAAGCAGAGGTAACGCGCTTTAGGAGAATAATTTCATGCTGATTTTTTTCATGTACATCTCAAATAATACTTTGAGAGTGTCCCCAATGTTTCATAGCATTTTGACAAGCCCTCGGTTTTTTTTGAATTTCCGACGGTACGCATGCAATTGCGTTTTTGTCAAAAACTGAAGCGGAGGCAAACGCGCCTTAGAAAAATAATTTCCTGCTGATTTTTTGAATGGACGTCTAATATAATACATTTAGAGTGTCCCCAAAGTTTTGTAGAGTTTCAATAAGCCCTCGGTTTATTTTGACTTTCCGACGGTACGCGTGCAATTGCGTTTTTGCCAAAAACAGAAGCGGAGGAAAATGCGCATTAGGAAAATAATTTCATGCGGATTTTTTTCATGGACATCTCAAATAATAAATTGAGAGTGTCCCCAAAGTTTCATAGCATTTCGACAAGCCCTCTGTTTATTTTGACTTTCCGACGGTACGCGTGCAATTGCGTTATTGCCAAAAAGGCAAGCAGAGGTAAACGGGCCTTAGGAAAATAATTTCCAGCTGATTATTTTCATGGACATCTCAAATAATACATTGAGAGTTTCCCTAAAGTTTCGTAGAGTTTCGACAAGCCCTCGGTTTATTTTGACTTTATGACAGTACCCGTGCAATTGCGTTTTTGCCAAAAACGAAAGCGGAGGCAAACGCGCATTAGGAAAATAATTTAATGCTGATTTTTTTCATGGACATCTAAAATAATACATTTAAAGTGTCCCCAAAGTTTCATAGCGTTTCGATAAGCCCTCGGTCTAATTTGAATTTCCGACGGTACGCGTGCAATTGCGTTTTTGCCAAAAACGGAAGCGGAGGCAAACGCGCCTTAGGTAAATAATTTCATGCTTATTTTTTGCATGGAAATCTAAAATAATACATTGATAGTGTCCCCAAAGTTTCGTAGAGTTTCGACAAGCCCTCGGTTTATTTTGACTTTTCGACGATACGCGTGCAATTGCGTTTTTGCCAAAAACGGAAGCAGAGGCAAACGCGCTTTGGGAAAATAATTTCCTGCTGATTTTTTTCATGTACAACTCAAATAATACTTTGAGTGTTTCCCCAAAGTTTCATAGCGTTTTGACATACCCTCGGTTTTTTTTGAATTTCCGACGGTACGCATGCAATTGCATTTTTGCCAAAAACGGAAGCGGAGGCAAACGCGCCTTAGAAAAATAATTTCCAGCTGATTTTTTGAATGGACATCTAATATAATACATTTAGAGTGTCCCCAAAGTTTTGTAGAGTTTCAACAAGCCCCCGGTTTATTTTGACTTTCCGACGGTACGCGTGCAACTTTGTTTTTGCCAAAAACGGAAGTGGTGGAAAACGCGCTTTAGGAAAATAATTTCCTGATGATTTTTTTCATGTACATCTCAAATAATACATTTAGAGTGTACCCAAAGTTTCATAGCGTTTCGACAAGCCCTCGGTTTATTTTGACTTTCCGACGGTACGAGTGCAATTGTGTTTTTGCCAAAAACAGAAGAGGAGGCAAACGCGCCTTAGAAAAATAATTTCCTAATGATTTTTTGCATGGACATCTAAAATAATACATTGAGAGTGTCCCAAAAGTTACGTAGAGTTTCGACAAGCCCTCGGTTTATTTTGACTTTCTGACAGTACGCGTGCAATTGCGTTTTTGCCAAAAACGGAAGCGGAGGCAAACGCGCATTAGGAAAATAATTTCATGCTGATTTTTTTCATGGACATCTCAAATAATACATTGACAGTGTCCCCAAAGTTTCATAGCGTTTCGATAAGCCCTCGGTTTAATTTGAATTTCCGACGGTACGCGTGCAATTGCGTTTTTGCCAAAAAAGGAAGAGGAGGCAAACGCGCCTTAGGTAAATAATTTCATGCTTATTTTTTGCATGGAAATATAAAATAATACATTGATAGTGTCCCCAAAGTTTCGTAGAGTTTCGACAAGCCCTCGGTTTATTTTGACTTTCCGACGATACGCGTGCAATTGCGTTTTTGCCAAAAACGGAAGCAGAGGCAAACGCGCTTTAGGAAAATAATTTCCTGCTGATTTTTTCATGTACATATCAAATAATACTTTGAGAGTGTCCCCAAAGTTTCATAGCGTTTTGACAAGACCTCGGTTTTTTTTGAATTTCCGACGGTACGCATGCAATTGCGTTTTTGCCAAAAACGGAAGCGGAGGCAAACACGCCTTAGAAAAATAATTTCCAGCTGATTTTTTGAATGGACATCTAATATAATACATTTAGAGTGTCCCCAAAGTTTTGTAGAGTTTCAACAAGCCTTCAGTTTATTTTGACTTTCCGACGGTACGCGTGCAACTTTGTTTTTGCCAAAAACGGAAGTGGAGGAAAACGCACTTTAGGAAAATAATTTCCTGATGATTTTTTTCATGTACATCTCAAATAATACATTTAGAGTGTCCCCAAAGTTTCATAGTGTTTCGACAATCCCTCGGTTTATTTTGACTTTCCGACGGTACGCGTGCAATTGTGTTTTTGCCAAAAATGGAATCGGAGGCAAACGCGCATTAGGAAAATAATTTCATGCTGATTTTTTTCACGGACATCTCAAATAATACATTGACAGTGTCCCCAAAGTTTCATAGCGTTTCGACAAGCCCTCAGTTTATTTTGAATTTCCGACGGTACGCGTGCAACTGCGTTTTTGCCAAAAATTGAAGTGGAGGAAAACGCGCTTTAGGAAAATAATTTCCTGATGATTTTTTTCATGGACATCTAAAATAATACATTTAGAGTGTTCCCAAAGTTTTGTAGAGTTTCGACAAGCCCTCGGTTTATTTTGACTTTCCGACGGTACGCGTGCAATTGCGTTTTTGCCAAAAACAGAAGCGGAGGAAAACGCGCATTAGGAATATAATTTCATGCGGATTTTTTGCATGGACATCTCAAATAATACATTGAGAGTGTCCCCAAAGTTTCATAGCATTTCGACAAGCCCTCTGTTTATTTTGACTTTCCGACAGTACGCGTGCAATTGCGTTTTTGCCAAAAACGGAAGCGGAGGTAAACACGCCTTAGGAAAATAATTTCCTGCTGATTTTTTTCATGGACATCTCAAATAATACATTGAGAGTGTCCCCAAAGTTTCGTAGAGTTTCGACAAGCCCTCGGTTTATTTTGACTTTATGACAGTACCCGTGCAATTGCGTTTTTGCCAAAAACGAAAGCGGAGGCAAACGCGCATTAGGAAAATAATTTAATGCTGATTTTTTTCATGGACATCTCAAATAATACATTGAAAGTGTCCCCAAAGTTTCATAGCGTTTCGATAAGCCCTCGGTCTAATTTAAATTTCCGACGGTACGCGTGCAATTGCGTTTTTGCCAAAAACGGAAGCGGAGGCAAACGCGCCTTAGGTAAATAATTTCATGCTTATTTTTTGCATGGAAATCTAAAATAATACATTGATAGTGTCCCCAAAGTTTCGTAGAGTTTCGATAAGCCCTCGGTTTATTTTGACTTTCCGACGATACGCGTGCAATTGCGTTTTTGCCAAAAACGGAAGCAGAGGCAAACGCGCTTTGGGAAAATAATTTCCTGCTGATTTTTTTCATGTACATCTCAAATAATACTTTGAGTGTTTCCCCAAAGTTTCATAGTGTTTTGACAAGCCCTCGGTTTTTTTTGAATTTCCGACGGTACGCATGCAATTACGTTTTTGTCAAAAACTGAAGCGGAGGCAAACGCGCCTTAGAAAAATAATTTCCTGCTGATGTTTTGAATGGACATCTAATATAATACATTTAGAGTGTCCCCAAAGTTTTGTAGAGTTTCAACAAGCCCCCGGTTTATTTTGACTTTCCGACGGTACGCGTGCAACTTTGTTTTTGCCAAAAACGGAAGTGGTGGAAAACGCGCTTTAGGAAAATAATTTCCTGATGATTTTTTTCATGTACATATCAAATAATACATTTAGAGTGTCCCCAAAGTTTCATAGCGTTTCGACAAGCCCTCGGTTTATTTTGACTTTCCGACGGTACGAGTGCAATTGTGTTTTTGCCAAAAACAGAAGAGGAGGCAAACGCGCCTTAGAAAAATAATTTCCTACTGATTTTTTGCATGGACATCTAAAATAATACATTGAGAGTGTCCCCAAAGTTTCGTAGAGTTTCAACAAGCCCTCGGTTTATTTTGACTTTCTGACGGTACGCGTGCAACTGCGTTTTTGCCAAAAATTGAAGTGGAGGAAAACGCGCTTTAGGAAAATAATTTTCTGATGATTTTTTTCATGGACATCTAAAATAATACATTTAGAGTGTCCCCAAAGATTCTTAGCGTTTCGACAAGCCCTCTATTTATTTTGACTTTCCGACGGTACGCGTGCAATTGCGTTTTTGCCAAAAACGGAAGGGGAGGCAAACGCGCATTAGGAAAATAATTTCATGCTGATTTTTTTCACGGACATCTCAAATAATACATTGACAGTGTCCCCAAAGTTTCATAGCGTTTCGACAAGCTCTCGGTTTATTTTGAATTTCCGACGGTACGCGTGCAATTACGTTTTTGCCAAAAACGAAAGCGGAAGCAAATGAGCCTTAGGTAAATAATTTCTTGCTTATTTTTTTCATGGACATCTAAAATAATACATTGAGAGTGTCCCTAAAGTTTTGTAGAGTTTCGACAAACCCTCGGTTTATTTTCACTTTCCGACGGTACGCGTGCAACTACGTTTTTGCCAAAAACAGAAGCAGAGGCAAACGTGCTTTAGGAAAATAATTTCCTGCTGATTTTTTTCATGTACATCTCAAATAATACTTTGAGAGTGTCCCCAAATTTTCATAGCGTTTTGACAAGCCCTCGGTTTTTTTTGAATTTTCGACGGTACGCATGCAATTGTGTTTTTGCCAAAAACTGAAGCGGAGGCAAACGCGCCTTAGAAAAATAATTTCCTGCTGATTTTTTGAATGGACATCTAATATAATACATTTAGAGTGTCCCCAAAGTTTTGTAGAGTTTCAATAAGCCCTCGGTTTATTTTGACTTTCCGACGGTACGCGTGCAATTGTGTTTTTGCCAAAAACGGAAGCGGAGGCAAACGCGCATTAGGAAAATAATTTCATGCGGATTTTTTCATGGATATCTCAAATAATACATTGAGAGTGTCCCCAAAGTTTCATAGCATTTCGACAAGCCCTCTGTTTATTTTGACTTTCCGATGGTACGCGTGCAATTGCGTTATTGCCAAAAATGCAAGCGGAGGTAAACGGGCCTTAGGAAAATAATTTCCTGCTGATTTTTTTCATGGACATCTCAAATAATACATTGAGAGTTTACCCAAAGTTTTGTAGAGTTTCCACAAGCCCTCGGTTTATTTTGACTTTCTGATAGTACGCGTGCAATTGCGTTTTTTCCAAAAACGGAAGCGGAGGCAAACGCGCATTAGGAAAATAAGTTAATGGTGATTTTTTTCATGGACATCTCAAATAATACATTGACAGTGTCCCCAAAGTTTCATAGCGTTTCGATAAGCCCTCGGTTTAATTTGAATTTCCGACGGTACGCGTGCAATTGCGTTTTTGCCAAAAATGGAAGCGGAGGCAAACGCGCCATAGGTAAATAATTTCATGCTTATTTTTTGCATGGAAATCTAAAATAATACATTGATAGTGTCCCCAAAGTTTCGTAGAGTTTCGACAAGCCCTCGGTTTATTTTGACTTTCCGACGATACGCGTGCAATTGCGTTTTTGCCAAAAACGGAAGCAGAGGTAAACGCGCTTTAGGAAAATAATTTCCTGCTGATTTTTTTCATGTACATCTCAAATAATACTTTGAGTGTGTCTCCAAAGTTTCATAGCGTTTTGACAAGCCCTCGGTTTTTTTTGAATTTCCGACGGTACGCATGCAATTGCATTTTTGCCAAAAACGGAAGCGGAGGCAAACGCGCCTTAGAAAAATAATTTCCAGCTGATTTTTTGAATGGACATATAATATAATACATTTAGAGTGTCCCCAAAGTTTTGTAGAGTTTCAACAAGCCCTCGGTATATTTTGACTTTCCGACGGTACGCGTGCAACTTCGTTTTTGCCAAAAACGGAAGTGGTGGAAAACGCGCTTTAGGAAAATAATTTCCTGATGATTTTTTTGATTTACATCTCAAATAAAACATTTATAGTGTCCCCAAAGTTTCATAGCGTTTCGACAAGCCCTTTGTTTATTTTGACTTTCCGACGGTACGAGTGCAATTGTGTTTTTGCCAAAAACAGAAGCGGAGGCAAACGCGCCTTAGAAAAATATTTTCCTGCTGATTTTTTGCATGGACATCTAAAATAATACATTGAGAGTGTCCCCAAAGTTTCGTAGAGTTTCAACAAGCCCTCGGTTTATTTTGACTTTCCGACGGTACGCGTGCAACTGCGTTTTTGCCAAAAATTGAAGTGGAGGAAAACGCGCTTTAGGAAAATAATTTCCTGATGATTTTTTTCATGGACATCTAAAATAATACATTTAGAGTGTCCCCAAAGTTTCTTAGCGTTTCGGCAAGCCCTCTATTTATTTTGACTTTCCGACGGTACGCGTGCAATTGCGTTTTTGCCAAAAACGGAAGCGGAGGCAAATGCGCCTTAGGTAAATAATTTCTTGCTTATTTTTTTCATGGACATCTAAAATAATACATTGAGAGTGTCCCTAAAGTTTTGTAGAGTTTTGACAAACCCTCGGTTCATTTTGACTTTCTGACGGTACGCGTGCAACTACGTTTTTGCCAAAAACGGAAGCAGAGGCAAACGCGCTTTAGGAAAATAATTTCCTGCTGATTTTTTTCATGTACATCTCAAATAATACTTTGAGAGTGTCCCCAAAGTTTCATATCGTTTTGACAAGCCCTCGGTTTTTTTTGAATTTTCGACGGTACGCATGCAATTGCGTTTTTGCCAAAAACTAAAGCGGAGGCAAACGCGCCTAAGAAAAATAATTTCCGGCTGATTTTTTGAATGGACATCTAATATAATACATTTAGAGTGTCCCCAAAGTTTTCTAGAGTTTCAATAAGCGCTCGGTTTATTTTGACTTTCCGACGGTACGCGTGCAATTGCGTTTTTGCCAAAAACGGAAGCGGAGGCAAACGCGCATTAGGAAAATAATTTCATGCGGATTTTTTTCATGGACATCTCAAATAATACATTGAGAGTGTCCCCAAAGTTTCATAGCATTTCGACAAGCCCTCTGTTTATTTTGACTTTCCGACGGTACGCGTGCAATTGCGTTATTGCCAAAAATGCAAGCGGAGGTAAACGGGCCTTAGGAAAATAATTTCCTGCTGATTTTTTTCATGGACATCTCAAATAATACATTGAGAGTTTCCCCAAAGTTTCGTAGAGTTTCCACAAGCCCTCGGTTTATTTTGACTTTCTGACAGTACGCGTGCAATTGCGTTTTTGCCAAAAACGGAAGCGGAGGCAAACGCGCATTAGGAAAATTAGTTAATGCTGATTTTTTCATGGACATCTCAAATAATACATTGACAGTGTCCCCAAAGTTTCATAGTGTTTCGAAAAGCCCTCGATTTAATTTGAATTTCCGACGGTACGCGTGCAATTGCGTTTTTGCCAAAAACGGAAGCGGAGGAAAACGCGCCATAGGTAAATAATTTCATGCTTATTTTTTGCATGGAAATCAAAAATAATACATTGATAGTGTCCCCAAAGTTTCGTATAGTTTCGACAAGCCCTCGGTTTATTTTGACTTTCCGACGATACGCGTGCAATTGCATTTTTGCCAAAAACGGAAGCAGAGGCAAACGCGATTTTGGAAAATAATTTCCTGCTGATTTTTTTCATGTAAATCTCAAATAATACTTTGAGTGTGTCCCCAAAGTTTCATAGCGTTTTGACAAGCCCTCGGTTTTTTTTAAATTTCCGACGGTACGCATGCAATTGAATTTTTGCCAAAAACGGAAGCGGAGGCAAACGCGCCTTAGAAAAATAATTTCCAGCTGATTTTTTGAATGGACATCTAATATAATACATTTAGAGTGTCCCCAAAGTTTTGTAGAGTTTCAACAAGCCCTCGGTTTATTTTGACTTTCCGACGGTACGCGTGCAACTTCGTTTTTGCCAAAAACGGAAGTGGTGGAAAACGCGCTTTAGGAAAATAATTTCCTGATGATTTTTTTCATGTACATCTCAAATAAAACATTTAGAGTGTCCCAAAAGTTTCATAGCGTTTCGACAAGCCCTCGGTTTATTTTGACTTTCCGACGGTACGAGTGCAATTGTGTTTTTGCCAAAAACGGAAGCGGAGGCAAACGCGCCTTAGAAAAATAATTTCCTGCTGATTTTTTGCATGGACATCTAAAATAATACATCGAGAGTGTCCCCAAAGTTTCGTAGAGTTTCAACAAGCCCTCGGTTTATTTTGACTTTCCGACGGTACGCGTGCAACTGCGTTTTTGCCAAAAATTGAAGTGGAGGAAAACGCGCTTTAGGAAAATAATTTCCTGATGATTTTTTTCATGGACATCTAAAATAATACATTTAGAGTGTCCCCAAAGTCTCTTAGCGTTTCGACAAGCACTCTATTTATTTTGACTTTCCGACGGTACGCGTGCAATTGTGTTTTTGCCAAAAACGGAAGCGGAGGCAAAAGCGCATTAGGAAAATAATTTCCTGCTTATTTTGTGCATGGACATCTCAAATAATACATTTAGAGTTTCCCCAAAGTTTCACAGTGTTTCGAACAGCCCTCGGTTTATTTTGAATGTCCGACGGTACGCGTGCAATTGCGTTTTTGCCAAAAACGGAAGCGGAGGTAAACGCGCCTTAGGTAAATAATTTCCTGCTGATTTTTTGCATGGACATCTCAAATAAAACATTGAGAGTGTCCCCAAAGTTTCGTAGATTTTCGACAAGCCCTCGGTTTATTTTGACTTTCCGACGATACGCGTGCAATTGCGTTTTTGCCAAAAACGGAAGCGGAGGTAAACGCGCCTTAGGAAAATAATTTCCTGCTGATTTTTTTCATGGACATCTCAAATAATACATTGAGAGTGTCCCCAAAGTTTCGTAGAGTTTCGACTAGCCCTCGGTTTATTTTGACTTTTTGACAGTACGCGGGCAATTGCGTTTTTGCCAAAATTGGAAGGGGAGGCAAACGCGCATTAGGAAAATAATTTCATGCTGATTTTTTTCAAGGACATCTCAAATAATACATTGACAGTGTCCCCAAAGTTTCATAGCGTTTCGACAAGCCCTCGGTTTATTTTGAATTTCCGACGGTACGCGTGCAATTGCGTTTTTGCCAAAAACAGAAGCGGAGGCAAATGCGCCTTAGGTAAATAATTTCATGCTTATTTTTTTCATGGACATCTAAAATAATACATTGAGAGTGTCCCTAAAGTTTCGTAGAGTTTCGACAAACCCTCGGTTTATTTTGACTTTCCGACGGTACGCGTGCAACTACGTTTTTGCCAAAAACGGAAGCAGAGGCAAACGCGCTTTAGGAAAATAATTTCCTGCTGATTTTTTTCATGTACATCTCAAATAATACTTTGATAGTGTCCCCAAAGTTTCATAGCGATTTGACAAGCCCTCGGTTTTTTTTGAATTTCCGACGGTACGCATGCAATTGCGTTTTTGCCAAAAACTGAAGCGGAGGCAAACGCGCCTTAGAAAAATAATTTCCTGCTGATTTTTTGAATGGACATCTAATATAATACATTTAGAGTGTCCCCAAAGTTTTGTAGAGTTTCAACAAGCCCTCGGTATATTTTGACTTTCCGACGGTACGCGTGCAACTTCGTTTTTGCCAAAAACGGAAGTGGTGGAAAACGCGCTTTAGGAAAATAATTTCCTGATGATTTTTTTGATTTACATCTCAAATAAAACATTTATAGTGTCCCCAAAGTTTCATAGCGTTTCGACAAGCCCTTTGTTTATTTTGACTTTCCGACGGTACGAGTGCAATTGTGTTTTTGCCAAAAACAGAAGCGGAGGCAAACGCGCCTTAGAAAAATATTTTCCTGCTGATTTTTTGCATGGACATCTAAAATAATACATTGAGAGTGTCCCCAAAGTTTCGTAGAGTTTCAACAAGCCCTCGGTTTATTTTGACTTTCCGACGGTACGCGTGCAACTGCGTTTTTGCCAAAAATTGAAGTGGAGGAAAACGCGCTTTAGGAAAATAATTTCCTGATGATTTTTTTCATGGACATCTAAAATAATACATTTAGAGTGTCCCCAAAGTTTCTTAGCGTTTCGGCAAGCCCTCTATTTATTTTGACTTTCCGACGGTACGCGTGCAATTGCGTTTTTGCCAAAAACGGAAGCGGAGGCAAATGCGCCTTAGGTAAATAATTTCTTGCTTATTTTTTTCATGGACATCTAAAATAATACATTGAGAGTGTCCCTAAAGTTTTGTAGAGTTTTGACAAACCCTCGGTTCATTTTGACTTTCTGACGGTACGCGTGCAACTACGTTTTTGCCAAAAACGGAAGCAGAGGCAAACGCGCTTTAGGAAAATAATTTCCTGCTGATTTTTTTCATGTACATCTCAAATAATACTTTGAGAGTGTCCCCAAAGTTTCATATCGTTTTGACAAGCCCTCGGTTTTTTTTGAATTTTCGACGGTACGCATGCAATTGCGTTTTTGCCAAAAACTAAAGCGGAGGCAAACGCGCCTAAGAAAAATAATTTCCGGCTGATTTTTTGAATGGACATCTAATATAATACATTTAGAGTGTCCCCAAAGTTTTCTAGAGTTTCAATAAGCGCTCGGTTTATTTTGACTTTCCGACGGTACGCGTGCAATTGCGTTTTTGCCAAAAACGGAAGCGGAGGCAAACGCGCATTAGGAAAATAATTTCATGCGGATTTTTTTCATGGACATCTCAAATAATACATTGAGAGTGTCCCCAAAGTTTCATAGCATTTCGACAAGCCCTCTGTTTATTTTGACTTTCCGACGGTACGCGTGCAATTGCGTTATTGCCAAAAATGCAAGCGGAGGTAAACGGGCCTTAGGAAAATAATTTCCTGCTGATTTTTTTCATGGACATCTCAAATAATACATTGAGAGTTTCCCCAAAGTTTCGTAGAGTTTCCACAAGCCCTCGGTTTATTTTGACTTTCTGACAGTACGCGTGCAATTGCGTTTTTGCCAAAAACGGAAGCGGAGGCAAACGCGCATTAGGAAAATTAGTTAATGCTGATTTTTTCATGGACATCTCAAATAATACATTGACAGTGTCCCCAAAGTTTCATAGTGTTTCGAAAAGCCCTCGATTTAATTTGAATTTCCGACGGTACGCGTGCAATTGCGTTTTTGCCAAAAACGGAAGCGGAGGAAAACGCGCCATAGGTAAATAATTTCATGCTTATTTTTTGCATGGAAATCAAAAATAATACATTGATAGTGTCCCCAAAGTTTCGTATAGTTTCGACAAGCCCTCGGTTTATTTTGACTTTCCGACGATACGCGTGCAATTGCATTTTTGCCAAAAACGGAAGCAGAGGCAAACGCGATTTTGGAAAATAATTTCCTGCTGATTTTTTTCATGTAAATCTCAAATAATACTTTGAGTGTGTCCCCAAAGTTTCATAGCGTTTTGACAAGCCCTCGGTTTTTTTTAAATTTCCGACGGTACGCATGCAATTGAATTTTTGCCAAAAACGGAAGCGGAGGCAAACGCGCCTTAGAAAAATAATTTCCAGCTGATTTTTTGAATGGACATCTAATATAATACATTTAGAGTGTCCCCAAAGTTTTGTAGAGTTTCAACAAGCCCTCGGTTTATTTTGACTTTCCGACGGTACGCGTGCAACTTCGTTTTTGCCAAAAACGGAAGTGGTGGAAAACGCGCTTTAGGAAAATAATTTCCTGATGATTTTTTTCATGTACATCTCAAATAAAACATTTAGAGTGTCCCAAAAGTTTCATAGCGTTTCGACAAGCCCTCGGTTTATTTTGACTTTCCGACGGTACGAGTGCAATTGTGTTTTTGCCAAAAACGGAAGCGGAGGCAAACGCGCCTTAGAAAAATAATTTCCTGCTGATTTTTTGCATGGACATCTAAAATAATACATCGAGAGTGTCCCCAAAGTTTCGTAGAGTTTCAACAAGCCCTCGGTTTATTTTGACTTTCCGACGGTACGCGTGCAACTGCGTTTTTGCCAAAAATTGAAGTGGAGGAAAACGCGCTTTAGGAAAATAATTTCCTGATGATTTTTTTCATGGACATCTAAAATAATACATTTAGAGTGTCCCCAAAGTCTCTTAGCGTTTCGACAAGCACTCTATTTATTTTGACTTTCCGACGGTACGCGTGCAATTGTGTTTTTGCCAAAAACGGAAGCGGAGGAAAAAGCGCATTAGGAAAATAATTTCCTGCTTATTTTGTGCATGGACATCTCAAATAATACATTTAGAGTTTCCCCAAAGTTTCACAGTGTTTCGAACAGCCCTCGGTTTATTTTGAATGTCCGACGGTACGCGTGCAATTGCGTTTTTGCCAAAAACGGAAGCGGAGGTAAACGCGCCTTAGGTAAATAATTTCCTGCTGATTTTTTGCATGGACATCTCAAATAAAACATTGAGAGTGTCCCCAAAGTTTCGTAGATTTTCGACAAGCCCTCGGTTTATTTTGACTTTCCGACGATACGCGTGCAATTGCGTTTTTGCCAAAAACGGAAGCGGAGGTAAACGCGCCTTAGGAAAATAATTTCCTGCTGATTTTTTTCATGGACATCTCAAATAATACATTGAGAGTGTCCCCAAAGTTTCGTAGAGTTTCGACTAGCCCTCGGTTTATTTTGACTTTTTGACAGTACGCGGGCAATTGCGTTTTTGCCAAAATTGGAAGGGGAGGCAAAAGCCCATTAGGAAAATAATTTCATGCTGATTTTTTTCAAGGACATCTCAAATAATACATTGACAGTGTCCCCAAAGTTTCATAGCGTTTCGACAAGCCCTCGGTTTATTTTGAATTTCCGACGGTACGCGTGCAATTGCGTTTTTGCCAAAAACAGAAGCGGAGGCAAATGCGCCTTAGGTAAATAATTTCATGCTTATTTTTTTCATGGACATCTAAAATAATACATTGAGAGTGTCCCTAAAGTTTCGTAGAGTTTCGACAAACCCTCGGTTTATTTTGACTTTCCGACGGTACGCGTGCAACTACGTTTTTGCCAAAAACGGAAGCAGAGGCAAACGCGCTTTAGGAAAATAATTTCCTGCTGATTTTTTTCATGTACATCTCAAATAATACTTTGATAGTGTCCCCAAAGTTTCATAGCGATTTGACAAGCCCTCGGTTTTTTTTGAATTTCCGACGGTACGCATGCAATTGCGTTTTTGCCAAAAACTGAAGCGGAGGCAAACGCGCCTTAGAAAAATAATTTCCTGCTGATTTTTTGAATGGACATCTAATATAATACATTTAGAGTGTCCCCAAAGTTTTGTAGAGTTTCAATAAGCCCTCGGTTTATTTTGACTTTCCGGCGGTACGCATGCAATTGCGTTTTTGCCAAAAATGGAAGCGGAGGCAAACGCGCATTAGGAAAATAATTTCATGCGGATTTTTTGCATGGACATCTCAAATAATACATTGAGAGTGACCCCAAAGTTTCATAGCATTTCGACAAGCCCTCGTTTTATTCTGAATTTCTGACGGTACGCGTGCAATTGCGTTTTTGTCAAAAACGAAAGCGGAGGCAAACGCGACTTAGGAAAATAATTTTCTGCTGATAATTTGAATGGACGTCTAAAATAATACATTGAGAGTGTCCCCAAAGTTTCGTAGAGTTTCGACAAACCCTCGGTTTATTTTGACTTTCCGACGGTACGCGTGCAACTGCGTTTTTGCCAAAAACGGAAGTGGATGAAAACGCGCTTTAGGAAAATAATTTCCTGATGATTTTTATCATGGACATCTCAAATAATACATTGAGAGTGTCCCCAATGTTTCATAGCATTTCGACATGCCCTCGGTTTATTTTGACTTTCCGACGGTACGCGTGTAATTGAGTTTTTGCCAAAAACGGAAGCGGAGGCAAACGCGCCTTAGGTAAATAATTTCCTGCTGATTTTTTGCATGGACATCTCAAATAATACATTGAGAGTGTCCCCAAAGTTTCATAGCGTTTTGACAAGCCCTCGGTTTTTTTTGAATTTCCGACGGTACGCATGCAATTGCGTTTTTGCCAAAAACTGAAGCGGAGGCAAACGCGCCTTAGAAAAATAATTTCCAGCTGATTTTATGAATGGACATCTAATATATTACATTTAGAGTGTCCCCAAAGTTCTGTAGAGTTTCAAAAAGCCCTCGGTTTATTTTGACTTTCCGACGGTACGCGTGCAACTACATTTTTGCCAAAAACAGAAGTGGAGGAAAACGCGGTTTAGGAAAATAATTTCCTGATGATTTTTTGCATGGACATCTCAAATAATACATTGAGAGTGACCCCAAAGTTTCATAGCATTTCGACAAGCCCTCGTTTTATTCTGAATTTCCGACGGTACGTGTGCAATTGCGTTTTTGTCAAAAACGAAAGCGGAGGCAAACGCGACTTAGGAAAATAATTTTCTGCTGATAATTTGAATGGACGTCTAAAATAATACATTGAGAGAGTCCCCAAAGTTTCGTAGAGTTTCGACAAACCCTCGGTTTATTTTGACTTTCCGACGGTACGCGTGCAACTGCGTTTTTGTCAAAAACGGAAGTGTAGGAAAACGCGCTTTAGGAAAATAATTTCCTGATGATTTTTATCATGGACATCTCAAATAATACATTGAGAGTGTCCCCAAAGTTTCATAGCATTTCGACATGCCCTCGGTTTATTTTGACTTTCCGACGGTACGCGTGTAATTGCGTTTATGCCAAAAACGGAAGCGGAGGCAAACGCGCCTTAGGTAAATAATTTCCTGCTGATTTTTTGCATGGACATCTCAAATAATACATTGAGAGTGTCCCCAAAGTTTCGTAGAGTTTCGACAAGCCCTCGGTTTATTTTGACTTTCCGACGATACGCGTGCAATTGCGTTTTTGCCAAAAACGGAAGCGGAGGTAAACGCGCCTTAGGAAAATAATTTCCTGCTGATTTTTTTCATGGACATCTCAAATAATACATTGAGAGTGTCCCCAAAGTTTCGTAGAGTTTCGACTAGCCCTCGGTTTATTTTGACTTTTTGACAGTACGTGGGCAATTGCGTTTTTGCCAAAAACGGAAGGGGAGGCAAACGCGCATTAAGAAAATAATTTCATGCTGATTTTTTTCACGGACATCTCAAATAATACATTGACAGTGTCCCCAAAGTTTCATAGCGTTTCGACAAGCCCTCGGTTTATTTTGAATTTCCGACGGTACGCGTGCAATTGCGTTTTTGCCAAAAACAGAAGCGGAGGCAAATGCGCCTTAGGTAAATAATTTCATGGACATCTAAAATAATACATTGAGAGTGTCCCTAAAGTTTCGTAGAGTTTCGACAAACCCTCGGTTTATTTTGACTTTCCGACGGTACGCGTGCAACTACGTTTTTGCCAAAAACGGAAGCAGAGGCAAACGCGCTTTAGGAAAATAATTTCCTGCTGATTTTTTTCATGTACATCTCAAATAATACTTTAAGAGTTTCCCCAAAGTTTCATAGCGTTTTGACAAGCCCTCAGTTTTTTTTGAATTTCCGACGGTACGCATGCAATTGCGTTATTGCCAAAAACTGAAGCGGAGGCAAACGCGCCTTAGAAAAATAATTTCCTGCTGATTTTTTGCATGGACATCTCAAATAATACATTGAGAGTGTCCCCAAAGTTTCGTAGAGTTTCGACAAGCCCTCGGTTTATTTTGACTTTCCGACGGTACGCGTGCAACTCCGTCGTTGCCAAAAACGGAAGCGGAGGTAAACGCGCATTAGGAAAATAATTTCATGCTGATTTTTTTCACGGACATCTCAAATAATACATTGACAGTGTCCCCAAAGTTTCATAGCGTTTCGACAAGCCCTCGGTTTATTTTGAATTTCCGACGGTACGCGTGCAATTGCGTTTTTGCCAAAAACAGAAGCGGAGGCAAATGCGCCTTAGGTATATAATTTCATGCTTATTTTTTTCATGGACATCTAAAATAATACATTGAGAGTGTCTCTAAAGTTTCGTAGAGTTTCGACAAACCCTCGGTTTATTTTGACTTTCCGACGGTACGCGTGCAACTACGTTTTTGCCAAAAACGGAAGCAGGGGCAAACGCGCTTTAGGGAAATAATTTCCTGCTGATTTTTTTCATGTACATCTCAAATAATACTTTGAGGGTGTCCCCAAAGTTTCATAGCGTTTTGACAAGCCCTCGGTTTTTTTTGAATTTCCGACGGTACGCATGCAATTGCGTTTTTGCCAAAAACTGAAGCGGAGGCAAACGCGCCTTAGAAAAATAGTTTCCTGCTGATTTTTTGACTGGACATCTAATATAATACATTTAGAGTGTCCCGAAAGTTTTGTAGAGTTTCAATAAGCCCTCGGTTTATTTTTACTTTCCGACGGTACGCATGCAATTGTGTTTTTGCCAAAAACGGAAGCGGAGGCAAACGCGCATTAGAAAAATAATTTCATGCGGATTTTTTGCATGGACATCTCAAATAATACATTGAGAGTGACCCCAAAGTTTCATAGAATTTCGACAAGCCCTCGTTTTATTCTGAATTTCCGACGGTACGTGTGCAATTGCGTTTTTGTCAAAAACGAAAGCGGAGGCAAACGCGCCTTAGGAAAATAATTTTCTGCTGATTTTTTGAATGGACGTCTAAAATAATACATTGAGAGAGTCCCCAAAGTTTCGTAGAGTTTCGACAAACCCTCGGTTTATTTTGACTTTCCGACGGTACGCGTGCAACTGCGTTTTTGTCAAAAACGGAAGTGTAGGAAAACGCGCTTTAGGAAAATAATTTCCTGATGATTTTTATCATGGACATCTCAAATAATACATTGAGAGTGTCCCCAAAGTTTCATAGCATTTCGACATGCCCTCGGTTTATTTTGACTTTCCGACGGTACGCGTGTAATTGCGTTTATGCCAAAAACGGAAGCGGAGGCAAACGCGCCTTAGGTAAATAATTTCCTGCTGATTTTTTGCATGGACATCTCAAATAATACATTGAGAGTGTCCCCAAAGTTTCGTAGAGTTTCGACAAGCCCTCTGTTTATTTTGACTTTCTGACGGTACGCGTGCAATTGCGTTTTTGCCAAAAACGGAAGCAGAGGCAAACGCGCTTTAGGAAAATAATTTCCTGCTGATTTTTTTCATGTACATCTCAAATAATACTTTGAGAGCATCCCCAAAGTTTCATAGCGTTTTGACAAGCCCTCGGTTTTTTTTGAATTTCCGACGGTACGCATGCAATAACGTTTTTGCCAAAATCGGAAGCGGAGGAAAACGCGCCTTAGAAAAATAATTACCAGCTGATTTTATGAATGGACATATAATATATTACATTTAGAGTGTCCCCAAAGTTTTGTAGAGTTTCAACAAGCCCTCGGTTTATTTTGACTTTCCGACGGTACGGGTGCAACTGCGTTTTTGCCAAAAACGGAAGTGGAGGAAAACGCGGTTTAGGAAAATAATTTCCTGATGATTTTTTTCATGTACATCTAAAATAATACATTTAGAGTGTCCCTAAAGTTTCATAGCGTTTCGACAAGCTCTCGGTTTATTTTGTCTTTCCGACGGTACGAGTGCAATTGTGTTTTTGCCAAAAACGGAAGCGGAGGCAAACGCGCCTTAGAAAAATAATTTCCTGCTGATTTTTTGCATGGACATCTAAAATAATACATTGAGAGTGTCCCCAAAGTTTCGTAGAGTTTCAACAAGCCCTCGGTTTATTTTGACTTTCCGACCGTACGCGTGCAACTGCGATTTTGCCAAAAATTGAAGTGGAGGAAAACGCGCTTTAAGAAAATAATTTCCTGATGAATTTTTTCATGGACATCTAAAATAATACATTTAGAGTGTCCCCAAAGTTTCTTAGCGTTTCGACAAGCCCTCTATTTATTTTGACTTTCCGACGGTACGCGTGCAATTGTGTTTTTGCCAAAAACGGAAGCGGAGGCAAAAGCGCATTAGGAAAATAATTTCCTGCTGATTTTTTGCATGGACAACTCAAATAATACATTTAGAGTTTCCCCAAAGTTTCACAGTGTTTCGACAAGCCCTCGGTTTATTTTGAATGTCCGACGGTACGCATGCAATTGCGTTTTTGCCAAAAACGGAAGCGGAGGTAAACGCGCCTTAGGTAAATAATTTCTTGCTGATTTTTTGCATGGACATCTCAAATAATACATTGAGAGTGTCCCCAAAGTTTCGTAGAGTTTCGACAAGCCCTCGGTTTATTTTGACTTTCCGACGATACGCGTGCAATTGCGGTTTTGCCAAAAACGGAAGCGGAGGTAAACGCGCATTAGGAAAATAATTTCATGCTGATTTTTTTCACGGACATCTCAAATAATACATTGACAGTGTCCCCAAAGTTTCATAGCGTTTCGACAAGCCCTCGGTTTATTTAGAATTTCCGACGGTACGCGTGCAATTGCGTTTTTGCCAAAAACAGAAGCGGAGGCAAATGCGCCTTAGGTATATAATTTCATGCTTATTTTTTTCATGGACATCTAAAATAATACATTGAGAGTGTCTCTAAAGTTTCGTAGAGTTTCGACAAACCCTCGGTTTATTTTGACTTTTCGACGGTACGCGTGCAACTACGTTTTTGCCAAAAACGGAAGCAGGGGCAAACGCGCTTTAGGGAAATAATTTCCTGCTGATTTTTTTCATGTACATCTCAAATAATACTTTGAGGGTGTCCCCAAAGTTTCATAGCGTTTTGACAAGCCCTCGGTTTTTTTTGAATTTCCGACGGTACGCATGCTATTGCGTTTTTGCCAAAAACTGAAGCGGAGGCAAACGCGCCTTAGAAAAATAGTTTCCTGCTGATTTTTTGAATGGACATCTAATATAATACATTTAGAGTGTCCCGAAAGTTTTGTAGAGTTTCAATAAGCCCTCGGTTTATTTTTACTTTCCGACGGTACGCATGCAATTGTGTTTTTGCCAAAAACGGAAGCGGAGGCAAACGCGCATTAGAAAAATAATTTCATGCGGATTTTTTGCATGGACATCTCAAATAATACATTGAGAGTGACCCCAAAGTTTCATAGAATTTCGACAAGCCCTCGTTTTATTCTGAATTTCCGACGGTACGTGTGCAATTGCGTTTTTGTCAAAAATGAAAGCGGAGGCAAACGCGCCTTAGGAAAATAATTTTCTGCTGATTTTTTGAATGGACGTCTAAAATAATACATTGAGAGAGTCCCCAAAGTTTCGTAGAGTTTCCACAAACCCTCGGTTTATTTTGACTTTCCGACGGTACGCGTGCAACTGCGTTTTTGTCAAAAACGGAAGTGGAGGAAAACGCGCTTTAGGAAAATAATTTCCTGATGATTTTTATCATGGACATCTCAAATAATACATTGAGAGTGTCCCCAAAGTTTCATAGCATTTCGACATGCCCTCGGTTTATTTTGACTTTCCGACGGTACGCGTGTAATTGCGTTTATGCCAAATACGGAAGCGGAGGCAAACGCGCCTTAGGTAAATAATTTCCTGCTGATTTTTTGCATGGACATCTCAAATAATACATTGAGAGTTTCCCCAAATTTTCGTAGAGTTTCGACAAGCCCTCTGTTTATTTTGACTTTCTGACCGTACGCGTGCAATTGCGTTTTTGCCAAAAACGGAAGCATAGGCAAACGCGCTTTAGGAAAATAATTTCCTGCTGATTTTTTTCATGTACATCTCAAATAATACTTTGAGAGTATCCCCAAAGTTTCATAGCGTTTTGACAAGCCCTCGTTTTTTTTTGAATTTCCGACGGTACGCATGCAATAGCGTTTTTGCCAAAATCGGAAGCGGAGGAAAACGCGCCTTAGAAAAATAATTACCAGCTGATTTTATGAATGGACATATAATATATTACATTTAGAGTGTCCCCAAAGTTTTGTAGAGTTTCAACAAGCCCTCTGTTTATTTTGACTTTCCGACGGTACGGGTGCAACTGCGTTTTTGCCAAAAACGGAAGTGGAGGAAAACGCGGTTTAGGAAAATAATTTCCTGATGATTTTTTTCATGTACATCTAAAATAATACATTTAGAGTGTCCCTAAAGTTTCATAGCGTTTCGACAAGCTCTCGGTTTATTTTGTCTTTCCGACGGTACGAGTGCAATTGTGTTTTTGCCAAAAACAGAAGCGGAGGCAAACGCGCCTTAGAAAAATAATTTCCTGCTGATTTTTTGCATGGACATCTAAAATAATACATTGAGAGTGTCCCCAAAGTTTCGTAGAGTTTCAACAAGCCCTCGGTTTATTTTGACTTTCCGACCGTACGCGTGCAACTGCGTTTTTGCCAAAAATTGAAGTGGAGGAAAACGCGCTTTAGGAAAATAATTTCCTAATGAATTTTTTCATGGACATCTAAAATAATACATTTAGAGTGTCCCCAAAGTTTCTTAGCGTTTCGACAAGCCCTCTATTTATTTTGACTTTCCGACGGTACGCGTGCAATTGTGTTTTTGCCAAAAACGGAAGCGGAGGCAAAAGCGCATTAGGAAAATAATTTCCTGCTGATTTTTTGCATGGACAACTCAAATAATACATTTAGAGTTTCCCCAAAGTTTCACAGTGTTTCGACAAGCCCTCGGTTTATTTTGAATGTCCGACGGTACGCATGCAATTGCGTTTTTGCCAAAAACGGAAGCGGAGGTAAACGTGCCTTAGGTAAATAATTTCTTGCTGATTTTTTGCATGGACATCTCAAATAATACATTGAGAGTGTCCCCAAAGTTTCGTAGAGTTTCGACAAGCCCTCGGTTTATTTTGACTTTCCGACGATACGCGTGCAATTGCGGTTTTGCCAAAAACGGAAGCGGAGGTAAACGCGCATTAGGAAAATATTTTCATGCTGATTTTTTTCACGGACATCTCAAATAATACATTGACAGTGTCCCCAAAGTTTCATAGCGTTTCGACAAGCCCTCGGTTTATTTTAAATTTCCGACGGTACGCGTGCAATTGCGTTTTTGCCAAAAACAGAAGCGGAGGCAAATGCGCCTTAGGTAAATAATTTCATGCTTATTTTTTTCATGGACATCTAAAATAATACATTGAGATTGTCCCTAAAGTTTCGTAGAGTTTCGACAAACACTCGGTTTATTTTGACTTTCCGACGGTACGCGTGCAACTACGTTTTTGCCAAAAACGGAAGCAGAGGCAAACGCGCTTTTAGAAAATAATTTCCTGCTGATTTTTTTCATGTACATCTCAAATAATACTTTGAGAGTGTCCCCAAAGTTTCATAGTGTTTTGACAAGCCCTCGGTTTTTTTTTGAATTTCCGACGGTACGCATGCAATTGCGTTTTTGCTAAAAACGGAAGCGGAGGCAAACGCGCCTTAGAAAAATAATTTCCAGCTGATTTTATGAATGGACATCTAATATATTACATTTAGAGTTTCCCCAAAGTTTTGTAGAGTTTCAACAAGCCCTCGGTTTATTTTGACTTTCCGACGGTACGCGTGCAACTGCGTTTTTGCCAAAAACGGAAGTGGAGGAAAACGCGGTTTAGGAAAATAATTTCCTGATGATTTTTTTCATGTACATCTCACATAATACATTTAGAGTGTCCCCAAAGTTTCATAGCGTTTCGACAAGCCCTCGGTTTATTTTGACTTTCCGACGGTACGAGTGCAATTGTGTTTTTGCCAAAAACGGAAGCAGAGGCAAACGTGCCTTAGAAAAATAATTTCCTGCTGATTTTTTGCATGGACATCTAAAATAATACATTGAGAGTGTCCCCAAAGTTTCGTAGAGTTTCAACAAGCCCTCGGTTTATTTTGACTTTCCGACGGTACGCGTGCAACTGCGTTTTTGCCAAAAATTGAAGTGGAGGAAAACGCGCTTTAGGAAAATAATTTCCTGATGATTTTTTTCATGGACATCTAAAATAATACATTTAGAGTGTCCCCAATGTTTCTTAGCGTTTTGACAAGCCCTCTATTTATTTTGACTTTCCGACGGTACGCGTGCAATTGTGTTTTTGCCAAAAAGCGGAAGCGGAGGCAAAAGCGCATTAGGAAAATAATTTCCTGCTGATTTTTTGCATGGACATCTCAAATAATACATTTAGAGTTTCCCCAAAGTTTCACAGTGTTTCGACAAGCCCTCGGTTTATTTTGAATGTCCGACGGTACGCGTGCAATTGCGTTTTTGCCAAAAACGGAAGCGGAGGTAAACGCGCCTTAGGTAAATAATTTCCTGCTGATTTTTTGGATGGACATCTCAAATAATACATTGACAGTGTCCCCAAAGTTTCATAGCGTTTCGACAAGCCCTCGGTTTATTTTGAATTTCCGACGGTACGCGTGCAATTGGGTTTTTGCCAAAAACAGAAGCGGAGGCAAATGCGCCTTAGGTAAATAATTTCATGCTTATTTTTTTCATGGACATCTAAAATAATACATTGAGAGTGTCCCTAAAGTTTCGTAGAGTTTCGACAAACCCTCGGTTTATTTTGACTTTCCGACGGTACGCGTGCAACTACGTTTTTGCCAAAAACGGAAGCAGAGGCAAACGCGCTTTAGTAAAATAATTTCCTGCTGATTTTTTTCATGTACATCTCAAATAATACTTTGAGAGTGTCCCCAAAGTTTCATAGCGTTTTGACAAGCCCTCGGTTTTTTTTTTAATTTCCGACGGTACGCATGCAATTGCGTTTTTGCCAAAAACTGAAGCGGAGGCAAACGCGCCTTAGAAAAATAGTTTCCTGCTGATTTTTTGAATGGACATCTAATATAATACATTTATATTGTCCCGAAAGTTTTGTAGAGTTTCAATAAGCCCTCGGTTTATTTTGACTTTCCGACGGTACGCATGCAATTGTGTTTTTGCCAAAAACGGAAGCGGAGGCAAACGCGCATTAGGAAAATAATTTCATGCGGATTTTTTGCATGGACATCTCAAATAATACATTGAGAGTGACCCCAAAGTTTCATAGCATTTCGACAAGCCCTCGTTTTATTCTGAATTTCCGACGGTACGCGTGCAATTGCGTTTTTGTCAAAAACGAAAGCGGAGGCAAACGCGCCTTAGGAAAATAATTTTCTGCTGATTTTTTGAATGGACGCCTAAAATAATACATTGAGAGAGTCCCCAAAGTTTCGTAGAGTTTCGACAAACCCTCGGTTTATTTTGACTTTCCGACGGTACGCGTGCAACTGCGTTTTTGCCAAAAACGGAAGTGGAGGAAAACGCGCTTTAGGAAAATAATTTCCTGATGATTTTTATCATGGACATCTCAAATAATACATTGAGAGTGTCCCCAAAGTTTCATAGCATTTCGACATGCCCTCTGTTTATTTTGACTTTCCGACGGTACGCGTGCAACTGCGTTTTTGCCAAAAACGGAAGTGGAGGAAAACGCGGTTTAGGAAAATAATTTCCTGATGATTTTTTTCATGTACATCTCAAATAATACATTTAGAGTGTCCCCAAAGTTTCATAGCGTTTCGACAAGCCCTCGGTTTATTTTGACTTTCCGACGGTACAAGTGCAATTGTGTTTTTGCAAAAAACGGAAGCGGAGGCAAACGCGCTTTAGGAAAATAATTTCCTGCTGATTTTTTTCATGTACATCTCAAATAATACTTTGAGAGTGTCCCCAGAGTTTCATAGCGATTTGACAAGCCCTCGGTTTTTTTTGAATTTTCAACGGTACGCATGCAATTGCGTTTTTGCCAAAATCGGAAGCGGAGGCAAACGCGCCTTAGAAAAATAATTTCCATCTGATTTTATGAATGGACATCTAATATATTACATTTAGAGTGTCCCCAAAGTTTTGTAGAGTTTCAACAAGCCCTCGGTTTATTTTGACTTTCCGACGGTACGCGTGCAACTGCGTTTTTGCCAAAAACGGAAGTGGAGGAAAACGCAGTTTAGGAAAATAATTTCCTGATGATTTTTTTCATGTACATCTCAAATAATACATTTAGAGTGTCCCCAAAGTTTCATAGCGTTTCAACAAGCCCTCGGTTTATTTTGACTTTCCGACGGTACGAGTGCAATTGTGTTTTTGCCAAAAACGGAAGCAGAGGCAAACGTTCCTTAGAAAAATAATTTCCTGCTGATTTTTTGCATGGACATCTAAAATAATACATTGAGAGTGTCCCCAAAGTTTCGTATAGTTTCAACAAGCCCTCGGTTTATTTTGACTTTTCGACGGTACGCGTGCAACTGCGTTTTTGCCAAAAATTGAAGTGGAGGAAAACGCGCTTTAGGAAAATAATTTCCTGATGATTTTTTTCATGGACATCTAAAATAATACATTTTGAGTGTCCCCAATGTTTCTTAGCGTTTCGACAAGCCCTCTATTTATTTTGACTTTCCGACGGTACGCGTGCAATTGTGTTTTTGCCAAAAACGGAAGCGGAGGCAAAAGCGCATTAGGAAAATAATTTCCTGCTGATTTTTTGTATGGACATCTCAAATAATACATTTAGAGTTTCCCCAAAGTTTCACAGTGTTTCGACAAGCCCTCGGTTTATTTTGAATGTCCGACGGTACGCGTGCAATTGCGTTTTTGCCAAAAACGGAAGCGGAGGTAAACGTGCCTTAGGTAAATAATTTCCTGCTGATTTTTTGGATGGACATCTCAAATAATACATTGACAGTGTCCCCAAAGTTTCATAGCGTTTCGACAAGCCCTCGGTTTATTTTGAATTTCCGACGGTACGCGTGCAATTGCGTTTTTGCCAAAAACAGAAGCGGAGGCAAATGCGCCTTAGGTAAATAATTTCATGCTTATTTTTTTCATGGACATCTAAAATAATACATTGAGAGTGTCCCTAAAGTTTCGTAGAGTTTCGCCAAACCCTCGGTTTATTTTGACTTTCCGACGGTACGCGTGCAATTGCGTTTTTGCCAAAAACGGAAGCAGAGGCAAACGCGCTTTTGGAAAATAATTTCCTGCTGATTTTTTTCATGTACATCTCAAATAATACATTGAGAGTGTCCCTAAAGTTTCGTAGAGTTTCGACAAACACTCGGTTTATTTTGACTTTCCGACGGTACGCGTGCAATTGCGTTTTTGCCAAAAACTGAAGCGGAGGCAAACGCGCTTTAGGAAAATAGTTTCCTGCTGATTTTTTTCATGTACATCTCAAATAATACTTTGAGAGTGTCCCGAAAGTTTTGTAGAGTTTCAATAAGCCCTCGGTTTATTTTGACTTTCCGACGGTACGCATGCAATTGTGTTTTTGCCAAAAACGGAAGCGGAGGCAAACGTGCATTAGGAAAATAATTTCATGCGGATTTTTTGCATGGACATCTCAAATAATACATTGAGAGTGACCCCAAAGTTTCATAGCATTTCGACAAGCCCTCGTTTTATTCTGAATTTCCGACGGTACGCGTGCAATTGCGTTTTTGTCAAAAACGAAAGCGGAGGCAAACGTGCCTTAGGAAAATAATTTTCTGCTGATTTTTTGAATGGACGTCTAAAATAATACATTGAGAGAGTCCCCAAAGTTTCGTAGAGTTTCGACAAACCCTCGGTTTATTTTGACTTTCCGACGATACGCGTGCAACTGCGTTTTTGCCAAAAACGGAAGTGGAGGAAAACGCGCTTTAGGAAAATAATTTCCTGATGATTTTTATCATGGACATCTCAAATAATACATTGAGAGTGTCCCCCAAAGTTTCATAGCATTTCGACATGCCCTCGGTTTATTTTGACTTTCCGACGGTACGCGTGCAACTGCGTTTTTGCCAAAAACGGAAGTGGAGGAAAACGCGGTTTAGGAAAATAATTTCCTGATGATTTTTTTCATGTACATCTCAAATAATACATTTAGAGTGTCCCCAAAGTTTCATAGCGTTTCGACAAGCCCTCGGTTTATTTTGACTTTCCGACGGTACAAGTGCAATTGTGTTTTTGCAAAAAACAGAAGCGGAGGCAAACGCGCTTTAGGAAAATAATTTCCTGCTGATTTTTTTCATGTACATCTCAAATAATACTTTGAGAGTGTCCCCAAAGTTTCATAGAGATTTGACAAGCCCTCGGTTTTTTTTGAATTTCCGACGGTACGCATGCAATTGCGTTTTTGCCAAAAACGGAAGTGGAGGAAAACGCGGTTTAGGAAAATAATTTCCTGATGATTTTTTTCATGTACATCTCAAATAATACATTTAGAGTGTCCCCAAAGTTTCATAGCGTTTCGACAAGCCCTCGGTTTATTTTGACTTTCCGACGGTACAAGTGCAATTGTGTTTTTGCAAAAAACGGAAGCGGAGGCAAACGCGCTTTAGGAAAATAATTTCCTGCTGATTTTTTTCATGTACATCTCAAATAATACTTTGAGAGTGTCCCCAGAGTTTCATAGCGATTTGACAAGCCCTCGGTTTTTTTTGAATTTTCAACGGTACGCATGCAATTGCGTTTTTGCCAAAATCGGAAGCGGAGGCAAACGCGCCTTAGAAAAATAATTTCCAGCTGATTTTATGAATGGACATCTAATATATTACATTTAGAGTGTCCCCAAAGTTTTGTAGAGTTTCAACAAGCCCTCGGTTTATTTTGACTTTCCGACGGTACGCGTGCAACTGCGTTTTTGCCAAAAACGGAAGTGGAGGAAAACGCAGTTTAGGAAAATAATTTCCTGATGATTTTTTTCATGTACATCTCAAATAATACATTTAGAGTGTCCCCAAAGTTTCATAGCGTTTCAACAAGCCCTCGGTTTATTTTGACTTTCCGACGGTACGAGTGCAATTGTGTTTTTGCCAAAAACGGAAGCAGAGGCAAACGTTCCTTAGAAAAATAATTTCCTGCTGATTTTTTGCATGGACATCTAAAATAATACATTGAGAGTGTCCCCAAAGTTTCGTAGAGTTTCAACAAGCCCTCGGTTTATTTTGACTTTTCGACGGTACGCGTGCAACTGCGTTTTTGCCAAAAATTGAAGTGGAGGAAAACGCGCTTTAGGAAAATAATTTCCTGATGATTTTTTTCATGGACATCTAAAATAATACATTTTGAGTGTCCCCAATGTTTCTTAGCGTTTCGACAAGCCCTCTATTTATTTTGACTTTCCGACGGTACGCGTGCAATTGTGTTTTTGCCAAAAACGGAAGCGGAGGCAAAAGCGCATTAGGAAAATAATTTCCTGCTGATTTTTTGTATGGACATCTCAAATAATACATTTAGAGTTTCCCCAAAGTTTCACAGTGTTTCGACAAGCCCTCGGTTTATTTTGAATGTCCGACGGTACGCGTGCAATTGCGTTTTTGCCAAAAACGGAAGCGGAGGTAAACGCGCCTTAGGTAAATAATTTCCTGCTGATTTTTTGGATGGACATCTCAAATAATACATTGACAGTGTCCCCAAAGTTTCATAGCGTTTCGACAAGCCCTCGGTTTATTTTGAATTTCCGACGGTACGCGTGCAATTGCGTTTTTGCCAAAAACAGAAGCGGAGGCAAATGCGCCTTAGGTAAATAATTTCATGCTTATTTTTTTCATGGACATCTAAAATAATACATTGAGAGTGTCCCTAAAGTTTCGTAGAGTTTCGACAAACCCTCGGTTTATTTTGACTTTCCGACGGTACGCGTGCAATTGCGTTTTTGCCAAAAACGGAAGCAGAGGCAAACGCGCTTTTGGAAAATAATTTCCTGCTGATTTTTTTCATGTACATCTCAAATAATACATTGAGAGTGTCCCTAAAGTTTCGTAGAGTTTCGACAAACACTCGGTTTATTTTGACTTTCCGACGGTACGCGTGCAATTGCGTTTTTGCCAAAAACTGAAGCGGAGGCAAACGCGCTTTAGGAAAATAGTTTCCTGCTGATTTTTTTCATGTACATCTCAAATAATACTTTGAGAGTGTCCCGAAAGTTTTGTAGAGTTTCAATAAGCCCTCGGTTTATTTTGACTTTCCGACGGTACGCATGCAATTGTGTTTTTGCCAAAAACGGAAGCGGAGGCAAACGTGCATTAGGAAAATAATTTCATGTGGATTTTTTGCATGGACATCTCAAATAATACATTGAGAGTGACCCCAAAGTTTCATAGCATTTCGACAAGCCCTCGTTTTATTCTGAATTTCCGACGGTACGCGTGCAATTGCGTTTTTGTCAAAAACGAAAGCGGAGGCAAACGTGCCTTAGGAAAATAATTTTCTGCTGATTTTTTGAATGGACGTCTAAAATAATACATTGAGAGAGTCCCCAAAGTTTCGTAGAGTTTCGACAAACCCTCGGTTTATTTTGACTTTCCGACGATACGCGTGCAACTGCGTTTTTGCCAAAAACGGAAGTGGAGGAAAACGCGCTTTAGGAAAATAATTTCCTGATGATTTTTATCATGGACATCTCAAATAATACATTGAGAGTGTCCCCCAAAGTTTCATAGCATTTCGACATGCCCTCGGTTTATTTTGACTTTCCGACGGTACGCGTGCAACTGCGTTTTTGCCAAAAACGGAAGTGGAGGAAAACGCGGTTTAGGAAAATAATTTCCTGATGATTTTTTTCATGTACATCTCAAATAATACATTTAGAGTGTCCCCAAAGTTTCATAGCGTTTCGACAAGCCCTCGGTTTATTTTGACTTTCCGACGGTACAAGTGCAATTGTGTTTTTGCAAAAAACAGAAGCGGAGGCAAACGCGCTTTAGGAAAATAATTTCCTGCTGATTTTTTTCATGTACATCTCAAATAATACTTTGAGAGTGTCCCCAAAGTTTCATAGAGATTTGACAAGCCCTCGGTTTTTTTTGAATTTCCGACGGTACGCATGCAATTGCGTTTTTGCCAAAATCAGAAGCGGAGGCAAACGCGCCTTAGAAAAATAATTTCCAGCTGATTTTATGAATTGACATCTAATATATTACATTTAGAGTGTCCCCAAAGTTTTGTAGAGTTTCAACAAGCCCTCGGTTTATTTTGACTTTCCGACGGTACGGGTGCAACTGCGTTTTTGCCAAAAACGGAATAGGAGGAAAACGCGGTTTAGGAAAATAATTTCCTGATGATTTTTTTCATGTACATCTAAAATAATACATTTAGAGTGTCCCCAAAGTTTCATAGCGTTTCGACAAGCCCTCGGTTTATTTTGACTTTCCGACGGTACAAGTGCAATTGTGTTTTTGCAAAAAACAGAAGCGGAGGCAAACGCGCTTTAGGAAAATAATTTCCTGCTGATTTTTTTCATGTACATCTCAAATAATACTTTGAGAGTGTCCCCAAAGTTTCATAGAGATTTGACAAGCCCTCGGTTTTTTTTGAATTTCCGACGGTACGCATGCAATTGCGTTTTTGCCAAAAACGGAAGTGGAGGAAAACGCGGTTTAGGAAAATAATTTCCTGATGATTTTTTTCATGTACATCTCAAATAATACATTTAGAGTGTCCCCAAAGTTTCATAGCGTTTCGACAAGCCCTCGGTTTATTTTGACTTTCCGACGGTACAAGTGCAATTGTGTTTTTGCAAAAAACGGAAGCGGAGGCAAACGCGCTTTAGGAAAATAATTTCCTGCTGATTTTTTTCATGTACATCTCAAATAATACTTTGAGAGTGTCCCCAGAGTTTCATAGCGATTTGACAAGCCCTCGTTTTTTTTTGAATTTTCAACGGTACGCATGCAATTGCGTTTTTGCCAAAATCGGAAGCGGAGGCAAACGCGCCTTAGAAAAATAATTTCCAGCTGATTTTATGAATGGACATCTAATATATTACATTTAGAGTGTCCCCAAAGTTTTGTAGAGTTTCAACAAGCCCTCGGTTTATTTTGACTTCACGACGGTACGCGTGCAACTGCGTTTTTGCCAAAAACGGAAGTGGAGGAAAACGCAGTTTAGGAAAATAATTTCCTGATGATTTTTTTCATGTACATCTCAAATAATACATTTAGAGTGTCCCCAAAGTTTCATAGCGTTTCAACAAGCCCTCGGTTTATTTTGACTTTCCGACGGTACGAGTGCAATTGTGTTTTTGCCAAAAACGGAAGCAGAGGCAAACGTTCCTTAGAAAAATAATTTCCTGCTGATTTTTTGCATGGACATCTAAAATAATACATTGAGAGTGTCCCCAAAGTTTCGTAGAGTTTCAACAAGCCCTCGGTTTATTTTGACTTTTCGACGGTACGCGTGCAACTGCGTTTTTGCCAAAAATTGAAGTGGAGGAAAACGCGCTTTAGGAAAATAATTTCCTGATGATTTTTTTCATGGACATCTAAAATAATACATTTTGAGTGTCCCCAATGTTTCTTAGCGTTTCGACAAGCCCTCTATTTATTTTGACTTTCCGACGGTACGCGTGCAATTGTGTTTTTGCCAAAAACGGAAGCGGAGGCAAAAGCGCATTAGGAAAATAATTTCCTGCTGATTTTTTGTATGGACATCTCAAATAATACATTTAGAGTTTCCCCAAAGTTTCACAGTGTTTCGACAAGCCCTCGGTTTATTTTGAATGTCCGACGGTACGCGTGCAATTGCGTTTTTGCCAAAAACGGAAGCGGAGGTAAACGCGCCTTAGGTAAATAATTTCCTGCTGATTTTTTGGATGGACATCTCAAATAATACATTGACAGTGTCCCCAAAGTTTCATAGCGTTTCGACAAGCCCTCGGTTTATTTTGAATTTCCGACGGTACGCGTGCAATTGCGTTTTTGCCAAAAACAGAAGCGGAGGCAAATGCGCCTTAGGTAAATAATTTCATGCTTATTTTTTTCATGGACATCTAAAATAATACATTGAGAGTGTCCCTAAAGTTTCGTAGAGTTTCGACAAACCCTCGGTTTATTTTGACTTTCCGACGGTACGCGTGCAATTGCGTTTTTGCCAAAAACGGAAGCAGAGGCAAACGCGCTTTTGGAAAATAATTTCCTGCTGATTTTTTTCATGTACATCTCAAATAATACATTGAGAGTGTCCCTAAAGTTTCGTAGAGTTTCGACAAACACTCGGTTTATTTTGACTTTCCGACGGTACGCGTGCAATTGCGTTTTTGCCAAAAACTGAAGCGGAGGCAAACGCGCTTTAGGAAAATAGTTTCCTGCTGATTTTTTTCATGTACATCTCAAATAATACTTTGAGAGTGTCCCGAAAGTTTTGTAGAGTTTCAATAAGCCCTCGGTTTATTTTGACTTTCCGACGGTACGCATGCAATTGTGTTTTTGCCAAAAACGGAAGCGGAGGCAAACGTGCATTAGGAAAATAATTTCATGCGGATTTTTTGCATGGACATCTCAAATAATACATTGAGAGTGACCCCAAAGTTTCATAGCATTTCGACAAGCCCTCGTTTTATTCTGAATTTCCGACGGTACGCGTGCAATTGCGTTTTTGTCAAAAACGAAAGCGGAGGCAAACGTGCCTTAGGAAAATAATTTTCTGCTGATTTTTTGAATGGACGTCTAAAATAATACATTGAGAGAGTCCCCAAAGTTTCGTAGAGTTTCGACAAACCCTCGGTTTATTTTGACTTTCCGACGATACGCGTGCAACTGCGTTTTTGCCAAAAACGGAAGTGGAGGAAAACGCGCTTTAGGAAAATAATTTCCTGATGATTTTTATCATGGACATCTCAAATAATACATTGAGAGTGTCCCCCGAAGTTTCATAGCATTTCGACATGCCCTCGGTTTATTTTGACTTTCCGACGGTACGCGTGCAACTGCGTTTTTGCCAAAAACGGAAGTGGAGGAAAACGCGGTTTAGGAAAATAATTTCCTGATGATTTTTTTCATGTACATCTCAAATAATACATTTAGAGTGTCCCCAAAGTTTCATAGCATTTCGACAAGCCCTCGGTTTATTTTGACTTTCCGACGGTACAAGTGCAATTGTGTTTTTGCAAAAAACAGAAGCGGAGGCAAACGCGCTTTAGGAAAATAATTTCCTGCTGATTTTTTTCATGTACATCTCAAATAATACTTTGAGAGTGTCCCCAAAGTTTCATAGAGATTTGACAAGCCCTCGGTTTTTTTTGAATTTCCGACGGTACGCATGCAATTGCGTTTTTGCCAAAATCAGAAGCGGAGGCAAACGCGCCTTAGAAAAATAATTTCCAGCTGATTTTATGAATTGACATCTAATATATTACATTTAGAGTGTCCCCAAAGTTTTGTAGAGTTTCAACAAGCCCTCGGTTTATTTTGACTTTCCGACGGTACGGGTGCAACTGCGTTTTTGCCAAAAACGGAATAGGAGGAAAACGCGGTTTAGGAAAATAATTTCCTGATGATTTTTTTCATGTACATCTAAAATAATACATTTAGAGTGTCCCCAAAGTTTCATAGCGTTTCGACAAGCTCTCGGTTTATTTTGTCTTTCCGACGGTACGCGTGCAATTGCATTTTTGCCAAAAACTGAAGCGGAGGCAAACGCGCTTTAGGAAAATAGTTTCCTGCTGATTTTTTTCATGTACATCTCAAATAATACTTTGAGAGTGTCCCGAAAGTTTTGTAGAGTTTCAATAAGCCCTCGGTTTATTTTGACTTTCCGACGGTACGCATGCAATTGTGTTTTTGCCAAAAACGGAAGCGGAGGCAAACGTGCATTAGGAAAATAATTTCATGCGGATTTTTTGCATGGACATCTCAAATAATACATTGAGAGTGACCCCGAAGTTTCATAGCATTTCGACAAGCCCTCGTTTTATTCTGAATTTCCGACGGTACGCGTGCAATTGCGTTTTTGTCAAAAACGAAAGCGGAGGCAAACGTGCCTTAGGAAAATAATTTTCTGCTGATTTTTTGAATGGACGTCTAAAATAATACATTGAGAGAGTCCCCAAAGTTTCGTAGAGTTTCGACAAACCCTCGGTTTATTTTGACTTTCCGACGGTACGCGTGCAACTGCGTTTTTGCCAAAAACGGAAGTGGAGGAAAACGCGCTTTAGGAAAATAATTTCCTGATGATTTTTATCATGGACATCTAAAATAATACATTGAGAGTGTCCCCAAAGTTTCATAGCATTTCGACATGCCCTCGGTTTATTTTGACTTTCCGACGGTACGCGTGCAACTGCGTTTTTGCCAAAAACGGAAGTGGAGGAAAACGCGGTTTAGGAAAATAATTTCCTGATGAGTTTTTTCATGTACATCTCAAATAATACATTTAGAGTGTCCCCAAAGTTTCATAGTGTTTCGACAAGCCCTCGGTTTATTTTGACTTTCCGACGGTACAAGTGCAATTGTGTTTTTGCAAAAAACAGAAGCAGAGGCAAACGCGCTTTAGGAAAATAATTTCCTGCTGATTTTTTTCATGTACATCTCAAATAATACTTTGTGAGTGTCCCCAAAGTTTCATAGCGATTTGACAAGCCCTCGGTTTTTTTTGAATTTCCGACGGTACGCATGCAATTGCGTTTTTGCCAAAATCAGAAGCGGAGGCAAACGCGCCTTAGAAAAATAATTTCCAGCTGATTTTATGAATGGACATCTAATATATTACATTTAGAGTGTCCCCAAAGTTTTGTAGAGTTTCAACAAGCCCTCGGTTTATTTTGACTTTCCGACGGTACGGGTGCAACTGCGTTTTTGCCAAAAACGGAAGTGGAGGAAAACGCGGTTTAGGAAAATAATTTCCTGATGATTTTTTTCATGTACATCTAAAATAATACATTTAGAGTGTCCCCAAAGTTTCATAGCGTTTCGACAAGCTCTCGGTTTATTTTGTCTTTCCGACGGTACGAGTGCGATTGTGTTTTTGCCAAAAACAAAAGCGGAGGCAAACGCGCCTTAGAAAAATAATTTCCTGCTGATTTTTTGCATGGACATCTAAAATAATACATTGAGAGTGTCCCCAAAGTTTCGTAGAGTTTCAACAAGCCCTCGGTTTATTTTGACTTTCCGACGGTACGCGTGCAACTGCGTTTTTGCCAAAAATTGAAGTGGAGGAAAACGCGCTTTAGGAAAATAATTTCCTGATGAATTTTTTCATGAACATCTAAAATAATACATTTAGAGTGTCCCCAAAGTTTCTTAGCGTTTCGACAAGCCCTCTATTTATTTTGACTTTCCGACGGTACGCGTGCAATTGTGTTTTTGCCAAAAACGGAAGCGGAGGCAAAAGCGCATTAGGAAAATAATTTCCTGCTGATTTTTTGCATGGACAACTCAAATAATACATTTAGAGTTTCCCCAAAGTTTCACAGTGTTTCGACAAGCCCTCGGTTTATTTTGAATGTTCGACGGTACGCGTGCAATTGCGTTTTTTCCAAAAACGGAAGCGGAGGTAAACGCTCCTTAGGTAAATAATTTCTTGCTGATTTTTTGCATGGACATCTCAAATAATACATTGAGAGTGTCCCCAAAGTTTCGTAGAGTTTCGACAAGCCCTCGGTTTATTTTGACTTTCCGACGATACGCGTGCAATTGCGGTTTTGCCAAAAACGGAAGCGGAGGTAAACGCGCATTAGGAAAATAATTTCATGCTGATTTTTTTCACGGACATCTCAAATAATACATTGACAGTGTCCCCAAAGTTTCATACCGTTTCGACAAGCCCTCGGTTTATTTTGAATTTCCGACGGTACGCGTGCAATTGCGTTTTTGCCAAAAACAGAAGCGGAGGCAAATGTGCCTTAGGTAAATAATTTCATGCTTATTTTTTTCATGGACATCTAAAATAATACATTGAGAGTGTCCCTAAAGTTTCGTAGAGTTTCGACAAACACTCGGTTTATTTTGACTTTCCGACGGTACGCGTGCAACTACGTTTTTGCCAAAAACGGAAGCAGAGGCAAACACGCTTTAGGAAAATAATTTCCTGCTGATTTTTTTCATGTACATCTCAAATAATACTTTGAGAGTGTCCCCAAAGTTTCATAGTGTTTTGACAAGCCCTCGGTTTTTTTTAAATTTCCGACGGTACGCATGCAATTGCGTTTTTGCCAAAAAAGGAAGCGGAGGCAAACGCGCCTTAGAAAAATAATTTCCAGCTGATTTTATGAATGGACATCTAATATATTACATTTAGAGTGTCCCCAAAGTTTTGTAGAGTTTCAACAAGCCCTCGGTTTATTTTGACTTTCCGACGGTACGCGTGCAACTGCGTTTTTGCCAAAAACGAAAGTGGAGGAAAACGTGGTTTAGGAAAATAATTTCCTGATGATTTTTTTCATGTACATATCAAATAATACATTTAGAATTTCCCCAAAGTTTCACAGTGTTTCGACAAGCCCTCAGTTTATTTTGACTTTCCGACGGTACGAGTGCAATTGTGTTTTTGCCAAAAACGGAAGCGGAGGCAAACGCGCCTTAGAAAAATAATTTCCTGCTGATTTTTTGCATGGACATCTAAAATAATACATTGAGAGTGTCCCCAAAGTTTCGTAGAGTTTCAACAAGCCCTCGGTTTATTTTGACTTTCCGACGGTACGCGTGCAACTGCGTTTTTGCCAAAAATTGAAGCGGAGGCAAAAGCGCATTAGGAAAATAATTTCCTGCTGATTTTTTGCATGGACATCTCAAATAATACATTTAGAGTTTCCCCAAAGTTTCACAGTGTTTCGACAAGCCATCGGTTTATTTTGAATGTCCGACGGTACGCGTGCAATTGCGTTTTTGCCAAAAACGGAAGCAGAGGTAAACGCGCCTTAGGTAAATAATTTCCTGCTGATTTTTTGGATGGACATCTCAAATAATACATTGACAGTGTCCCCAAAGTTTCATAGCGTTTCGACAAGCCCTCGGTTTATTTTGAATTTCCGACGGTACGCGTGCAATTGCGTTTTTGCCAAAAACAGAAGCGGAGGCAAACGCGCCTTAGGTAAATAATTTCCTGCTTATTTTTTTCATGGACATCTCAAATAATACATTGATAGTGTCCCCAAAGTTTCGTAGAGTTTCGACTAGCCCTCGGTTTATTTTGACTTTTTGACAGTACGCGTGCAATTGCGTTTTTGCCAAAAACGGAAGGGGAGGCAAACGCGCATTAGGAAAATAATTTCATGCTGGTTTATTTCACAGACATCTCAAATAATACATTGACAGTGTCCCCAAATTTTCATAGCGTTTCGACAAGCCCTCGGTTTATTTTGAATTTCCGACGGTACGCGTGCAATTGCGTTTTTGCCAAAAACGGAAGCGGAGGCAAATGCTCCTTAGGTAAATAATTTCATGCTTATTTTTTTCATGGACATCTAAAATAATACATTGAGAGTGTCCCTAAAGTTTCGTAGAGTTTCGACAAACCCTCGGTTTATTGTGACTTTCCGACGGTACGCATGCAACTACGTTTTTGCCAAAAACGGAAGCAGAGGCAAACGCGCTTTAGGAAAATAATTTCCTGCTGATTTTTTTCATGTACATCTCAAATAATACTTTGAGAGTGTACCCAAATTTTCATAGCGTTTTGACAAGCCCTCGGTTTTTTTTGAATTTCCGACGGTACGCATGCAATTGCGTTTTTGCCAAAACCTGAAGCGGAGGCAAACGCGCCTTAGAAAAATAATTTCCTGCTGATTTTTTGAATGGACATCTAATATAATACATTTAGAGTGTCCCCAAAGTTTTGTAGAGTTTCAATAAGCCCTCGATTTATTTTGACTTTCCGACGGTACGCGTGCAATTGCGTTTTTGCCAAAAACGGAAGCGGAGGCAAACGCGCATTAGGAAAATAATTTCATGCGGATTTTTTGCATGGACATCTCAAATAATACATTGAGAGTGTCCCCAAAGTTTCATAGAATTTCGAAAAGCCCTTGTTTTATTTTGAATTTCCGACGGTACGCGTGCAATTGCGTTTTTGTCAAAAACGAAAGCAGAGGCAAACGCGCCTTAGGAAAATAATTTTCAGCTGATTTTTTGAATGGACGTCTAAAATAATACATTGAGAGTGTCCCCAAAGTTTCGTACAGTTTCGACAAACCCTTCGTTTATTTTGACTTTCCGACGGTACGCGTGCAACTGCGTTTTTGCCAAAAACGGAAGTGGAGGAAAACGCGCTTTACGAAAATAATTTCCTGATGATTTTTAGCATGGACATCTCAAATAATACATTGAGAGTGTCCCTAAAGTTTCATAGCATTTCGACAAGCCCTCGGTTTATTTTGACTTTCCGACGGTACGAGTGCAATTGTGTTTTTGCCAAAAACGGAAGCGGAGGCAAACGCGCCTTAGAAAAATAATTTCCTGCTGATTTTTTGCATGGACATCTAAAATAATACATTGAGAGTGTCCCCAAAGTTTCGTAGAGTTTCAACAAGCCCTCGGTTTATTTTGACTTTCCGACGGTACGCGTGCAACTGCGTTTTTGCCAAAAATTGAAGCGGAGGCAAAAGCGCATTAGGAAAATAATTTCCTGCTGATTTTTTGCATGGACATCTCAAATAATACATTTAGAGTTTCCCCAAAGTTTCACAGTGTTTCGACAAGCCATCGGTTTATTTTGAATGTCCGACGGTACGCGTGCAATTGCGTTTTTGCCAAAAACGGAAGCGGAGGTAAACGCGCCTTAGGTAAATAATTTCCTGCTGATTTTTTGGATGGACATCTCAAATAATACATTGACAGTGTCCCCAAAGTTTCATAGCGTTTCGACAAGCCCTCGGTTTATTTTGAATTTCCGACGGTACGCGTGCAATTGCGTTTTTGCCAAAAACAGAAGCGGAGGCAAACGCGCCTTAGGTAAATAATTTCCTGCTTATTTTTTTCATGGACATCTCAAATAATACATTGATAGTGTCCCCAAAGTTTCGTAGAGTTTCGACTAGCCCTCGGTTTATTTTGACTTTTTGACAGTACGCGTGCAATTGCGTTTTTGCCAAAAACGGAAGGGGAGGCAAACGCGCATTAGGAAAATAATTTCATGTTGGTTTATTTCACAGACATCTCAAATAATACATTGACAGTGTCCCCAAATTTTCATAGCGTTTCGACAAGCCCTCGGTTTATTTTGAATTTCCGACGGTACGCGTGCAATTGCGTTTTTGCCAAAAACGGAAGCGGAGGCAAATGCTCCTTAGGTAAATAATTTCATGCTTATTTTTTTCATGGACATCTAAAATAATACATTGAGAGTGTCCCTAAAGTTTCGTAGAGTTTCGACAAACCCTCGGTTTATTTTGACTTTCCGACGGTACGCATGCAACTACGTTTTTGCCAAAAACGGAAGCAGAGGCAAACGCGCTTTAGGAAAATAATTTCCTGCTGATTTTTTTCATGTACATCTCAAATAATACTTTGAGAGTGTACCCAAATTTTCATAGCGTTTTGACAAGCCCTCGGTTTTTTTTGAATTTCCGACGGTACGCATGCAATTGCGTTTTTGCCAAAACCTGAAGCGGAGGCAAACGCGCCTTAGAAAAATAATTTCCTGCTGATTTTTTGAATGGACATCTAATATAATACATTTAGAGTGTCCCCAAAGTTTTGTAGAGTTTCAATAAGCCCTCGATTTATTTTGACTTTCCGACGGTACGCGTGCAATTGCGTTTTTGCCAAAAACGGAAGCGGAGGCAAACGCGCATTAGGAAAATAATTTCATGCGGATTTTTTGCATGGACATCTCAAATAATACATTGAGAGTGTCCCCAAAGTTTCATAGAATTTCGAAAAGCCCTCGTTTTATTTTGAATTTTCGACGGTACGCGTGCAATTGCGTTTTTGTCAAAAACGAAAGCAGAGGCAAACGCGCCTTAGGAAAATAATTTTCAGCTGATTTTTTGAATGGACGTCTAAAATAATACATTGAGAGTGTCCCCAAAGTTTCGTACAGTTTCGACAAACCCTTCGTTTATTTTGACTTTCCGACGGTACGCGTGCAACTGCGTTTTTGCCAAAAACGGAAGTGGAGGAAAACGCGCTTTAGGAAAATAATTTCCTGATGATTTTTAGCATGGACATCTCAAATAATACATTGAGAGTGTCCCTAAAGTTTCATAGCATTTCGACAAGCCCTCGGTTTATTTTGATTTTCCGACGCTACGCGTGTAATTGCGTTTTTGCCAAAAACGGAAGCGGAGGCAAACGCGCCTTAGAAAAATAATTTCCTGCTGATTTTTTGCATGGACATCTAAAATAATACATTGAGAGTGTCCCCAAAGTTTCGTAGAGTTTCAACAAGCCCTCGGTTTATTTTGACTTTCCGACGGCACGCGTGCAACTGCGTTTTTGCCAAAAATTGAAGCGGAGGCAAAAGCGCATTAGGAAAATAATTTCCTGCTGATTTTTTGCATGGACATCTCAAATAATACATTTAGAGTTTCCCCAAAGTTTCACAGTGTTTCGACAAGCCATCGGTTTATTTTGAATGTCCGACGGTACGCGTGCAATTGCGTTTTTGCCAAAAACGGAAGCGGAGGTAAACGCGCCTTAGGTAAATAATTTCCTGCTGATTTTTTGGATGGACATCTCAAATAATACATTGACAGTGTCCCCAAAGTTTCATAGCGTTTCGACAAGCCCTCGGTTTATTTTGAATTTCCGACGGTACGAGTGCAATTGCGTTTTTGCCAAAAACAGAAGCGGAGGCAAACGCGCCTTAGGTAAATAATTTCCTGCTTATTTTTTTCATGGACATCTCAAATAATACATTGATAGTGTCCCCAAAGTTTCGTAGAGTTTCGACTAGCCCTCGGTTTATTTTGACTTTTTGACAGTACGCGTGCAATTGCGTTTTTGCTAAAAACAGAAGGGGAGGCAAACGCGCATTAGGAAAATAATTTCATGCTGGTTTATTTCACAGACATCTCAAATAATACATTGACAGTGTCCCCAAATTTTCATAGCGTTTCGACAAGCCCTCGGTTTATTTTGAATTTCCGACGGTACGCGTGCAATTGCGTTTTTGCCAAAAACGGAAGCGGAGGCAAATGCTCCTTAGGTAAATAATTTCATGCTTATTTTTTTCATGGACATCTAAAATAATACATTGAGAGTGTCCCTAAAGTTTCGTAGAGTTTCGACAAACCCTCGGTTTATTTTGACTTTCCGACGGTACGCATGCAACTACGTTTTTGCCAAAAACGGAAGCAGAGGCAAACGCGCTTTAGGAAAATAATTTCCTGCTGATTTTTTTCATGTACATCTCAAATAATACTTTGAGAGTGTACCCAAATTTTCATAGCGTTTTGACAAGCCCTCGGTTTTTTTTGAATTTCCGACGGTACGCATGCAATTGCGTTTTTGCCAAAACCTGAAGCGGAGGCAAACGCGCCTTAGAAAAATAATTTCCTGCTGATTTTTTGAATGGACATCTAATATAATACATTTAGAGTGTCCCCAAAGTTTTGTAGAGTTTCAATAAGCCCTCGATTTATTTTGACTTTCCGACGGTACGCGTGCAATTGCGTTTTTGCCAAAAACGGAAGCGGAGGCAAACGCGCATTAGGAAAATAATTTCATGCGGATTTTTTGCATGGACATCTCAAATAATACATTGAGAGTGTCCCCAAAGTTTCATAGAATTTCGAAAAGCCCTCGTTTTATTTTGAATTTCCGACGGTACGCGTGCAATTGCGTTTTTGTCAAA
The DNA here is from genome assembly GCA_948472305.1 of Vicia faba. Lineage (NCBI taxonomy): Eukaryota > Viridiplantae > Streptophyta > Magnoliopsida > Fabales > Fabaceae > Vicia > Vicia faba. The sequence goes on from OX451735.1 coordinate 1,219,454,003, forward strand.
AACGAAAGCAGAGGCAAACGCGCCTTAGGAAAATAATTTTCAGCTGATTTTTTGAATGGACGTCTAAAATAATACATTGAGATTGTCCCCAAAGTTTCGTACAGTTTCGACAAACCCTTCGTTTATTTTGACTTTCCGACGGTACGCGTGCAACTGCGTTTTTGCCAAAAACGGAAGTGGAGGAAAACGCGCTTTAGGAAAATAATTTCCTGATGATTTTTAGCATGGACATCTCAAATAATACATTGAGAGTGTCCCTAAAGTTTCATAGCATTTCGACAAGCCCTCGGTTTATTTTGACTTTCCGACGCTACGCGTGTAATTGCGTTTTTGCCAAAAACGGAAGCGGAGGCAAACGCGCCTTAGGTAAATAATTTCCTGCTGATTTTTTGCATGGTCATCTCAAATAATACATTGAGAGTGTCCCCAAAGTTTCGTAGAGTTTCGACAAGCCCTCTGTTTATTTTGAGTTTCCGACGGTACGCGTGCAATTGCGTTTTTGCCAAAAACGGAAGCAGAGGCAAACGCGCATTAGGAAAATAATTTCCTGCTGATTTTTTTCATGTACATCTCAAATAATACTTTGAGAGTGTCCCCAAAGTTTCATACCGTTTTGACAAGCCCTCGGTTTTTTTTTTAATTTCCGACGGTACGCATGCAATTGCGTTTTTGCCAAAAATGGAAGCGGAGGCAAACGCGCCTTAGAAAAATAATTTCCAGCTCATTTTATGAATGGAAATCTAATATAATAAATTTAGAGTGTCCCCAAAGTTTTGTAGTGTTTCAACAATCCCTCGGTTTATTTTGACTTTCCGACGGTACGCGTGCAACTGCGTTTTTGCCAAAAACGGAAGTGGAGGAAAACGCGCTTTAGGAAAATAATTTCCTGATGATTTTTTTCATGTACATATCAAATAATACATTTAGAGTGACCCCAAAGTTTCATAGCGTTTCGACAAGCCCTCGGTTTATTTTGACTTTCCGACGGTACGAGTGCAATTGTGTTTTTGCCAAAAACGGAAGCGGAGGCAAACACGCCTTAGAAAAATAATTTCCTGCTGATTTTTTGCATGGACATTTAAAATAATACATTGAGAGTGTCCCCAAAGTTTCGTAGAGTTTCAACAAGCCCTCGGTTTATTTTGACTTTCCGACGGTACGCGTGCAACTGCGTTTTTGCCAAAAATTGAAGTGGAGAAAAACGCGCTTTAGAAAAATAATTTCCTGATGATTTTTTTCTTGGACATCTAAAATAATACATTTAGAGTGTCCCCAAAGTTTCTTAGCGTTTCGACAAGCCCTCTGTTTATTTTGACTTTCCGACAGTACGCGTTCAATTGAGTTTTTGCCAAAAACGGAAGCGGAGGCAAAAGCACATTAGGAAAATAATTTCCTGCTGATTTTTTGCATGGACATCTCAAATAATACATTTAGAGTTTCCCCAAAGTTTCACAGTGTTTCGACAAGCCCTCGGTTTGTTTTGAATGTCCGACGGTACGCGTGCAATTGCGTTTTTGCCAAAAATGGAAGCGGAGGTAAACGCGCCTTAGGTAAATAATTTCCTGTTGATTTTTTGCATGGACATCTCAAATAATACATTCAGAGTGTCCCCAAAGTTTCATAGAATTTCGACATGCCCTCGTTTTATTTTGAATTTCCGACGGTACGCGTGCAATTGCGTTTTTGTCAAAAACGAAAGCGGAGGCAAACGCGCCTTAGGAAAATAATTTTCTGCTGATTTTTTGAATGGACGTCGAAAATAATACATTGAGAGTGTCCCCAAAGTTTCGTACAGTTTCGCCAAACCCTCCGTTTATTTTGACTTTCCGACGGTACGCGTGCAACTGCGTTTTTGCCAAAAACGGAAGTGGAGGAAAACGCGCTTTAGGAAAATAATTTCCTGATGATTTTTTGCATGGACATCTCAAATAATACATTGAGAGTGTCCCTAAAGTTTCATAGCATTTCGACAAGCCCTCGGTTTATTTTGACTTTCCGACGCTACGCGTGTAATTGCATTTTTGCCAAAAACGGAAGCGGAGGCAAACGCGCCTTAGGTAAATAATTTCCTGCTGATTTTTTGCATGGACATCTCAAATAATACATTGAGAGTGTCCCCAAAGTTTCGTATAGTTTCGAAAAACCCTTTGTTTATTTTGAGTTTTCGACGGTACGCGTGCAATTGCGTTTTTGCCAAAAACGGAAGCAGAGGCAAACGCGCTTTAGGAAAATAATTTCCTGCTGATTTTTTTCATGTACATCTCAAATAATACTTTGGGAGTGTCCCCAAAGTTTCATAGCGTTTTGACAAGCCCTCGGTTTTTTTTTAATTTCCGACGGTACGCATGCAATTGCGTTTTTGCCAAAAATGGAAGCGGAGGCAAAGGCGCCTTAGAAAAATAATTTCCAGCTGATTTTATGAATGTAAATCTAATATAATAAATTTAGAGTGTCCCCAAAGTTTTGTAGTGTTTCAACAATCCCTCGGTTTATTTTGACTTTCCGAAGGTACGCGTGCAACTGCGTTTTTGCCAAAAACGGAAGTGGAGGAAAATGCGCTTTAGGAAAATAATTTCCTGATGATTTTTTTCATGTACATATCAAATAATACATTTAGAGTGTCCCCAAAGTTTCATAGCGTTTCGACAAGCCCTCGGTTTATTTTGACTTTCCGACGGTACGAGTGCAATTGTGTTTTTGCCAAAAACGGAAGCGGAGGCAAACGCGCCTTAGAAAAATAATTTCCTGCTGATTTTTTGCATGGACATTTAAAATAATACATTGAGAGTGTCCCCAAAGTTTCGTAGAGTTTCAACAAGCCCTCGGTTTATTTTAACTTTCCGACGGTACGCGTGCAACTGCGTTTTTGCCAAAAATTTAAGTGGAGGAAAACGCGCTTTAGAAAAATAATTTCCTGATGATTTTTTTCTTGGACATCTAAAATAATATATTTAGAGTGTCCCCAAAGTTTCTTAGCGTTTCGACAAGCCCTCTATTTATTTTGACTTTCCGACGGTACGCGTGCAATTGTGTTTTTGCCAAAAACGGAAGCGGAGGCAAAAGCGCATTAGGAAAATAATTTCCTGCTGATTTTTTGCATGGACATCTCAAATAATACATTTAGAGTTTCCCCAAAGTTTCACAGTGTTTCGACAAGCCCTCGGTTTGTTTTGAATGTCCGACGGTACGCGTGCAATTGCGTTTTTGCCAAAAACGGAAGCGGAGGTAAACGCGCCTTAGGTAAATAATTTCCTGCTGATTTTTTGCATGGACATCTCAAATAATACATTGAGAGTGTCCCCAAAGTTTCGTAGAGTTTCGACAAGCCCTCGGTTTATTTTGACTTTCCGATGATACGCGTGCAATTGCGTTTTTGCCAAAAACGGAAGCGGAGGCAAACGCGCCTTAGAAAAATAATTTCCTGCTGATTTTTTGCATGGACATCTAAAATAATACATTGAGAGTGTCCCCAAAGTTTCGTAGAGTTTCAACAAGCCCTCGGTTTATTTTGACTTTCCGACGGTACGCGTGCAACTGCGTTTTTGCCAAAAATTGAAGTGGAGGAAAACGCGCTTTAGGAAAATAATTTCCTGATGATTTTTTTCATGGACATCTAAAATAATACATTTAGAGTGTCCCCAAAGTTTCTTAGCGTTTCGACAAGCCCTCTATTTATTTTGACTTTCCGACGGTACGCATGCAATAGTGTTTTTGCCAAAAACGGAAGCGGAGGCAAAAGCGCATTAGGAAAATAATTTCCTGCTGATTTTTTGCATGGACATCTCAAATAATACATTTAGAGTTTCCCCAAAGTTTCACAGTGTTTCGACAAGCCCTCGGTTTATTTTGAATGTCCGACGGTACGCGTGCAATTGCGTTTTTGCCAAAAACGGAAGCGGAGGTAAACGCGCCTTAGGTAAATAATTTCCTGCTGATTTTTTGGATGGACATCTCAAATAATACATTGACAGTGTCCCCAAAGTTTCATAGCGTTTCGACAAGCCCTCGGTTTATTTTGAATTTCCGACGGTACGCGTGCAATTGCGTTTTTGCCAAAAATAGAAGCGGAGGCAAATGCGCCTTAGGTAAATAATTTCATGCTTATTTTTTTCATGGACATCTAAAATAATACATTGATAGTGTCCCTAAAGTTTCGTAGAGTTTCGACAAACCCTCGGTTTATTTTGACTTTCCGACGGTACGCGTGCAACTACGTTTTTGCCAAAAACGGAAGCTGAGGCAAACGCGCTTTAGGAAAATAATTTCCTGCTGATTTTTTTCATGTACATCTCAAATAATACTTTGAGAGTGTACCCAAATTTTCATAGCGTTTTGACAAGCCCTCGGTTTTTTTTGAATTTCCGACGGTACGCATGCAATTGCGTTTTTGCCAAAACCTGAAGCGGAGGCAAACGCGCCTTAGAAAAATAATTTCCTGCTGATTTTTTGAATGGACATCTAATATAATACATTTAGAGTGTCCCCAAAGTTTTGTAGAGTTTCAATAAGCCCTCGATTTATTTTGACTTTCCGACGGTACGCGTGCAATTGCGTTTTTGCCAAAAACGGAAGCGGAGGCAAACGCGCATTAGGAAAATAATTTCATGCGGATTTTTTGCATGGACATCTCAAATAATACATTGAGAGTGTCCCCAAAGTTTCATAGAATTTCGAAAAGCCCTTGTTTTATTTTGAATTTCCGACGGTACGCGTGCAATTGCGTTTTTGTCAAAAACGAAAGCAGAGGCAAACGCGCCTTAGGAAAATAATTTTCAGCTGATTTTTTGAATGGACGTCTAAAATAATACATTGAGAGTGTCCCCAAAGTTTCGTACAGTTTCGACAAACCCTTCGTTTATTTTGACTTTCCGACGGTACGCGTGCAACTGCGTTTTTGCCAAAAACGGAAGTGGAGGAAAACGCGCTTTAGGAAAATAATTTCCTGATGATTTTTAGCATGGACATCTCAAATAATACATTGAGAGTGTCCCTAAAGTTTCATAGCATTTCGACAAGCCCTCGGTTTATTTTGACTTTCCGACGGTACGAGTGCAATTGTGTTTTTGCCAAAAACGGAAGCGGAGGCAAACGCGCCTTAGAAAAATAATTTCCTGCTGATTTTTTGCATGGACATCTAAAATAATACATTGAGAGTGTCCCCAAAGTTTCGTAGAGTTTCAACAAGCCCTCGGTTTATTTTGACTTTCCGACGGTACGCGTGCAACTGCGTTTTTGCCAAAAATTGAAGCGGAGGCAAAAGCGCATTAGGAAAATAATTTCCTGCTGATTTTTTGCATGGACATCTCAAATAATACATTTAGAGTTTCCCCAAAGTTTCACAGTGTTTCGACAAGCCATCGGTTTATTTTGAATGTCCGACGGTACGCGTGCAATTGCGTTTTTGCCAAAAACGGAAGCGGAGGTAAACGCGCCTTAGGTAAATAATTTCCTGCTGATTTTTTGGATGGACATCTCAAATAATACATTGACAGTGTCCCCAAAGTTTCATAGCGTTTCGACAAGCCCTCGGTTTATTTTGAATTTCCGACGGTACGCGTGCAATTGCGTTTTTGCCAAAAACAGAAGCGGAGGCAAACGCGCCTTAGGTAAATAATTTCCTGCTTATTTTTTTCATGGACATCTCAAATAATACATTGATAGTGTCCCCAAAGTTTCGTAGAGTTTCGACTAGCCCTCGGTTTATTTTGACTTTTTGACAGTACGCGTGCAATTGCGTTTTTGCCAAAAACGGAAGGGGAGGCAAACGCGCATTAGGAAAATAATTTCATGTTGGTTTATTTCACAGACATCTCAAATAATACATTGACAGTGTCCCCAAATTTTCATAGCGTTTCGACAAGCCCTCGGTTTATTTTGAATTTCCGACGGTACGCGTGCAATTGCGTTTTTGCCAAAAACGGAAGCGGAGGCAAATGCTCCTTAGGTAAATAATTTCATGCTTATTTTTTTCATGGACATCTAAAATAATACATTGAGAGTGTCCCTAAAGTTTCGTAGAGTTTCGACAAACCCTCGGTTTATTTTGACTTTCCGACGGTACGCATGCAACTACGTTTTTGCCAAAAACGGAAGCAGAGGCAAACGCGCTTTAGGAAAATAATTTCCTGCTGATTTTTTTCATGTACATCTCAAATAATACTTTGAGAGTGTACCCAAATTTTCATAGCGTTTTGACAAGCCCTCGGTTTTTTTTGAATTTCCGACGGTACGCATGCAATTGCGTTTTTGCCAAAACCTGAAGCGGAGGCAAACGCGCCTTAGAAAAATAATTTCCTGCTGATTTTTTGAATGGACATCTAATATAATACATTTAGAGTGTCCCCAAAGTTTTGTAGAGTTTCAATAAGCCCTCGATTTATTTTGACTTTCCGACGGTACGCGTGCAATTGCGTTTTTGCCAAAAACGGAAGCGGAGGCAAACGCGCATTAGGAAAATAATTTCATGCGGATTTTTTGCATGGACATCTCAAATAATACATTGAGAGTGTCCCCAAAGTTTCATAGAATTTCGAAAAGCCCTCGTTTTATTTTGAATTTTCGACGGTACGCGTGCAATTGCGTTTTTGTCAAAAACGAAAGCAGAGGCAAACGCGCCTTAGGAAAATAATTTTCAGCTGATTTTTTGAATGGACGTCTAAAATAATACATTGAGAGTGTCCCCAAAGTTTCGTACAGTTTCGACAAACCGTTCGTTTATTTTGACTTTCCGACGGTACGCGTGCAACTGCGTTTTTGCCAAAAACGGAAGTGGAGGAAAACGCGCTTTAGGAAAATAATTTCCTGATGATTTTTAGCATGGACATCTCAAATAATACATTGAGAGTGTCCCTAAAGTTTCATAGCATTTCGACAAGCCCTCGGTTTATTTTGATTTTCCGACGCTACGCGTGTAATTGCGTTTTTGCCAAAAACGGAAGCGGAGGCAAACGCGCCTTAGAAAAATAATTTCCTGCTGATTTTTTGCATGGACATCTAAAATAATACATTGAGAGTGTCCCCAAAGTTTCGTAGAGTTTCAACAAGCCCTCGGTTTATTTTGACTTTCCGACGGCACGCGTGCAACTGCGTTTTTGCCAAAAATTGAAGCGGAGGCAAAAGCGCATTAGGAAAATAATTTCCTGCTGATTTTTTGCATGGACATCTCAAATAATACATTTAGAGTTTCCCCAAAGTTTCACAGTGTTTCGACAAGCCATCGGTTTATTTTGAATGTCCGACGGTACGCGTGCAATTGCGTTTTTGCCAAAAACGGAAGCGGAGGTAAACGCGCCTTAGGTAAATAATTTCCTGCTGATTTTTTGGATGGACATCTCAAATAATACATTGACAGTGTCCCCAAAGTTTCATAGCGTTTCGACAAGCCCTCGGTTTATTTTGAATTTCCGACGGTACGCGTGCAATTGCGTTTTTGCCAAAAACAGAAGCGGAGGCAAACGCGCCTTAGGTAAATAATTTCCTGCTTATTTTTTTCATGGACATCTCAAATAATACATTGATAGTGTCCCCAAAGTTTCGTAGAGTTTCGACTAGCCCTCGGTTTATTTTGACTTTTTGACAGTACGCGTGCAATTGCGTTTTTGCTAAAAACAGAAGGGGAGGCAAACGCGCATTAGGAAAATAATTTCATGCTGGTTTATTTCACAGACATCTCAAATAATACATTGACAGTGTCCCCAAATTTTCATAGCGTTTCGACAAGCCCTCGGTTTATTTTGAATTTCCGACGGTACGCGTGCAATTGCGTTTTTGCCAAAAACGGAAGCGGAGGCAAATGCTCCTTAGGTAAATAATTTCATGCTTATTTTTTTCATGGACATCTAAAATAATACATTGAGAGTGTCCCTAAAGTTTCGTAGAGTTTCGACAAACCCTCGGTTTATTTTGACTTTCCGACGGTACGCATGCAACTACGTTTTTGCCAAAAACGGAAGCAGAGGCAAACGCGCTTTAGGAAAATAATTTCCTGCTGATTTTTTTCATGTACATCTCAAATAATACTTTGAGAGTGTACCCAAATTTTCATAGCGTTTTGACAAGCCCTCGGTTTTTTTTGAATTTCCGACGGTACGCATGCAATTGCGTTTTTGCCAAAACCTGAAGCGGAGGCAAACGCGCCTTAGAAAAATAATTTCCTGCTGATTTTTTGAATGGACATCTAATATAATACATTTAGAGTGTCCCCAAAGTTTTGTAGAGTTTCAATAAGCCCTCGATTTATTTTGACTTTCCGACGGTACGCGTGCAATTGCGTTTTTGCCAAAAACGGAAGCGGAGGCAAACGCGCATTAGGAAAATAATTTCATGCGGATTTTTTGCATGGACATCTCAAATAATACATTGAGAGTGTCCCCAAAGTTTCATAGAATTTCGAAAAGCCCTCGTTTTATTTTGAATTTCCGACGGTACGCGTGCAATTGCGTTTTTGTCAAAAACGAAAGCAGAGGCAAACGCGCCTTAGGAAAATAATTTTCAGCTGATTTTTTGAATGGACGTCTAAAATAATACATTGAGATTGTCCCCAAAGTTTCGTACAGTTTCGACAAACCCTTCGTTTATTTTGACTTTCCGACGGTACGCGTGCAACTGCGTTTTTGCCAAAAACGGAAGTGGAGGAAAACGCGCTTTAGGAAAATAATTTCCTGATGATTTTTAGCATGGACATCTCAAATAATACATTGAGAGTGTCCCTAAAGTTTCATAGCATTTCGACAAGCCCTCGGTTTATTTTGACTTTCCGACGCTACGCGTGTAATTGCGTTTTTGCCAAAAACGGAAGCGGAGGCAAACGCGCCTTAGGTAAATAATTTCCTGCTGATTTTTTGCATGGTCATCTCAAATAATACATTGAGAGTGTCCCCAAAGTTTCGTAGAGTTTCGACAAGCCCTCTGTTTATTTTGAGTTTCCGACGGTACGCGTGCAATTGCGTTTTTGCCAAAAACGGAAGCAGAGGCAAACGCGCATTAGGAAAATAATTTCCTGCTGATTTTTTTCATGTACATCTCAAATAATACTTTGAGAGTGTCCCCAAAGTTTCATACCGTTTTGACAAGCCCTCGGTTTTTTTTTTAATTTCCGACGGTACGCATGCAATTGCGTTTTTGCCAAAAATGGAAGCGGAGGCAAACGCGCCTTAGAAAAATAATTTCCAGCTCATTTTATGAATGGAAATCTAATATAATAAATTTAGAGTGTCCCCAAAGTTTTGTAGTGTTTCAACAATCCCTCGGTTTATTTTGACTTTCCGACGGTACGCGTGCAACTGCGTTTTTGCCAAAAACGGAAGTGGAGGAAAACGCGCTTTAGGAAAATAATTTCCTGATGATTTTTTTCATGTACATATCAAATAATACATTTAGAGTGACCCCAAAGTTTCATAGCGTTTCGACAAGCCCTCGGTTTATTTTGACTTTCCGACGGTACGAGTGCAATTGTGTTTTTGCCAAAAACGGAAGCGGAGGCAAACACGCCTTAGAAAAATAATTTCCTGCTGATTTTTTGCATGGACATTTAAAATAATACATTGAGAGTGTCCCCAAAGTTTCGTAGAGTTTCAACAAGCCCTCGGTTTATTTTGACTTTCCGACGGTACGCGTGCAACTGCGTTTTTGCCAAAAATTGAAGTGGAGAAAAACGCGCTTTAGAAAAATAATTTCCTGATGATTTTTTTCTTGGACATCTAAAATAATACATTTAGAGTGTCCCCAAAGTTTCTTAGCGTTTCGACAAGCCCTCTGTTTATTTTGACTTTCCGACAGTACGCGTTCAATTGAGTTTTTGCCAAAAACGGAAGCAGAGGCAAAAGCACATTAGGAAAATAATTTCCTGCTGATTTTTTGCATGGACATCTCAAATAATACATTTAGAGTTTCCCCAAAGTTTCACAGTGTTTCGACAAGCCCTCGGTTTGTTTTGAATGTCCGACGGTACGCGTGCAATTGCGTTTTTGCCAAAAATGGAAGCGGAGGTAAACGCGCCTTAGGTAAATAATTTCCTGTTGATTTTTTGCATGGACATCTCAAATAATACATTCAGAGTGTCCCCAAAGTTTCATAGAATTTCGACATGCCCTCGTTTTATTTTGAATTTCCGACGGTACGCGTGCAATTGCGTTTTTGTCAAAAACGAAAGCGGAGGCAAACGCGCCTTAGGAAAATAATTTTCTGCTGATTTTTTGAATGGACGTCGAAAATAATACATTGAGAGTGTCCCCAAAGTTTCGTACAGTTTCGCCAAACCCTCCGTTTATTTTGACTTTCCGACGGTACGCGTGCAACTGCGTTTTTGCCAAAAACGGAAGTGGAGGAAAACGCGCTTTAGGAAAATAATTTCCTGATGATTTTTTGCATGGACATCTCAAATAATACATTGAGAGTGTCCCTAAAGTTTCATAGCATTTCGACAAGCCCTCGGTTTATTTTGACTTTCCGACGCTACGCGTGTAATTGCATTTTTGCCAAAAACGGAAGCGGAGGCAAACGCGCCTTAGGTAAATAATTTCCTGCTGATTTTTTGCATGGACATCTCAAATAATACATTGAGAGTGTCCCCAAAGTTTCGTATAGTTTCGAAAAACCCTTTGTTTATTTTGAGTTTTCGACGGTACGCGTGCAATTGCGTTTTTGCCAAAAACGGAAGCAGAGGCAAACGCGCTTTAGGAAAATAATTTCCTGCTGATTTTTTTCATGTACATCTCAAATAATACTTTGGGAGTGTCCCCAAAGTTTCATAGCGTTTTGACAAGCCCTCGGTTTTTTTTTAATTTCCGACGGTACGCATGCAATTGCGTTTTTGCCAAAAATGGAAGCGGAGGCAAAGGCGCCTTAGAAAAATAATTTCCAGCTGATTTTATGAATGTAAATCTAATATAATAAATTTAGAGTGTCCCCAAAGTTTTGTAGTGTTTCAACAATCCCTCGGTTTATTTTGACTTTCCGAAGGTACGCGTGCAACTGCGTTTTTGCCAAAAACGGAAGTGGAGGAAAATGCGCTTTAGGAAAATAATTTCCTGATGATTTTTTTCATGTACATATCAAATAATACATTTAGAGTGTCCCCAAAGTTTCATAGCGTTTCGACAAGCCCTCGGTTTATTTTGACTTTCCGACGGTACGAGTGCAATTGTGTTTTTGCCAAAAACGGAAGCGGAGGCAAACGCGCCTTAGAAAAATAATTTCCTGCTGATTTTTTGCATGGACATTTAAAATAATACATTGAGAGTGTCCCCAAAGTTTCGTAGAGTTTCAACAAGCCCTCGGTTTATTTTAACTTTCCGACGGTACGCGTGCAACTGCGTTTTTGCCAAAAATTTAAGTGGAGGAAAACGCGCTTTAGAAAAATAATTTCCTGATGATTTTTTTCTTGGACATCTAAAATAATATATTTAGAGTGTCCCCAAAGTTTCTTAGCGTTTCGACAAGCCCTCTATTTATTTTGACTTTCCGACGGTACGCGTGCAATTGTGTTTTTGCCAAAAACGGAAGCGGAGGCAAAAGCGCATTAGGAAAATAATTTCCTGCTGATTTTTTGCATGGACATCTCAAATAATACATTTAGAGTTTCCCCAAAGTTTCACAGTGTTTCGACAAGCCCTCGGTTTGTTTTGAATGTCCGACGGTACGCGTGCAATTGCGTTTTTGCCAAAAACGGAAGCGGAGGTAAACGCGCCTTAGGTAAATAATTTCCTGCTGATTTTTTGCATGGACATCTCAAATAATACATTGAGAGTGTCCCCAAAGTTTCGTAGAGTTTCGACAAGCCCTCGGTTTATTTTGACTTTCCGATGATACGCGTGCAATTGCGTTTTTGCCAAAAACGGAAGCGGAGGCAAACGCGCCTTAGAAAAATAATTTCCTGCTGATTTTTTGCATGGACATCTAAAATAATACATTGAGAGTGTCCCCAAAGTTTCGTAGAGTTTCAACAAGCCCTCGGTTTATTTTGACTTTCCGACGGTACGCGTGCAACTGCGTTTTTGCCAAAAATTGAAGTGGAGGAAAACGCGCTTTAGGAAAATAATTTCCTGATGATTTTTTTCATGGACATCTAAAATAATACATTTAGAGTGTCCCCAAAGTTTCTTAGCGTTTCGACAAGCCCTCTATTTATTTTGACTTTCCGACGGTACGCATGCAATAGTGTTTTTGCCAAAAACGGAAGCGGAGGCAAAAGCGCATTAGGAAAATAATTTCCTGCTGATTTTTTGCATGGACATCTCAAATAATACATTTAGAGTTTCCCCAAAGTTTCACAGTGTTTCGACAAGCCCTCGGTTTATTTTGAATGTCCGACGGTACGCGTGCAATTGCGTTTTTGCCAAAAACGGAAGCGGAGGTAAACGCGCCTTAGGTAAATAATTTCCTGCTGATTTTTTGGATGGACATCTCAAATAATACATTGACAGTGTCCCCAAAGTTTCATAGCGTTTCGACAAGCCCTCGGTTTATTTTGAATTTCCGACGGTACGCGTGCAATTGCGTTTTTGCCAAAAACAGAAGCGGAGGCAAATGCGCCTTAGGTAAATAATTTCATGCTTATTTTTTTCATGGACATCTAAAATAATACATTGATAGTGTCCCTAAAGTTTCGTAGAGTTTCGACAAACCCTCGGTTTATTTTGACTTTCCGACGGTACGCGTGCAACTACGTTTTTGCCAAAAACGGAAGCAGAGGCAAACGCGCTTTAGGAAAATAATTTCCTGCTGATTTTTTTCATGTACATCTCAAATAATACTTTGAGAGTGTACCCAAATTTTCATAGCGTTTTGACAAGCCCTCGGTTTTTTTTGAATTTCCGACGGTACGCATGCAATTGCGTTTTTGCCAAAACCTGAAGCGGAGGCAAACGCGCCTTAGAAAAATAATTTCCTGCTGATTTTTTGAATGGACATCTAATATAATACATTTAGAGTGTCCCCAAAGTTTTGTAGAGTTTCAATAAGCCCTCGATTTATTTTGACTTTCCGACGGTACGCGTGCAATTGCGTTTTTGCCAAAAACGGAAGCGGAGGCAAACGCGCATTAGGAAAATAATTTCATGCGGATTTTTTGCATGGACATCTCAAATAATACATTGAGAGTGTCCCCAAAGTTTCATAGAATTTCGAAAAGCCCTTGTTTTATTTTGAATTTCCGACGGTACGCGTGCAATTGCGTTTTTGTCAAAAACGAAAGCAGAGGCAAACGCGCCTTAGGAAAATAATTTTCAACTGATTTTTTGAATGGACGTCTAAAATAATACATTGAGAGTGTCCCCAAAGTTTCGTACAGTTTCGACAAACCCTTCGTTTATTTTGACTTTCCGACGGTACGCGTGCAACTGCGTTTTTGCCAAAAACGGAAGTGGAGGAAAACGCGCTTTAGGAAAATAATTTCCTGATGATTTTTAGCATGGACATCTCAAATAATACATTGAGAGTGTCCCTAAAGTTTCATAGCATTTCGACAAGCCCTCGGTTTATTTTGACTTTCCGACGGTACGAGTGCAATTGTGTTTTTGCCAAAAACGGAAGCGGAGGCAAACGCGCCTTAGAAAAATAATTTCCTGCTGATTTTTTGCATGGACATCTAAAATAATACATTGAGAGTGTCCCCAAAGTTTCGTAGAGTTTCAACAAGCCCTCGGTTTATTTTGACTTTCCGACGGTACGCGTGCAACTGCGTTTTTGCCAAAAATTGAAGCGGAGGCAAAAGCGCATTAGGAAAATAATTTCCTGCTGATTTTTTGCATGGACATCTCAAATAATACATTTAGAGTTTCCCCAAAGTTTCACAGTGTTTCGACAAGCCATCGGTTTATTTTGAATGTCCGACGGTACGCGTGCAATTGCGTTTTTGCCAAAAACGGAAGCGGAGGTAAACGCGCCTTAGGTAAATAATTTCCTGCTGATTTTTTGGATGGACATCTCAAATAATACATTGACAGTGTCCCCAAAGTTTCATAGGGTTTCGACAAGCCCTCGGTTTATTTTGAATTTCCGACGGTACGCGTGCAATTGCGTTTTTGCCAAAAACAGAAGCGGAGGCAAACGCGCCTTAGGTAAATAATTTCCTGCTTATTTTTTTCATGGACATCTCAAATAATACATTGATAGTGTCCCCAAAGTTTCGTAGAGTTTCGACTAGCCCTCGGTTTATTTTGACTTTTTGACAGTACGCGTGCAATTGCGTTTTTGCCAAAAACGGAAGGGGAGGCAAACGCGCATTAGGAAAATAATTTCATGTTGGTTTATTTCACAGACATCTCAAATAATACATTGACAGTGTCCCCAAATTTTCATAGCGTTTCGACAAGCCCTCGGTTTATTTTGAATTTCCGACGGTACGCGTGCAATTGCGTTTTTGCCAAAAACGGAAGCGGAGGCAAATGCTCCTTAGGTAAATAATTTCATGCTTATTTTTTTCATGGACATCTAAAATAATACATTGAGAGTGTCCCTAAAGTTTCGTAGAGTTTCGACAAACCCTCGGTTTATTTTGACTTTCCGACGGTACGCATGCAACTACGTTTTTGCCAAAAACGGAAGCAGAGGCAAACGCGCTTTAGGAAAATAATTTCCTGCTGATTTTTTTCATGTACATCTCAAATAATACTTTGAGAGTGTACCCAAATTTTCATAGCGTTTTGACAAGCCCTCGGTTTTTTTTGAATTTCCGACGGTACGCATGCAATTGCGTTTTTGCCAAAACCTGAAGCGGAGGCAAACGCGCCTTAGAAAAATAATTTCCTGCTGATTTTTTGAATGGACATCTAATATAATACATTTAGAGTGTCCCCAAAGTTTTGTAGAGTTTCAATAAGCCCTCGATTTATTTTGACTTTCCGACGGTACGCGTGCAATTGCGTTTTTGCCAAAAACGGAAGCGGAGGCAAACGCGCATTAGGAAAATAATTTCATGCGGATTTTTTGCATGGACATCTCAAATAATACATTGAGAGTGTCCCCAAAGTTTCATAGAATTTCGAAAAGCCCTCGTTTTATTTTGAATTTTCGACGGTACGCGTGCAATTGCGTTTTTGTCAAAAACGAAAGCAGAGGCAAACGCGCCTTAGGAAAATAATTTTCAGCTGATTTTTTGAATGGACGTCTAAAATAATACATTGAGAGTGTCCCCAAAGTTTCGTACAGTTTCGACAAACCGTTCGTTTATTTTGACTTTCCGACGGTACGCGTGCAACTGCGTTTTTGCCAAAAACGGAAGTGGAGGAAAACGCGCTTTAGGAAAATAATTTCCTGATGATTTTTAGCATGGACATCTCAAATAATACATTGAGAGTGTCCCTAAAGTTTCATAGCATTTCGACAAGCCCTCGGTTTATTTTGATTTTCCGACGCTACGCGTGTAATTGCGTTTTTGCCAAAAACGGAAGCGGAGGCAAACGCGCCTTAGAAAAATAATTTCCTGCTGATTTTTTGCATGGACATCTAAAATAATACATTGAGAGTGTCCCCAAAGTTTCGTAGAGTTTCAACAAGCCCTCGGTTTATTTTGACTTTCCGACGGCACGCGTGCAACTGCGTTTTTGCCAAAAATTGAAGCGGAGGCAAAAGCGCATTAGGAAAATAATTTCCTGCTGATTTTTTGCATGGACATCTCAAATAATACATTTAGAGTTTCCCCAAAGTTTCACAGTGTTTCGACAAGCCATCGGTTTATTTTGAATGTCCGACGGTACGCGTGCAATTGCGTTTTTGCCAAAAACGGAAGCGGAGGTAAACGCGCCTTAGGTAAATAATTTCCTGCTGATTTTTTGGATGGACATCTCAAATAATACATTGACAGTGTCCCCAAAGTTTCATAGCGTTTCGACAAGCCCTCGGTTTATTTTGAATTTCCGACGGTACGCGTGCAATTGCGTTTTTGCCAAAAACAGAAGCGGAGGCAAACGCGCCTTAGGTAAATAATTTCCTGCTTATTTTTTTCATGGACATCTCAAATAATACATTGATAGTGTCCCCAAAGTTTCGTAGAGTTTCGACTAGCCCTCGGTTTATTTTGACTTTTTGACAGTACGCGTGCAATTGCGTTTTTGCTAAAAACAGAAGGGGAGGCAAACGCGCATTAGGAAAATAATTTCATGCTGGTTTATTTCACAGACATCTCAAATAATACATTGACAGTGTCCCCAAATTTTCATAGCGTTTCGACAAGCCCTCGGTTTATTTTGAATTTCCGACGGTACGCGTGCAATTGCGTTTTTGCCAAAAACGGAAGCGGAGGCAAATGCTCCTTAGGTAAATAATTTCATGCTTATTTTTTTCATGGACATCTAAAATAATACATTGAGAGTGTCCCTAAAGTTTCGTAGAGTTTCGACAAACCCTCGGTTTATTTTGACTTTCCGACGGTACGCATGCAACTACGTTTTTGCCAAAAACGGAAGCAGAGGCAAACGCGCTTTAGGAAAATAATTTCCTGCTGATTTTTTTCATGTACATCTCAAATAATACTTTGAGAGTGTACCCAAATTTTCATAGCGTTTTGACAAGCCCTCGGTTTTTTTTGAATTTCCGACGGTACGCATGCAATTGCGTTTTTGCCAAAACCTGAAGCGGAGGCAAACGCGCCTTAGAAAAATAATTTCCTGCTGATTTTTTGAATGGACATCTAATATAATACATTTAGAGTGTCCCCAAAGTTTTGTAGAGTTTCAATAAGCCCTCGATTTATTTTGACTTTCCGACGGTACGCGTGCAATTGCGTTTTTGCCAAAAACGGAAGCGGAGGCAAACGCGCATTAGGAAAATAATTTCATGCGGATTTTTTGCATGGACATCTCAAATAATACATTGAGAGTGTCCCCAAAGTTTCATAGAATTTCGAAAAGCCCTCGTTTTATTTTGAATTTCCGACGGTACGCGTGCAATTGCGTTTTTATCAAAAACGAAAGCAGAGGCAAACGCGCCTTAGGAAAATAATTTTCAGCTGATTTTTTGAATGGACGTCTAAAATAATACATTGAGATTGTCCCCAAAGTTTCGTACAGTTTCGACAAACCCTTCGTTTATTTTGACTTTCCGACGGTACGCGTGCAACTGCGTTTTTGCCAAAAACGGAAGTGGAGGAAAACGCGCTTTAGGAAAATAATTTCCTGATGATTTTTAGCATGGACATCTCAAATAATACATTGAGAGTGTCCCTAAAGTTTCATAGCATTTCGACAAGCCCTCGGTTTATTTTGACTTTCCGACGCTACGCGTGTAATTGCGTTTTTGCCAAAAACGGAAGCGGAGGCAAACGCGCCTTAGGTAAATAATTTCCTGCTGATTTTTTGCATGGTCATCTCAAATAATACATTGAGAGTGTCCCCAAAGTTTCATAGAATTTCGAAAAGCCCTCGTTTTATTTTGAATTTTCGACGGTACGCGTGCAATTGCGTTTTTGTCAAAAACGAAAGCAGAGGCAAACGCGCCTTAGGAAAATAATTTTCAGCTGATTTTTTGAATGGACGTCTAAAATAATACATTGAGAGTGTCCCCAAAGTTTCGTACAGTTTCGACAAACCGTTCGTTTATTTTGACTTTCCGACGGTACGCGTGCAACTGCGTTTTTGCCAAAAACGGAAGTGGAGGAAAACGCGCTTTAGGAAAATAATTTCCTGATGATTTTTAGCATGGACATCTCAAATAATACATTGAGAGTGTCCCTAAAGTTTCATAGCATTTCGACAAGCCCTCGGTTTATTTTGATTTTCCGACGCTACGCGTGTAATTGCGTTTTTGCCAAAAACGGAAGCGGAGGCAAACGCGCCTTAGAAAAATAATTTCCTGCTGATTTTTTGCATGGACATCTAAAATAATACATTGAGAGTGTCCCCAAAGTTTCGTAGAGTTTCAACAAGCCCTCGGTTTATTTTGACTTTCCGACGGCACGCGTGCAACTGCGTTTTTGCCAAAAATTGAAGCGGAGGCAAAAGCGCATTAGGAAAATAATTTCCTGCTGATTTTTTGCATGGACATCTCAAATAATACATTTAGAGTTTCCCCAAAGTTTCACAGTGTTTCGACAAGCCATCGGTTTATTTTGAATGTCCGACGGTACGCGTGCAATTGCGTTTTTGCCAAAAACGGAAGCGGAGGTAAACGCGCCTTAGGTAAATAATTTCCTGCTGATTTTTTGGATGGACATCTCAAATAATACATTGACAGTGTCCCCAAAGTTTCATAGCGTTTCGACAAGCCCTCGGTTTATTTTGAATTTCCGACGGTACGCGTGCAATTGCGTTTTTGCCAAAAACAGAAGCGGAGGCAAACGCGCCTTAGGTAAATAATTTCCTGCTTATTTTTTTCATGGACATCTCAAATAATACATTGATAGTGTCCCCAAAGTTTCGTAGAGTTTCGACTAGCCCTCGGTTTATTTTGACTTTTTGACAGTACGCGTGCAATTGCGTTTTTGCTAAAAACAGAAGGGGAGGCAAACGCGCATTAGGAAAATAATTTCATGCTGGTTTATTTCACAGACATCTCAAATAATACATTGACAGTGTCCCCAAATTTTCATAGCGTTTCGACAAGCCCTCGGTTTATTTTGAATTTCCGACGGTACGCGTGCAATTGCGTTTTTGCCAAAAACGGAAGCGGAGGCAAATGCTCCTTAGGTAAATAATTTCATGCTTATTTTTTTCATGGACATCTAAAATAATACATTGAGAGTGTCCCTAAAGTTTCGTAGAGTTTCGACAAACCCTCGGTTTATTTTGACTTTCCGACGGTACGCATGCAACTACGTTTTTGCCAAAAACGGAAGCAGAGGCAAACGCGCTTTAGGAAAATAATTTCCTGCTGATTTTTTTCATGTACATCTCAAATAATACTTTGAGAGTGTACCCAAATTTTCATAGCGTTTTGACAAGCCCTCGGTTTTTTTTGAATTTCCGACGGTACGCATGCAATTGCGTTTTTGCCAAAACCTGAAGCGGAGGCAAACGCGCCTTAGAAAAATAATTTCCTGCTGATTTTTTGAATGGACATCTAATATAATACATTTAGAGTGTCCCCAAAGTTTTGTAGAGTTTCAATAAGCCCTCGATTTATTTTGACTTTCCGACGGTACGCGTGCAATTGCGTTTTTGCCAAAAACGGAAGCGGAGGCAAACGCGCATTAGGAAAATAATTTCATGCGGATTTTTTGCATGGACATCTCAAATAATACATTGAGAGTGTCCCCAAAGTTTCATAGAATTTCGAAAAGCCCTCGTTTTATTTTGAATTTCCGACGGTACGCGTGCAATTGCGTTTTTGTCAAAAACGAAAGCAGAGGCAAACGCGCCTTAGGAAAATAATTTTCAGCTGATTTTTTGAATGGACGTCTAAAATAATACATTGAGATTGTCCCCAAAGTTTCGTACAGTTTCGACAAACCCTTCGTTTATTTTGACTTTCCGACGGTACGCGTGCAACTGCGTTTTTGCCAAAAACGGAAGTGGAGGAAAACGCGCTTTAGGAAAATAATTTCCTGATGATTTTTAGCATGGACATCTCAAATAATACATTGAGAGTGTCCCTAAAGTTTCATAGCATTTCGACAAGCCCTCGGTTTATTTTGACTTTCCGACGCTACGCGTGTAATTGCGTTTTTGCCAAAAACGGAAGCGGAGGCAAACGCGCCTTAGGTAAATAATTTCCTGCTGATTTTTTGCATGGTCATCTCAAATAATACATTGAGAGTGTCCCCAAAGTTTCGTAGAGTTTCGACAAGCCCTCTGTTTATTTTGAGTTTCCGACGGTACGCGTGCAATTGCGTTTTTGCCAAAAACGGAAGCAGAGGCAAACGCGCATTAGGAAAATAATTTCCTGCTGATTTTTTTCATGTACATCTCAAATAATACTTTGAGAGTGTCCCCAAAGTTTCATACCGTTTTGACAAGCCCTCGGTTTTTTTTTTAATTTCCGACGGTACGCATGCAATTGCGTTTTTGCCAAAAATGGAAGCGGAGGCAAACGCGCCTTAGAAAAATAATTTCCAGCTCATTTTATGAATGGAAATCTAATATAATAAATTTAGAGTGTCCCCAAAGTTTTGTAGTGTTTCAACAATCCCTCGGTTTATTTTGACTTTCCGACGGTACGCGTGCAACTGCGTTTTTGCCAAAAACGGAAGTGGAGGAAAACGCGCTTTAGGAAAATAATTTCCTGATGATTTTTTTCATGTACATATCAAATAATACATTTAGAGTGACCCCAAAGTTTCATAGCGTTTCGACAAGCCCTCGGTTTATTTTGACTTTCCGACGGTACGAGTGCAATTGTGTTTTTGCCAAAAACGGAAGCGGAGGCAAACACGCCTTAGAAAAATAATTTCCTGCTGATTTTTTGCATGGACATTTAAAATAATACATTGAGAGTGTCCCCAAAGTTTCGTAGAGTTTCAACAAGCCCTCGGTTTATTTTGACTTTCCGACGGTACGCGTGCAACTGCGTTTTTGCCAAAAATTGAAGTGGAGAAAAACGCGCTTTAGAAAAATAATTTCCTGATGATTTTTTTCTTGGACATCTAAAATAATACATTTAGAGTGTCCCCAAAGTTTCTTAGCGTTTCGACAAGCCCTCTGTTTATTTTGACTTTCCGACAGTACGCGTTCAATTGAGTTTTTGCCAAAAACGGAAGCGGAGGCAAAAGCACATTAGGAAAATAATTTCCTGCTGATTTTTTGCATGGACATCTCAAATAATACATTTAGAGTTTCCCCAAAGTTTCACAGTGTTTCGACAAGCCCTCGGTTTGTTTTGAATGTCCGACGGTACGCGTGCAATTGCGTTTTTGCCAAAAATGGAAGCGGAGGTAAACGCGCCTTAGGTAAATAATTTCCTGTTGATTTTTTGCATGGACATCTCAAATAATACATTCAGAGTGTCCCCAAAGTTTCATAGAATTTCGACATGCCCTCGTTTTATTTTGAATTTCCGACGGTACGCGTGCAATTGCGTTTTTGTCAAAAACGAAAGCGGAGGCAAACGCGCCTTAGGAAAATAATTTTCTGCTGATTTTTTGAATGGACGTCGAAAATAATACATTGAGAGTGTCCCCAAAGTTTCGTACAGTTTCGCCAAACCCTCCGTTTATTTTGACTTTCCGACGGTACGCGTGCAACTGCGTTTTTGCCAAAAACGGAAGTGGAGGAAAACGCGCTTTAGGAAAATAATTTCCTGATGATTTTTTGCATGGACATCTCAAATAATACATTGAGAGTGTCCCTAAAGTTTCATAGCATTTCGACAAGCCCTCGGTTTATTTTGACTTTCCGACGCTACGCGTGTAATTGCATTTTTGCCAAAAACGGAAGCGGAGGCAAACGCGCCTTAGGTAAATAATTTCCTGCTGATTTTTTGCATGGACATCTCAAATAATACATTGAGAGTGTCCCCAAAGTTTCGTATAGTTTCGAAAAACCCTTTGTTTATTTTGAGTTTTCGACGGTACGCGTGCAATTGCGTTTTTGCCAAAAACGGAAGCAGAGGCAAACGCGCTTTAGGAAAATAATTTCCTGCTGATTTTTTTCATGTACATCTCAAATAATACTTTGGGAGTGTCCCCAAAGTTTCATAGCGTTTTGACAAGCCCTCGGTTTTTTTTTAATTTCCGACGGTACGCATGCAATTGCGTTTTTGCCAAAAATGGAAGCGGAGGCAAAGGCGCCTTAGAAAAATAATTTCCAGCTGATTTTATGAATGTAAATCTAATATAATAAATTTAGAGTGTCCCCAAAGTTTTGTAGTGTTTCAACAATCCCTCGGTTTATTTTGACTTTCCGAAGGTACGCGTGCAACTGCGTTTTTGCCAAAAACGGAAGTGGAGGAAAATGCGCTTTAGGAAAATAATTTCCTGATGATTTTTTTCATGTACATATCAAATAATACATTTAGAGTGTCCCCAAAGTTTCATAGCGTTTCGACAAGCCCTCGGTTTATTTTGACTTTCCGACGGTACGAGTGCAATTGTGTTTTTGCCAAAAACGGAAGCGGAGGCAAACGCGCCTTAGAAAAATAATTTCCTGCTGATTTTTTGCATGGACATTTAAAATAATACATTGAGAGTGTCCCCAAAGTTTCGTAGAGTTTCAACAAGCCCTCGGTTTATTTTAACTTTCCGACGGTACGCGTGCAACTGCGTTTTTGCCAAAAATTTAAGTGGAGGAAAACGCGCTTTAGAAAAATAATTTCCTGATGATTTTTTTCTTGGACATCTAAAATAATATATTTAGAGTGTCCCCAAAGTTTCTTAGCGTTTCGACAAGCCCTCTATTTATTTTGACTTTCCGACGGTACGCGTGCAATTGTGTTTTTGCCAAAAACGGAAGCGGAGGCAAAAGCGCATTAGGAAAATAATTTCCTGCTGATTTTTTGCATGGACATCTCAAATAATACATTTAGAGTTTCCCCAAAGTTTCACAGTGTTTCGACAAGCCCTCGGTTTGTTTTGAATGTCCGACGGTACGCGTGCAATTGCGTTTTTGCCAAAAACGGAAGCGGAGGTAAACGCGCCTTAGGTAAATAATTTCCTGCTGATTTTTTGCATGGACATCTCAAATAATACATTGAGAGTGTCCCCAAAGTTTCGTAGAGTTTCGACAAGCCCTCGGTTTATTTTGACTTTCCGATGATACGCGTGCAATTGCGTTTTTGCCAAAAACGGAAGCGGAGGCAAACGCGCCTTAGAAAAATAATTTCCTGCTGATTTTTTGCATGGACATCTAAAATAATACATTGAGAGTGTCCCCAAAGTTTCGTAGAGTTTCAACAAGCCCTCGGTTTATTTTGACTTTCCGACGGTACGCGTGCAACTGCGTTTTTGCCAAAAATTGAAGTGGAGGAAAACGCGCTTTAGGAAAATAATTTCCTGATGATTTTTTTCATGGACATCTAAAATAATACATTTAGAGTGTCCCCAAAGTTTCTTAGCGTTTCGACAAGCCCTCTATTTATTTTGACTTTCCGACGGTACGCATGCAATAGTGTTTTTGCCAAAAACGGAAGCAGAGGCAAAAGCGCATTAGGAAAATAATTTCCTGCTGATTTTTTGCATGGACATCTCAAATAATACATTTAGAGTTTCCCCAAAGTTTCACAGTGTTTCGACAAGCCCTCGGTTTATTTTGAATGTCCGACGGTACGCGTGCAATTGCGTTTTTGCCAAAAACGGAAGCGGAGGTAAACGCGCCTTAGGTAAATAATTTCCTGCTGATTTTTTGGATGGACATCTCAAATAATACATTGACAGTGTCCCCAAAGTTTCATAGCGTTTCGACAAGCCCTCGGTTTATTTTGAATTTCCGACGGTACGCGTGCAATTGCGTTTTTGCCAAAAACAGAAGCGGAGGCAAATGCGCCTTAGGTAAATAATTTCATGCTTATTTTTTTCATGGACATCTAAAATAATACATTGATAGTGTCCCTAAAGTTTCGTAGAGTTTCGACAAACCCTCGGTTTATTTTGACTTTCCGACGGTACGCGTGCAACTACGTTTTTGCCAAAAACGGAAGCAGAGGCAAACGCGCTTTAGGAAAATAATTTCCTGCTGATTTGTTTCATGTACATCTCAAATAATACATTTAGAGTGTCCCCAAAGTTTCATAGCGTTTCGACAAGCCCTCGGTTTATTTTGACTTTCCGACGGTACGAGTGCAATTGTGTTTTTGCCAAAAATGGAAGCGGAGGCAAACGCGCCTTAGAAAAATAATTTCCTGCTGATTTTTTGCATGGACATTTAAAATAATACATTGAGAGTGTCCCCAAAGTTTCGTAGAGTTTCAACAAGCCCTCGGTTTATTTTAACTTTCCGACGGTACGCGTGCAACTGCGTTTTTGCCAAAAATTTAAGTGGAGGAAAACGCGCTTTAGAAAAATAATTTCCTGATGATTTTTTTCTTGGACATCTAAAATAATATATTTAGAGTGTCCCCAAAGTTTCTTAGCGTTTCGACAAGCCCTCTATTTATTTTGACTTTCCGACGGTACGCGTGCAATTGTGTTTTTGCCAAAAACGGAAGCGGAGGCAAAAGCGCATTAGGAAAATAATTTCCTGCTGATTTTTTGCATGGACATCTCAAATAATACATTTAGAGTTTCCCCAAAGTTTCACAGTGTTTCGACAAGCCCTCGGTTTGTTTTGAATGTCCGACGGTACGCGTGCAATTGCGTTTTTGCCAAAAACGGAAGCGGAGGTAAACGCGCCTTAGGTAAATAATTTCCTGCTGATTTTTTGCATGGACATCTCAAATAATACATTGAGAGTGTCCCCAAAGTTTCGTAGAGTTTCGACAAGCCCTCGGTTTATTTTGACTTTCCGATGATACGCGTGCAATTGCGTTTTTGCCAAAAACGGAAGCGGAGGCAAACGCGCCTTAGAAAAATAATTTCCTGCTGATTTTTTGCATGGACATCTAAAATAATACATTGAGAGTGTCCCCAAAGTTTCGTAGAGTTTCAACAAGCCCTCGGTTTATTTTGACTTTCCGACGGTACGCGTGCAACTGCGTTTTTGCCAAAAATTGAAGTGGAGGAAAACGCGCTTTAGGAAAATAATTTCCTGATGATTTTTTTCATGGACATCTAAAATAATACATTTAGAGTGTCCCCAAAGTTTCTTAGCGTTTCGACAAGCCCTCTATTTATTTTGACTTTCCGACGGTACGCATGCAATAGTGTTTTTGCCAAAAACGGAAGCGGAGGCAAAAGCGCATTAGGAAAATAATTTCCTGCTGATTTTTTGCATGGACATCTCAAATAATACATTTAGAGTTTCCCCAAAGTTTCACAGTGTTTCGACAAGCCCTCGGTTTATTTTGAATGTCCGACGGTACGCGTGCAATTGCGTTTTTGCCAAAAACGGAAGCGGAGGTAAACGCGCCTTAGGTAAATAATTTCCTGCTGATTTTTTGGATGGACATCTCAAATAATACATTGACAGTGTCCCCAAAGTTTCATAGCGTTTCGACAAGCCCTCGGTTTATTTTGAATTTCCGACGGTACGCGTGCAATTGCGTTTTTGCCAAAAACAGAAGCGGAGGCAAATGCGCCTTAGGTAAATAATTTCATGCTTATTTTTTTCATGGACATCTAAAATAATACATTGATAGTGTCCCTAAAGTTTCGTAGAGTTTCGACAAACCCTCGGTTTATTTTGACTTTCCGACGGTACGCGTGCAACTACGTTTTTGCCAAAAACGGAAGCAGAGGCAAACGCGCTTTAGGAAAATAATTTCCTGCTGATTTGTTTCATGTACATCTCAAATAATACATTTAGAGTGTCCCCAAAGTTTCATAGCGTTTCGACAAGCCCTCGGTTTATTTTGACTTTCCGACGGTACGAGTGCAATTGTGTTTTTGCCAAAAATGGAAGCGGAGGCAAACGCGCCTTAGAAAAATAATTTCCTGCTGATTTTTTGCATGGACATTTAAAATAATACATTGAGAGTGTCCCCAAAGTTTCGTAGAGTTTCAACAAGCCCTCGGTTTATTTTAACTTTCCGACGGTACGCGTGCAACTGCGTTTTTGCCAAAAATTTAAGTGGAGGAAAACGCGCTTTAGAAAAATAATTTCCTGATGATTTTTTTCTTGGACATCTAAAATAATATATTTAGAGTGTCCCCAAAGTTTCTTAGCGTTTCGACAAGCCCTCTATTTATTTTGACTTTCCGACGGTACGCGTGCAATTGTGTTTTTGCCAAAAACGGAAGCGAAGGCAAAAGCGCATTAGGAAAATAATTTCCTGCTGATTTTTTGCATGGACATCTCAAATAATACATTTAGAGTTTCCCCAAAGTTTCACAGTGTTTCGACAAGCCCTCGGTTTGTTTTGAATGTCCGACGGTACGCGTGCAATTGCGTTTTTGCCAAAAACGGAAGCGGAGGTAAACGCGCCTTAGGTAAATAATTTCCTGCTGATTTTTTGCATGGACATCTCAAATAATACATTGAGAGTGTCCCCAAAGTTTCGTAGAGTTTCGACAAGCCCTCGGTTTATTTTGACTTTCCGACGATACGCGTGCAATTGCGTTTTTGCCAAAAACGGAAGCAGAGGCAAACGCGCCTTAGAAAAATAATTTCCTGCTGATTTTTTGCATGGACATCTCAAATAATACATTTAGAGTTTCCCCAAAGTTTCACAGTGTTTCGACAAGCCCTCGGTTTATTTTGAATGTCCGACGGTACGCGTGCAATTGCGTTTTTGCCAAAAACGGAAGCGGAGGTAAACGCGCCTTAGGTAAATAATTTCCTGCTGATTTTTTGGATGGACATCTCAAATAATACATTGACAGTGTCCCCAAAGTTTCATAGCGTTTCGACAAGCCCTTGGTTTATTTTGAATTTCCGACGGTACGCGTGCAATTGCGTTTTTGCCAAAAACAGAAGACAAGGCAAACGCGCTTTAGGAAAATAATTTCCTGCTGATTTTTTTCATGTACATCTCAAATAATACTTTGAGAGTGTCCCCAAAGTTTCATAGCGTTTTGACAAGCCCTCGGTTTTTTTTTGAATTTCCGACGGTACGCATGCAATTGCGTTTTTGCCAAAAACTGAGGCGGAGGCAAACGCGCCTTAGAAAAATAATTTCCTGCTGATTTTTTGAATGGACATCTAATATAATACATTTAGAGTGTCCCCAAAGTTTTGTAGAGTTTCAATAAGCCCTCGGTTTATTTTAACTTTGCGACAGTACGCATGCAATTGCGTTTTTGCCAAAAACGGAAGCGGAGGCAAACGCGCATTAGGAAAATAATTTCATGCGGATTTTTTGCATGGACATCTCAAATAATACATTGAGAGTGACCCCAAAGTTTCATAGCATTTCGACAAGCCCTCGTTTTATTCTGAATTTCCGACGGTACGCGTGCAATTGCGTTTTTGTCAAAAATGAAAGCGGAGGCAAACGCGCCTTAGGAAAATAATTTTCTGCTGAATTTTTGAATGGACGTCTAAAATAATACATTGAGAGTGTCCCCAAAGTTTCGTAGAGTTTCGACAAACCCTCGGTTTATTTTGACTTTCCGACGGTACGCGTGCAACTGCGTTTTTGCCAAAAACGGAAGTGGAGGAAAACGCGCTTTAGGAAAATAATTTCCTGATGATTTTTATCATGGACATCTCAAATAATACATTGAGAGTGTCCCCAAAGTTTCATAGCATTTCGACATGCCCTCGGTTTATTTTGACTTTCCGACGGTACGCGTGCAACTGCGTTTTTGCGAAAAAACAGAAGTGGAGGAAAACGCGGTTTAGGAAAATAATTTCCTGATGATTTTTTTCATGTACATCTCAAATAATACATTTAGAGTGTCCCCAAAGTTTCATAGCGTTTCGACAAGCCCTCGGTTTATTTTGACTTTCCGACGGTACGAGTGCAATTGTGTTTTTGCCAAAAACGGAAGCGGAGGCAAACGCGCCTTAGAAAAATAATTTCCTGCTGATTTTTTGCATGGACATCTAAAATAATACATTGAGAGTGTCCCCAAAGTTTCGTAGAGTTTCAACAAGCCCTCGGTTTATTTTGACTTTCCGACGGTACGCGTGCAACTGCGTTTTTGCCAAAAATTGAAGTGGAGGAAAACGCGCTTTAGGAAAATAATTTCTTGATGATTTTTTTCATGGACATCTAAAATAATACATTTAGAGTGTCCCCAAAGTTTCTTAGCGTTTCGACAAGCCCTCTATTTATTTTGACTTTCCGACGGTACGCATGCAATAGTGTTTTTGCCAAAAACGGAAGCGGAGGCAAAAGCGCATTAGGAAAATAATTTCCTGCTGATTTTTTGCATGGACATCTCAAATAATACATTTAGAGTTTCCCCAAAGTTTCATAGTGTTTCGACAAGCCCTCGGTTTGTTTTGAATGTCCGACGGTACGCGTGCAATTGCGTTTTTGCCAAAAACGGAAGCGGAGGTAAACGCGCCTTAGGTAAATAATTTCCTGCTGATTTTTTGCATGGACATCTCAAATAATACATTGAGAGTGTCCCCAAAGTTTCGTAGAGTTTCGACAAGCCCTCGGTTTATTTTGACTTTCCGACGATACGCGTGCAATTGCGTTTTTGCCAAAAACGGAAGCAGAGGCAAACGCGCCTTAGAAAAATAATTTCCTGCTGATTTTTTGCATGGACATCTCAAATAATACATTTAGAGTTTCCCCAAAGTTTCACAGTGTTTCGACAAGCCCTCGGTTTATTTTGAATGTCCGACGGTACGCGTGCAATTGCGTTTTTGCCAAAAACGGAAGCGGAGGTAAACGCGCCTTAGGTAAATAATTTCCTGCTGATTTTTTGGATGGACATCTCAAATAATACATTGACAGTGTCCCCAAAGTTTCATAGCGTTTCGACAAGCCCTCGGTTTATTTTTAATTTCCGACGGTACGCGTGCAATTGCGTTTTTGCCAAAAACAGAAGCGGAGGCAAATGCGCCTTAGGTAAATAATTTCATGCTTATTTTTTTCATGGACATCTAAAATAATACATTGATAGTGTCCCTAAAGTTTCGTAGAGTTTCGACAAACCCTCGGTTTATTTTGACTTTCCGACGGTACGCGTGCAACTACGTTTTTGCATAAAAAGGAAGCAGAGGCAAACGCGCTTTAGGAAAATAATTTCCTGCTGATTTGTTTCATGTACATCTCAAATAATACATTTAGAGTGTCCCCAAAGTTTCATAGCGTTTCGACAAGCCCTCGGTTTATTTTGACTTTCCGACGGTACGAGTGCAATTGTGTTTTTGCCAAAAACGGAAGCGGAGGCAAACGCGCCTTAGAAAAATAATTTCCTGCTGATTTTTTGCATGGACATTTAAAATAATACATTGAGAGTGTCCCCAAAGTTTCGTAGAGTTTCAACAAGCCCTCGGTTTATTTTAACTTTCCGACGGTACGCGTGCAACTGCGTTTTTGCCAAAAATTTAAGTGGAGGAAAACGCGCTTTAGAAAAATAATTTCCTGATGATTTTTTTCTTGGACATCTAAAATAATATATTTAGAGTGTCCCCAAAGTTTCTTAGCGTTTCGACAAGCCCTCTATTTATTTTGACTTTCCGACGGTACGCGTGCAATTGTGTTTTTGCCAAAAACGGAAGCGAAGGCAAAAGCGCATTAGGAAAATAATTTCCTGCTGATTTTTTGCATGGACATCTCAAATAATACATTTAGAGTTTCCCCAAAGTTTCACAGTGTTTCGACAAGCCCTCGGTTTGTTTTGAATGTCCGACGTTACGCGTGCAATTGCGTTTTTGCCAAAAACGGAAGCGGAGGTAAACGCGCCTTAGGTAAATAATTTCCTGCTGATTTTTTGCATGGACATCTCAAATAATACATTGAGAGTGTCCCCAAAGTTTCGTAGAGTTTCGACAAGCCCTCGGTTTATTTTGACTTTCCGACGATACGCGTGCAATTGCGTTTTTGCCAAAAACGGAAGCAGAGGCAAACGCGCCTTAGAAAAATAATTTCCTGCTGATTTTTTGCATGGACATCTCAAATAATACATTTAGAGTTTCCCCAAAGTTTCACAGTGTTTCGACAAGCCCTCGGTTTATTTTGAATGTCCGACGGTACGCGTGCAATTGCGTTTTTGCCAAAAACGGAAGCGGAGGTAAACGCGCCTTAGGTAAATAATTTCCTGCTGATTTTTTGGATGGACATCTAATATAATACATTTAGAGTGTCCCCAAAGTTTTGTAGAGTTTCAATAAGCCCTCGGTTTATTTTAACTTTGCGACGGTACGCATGCAATTGCGTTTTTGCCAAAAACGGAAGCGGAGGCAAACGCGCATTAGGAAAATAATTTCATGCGGATTTTTTGCATGGACATCTCAAATAATACATTGAGAGTGACCCCAAAGTTTCATAGCATTTCGACAAGCCCTCGTTTTATTCTGAATTTCCTACGGTACGCGTGCAATTGCGTTTTTGTCAAAAATGAAAGCGGAGGCAAACGCGCCTTAGGAAAATAATTTTCTGCTGATTTTTTGAATGGACGTCTAAAATAATACATTGAGAGTGTCCCCAAAGTTTTTATAGAGTTTCGACAAACCCTCGGTTTATTTTGACTTTCCGACGGTACGCGTGCAACTGCGTTTTTGCCAAAAACGGAAGTGGAGGAAAACGCGCTTTAGGAAAATAATTTCCTGATGATTTTTATCATGGACATCTCAAATAATAAATTGAGAGTGTCCCCAAAGTTTCATAGCATTTCGACATGCCCTCGGTTTATTTTGACTTTCCGACGGTACGCGTGCAACTGCGTTTTTGCGAAAAAACAGAAGTGGAGGAAAACGCGGTTTAGGAAAATAATTTCCTGATGATTTTTTTCATGTACATCTCAAATAATAAATTTAGAGTGTCCCCAAAGTTTCATAGCGTTTCGACAAGCCCTCGGTTTATTTTGACTTTCCGACGGTACGAGTGCAATTGTGTTTTTGCCAAAAACGGAAGCGGAGGAAAACGCGCCTTAGAAAAATAATTTCCTACTGATTTTTTGCATGGACATCTAAAATAATACATTGAGAGTGTCCCCAAAGTTTCGTAGAGTTTCAACAAGCCCTCGGTTTATTTTGACTTTCCGACGGTACGCGTGCAACTGCGTTTTTGCCAAAAATTGAAGTGGAGGAAAACGCGCTTTAGGAAAATAATTTCTTGATGATTTTTTTCATGGACATCTAAAATAATACATTTAGAGTGTCCTCAAAGTTTCTTAGCGTTTCGACAAGCCCTCTATTTATTTTGACTTTCCGACGGTACGCATGCAATAGTGTTTTTGCCAAAAACGGAAGCGGAGGCAAAAGCGCATTAGGAAAATAATTTCCTGCTTATTTTTTGCATGGACATCTCAAATAATACATTTTGAGTTTCCCCAAAGTTTCACAGTGTTTCGACAAGCCCTCGATTTATTTTGAATGTCCGACGGTACGCGTGCAATTGCGTTTTTGCCAAAAACGGAAGCGGAGGTAAACGTGCCTTAGGTAAATAATTTCCTGCTGATTTTTTGCATGGACATCTCAAATAATACATTGAGAGTGTCCCCAAAGTTTCGTAGAGTTTCGACAAGCCCTCGGTTTATTTTGACTTTCCGACGATACGCGTGCAATTGCGGTTTTGCCAAAAACGGAAGCGGAGGTAAACGCGCCTTAGGAAAATAATTTCCTGCTGATTTTTTTCATGTACATCTCAAATAATACTTTGAGAGTGTCCCCAAAGTTTCATAGCGTTTTGACAAGCCCTCGGTTTTTTTTTGAATTTCCGACGGTACGCATGCAATTGCGTTTTTGCCAAAAACTGAGGCGGAGGCAAACGCGCCTTAGAAAAATAATTTCCTGCTGATTTTTTGAATGGACATCTAATATAATACATTTAGAGTGTCCCCAAAGTTTTGTAGAGTTTCAATAAGCCCTCGGTTTATTTTAACTTTGCGACGGTACGCATGCAATTGCGTTTTTGCCAAAAACGGAAGCGGAGGCAAACGCGCATTAGGAAAATAATTTCATGCGGATTTTTTGCATGGACATCTCAAATAATACATTGAGAGTGACCCCAAAGTTTCATAGCATTTCGACAAGCCCTCGTTTTATTCTGAATTTCCTACGGTACGCGTGCAATTGCGTTTTTGTCAAAAATGAAAGCGGAGGCAAACGCGCCTTAGGAAAATAATTTTCTGCTGATTTTTTGAATGGACGTCTAAAATAATACATTGAGAGTGTCCCCAAAGTTTTTATAGAGTTTCGACAAACCCTCGGTTTATTTTGACTTTCCGACGGTACGCGTGCAACTGCGTTTTTGCCAAAAACGGAAGTGGAGGAAAACGCGCTTTAGGAAAATAATTTCCTGATGATTTTTATCATGGACATCTCAAATAATAAATTGAGAGTGTCCCCAAAGTTTCATAGCATTTCGACATGCCCTCGGTTTATTTTGACTTTCCGACGGTACGCGTGCAACTGCGTTTTTGCGAAAAAACAGAAGTGGAGGAAAACGCGGTTTAGGAAAATAATTTCCTGATGATTTTTTTCATGTACATCTCAAATAATAAATTTAGAGTGTCCCCAAAGTTTCATAGCGTTTCGACAAGCCCTCGGTTTATTTTGACTTTCCGACGGTACGAGTGCAATTGTGTTTTTGCCAAAAACGGAAGCGGAGGAAAACGCGCCTTAGAAAAATAATTTCCTGCTGATTTTTTGCATGGACATCTAAAATAATACATTGAGAGTGTCCCCAAAGTTTCGTAGAGTTTCAACAAGCCCTCGGTTTATTTTGACTTTCCGACGGTACGCGTGCAACTGCGTTTTTGCCAAAAATTGAAGTGGAGGAAAACGCGCTTTAGGAAAATAATTTCTTGATGATTTTTTTCATGGACATCTAAAATAATACATTTAGAGTGTCCCCAAAGTTTCTTAGCGTTTCGACAAGCCCTCTATTTATTTTGACTTTCCGACGGTACGCATGCAATAGTGTTTTTGCCAAAAACGGAAGCGGAGGCAAAATCGCATTAGGAAAATAATTTCCTGCTTATTTTTTGCATGGACATCTCAAATAATACATTTTGAGTTTCCCCAAAGTTTCACAGTGTTTCGACAAGCCCTCGATTTATTTTGAATGTCCGACGGTACGCGTGCAATTGCGTTTTTGCCAAAAACGGAAGCGGAGGTAAACGTGCCTTAGGTAAATAATTTCCTGCTGATTTTTTGCATGGACATCTCAAATAATACATTGAGAGTGTCCCCAAAGTTTCGTAGAGTTTCGACAAGCCCTCGGTTTATTTTGACTTTCCGATGATACGCGTGCAATTGCGGTTTTGCCAAAAACGGAAGCGGAGGTAAACGCGCCTTTGGAAAATAATTTCCTGCTGATTTTTTTCATGTACATCTCAAATAATACTTTGAGAGTTTCCCCAAAGTTTCATAGCGTTTTGACAAGCCCTCGGTTTTTTTTTGAATTTCCGACGGTACGCATGCAATTGCGTTTTTGCCAAAAACTGAGGCGGAGGCAAACGCGCCTTAGAAAAATAATTTCCTGCTGATTTTTTGAATGGACATCTAATATAATACATTTAGAGTGTCCCCAAAGTTTTGTAGAGTTTCAATAAGCCCTCGGTTTATTTTAACTTTCCGACGGTACGCATGCAATTGCGTTTTTGCCAAAAACGGAAGCGGAGGCAAACGCGCATTAGGAAAATAATTTCATGCGGATTTTTTGCATGGACATCTCAAATAATACATTGAGAGTGACCCCAAAGTTTCATAGCATTTCGACAAGCCCTTGTTTTATTCTGAATTTCCGACGGTACGCGTGCAATTGCGTTTTTGTCAAAAATGAAAGCGGAGGCAAACGCGCCTTAGGAAAATAATTTTCTGCTGATTTTTTAAATGGACGTCTAAAATAATACATTGAGAGTGTCCCCAAAGTTTTTATAGAGTTTCGACAAACCCTCGGTTTATTTTGACTTTCCGACGGTACGCGTGCAACTGCGTTTTTGCCAAAAACGGAAGTGGAGGAAAACGCGCTTTAGGAAAATAATTTCCTGATGATTTTTATCATGGACATCTCAAATAATACATTGAGAGTGTCCCCAAAGTTTCATAGCATTTCGACATGCCCTCGGTTTATTTTGACTTTCCGACGGTACGCGTGCAACTGCGTTTTTGCGAAAAAACAGAAGTGGAGGAAAACGCGGTTTAGGTAAATAATTTCCTGATGATTTTTTTCTAGGACATCTAAAATAATACATTTAGAGTGTCCACAAAGTTTCTTAGCGTTTCGACAAGCCCTCTATTTATTTTGACTTTCCGACAGTACGCGTGCAATTGAGTTTTTGCCAAAAAGGAAGCGGAGGCAAAAGCGCATTAGGAAAATAATTTCCTGCTGATTTTTTGCATGGACATCTCAAATAATACATTTAGAGTTTCCCCAAAGTTTCACAGTGTTTCGACAAGCCCTCGGTTTGTTTTGAATGTCCAACGGTACGCGTGCAATTGCGTTTTTGCCAAAAACGGAAGCGGAGGTAAACGCGCCTTAGGTAAATAATTTCCTGCTGATTTTTTGCATGGACATCTCAAATAATACATTGAGAGTGTCCCCAAAGTTTCATAGAATTTCGACAAGCCCTCGTTTTATTTTGAATTTCCGACGGTACGCGTGCAATTGCGTTTTTGTCAAAAACGAAAGCGGAGGCAAA
This sequence comes from Vicia faba, assembly GCA_948472305.1. Lineage (NCBI taxonomy): Eukaryota > Viridiplantae > Streptophyta > Magnoliopsida > Fabales > Fabaceae > Vicia > Vicia faba. Next base: position 1,219,488,171 of record OX451735.1, read on the forward strand.
CGCGCCTTAGGAAAATAATTTTCTGCTGATTTTTTTAATGGACGTCGAAAATAATAAATTGAGAGTGTCCCCAAAGTTTCATACAGTTTCGACAAACCCTCCGTTTATTTTGACTTTCCGACGGTACGCGTGCAACTGCGTTTTTGCCAAAAACGGAAGTGGAGAAAAACGCGCTTTAGGAAAATAATTTCCTGATGTTTTTTAGCATGGACATCTCAAATAATACATTGAGAGTGTCCCTAAAGTTTCATAGCATTTCGACAAGCCCTCGGTTTATTTTGACTTTCCGACGCTACGCGTGTAATTGCATTTTTGCCAAAAACGGAAGCGGAGGCAAACGCGCCTTAGGTAAATAATTTCCTGCTGATTTTTTGCATGGACATCTCAAATAATACATTGAGAGTGTCCCCAAAGTTTCGTAGAGTTTCGAAAAACCCTCTGTTTATTTTGAGTTTTCGATGGTACGCGTGCAATTGCGTTTTTGCCAAAAACGGAAGCAGAGGCAAACGCGCTTTAGGAAAATAATTTCCTGCTGATTTTTTTCATGTACATCTCAAATAATACTTTGAGAGTGTCCCCAAAGTTTCATAGCGTTTTGACAAGCCCTCGGTTTTTTTTTTAATTTCCGACGGTACGCATGCAAATGCGTTTTTGCCAAAAATGGAAGCGGAGGCAAACGCGCCTTAGAAAAATAATTTCCAGCTGATTTTATGAATGGAAATCTAATATAATAAATATAGAGTGTCCCCAAAGTTTTGTAGTGTTTCAACAATCCCTCGGTTTATTTTGACTTTCCGACGGTACGCGTGCAACTGCGTTTTTGCCAAAAACGGAAGTGGAGGAAAACGCGCTTTAGGAAAATAATTTCCTGATGATTTTTTTCATGTACATATCAAATAATACATTTAGAGTTTCCCCAAAGTTTCATAGCGTTTCGACAAGCCCTCGGTTTATTTTGACTTTCCGACGGTACGAGTGCAATTGTGTTTTTGCCAAAAACGGAAGCGGAGGCAAACGCGCCTTAGAAAAATAATTTCCTGCTGATTTTTTGCATGGACATTTAAAATAATACATTGATAGTGTCCCCAAAGTTTCGTAGAGTTTCAACAAGCCCTCGGTTTATTTTGACTTTCCGACGGTACGCGTGCAACTGCGTTTTTGCCAAAAATTGAAGTGGAGGAAAACGCGCTTTAGAAAAATAATTTCCTGATGATTTTTTTCTTGGACATCTAAAATAATACATTTAGAGTGTCCACAAAGTTTCTTAGCGTTTCGACAAGCCCTCTATTTATTTTGACTTTCCGACGGTACGCATGCAATAGTGTTTTTGCCAAAAACGGAAGCGGAGGCAAAAGCGCATTAGGAAAATAATTTCCTGCTGATTTTTTGCATGGACATCTCAAATAATACATTTTGAGTTTCCCCAAAGTTTCACAGTGTTTCGACAAGCCCTCGATTTATTTTGAATGTCCGACGGTACGCGTTCAATTGCGTTTTTGCCAAAAACGGAAGCGGAGGTAAACGCGCCTTAGGTAAATAATTTCCTACTGATTTTTTGGATGACATCTCAAATAATACATTGACAGTGTCCCCAAAGTTTCATAGCGTTTCGACAAGCCCTCGGTTTATTTTGACTTTCCGACGATACGCGTGCAATTGCGTTTTTGCCAAAAACGGAAGCAGAGGCAAACGCGCCTTAGAAAAATAATTTCCTGCTGATTTTTTGCATGGACATCTCAAATAATACATTTAGAGTTTCCCCAAAGTTTCACAGTGTTTCGACAAGCCCTCGGTTTATTTTGAATGTCCGACGGTACGCGTGCAATTGCGTTTTTGCCAAAAACGGAAGCGGAGGTAAACGCGCCTTAGGTAAATAATTTCCTGCTGATTTTTTGGATGGACATCTCAAATAATACATTGACAGTGTCCCCAAAGTTTCATAGCGTTTCGACAAGCCCTCGGTTTATTTTGAATTTCCGACGGTACGCGTGTAATTGCGTTTTTGCCAAAAACAGAAGCAGAGGCAAACGCGCTTTAGGAAAATAATTTCCTGCTGATTTTTTTCATGTACATCTCAAATAATACTTTGAGAGTGTCCCAAAAGTTTCATAGCATTTTGACAAGCCCTCGGTTTTTTTTTGAATTTCCGACGGTACGCATGCAATTACGTTTTTGCCAAAAACTGAGGCGGAGGCAAACGCGCCTTAGAAAAATAATTTCCTGCTGATTTTTTGAATGGACATCTAATATAATACATTTAGAGTGTCCCCAAAGTTTTGTAGAGTTTCAATAAGCCCTCGGTTTATTTTAACTTTGCGACGGTACGCATGCAATTGCGTTTTTGCCAAAAACGGAACCGGAGGCAAACGCGCATTAGGAAAATAATTTCATGCGGATTTTTTGCATGGACATCTCAAATAATACATTGAGAGTGACCCCAAAGTTTCATAGCATTTCGACAAGCCCTCGTTTTATTCTGAATTTCCGATGGTACGCGTGCAATTGCGTTTTTGTCAAAAATGAAAGCGGAGGCAAACGCGCCTTAGGAAAATAATTTTCTGCTGATTTTTTGAATGGACGTCTAAAATAATACATTGATAGTGTCCCCAAAGTTTTTATAGAGTTTCGACAAACCCTCGGTTTATTTTGACTTTCCGACGGTACGCGTGCAACTGCGTTTTTGCCAAAAACGGAAGTGGAGGAAAACGCGCTTTAGGAAAATAATTTCCTGATGATTTTTATCATGGACATCTCAAATAATACATTGAGAGTGTCCCCAAAGTTTCATAGCATTTCGACATGCCCTCGGTTTATTTTGACTTTCCGACGGTACGCGTGCAACTGCGTTTTTGCGAAAAAACAGAAGTGGAGGAAAACGCGGTTTAGGTAAATAATTTCCTGATGATTTTTTTCTTGGACATCTAAAATAATACATTTAGAGTGTCCACAAAGTTTCTTAGCGTTTCGACAAGCCCTCTATTTATTTTGACTTTCCGACAGTACGCGTGCAATTGAGTTTTTGCCAAAAAGGAAGCGGAGGCAAAAGCGCATTAGGAAAATAATTTCCTGCTGATTTTTTGCATGGACATCTCAAATAATACATTTAGAGTTTCCCCAAAGTTTCACAGTGTTTCGACAAGCCCTTGGTTTGTTTTGAATGTCCGACGGTACGCGTGCAATTGCGTTTTTGCCAAAAACGGAAGCGGAGGTAAACGCGCCTTAGGTAAATAATTTCCTGATGTTTTTTAGCATGGACATCTCAAATAATACATTGAGAGTGTCCCTAAAGTTTCATAGCATTTCGACAAGCCCTCGGTTTATTTTGACTTTCCGACGCTACGCGTGTAATTGCATTTTTGCCAAAAACGGAAGCGGAGGCAAATGCGCCTTAGGTAAATAATTTCCTGCTGATTTTTTGCATGGACATCTCAAATAATACATTGAGAGTGTCCCCAAAGTTTCGTAGAGTTTCGAAAAACCCTCTGTTTATTTTGAGTTTTCGATGGTACGCGTGCAATTGCGTTTTTGCCAAAAACGGAAGCAGAGGCAAACGCGCTTTAGGAAAATAATTTCCTGCTGATTTTTTTCATGTACATCTCAAATAATACTTTGAGAGTGTCCCCAAAGTTTCATAGCGTTTTGACAAGCCCTCGGTTTTTTTTTAATTTCCGACGGTACGCATGCAAATGCGTTTTTGCCAAAAATGGAAGCGGAGGCAAACGCGCCTTAGAAAAATAATTTCCAGCTGATTTTATGAATGGAAATCTAATATAATAAATATAGAGTGTCCCCAAAGTTTTGTAGTGTTTCAACAATCCCTCGGTTTATTTTGACTTTCCGACGGTACGCGTGCAACTGCGTTTTTGCCAAAAACGGAAGTGTAGGAAAACGCGCTTTAGGAAAATAATTTCCTGATGATTTTTTTCATGTACATATCAAATAATACATTTAGAGTTTCCCCAAAGTTTCATAGCGTTTCGACAAGCCCTCGGTTTATTTTGACTTTCCGACGGTACGAGTGCAATTGTGTTTTTGCCAAAAACGGAAGCGGAGGCAAACGCGCCTTAGAAAAATAATTTCCTGCTGATTTTTTGCATGGACATTTAAAATAATACATTGATAGTGTCCCCAAAGTTTCGTAGAGTTTCAACAAGCCCTCGGTTTATTTTGACTTTCCGACGGTACGCGTGCAACTGCGTTTTTGCCAAAAATTGATGTGGAGGAAAACGCGCTTTAGAAAAATAATTTCCTGATGATTTTTTTCTTGGACATCTAAAATAATACATTTAGAGTGTCCACAAAGTTTCTTAGCGTTTCGACAAGCCCTCTATTTATTTTGACTTTCCGACGGTACGCATGCAATAGTGTTTTTGCCAAAAACGGAAGCGGAGGCAAAAGCGCATTAGGAAAATAATTTCCTGCTGATTTTTTGCATGGACATCTCAAATAATACATTTTGAGTTTCCCCAAAGTTTCACAGTGTTTCGACAAGCCCTCGATTTATTTTGAATGTCCGACGGTACGCGTGCAATTGCGTTTTTGCCAAAAACGGAAGCGGAGGTAAACGTGCCTTAGGTAAATAATTTCCTGCTGATTTTTTGCATGGACATCTCAAATAATACATTGAGAGTGTCCCCAAAGTTTCGTAGAGTTTCGACAAGCCCTCAGTTTATTTAGACTTTCCGACGATACGCGTGCAATTGCGGTTTTGCCAAAAACGGAAGCGGAGGTAAACGCGCCTTAGGAAAATAATTTCCTGCTGATTTTTTTCATGTACATCTCAAATAATACTTTGAGAGTGTCCCCAAAGTTTCATAGCGTTTTGACAAGCCCTCGGTTTTTTTTTGAATTTCCGACGGTACGCATGCAATTGCGTTTTTGCCAAAAACAGAGGCGGAGGCAAACGCGCCTTAGAAAAATAATTTCCTGCTGATTTTTTGAATGGACATCTAATATAATACATTTAGAGTGTCCCCAAAGTTTTGTAGAGTTTCAATAAGCCCTCGGTTTATTTTAACTTTCCGACGGTACGCATGCAATTGCGTTTTTGCCAAAAACGGAAGCGGAGGCAAACGCGCATTAGGAAAATAATTTCATGCGGATTTTTTGCATGGACATCTCAAATAATACATTGAGAGTGACCCCAAAGTTTCATAGCATTTCGACAAGCCCTCGTTTTATTCTGAATTTCCGACGGTACGCGTGCAATTGCGTTTTTGTCAAAAATGAAAGCGGAGGCAAACGCGCCTTAGGAAAATAATTTTCTGCTGATTTTTTGAATGGACGTCTAAAATAATACATTGAGAGTGTCCCCAAAGTTTCGTAGAGTTTCGACAAACCCTCGGTTTATTTTGACTTTCCGACGGTACGCGTGCAACTGCGTTTTTGCCAAAAACGGAAGTGGAGGAAAACGCGCTTTAGGAAAATAATTTCCTGATGATTTTTATCATGGACATCTCAAATAATACATTGAGAGTGTCCCCAAAGTTTCATAGCATTTCGACATGCCCTCGGTTTATTTTGACTTTCCGACGGTAAGCGTGCAACTGCGTTTTTGCGAAAAAACGGAAGTGGAGGAAAACGCGGTTTAGGAAAATAATTTCCTGATGATTTTTTTCATGTACATCTCAAATAATACATTTAGAGTGTCCCCAAAGTTTCATAGCGTTTCGACAAGCCCTCGGTTTATTTTGACTTTCCGACGGTACGAGTGCAATTGTGTTTTTGCCAAAAACGGAAGCGGAGGCAAACGCGCCTTAGAAAAATAATTTCCTGCTGATTTTTTGCATGGACATCTAAAATAATACATTGAGAGTGTCCCCAAAGTTTCGTAGAGTTTCAACAAGCCCTCGGTTTATTTTGACTTTCCGACGGTACGCGTGCAACTGCATTTTTGCCAAAAATTGAAGTGGAGGAAAACGCGCTTTAGGAAAATAATTTCTTGATGATTTTTTTCATGGACATCTAAAATAATACATTTAGAGTGTCCCCAAAGTTTATTAGCGTTTCGACAAGCCCTCTATTTATTTTGACTTTCCGACGGTACGCATGCAATAGTGTTTTTGCCAAAAACGGAAGCGGAGGCAAAAGCGCATTAGGAAAATAATTTCCTGCTGATTTTTTGCATGGACATCTCAAATAATACATTTAGAGTTTCCCCAAAGTTTCACAGTGTTTCGACAAGCCCTCGGCTTATTTTGAATGTCCGACGGTACGCGTGCAATTGCGTTTTTTGCCAAAAACGGAAGCGGAGGTAAACGCGCCTTAGGTAAATAATTTCCTGCTGATTTTTTGCATGGACATCTCAAATAATACATTGAGAGTGTCCCCAAAGTTTCGTAGAGTTTCGACAAGCCCTCGGTTTATTTTGACTTTCCGACGATACGCGTGCAATTGCGGTTTTGCCAAAAACAGAAGCGGAGGTAAACGCGCCTTAGGAAAATAATTTCCTGCTGATTTTTTTCATGGAAATCTCAAATAATACATTGAGAGTGTCCCCAAAGTTTCGTAGAGTTTCGACTAGCCCTCGGTTTATTTTGACTTTTTGACAGTACGCGTGCAATTGCGTTTTTGCCAAAAACGGAAGGGGAGGCAAACGCGCATTAGGAAAATAATTTCATGCTGGTTTATTTCACAGACATCTCAAATAATACATTGACAGTGTCCCCAAATTTTCATAGCGTTTCGACAAGCCCTCGGTTTATTTTGAATTTCCGACGGTACGCGTGCAATTGCGTTTTTGCCAAAAACGGAAGCGGAGGCAAATGCTCCTTAGGTAAATAATTTCATGCTTATTTTTTTCATGGACATCTAAAATAATACATTGAGAGTGTCCCTATAGTTTCGTAGAGTTTCGACAAACCCTCGGTTTATTTTGACTTTCCGACGGTACGCGTGCAACTACGTTTTTGCCAAAAACGGAAGCAGAGGCAAACGCGATTTAGGAAAATAATTTCCTGCTGATTTTTTTCATGTACATCTCAAATAATACTTTGAGACTGTCCCCAAAGTTTCATAGCGTTTTGACAAGCCCTCGGTTTTTTTTTAATTTCCGACGGTACGCATGCAATTGCGTTTTTGCCAAAAATGGAAGCGGAGGCAAACGCGCCTTAGAAAAATAATTTCCAGCTGATTTTATGAATGGAAATCTAATATAATAAATTTAGAGTGTCCCCAAAGTTTTGTAGTGTTTCAACAATCCCTCGGTTTATTTTGACTTTCCGACGGTACGCGTGCAACTGCGTTTTTGCCAAAAACGGAAGTGGAGGAAAACGCGCTTTAGGAAAATAATTTCCTGATGATTTTTTTCATGTACATATCAAATAATACATTTAGAGTTTCCCCAAAGTTTCATAGCGTTTCGACAAGCCCTCGGTTTATTTTGACTTTCCGACGGTACGAGTGCAATTGTGTTTTTGCCAAAAACGGAAGCGGAGGCAAACGCGCCTTAGAAAAATAATTTCCTGCTGATTTTTTGCATGGACATTTAAAATAATACATTGATAGTGTCCCCAAAGTTTCGTAGAGTTTCAACAAGCCCTCGGTTTATTTTGACTTTCCGACGGTACGCGTGCAACTGCGTTTTTGCCAAAAATTGAAGTGGAGGAAAACGCGCTTTAGAAAAATAATTTCCTGATGATTTTTTCTTGGACATCTAAAATAATACATTTAGAGTGTCCACAAAGTTTCTTAGCGTTTCGACAAGCCCTCTATTTATTTTGACTTTCCGACAGTACGCGTGCAATTGAGTTTTTGCCAAAAAGGAAGCGGAGGCAAAAGCGCATTAGGAAAATAATTTCCTGCTGATTTTTTGCATGGACATCTCAAATAATACATTTAGAGTTTCCCCAAAGTTTCACAGTGTTTCGACAAGCCCTCGGTTTGTTTTGAATGTCCGACGGTACGCGTGCAATTGCGTTTTTGCCAAAAACGGAAGCGGAGGTAAACGGGCCTTAGGTAAATAATTTCCTGCTGATTTTTTGCATGGACATCTCAAATAATACATTGAGAGTGTCCCCAAAGTTTCATAGAATTTCGACAAGCCCTCGTTTTATTTTGAATTTCCGACGGTACGCGTGCAGTTGCGTTTTTGTCAAAAACGAAAGCGGAGGCAAACGCGCCTTAGGAAAATAATTTTCTGCTGATTTTTTTAATGGACGTCGAAAATAATAAATTGAGAGTGTCCCCAAAGTTTCATACAGTTTCGACAAACCCTCCGTTTATTTTGACTTTCCGACGGTACGCGTGCAACTGCGTTTTTGCCAAAAACGGAAGTGGAGAAAAACGCGCTTTAGGAAAATAATTTCCTGATGTTTTTTAGCATGGACATCTCAAATAATACATTGAGAGTGTCCCTAAAGTTTCATAGCATTTCGACAAGCCCTCGGTTTATTTTGACTTTCCGACGCTACGCGTGTAATTGCATTTTTGCCAAAAACGGAAGCGGAGGCAAACGCGCCTTAGGTAAATAATTTCCTGCTGATTTTTTGCATGGATATCTCAAATAATACATTGAGAGTGTCCCCAAAGTTTCGTAGAGTTTCGAAAAACCCTCTGTATATTTTGAGTTTTCGATGGTACGCGTGCAATTGCGTTTTTGCCAAAAACGGAAGCAGAGGCAAACGCGCTTTAGGAAAATAATTTCCTGCTGATTTTTTTCATGTACATCTCAAATAATACTTTGAGAGTGTCCCCAAAGTTTCATAGCGTTTTGACAAGCCCTCGATTTTTTTTTAATTTCCGACGGTACGCATGCAAATGCGTTTTTGCCAAAAATGGAAGCGGAGGCAAACGCGCCTTAGAAAAATAATTTCCAGCTGATTTTATGAATGGAAATCTAATATAATAAATATAGAGTGTCCCCAAAGTTTTGTAGTGTTTCAACAATCCCTCGGTTTATTTTGACTTTCCGACGGTACGCGTGCAACTGCGTTTTTGCCAAAAACGGAAGTGGAGGAAAACGCGCTTTAGAAAAATAATTTCCTGATGATTTTTTTCATGTACATATCAAATAATACATTTAGAGTTTCCCCAAAGTTTCATAGCGTTTCGACAAGCCCTCGGTTTATTTTGACTTTCCGACGGTACGAGTGCAATTGTGTTTTTGCCAAAAACGGAAGCGGAGGCAAACGCGCCTTAGAAAAATAATTTCCTGCTGATTTTTTGCATGGACATTTAAAATAATACATTGATAGTGTCCCCAAAGTTTCGTAGAGTTTCAACAAGCCCTCGGTTTATTTTGACTTTCCGACGGTACGCGTGCAACTGCGTTTTTGCCAAAAATTGAAGTGGAGGAAAACGCGCTTTAGAAAAATAATTTCCTGATGATTTTTTTCTTGGACATCTAAAATAATACATTTAGAGTGTCCACAAAGTTTCTTAGCGTTTCGACAAGCCCTCTATTTATTTTGACTTTCCGACGGTACGCATGCAATAGTGTTTTTGCCAAAAACGGAAGCGGAGGCAAAAGCGCATTAGGAAAATAATTTCCTGCTGATTTTTTGCATGGACTTCTCAAATAATACATTTTGAGTTTCCCCAAAGTTTCACAGTGTTTCGACAAGCCCTCGATTTATTTTGAATGTCCGACGGTACGCGTGCAATTGCGTTTTTGCCAAAAACGGAAGCGGAGGTAAACGTGCCTTAGGTAAATAATTTCCTGCTGATTTTTTGCATGGACATCTCAAATAATACATTGAGAGTGTCCCCAAAGTTTCGTAGAGTTTCGACAAGCCCTCGGTTTATTTTGACTTTCCGACGATACGCGTGCAATTGCGGTTTTGCCAAAAACGGAAGCGGAGGTAAACGCGCCTTAGGAAAATAATTTCCTGCTGAATTTTTTCATGTACATCTCAAATAATACTTTGAGAGTGTCCCCAAAGTTTCATAGCGTTTTGACAAGCCCTCGGTTTTTTTTTGAATTTCCGACGGTACGCATGCAATTGCGTTTTTGCCAAAAACAGAGGCGGAGGCAAACGCGCCTTAGAAAAATAATTTCCTGCTGATTTTTTGAATGGACATCTAATATAATACATTTAGAGTGTCCCCAAAGTTTTGTAGAGTTTCAATAAGCCCTCGGTTTATTTTAACTTTCCGACGGTACGCATGCAATTGCGTTTTTGCCAAAAACGGAAGCGGAGGCAAACGCGCATTAGGAAAATAATTTCATGCGGATTTTTTGCATGGACATCTCAAATAATACATTGAGAGTGACCCCAAAGTTTCATAGCATTTCGACAAGCCCTCGTTTTATTCTGAATTTCCGACGGTACGCGTGCAATTGCGTTTTTGTCAAAAATGAAAGCGGAGGCAAACGCGCCTTAGGAAAATAATTTTCTGCTGATTTTTTGAATGGACGTCTAAAATAATACATTGAGAGTGTACCCAAAGTTTCGTAGAGTTTCGACAAACCCTCGGTTTATTTTGACTTTCCGACGGTACGCGTGCAACTGCGTTTTTGCCAAAAACGAAAGTGGAGGAAAACGCGCTTTAGGAAAATAATTTCCTGATGATTTTTATCATGGACATCTCAAATAATACATTGAGAGTGTCCCCAAAGTTTCATAGCATTTCGACATGCCCTCGGTTTATTTTGACTTTCCGACGGTACGCGTGCAACTGCGTTTTTGCGAAAAAACGGAAGTGGAGGAAAACGCGGTTTAGGAAAATAATTTCCTGATGATTTTTTTCATGTACATCTCAAATAATACATTTAGAGTGTCCCCAAAGTTTCATAGCGTTTCGACAAGCCCTCGGTTTATTTTGACTTTCCGACGGTACGAGTGCAATTGTGTTTTTGCCAAAAACGGAAGCGGAGGCAAACGCGCCTTAGAAAAATAATTTCCTGCTGATTTTTTGCATGGACATCTAAAATAATACATTGAGAGTGTCCCCAAAGTTTCATAGAGTTTCAACAAGCCCTCGGTTTATTTTGACTTTCCGACGGTACGCGTGCAACTGCGTTTTTGCCAAAAATTGAAGTGGAGGAAAATGCGCTTTAGGAAAATAATTTCTTGATGATTTTTTTCATGGACATCTAAAATAATACATTTAGAGTGTCCCCAAAGTTTATTAGCGTTTCGACAAGCCCTCTATTTATTTTGACTTTCCGACGGTACGCATGCAATAGTGTTTTTGCCAAAAACGGAAGCGGAGGCAAAAGCGCATTAGGAAAATAATTTCCTGCTGATTTTTTGCATGGACATCTCAAATAATACATTTAGAGTTTCCCCAAAGTTTCACAGTGTTTCGACAAGCCCTCGGCTTATTTTGAATGTTCGACGGTACGCGTGCAATTGCGTTTTTTGCCAAAAACGGAAGCGGAGGTAAACGCGCCTTAGGTAAATAATTTCCTGCTGATTTTTTGCATGGACATCTCAAATAATACATTGAGAGTGTCCCCAAAGTTTGTAGAGTTTCGACAAGCCCTCGGTTTATTTTGACTTTCCGACGATACGCGTGCAATTGCGGTTTTGCCAAAAACGGAAGCGGAGGTAAACGCGCCTTAGGAAAATAATTTCCTGCTGATTTTTTTCATGGAAATCTCAAATAATACATTGAGAGTGTCCCCAAAGTTTCGTAGAGTTTCGACTAGCCCTCGGTTTATTTTGACTTTTTGACAGTACGCGTGCAATTGCGTTTTTGCCAAAAACGGAAGGGGAGGCAAACGCGCATTAGGAAAATAATTTCATGCTGGTTTATTTCACAGACATCTCAAATAATACATTGACAGTGTCCCCAAATTTTCATAGCGTTTCGACAAGCCCTCGGTTTATTTTGAATTTCCGACGGTACGCGTGCAATTGCGTTTTTGCCAAAAACGGAAGCGGAGGCAAATGCTCCTTAGGTAAATAATTTCATGCTTATTTTTTTCATGGACATCTAAAATAATACATTGAGAGTGTCCCTATAGTTTCGTAGAGTTTCGACAAACCCTCGGTTTATTTTGACTTTCCGACGGTACGCGTGCAACTACGTTTTTGCCAAAAACGGAAGCAGAGGCAAACGCGCTTTAGGAAAATAATTTCCTACTGATTTTTTTCATGTACATCTCAAATAATACTTTGAGAGTGTACCCAAATTTTCATAGCGTTTTGACAAGCCCTCGGTTTTTTTTGAATTTCCGACGGTACGCATGCAATTGCGTTTTTGCCAAAAACAGAGGCGGAGGCAAACGCGCTTTAGAAAAATAATTTCCTGCTGATTTTTTGAATGGACATCTAATATAATACATTTAGAGTGTCCCCAAAGTTTTGTAGAGTTTCAATAAGCCCTCGGTTTATTTTAACTTTCCGACGGTACGCATGCAATTGCGTTTTTGCCAAAAACGGAAGCGGAGGCAAACGCGCATTAGGAAAATAATTTCATGCGGATTTTTTGCATGGATATCTCAAATAATACATTGAGAGTGACCCCAAAGTTTCATAGCATTTCGACAAGCCCTCGTTTTATTCTGAATTTCCGACGGTACGCGTGCAATTGCGTTTTTGTCAAAAATGAAAGCGGAGGCAAACGCGCCTTAGGAAAATAATTTTCTGCTGATTTTTTGAATGGACGTCTAAAATAATACATTGAGAGTGTCCCCAAAGTTTCGTAGAGTTTCGACAAACCCTCGGTTTATTTTGACTTTCCGACGGTACGCGTGCAACTGCGTTTTTGCCAAAAACGGAAGTGGAGGAAAACGCGCTTTAGGAAAATAATTTCCTGATGATTTTTATCATGGACATCTCAAATAATACATTGAGAGTGTCCCCAAAGTTTCATAGCATTTCGACATGCCCTCGGTTTATTTTGACTTTCCGACGGTACGCGTGCAACTGCGTTTTTGCGAAAAAACGGAAGTGGAGGAAAACGCGGTTTAGGAAAATAATTTCCTGATGATTTTTTTCATGTACATCTCAAATAATACATTTAGAGTGTCCCCAAAGTTTCATAGCGTTTCGACAAGCCCTCGGTTTATTTTGACTTTCCGACGGTACGAGTGCAATTGTGTTTTTGCCAAAAACGGAAGCGGAGGCAAACGCGCCTTAGAAAAATAATTTCCTGCTGATTTTTTGCATGGACATCTAAAATAATACATTGAGAGTGTCCCCAAAGTTTCGTAGAGTTTCAACAAGCCCTCGGTTTATTTTGACTTTCCGACGGTACGCGTGCAACTGCGTTTTTGCCAAAAATTGAAGTGGAGGAAAACGCGCTTTAGGAAAATAATTTCTTGATGATTTTTTTCATGGATATCTAAAATAATACATTTAGAGTGTCCCCAAAGTTTATTAGGGTTTCGACAAGCCCTCTATTTATTTTGACTTTCCGACGGTACGCATGCAATAGTGTTTTTGCCAAAAACGGAAGCGGAGGCAAAAGCGAATTAGGAAAATAATTTCCTGCTGATTTTTTGCATGGACATCTCAAATAATACATTTAGAGTTTCCCCAAAGTTTCACAGTGTTTCGACAAGCCCTCGGCTTATTTTGAATGTCCGACGGTACGCGTGCAATTGCGTTTTTTGCCAAAAACGGAAGCGGAGGTAAACGCGCCTTAGGTAAATAATTTCCTGCTGATTTTTTGCATGGACATCTCAAATAATACATTGAGAGTGTCCCCAAAGTTTCGTAGAGTTTCGACAAGCCCTCGGTTTATTTTGACTTTCCGACGATACGCGTGCAATTGCGGTTTTGCCAAAAACGGAAGCGGAGGTAAACGCGCCTTAGGAAAATAATTTCCTGCTGATTTTTTTCATGGAAATCTCAAATAATACATTGAGAGTGTCCCCAAAGTTTCGTAGAGTTTCGACTAGCCCTCGGTTTATTTTGACTTTTTGACAGTACGCGTGCAATTGCGTTTTTGCCAAAAACGGAAGGGGAGGCAAACGCGCATTAGGAAAATAATTTCATGCTGGTTTATTTCACAGACATCTCAAATAATACATTGACAGTGTCCCCAAATTTTCATAGCGTTTCGACAAGCCCTCGGTTTATTTTGAATTTCCGACGGTACGCGTGCAATTGCGTTTTTGCCAAAAACGGAAGCGGAGGCAAATGCTCCTTAGGTAAATAATTTCATGCTTATTTTTTTCATGGACATCTAAAATAATACATTGAGAGTGTCCCTATAGTTTCGTAGAGTTTCGACAAACCCTCGGTTTATTTTGACTTTCCGACGGTACGCGTGCAACTACGTTTTTGCCAAAAACGGAAGCAGAGGCAAACGCGCTTTAGGAAAATAATTTCCTACTGATTTTTTTCATGTACATCTCAAATAATACTTTGAGAGTGTACCCAAATTTTCATAGCGTTTTGACAAGCCCTCGGTTTTTTTTGAATTTCCGACGGTAAGAATGCAATTGCGTTTTTGCCAAAACCTGAAGCGGAGGCAAACGCGCCTTAGAAAAATAATTTCCTGCTGATTTTTTGAATGGACATCTAATATAATACATTTAGAGTGTCCCCAAAGTTTTGTAGAGTTTCAATAAGCCCTCGGTTTATTTTGACTTTCCGACGGTACGCGTGCAATTGCGTTTTTGCCAAAAACGGAAGCGGAGGCAAACGCGCATTAGGAAAATAATTTCATGCGGATTTTTTGCATGGACATCTCAAATAATACATTGAGAGTGTCCCCAAAGTTTCATAGAATTTCGACAAGCCCTCGTTTTATTTTGAATTTCCGACGGTACGCGTGCAATTGCGTTTTTGTCAAAAACGAAAGCGGAGGCAAACGCGCCTTAGGAAAATAATTTTCAGCTGATTTTTTGAATGGAAGTCTAAAATAATACATTGAGAGTGTCACCAAAGTTTCGTACAGTTTCGACAAACCCTCCGTTTATTTTGACTTTCCGACGGTACGCGTGCAACTGCGTTTTTGCTAAAAACGGAAGTGGAGGAAAACGCGCTTTAGGAAAATAATTTCCTGATGATTTTTAGCATGGAAATCTCAAATAATACATTGAGAGTGTCCCTAAAGTTTCATAGCATTTCGACAAGCCCTCGGTTTATTTTGACTTTCCGACGCTACGCGTGTAATTGCGTTTATGCCAAAAACGGAAGCGGAGGCAAACGCGCCTTAGGTAAATAATTTCCTGCTGATTTTTTGCATGGACATCTCAAATAATACATTGAGAGTGTCCCTAAAGTTTCGTAGAGTTTCAACAAGCCCACTGTTTATTTTGAGTTTCCGACGGTACGCGTGCAATTGCGTTTTTGCCAAAAACGGAAGCAGAGGAAAACGCGCATTCGGAAAATAATTTCCTGCTGATTTTTTTCATGTACATCTCAAATAATACTTTGAGACTGTCCCCAAAGTTTCATAGCGTTTTGACAAGCCCTCGGTTTTTTTTTAATTTCCGACGGTACGCATGCAATTGCGTTTTTGCCAAAAATGGAAGCGGAGGCAAACGCGCCTTAGAAAAATAATTTCCAGCTGATTTTATGAATGGAAATCTAATATAATAAATTTAGAGTGTCCCCAAAGTTTTGTAGTGTTTCAACAATCCCTCGGTTTATTTTGACTTTCCGACGGTACGCGTGCAACTGCGTTTTTGCCAAAAACGGAAGTGGAGGAAAACGCGCTTTAGGAAAATAATTTCCTGATGATTTTTTTCATGTACATATCAAATAATACATTTAGAGTTTCCCCAAAGTTTCATAGCGTTTCGACAAGCCCTCGGTTTATTTTGACTTTCCGACGGTACGAGTGCAATTGTGTTTTTGCCAAAAACGGCAGCGGAGGCAAACGCGCCTTAGAAAAATAATTTCCTGCTGATTTTTTTCATGGACATTTAAAATAATACATTGATAGTGTCCCCAAAGTTTCGTAGAGTTTCAACAAGCCCTCGATTTATTTTGACTTTCCGACGGTACGCGTGCAACTGCGTTTTTGCCAAAAATTGAAGTGGAGGAAAACGCGCTTTAGAAAAATAATTTCCTGATGATTTTTTTCTTGGACATCTAAAATAATACATTTAGAGTGTCCACAAAGTTTCTTAGCGTTTCGACAAGCCCTCTATTTATTTTGACTTTCCGACAGTACGCGTGCAATTGAGTTTTTGCCAAAAAGGAAGCGGAGGCAAAAGCGCATTAGGAAAATAATTTCCTGCTGATTTTTTGCATGGACATCTCAAATAATACATTTAGAGTTTCCCCAAAGTTTCACAGTGTTTCGACAAGCCCTCGGTTTGTTTTGAATGTCCGACGGTACGCGTGCAATTGCGTTTTTGCCAAAAACGGAAGCGGAGGCAAACGCGCATTAGGAAAATAATTTCATGCGGATTTTTTGCATGGACATCTCAAATAATACATTGAGAGTGTCCCCAAAGTTTCATAGAATTTCGACAAGCCCTCGTTTTATTTTGAATTTCCGACGGTACGCGTGCAATTGCGTTTTTGTCAAAAACGAAAGCGGAGGCAAACGCGCCTTAGGAAAATAATTTTCAGCTGATTTTTTGAATGGAAGTCTAAAATAATACATTTAGATTGTCCCCAAAGTTTCGTACAGTTTCGACAAACCCTCCGTTTATTTTGACTTTCCGACGGTACGCGTGCAACTGCGTTTTTGCCAAAAACGGAAGTGGAGGAAAACGCGCTTTAGGAAAATAATTTCCTGATGATTTTTAGCATGGACATCTCAAATAATACATTGAGAGTGTCCCTAAAGTTTCATAGCATTTCGACAAGCCCTCGGTTTATTTTGACTTTCCGACGCTATGCGTGTAATTGCGTTTATGCCAAAAACGGAAGCGGAGGTAAACGCGCCTTAGGTAAATAATTTCCTGCTGATTTTTTGCATGGACATCTCAAATAATACATTGAGAGTGTCCCTAAAGTTTCGTAGAGTTTCAACAAGCCCTCTGTTTATTTTGAGTTTCCGACGGTACGCGTGCAATTGCGTTTTTGCCAAAAACGGAAGCAGAGGCAAACGCGCATTCGGAAAATAATTTCCTGCTGATTTTTTTCATGTACATCTCAAATAATACTTTGAGACTGTCCCCAAAGTTTCATAGCGTTTTTACAAGCCCTCGGTTTTTTTTTAATTTCCGACGGTACGCATGCAATTGCGTTTTTGCCAAAAATGGAAGCGGAGGCAAACGCGCCTTAGAAAAATAATTTCCAGCTGATTTTATGAATGGAAATCTAATATAATAAATTTAGAGTGTCCCCAAAGTTTTGTAGTGTTTCAACAATCCCTCGGTTTATTTTGACTTTCCGACGGTACGCGTGCAACTGCGTTTTTGCCAAAAACGGAAGTGGAGGAAAACGCGCTTTAGGAAAATAATTTCCTGATGATTTTTTTCATGTACATATCAAATAATACATCTAGAGTTTCCCCAAAGTTTCATAGCGTTTCGACAAGCCCTCGGTTTATTTTGACTTTCCGACGGTACGAGTGCAATTGTGTTTTTGCCAAAAACGGAAGCGGAGGCAAACGCGCCTTAGAAAAATAATTTCCTGCTGATTTTTTGCATGGACATTTAAAATAATACATTGATAGTGTCCCCAAAGTTTCGTAGAGTTTCAACAAGCCCTCGGTTTATTTTGACTTTCCGACGGTACGCGTGCAACTGCGTTTTTGCCAAAAATTGAAGTGGAGGAAAACGCGCTTTAGAAAAATAATTTCCTGATGATTTTTTTCTTGGACATCTAAAATAATACATTTAGAGTGTCCACAAAGTTTCTTAGCGTTTCGACAAGCCCTCTATTTATTTTGACTTTCCGACAGTACGCGTGCAATTGAGTTTTTGCCAAAAAGGAAGCGGAGGCAAAAGCGCATTAGGAAAATAATTTCCTGCTGATTTTTTGCATGGACATCTCAAATAATACATTTAGAGTTTCCCCAAAGTTTCACAGTGTTTCGACAAGCCCTCGGTTTGTTTTGAATGTCCGACGGTACGCGTGCAATTGCGTTTTTGCCAAAAACGGAAGCGGAGGCAAACGCGCATTAGGAAAATAATTTCATGCAGATTTTTTGCATGGACATCTCAAATAATACATTGAGAGTGACCCCAAAGTTTCATAGAATTTCGACAAGCCCTCGTTTTATTTTGAATTTCCGACGGTACGCGTGCAATTGCGTTTTTGTCAAAAACGAAAGCGGAGGCAAACGCGCCTTAGGAAAATAATTTTCAGCTGATTTTTTGAATGGAAGTCTAAAATAATACATTGAGAGTGTCCCCAAAGTTTCGTACAGTTTCGACAAACCCTCCGTTTATTTTGACTTTCCGACGGTACGCGTGCAACTGCGTTTTTGCCAAAAACGGAAGTGGAGGAAAACGCGCTTTAGGAAAATAATTTCCTGATGATTTTTAGCATGGACATCTCAAATAATACATTGAGAGTGTCCCTAAAGTTTCATAGCATTTCGACAAGCCCTCGGTTTATTTTGACTTTCCGACGCTACGCGTGTAATTGCGTTTATGCCAAAAACGGAAGCGGAGGCAAACGCGCCTTAGGTAAATAATTTCCTGCTGATTTTTTGCATGGACATCTCAAATAATACATTGAGAGTGTCCCTAAAGTTTCGTAGAGTTTCAACAAGCCCTCTGTTTATTTTGAGTTTCCGACGGTACGCGTGCAATTGCGTTTTTGCCAAAAACGGAAGCAGAGGCAAACGCGCATTCGGAAAATAATTTCCTGCTGATTTTTTTCATGTACATCTCAAATAATACTTTGAGACTGTCCCCAAAGTTTCATAGCGTTTTTACAAGCCCTCGGTTTTTTTTTAATTTCCGACGGTACGCATGCAATTGCGTTTTTGCCAAAAATGGAAGCGGAGGCAAACGCGCCTTAGAAAAATAATTTCCAGCTGATTTTATGAATGGAAATCTAATATAATAAATTTAGAGTGTCCCCAAAGTTTTGTAGTGTTTCAACAATCCCTCGGTTTATTTTGACTTTCTGACGGTACGCGTGCAACTGCGTTTTTGCCAAAAACGGAAGTGGAGGAAAACGCGCTTTAGGAAAATAATTTCCTGATGATTTTTTTCATGTACATATCAAATAATACATTTAGAGTTTCCCCAAAGTTTCATAGCGTTTCGACAAGCCCTCGGTTTATTTTGACTTTCCGACGGTACGAGTGCAATTGTGTTTTTGCCAAAAACGGAAGCGGAGGCAAACGCGCCTTAGAAAAATAATTTCCTGCTGATTTTTTGCATGGACATTTAAAATAATACATTGATAGTGTCCCCAAAGTTTCGTAGAGTTTCAACAAGCCCTCGGTTTATTTTGACTTTCCGACGGTACGCGTGCAACTGCGTTTTTGCCAAAAATTGAAGTGGAGGAAAACGCGCTTTAGAAAAATAATTTCCTGATGATTTTTTTCTTGGACATCTAAAATAATACATTTAGAGTGTCCACAAAGTTTCTTAGCGTTTCGACAAGCCCTCTATTTATTTTGACTTTCCGACAGTACGCGTGCAATTGAGTTTTTGCCAAAAAGGAAGCGGAGGCAAAAGCGCATTAGGAAAATAATTTCCTGCTGATTTTTTGCATGGACATCTCAAATAATACATTTAGAGTTTCCCCAAAGTTTCACAGTGTTTCGACAAGCCCTCGGTTTGTTTTGAATGTCCGACGGTACGCGTGCAATTGCGTTTTTGCCAAAAACGGAAGCGGAGGTAAACGCGCCTTAGGTAAATAATTTCCTGCTGATTTTTTGCATGGACATCTCAAATAATACATTGAGAGTGTCCCCAAAGTTTCATACAGTTTCGACAAACCCTCCGTTTATTTTGACTTTCCGACGGTACGCGTGCAACTGCGTTTTTGCCAAAAACGGAAGTGGAGAAAAACGCGCTTTAGGAAAATAATTTCCTGATTTTTTTTAGCATGGACATCTCAAATAATACATTGAGAGTGTCCCTAAAGTTTCATAGCATTTCGACAAGCCCTCGGTTTATTTTGACTTTCCGACGCTACGCGTGTAATTGCATTTTTGCCAAAAACGAAAGCGGAGGCAAACGCGCCTTAGGTAAATAATTTCCTGCTGATTTTTTGCATGGACATCTCAAATAATACATTGAGAGTGTCCCCAAAGTTTCGTAGAGTTTCGAAAAACCCTTTGTTTATTTTGAGTTTTGGATTGTACGCGTGCAATTGCGTTTTTGCCAAAAACGGAAGCAGAGGCAAACGCGCTTTAGGAAAATAATTTCCTGCTGATTTTTTTCATGTACATCTCAAATAATACTTTGAGAGTGTCACCAAAGTTTCATAGCGTTTTGACAAGCCCTCGGTTTTTTTTTTATTTCCGACGGTACGCATGCAAATGCGTTTTTGCCAAAAATGGAAGCGGAGGCAAACACGCCTTAGAAAAATAATTTCCAGCTGATTTTATGAATGGAAATCTAATATAATAAATATAGAGTGTCCCCAAAGTTTTGTAGTGTTTCAACAATCCCTCGGTTTATTTTGACTTTCCGACGGTACGCGTGCAACTGCGTTTTTGCCAAAAACGGAAGTGGAGGAAAACGCGCTTTAGGAAAATAATTTCCTGATGATTTTTTTCATGTACATATCAAATAATACATTTAGAGTTTCCCCAAAGTTTCATAGCGTTTCGACAAGCCCTCGGTTTATTTTGACTTTCCGACGGTACGAGTGCAATTGTGTTTTTGCCAAAAACGGAAGCGGAGGCAAACGCGCCTTAGAAAAATAATTTCCTGCTGATTTTTTGCATGGACATTTAAAATAATACATTGATAGTGTCCCCAAAGTTTCGTAGAGTTTCAACAAGCCCTCGGTTTATTTTGACTTTCCGACGGTACGCGTGCAACTGCGTTTTTGCCAAAAATTGAAGTGGAGAAAAACACGCTTTAGAAAAATAATTTCCTGATGATTTTTTTCTTGGACATCTAAAATAATACATTTAGAGTGTCCACAAAGTTTCTTAGCGTTTCGACAAGCCCTCTATTTATTTTGACTTTCCGACAGTACGCGTGCAATTGAGTTTTTGCCAAAAACGGAAGCGGAGGCAAAAGCGCATTAGGAAAATAATTTCCTGCTGATTTTTTGCATGGACATCTCAAATAATACATTTAGAGTTTCCCCAAAGTTTCACAGTGTTTCGACAAGCCCTCGGTTTGTTTTGAATGTCCGACGGTACGCGTGCAATTGCGTTTTTGCCAAAAACGGAAGCGGAGGTAAACGCGCCTTAGGTAAATAATTTCCTGCTGATTTTTTGCATGGACATCTCAAATAATACATTGAGAGTGTCCCCAAAGTTTCATAGAATTTCGACAAGCCCTCGTTTTATTTTGAATTTCCGACGGTACGCGTGCAATTGCGTTTTTGTCAAAAACGAAAGCGGAGGCAAACGCGCCTTAGGAAAATAATTTTCTGCTGATTTTTTTAATGGACGTCGAAAATAATACATTGAGAGTGTCCCCAAAGTTTCATACAGTTTCGACAAACCCTCCGTTTATTTTGACTTTCCGACGGTACGCGTGCAACTGCGTTTTTGCCAAAAACGGAAGTGGAGAAAAACGCGCTTTAGGAAAATAATTTCCTGATGTTTTTTAGCATGGACATCTCAAATAATACATTGAGAGTGTCCCTAAAGTTTCATAGCATTTCGACAAGCCCTCGGTTTATTTTGACTTTCCGACGCTACGCGTGTAATTGCATTTTTGCCAAAAACGGAAGCGGAGGCAAACGCGCCTTAGGTAAATAATTTCCTGCTGATTTTTTGCATGGACATCTCAAATAATACATTGAGAGTGTCCCCAAAGTTTCGTAGAGTTTCGAAAAACCCTTTGTTTATTTTGAGTTTTCGATGGTACGCGTGCAATTGCGTTTTTGCCAAAAACGGAAGCAGAGGCAAACGCGCTTTAGGAAAATAATTTCCTGCTGATTTTTTTCATGTACATATCAAATAATACTTTGAGAGTGTCCCCAAAGTTTCATAGCGTTTTGACAAGCCCTCGGTTTTTTTTTAATTTCCGACGGTACGCATGCAAATGCGTTTTTGCCAAAAATGGAAGCGGAGGCAAACGCGCCTTAGAAAAATAATTTCCAGCTGATTTTATGAATGGAAATCTAATATAATAAATATAGAGTGTCCCCAAAGTTTTGTAGTGTTTCAACAATCCCTCGGTTTATTTTGACTTTCCAACGGTACGCGTGCAACTGCGTTTTTGCCAAAAACGGAAGTGGAGGAAAACGCGCTTTAGGAAAATAATTTCCTGATGATTTTTTTCATGTACATATCAAATAATACATTTAGAGTTTCCCCAAAGTTTCATAGCGTTTCGACAAGCCCTCGGTTTATTTTGACTTTCCGACGGTACGAGTGCAATTGTGTTTTTGCCAAAAACGGAAGCGGAGGCAAACGCGCCTTAGAAAAATAATTTCCTGCTGATTTTTTGCATGGACATTTAAAATAATACATTGATAGTGTCCCCAAAGTTTCGTAGAGTTTCAACAAGCCCTCGGTTTATTTTGACTTTCCGACGGTACGCGTGCAACTGCGTTTTTGCCAAAAATTGAAGTGGAGGAAAACGCGCTTTAGAAAAATAATTTCCTGATGATTTTTTTCTGTGACATCTAAAATAATACATTTAGAGTGTCCACAAAGTTTCTTAGCGTTTCGACAAGCCCTCTATTTATTTTGACTTTCCGACAGTACGCGTGCAATTGAGTTTTTGCCAAAAACGGAAGCGGAGGCAAAAGCGCATTAGGAAAATAATTTCCTGCTGATTTTTTGCATGGACATCTCAAATAATACATTTAGAGTTTCCCCAAAGTTTCACAGTGTTTCGACAAGCCCTCGGTTTGTTTTGAATGTCCGACGGTACGCGTGCAATTGCGTTTTTGCCAAAAACGGAAGCGGAGGCAAACGCGCCTTAGGTAAATAATTTCCTGCTGATTTTTTGCATGGACATCTCAAATAATACATTGAGAGTGTCCCCAAAGTTTCATAGAATTTCGACAAGCCCTCGTTTTATTTTGAATTTCCGACGGTACGCGTGCAATTGCGTTTTTGTCAAAAACGAAAGCGGAGGCAAACGCGCCTTAGGAAAATAATTTTCTGCTGATTTTTTTAATGGACGTCGAAAATAATACATTGAGAGTGTCCCCAAAGTTTCATACAGTTTCGACAAACCCTCCGTTTATTTTGACTTTCCGACGGTACGCGTGCAACCGCGTTTTTGCCAAAAACGGAAGTGGAGAAAAACGCGCTTTAGGAAAATAATTTCCTGATGTTTTTTAGCAAGGACATCTCAAATAATACATTGAGAGTGTCCCTAAAGTTTCATAGCATTTCGACAAGCCCTCGGTTTATTTTGACTTTCCGACGCTACGCGTGTAATTGCATTTTTGCCAAAAACGGAAGCGGAGGCAAACGCGCCTTAGGTAAATAATTTCCTGCTGATTTTTTGCATGGACATCTCAAATAATACATTGAGAGTGTCCCCAAAGTTTCGTAGAGTTTCGAAAAACCCTTTGTTTATTTTGAGTTTTCGATGGTACGCGTGCAATTGCGTTTTTGCCAAAAACGGAAGCAGAGGCAAACGCGCTTTAGGAAAATAATTTCCTGCTGATTTTTTTCATGTACATCTCAAATAATACTTTGAGAGTGTCCCCAAAGTTTCATAGCGTTTTGACAAGCCCTCGGTTTTTTTTTAATTTCCGACGGTACGCATGCAATTGCGTTTTTGCCAAAAATGGAAGCGGAGGCAAACACGCCTTAGAAAAATAATTTCCAGCTGATTTTATGAATGGAAATCTAATATAATAAATATAGAGTGTCCCCAAAGTTTTGTAGTGTTTCAATAATCCCTCGGTTTATTTTGACTTTCCGACGGTACGCGTGCAACTGCATTTTTGCCAAAAACGGAAGTGGAGGAAAACGCGCTTTAGGAAAATAATTTCCTGATGATTTTTTTCATGTACATATCAAATAATACATTTAGAGTGTCCCCAAAGTTTCATAGCGTTTCGACAAGCCCTCGGTTTATTTTGACTTTCCGACGGTACGAGTGCAATTGTGTTTTTGCCAAAAACGGAAGCGGAGGCAAACGCGCCTTAGAAAAATAATTTCCTGCTGATTTTTTGCATGGACATTTAAAATAATACATTGATAGTGTCCCCAAAGTTTCGTAGAGTTTCAACAAGCCCTCGGTTTATTTTCACTTTCCGACTGTACGCGTGCAACTGTGTTTTTGCCAAAAATTGAAGTGGAGGAAAACGCGCTTTAGAAAAATAATTTCCTGATGATTTTTTTCTTGGACATCTAAAATAATACATTTAGAGTGTCCACAAAGTTTCTTAGCGTTTCGACAAGCCCTCTATTTATTTTGACTTTCCGACAGTACGCGTGCAATTGAGTTTTTGCCAAAAACGGAAGCGGAGGCAAAAGCGCATTAGGAAAATAATTTCCTGCTGATTTTTTGCATGGACATCTCAAATAATACATTTAGAGTTTCCCCAAAGTTTCACAGTGTTTCGACAAGCCCTCGGTTTGTTTTGAATGTCCGACGGTACGCGTGCAATTGCGTTTTTGCCAAAAACGGAAGCGGAGGTAAACGCGCCTTAGGTAAATAATTTCCTGCTGATTTTTTGCATGGACATCTCAAATAATACATTGAGAGTGTCCCCAAAGTTTCATAGAATTTCGACAAGCCCTCGTTTTATTTTGAATTTCCGACGGTACGCGTGCAATTGCGTTTTTGTCAAAAACGAAAGCGGAGGCAAACGCGCCTTAGGAAAATAATTTTCTGCTGATTTTTTTAATGGACGTCGAAAATAATACATTGAGAGTGTCCCCAAAGTTTCATACAGTTTCGACAAACCCTCCGTTTATTTTGACTTTCCGACGGTACGCGTGCAACTGCGTTTTTGCCAAAAACGGAAGTGGAGAAAAACGCGCTTTAGGAAAATAATTTCCTGATGTTTTTTAGCATGGACATCTCAAATAATACATTGAGAGTGTCCCTAAAGTTTCATAGCATTTCGACAAGCCCTCGGTTTATTTTGACTTTCCGACGCTACGCGTGTAATTGCATTTTTGCCAAAAACGGAAGCGGAGGCAAACGCGCCTTAGGTAAATAATTTCCTGCTGATTTTTTGCATGGACATCTCAAATAATACATTGAGAGTGTCCCCAAAGTTTCGTAGAGTTTCGAAAAACCCTTTGTTTATTTTGAGTTTTCGATGGTACGCGTGCAATTGCGTTTTTGCCAAAAACGGAAGCAGAGGCAAACGCGCTTTAGGAAAATAATTTCCTGCTGATTTTTTTCATGTACATCTCAAATAATACTTTGAGAGTGTCCCCAAAGTTTCATAGCGTTTTGACAAGCCCTCGGTTTTTTTTAATTTCCGACGGTACGCATACAATTGCGTTTTTGCCAAAAATGGAAGCGGAGGCAAACGCGCCTTAGAAAAATAATTACCAGCTGATTTTATGAATGGAAATCTAATATAATAAATATAGAGTGTCCCCAAAGTTTTGTAGTGTTTCAACAATCCCTCGGTTTATTTTGACTTTCCGACGGTACGCGTGCAACTGCATTTTTGCCAAAAACGGAAGTGGAGGAAAACGCGCTTTAGGAAAATAATTTCCTGATGATTTTTTTCATGTACATATCAAATAATACATTTAGAGTGTCCCCAAAGTTTCATAGCGTTTCGACAAGCCCTCGGTTTATTTTGACTTTCCGACGGTACGAGTGCAATTGTGTTTTTGCCAAAAACGGAAGCGGAGGCAAACGCGCCTTAGAAAAATAATTTCCTGCTGATTTTTTGCATGGACATTTAAAATAATACATTGATAGTGTCCCCAAAGTTTCGTATAGTTTCAACAAGCCCTCGGTTTATTTTGACTTTCCGACGGTACGCGTGCAACTGTGTTTTTGCCAAAAATTGAAGTGGAGGAAAACGCGCTTTAGAAAAATAATTTCCTGATGATTTTTTTCTTGGACATCTAAAATAATACATTTAGAGTGTCCACAAAGTTTCTTAGCGTTTCGACAAGCCCTCTATTTATTTTGACTTTCCGACAGTACGCGTGCAATTGAGTTTTTGCCAAAAACGGAAGCGGAGGCAAAAGCGCATTAGGAAAATAATTTCCTGCTGATTTTTTGCATGGACATCTCAAATAATACATTTAGAGTTTCCCCAAAGTTTCACAGTGTTTCGACAAGCCCTCGGTTTGTTTTGAATGTCCGACGGTACGCGTGCAATTGCGTTTTTGCCAAAAACGGAAGCGGAGGTAAACGCGCCTTAGGTAAATAATTTCCTGCTGATTTTTTGCATGGACATCTCAAATAATACATTGAGAGTGTCCCCAAAGTTTCATAGAATTTCGACAAGCCCTCGTTTTATTTTGAATTTCCGACGGTACGCGTGCAATTGCGTTTTTGTCAAAAACGAAAGCGGAGGCAAACGCGCCTTAGGAAAATAATTTTCTGCTGATTTTTTAATGGACGTCGAAAATTATACATTGAGAGTGTCCCCAAAGTTTCATACAGTTTCGACAAACCCTCCGTTTATTTTGACTTCCCGACGGTACGCGTGCAACTGCGTTTTTGCCAAAAACGGAAGTGGAGAAAAACGCGCTTTAGGAAAATAATTTCCTGATGTTTTTTAGCATGGACATCTCAAATAATACATTGAGAGTGTCCCTAAAGTTTCATAGCATTTCGACAAGCCCTCGGTTTATTTTGACTTTCCGACGCTACGCGTGTAATTGCATTTTTGCCAAAAACGGAAGCGGAGGCAAACGCGCCTTAGGTAAATAATTTCCTGCTGATTTTTTGCATGGACATCTCAAATAATACATTGAGAGTGTCCCCAAAGTTTCGTAGAGTTTCGAAAAACCCTTTGTTTATTTTGAGTTTTCGATGGTACGCGTGCAATTGCGTTTTTGCCAAAAACGGAAGCAGAGGCAAACGCGCTTTAGGAAAATAATTTCCTGCTGATTTTTTTCATGTACATCTCAAATAATACTTTGAGAGTGTCCCCAAAGTTTCATAGCGTTTTGACAAGCCCTCGGTTTTTTTTTAATTTCCGACGGTACGCATGCAATTGCGTTTTTGCCAAAAATGGAAGCGGAGGCAAACGCGCCTTAGAAAAATAATTTCCAGCTGATTTTATGAATGGAAATCTAATATAATAAATATAGAGTGTCCCCAAAGTTTTGTAGTGTTTCAACAATCCCTCGGTTTATTTTGACTTTCCGACGGTACGCGTGCAACTGCATTTTTGCCAAAAACGGAAGTGGAGGAAAACGCGCTTTAGGAAAATAATTTCCTGATGATTTTTTTCATGTACATATCAAATAATACATTTAGAGTGTCCCCAAAGTTTCATAGCGTTTCGACAAGCCCTCGGTTTATTTTGACTTTCCGACGGTACGAGTGCAATTGTGTTTTTGCCAAAAACGGAAGCGGAGGCAAACGCGCCTTAGAAAAATAATTTCCTGCTGATTTTTTGCATGGACATTTAAAATAATACATTGAGAGTGTCCCCAAAGTTTCGTAGAGTTTCAACAAGCCCTCGGTTTATTTTAACTTTCCGACGGTACGCGTGCAACTGTGTTTTTGCCAAAAATTGAAGTGGAGGAAAACGCGCTTTAGAAAAATAATTTCCTGATGATTTTTTTCTTGGACATCTAAAATAATATATTTAGAGTGTCCCCAAATTTTCTTAGCGTTTCGACAAGCCCTCTATTTATTTTGACTTTCCGACGGTACGCGTGCAATTGTGTTTTTGCCAAAAACGGAAGCGGAGGCAAAAGCGCATTAGGAAAATAATTTCCTGCTGATTTTTTGCATGGACATCTCAAATAATACATTTAGAGTTTCCCCAAAGTTTCACATTGTTTCGACAAGCCCTCGGTTTGTTTTAAATGTCCGACGGTACGCGTGCAATTGCGTTTTTGCCAAAAACGGAAGCGGAGGTAAACGCGCCTTAGGTAAATAATTTCCTGCTGATTTTTTGCATGGACATCTCAAATAATACATTGAGAGTGTCCCCAAAGTTTCATAGAATTTCGACAAGCCCTCGTTTTATTTTGAATTTCCGACGGTACGCGTGCAATTGCGTTTTTGTCAAAAACGAAAGCGGAGGCAAACGCGCCTTAGGAAAATAATTTTCTACTGATTTTTTGAATGGACGTCGAAAATAATACATTGAGAGTGTCCCCAAAGTTTCGTACAGTTTCGACAAACCCTCCGTTTATTTTGACTTTCCGACGGTACGCATCCAACTGCGTTTTTGCCAAAAACGGAAGTGGAGGAAAACGCGCTTTAGGAAAATAATTTCCTGATGATTTTTAGCATGGACATCTCAAATAATACATTGAGAGTGTCCCTAAAGTTTCATAGCATTTCGACAAGCCCTCGGTTTATTTTGACTTTCCGACGCTACGCGTGTAATTGCATTTTTGCCAAAAACGGAAGCGGAGGCAAACGCGCCTTAGGTAAATAATTTCCTGCTGATTTTTTGCATGGACATCTCAAATAATACATTGAGAGTGTCCCCAAAGTTTCGTAGAGTTTCGAAAAACCCTTTGTTTATTTTGAGTTTTCGATGGTACGCGTGCAATTGCGTTTTTGCCAAAAACGGAAGCAGAGGCAAACGCGCTTTAGGAAAATAATTTCCTGCTGATTTTTTTCATGTACATCTCAAATAATACTTTGAGAGTGTTTCCAAAGTTTCATAGCGTTTTGACAAGCCCTCGGTTTTTTTTTAATTTCCGACGGTACGCATGCAATTGCGTTTTTGCCAAAAATGGAAGCGGAGGCAAACGCGCCTTAGAAAAATAATTTCCAGCTGATTTTATGAATGGAAATCTAATATAATAAATTTAGAGTGTCCCCAAAGTTTTGTAGTGTTTCAACAATCCCTCGGTTTATTTTGACTTTCCGACGGTACGCGTGCAACTGCGTTTTTGCCAAAAACGGAAGTGGAGGAAAACGCGCTTTAGGAAAATAATTTCCTGATGATTTTTTTCATGTACATATCAAATAATACATTTAGAGTGTCCCCAAAGTTTCGTAGCGTTTCGACAAGCCCTCGGTTTATTTTGACTTTCCGACGGTACGAGTGCAATTGTGTTTTTGCCAAAAACGGAAGCGGAGGCAAACGCGCCTTAGAAAAATAATTTCCTACTGATTTTTTGCATGGACATTTAAAATAATACATTGAGAGTGTCCCCAAAGTTTCGTAGAGTTTCAACAAGCCCTCGGTTTATTTTAACTTTTCGACGGTACGCGTGCAACTACGTTTTTGCCAAAAATTGAAGTGGAGGAAAACGCGCTTTAGAAAAATAATTTCCTGATGATTTTTTTCTTGGACATCTAAAATAATATATTTAGAGTGTCCCCAAAGTTTCTTAGCGTTTCGACAAGCCCTCTATTTATTTTGACTTTCCGACGGTACGCGTGCAATTGTGTTTTTGCCAAAAACGGAAGCAGAGGCAAAAGCGCATTAGGAAAATAATTTCCTGCTGATTTTTTGCATGGACATCTCAAATAATACATTTAGAGTTTCCCCAAAGTTTGACAGTGTTTCGACAAGCCCTCGGTTTGTTTTGAATGTCCGACGGTACGCGTGCAATTGCGTTTTTGCCAAAAACGGAAGCGGAGGTAAACGCGCCTTAGGTAAATAATTTCCTGCTGATTTTTTGCATGGACATCTCAAATAATACATTGAGAGTGTCCCCAAAGTTTCGTAGAGTTTCGACAAGCCCTCTGTTTATTTTGACTTTCCGACGATACGCGTGCAATTGCGTTTTTGCCAAAAACGGAAGCGCAGGTAAACGCGCCTTAGGAAAATAATTTCCTGCTGATTTTTTTCATGGACATCTCAAATAATACATTTAGAGTGTCCCCAAAGTTTCGTAGAGTTTCAACAAGCCCTCGGTTTATTTTAACTTTTCGACGGTACGCGTGCAACTACGTTTTTGCCAAAAACGGAAGCAGAGGGAAACGCGCTTTAGGAAAATAATTTCCTGCTGATTTTTTTCATGTACATCTCAAATAATACTTTGAGAGTGTCCCCAAAGTTTCATAGGGTTTTGACAAGCCCTCGGTTTTTTTTGAATTTCCGACGGTACGCATGCAATTGCGTTTTTGCCAAAAACAGAAGCGGAGGCAAACGCGCCTTAGAAAAATAATTTCCAGCTGATTTTTTGAATGGACATCTAATATAATACATTTATAGTGTCCCCAAAGTTTTGTAGAGTTTCAAGTAGCCCTCGGTTTATTTTGACTTTCCGACAGTACGCGTGCAATTGCGTTTTTGCCAAAAATGGAACCGGAGGCAAACGCGCATTAGGAAAATAATTTCATGCGGATTTTTTGCATGGACATCTCAAATAATACATTGATAGTGTCCCCAAAGTTTCATAGCATTTCGACAAGCCCTCGGTTTATTTTGAATTTTCGACGGTACGCGTGCAATTGCGTTTTTGTCAAAAACGAAAGCGGAGGCAAACGCGCCTTAGGAAAATAATTTTCTGCTGATTTTTTGAATGGACATCTAAAATAATACATTGAGAGTGTCCCCAAAGTTTCGTAGAGTTTCGACAAACCCTCGGTTTATTTTGACTTTCCGACGGTACGCGTGCAACTGCGTTTTTGCCAAAAACGGAAGTGGAGGAAAACGCGCTTTAGGAAAATAATTTCCTGATGATTTTTTCATGTACATCTCAAATAATACATTTAGAGTGTCCCCAAATATTCATAGCGTTTCGACAAGCCCTCGGTTTATTTTGACTTTCCGACGGTACGCGTGCAATTGCGTTTTGGACAAAAACGGAAGCGGAGGCAAACGCTCCTTAGAAAAATAATTTTCTGCTGATTTTTTGCATGGACATCTAAAATAATACATTGAGAGTGTCCCCAAAGTTTCGTAGAGTTTGGACAAGCCCTCGGTTTATTTTGACTTTCCGACGGTACCCGTGCAACTGCGTTTTTGCCAAAATTTAAAGTGGAGGAAAACGCGCTTTAGCAAAATAATTTCCTGATGATTTTTTTCATGGACATCTAAAATAATACATTTAGACTGTCCCCAAAGTTTCTTAGCGTTTCGACAAGCCCTCTGTTTATTTTGATTTTCCGACGGTACGCGTGCAATTGTGTTTTTGCCAAAAACGGAAGCGGAGGCAAAAGCGCATTAGGAAAATAATTTCCTGCTGATTTTTTGCATGGACATCTCAAATAATACATTTAGAGTTTCCCCAAAGTGTCACAGTGTTTCAACAAGCCCTCGGTTTATTTTGAATGTCCGACGGTACGCGTGCAATTGCGTTTTTGACAAAAACGGAAGCGGAGGCAAATGCTCCTTAGGTAAATAATTTCTTGCTGATTTTTTGCATGGACATCTCAAATAATACATTGAGAGTGTCCCCAAAGTTTCGTAGAGTTTCGACAAGCCCTCGGTTTATTTTGACTTTCCGACGATACGCGTGCAATTGCGTTTTTGCCAAAAACGGAAGCGGAGGTAAACGCGCCTTAGGAAAATAATTTCCTGCTGATTTTTTTCATGGACATCTCAAATAATACATTGAGAGTGTCCCCAAAGTTTCGTAGAGTTTCGACAAGCCCTCAGTTTATATTTACTTTTTGACAGTAGGCGTGCAATTGCGTTTTTGCCAAAAACCAAGGGGAGGCAAACGCGCATTAGGGAAATAATTTCATGCTGATTTTTTTAACGGACATCTCAAATAAAACATTGAAAGTGTCCCCAAAGTTTCATAGCGTTTCGACAAGCCCTCGGTTTATTTTGAATTTCCGACGGTACGCGTGCAATTGCGTTTTTGCCAAAAACGGAAGCGGAGGCAAACGCGCCTTAGGTAAATAATTTCATGCTTATTTTTTTCATGGACATCTAAAATAATACATTGAGAGTGTCCCTAAAGTTTCGTAGAGTTTCGACAAACCCTCGGTTTACTTTGACTTTCCGACCGTACGCGTGCAACTACGTTTTTGCCAAAAACGGAAGCAGAGGGAAACGCGCTTTAGGAAAATAATTTCCTGCTGATTTTCTTCATGTACATCTCAAATAATACTTTGAGAGTGTCCCCAAAGTTTCATAGGGTTTTGACAAGCCCTCGGTTTTTTTTGAATTTCCGACGGTACGCATGCAATTGTGTTTTTGCCAAAAACAGAAGCGGAGGCAAACGCGCCTTAGAAAAATAATTTCCAGCTGATTTTTTGAATGGACATCTAATATAATACATTTAGAGTGTCCCCAAATTTTTGTAGAGTTTCAAGTAGCCCTCGGTTTATTTTGACTTTCCGACGGTACGCGTGCAATTGCGTTTTTGCCAAAAACGGAAGCGGAGGCTAACGCGCATTAGGAAAATAATTTCATGCGGATTTTTTTGCATGGACATCTCAAATAATACATTGAGAGTGTACCCAATGTTTCATAGCATTTCGACAAGCCCTCGGTTTATTTTGAATTTTCGACGGTACGCGTGCAATTGCGTTTTTGTCAAAAACGAAAGCGGAGGCAAACGCGCCTTAGGAAAATAATTTTCTGCTGATTTTTTGAATGGACATCTAAAATAATACATTGAGAGTGTCCCCAAAGTTTCGTAGAGTTTCGACCAACCCTCGGTTTATTTTGACTTTCCGACGGTACGCGTGCAACTGCGTTTTTGCCAAAAACGGAAGTGGAGGAAAACGCGCTTTAGGAAAATAATTTCCTGATGATTTTTTCATGTACATCTCAAATAATACATTTAGAGTGTCCCCAAAGTTTCATAGCGTTTCGACAAGCCCTCGGTTTATTTTGACTTTCCGACGGTACGCGTGCAATTGCGTTTTGGACAAAAACGGAAGCGGAGGCAAACGCTCCTTAGAAAAATAATTTTCTGCTGATTTTTTGCATGGACATCTAAAATAATACATTGAGAGTGTCCCAAAAGTTTCGTAGAGTTTGGACAAGCCCAAGGTTTATTTTGACTTTCCGACGGTACCCGTGCAACTGCGTTTTTGCCAAAATTTAAAGTGGAGGAAAACGCGCTTTAGCAAAATAATTTCCTAATGATTTTTTTCATGGACATCTAAAATAATACATTTAGAGTGTCCCCAAAGTTTCTTAGCGTTTCGACAAGCCCTCTGTTTATTTTGATTTTCCGACGGTACGCGTGCAATTGTGTTTTTGCCAAAAACGGAAGCGGAGGCAAAAGCGCATTAGGAAAATAATTTCCTGCTGATTTTTTGCATGGACATCTCAAATAATACATTTAGAGTTTCCCCAAAGTTTCACAGTGTTTCAACAAGCCCTCGGTTTATTTTGAATGTCCGACGGTACGCGTGCAATTGCGTTTTTGACAAAAACGGAAGCGGAGGCAAACGCTCCTTAGGTAAATAATTTTCTGCTGATTTTTTGCATGGACATCTCAAATAATACATTGAGAGTGTCCCCAAAGTTTCGTAGAGTTTCGACAAGCCCTCGGTTTATTTTGACTTTCCGACGATACGCGTGCAATTGCGTTTTTGCCAAAAACGGAAGCGGAGGTAAACGCGCCTTAGGAAAATAATTTCCTGCTGATTTTTTTCATGGACATCTCAAATAATACATTGAGAGTGTCCCCAAATTTTCGTAGAGTTTCGACAAGCCCTCAGTTTATATTTACTTTTTGACAGTAGGCGTGCAATTGCGTTTTTGCCAAAAACCAAGGGGAGGCAAACGCGCATTAGGGAAATAATTTCATGCTGATTTTTTTCACGGACATCTCAAATAAAACATTGAAAGTGTCCCCAAAGTTTCATAGCGTTTCGACAAGCCCTCGGTTTATTTTGAATTTCCGACGGTACGCGTGCAATTGCGTTTTTGCCAAAAACAGAAGCGGAGGCAAACGCGCCTTAGGTAAATAATTTCATGCTTATTTTTTTCATGGACATCTAAAATAATACATTGAGAGTGTCCCTAAAGTTTCGTAGAGTTTCGACAAACCCTCGGTTTACTTTGACTTTCCGATCGTACGCGTGCAACTACGTTCTTGCCAAAAACGGAAGCAGAGGGAAACGCGCTTTAGGAAAATAATTTCCTGCTGATTTTCTTCATGTACATCTCAAATAATACTTTGAGAGTATCCCCAAAGTTTCATAGGGTTTTGACAAGCCCTCGGTTTTTTTTGAATTTCCGACGGTACGCATGCAATTGTGTTTTTGCCAAAAACAGAAGCGGAGGCAAACGCGCCTTAGAAAAATAATTTCCAGCTGATTTTTTGAATGGACATCTAATATAATACATTTAGAGTGTCCCCAAATTTTTGTAGAGTTTAAAGTAGCCCTCGGTTTATTTTGACTTTCCGACGGTACGCGTGCAATTGCGTTTTTGCCAAAAACGGAAGCGGAGGCAAACGCGCATTAGGAAAATAATTTCATGCGGATTTTTTGCATGGACATCTCAAATAATACATTGAGAGTGTCCCCAAAGTTTCATAGAATTTCGACAAGCCCTCGGTTTATTTTGAATTTTCGACGGTACGCGTGCAATTGCGTTTTTGTCAAAAACGAAAGCGGAGGCAAACGCGCCTTAGGAAAATAATTTTCTGCTGATTTTTTGAATGGACATCTAAAATAATACATTGAGAGTGTCCCCAAAGTTTCGTAGAGTTTCGACAAACCCTTGGTTTATTTTGACTTTCCGACGGTACGCGTGCAACTGTGTTTTTGCCAAAAACGGAAGTGGAGGAAAACGCGCTTTAGGAAAATAATTTCCTGATGATTTTTTCATGTACATCTCAAATAATACATTTAGAGTGTCCCCAAAGTTTCATAGAGTTTCGACAAGCCCTCGGTTTATTTTGACTTTCCGACGGTACGCGTGCAATTGCGTTTTGGACAAAAACGGAAGCGGAGGCAAACGCTCCTTAGAAAAATAATTTTCTGCTGATTTTTTGCATGGACATCTAAAATAATACATTGAGAGTGTCCCCAAAGTTTCGTAGAGTTTGGACAAGCCCTCGGTTTATTTTGACTTTCCGACGGTACCCGTGCAACTGCGTTTTTGCCAAAATTTAAAGTGGAGGAAAACGCGCTTTAGCAAAATAATTTCCTGATGATTTTTTTCATGGACATCTAAAATAATACATTTAGAGTGTCCCCAAAGTTTCTTAGCGTTTCGACAAGCCCTCTGTTTATTTTGATTTTCCGACGGTACGCGTGCAATTGTGTTTTTGCCAAAAACGGAAGCGGAGGCAAAAGCGCATTAGGAAAATAATTTCCTGCTGATTTTTTGCATGGACATCTCAAATAATACATTTAGAGTTTCCCCAAAGTTTCACAGTGTTTCAACAAGCCCTCGGTTTATTTTGAATGTCCGACGGTACGCGTGCAATTGCGTTTTTGACAAAAACGGAAGCGGAGGCAAACGCTCCTTAGGTAAATAATTTCCTGCTGATTTTTTGCATGGACATCTCAAATAATACATTGAGAGTGTCCCCAAAGTTTCGTAGAGTTTCGACAAGCCCTCGGTTTATTTTGACTTTCCGACGATACGCGTGCAATTGCGTTTTTGCCAAAAACGGAAGCGGAGGTAAACGCGCCTTAGGAAAATAATTTCCTGCTGATTTTTTTCATGGACATCTCAAATAATACATTGAGAGTGTCCCCAAAGTTTCGTAGAGTTTCGACAAGCCCTCAGTTTATATTTACTTTTTGACAGTAGGCGTGCAATTGCGTTTTTGCCAAAAACCAAGGGGAGGCAAACGCGCATTAGGGAAATAATTTCATGCTGATTTTTTTCACGGACATCTCAAATAATACATTGAAAGTGTCCCCAAAGTTTCATAGCGTTTCGACAAGCCCTCGGTTTATTTTGAATTTCCGACGGTACGCGTGCAATTGCGTTTTTGCCAAAAACGGAAGCGGAGGCAAACGCGCCTTAGGTAAATAATTTCATGCTTATTTTTTTCATGGACATCTAAAATAATACATTGAGAGTGTCCCTAAAGTTTCATAGAGTTTCGACAAACCCTCGGTTTACTTTGACTTTCCGACCGTACGCGTGCAACTACGTTTTTGCCAAAAACGGAAGCAGAGGGAAACGCGCTTTAGGAAAATAATTTCCTGCTGATTTTCTTCATGTACATCTCAAATAATACTTTGAGAGTGTCCCCAAAGTTTCATAGGGTTTTGACAAGCCCTCGGTTTTTTTTGAATTTCCGGCGGTACGCATGCAATTGCGTTTTTGCCAAAAACAGAAGCGGAGGCAAACGCGCCTTAGAAAAATAATTTCCAGCTGATTTTTTGAATGGACATCTAATATAATACATTTAGAGTGTCCCCAAATTTTTGTAGAGTTTCAAGTAGCCCTCGGTTTATTTTGACTTTCCGACGGTACGCGTGCAATTGCGTTTTTGCCAAAAACGGAAGCGGGGGCAAACGCGCATTAGGAAAATAATTTCATGCGGATTTTTTGCATGGACATCTCAAATAATACATTGAGAGTGTCCCCAAAGTTTCATAGCATTTCGACAAGCCCTCGGTTTATTTTGAATTTTCGACGGTACGCGTGCAATTGCGTTTTTGTCAAAAACGAAAGCGGAGGCAAACGCGCCATAGGAAAATAATTTTTTGCTGATTTTTTGAATGGACATCTAAAATAATACATTGAGAGTGTCCCCAAAGTTTCGTAGAGTTTCGACAAACCCTCGGTTTATTTTGACTTTCCGACGGTACGCGTGCAACTGCGTTTTTGCCAAAAACGGAAGTGGAGGAAAACGCGCTTTAGGAAAATAATTTCCTGATGATTTTTTCATGTACATCTCAAATAATACATTTAGAGTGTCCCCAAAGTTTCATAGCGTTTCGACAAGCCCTCGGTTTATTTTGACTTTCCGACGGTACGCGTGCAATTGCGTTTTGGACAAAAACGGAAGCGGAGGCAAACGCTCCTTAGAAAAATAATTTTCTGCTGATTTTTTGCATGGACATCTAAAATAATACATTGAGAGTGTCCCCAAAGTTTCGTAGAGTTTGGACAAGCCCTCGGTTTATTTTGACTTTCCGACGGTACCCGTGCAACTGCGTTTTTGCCAAAATTTAAAGTGGAGGAAAACGCGCTTTAGCAAAATAATTTCCTGATGATTTTTTTCATGGACATCTAAAATAATACATTTAGAGTGTCCCCAAAGTTTCTTAGCGTTTCGACAAGCCCTCTGTTTATTTTGATTTTCCGACGGTACGCGTGCAATTGTGTTTTTGCCAAAAACGGAAGCGGAGGCAAAAGCGCATTAGGAAAATAATTTCCTGCTGATTTTTTGCATGGACATCTCAAATAATACATTTAGAGTTTCACCAAAGTTTCACAGTGTTTCAACAAGCCCTCGGTTTATTTTGAATGTCCGACGGTACGCGTGCAATTGCGTTTTTGACAAAAACGGAAGCGGAGGCAAACGCTCCTTAGGTAAATAATTTCCTGCTGATTTTTTGCATGGACATCTCAAATAATACATTGAGAGTGTCCCCAAAGTTTCGTAGAGTTTCGACAAGCCCTCGGTTTATTTTGACTTTCCGACGATACGCGTGCAATTGCGTTTTTTGCCAAAAACGGAAGCGGAGGTAAACGCGCCTTAGGAAGATAATTTCCTGCTGATTTTTTTCATGGACATCTCAAATAATACATTGAGAGTGTCCCCAAAGTTTCGTAGAGTTTCGACAAGCCCTCAATTTATATTTACTTTTTGACAGTAGGCGTGCAATTGCGTTTTTGCCAAAAACCAAGGGGAGGCAAACGCGCATTAGGGAAATAATTTCATGCTGATTTTTTTCACGGACATCTCAAATAATACATTGAAAGTGTCCCCAAAGTTTCATAGCGTTTCGACAAGCCCTCGGTTTATTTTGAATTTCCGACGGTACGCGTGCAATTGCGTTATTGCCAAAAACGGAAGCGTAGGCAAACGCGCCTTAGGTAAATAATTTCATGCTTATTTTTTTCATGGACATCTAAAATAATACATTGAGAGTGTCCCTAAAGTTTCGTAGAGTTTCGACAAACCCTCGGTTTACTTTGACTTTCCGACCGTACGCGTGCAACTACGTTTTTGCCAAAAACGGAAGCAGAGGGAAACGCGCTTTAGGAAAATAATTTCCTGCTGATTTTCTTCATGTACATCTCAAATAATACTTTGAGAGTGTCCCCAAAGTTTCATAGGGTTTTGACAAGCCCTCGGTTTTTTTTGAATTTCCGACGGTACGCATGCAATTGCCTTTTTGCCAAAAACAGAAGCGGAGGCAAACGCGCCTTAGAAAAATAATTTCCAGCTGATTTTTTGAATGGACATCTAATATAATACATTTAGAGTGTCCCCAAATTTTTGTAGAGTTTCAAGTAGCCCTCGGTTTATTTTGACTTTCCGACGGTACGCGTGCAATTGCGTTTTTGCCAAAAACGGAAGCGGAGGCAAACGCGCATTAGGAAAATAATTTCATGCGGATTTTTTGCATGGACATCTCAAATAATACATTGAGAGTGTCCCCAAAGTTTCATAGCATTTCGACAAGCCCTCGGTTTATTTTGAATTTTCGACGGTACGCGTGCAATTGCATTTTTGTCAAAAACGAAAGCGGAGGCAAACGCGCCTTAGGAAAATAATTTTCTGCTGATTTTTTGAATGGACATCTAAAATAATACATTGAGAGTGTCCCCAAAGTTTCGTAGAGTTTCGACAAACCCTCGGTTTATTTTGACTTTCCGACGGTACGCGTGCAACTGCGTTTTTGCCAAAAACGGAAGTGGAGGAAAACGCGCTTTAGGAAAATAATTTCCTGATGATTTTTTCATGTACATCTCAAATATTACATTTAGAGTGTCCCCAAAGTTTCATAGCGTTTCGACAAGCCCTCGGTTTATTTTGACTTTCCGACGGTACGCGTGCAATTGCGTTTTGGACAAAAACGGAAGCGGAGGCAAACGCTCCTTAGAAAAATAATTTTCTGCTGATTTTTTGCATGGACATCTAAAATAATACATTGAGAGTGTCCCCAAAGTTTCGTAGAGTTTGGACAAGCCCTCGGTTTATTTTGACTTTCCGACGGTACCCGTGCAACTGCGTTTTTGCCAAAATTTAAAGTGGAGGAAAACGCGCTTTAGCAAAATAATTTCCTGATGATTTTTTTCATGGACATCTAAAATAATACATTTAGAGTGTCCCCAAAGTTTCTTAGCGTTTCGACAAGCCCTTTGTTTATTTTGATTTTCCGACGGTACGCGTGCAATTGTGTTTTTGCCAAAAACGGAAGCGGAGGCAAAAGCGCATTAGGAAAATAATTTCCTGCTGATTTTTTGCATGGACATCTCAAATAATACATTTAGAGTTTCACCAAAGTTTCACAGTGTTTCAACAAGCCCTCGGTTTATTTTGAATGTCCGACGGTACGCGTGCAATTGCGTTTTTGACAAAAACGGAAGCGGAGGCAAACGCTCCTTAGGTAAATAATTTCCTGCTGATTTTTTGCATGGACATCTCAAATAATACATTGAGAGTGTCCCCAAAGTTTCGTAGAGTTTCGACAAGCCCTCGGTTTATTTTGACTTTCCGACGATACGCGTGCAATTGCGTTTTTGCCAAAAACGGAAGCGGAGGTAAACGCGCCTTAGGAAAATAATTTCCTGCTGATTTTTTTCATGGACATCTCAAATAATACATTGAAAGTGTCCCCAAAGTTTCGTAGAGTTTCGACAAGCCCTCAGTTTATATTTACTTTTTGACAGTAGGCGTGCAATTGCGTTTTTGCCAAAAACCAAGGGGAGGCAAACGCGCATTAGGGAAATATTTTCATGCTGATTTTTTTCACGGACATCTCAAATAATACATTGAAAGTGTCCCCAAAGTTTCATAGCGTTTCGACAAGCCCTCGGTTTATTTTGAATTTCCGACGGTACGCGTGCAATTGCGTTATTGCCAAAAACACAAGCGTAGGCAAACGTGCCTTAGGTAAATAATTTCATGCTTATTTTTTTCATGGACATCTAAAATAATACATTGAGAGTGTCCCTAAAGTTTCGTAGAGTTTCGACAAACCCTCGGTTTACTTTGACTTTCCGACCGTACGCGTGCAACTACGTTTTTGCCAAAAACGGAAGCAGAGGGAAACGCGCGTTAGGAAAATAATTTCCTGCTGATTTTCTTCATGTACATCTCAAATAATACTTTGAGAGTGTCCCCAAAGTTTCATAGGGTTTTGACAAGCCCTCGGTTTTTTTTGAATTTCCGACGGTACGCATCTAATTGCGTTTTTGCCAAAAACAGAAGCGGAGGCAAACGCGCCTTAGAAAAATAATTTCCAGCTGATTTTTTGAATGGACATCTAATATAATACATTTAGAGTGTCCCCAAATTTTTGTAGAGTTTCAAGTAGCCCTCGGTTTATTTTGACTTTCCGACGGTACGCGTGCAATTGCGTTTTTGCCAAAAACGGAAGCGGAGGCAAACGCGCATTAGGAAAATAATTTCATGCGGATTTTTTGCATGGACATCTCAAATAATACATTGAGAGTCTCCCCAAAGTTTCATAGCATTTCGACAAGCCCTCGGTTTATTTTGAATTTTCGACGGTACGCGTGCAATTGCATTTTTGTCAAAAACGAAAGCGGAGGCAAACGCGCCTTAGGAAAATAATTTTCTGCTGATTTTTTGAATGGACATCTAAAATAATACATTGAGAGTGTCCCCAAAGTTTCGTAGAGTTTCGACAAACCCTTGGTTTATTTTGACTTTCCGACGGTACGCGTGCAACTGTGTTTTTGCCAAAAACGGAAGTGGAGGAAAACGCGCTTTAGGAAAATAATTTCCTGATGATTTTTTCATGTACATCTCAAATAATACATTTAGAGTGTCCCCAAAGTTTCATAGAGTTTCGACAAGCCCTCGGTTTATTTTGACTTTCCGACGGTACGCGTGCAATTGCGTTTTGGACAAAAACGGAAGCGGAGGCAAACGCTCCTTAGAAAAATAATTTTCTGCTGATTTTTTGCATGGACATCTAAAATAATACATTGAGAGTGTCCCCAAAGTTTCGTAGAGTTTGGACAAGCCCTCGGTTTATTTTGACTTTCCGACGGTACGCGTGCAACTGCGTTTTTGCCAAAATTTAAAGTGGAGGAAAACGCGCTTTAGCAAAATAATTTCCTGATGATTTTTTTCATGGACATCTAAAATAATACATTTAGAGTGTCCCAAAAGTTTCTTAGCGTTTCGACAAGCCCTCTGTTTATTTTGATTTTCCGACGGTACGCGTGCAATTATGTTTTTGCCAAAAACGGAAGCGGAGGCAAAAGCGCATTAGGAAAATAATTTCCTGCTGATTTTTTGCATGGACATCTTAAATAATACATTTAGAGTTTCCCCAAAGTTTCACAGTGTTTCAACAAGCCCTCGGTTTATTTTG
This sequence comes from Vicia faba, assembly GCA_948472305.1. Lineage (NCBI taxonomy): Eukaryota > Viridiplantae > Streptophyta > Magnoliopsida > Fabales > Fabaceae > Vicia > Vicia faba. The sequence goes on from OX451735.1 coordinate 1,219,529,512, forward strand.
AATGTCCGACGGTACGCGTGCAATTGCGTTTTTTACAAAAACGGAAGCGGAGGCAAACGCTCCTTAGGTAAATAATTTCCTGCTGATTTTTTGCATGGACATCTCAAATAATACATTGAGAGTGTCCCCAAAGTTTTGTAGAGTTTCGACAAGCCCTCGGTTTATTTTGACTTTCCGACGATACGCGTGCAATTGCGTTTTTGCCAAAAACGGAAGCGGAGGTAAACGCGCATTAGGAAAATAATTTCATGCGGATTTTTTGCATGGACATCTCAAATAATACATTGAGAGTCTCCCCAAAGTTTCATAGCATTTCGACAAGCCCTCGGTTTATTTTGAATTTTCGACGGTACGCGTGCAATTGCATTTTTGTCAAAAACGAAAGCGGAGGCAAACGCGCCTTAGGAAAATAATTTTCTGCTGATTTTTTGAATGGACATCTAAAATAATACATTGAGAGTGTCCCCAAAGTTTCGTAGAGTTTCGACAAACCCTCGGTTTATTTTGACTTTCCGACGGTACGCGTGCAACTGCGTTTTTGCCAAAAACGGAAGTGGAGGAAAACGCGCTTTAGGAAAATAATTTCCTGATGATTTTTTCATGTACATCTCAACTATTACATTTAGAGTGTCCCCAAAGTTTCATAGCGTTTCGACAAGCCCTCGGTTTATTTTGACTTTCCGACGGTACGCGTGCAATTGCGTTTTGGACAAAAACGGAAGCGGAGGCAAACGCTCCTTAGAAAAATAATTTTCTGCTGATTTTTTGCATGGACATCTAAAATAATACATTGAGAGTGTCCCCAAAGTTTCGTAGAGTTTGGACAAGCCCTCGGTTTATTTTGACTTTCCGACGGTACGCGTGCAACTGCGTTTTTGCCAAAATTTAAAGTGGAGGAAAACGCGCTTTAGCAAAATAATTTCCTGATGATTTTTTTCATGGACATCTAAAATAATACATTTAGAGTGTCCCAAAAGTTTCTTAGCGTTTCGACAAGCCCTCTGTTTATTTTGATTTTCCGACGGTACGCGTGCAATTATGTTTTTGCCAAAAACGGAAGCGGAGGCAAAAGCGCATTAGGAAAATAATTTCCTGCTGATTTTTTGCATGGACATCTTAAATAATACATTTAGAGTTTCCCCAAAGTTTCACAGTGTTTCAACAAGCCCTCGGTTTATTTTGAATGTCCGACGGTACGCGTGCAATTGCGTTTTTTACAAAAACGGAAGCGGAGGCAAACGCTCCTTAGGTAAATAATTTCCTGCTGATTTTTTGCATGGACATCTCAAATAATACATTGAGAGTGTCCCCAAAGTTTTGTAGAGTTTCGACAAGCCCTCGGTTTATTTTGACTTTCCGACGATACGCGTGCAATTGCGTTTTTGCCAAAAACGGAAGCGGAGGTAAACGCGCCTTAGGAAAATAATTTCCTGCTGATTTTTTCATGGACATCTCAAATAATACATTGAGAGTGTCCCCAAAGTTTCGTAGAGTTTCGACAAGCCCTCAGTTTATATTTACTTTTTGACAGTAGGCGTGCAATTGCGTTTTTGCCAAAAACCAAGGGGAGGCAAACGCGCATTAGGGAAATAATTTCATGCTGATTTTATTCATGGACATCTCAAATAATACATTGAAAGTGTCCCCAAAGTTTCACAGCGTTTCGACAAGCCCTCGGTTTATTTTGAATTTCCGACGGTACGCGTGCAATTGCGTTTTTGCCAAAAACGGAAGCGGAGGCAAACGCGCCTTAGGTAAATAATTTCATGCTTATTTTTTTCATGGACATCTAAAATAATACATTGAGAGTGTCCCTAAAGTTTCGTATAGTTTCAACAAACCCTCGGTTTACTTTGAGTTTCCGACCGTACGCGTGCAACTACGTTTTTGCCAAAAACGGAAGCAGAGGGAAACGCGCTTTAGGAAAATAATTTCCTGATGACTTTCTTCATGTAAATCTTAAATAATACTTTGAGAGTGTCCCCAAAGTTTCATAGGGTTTTGACAAGCCCTCGGTTTTTTTTGAATTTCCGACGGTACGCATGCAATTGCGTTTTTGCCAAAAACAGAAGCGGGGGCAAACGCGCCTTAGAAAAATAATTTCCAGCTGATTTTTTGAATGGACATCTAATATAATACATTTAGAGTGTCCCCAAAGTTTTGTAGAGTTTCAAGTAGCCCTCGGTTTATTTTGACTTTCCGACGGTACGCGTGCAATTGCGTTTTTGCCAAAAACGGAAGCGGAGGCAAACGCGCATTAGGAAAATAATTTCATGCGGATTTTTTGCATGGACATCTCAAATAATACATTGAGAGTGTCCCCAAAGTTTCATAGCATTTCGACAAGCCCTCGGTTTATTTTGAATTTTCGACGGTACGCGTGCAATTGCGTTTTTGTCAAAAACGAAAGCGAAGGCAAACGCGCCTTAGGAAAATAATTTTCTGATGATTTTTTGAATGGACATCTAAAATAATACATTGAGAGTGTCCCCAAAGTTTCGTAGAGTTTCGACAAACCCTCGGTTTATTTTGACTTTCCGACGGTACGCGTGCAACTGCGTTTTTGCCAAAAACGGAAGTGGAGGAAAACGCGCTTTAGGAAAATAATTTCCTGATGATTTTTTCATGTACATCTCAAATAATACATTTAGAGTGTCCCCAAAGTTTCATAGTGTTTCGACAAGCCCTCGGTTTATTTTGACTTTCCGACGGTACGCGTGCAATTGCGTTTTGGACAAAAACGGAAGTGGAGGCAAATGCTCCTTAGAAAAATAATTTTCTGCTGATTTTTTGCATGGACATCTAAAATAATACATTGAGAGTGTCCCCAAAGTTTCGTAGAGTTTGGACAAGCCCTCGGTTTATTTTGACTTTCCGACGGTACGCGTGCAACTGCGTTTTTGCCAAAATTTAAAGTGGAGGAAAACGCGCTTTAGCAAAATAATTTCCTGATGATTTTTTTCATGGACATCTAAAATAATACATTTAGAGTGTCCCCAAAGTTTCTTAGCGTTTCGACAAGCCCTCTGTTTATTTTGATTTTCCGACGGTACGCGTGCAATTGTGTTTTTGCCAAAAACGGAAGCGGAGGCAAAAGCGCATTAGGAAAATAATTTCCTGCTGATTTTTTGCATGGACATCTAAAATAATACATTTAGAGTGTCCGCAAAGTTTCTTAGCGTTTCGACAAGCCCTCTGTTTATTTTGATTTTCCGACGGTACGCGTGCAATTGTGTTTTTGCCAAAAACGGAAGCGGAGGCAAAAGCGCATTAGGAAAATAATTTCCTGCTGATTTTTTGCATGGACATCTCAAATAATACATTTAGAGTTTCCCCAAAGTTTCACAGTGTTTCAACAAGCCCTCGGTTTATTTTGAATGTCCGACGGTACGCGTGCAATTGCGTTTTTGACAAAAACGGAAGCGGAGGAAAACGCTCCTTAGGTAAATAATGTCCTGCTGATTTTTTGCATGGACATCTCAAATAATACATTGAGAGTGTCCCCAAAGTTTCGTAGAGTTTCGACAAGCCCTCGGTTTATTTTGACTTTCCGACGATACGCGTGCAATTGCGTTTTTGCCAAAAACGGAAGCGGAGGTAAACGCGCCTTAGGAAAATAATTTCCTGCTGATTTTTTTCATGGACATCTCAAATAATACATTGAGAGTGTCCCCAAAGTTTCGTAGAGTTTCGACAAGCCCTCAGTTTATATTTACTTTTTGACAGTAGGCGTGCAATTGCGTTTTTGCCAAAAACCAAGGGTAGGCAAACGCGCATTAGGGAAATAATTTCATGCTGATTTTTTTCACGGACATCTCAAATAATACATTGAAAGTGTCCCCAAAGTTTCATAGCGTTTCGACAAGCCCTCGGTTTATTTTGAATTTCCGACGGTACGCGTGCAATTGCGTTTTTGCCAAAAACGGAAGCGGAGGCAAACGCGCCTTAGGTAAATAATTTCATGCTTATTTTTTTCATGGACATCTAAAATAATACATTGAGAGTGTCCCTAAAGTTTCGTAGAGTTTCGACAAACCCTCGGTTTACTTTGACTTTCCGACCGTACGCGTGCAACTACGTTTTTGCCAAAAGCGGAAGCAGAGGGAAACGCGCTTTAGGAAAATAATTTCCTGCAGATTTTTTTCATGTAAATCTCAAATAATACTTTGAGAGTGTCCCCAAAGTTTCATAGGGTTTTGACAAGCCCTCTGTTTTTTTTGAATTTCCGACGGTACGCATGCAATTGCGTTTTTGCCAAAAACAGAAGCGGAGGCAAACGCGCCTTAGAAAAATAATTCCCAGCTGATTTTTTGAATGGACATCTAATATAATACATTTAGAGTGTCCCCAAAGTTTTGTAGAGTTTCAAGTAGCCCTCGGTTTATTTTGACTTTCCGACGGTACGCGTGCAATTGCGTTTTTGCCAAAAACGGAAGCGGAGGCAAACGCGCATTAGGAAAATAATTTCATGCGGATTTTTTGCATGGACATCTCAAATAATACATTGAGAGTGTCCCCAAAGTTTAATAGCATTTCGACAAGCCCTCGGTTTATTTTGAATTTTCGACGGTACGCGTGCAATTACGTTTTTGTCAAAAACGAAAGCGGAGGAAAACGCGCTTTAGGAAAATAATTTCCTGATGATTTTTTCATGTACATCTCAAATAATACATTTAGAGTGTCCCCAAAGTTTCATAGCGTTTCGACAAGCCCTCGGTTTATTTTGACTTTCCGACGGTACGCGTGCAATTCCGTTTTGGACAAAAACGGAAGCGGAGGCAAACGCTCCTTAGAAAAATAATTTTCTGCTGATTTTTTGCATGGACATCTAAAATAATACATTGAGAGTGTCCCCAAAGTTTCGTAGAGTTTGGACAAGCCCTCGGTTTATTTTGACTTTCCGACGGTACGCGTGCAACTGCGTTTTTGCCAAAATTTAAAGTGTAGGAAAACGCGCTTTAGCAAAATAATTTCCTGATGATTTTTTTCATGGACATCTAAAATAATACATTTAGAGTGTCCCCAAAGTTTCTTAGCGTTTCGACAAGCCCTCTGTTTATTGTGAATTTCCGACGGTACGCATGCAATTGCGTTTTTGCCAAAAACAGAAGCGGAGGCAAACGCGCCTTAGAAAAAATAATTTCCAGCTGATTTTTTGAATGGACATCTAATATAATACATTTAGAGTGTCCCCAAAGTTTTGTAGAGTTTCAAGTAGCCCTCGGTTTATTTTGACTTTCCGACGGTACGCGTGCAATTGCGTTTTTGCCAAAAACGGAAGCAGAGGCAAACGCGCATTAGGAAAATAATTTCATGCGGATTTTTTGCATGGACATCTCAAATAATACATTGAAAGTGTCCCCAAAGTTTCATAGCGTTTCGACAAGCCCTCGGTTTATTTTGAATTTCCGACGGTACGCGTGCATTTGCGTTTTTGCCAAAAACAGAAGCGGAGGCAAACGCGCCTTAGGTAAATAATTTCATGCTTATTTTTTTTTATGGACATCTAAAATAATACATTGAGAGTGTCCCTAAAGTTTCGTAGAGTTTCGACAAACCCTCGGTTTACTTTGACTTTCCGACCGTACGCGTGCAACTACGTTTTTGCCAAAAACGGAAGCAGAGGGAAACGCGCTTTAGGAAAATAATTTCCTGCTGATTTTTTTCATGTACATCTCAAATAATGCTTTGAGAGTGTCCCCAAAGTTTCATAGGGTTTTGACAAGCCCTCGGTTTTTTTTGAATTTCTGACGGTACGCATGCAATTGCGTTTTTGCCAAAAACAGAAGCGGAGGCAAACGCGCCTTAGAAAAATAATTTCCAGCTGATTTTTTGAATGGACATCTAATATAATACATTTAGAGTGTCCCCAAAGTTTTGTAGAGTTTCAAGTAGCCCTCGGTTTATTTTGACTTTCCGACGGTACGCGTGCAATTGCGTTTTTGCCAAAAACGGAAGCGGAGGCAAACGCGCATTAGGAAAATAATTTCATGCGGATTTTTTGCATGGACATCTCAAATAATACATTGAGAGTGTCCCCAAAGTTTCATAGCATTTCGACAAGCCCTCGGTTTATTTTGAATTTTCGACGGTACGCGTGCAATTGCGTTTTTGTCAAAAACGGAAGCGGAGGCAAACGCGCCTTAGGAAAATAATTTTCTGCTGATTTTTTGAATGGACATCTAAAATAATACATTGAGAGTGTCCCCAAAGTTTCGTAGAGTTTCGACAAACCCTCGGTTTATTTTGACTTTCCGACGGTACGCGTGCAATTGCGTTTTTGCCAAAAACGGAAGCGGAGGCAAACGCGCCTTAGGTAAATAATTTCATGCTTATTTTTTTCATGGACATCTAAAAAAATACATTGAGAGTGTCCCTAAAGTTTCGTAGAATTTCGACAAACCCTCGGTTTACTTTGACTTTCCGACCGTACGCGTGCAACTATGTTTTTGCCAAAAACGAAAGCAGAGGGAAACGCGCTTTAGGGAAATAATTTCCTGCTGATTTTTTTCATGTACATCTCAAATAATACTTTGAGATTGTCCCCAAAGTTTCATAGGGTTTTGACAAGCCCTCGGTTTTTTTTGAATTTCCGACGGTACGCATGCAATTGCGTTTTTGCCAAAAACAGAAGCGGAGGCAAACGCGCCTTAGAAAAATAATTTCCAGCTGATTTTTTGAATGGACATCTAATATAATACATTTAGAGTGTCCCCAAAGTTTTGTAGAGTTTCAAGTAGCCCTCGGTTTATTTTGACTTTCCGACGGCACGCGTGCAATTGCGTTTTTGCCAAAAACGGAAGCGGAGGCAAACGCGCATTAGGAAAATAATTTCATGCGGATTTTTTGCATGGACATCTCAAATAATACATTGAAAGTGTCCCCAAAGTTTCATAGCATTTCGACAAGCCCTCGGTTTATTTTGAATTTTCGACGGTACGCGTGCAATTGCGTTTTTGTCAAAAACGAAAGCGGAGGCAAACGCGCCTTAGGTAAATAATTTCATGCTTATTTTTTTCACGGACATCTAAAAAAATACATTGAGAGTGTGCCTAAAGTTTCGTAGAGTTTCGACAAACCCTCGGTTTACTTTGACTTTCCGACCGTACGCGTGCAACTATGTTTTTGCCAAAAACGGAAGCAGAGGGAAACGCGCTTTAGGAAAATAATTTCCTTCTGATTTTTTTCATGTAAATCTCAAATAATACTTTGAGAGTGTCCCCAAAGTTTCATAGGGTTTTGACAAGCCCTCGGTTTTTTTTGAATTTCCGACGGTACGCATGCAATTGCGTTTTTGCCAAAAACAGAAGCGGAGGCAAACGCGCCTTAGAAAAATAATTTCCAGCTGATTTTTTGAATGGACATCTAATATAATACATTTAGAGTGTCCCCAATGTTTTGTAGAGTTTCAAGTAGCCCTCGGTTTATTTTGACTTTCCGACGGTACGCGTGCAATTGCGTTTTTGCCAAAAACGGAAGCGGAGGCAAACGCGCATTAGGAAAATAATTTCATGCGGATTTTTTGCATGGACATCTCAAATAATACATTGAGAGTGTCCCCAAAGTTTCATAGCATTTCGACAAGCCCTCGGTTTATTTTGAATTTTCGACGGTACGCGTGCAATTGCGTTTTTCTCAAAAACGAAAGCGGAGGAAAACGCGCTTTAGGAAAATAATTTCCTGATGATTTTTTCATGTACATCTCAAATAATACATTTAGAGTGTCCCCAAAGTTTCATAGCGTTTCGACAAGCCCTCGGTTTATTTTGACTTTCCGACGGTACGCGTGCAATTGCGTTTGGACAAAAACGGAAGCGGAGGCAAATGCTCCTTAGAAAAATAATTTTCTGCTGATTTTTTGCATGGACATCTAAAATAATACATTGAGAGTGTCCCCAAAGGTTCGTAGAGTTTGGACAAGCCTTCAGTTTATTTTGACTTTCCGACGGTACGCGTGCAACTGCGTTTTTGCCAAAATTTAAAGTGTAGGAAAACGCGCTTTAGCAAAATAATTTCCTGATGATTTTTTTCATGGACATCTAAAATAATACATTTAGAGTGTCCCCAAAGTTTCTTAGCATTTCGACAAGCCCTCTGTTTATTGTGAATTTCCGACGGTACGCATGCAATTGCGTTTTTGCCAAAAACAGAAGCGGAGGCAAACGCGCCTTAGAAAAAATAATTTCCAGATGATTTTTTGAATGGACATCTAATATAATACATTTAGAGTGTCCCCAAAGTTTTGTAGAGTTTCAAGTAGCCCTCGGTTTATTTTGACTTTCCGACGGTACGCGTGCAATTGCGTTTTTGCCAAAAACGGAAGCGGAGGCAAACGCGCATTAGGAAAATAATTTCATGCGGATTTTTTGCATGGACATCTCAAATAATACATTGAAAGTGTCCCCAAAGTTTCATAGCGTTTCGACAAGCCCTCGGTTTATTTTGAATTTCCGACAGTACGCGTGCATTTGCGTTTTTGCCAAAAACAGAAGCGGAGGCAAACGCGCCTTAGGTAAATAATTTCATGCTTATTTTTTTCATGGACATCTAAAATAATACATTGAGAGTGTCCCTAAAGTTTCGTAGAGTTTCGACAAACCCTCGGTTTACTTTGACTTTCCGACCGTACGCGTGCAACTACGTTTTTGCCAAAAACGGAAGCAGAGGGAAACGCGCTTTAGGAAAATAATTTCCTGCTGATTTTTTTCATGTACATCTCAAATAATACTTTGAGAGTGTCCCCAAAGTTTCATAGGGTTTTGACAAGCCCTCGGTTTTTTTTGAATTTCCGACGGTACGCATGCAATTGCGTTTTTGCCAAAAACAGAAACGGAGGCAAACGCGCCTTAGAAAAATAATTTCCAGCTGATTTTTTGAATGGACATCTAATATAATACATTTAGAGTGTCCCCAAAGTTTTGTAGAGTTTCAAGTAGCCCTCGGTTTATTTTGACTTTCCGACGGTACGCGTGCAATTGCGTTTTTGCCAAAAACGGAAGCGGAGGAAAACGCGCATTAGGAAAATAATTTCATGCGGATTTTTTGCATGGACATCTCAAATAATACATTGAGAGTGTCCCCAAAGTTTCATAGCATTTCGACAAGCCCTCGGTTTATTTTGAATTTTCGACGGTACGCGTGCAATTGCGTTTTTGTCAAAAACGAAAGCGGAGGCAAACGCGCCTTAGGAAAATAATTTTCTGCTGATTTTTTGAATGGACATCTAAAATAATACATTGAGAGTGTCCCCAAAGTTTCGTAGAGTTTCGACAAACCCTCGGTTTATTTTGACTTTCCGACGGTACGCGTGCAACTGCGTTTTTGCCAAAAACAGAAGCGGAGGCAAACGCGCCTTAGGTAAATAATTTCACGCTTATTTTTTTCATTGACATCTCAAATAATACATTGAGAGTGTCCCTAAAGTTTCGTAGAGTTTCAACAAACCCTCGGTTTACTTTGACTTTCCGACCGTACGCGTGCAACTACGTTTTTGCCAAAAACGGAAGCAGAGGGAAACGCGCTTTAGGAAAATAATTTCCTGCAGATTTTTTTCATGTAAATCTCAAATAATACTTTGAGAGTGTCCCCAAAGTTTCATAGGGTTTTGACAAGCCCTCGTTTTTTTTTGAATTTCCGACGGTACGCATGCAATTGCGTTTTTGCCAAAAACAGAAGCGGAGGCAAACGCGCCTTAGAAAAATAATTTCCAGCTGATTTTTTGAATGGACATCTAATATAATACATTTAGAGTGTCCCCAAAGTTTTGTAGAGTTTCAAGTAGCCCTCGGTTTATTTTGACTTTCCGACGGTACGCGTGCAATTGTGTTTTTGCCAAAAACGGAAGCGGAGGCAAACGCGCATTAGGAATATAATTTCATGCGGATTTTTTTCATGGACATCTCAAATAATACATTGAAAGTGTCCCCAAAGTTTCATAGCGTTTCGACAAGCCCTCGGTTTATTTTGAATTTCCGACGATACGCGTGCAATTGCGTTTTTGCCAAAAACGGAAGCGGAGGCAAACGCGCCTTAGGTAAATAATTTCATGCTTATTTTTTTCATGGACATCTAAAATAATACATTGAGAGTGACCCTAAAGTTTCGTAGAGTTTCGACAAACCCTCGGTTTACTTTGACTTTCCGACCGTACGCGTGCAACTATGTTTTTGCCAAAAACGGAAGCAGAGGGAAACGCGCTTTAGGAAAATAATTTCCTGCTGATTTTAATCATGTACATCTCAAATAATACTTTGAGAGTGTCCCCAAAGTTTCACAGGGTTTTGACAAGCCCTCGGTTTTTTTTGAATTTCCGACGGTACGCATGCAATTGCGTTTTTGCCAAAAACAGAAGCGGAGGCAAACGCGCCTTAGAAAAATTATTTCCAGCTGATTTTTTGAATGGACATCTAATATAATACATTTAGAGTGTCCCCAAAGTTTTGTAGAGTTTCAAGTAGCCCTCGGTTTATTTTGACTTTCCGACGGTACGCGTGCAATTGCGTTTTTGCCAAAAACGGAAGCGGAGGCAAACGCGCATTAGGAAAATAATTTCATGCGGATTTTTTGCATGGACATCTCAAATAATACATTGAGAGTGTCCCCAAAGTTTCATAGCATTTCGACAAGCCCTCGGTTTATTTTGAATTTTCGACGAGACGCGTGCAATTGCGTTTTTGTCAAAAACGAAAGCGGAGGCAAACGCGCCTTAGGAAAATAATTTTCTGCTGATTTTTTGAATGGACATCTAAAATAATACATTGAGAGTGTCCCCAAAGTTTCGTAGAGTTTCGACAAACCCTCGGTTTATTTTGACTTTCCGACGGTACGCGTGCAACTGCGTTTTTGCCAAAAACGGAAGCGGAGGCAAACGCGCCTTAGGTAAATAATTTCATGCTTATTTTTTCATGGACATCTAAAATAATACATTGAGAGTGTCCCTAAAGTTTCGTAGAGTTTCAACAAACCCTCGGTTTACTTTGACTTTCCGACCGTACGCGTGCAACTACGTTTTTGCCAAAAACGGAAGCAGAGGGAAACGCGCTTTAGGAAAATAATTTCCTGCAGATTTTTTTCATGTAAATCTCAAATAATACTTTGAGAGTGTCCCCAAAGTTTCATAGGGTTTTGACAAGCCCTCGGTTTTTTTTGAATTTCCGACGGTACGCATGCAATTGCGTTTTTGCCAAAAACAGAAGGGGAGGCAAACGCGCCTTAGAAAAATAATTTCCAGCTGATTTTTTGAATGGACATCTAATATAATACGTTTAGAGTGTCCCAAAAGTTTTGTAGAGTTTCAAGTAGCCCTCGGTTTATTTTGACTTTCCGACGGTTCGCGTGCAATTGCGTTTTTGCCAAAAATGGAAGCGGAGGCAAACGCGCATTAGGAAATAATTTCATGCGGATTTTTTGCATGGACATCTCAAATAATACATTGAAAGTGTCCCCAAAGTTTCATAGCGTTTCGACAAGCCCTCGGTTTATTTTGAATTTCCGACGATACACGTGCAATTGCGTTTTTGCCAAAAACGGAAGCGGAGGCAAACGCGCCTTAGGTAAATAATTTCATGCTTATTTTTTTCATGGACATCTAAAATAATACATTGAGAGTGACCCTAAAGTTTCGTAGAGTTTCGACAAACCCTCGGTTTACTTTGACTTTCCGACCGTACGCGTGCAACCATGTTTTTGCCAAAAACGGAAGTAGAGGGAAACGCGCTTTAGGAAAATAATTTCCTGCTGATTTTTTTCATGTACATCTCAAATAATACTTTGAGAGTGTCCCCAAAGTTTCACAGGGTTTTGACAAGCCCTCGGTTTTTTTTGAATTTCCGACGGTACGCATGCAATTGCGTTTTTGCCAAAAACAGAAGCGGAGGCAAACGCGCCTTAGAAAAATAATTTCCAGCTGATTTTTTGAATGGACATCTAATATAATACATTTAGAGTGTCCCCAAAGTTTTGTAGAGTTTCAAGTAGCCCTCGGTTTATTTTGACTTTCCGACGGTACGCGTGCAATTGCGTTTTTGCCAAAAACGGAAGCGGAGGCAAACGCGCATTAGGAAAATAATTTCATGCGGATTTTTTGCATGGACATCTCAAATAATACATTGAGAGTGTCCCCAAAGTTTCATAGCATTTCGACAAGCCCTCGGTTTATTTTGAATTTTCGACGAGACGCGTGCAATTGCGTTTTTGTCAAAAACGAAAGCGGAGGCAAACGCGCCTTAGGAAAATAATTTTCTGCTGATTTTTTGAATGGACATCTAAAATAATACATTGAGAGTGTCCCCAAAGTTTCGTAGAGTTTCGACAAACCCTCGGTTTATTTTGACTTTCCGACGGTACGCGTGCAACTGCGTTTTTGCCAAAAACGGAAGCGGAGGCAAACGCGCCTTAGGTAAATAATTTCATGCTTATTTTTTCATGGACATCTAAAATAATACATTGATAGTGTCCCTAAAGTTTCGTAGAGTTTCGACAAACCCTCGGTTTACTTTGACTTTCCGACCGTACGCGTGCAACTATGTTTTTGCCAAAAACGGAAGCAGAGGGAAACGCGCTTTAGGAAAATAATTTCCTGCTGATTTTTTTCATGTAAATCTCAAATAATACTTTGAGAGTGTCCCCAAAGTTTCACAGGGTTTTGACAAGCCCTCGGTTTTTTTTGAATTTTCGACGGTACGCATGCAATTGCGTTTTTGCCAAAAACAGAAGCGGAGGCAAACGCGCCTTAGAAAAATAATTTCCAGCTGATTTTTTGAATGGACATCTAATATAATACATTTAGAGTGTCCCCAAAGTTTTGTAGAGTTTCAAGTAGCCCTCGGTTTATTTTGACTTTCCGACGGTACGCGTGCAATTGCGTTTTTGCCAAAAACGGAAGCGGAGGCAAACGTGCATTAGGAAAATAATTTCATGCGGATTTTTTGCATGGACATCTCAAATAATACATTGAGAGTGTCCCCAAAGTTTCATAGCATTTCGACAAGCCCTCGGTTTATTTTGAATTTTCGACGAGACGCGTGCAATTGCGTTTTTGTCAAAAACGAAAGCGGAGGCAAACGCGCCTTAGGAAAATAATTTTCTGCTGATTTTTTGAATGGACATCTAAAATAATACATTGAGAGTGTCCCCAAAGTTTCGTAGAGTTTCGACAAACCCTCGGTTTATTTTGACTTTCCGACGGTACGCGTGCAACTGCGTTTTTGCCAAAAACGGAAGCGGAGGCAAACGCGCCTTAGGTAAATAATTTCATGCTTATTTTTTCATGGACATCTAAAATAATACATTGAGAGTGTCCCTAAAGTTTCGTAGAGTTTCAACAAACCCTCGGTTTACTTTGACTTTCCGACCGTACGCGTGCAACTACGTTTTTGCCAAAAACGGAAGCAGAGGGAAACGCGCTTTAGGAAAATAATTTCCTGCAGATTTTTTTCATGTAAATCTCAAATAATACTTTGAGAGTGTCCCCAAAGTTTCATAGGGTTTTGACAAGCCCTCGGTTTTTTTTGAATTTCCGACGGTACGCATGCAATTGCGTTTTTGCCAAAAACAGAAGGGGAGGCAAACGCGCCTTAGAAAAATAATTTCCAGCTGATTTTTTGAATGGACATCTAATATAATACGTTTAGAGTGTCCCAAAAGTTTTGTAGAGTTTCAAGTAGCCCTCGGTTTATTTTGACTTTCCGACGGTTCGCGTGCAATTGCGTTTTTGCCAAAAATGGAAGCGGAGGCAAACGCGCATTAGGAAATAATTTCATGCGGATTTTTTGCATGGACATCTCAAATAATACATTGAAAGTGTCCCCAAAGTTTCATAGCGTTTCGACAAGCCCTCGGTTTATTTTGAATTTCCGACGATACACGTGCAATTGCGTTTTTGCCAAAAACGGAAGCGGAGGCAAACGCGCCTTAGGTAAATAATTTCATGCTTATTTTTTTCATGGACATCTAAAATAATACATTGAGAGTGACCCTAAAGTTTCGTAGAGTTTCGACAAACCCTCGGTTTACTTTGACTTTCCTACCGTACGCGTGCAACTATGTTTTTGCCAAAAACGGAAGCAGAGGGAAACGCGCTTTAGGAAAATAATTTCCTGCTGATTTTTTTCATGTACATCTCAAATAATACTTTGAGAGTGTCCCCAAAGTTTCACAGGGTTTTGACAAGCCCTCGGTTTTTTTTGAATTTCCGACGGTACGCATGCAATTGCGTTTTTGCCAAAAACAGAAGCGGAGGCAAACGCGCCTTAGAAAAATAATTTCCAGCTGATTTTTTGAATGGACATCTAATATAATACATTTAGAGTGTCCCCAAAGTTTTGTAGAGTTTCAAGTAGCCCTCGGTTTATTTTGACTTTCCGACGGTACGCGTGCAATTGCGTTTTTGCCAAAAACGGAAGCGGAGGCAAACGCGCATTAGGAAAATAATTTCATGCGGATTTTTTGCATGGACATCTCAAATAATACATTGAGAGTGTCCCCAAAGTTTCATAGCATTTCGACAAGCCCTCGGTTTATTTTGAATTTTCGACGAGACGCGTGCAATTGCGTTTTTGTCAAAAACGAAAGCGGAGGCAAACGCGCCTTAGGAAAATAATTTTCTGCTGATTTTTTGAATGGACATCTAAAATAATACATTGAGAGTGTCCCCAAAGTTTCGTAGAGTTTCGACAAACCCTCGGTTTATTTTGACTTTCCGACGGTACGCGTGCAACTGCGTTTTTGCCAAAAACGGAAGCGGAGGCAAACGCGCCTTAGGTAAATAATTTCATGCTTATTTTTTCATGGACATCTAAAATAATACATTGATAGTGTCCCTAAAGTTTCGTAGAGTTTCGACAAACCCTCGGTTTACTTTGACTTTCCGACCGTACGCGTGCAACTATGTTTTTGCCAAAAACGGAAGCAGAGGGAAACGCGCTTTAGGAAAATAATTTCCTGCTGATTTTTTTCATGTACATCTCAAATAATACTTTGAGAGTGTCCCCAAAGTTTCACAGGGTTTTGACAAGCCCTCGGTTTTTTTTGAATTTCCGACGGTACGCATGCAATTGCGTTTTTGCCAAAAACAGAAGCGGAGGCAAACGCGCCTTAGAAAAATAATTTCCAGCTGATTTTTTGAATGGACATCTAATATAATACATTTAGAGTGTCCCCAAAGTTTTGTAGAGTTTCAAGTAGCCCTCGGTTTATTTTGACTTTCCGACGGTACGCGTGCAATTGCGTTTTTGCCAAAAACGGAAGCGGAGGCAAACGCGCATTAGGAAAATAATTTCATGCGGATTTTTTGCATGGACATCTCAAATAATACATTGAGAGTGTCCCCAAAGTTTCATAGCATTTCGACAAGCCCTCGGTTTATTTTGAATTTTCGACGAGAAGCGTGCAATTGCGTTTTTGTCAAAAACGAAAGCGGAGGCAAACGCGCCTTAGGAAAATAATTTTCTGCTGTTTTTTTGAATGGACATCTAAAATAATACATTGAGAGTGTCCCCAAAGTTTCGTAGAGTTTCGACAAACCCTCGGTTTATTTTGACTTTCCGACGGTACGCGTGCAACTGCGTTTTTGCCAAAAACGGAAGCGGAGGCAAACGCGCCTTAGGTAAATAATTTCATGCTTATTTTTTCATGGACATCTAAAATAATACATTGAGAGTGTCCCTAAAGTTTCGTAGAGTTTCAACAAACCCTCGGTTTACTTTGACTTTCCGACCGTACGCGTGCAACTACGTTTTTGCCAAAAACGGAAGCAGAGGGAAACGCGCTTTAGGAAAATAATTTCCTGCAGATTTTTTTCATGTAAATCTCAAATAATACTTTGAGAGTGTCCCCAAAGTTTCATAGGGTTTTGACAAGCCCTCGGTTTTTTTTGAATTTCCGACGGTACGCATGCAATTGCGTTTTTGCCAAAAACAGAAGGGGAGGCAAACGCGCCTTAGAAAAATAATTTCCAGCTGATTTTTTGAATGGACATCTAATATAATACGTTTAGAGTGTCCCAAAAGTTTTTTAGAGTTTCAAGTAGCCCTCGGTTTATTTTGACTTTCCGACGGTTCGCGTGCAATTGCGTTTTTGCCAAAAATGGAAGCGGAGGCAAACGCGCATTAGGAAATAATTTCATGCGGATTTTTTGCATGGACATCTCAAATAATACATTGAAAGTGTCCCCAAAGTTTCATAGCGTTTCGACAAGCCCTCGGTTTATTTTGAATTTCCGACGATACACGTGCAATTGCGTTTTTGCCAAAAACGGAAGCGGAGGCAAACGCGCCTTAGGTAAATAATTTCATGCTTATTTTTTTCATGGACATCTAAAATAATACATTGAGAGTGACCCTAAAGTTTCGTAGAGTTTCGACAAACCCTCGGTTTACTTTGACTTTCCGACCGTACGCGTGCAACTATGTTTTTGCCAAAAACGGAAGCAGAGGGAAACGCGCTTTAGGAAAATAATTTCCTGCTGATTTTTTTCATGTACATCTCAAATAATACTTTGAGAGTGTCCCCAAAGTTTCACAGGGTTTTGACAAGCCCTCGGTTTTTTTTGAATTTCCGACGGTACGCATGCAATTGCGTTTTTGCCAAAAACAGAAGCGGAGGCAAACGCGCCTTAGAAAAATAATTTCCAGCTGATTTTTTGAATGGACATCTAATATAATACATTTAGAGTGTCCCCAAAGTTTTGTAGAGTTTCAAGTAGCCCTCGGTTTATTTTGACTTTCCGACGGTACGCGTGCAATTGCGTTTTTGCCAAAAACGGAAGCGGAGGCAAACGCGCATTAGGAAAATAATTTCATGCGGATTTTTTGCATGGACATCTCAAATAATACATTGAGAGTGTCCCCAAAGTTTCATAGCATTTCGACAAGCCCTCGGTTTATTTTGAATTTTCGACGAGACGCGTGCAATTGCGTTTTTGTCAAAAACGAAAGCGGAGGCAAACGCGCCTTAGGAAAATAATTTTCTGCTGATTTTTTGAATGGACATCTAAAATAATACATTGAGAGTGTCCCCAAAGTTTCGTAGAGTTTCGACAAACCCTCGGTTTATTTTGACTTTCCGACGGTACGCGTGCAACTGCGTTTTTGCCAAAAACGGAAGCGGAGGCAAACGCGCCTTAGGTAAATAATTTCATGCTTATTTTTTCATGGACATCTAAAATAATACATTGATAGTGTCCCTAAAGTTTCGTAGAGTTTCAACAAACCCTCGGTTTACTTTGACTTTCCGACCGTACGCGTGCAACTACGTTTTTGCCAAAAACGAAAGCAGAGGGAAACGCGCTTTAGGAAAATAATTTCCTGCAGATTTTTTTCATGTAAATCTCAAATAATACTTTGAGAGTGTCCCCAAAGTTTCATAGGGTTTTGACAAGCCCTCGGTTTTTTTTGAATTTCCGACGGTACGCATGCAATTGCGTTTTTGCCAAAAACAGAAGGGGAGGCAAACGCGCCTTAGAAAAATAATTTCCAGCTGATTTTTTGAATGGAAATCTAATATAATACGTTTAGAGTGTCCCAAAAGTTTTGTAGAGTTTCAAGTAGCCCTCGGTTTATTTTGACTTTCCGACGGTTCGCGTGCAATTGCGTTTTTGCCAAAAATGGAAGCGGAGGATAACGCGCATTAGGAAATAATTTCATGCGGATTTTTTGCATGGACATCTCAAATAATACATTGAAAGTGTCCCCAAAGTTTCATAGCGTTTCGACAAGCCCTCGGTTTATTTTGAATTTCCGACGATACGCGTGCAATTGCGTTTTTGCCAAAAACGGAAGCGGAGGCAAATGCGCCTTAGGTAAATAATTTCATGCTTATTTTTTTCATGGACATCTAAAATAATACATTGAGAGTGTCCCTAAAGTTTCGTAGACTTTCGAAAAACCCTCGGTTTACTTTGACTTTCCGACCGTACGCGTGCAACTATGTTTTTGCCAAAAACGGAAGCAGAGGGTAACGCGCTTTAGGAAAATAATTTCCTGCTGATTTTTTTCATGTACATCTCAAATAATACTTTGAGAGTGTCCCCAAAGTTTCATAGGGTTTTGACAAGCCCTCGGTTTTTTTTGAATTTCCGACGGTACGCATGCAATTGCGTTTTTGCCAAAAACAGAAGCGGAGGCAAACGCGCCTTAGAAAAATAATTTCCAGCTGATTTTTTGAATGGACATCTAATATAATACATTTAGAGCGTCCCCAAAGTTTTGTAGAGTTTCAAGTAGCCCTCGGTTTATTTTGACTTTCCGACGGTACGCGTGCAATTGCGTTTTTGCCAAAAACGGAAGCGGAGGCAAACGCGCATTAGGAAAATGATTTCATGCGGATTTTTTGCATGGACATCTCAAATAATACATTGTGAGTGTCCCCAAAGTTTCATAGCATTTCGACAAGCCCTCGGTTTATTTTGAATTTTCGACGGTACGCGTGCAATTGCGTTTTTGTCAAAAACGAAAGCGGAGGCAAACGCGCCTTAGGAAAATAATTTTCTGCTGATTTTTTGTATGGACATCTAAAATAATACATTGAGAGTGTCCCAAAAGTTTCGTAGAGTTTCGACAAACCCTCGGTTTATTTTGACTTTCCGACGGTACGCGTGCAACTGCGTTTTTGCCAAAAACGGAAGTGGAGGAAAACGCGCTTTACGAAAATAATTTCCTGATGATTTTTTCATGTACATCTCAAATAATACATTTAGAGTGTCACCAAAGTTTCATAGCGTTTCGACAAGCCCTCGGTTTATTTTGATTTTCCGACGGTACGCGTGCAATTGCGTTTTGGACAAAAATGGAAGCGGAGGCAAACGCTCCTTAGAAAAATAATTTTCTGCTGATTTTTTGCATGGACATCTAAAATAATACATTGAGAGTGTCCCCAAAGTTTCGTAGAGTTTCGACAAGCCCTCTGTTTATTTTGATTTTCCGACGGTACGCGTGCAATTGTGTTTTTGCCAAAAATGGAAGCGGAGGCAAAAGCGCATTAGGAAAATAATTTCCTTCTGATTTTTTGCATGGACATCTCAAATAATACATTTAGAGTTTCCCCAAAGTTTCATAGTGTTTCAACAAGCCCTCGGTTTATTTTGAATGTCCGACGGTACGCGTGCAATTGCGTTTTTGACAAAAACGGAAGCGGAGGCAAACGCTCCTTAGGTAAATAATTTCCTGCTGATTTTTTGCATGGACATCTCAAATAATACATTGAGAGTGTCCCCAAAGTTTCGTAGAGTTTCGACAAGCCCTCGGTTTATTTTGACTTTCCGACGATACGCGTGCAATTGCGTTTTTGCCAAAAACGGAAGCGGAGGTAAACGCGCCTTAGGAAAATAATTTCCTGCTGATTTTTTTCATGGACATCTCAAATAATACATTGAGAGTGTCCCCAAAGTTTCGTAGAGTTTCGACAAGCCATCAGTTTATTTTTACTTTTTGACAGTAGGCGTGCAATTGCGTTTTTGCCAAAAACCAAGGGGAGGCAAACGCGCATTAGGGAGATAATTTCATGCTGATTTTTTTCACGGACATCTCAAATAATACATTGAAAGTGTCCCCAAAGTTTCATAGCGTTTCGACAAGCCCTCGGTTTATTTTGAATTTCCGACGGTACGCGTGCAATTGCGTTTTTGCCAAAAACGGAAGCGGAGGCAAACGCGCCTTAGGTAAATAATTTCATGCTTATTTTTTTCATGGACATCTAAAATAATACATTGAGAGTGTCCCTAAAGTTTCGTAGAGTTTCGACAAACCCTCGGTTTACTTTGACTTTCCGACCGTACGCGTGCAACTACGTTTTTGCCAAAAACGGAAGCAAAGGGAAACGCGCTTTAGGAAAATAATTTCCTGCTGATTTTTTTCATGTAAATCTCAAATAATACGTTGAGAGTGTCCCCAAAGTTTCATAGGGTTTTGACAAGCCCTCGGTTTTTTTTGAATTTCCGACGGTACGCATGCAATTGCGTTTTTGCCAAAAACAGAAGCGGAGGCAAACGCGCCTTAGAAAAATAATTTCCAGCTGATTTTTTGAATGGACATCTAATATAATACATTTAGAGTGTCCCCAATGTTTTGTAGAGTTTCAAGTAGCCCTCGGTTTATTTTGACTTTTCGACGGTACGCGTGCAATTGCGGTTTTGTTAAAAACGAAAGCGGAGGCAAACGCGCCTTAGGAAAATAATTTTCTGCTGATTTTTTGAATGGACATCTAAAATAATACATTGAGAGTGTCCCCAAAGTTTCGTAGAGTTTCGACAAACCCTCGGTTTATTTTGACTTTCCGACGGTACGCGTGCAACTGCGTTTTTGCCAAAAACGGAAGTGGAGGAAAACGCGCTTTAGGAAAATAATTTCCTGATGATTTTTTTCATGTACATCTCAAATAATACATTTAGAGTGTCCCCAAAGTTTCATAGCGTTTCGACAAGCCCTCAGTTTATTTTGACTTTCCGACGGTACGCGTGCAATTGCGTTTTTGACAAAAACGGAAGCGGAGGCAAACGCTCCTTAGAAAAATAATTTCCTACTGATTTTTTGCATGGACATCTAAAATAATACATAGAGAGTGTCCCCAATGTTTCGTAGAGTTTGGACAAGCCCTCGGTTTATTTTGACTTTCCGACGGTACGCGTGCAACTGCGTTTTTGCCAAAATTTAAAGTGGAGGAAAACGCGCTTTAGCAAAATAATTTCCTGATGATTTTTTTCATGGACATATAAAATAATACATTTAGAGTGTCCCCAAAGTTTCTTAGCGTTTCGACAAGCCCTCTGTTTATTTTGACTTTCCGACGGTACGCGTGCAATTGTGTTTTTGCCAAAAACGGAAGCGGAGGCAAAAGCGCATTAGGAAAATAATTTCCTGCTGATTTTTTTCATGTACATCTCAAATAATACTTTGAGAGTGGCCCCAAAGTTTCATAGGGTTTTGACAAGCCCTCGGTTTTTTTTGAATTTCCGACGGTACGCATTCAATTGCGTTTTTGCCAAAAACGGAAGCAGAGGCAAACGCGCCTTAGAAAAATAATTTCCAGCTTATTTTTTGAATGGACATCTAATATAATACATTTAGAGTGTCCCCAAAGTTTTGTAGAGTTTCAACAAGCCCTCGGTTTATTTTGACTTTCCGACGGTACGCGTGCAATTGCGTTTTTGCCAAAAATGGAAGCGGAGGCAAACGCGCATTAGGAAAATAATTTCATGCGTATTTTTTTCATGGACATCTCAAATAATACATTGAGAGTGACCCCAAAGTTTCATAGCATTTCGACAAGCCCTCGGTTTATTTTGAATTTTCGACGGTACGCGTGCAATTGCGTTTTTGTCAAAAACGAAAGCGGAGGCAAACGCGCCTTAGGAAAATAATTTTCTGCTTATTTTTTGAATGGACATCTAAAGTAATACATTGAGAGTGTCCCCAAATTTTCGTAGAGTTTCGACAAACCCTCGGTTTATTTTGACTTTCCGACGGTACGCGTGCAACTGCGTTTTTGCCAAAAACGGAAGTGGAGGAAAACGCGCTTTAGGAAAATAATTTCCTGATGATTTTTTTCATGTACATCTGAAATAATACATTTGTAGTGTCCCCAAAGTTTCATAGCGTTTCGACAAGCCCTCGGTTTATTTTGAATTTTCGACGAGACGCGTGCAATTGCGTTTTTGTCAAAAACGAAAGCGGAGGCAAACGCGCCTTAGGAAAATAATTTTCTGCTGATTTTTTGAATGGACATCTAAAATAATACATTGAGAGTGTCCCCAAAGTTTCGTAGAGTTTCGACAAACCCTCGGTTTATTTTGACTTTCCGACGGTACGCGTGCAACTGCGTTTTTGCCAAAAACGGAAGCGGAGGCAAACGCGCCTTAGGTAAATAATTTCATGCTTATTTTTTCATGGACATCTAAAATAATACATTGAGAGTGTCCCTAAAGTTTCGTAGAGTTTCAACAAACCCTCGGTTTACTTTGACTTTCCGACCGTACGCGTGCAACTACGTTTTTGCCAAAAACGGAAGCAGAGGGAAACGCGCTTTAGGAAAATAATTTCCTGCAGATTTTTTTCATGTAAATCTCAAATAATACTTTGAGAGTGTCCCCAAAGTTTCATAGGGTTTTGACAAGCCCTCGGTTTTTTTTGAATTTCCGACGGTACGCATGCAATTGCGTTTTTGCCAAAAACAGAAGGGGAGGCAAACGCGCCTTAGAAAAATAATTTCCAGCTGATTTTTTGAATGGACATCTAATATAATACGTTTAGAGTGTCCCAAATGTTTTGTAGAGTTTCAAGTAGCCCTCGGTTTATTTTGACTTTCCGACGGTTCGTGTGCAATTGCGTTTTTGCCAAAAATGGAAGCGGAGGCAAACGCGCATTAGGAAATAATTTCATGCGGATTTTTTGCATGGACATCTCAAATAATACATTGAAAGTGTCCCCAAAGTTTCATAGCGTTTCGACAAGCCCTCGGTTTATTTTGAATTTCCGACGATACGCGTGCAATTGCGTTTTTGCCAAAAACGGAAGCGGAGGCAAACACGCCTTAGGTAAATAATTTCATGCTTATTTTTTTCATGGACATCTAAAATAATACATTGAGAGTGTCCCTAAAGTTTTGTAGACTTTCGAAAAACCCTCGGTTTACTTTGACTTTCCGACCGTACGCGTGCAACTATGTTTTTGCCAAAAACAAAAGCAGAGGGAAACGCGCTTTAGGAAAATAATTTCCTGCTGATTTTTTTCATGTACATCTCAAATAATACTTTGAGAGTGTCCCCAAAGTTTCATAGGGTTTTGACAAGCCCTCGTTTTTTTTTGAATTTCCGACGGTACGCATGCAATTGCGTTTTTGCCAAAAACAGAAGCGGAGGCAAACGCGCCTTAGAAAAATAATTTCCAGCTGATTTTTTGAATGGACATCTAATATAATACATTTAGAGTGTCCCCAAAGTTTTGTAGAGTTTCAAGTAGCTCTCGGTTTATTTTGACTTTCCGACGGTACGCGTGCAATTGCGTTTTTGCCAAAAACGGAAGCGGAGGCAAACGCGCATTAGGAAAATAATTTCATGCGGATTTTTTGCATGGACATCTCAAATAATACATTGTGAGTGTCCCCAAAGTTTCATAGCATTTCGACAAGCCCTCGGTTTATTTTGAATTTTCGACGGTACGCGTGCAATTGCGTTTTTGTCAAAAACGAAAGCGGAGGCAAAGGCGCCTTAGGAAAATAATTTTCTGCTGATTTTTTGAATGGACATCTAAAATAATACATTGAGAGTGTCCCAAAAGTTTCGTAGAGTTTCGACAAACCCTCGGTTTATTTTGACTTTCCGACGGTACGCGTGCAACTGCATTTTTGCCAAAAACGGAAGTGGAGGAAAACGCGCTTTACGAAAATAATTTCCTGATGATTTTTTCATGTACATCTCAAATAATACATTTAGAGTGTCACCAAAGTTTCATAGCGTTTCGACAAGCCCTCGGTTTATTTTGATTTTCCGACGGTACGCGTGCAATTGCGTTTTGGACAAAAATGGAAGCGGAGGCAAACGCTCCTTAGAAAAATAATTTTCTGCTGATTTTTTGCATGGACATCTAAAATAATACATTGAGAGTGTCCCCAAAGTTTCGTAGAGTTTCGACAAGCCCTCTGTTTATTTTGATTTTCCGACGGTACGCGTGCAATTGTGTTTTTGCCAAAAATGGAAGCGGAGGCAAAAGCGCATTAGGAAAATAATTTCCTTCTGATTTTTTGCATGGACATCTCAAATAATACATTTAGAGTTTCCCCAAAGTTTCATAGTGTTTCAACAAGCCCTCGGTTTATTTTGAATGTCCGACGGTACGCGTGCAATTGCGTTTTTGACAAAAACGGAAGCGGAGGCAAACGCTCCTTAGGTAAATAATTTCCTGCTGATTTTTTGCATGGACATCTCAAATAATACATTGAGAGTGTCCCCAAAGTTTCGTAGAGTTTCGACAAGCCCTCGGTTTATTTTGACTTTCCGACGATACGCGTGCAATTGCGTTTTTGCCAAAAACGGAAGCGGAGGTAAACGCGCCTTAGGAAAATAATTTCCTGCTGATTTTTTTCATGGACATCTCAAATAATACATTGAGAGTGTCCCCAAAGTTTCGTAGAGTTTCGACAAGCCATCAGTTTATTTTTACTTTTTGACAGTAGGCGTGCAATTGCGTTTTTGCCAAAAACCAAGGGGAGGCAAACGCGCATTAGGTAAATAATTTCATGCTGATTTTTTTCACGGACATCTCAAATAATACATTGAAAGTGTCCCCAAAGTTTCATAGCGTTTCGACAAGCCCTCGGTTTATTTTGAATTTCCGACGGTACGCGTGCAATTGCGTTTTTGCCAAAAACGGAAGCGGAGGCAAACACGCCTTAGGTAAATAATTTCATGCTTATTTTTTTCATGGACATCTAAAATAATACATTGAGAGTGTCCCTAAAGTTTCGTAGAGTTTCGACAAACCCTCGGTTTACTTTGACTTTCCGACCGTACGCGTGCAACTACGTTTTTGCCAAAAACGGAAGCAGAGGGAAACGCGCTTTAGGAAAATAATTTCCTGCTGATTTTTTTCATGTAAATCTCCAATAATACTTTGAGAGTGTCCCCAAAGTTTCATAGGGTTTTGACAAGCCCTCGGTTTTTTTTGAATTTCCGACGGTACGCATGCAATTGCGTTTTTGCCAAAAACAGAAGCGGAGGCAAACGCGCCTTAGAAAAATAATTTCCAGCTGATTTTTTGAATGGACATCTAATATAATACATTTAGAGTGTCCCCAATGTTTTGTAGAGTTTCAAGTAGCCCTCAGTTTATTTTGACTTTCCGACGGTACGCGTGCAATTGCGTTTTTGCCAAAAACGGAAGCGAAGGCAAACGCGCATTAGGAAAATAATTTCATGGGGATTTTTTGCATGGAAATCTCAAATAATACATTGAGAGTGTCCCCAAAATTTCATAGCATTTCGACAAGCCCTCGGTTTATTTTGAATTTTCGACGGTACGCGTGCAATTGCGGTTTTGGTAAAAACGAAAGCGGAGGCAAACGCGCCTTAGGAAAATAATTTTCTGCTGATTTTTTGAATGGACATCTAAAATAATACATTGAGAGTGTCCCCAAAGTTTCGTAGAGTTTCGACAAACCCTCGGTTTATTTTGACTTTCCGACGGTACGCGTGCAACTGCGTTTTTGCCAAAAACGAAAGTGGAGGAAAACGCGCTTTAGGAAAATAATTTCCTGATGATTTTTTTCATGTACATCTCAAATAATACATTTAGAGTGTCCCCAAAGTTTCATAGCGTTTCGACAAGCCCTCAGTTTATTTTGACTTTCCGACGGTACGCGTGCAATTGCGTTTTTGACAAAAACGGAAGCGGAGGCAAACGCTCCTTAGAAAAATAATTTCCTACTGATTTTTTGCATGGACATCTAAAATAATACATTGAGAGTGTCCCCAAAGTTTCGTAGAGTTTGGACAAGCCCTCGGTTTATTTTGACTTTCCGACGGTACGCGTGCAACTGCGTTTTTGCCAAAATTTAAAGTGGAGGAAAACGCGCTTTAGCAAAATAATTTCCTGATGATTTTTTTCATGGACATATAAAATAATACATTTAGAGTGTCCCCAAAGTTTCTTAGCGTTTCGACAAGCCCTCTGTTTATTTTGACTTTCCGACGGTACGCGTGCAATTGTGTTTTTGCCAAAAACGGAAGCGGAGGCAAAAGCGCATTAGGAAAATAATTTCCTGCTGATTTTTTTCATGTACATCTCAAATAATACTTTGAGAGTGGCCCCAAAGTTTCATAGGGTTTTGACAAGCCCTCGGTTTTTTTTGAATTTCCGACGGTACGCATTCAATTGCGTTTTTGCCAAAAACGGAAGCAGAGGCAAACGCGCCTTAGAAAAATAATTTCCAGCTTATTTTTTGAATGGACATCTAATATAATACATTTAGAGTGTCCCCAAAGTTTTGTAGAGTTTCAACAAGCCCTCGGTTTATTTTGACTTTCCGACGGTACGCGTGCAATTGCGTTTTTGCCAAAAACGGAAGCGGAGGCAAACGCGCATTAGGAAAATAATTTCATGCGTATTTTTTTCATGGACATCTCAAATAATACATTGAGAGTGACCCCAAAGTTTCATAGCATTTCGACAAGCCCTCGGTTTATTTTGAATTTTCGACGGTACGCGTGCAATTGCGTTTTTGTCAAAAACGAAAGCGGAGGCAAACGCGCCTTAGGAAAATAATTTTCTGCTTATTTTTTGAATGGACATCTAAAGTAATACATTGAGAGTGTCCCCAAATTTTCGTAGAGTTTCGACAAACCCTCGGTTTATTTTGACTTTCCGACGGTACGCGTGCAACTGCATTTTTGCCAAAAACGGAAGTGGAGGAAAACGCGCTTTACGAAAATAATTTCCTGATGATTTTTTCATGTACATCTCAAATAATACATTTAGAGTGTCACCAAAGTTTCATAGCGTTTCGACAAGCCCTCGGTTTATTTTGATTTTCCGACGGTACGCGTGCAATTGCGTTTTGGACAAAAATGGAAGCGGAGGCAAACGCTCCTTAGAAAAATAATTTTCTGCTGATTTTTTGCATGGACATCTAAAATAATACATTGAGAGTGTCCCCAAAGTTTCGTAGAGTTTCGACAAGCCCTCTGTTTATTTTGATTTTCCGACGGTACGCGTGCAATTGTGTTTTTGCCAAAAATGGAAGCGGAGGCAAAAGCGCATTAGGAAAATAATTTCCTTCTGATTTTTTGCATGGACATCTCAAATAATACATTTAGAGTTTCCCCAAAGTTTCATAGTGTTTCAACAAGCCCTCGGTTTATTTTGAATGTCCGACGGTACGCGTGCAATTGCGTTTTTGACAAAAACGGAAGCGGAGGCAAACGCTCCTTAGGTAAATAATTTCCTGCTGATTTTTTGCATGGACATCTCAAATAATACATTGAGAGTGTCCCCAAAGTTTCGTAGAGTTTCGACAAGCCCTCGGTTTATTTTGACTTTCCGACGATACGCGTGCAATTGCGTTTTTGCCAAAAACGGAAGCGGAGGTAAACGCGCCTTAGGAAAATAATTTCCTGCTGATTTTTTTCATGGACATCTCAAATAATACATTGAGAGTGTCCCCAAAGTTTCGTAGAGTTTCGACAAGCCATCAGTTTATTTTTACTTTTTGACAGTAGGCGTGCAATTGCGTTTTTGCCAAAAACCAAGGGGAGGCAAACGCGCATTAGGTAAATAATTTCATGCTGATTTTTTTCACGGACATCTCAAATAATACATTGAAAGTGTCCCCAAAGTTTCATAGCGTTTCGACAAGCCCTCGGTTTATTTTGAATTTCCGACGGTACGCGTGCAATTGCGTTTTTGCCAAAAACGGAAGCGGAGGCAAACACGCCTTAGGTAAATAATTTCATGCTTATTTTTTTCATGGACATCTAAAATAATACATTGAGAGTGTCCCTAAAGTTTCGTAGAGTTTCGACAAACCCTCGGTTTACTTTGACTTTCCGACCGTACGCGTGCAACTACGTTTTTGCCAAAAACGGAAGCAGAGGGAAACGCGCTTTAGGAAAATAATTTCCTGCTGATTTTTTTCATGTAAATCTCCAATAATACTTTGAGAGTGTCCCCAAAGTTTCATAGGGTTTTGACAAGCCCTCGGTTTTTTTTGAATTTCCGACGGTACGCATGCAATTGCGTTTTTGCCAAAAACAGAAGCGGAGGCAAACGCGCCTTAGAAAAATAATTTCCAGCTGATTTTTTGAATGGACATCTAATATAATACATTTAGAGTGTCCCCAATGTTTTGTAGAGTTTCAAGTAGCCCTCAGTTTATTTTGACTTTCCGACGGTACGCGTGCAATTGCGTTTTTGCCAAAAACGGAAGCGAAGGCAAACGCGCATTAGGAAAATAATTTCATGGGGATTTTTTGCATGGAAATCTCAAATAATACATTGAGAGTGTCCCCAAAATTTCATAGCATTTCGACAAGCCCTCGGTTTATTTTGAATTTTCGACGGTACGCGTGCAATTGCGGTTTTGGTAAAAACGAAAGCGGAGGCAAACGCGCCTTAGGAAAATAATTTTCTGCTGATTTTTTGAATGGACATCTAAAATAATACATTGAGAGTGTCCCCAAAGTTTCGTAGAGTTTCGACAAACCCTCGGTTTATTTTGACTTTCCGACGGTACGCGTGCAACTGCGTTTTTGCCAAAAACGAAAGTGGAGGAAAACGCGCTTTAGGAAAATAATTTCCTGATGATTTTTTTCATGTACATCTCAAATAATACATTTAGAGTGTCCCCAAAGTTTCATAGCGTTTCGACAAGCCCTCAGTTTATTTTGACTTTCCGACGGTACGCGTGCAATTGCGTTTTTGACAAAAACGGAAGCGGAGGCAAACGCTCCTTAGAAAAATAATTTCCTACTGATTTTTTGCATGGACATCTAAAATAATACATTGAGAGTGTCCCCAAAGTTTCGTAGAGTTTGGACAAGCCCTCGGTTTATTTTGACTTTCCGACGGTACGCGTGCAACTGCGTTTTTGCCAAAATTTAAAGTGGAGGAAAACGCGCTTTAGCAAAATAATTTCCTGATGATTTTTTTCATGGACATATAAAATAATACATTTAGAGTGTCCCCAAAGTTTCTTAGCGTTTCGACAAGCCCTCTGTTTATTTTGACTTTCCGACGGTACGCGTGCAATTGTGTTTTTGCCAAAAACGGAAGCGGAGGCAAAAGCGCATTAGGAAAATAATTTCCTGCTGATTTTTTTCATGTACATCTCAAATAATACTTTGAGAGTGGCCCCAAAGTTTCATAGGGTTTTGACAAGCCCTCGGTTTTTTTTGAATTTCCGACGGTACGCATTCAATTGCGTTTTTGCCAAAAACGGAAGCAGAGGCAAACGCGCCTTAGAAAAATAATTTCCAGCTTATTTTTTGAATGGACATCTAATATAATACATTTAGAGTGTCCCCAAAGTTTTGTAGAGTTTCAACAAGCCCTCGGTTTATTTTGACTTTCCGACGGTACGCGTGCAATTGCGTTTTTGCCAAAAACGGAAGCGGAGGCAAACGCGCATTAGGAAAATAATTTCATGCGTATTTTTTTCATGGACATCTCAAATAATACATTGAGAGTGACCCCAAAGTTTCATAGCATTTCGACAAGCCCTCGGTTTATTTTGAATTTTCGACGGTACGCGTGCAATTGCGTTTTTGTCAAAAACGAAAGCGGAGGCAAACGCGCCTTAGGAAAATAATTTTCTGCTTATTTTTTGAATGGACATCTAAAGTAATACATTGAGAGTGTCCCCAAATTTTCGTAGAGTTTCGACAAACCCTCGGTTTATTTTGACTTTCCGACGGTACGCGTGCAACTGCGTTTTTGCCAAAAACGGAAGTGGAGGAAAACGCGCTTTAGGAAAATAATTTCCTGATGATTTTTTTCATGTACATCTCAAATAATACATTTATAGTGTCCCCAAAGTTTCATAGCGTTTCGACAAGCCCTCGGTTTATTTTGACTTTCCGACGGTACGAGTGCAATTGCGTTTTTGACAAAAACGGAAGCGGAGGCAAACGCTCCTTAGAAAAATAATTTCCTGCTGATTTTTTGCATGGACATCTAAAATAATACATTGAGAGTGTCCCCAAAGTTTCGTAGAGTTTGGACAAGCCCTCGGTTTATTTTGACTTTCCGACGGTACGCGTGCAACTGCGTTTTTGCCAAAATTTGAAGTGGAGGAAAACGCGCTTTAGCAAAATAATTTCCTGATGATTTTTTTCATGGACATCTAAAATAATACATTTAGAGTGTCCCCAAAGTTTCTTAGCGTTTCGACAAGCCCTCTGTTTATTTTGATTTTCCGACGGTACGCGTGCAATTGTGTTTTTGCCAAAAACGGAAGCGGAGGCAAAAGCGCATTAGGAAAATAATTTCCTGCTGATTTTTTGCATGGACATCTCAAATAATACATTTAGAGTTTCCCCAAAGTTTCACAGTGTTTCAACAAGCCCTCGGTTTATTTTGAATGTCCGACGGTACGCGTGCAATTGCGTTTTTGCAAAAAATGGAAGCGGAGGTAAACACGCCTTAGGAAAATAATTTCCTGCTGATTTTTTTCATGGACATCTCAAATAATACATTGAGAGTGTCCCCAAAGTTTCGTAGAGTTTGGACAAGCCCTCGGTTTATTTTGACTTTCCGACCGTACGCGTGCAATTGCGTTTTTGCCAAAAACGGAAGCGGAGGCAAACGCGGCTTAGGTAAATAATTTCTTGCTGATTTTTTGCATGGACATCTCAAATAATACATTGAGAGTGTCCCCAAAGTTTCGTAGAGTTTCGACAAGCCCTCGGTTTATTGTGACTTTCCGACGATACGCGTGCAATTGCGTTTTTGCCAAAAACGGAAGCGGAGGTAAACGCGCCTTAGGAAAATAATTTCCTACTGATTTTTTTCATGGACATCTCAAATAATACGTTGAGAGTGTCCACAAAGTTTCGTAGAGTTACGACAAGCCCTTGGTTTATTTTTACTTTTTGACAGTACGCGTGCAATTGCGTTTTTGCCAAATACGAAAGGGGAGGCAAACGCGCATTAGGAAAATAATTTCATGCTGATTTTTTTCATGGACATCTCAAATAATACATTGACAGTGTCGCCAAAGTTTCATAGCGTTTCGACAAGCCCTCAGTTTATTTTGAATTTCCGACGGTACGCGTGCAATTGCATTTTTGCCAAAAACGGAAGCGGAGGCAAACGCGCCTTAGGTAAATAATTTCATGCTTATTTTTTTCATGGATATCTAAAATAATACATTGAGAGTGTACCTAAAGGTTCGTAGAGTTTCGACCAGCCCTCTGTTTATTTTGACTTTCCGACGGTACGCGTGCAATTGCGTTTTTGCCAAAAACGGAAGCAGAGGCAAACGCGCTTTAGGAAAATAATTTCCTGGTGATTTTTTTCATGTACATCTCAAATAATACTTTGAGAGTGTCCCCAAAGTTTCATAGCGTTTTGACAAGGCCTCGGTTTTTTTTGAATTTCCGACGGTACGCATGCAATTGCGTTTTTGCCAAAAACGGAAGCGGAGGCAAACGCGCCTTAGAAAAATAATTTCCAGCTGATTTTATGAATGGACATCTAATATAATACATTTAGAGTGTCCCCAAAGTTTTGTAGAGTTTCAACAAGCCCTCGGTTTATTTTGACTTTCCAACGGTACGCGTGCAACTGCGTTTTTGCCAAAAACGGAAGTGGAGGAAAACGCTCTTTAGGAAAATAATTTCCTGATGATTTTTTTCATGTACATCTCAAATAATACATTTAGAGTGTCCCCAAAGTTTCATAGCGTTTCGACAAGCCCTCGGTTTATTTTGACTTTCCGACGGTACGAGTGCAATTGTGTTTTTGCCAAAAACGGAAGCGGAGGCAAACGCGCCTTAGAAAAATAATTTCCTGCTGATTTTTTGCATGATTATTTAATATAATACATTGAGAGTGTCCCCAAAGTTTCGTAGAGTTTCAACAAGCCCTCGGTTTATTTTGACTTTCCGACGGTACGCGTGCAACTGCGTTTTTGCCAAAAATTGAAGTGGAGGAAAACGCGCTTTAGGAAAATAATATCCTGATGATTTTTTTCATGGACATCTAAAATAATACATTTAGAGTGTCCCCTAAGTTTCTTAGCGTTTCGACAAGCCCTCTATTTATTTTGACTTTCCGACGATACGCGTGCAATTGTGTTTTTGCCAAAAACGGAAGCGGAGGCAAAAGCGCATTAGGAAAATAATTTCCTGCTGATTTTTTGCATGCAAATCTCAAATAATACATTGAGAGTGACCCCAAAGTTTCATAGAATTTCGACAAGCCCTCAGTTTATTTTGAATTTTCGACGGTACGCGTGCAATTGCGTTTTTGTCAAAAACGAAAGCGGAGGTAAACACGCCTTAGGAAAATAATTTCCTGCTGATTTTTTTCATGGACATCTCAAATAATACATTGAGAGTGTCCCCAAAGTTTCGTAGAGTTTGGACAAGCCCTCGAATTATTTTGACTTTCCGACGGTACGCGTGCAATTGCGTTTTTGCCAAAAACTGAAGCGGAGGCAAACGCGGCTTAGGTAAATAATTTCTTGCTGATTTTTTGCAAGGACATCTCAAATAATACATTGAGAGTGTCCCCAAAGTTTCGTAGAGTTTCGACAAGCCCTCAGTTTATTGTGACTTTCCAACGATACGCGTGCAATTGCGTTTTTGCCAAAAACGGAAGCGGAGGTAAACGCGCCTTAGGAAAATAATTTCCTACTGATTTTTTTCATGGACATCTTAAATAATACGTTGAGAGTGTCCACAAAGTTTCGTAGAGTTACGACAAGCCCTTGGTTTATTTTTACTTTTTGACAGTACGCGTGAAATTGCGTTTTTGCCAAATACGAAAGGGGAGGCAAACGCGCATTAGGAAAATAATTTCATGCTGATTTTTTTCATGGACATCTCAAATAATACATTGTCAGTGTCCCCAAAGTTTCATAGCGTTTCGACAAGACCTCGGTTTATTTTGAATTTCCGACTGTACGCGTGCAATTGCATTTTTGCCAAAAACGGAAGCGGAGGCAAACGCGTCATAGGTAAATAATTTCATGCTTATTTTTTTCATGGACATCTGAAATAATACATTGAGAGTGTACCTAAAGTTTCGTAGAGTTTCGACCAGCCCTCTGTTTATTTTGACTTTCCGACGGTACGCGTGCAATTGCGTTTTTGCCAAAAACGGAAGCAGAGGCAAACGCGCTTTAGGAAACTAATTTCCTGCTGATTTTTTTCATGTACATCTCAAATAATACTTTGAGAGTGTCCCCAAAGTTTCATAGCGTTTAGAGAAGCCCTCGGTTTTTTTTGAATTTCCGACGGTACGCATGCAATTGCGTTTTTGCCAAAAACGGAAGCGGAGGCAAACGCGCCTTAGAAAAATAATTTCCAGCTGATTTTATGAATGGACATCTAATATAATACATTTAGAGTGTCCCCAAAGTTTTGTAGAGTTTCAAAAAGCCCTCGGTTTATTTTGACTTTCCAACGGTACGCGTGCAACTGCGTTTTTGCCAAAAACGGAAGTGGAGGAAAACGCTCTTTAGGAAAATAGTTTCTTGATGATTTTTTTCATGTACATATCAAATAATAAATTTAGAGTGTCCCAAAAGTTTCATAGCGTTTCGACAAGCCCTCGGTTTATTTTGACTTTCCGACGGTACGAGTGCAATTGTGTTTTTGCCAAAAACGGAAGCGGAGGCAAACGCGCCTTAGAAAAATAATTTCCTGCTAATTTTTTGCATGATTATTTAAAATAATACATTGAGAGTGTCCCCAAAGTTTCATAGAATTTCAACAAGACCTCGGTTTATTTTGACTTTCCGACGGTACGCGTGCAACTGCGTTTTTGCCAAAAATTGAAGTGGAGGAAAACGCGCTTTAGGAAAATAATTTCCTGATGATTTTTTTCATGGAAATCTAAAATAATACATTTAGAGTGTCCCCTAAGTTTCTTAGCGTTTCGACAAGCCCTCTATTTATTTTGACTTTCCGACGGTACGCGTGCAATGTGTTTTTGCCAAAAACGGAAGCGGAGGCAAAAGCGCATTAGGAAAATAATTTCCTGCTGATTTTTTGCATGGACATCTCAAATAATACATTTAGAGTTTCCCCAAAGTTTCGCAGTGTTTCGACAAGCCCTCGGTTTTTTTTGAATGTCCGGCGGTACGCGTGCAATTGCGTTTTTGCCAAAAACGGAAGCGGAGGTAAACACGCCTTAGGAAAATAATTTCCTGCTGATTTTTTTCATGGACATCTCAAATAATACATTGAGAGTGTCCCCAAAGTTTCGTAGAGTTTGGACAAGCCCTCGAATTATTTTGACTTTCCGACGGTACGCGTGCAATTGCGTTTTTGCCAAAAACGGAAGCGGAGGCAAACGCGGCTTAGGTAAATAATTTCTTGCTGATTTTTTGCAAGGACATCTCAAATAATACATTGAGAGTGTCCCCAAAGTTTCGTAGAGTTTCGACAAGCCCTCAGTTTATTGTGACTTTCCAACGATACGCGTGCAATTGCGTTTTTGCCAAAAACGGAAGCGGAGGTAAACGCGCCTTAGGAAAATAATTTCCTACTGATTTTTTTCATGTACATCTCAAATAATACTTTGAGAGTGTCCCCAAAGTTTCATAGGGTTTTGACAAGCCCTCTGTTTTTTTTGAATTTCCGACGGTACGCATGCAATTGCGTTTTTGCCAAAAACGGAAGCGGAGGCAAACGCGCCTTAGAAAAATAATTTCCAGCTGATTTTTTGAATGGACATCTAATATAATACATTTAGAGTGTCCCCAAAGTTTTGTAGAGTTTCAACAAGCCCTCGGTTTATTTTGACTTTTCGACGGTACGCGTGCAATTGCGTTTTTGCCAAAAACGGAAGCGGAGGCAAACGCGCATTAGGAAAATAATTTCATGTGGATTTTTTGCATGGATATCTCAAATAATACATTGAGAGTGTCCCCAAAGTTTCATAGCATTTCGACAAGCCCTCAGTTTATTTTGAATTTTCGACGGTACGCGTGCAATTGCGTTTTTGTCAAAAACGAAAGCGGAGGCAAACGCGCCTTAGGAAAATAATTTTCTGGTGATTTTTTGAATGGAAATCTAAAATAATACATTGAGAGTGTCCCCAAAGTTTCGTAGAGTTTCGACAAACCCTCGGTTTATTTTGACTTTCCGACGGTACGCGTGCAACTACATTTTTGCCAAAAATGGAAGTGGAGGAAAACGCGCTTTAGGAAAATAATTTCCTGATGATTTTTTTCATGTACATCTCAAATAATACATTTAGAGTGTACCCAAAGTTTCATAGCGTTTAGACAAGCCCTCGGTTTATTTTGACTTTCCGACGGTACGCGTACAATTGCGTTTTTGACAAAAACGGAAGCGGAGGCAAACGCTCCTTAGAAAAATAATTTCCTGCTGATTTTTTGCATGGACATCTAAAATAATACATTGAGAGTGTCCCCAAAGTTTCGTAGAGTTTGGACAAGCCCTCGGTTTATTTTGACTTTCCGACGGTACGCGTGCAACTGCGTTTTTGCCAAAATTTGAAGTGGAGGAAAACGCGCTTTAGCAAAATAATTTCCTGATGATTTTTTTCATGGACATCTAAAATAATAAATTTAGAGTGTCCCCAAAGTTTCTTAGCGTTTCGACAAGCCCTCTGTTTATTTTGACTTTCCGACGGTACACGTGAAATTGTGTTTTTGCCAAAAACGGAAGCGGAGGCAAAAGCGCATTAGGAAAATAATTTCCTGCTGATTTTTTGCATGGACATCTCAAATAATACATTTAGAGTTTCCCCAAAGTTTCACAGTGTTTCAACAAGCCCTCGGTTTATTTTGAATGTCCGACGGTACGCGTGCAACTGCGTTTTTGCCAAAAACGGAAGCGGAGGTAAACGCGCATTAGGAAAATAATTTCATGGTGATTTTTTTCATGGACATCTCAAATAATACATTGACAGTGTCCCCAAAGTTTCATAGCGTTTCCACAAGCCCTCGGTTTATTTTGAATTTCCGACGGTACGCGTGCAATTGCGTTTTTGCCAAAAACGGAAGCGGAGGCAAACTCGCCTTAGGTAAATAATTTCATGCTTATTTTTTTCATGGACATCTAAAATAATACATTGAGAGTGTACCTAAAGTTTCGTATAGTTTCGACAAACCCTCGGTTTATTTTGACTTTCAGACGGTACGCGTGCAACTACGTTTTTGCCAAAAACGGAAGCAGAGGCAAACGCGCTTTAGGAAAATAATTTCCTGATGATTTTTTTCATGTACATCTCAAATAATACTTTGAGAGTGTCCCAAAGTTTCATAGCGTTTTCACAAGCCCTCGGTTTTTTTTGAATTTCCGACGGTACGCATGCAATTGCGTTTTTGCCAAAAACGGAAGCGGAGGCAAACGCGCCTTAGAAAAATAATTTCCTGCTGATTTTTTGCATGGACATCTAAAATAATACATTGAGAGTGTCCCCAAAGTTTCGTAGAGTTTGGACAAGCCCTCGGTTTATTTTGACTTTCCGACGGTACGCGTGCAACTGCGTTTTTGCCAAAAACGGAAGCGGAGGCAAACGCGCATTAGGAAAATAATTTCACGTGGATTTTTTGCATGGACATCTCAAATAATACATTGAGAGTGTCCCCAAAGTTTCATAGCATTTCGACAAGCCCTCAGTTTATTTTGAATTTTCGACGGTACGCGTGCAATTGTGTTTTTGTCAAAAACGAAAGCGGAGGCAAACGCGCCTTAGGAAAATAATTTTCTGTTGATTTTTTGAATGGAAATCTAAAATAATACATTGAGAGTGTCCCCAAAGTTTCGTAGAGTTTCGACAAACCCTCGGTTTATTTTGACTTTCCGACGGTACGCGTGCAACTACATTTTTGCCAAAAACGTAAGCGGAGGCAAACGCGCCTTAGGAAAATAATTTCCTGCTGATTTTTTTCATGGACATCTAAAATAATACATTGAGAGTGTCCCCAAATTTTCTTAGAGTTTCGACAAGACCTAGATTTATTTTGAATTTCCGACGGTACGCGTGCAAGTGCGTTTTTGCCAAAAACGAAAGCGGAGGCAAACGCGCTTTAGCAAAATAATTTCCTGATGATTTTTTTCATGGAACTCTAAAATAATACATTTAGAGTGTCCCCAAAGTTTCTTAGCGTTTCGACAAGCCCTCTGTTTATTTTGACTTTCTGACGGTACACGTGAAATTGTGTTTTTGCCAAAAACGGAAGCGGAGGCAAAAGCGCATTAGGAAAATAATTTCCTGCTGATTTTTTGCATGGACATCTCAAATAATACATTTAGAGTTTCCCCAAAGTTTCACAGTGTTTCAACAAGGCCTCGGTTTATTTTGAATGTCCGACGGTACGCGTGCAACTGCGTTTTTGCCAAAAACGGAAGCGGAGGTAAACGCGCATTAGGAAAATAATTTCATGCTGATTTTTTTCATGGACATCTCAAATAATACATTGACAGTGTCCCCAAAGTTTCATAGCGTTTCCACAAGCCCTCGGTTTATTTTGAATTTCCGACGGTACGCGTGCAATTGCGTTTTTGCCAAAAACGGAAGCGGAGGCAAACTCGCCTTAGGTAAATAATTTCATGCTTATTTTTTTCATGGACATCTAAAATAATACATTGAGAGTGTACCTAAAGTTTCGTAGAGTTTCGACAAACCCTCGGTTTATTTTGACTTTCGGACGGTACGCGTGCAACTACGTTTTTGCCAAAAACGGAAGCAGAGGCAAACGCGCTTTAGGAAAATAATTTCCTGATGATTTTTTTCATGTGCATCTCAAATAATACTTTGAGAGTGTCCCAAAGTTTCATAGCGTTTTGACAAGCCCTCGGTTTTTTTTGAATTTCCGACGGTACGCATGCAATTGCGTTTTTGCCAAAAACGGAAGCGGAGGCAAACGCGCCTTAGAAAAATAATTTCCTGCTGATTTTTTGCATGGACATCTAAAATAATACATTGAGAGTGTCCCCAAAGTTTCGTAGAGTTTGGACAAGCCCTCGGTTTATTTTGACTTTCCGACGATACGCGTGCAATTGCGTTTTTGCCAAAAACGGAAGCGGAGGCAAACGCGCATTAGGAAAATAATTTCATGTGGATTTTTTTGCATGGACATCTCAAATAATACATTGAGAGTGTCCCCAAAGTTTCATAGCATTTCGACAAGCCCTCAGTTTATTTTGAATTTTCGACGGTACGCGTGCAATTGCGTTTTTGTCAAAAACGAAAGCGGAGGCAAACGCGCCTTAGGAAAATAATTTTCTGTGGATTTTTTGAATGGAAATCTAAAATAATACATTGATAGTGTCCCCAAAGTTTCGTAGAGTTTCGACAAACCCTCGGTTTATTTTGACTTTCCGACGGTACGCGTGCAACTACATTTTTGCCAAAAACGTAAGCGGAGGCAAACGCGCCTTAGGAAAATAATTTCCTGCTGATTTTTTTCATGGACATCTAAAATAATACATTGAGAGTGTCCCCAAAGTTTCTTAGAGTTTCGACAAGACCTCGATTTATTTTGAATTTCCGACGGTACGCGTGCAAGTGCGTTTTTGCCAAAAACGAAAGCGGAGGCAAACGCGCTTTAGCAAAATAATTTCCTGATGATTTTTTTCATGGACCTCTAAAATAATACATTTAGAGTGTCCCCAAAGTTTCTTAGCGTTTCGACAAGCCCTCTGTTTATTTTGACTTTCTGACGGTACACGTGAAATTGTGTTTTTGCCAAAAACGGAAGCGAAGGCAAAAGCGCATTAGGAAAATAATTTCCTGCTGATTTTTTGCATGGACATCTCAAATAATACATTTAGAGTATCCCCAAAGTTTCACAGTGTTTCAACAAGCCCTCGGTTTATTTTGAATGTCCGACGGTACGCGTGCAACTGCGTTTTTGCCAAAAACGGAAGCGGAGGTAAACGCGCATTAGGAAAATAATTTCATGCTGATTTTTTTCATGGACATCTCAAATAATACATTGACAGTGTCCCCAAAGTTTCATAGCGTTTCCACAAGCCCTCGGTTTATTTTGAATTTCCGACGGTACGCGTGCAATTGCGTTTTTGCCAAAAACGGAAGCGGAGGCAAACTCGCCTTAGGTAAATAATTTCATGCTTATTTTTTTCATGGACATCTAAAATAATACATTGAGAGTGTACCTAAAGTTTCGTAGAGTTTCGACAAACCCTCGGTTTATTTTGACTTTCGGACGGTACGCGTGCAACTACGTTTTTGCCAAAAACGGAAGCAGAGGCAAACGCGCTTTAGGAAAATAATTTCCTGACGATTTTTTTCATGTGCATCTCAAATAATACTTTGAGAGTGGCCCAAAGTTTCATAGCGTTTTGACAAGCCCTCGGTTTTTTTTGAATTTCCGACGGTACGCATGCAATTGCGTTTTTGCCAAAAACGGAAGCGGAGGCAAACGCGCCTTAGAAAAATAATTTCCTGCTGATTTTTTGCATGGACATCTAAAATAATACATTGAGAGTGTCCCCAAAGTTTCGTAGAGTTTGGACAAGCCCTCGGTTTATTTTGACTTTCCGACGGTACGCGTGCAACTGCGTTTTTGCCAAAAACGGAAGCGGAGGCAAACGCGCATTAGGAAAATAATTTCATGTGGATTTTTTGCATGGACATCTCAAATAATACATTGAGAGTGTCCCCAAAGTTTCATAGCATTTCAACAAGCCCTCAGTTTATTTTGAATTTTCGACGGTACGCGTGCAATTGCGTTTTTGTCAAAAACGAAAGCGGAGGCAAACGCGCCTTAGGAAAATAATTTTCTTGTGATTTTTTGAATGGAAATCTAAAATAATACATTGAGAGTGTCCCCAAAGTTTCGTAGAGTTTCGACAAACCCTCGGTTTATTTTGACTTTCCGACGGTACGCGTGCAACTACATTTTTGCCAAAAACAGAAGTGGAGGAAAACGCGCTTTAGGAAAATAATTTCCTGATGATTTTTTTCATGTACATCTCAAATAATACATTTAGAGTGTCCCCAAAGTTTCATAGCGTTTCGACAAGCCCTCGGTTTATTTTGACTTTCCGACGGTACGCGTGCAATTGTGTTTTTGACAAAAACGGAAGCGGAGTCAAACGCTCCTTAGAAAAATAATTTCCTGCTGATTTTTTGCATGGACATCTAAAATAATACATTGAGAGTGTCCCCAAAGTTTCGTAGAGTTTGGACAAGCCCTCGGTTTATTTTGACTTTCCGACGGTACGCGTGCAACTGTGTTTTTGCCAAAATTTGAAGTGGAGGAAAACGCGCTTTAGCAAAATAATTTCATGTGGATTTTTTGCATGGACATCTCAAATAATACATTGAGAGTGTCCCCAAAGTTTCATAGCATTTCGACAAGCCCTCAGTTTATTTTGAATTTTCGACGGTACGCGTGCAATTGCGTTTTTGTCATAAACGAAAGCGGAGGCAAACGCGCCTTAGGAAAATAATTTTATGTTGATTTTTTGAATGGAAATCTAAAATAATACATTGAGAGTGTCCCCAAAGTTTCGTAGAGTTTCGACAAACCCTCGGTTTATTTTGACTTTCCGACGGTACGCGTGCAACTACATTTTTGCCAAAAACGTAAGCGGAGGCAAACGCGCCTTAGGAAAATAATTTCCTGCTGATTTTTTTCATGGACATCTAAAATAATACATTGAGAGTGTCCCCAAAGTTTCTTAGAGTTTCAACAAGACCTCGATTTATTTTGAATTTCCGACGGTACGCGTGCAAGTGCGTTTTTGCCAAAAACGAAAGCGGAGGCAAACGCGCTTTAGCAAAATAATTTCCTGATGATTTTTTTCATGGACCTCTAAAATAATACATTTAGAGTGTCCCCAAAGTTTCTTAGCGTTTCGACAAGCCCTCTGTTTATTTTGACTTTCTGACGGTACACGTGAAATTGTGTTTTTGCCAAAAACGGAAGCGGAGGCAAAAGCGCATTAGGAAAATAATTTCCTGCTGATTTTTTGCATGGACATCTCAAATAATACATTTAGAGTTTCCCCAAAGTTTCACAGTGTTTCAACAAGCCCTCGGTTTATTTTTAATGTCCGACGGTACGCGTGCAACTGCGTTTTTGCCAAAAACGGAAGCGGAGGTAAACGCGCATTAGGAAAATAATTTCATGCTGATTTTTTGCATGGACATCTAAAATAATACATTGAGAGTGTCCCCAAAGTTTCATAGCGTTTCCACAAGCCCTCGGTTTATTTTGAATTTCCGACGGTACGCGTGCAACTGCGTTTTTGCCAAAAACGGAAGCGGAGGCAAACGCGCATTAGGAAAATAATTTCATGTGGATTTTTTGCATGGACATCTCAAATAATACATTGAGAGTGTCCCCAAAGTTTCATAGCATTTCAACAAGCCCTCAGTTTATTTTGAATTTTCGACGGTACGCGTGCAATTGCGTTTTTGTCAAAAACGAAAGCGGAGGCAAACGCGCCTTAGGAAAATAATTTTCTTGTGATTTTTTGAATGGAAATCTAAAATAATACATTGAGAGTGTCCCCAAAGTTTCGTAGAGTTTCGACAAACCCTCGGTTTATTTTGACTTTCCGACGCTACGCGTGCAACTACATTTTTGCCAAAAACGGAAGTGGAGGAAAACGCGCTTTAGGAAAATAATTTCCTGATGATTTTTTTCATGTACATCTCAAATAATACATTTAGAGTGTCCCCAAAGTTTCATAGCGTTTCGACAAGCCCTCGGTTTATTTTGACTTTCCGACGGTACGCGTGCAATTGCGTTTTTGACAAAAACGGAAGCGGAGTCAAACGCTCCTTAGAAAAATAATTTCCTGCTGATTTTTTGCATGGACATCTAAAATAATACATTGAGAGTGTCCCCAAAGTTTCGTAGAGTTTGGACAAGCCCTCGGTTTATTTTGACTTTCCGACGGTACGCGTGCAACTGCGTTTTTGCCAAAAACGGAAGCGGAGGCAAACGCGCATTAGGAAAATAATTTCATGTGGATTTTTTGCATGGACATCTCAAATAATACATTGAGAGTGTCCCCAATGTTTCATAGCATTTCAACAAGCCCTCAGTTTATTTTGAATTTTCGACGGTACGCGTGCAATTGCGTTTTTGTCAAAAACGAAAGCGGAGGCAAACGCGCCTTAGGAAAATAATTTTCTTGTGATTTTTTGAATGGAAATCTAAAATAATACATTGAGAGTGTCCCCAAAGTTTCGTAGAGTTTCGACAAACCCTCGGTTTATTTTGACTTTCCGACGGTACGCGTGCAACTACATTTTTGCCAAAAACGGAAGTGGAGGAAAACGCGCTTTAGGAAAATAATTTCCTGATGATTTTTTTCATGTACATCTCAAATAATACATTTAGAGTGTCCCCAAAGTTTCATAGCGTTTCGACAAGCCCTCGGTTTATTTTGACTTTCCGACGGTACGCGTGCAATTGCGTTTTTGACAAAAACGGAAGCGGAGTCAAACGCTCCTTAGAAAAATAATTTCCTGCTGATTTTTTGCATGGACATCTAAAATAATACATTGAGAGTGTCCCCAAAGTTTCGTAGAGTTTGGACAAGCCCTCGGTTTATTTTGACTTTCCGACGGTACGCGTGCAACATGTGTTTTTGCCAAAATTTGAAGTGGAGGAAAACGCGCTTTAGCAAAATAATTTCATGTGGATTTTTTGCATGGACATCTCAAATAATACATTGAGAGTGTCCCCAAAGTTTCATAGCATTTCGACAAGCCCTCAGTTTATTTGTAATTTTCGACGGTACGCGTGCAATTGCTATTTTGTCATAAACGAAAGCGGAGGCAAACGCGCCTTAGGAAAATAATTTTATTTTGATTTTTTGAATGGAAATCTAAAATAATACATTGAGAGTGTCCCCAAAGTTTCGTAGAGTTTCGACAAACCCTCGGTTTATTTTGACTTTCCGACGGTACGCGTGCAACTACATTTTTTCCAAAAACGTAAGCGGAGGTAAACGCGCATTAGGAAAATAATTTCATGCTGATTTTTTTCATGGACATCTCAAATAATACATTGACAGTGTCCCCAAAGTTTCATAGCGTTTCCACAAGCCCTCGGTTTATTTTGAATTTCCGACGGTACGCGTGCAATTGCGTTTTTGCCAAAAACGGAAGCGGAGGCAAACTCGCCTTAGGTAAATAATTTCATGCTTATTTTTTTCATGGACATCTAAAATAATACATTGAGAGTGTACCTAAAGTTTCGTAGAGTTTCGACAAACCCTCGGTTTATTTTGACTTTCGGACGGTACGCGTGCAACTACGTTTTTGCCAAAAACGGAAGCAGAGGCAAACGCGCTTTAGGAAAATAATTTCCTGATGATTTTTTTCATGTGCATCTCAAATAATACTTTGAGAGTGTCCCAAAGTTTCATAGCGTTTTGACAAGCCCTCGGTTTTTTTTGAATTTCCGACGGTACGCATGCAATTGCGTTTTTGCCAAAAACGGAAGCGGAGGCAAACGCGCCTTAGAAAAATAATTTCCTGCTGATTTTTTGCATGGACATCTAAAATAATACATTGAGAGTGTCCCCAAAGTTTCGTAGAGTTTGGACAAGCCCTCGGTTTATTTTGACTTTCCGACGGTACGCGTGCAACTGCGTTTTTGCCAAAAACGGAAGCGGAGGCAAACGCGCATTAGGAAAATAATTTCATGTGGATTTTTTGCATGGACATCTCAAATAATACATTGAGAGTGTCCCCAAAGTTTCATAGCATTTCAACAAGCCCTCAGTTTATTTTGAATTTTCGACGGTACGCGTGCAATTGCGTTTTTGTCAAAAACGAAAGCGGAGGCAAACGCGCCTTAGGAAAATAATTTTCTGTTGATTTTTTGAATGGAAATCTAAAATAATACATTGAGAGTGTCCCCAAAGTTTCGTAGAGTTTCGACAAACCCTCGGTTTATTTTGACTTTCCGACGGTACGCGTGCAACTACATTTTTGCCAAAAACGGAAGTGGAGGAAAACGCGCTTTAGGAAAATAATTTCCTGATGATTTTTTTCATGTACATCTCAAATAATACATTTAGAGTGTCCCCAAAGTTTCATAGCGTTTTGACAAGCCCTCGGTTTATTTTGACTTTCCGACGGTATGCGTGCAATTGCGTTTTTGACAAAAACGGAAGCGGAGGCAAACGCTCCTTAGAAAAATAATTTCCTGCTGATTTTTTGCATGGACATCTAAAATAATACATTGAGAGTGTCCCCAAAGTTTCGTAGAGTTTGGACAAGCCCTCGGTTTATTTTGACTTTCCGACGGTACGCGTGCAACTGCGTTTTTGCCAAAATTTGAAGTGGAGGAAAACGCGCTTTAGCAAAATAATTTCCTGATTATTTTTTTCATGGACATCTAAAATAATACATTTAGAGTGTCCCCAAAGTTTCTTAGCGTTTCGACAAGCCCTCTGTTTATTTTGACTTTCCGACGGTACACGTGAAATTGTGTTTTTGCCAAAAATAGAAGCGGAGGCAAAAGCGCATTAGGAAAATAATTTCCTGCTGATTTTTTGCATGGACATCTCAAATAATACATTTAGAGTTT
Organism: Vicia faba; assembly: GCA_948472305.1. NCBI lineage: Eukaryota > Viridiplantae > Streptophyta > Magnoliopsida > Fabales > Fabaceae > Vicia > Vicia faba. The sequence continues at coordinate 1,219,573,720 of OX451735.1, forward strand.
CCCCAAAGTTTCACAGTGTTTCAACAAGCCCTCGGTTTATTTTGAATGTCCGACGGTACGCGTGCAACTGCGTTTTTTCCAAAAACGGAAGCGGAGGCAAACGCGCATTAGGAAAATAATTTCATGCTGATTTTTTTCATGGACATCTCAAATAATACATTGACAGTGTCCCCAAAGTTTCATAGCGTTTCCACAAGCCCTCGGTTTATTTTGAATTTCCGACGGTACGCGTGCAATTTCGTTTTTGCCAAAAACGGAAGCGGAGGCAAACTCGCCTTAGGTAAATAATTTCATGCTTATTTTTTTCATGGACATCTAAAATAATACATTGAGAGTGTACCTAAAGTTTCGTAGAGTTTCGACAAACCCTCGGTTTATTTTGACTTTCGGACGGTACGCGTGCAACTGCGTTTTTGCCAAAAACGGAAGCAGAGGCAAACGCGCTTTAGGAAAATAATTTCCTGATGATTTTTTTCATGTGCATCTCAAATAATACTTTGAGAGTGTCCCAAAGTTTCATAGCGTTTTGACAAGCCCTCGGTTTTTTTTGAATTTCCGACGGTACGCATGCAATTGCGTTTTTGCCAAAAACGGAAGCGGAGGCAAACGCGCCTTAGAAAAATAATTTCCTGCTGATTTTTTGCATGGACATCTAAAATAATACATTGAGAGTTTCCCCAAAGTTTCGTAGAGTTTGGACAAGCCCTCGGTTTATTTTGACTTTCCGACGGTACGCGTGCAACTGCGTTTTTGCCAAAAACGGAAGCGGAGGCAAACGCGCATTAGGAAAATAATTTCATGTGGATTTTTTGCGTGGACATCTCAAATAATACATTGAGAGTGTCCCCAAAGTTTCATAGCATTTCAACAAGCCCTCAGTTTATTTTGAATTTTCGACGGTACGCGTGCAATTGCGTTTTTGTCAAAAACGAAAGCGGAGGCAAACGCGCCTTAGGAAAATAATTTTCTTGTGATTTTTTGAATGGAAATCTAAAATAATACATTGAGAGTGTCCCCAAAGTTTCGTAGAGTTTCGACAAACCCTCGGTTTATTTTGACTTTCCGACGGTACGCGTGCAACTACATTTTTGCCAAAAACGGAAGTGGAGGAAAACGCGCTTTAGGAAAATAATTTCCTGATGATTTTTTTCATGTACATCTCAAATAATACATTTAGAGTGTCCCCAAAGTTTCATAGCGTTTCGACAAGCCCTCGGTTTATTTTGACTTTCCGACGGTACGCGTGCAATTGCGTTTTTGACAAAAACGGAAGCGGAGTCAAACACTCCTTAGAAAAATAATTTCCTGCTGATTTTTTGCATGGACATCTAAAATAATACATTGAGAGTGTCCCCAAAGTTTCGTAGAGTTTGGACAAGCCCTCGGTTTATTTTGACTTTCCGACGGTACGCGTGCAACTGTGTTTTTGCCAAAATTTGAAGTGGAGGAAAACGCGCTTTAGCAAAATAATTTCATGTGGATTTTTTGCATGGACATCTCAAATAATACATTGAGAGTGTCCCCAAAGTTTCATAGCATTTCGACAAGCCCTCAGTTTATTTTGAATTTTCGACGGTACGCGTGCAATTGCGTTTTTGTCATAAACGAAAGCGGAGGCAAACGCGCCTTAGGAAAATAATTTTATGTTGATTTTTTGAATGGAAATCTAAAATAATACATTGAGAGTGTCCCCAAAGTTTCGTAGAGTTTCGACAAACCCTCGGTTTATTTTGACTTTCCGACGGTACGCGTGCAACTACATTTTTGCCAAAAACGTAAGCGGAGGCAAACGCGCCTTAGGAAAATAATTTCCTGCTGATTTTTTTCATGGACATCTAAAATAATACATTGAGAGTGTCCCCAAAGTTTCTTAGAGTTTCAACAAGACCTCGATTTATTTTGAATTTCCGACGGTACGCGTGCAAGTGCGTTTTTGCCAAAAACGAAAGCGGAGGCAAACGCGCTTTAGCAAAATAATTTCCTGATGATTTTTTTCATGGACCTCTAAAATAATACATTTAGAGTGTCCCCAAAGTTTCTTAGCGTTTCGACAAGCCCTCTGTTTATTTTGACTTTCTGACGGTACACGTGAAATTGTGTTTTTGCCAAAAACGGAAGCGGAGGCAAAAGCGCATTAGGAAAATAATTTCCTGCTGATTTTTTGCATGGACATCTCAAATAATACATTTAGAGTTTCCCCAAAGTTTCACAGTGTTTCAACAAGCCCTCGGTTTATTTTTAATGTCCGACGGTACGCGTGCAACTGCGTTTTTGCCAAAAACGGAAGCGGAGGTAAACGCGCATTAGGAAAATAATTTCATGCTGATTTTTTGCATGGACATCTAAAATAATACATTGAGAGTGTCCCCAAAGTTTCATAGCGTTTCCACAAGCCCTCGGTTTATTTTGAATTTCCGACGGTACGCGTGCAACTGCGTTTTTGCCAAAAACGGAAGCGGAGGCAAACGCGCATTAGGAAAATAATTTCATGTGGATTTTTTGCATGGACATCTCAAATAATACATTGAGAGTGTCCCCAAAGTTTCATAGCATTTCAACAAGCCCTCAGTTTATTTTGAATTTTCGACGGTACGCGTGCAATTGCGTTTTTGTCAAAAACGAAAGCGGAGGCAAACGCGCCTTAGGAAAATAATTTTCTTGTGATTTTTTGAATGGAAATCTAAAATAATACATTGAGAGTGTCCCCAAAGTTTCGTAGAGTTTCGACAAACCCTCGGTTTATTTTGACTTTCCGACGGTACGCGTGCAACTACATTTTTGCCAAAAACGGAAGTGGAGGAAAACGCGCTTTAGGAAAATAATTTCCTGATGATTTTTTTCATGTACATCTCAAATAATACATTTAGAGTGTCCCCAAAGTTTCATAGCGTTTCGACAATCCCTCGGTTTATTTTGACTTTCCGACGGTACGCATGCAATTGCGTTTTTGACAAAAACGGAAGCAGAGTCAAACGCTCCTTAGAAAAATAATTTCCTGCTGATTTTTTGCATGGACATCTAAAATAATACATTGAGAGTGAACCCAAAGTTTCATAGAGTTTCGACAAGCCCTCGGTTTATTTTGACTTTCCAACGATACGCGTGCAATTGCGTTTTTGCAAAAAACGGAAGCAGAGGCAAACGCGCATTAGGAAAATAATTTCATGTGGATTTTTTGCATGGACATCTCAAATAATACATTGAGAGTGTCCCCAATGTTTCATAGCATTTCAACAAGCCCTCAGTTTATTTTGAATTTTCGACGGTACGCGTGCAATTGCGTTTTTGTCAAAAACGAAAGCGGAGGCAAACGCGCCTTAGGAAAATAATTTTCTTGTGATTTTTTGAATGGAAATCTAAAATAATACATTGAGAGTGTCCCCAAAGTTTCGTAGAGTTTCGACAAACCCTCGGTTTATTTTGACTTTCCGACGGTACGCGTGCAACTACATTTTTGCCAAAAACGGAAGTGGAGGAAAACGCGCTTTAGGAAAATAATTTCCTGATGATTTTTTTCATGTACATCTCAAATAATACATTTAGAGTGTCCCCAAAGTTTCATAGCGTTTCGACAAGCCCTCGGTTTATTTTGACTTTCCGACGGTACGCGTGCAATTGCGTTTTTGACAAAAACGGAAGCGGAGTCAAACGCTCCTTAGAAAAATAATTTCCTGCTGATTTTTTGCATGGACATCTAAAATAATACATTGAGAGTGTCCCCAAAGTTTCGTAGAGTTTGGACAAGCCCTCGGTTTATTTTGACTTTCCGACGGTACGCGTGCAACTGTGTTTTTGCCAAAATTTGAAGTGGACGAAAACGCGCTTTAGCAAAATAATTTCATGTGGATTTTTTGCATGGACATCTCAAATAATACATTGAGAGTGTCCCCAAAGTTTCATAGCATTTCGACAAGCCCTCAGTTTATTTTGAATTTTCGACGGTACGCGTGCAATTGCGTTTTTGTCAAAAACGAAAGCGGAGGCAAACGCGCCTTAGGAAAATAATTTTATGTTGATTTTTTGAATGGAAATCTAAAATAATACATTGAGAGTGTCCCCAAAGTTTCGTAGAGTTTCGACAAACCCTCGGTTTATTTTGACTTTCCGACGGTACGCGTGCAACTACATTTTTGCCAAAAACGTAAGCGGAGGCAAACGCGCCTTAGGAAAATAATTTCCTGCTGATTTTTTTCATGGACATCTAAAATAATACATTGAGAGTGTCCCCAAAGTTTCTTAGAGTTTCAACAAGACCTCGATTTATTTTGAATTTCCGACGGTACGCGTGCAAGTGCGTTTTTGCCAAAAACGAAAGCGGAGGCAAACGCGCTTTAGCAAAATAATTTCCTGATGATTTTTTTCATGGACCTCTAAAATAATACATTTAGAGTGTCCCCAAAGTTTCTTAGCGTTTCGACAAGCCCTCTGTTTATTTTGACTTTCTGACGGTACACGTGAAATTGTGTTTTTGCCAAAAACGGAAGCGGAGGCAAAAGCGCATTAGGAAAATAATTTCCTGCTGATTTTTTGCATGGACATCTCAAATAATACATTTAGAGTTTCCCCAAAGTTTCACAGTGTTTCAACAAGCCCTCGGTTTATTTTTAATGTCCGACGGTACGCGTGCAACTGCGTTTTTGCCAAAAACGGAAGCGGAGGTAAACGCGCATTAGGAAAATAATTTCATGCTGATTTTTTGCATGGACATCTAAAATAATACATTGAGAGTGTCCCCAAAGTTTCATAGCGTTTCGACAAGCCCTCGGTTTATTTTGACTTTCCGACGGTACGCGTGCAATTGCGTTTTTGACAAAAACGGAAGCGGAGTCAAACGCTCCTTAGAAAAATAATTTCCTTCTGATTTTTTGCATGGACATCTAAAATAATACATTGAGAGTGTCCCCAAAGTTTCGTAGAGTTTGGACAAGCCCTCGGTTTATTTTGACTTTCCGACGGTACGCGTGCAACTGTGTTTTTGCCAAAATTTGAAGTGGAGGAAAACGCGCTTTAGCAAAATAATTTCATGTGGATTTTTTGCATGGACATCTCAAATAATACATTGAGAGTGTCCCCAAAGTTTCATAGCATTTCGACAAGCCCTCAGTTTATTTTGAATTTTCGACGGTACGCGTGCAATTGCGTTTTTGTCATAAACGAAAGCGGAGGCAAACGCGCCTTAGGAAAATAATTTTATGTTGATTTTTTGAATGGAAATCTAAAATAATACATTGAGAGTGTCCCCAAAGTTTCGTAGAGTTTCGACAAACCCTCGGTTTATTTTGACTTTCCGACGGTACGCGTGCAACTACATTTTTTCCAAAAACGTAAGCGGAGGCAAACGCGCCTTAGGAAAATAATTTCCTGCTGATTTTTTTCATGGACATCTAAAATAATACATTGAGAGTGTCCCCAAAGTTTCTTAGAGTTTCAACAAGACCTCGATTTATTTTGAATTTCCGACGGTACGCGTGCAAGTGCGTTTTTGCCAAAAACGAAAGCGGAGGCAAACGCGCTTTAGCAAAATAATTTCCTGATGATTTTTTTCATGGACCTCTAAAATAATACATTTAGAGTGTCCCCAAAGTTTCTTAGCGTTTCGACAAGCCCTCTGTTTATTTTGACTTTCTGACGGTACACGTGAAATTGTGTTTTTGCCAAAAACGGAAGCGGAGGCAAAAGCGCATTAGGAAAATAATTTCCTGCTGATTTTTTGCATGGACATCTCAAATAATACATTTAGAGTTTCCCCAAAGTTTCACAGTGTTTCAACAAGCCCTCGGTTTATTTTTAATGTCCGACGGTACGCGTGCAACTGCGTTTTTGCCAAAAACGGAAGCGGAGGTAAACGCGCATTAGGAAAATAATTTCATGCTGATTTTTTTCATGGACATCTCAAATAATACATTGACAGTGTCCCCAAAGTTTCATAGCGTTTCCACAAGCCCTCGGTTTATTTTGAATTTCCGACGGTACGCGTGCAATTGCGTTTTTGCCAAAAACGGAAGCGGAGGCAAACTCGCCTTAGGTAAATAATTTCATGCTTATTTTTTTCATGGACATCTAAAATAATACATTGAGAGTGTCCCTAAAGTTTCGTAGAGTTTCGACAAACCCTCGGTTTATTTTGACTTTCGGACGGTACGCGTGCAACTACGTTTTTGCCAAAAACGGAAGCTGAGGCAAACGCGCTTTAGGAAAATAATTTCCTGATGATTTTTTTCATGTGCATCTCAAATAATACTTTGAGAGTGTCCCAAAGTTTCATAGCGTTTTGACAAGCCCTCGGTTTTTTTTGAATTTCCGACGGTACGCATGCAATTGCGTTTTTGCCAAAAACGGAAGCGGAGGCAAACGCGCCTTAGAAAAATAATTTCCTGCTGATTTTTTGCATGGACATCTAAAATAATACATTGAGAGTGTCCCCAAAGTTTCGTAGAGTTTGGACAAGCCCTCGGTTTATTTTGACTTTCCGACGGTACGCGTGCAATTGCGTTTTTGCCAAAAACGGAAGCGGAGGCAAACGCGCATTAGGAAAATAATTTCATGTGGATTTTTTGCATGGACATCTCAAATAATACATTGAGAGTGTCCCCAAAGTTTCATAGCATTTCAACAAGCCCTCAGTTTATTTTGAATTTTCGACGGTACGCGTGCAATTGCGTTTTTGTCAAAAACGAAAGCGGAGGCAAACGCGCCTTAGGAAAATAATTTTCTGTTGATTTTTTGAATGGAAATCTAAAATAATACATTGAGAGTGTCCCCAAAGTTTCGTAGAGTTTCGACAAACCCTCGGTTTATTTTGACTTTCCGACGGTACGCGTGCAACTACATTTTTGCCAAAAACGGAAGTGGAGGAAAACGCGCTTTAGGAAAATAATTTCCTGATGATTTTTTTCATGTACATCTCAAATAATACATTTAGAGTGTCCCCAAAGTTTCATAGCGTTTTGACAAGCCCTCGGTTTATTTTGACTTTCCGACGGTATGCGTGCAATTGCGTTTTTGACAAAAACGGAAGCGGAGGCAAACGCTCCTTAGAAAAATAATTTCCTGCTGATTTTTTGCATGGACATCTAAAATAATACATTGAGAGTGTCCCCAAAGTTTCGTAGAGTTTGGACAAGCCCTCGGTTTATTTTGACTTTCCGACGGTACGCGTGCAACTGCGTTTTTGCCAAAATTTGAAGTGGAGGAAAACGCGCTTTAGCAAAATAATTTCCTGATTATTTTTTTCATGGACATCTAAAATAATACATTTAGAGTGTCCCCAAAGTTTCTTAGCGTTTCGACAAGCCCTCTGTTTATTTTGACTTTCCGACGGTACACGTGAAATTGTGTTTTTGCCAAAAACAGAAGCGGAGGCAAAAGCGCATTAGGAAAATAATTTCCTGCTGATTTTTTGCATGGACATCTCAAATAATACATTTAGAGTTTCCCCAAAGTTTCACAGTGTTTCAACAAGCCCTCGGTTTATTTTTAATGTCCGACGGTACGCGTGCAACTGCGTTTTTGCCAAAAACGGAAGCGGAGGTAAACGCGCATTAGGAAAATAATTTCATGCTGATTTTTTTCATGGACATCTCAAATAATACATTGACAGTGTCCCCAAAGTTTCATAGCGTTTCCACAAGCCCTCGGTTTATTTTGAATTTCCGACGGTACGCGTGCAATTGCGTTTTTGCCAAAAACGGAAGCGGAGGCAAACTCGCCTTAGGTAAATAATTTCATGCTTATTTTTTTCATGGACATCTAAAATAATACATTGAGAGTGTCCCTAAAGTTTCGTAGAGTTTCGACAAACCCTCGGTTTATTTTGACTTTCGGACGGTACGCGTGCAACTACGTTTTTGCCAAAAACGGAAGCTGAGGCAAACGCGCTTTAGGAAAATAATTTCCTGATGATTTTTTTCATGTGCATCTCAAATAATACTTTGAGAGTGTCCCAAAGTTTCATAGCGTTTTGACAAGCCCTCGGTTTTTTTTGAATTTCCGACGGTACGCATGCAATTGCGTTTTTGCCAAAAACGGAAGCGGAGGCAAACGCGCCTTAGAAAAATAATTTCCTGCTGATTTTTTGCATGGACATCTAAAATAATACATTGAGAGTGTCCCCAAAGTTTCGTAGAGTTTGGACAAGCCCTCGGTTTATTTTGACTTTCCGACGGTACGCGTGCAATTGCGTTTTTGCCAAAAACGGAAGCGGAGGCAAACGCGCATTAGGAAAATAATTTCATGTGGATTTTTTGCATGGACATCTCAAATAATACATTGAGAGTGTCCCCAAAGTTTCATAGCATTTCAACAAGCCCTCAGTTTATTTTGAATTTTCGACGGTACGCGTGCAATTGCGTTTTTGTCAAAAACGAAAGCGGAGGCAAACGCGCCTTAGGAAAATAATTTTCTGTTGATTTTTTGAATGGAAATCTAAAATAATACATTGAGAGTGTCCCCAAAGTTTCGTAGAGTTTCGACAAACCCTCGGTTTATTTTGACTTTCCGACGGTACGCGTGCAACTACATTTTTGCCAAAAACGGAAGTGGAGGAAAACGCGCTTTAGGAAAATAATTTCCTGATGATTTTTTTCATGTACATCTCAAATAATACATTTAGAGTGTCCCCAAAGTTTCATAGCGTTTTGACAAGCCCTCGGTTTATTTTGACTTTCCGACGGTATGCGTGCAATTGCGTTTTTGACAAAAACGGAAGCGGAGGCAAACGCTCCTTAGAAAAATAATTTCCTGCTGATTTTTTGCATGGACATCTAAAATAATACATTGAGAGTGTCCCCAAAGTTTCGTAGAGTTTGGACAAGCCCTCGGTTTATTTTGACTTTCCGACGGTACGCGTGCAACTGCGTTTTTGCCAAAATTTGAAGTGGAGGAAAACGCGCTTTAGCAAAATAATTTCCTGATTATTTTTTTCATGGACATCTAAAATAATACATTTAGAGTGTCCCCAAAGTTTCTTAGCGTTTCGACAAGCCCTCTGTTTATTTTGACTTTCCGACGGTACACGTGAAATTGTGTTTTTGCCAAAAACAGAAGCGGAGGCAAAAGCGCATTAGGAAAATAATTTCCTGCTGATTTTTTGCATGGACATCTCAAATAATACATTTAGAGTTTCCCCAAAGTTTCACAGTGTTTCAACAAGCCCTCGGTTTATTTTGAATGTCCGACGGTACGCGTGCAACTGCGTTTTTTCCAAAAACGGAAGCGGAGGCAAACGCGCATTAGGAAAATAATTTCACGCTGATTTTTTTCATGGACATCTCAAATAATACATTGACAGTGTCCCCAAAGTTTCATAGCGTTTCCACAAGCCCTCGGTTTATTTTGAATTTCCGACGGTACGCGTGCAATTTCGTTTTTGCCAAAAACGGAAGCGGAGGCAAACTCGCCTTAGGTAAATAATTTCATGCTTATTTTTTTCATGGACATCTAAAATAATACATTGAGAGTGTACCTAAAGTTTCGTAGAGTTTCGACAAACCCTCGGTTTATTTTGACTTTCGGACGGTACGCGTGCAACTGCGTTTTTGCCAAAAACGGAAGCAGAGGCAAACGCGCTTTAGGAAAATAATTTCCTGCTGATTTTTTTCATGTACATCTCAAATAATACTTTGAGAGTGTCCCAAAGTTTCATAGCGTTTTGACAAGCCCTCGGTTTTTTTGAATTTCCGACGGTACGCATGCAATTGCGTTTTTGCCAAAAACGGAAGCGGAGGCAAACGCGCCTTAGAAAAATAATTTCCTGCTGATTTTTTGAATGGACATCTAATATAATACATTTAGAGTGTCCCCAAAGTTTTGTAGAGTTTCAATAAGCCCTCGGTTTATTTTGACTTTTCGACGGTACGCGTGCAATTGCGTTTTTGCCAAAAACGGAAGCTGAGGCAAACGCGCTTTAGGAAAATAATTTCCTGATGATTTTTTTCATGTGCATCTCAAATAATACTTTGAGAGTGTCCCAAAGTTTCATAGCGTTTTGACAAGCCCTCGGTTTTTTTTGAATTTCCGACGGTACGCATGCAATTGCGTTTTTGCCAAAAACGGAAGCGGAGGCAAACGCGCCTTAGAAAAATAATTTCCTGCTGATTTTTTGCATGGACATCTAAAATAATACATTGAGAGTGTCCCCAAAGTTTCGTAGAGTTTGGACAAGCCCTCGGTTTATTTTGACTTTCCGACGGTACGCGTGCAACTGCGTTTTTGCCAAAAACGGAAGCGGAGGCAAACGCGCATTAGGAAAATAATTTCATGTGGATTTTTTGCGTGGACATCTCAAATAATACATTGAGAGTGTCCCCAAAGTTTCATAGCATTTCAACAAGCCCTCAGTTTATTTTGAATTTTCGACGGTACGCGTGCAATTGCGTTTTTGTCAAAAACGAAAGCGGAGGCAAACGCGCCTTAGGAAAATAATTTTCTGTTGATTTTTTGAATGGAAATCTAAAATAATACATTGAGAGTGTCCCCAAAGTTTCGTAGAGTTTCGACAAACCCTCGGTTTATTTTGACTTTCCGACGGTACGCGTGCAACTACATTTTTGCCAAAAACGGAAGTGGAGGAAAACGCGCTTTAGGAAAATAATTTCCTGATGATTTTTTTCATGTACATCTCAAATAATACATTTAGAGTGTCCCCAAAGTTTCATAGCGTTTTTACAAGCCCTCGGTTTATTTTGACTTTCCGACGGTATGCGTGCAATTGCGTTTTTGACAAAAACGGAAGCGGAGGCAAACGCTCCTTAGAAAAATAATTTCCTGCTGATTTTTTGCATGGACATCTAAAATAATACATTGAGAGTGTCCCCACAGTTTCGTAGAGTTTGGACAAGCCCTCGGTTTATTTTGACTTTCCGACGGTACGCGTGCAACTGCGTTTTTGCCAAAATTTGAAGTGGAGGAAAACGCGCTTTAGCAAAATAATTTCCTGATTATTTTTTTCATGGACATCTAAAATAATACATTTAGAGTGTCCCCAAAGTTTCTTAGCGTTTTGACAAGCCCTCTGTTTATTTTGACTTTCCGACGGTACACGTGAAATTGTGTTTTTGCCAAAAACAGAAGCGGAGGCAAAAGTGCATTAGGAAAATAATTTCCTGCTGATTTTTTGCATGGACATCTCAAATAATACATTTAGAGTTTCCCCAATGTTTCACAGTGTTTCAACAAGCCCTCGGTTTATTTTGAATGTCCGACGGTACGCGTGCAACTGCGTTTTTTCCAAAAACGGAAGCGGAGGCAAACGCGCATTAGGAAAATAATTTCATGCTGATTTTTTTCATGGACATCTCAAATAATACATTGACAGTGTCCCCAAAGTTTCATAGCGTTTCCACAAGCCCTCGGTTTATTTTGAATTTCCGACGGTACGCGTGCAATTTCGTTTTTGCCAAAAACGGAAGCGGAGGCAAACTCGCCTTAGGTAAATAATTTCATGCTTATTTTTTTCATGGACATATAAAATAATACATTGAGAGTGTACCTAAAGTTTCGTAGAGTTTCGACAAACCCTCGGTTTATTTTGACTTTCGGACGGTACGCGTGCAACTGCGTTTTTGCCAAAAACGGAAGCAGAGGCAAACGCGCTTTAGGAAAATAATTTCCTGCTGATTTTTTTCATGTACATCTCAAATAATACTTTGAGAGTGTCCCAAAGTTTCATAGCATTTTGACAAGCCCTCGGTTTTTTTTGAATTTCCGACGTTACGCATGCAATTGCGTTTTTGCCAAAAACGGAAGCGGAGGCAAACGCGCCTTAGAAAAATAATTTCCTGCTGATTTTTTGAATGGACATCTAATATAATACATTTAGAGTGTCCCCAAAGTTTTGTAGAGTTTCAATAAGCCCTCGGTTTATTTTGACTTTCCGACGGTACGCGTGCAATTGCGTTTTTGCCAAAAACGGAAGCGGAGGCAAACACGCATTAGGAAAATAATTTCATGCGGATTTTTTGCATGGACATCTCAAATAATACATTGAGAGTGTCCCCAAAGTTTCATAGCATTTCAACAAGCCCTCGTTTTATTTTGAATTTCCGACGGTACGCGTGCAATTGCGTTTTTGTCAAAAACGAAAGCGGAGGCAAACGCGCCTTAGGAAAATAATTTTCTGCTGATTTTTCGAATGGACGTCTAAAATAATACATTGAGAGTGTCCCCAAAGTTTCGTAGAGTTTTGACAAACCCTCGGTTTTATTTGACTTTCCGACGGTACGCGTGCAATTGCGTTTTTGCCAAAAACGGAAGTGGAGGAAAACGCTCTTTAGGAAAATAATTTCCTGATGATTTTTTTCATGTACATCTCAAATAATACATTTAGAGTGTCCCCAAAGTTTCATAGCATTTCGAAAAGCCCTCGGTTTATTTTGACTTTCCGACGGTACGAGTGCAATTGTGTTTTTGCCAAAAACGGAAGCGGAGGCAAACGCGCCTTAGAAAAATAATTTCCTGCTGATTTTTTGCATGATTATTTAAAATTATACATTGAGAGTGTCCCCAAAGTTTCGTAGAGTTTCAACAAGCCCTCAGTTTATTTTGACTTTCCGACGGTACGCGTGCAACTGCATTTTTGCCAAAAATTGAAGTGGAGGAAAACGCGCTTTAGGAAAATAATTTCATGATGATTTTTTTCATGGACATCTAAAATAATACATTTAGAGTGTCCCCTAAGTTTCTTAGCGTTTCGACAAGCCCTCTATTTATTTTGACTTTCCGACGGTACGCGTGCAATTGTGTTTTTGCCAAAAACGGAAGCGGAGGCAAAAGCGCATTAGGAAAATAATTTCCTGCTGATTTTTTGCATGGACATCTCAAATAATACATTTAGAGTTTCCCCAAAGTTTCACAGTGTTTCGACAAGCCCTCAGTTTATTTTGAATGTCCGGCGGTACGCGTGCAATTGTGTTTTTGCCAAAAACGGAAGCGGAGGTAAACGCGCCTTAGGTAAATAATTTCCTGCTGATTTTTTGCATGGACATCTCAATTAATACATTGAGAGTGTCCCCAAAGTTTCGACAAGCCCTCGGTTTATTTTGACTTTCCGACGATACGCGTGCAATTGCGTTTTTGCCAAAAACGAAAGCGGAGGCAAACGCGCCTTAGGTAAATAATTTCATGCTTATTTTTTCATGGACATCTAAAATAATACATTGAGAGTGTCCCTAAAGTTTCGTAGAGTTTCGACAAACCCTCGGTTTATTTTGACTTTCCGACGGTACGCGTGCAACTACGTTTTTGCCAAAAACGGAAGCAGAGGGAAACGCGCTATAGGAAAATAATTTCCTGCTGATTTTTTTCATGTACATCTCAAATAATACTTTGAGAGTGTCCCAAAAGTTTCATAGGGTTTTGACAAGCCCTCTGTTTTTTTTGAATTTCCGACGGTACGCATGCAATTGTGTTTTTGCCAAAAACGGAAGCGGAGGCAAACGCGCCTTAGAAAAATAATTTCCAGCTGATTTTTTGAATGGACATCTAATATAATACATTTAGAGTGTCCCCAAAGTTTTGTAGAGTTTCAACAAGCCCTCGGTTTATTTTGACTTTTCGACGGTACGCGTGCAATTGCGTTTTTGCCAAAAACGGAAGCGGAGGCAAACGCGCATTAGGAAAATAATTTCATGTGGATTTTTTGCATGGACATCTCAAATAATACATTGAGAGTGTCCCCAAAGTTTCATAGCATTTCGACAAGCCCTCAGTTTATTTTGAATTTTCGACGGTACGCGTGCAATTGCGTTTTTGTCAAAAACGAAAGCGGAGGCAAACGCGCCTTAGGAAAATAATTTTCTGGTGATTTTTTGAATGGAAATCTAAAATAATACATTGAGAGTGTCCCCAAAGTTTCGTAGAGTTTCGACAAACCCTCGGTTTATTTTGACTTTCCGACGGTACGCGTGCAACTACATTTTTGCCAAAAACGGAAGTGGAGGAAAACGCGCTTTAGGAAAATAATTTCCTGATGATTTTTTTCATGTACATCTCAAATAATACATTTTGAGTGTCCCCAAAGTTTCATAGCATTTAGACAAGCCCTCGGTTTATTTTGACTTTCCGACGGTACGCGTGCAATTGCGTTTTTGACAAAAACGGAAGCGGAGGCAAACGCTCCTTAGAAAAATAATTTCCTGATGATTTTTTGCATGGACATCTAAAATAATACATTGAGAGTGTCCCCAAAGTTTCGTAGAGTTTGGACAAGCCCTCGGTTTATTTTGACTTTCCGACGGTACGCGTGCAATTGGGTTTTTGCCAAAAACGAAAACGGAGGCAAACGCGCATTAGGAATATAATTTCATGTGGATTTTTTGCATGGACATCTCAAATAATACATTGAGAGTGTCCCCAAAGTTTCATAGCATTTCGACAAGCCCTCAGTTTATTTTGAATTTTCGATGGTACGCGTGCAATTGCGTTTTTGTCAAAAACGAAAGCGGAGGCAAACGCGCCTTAGGAAAATAATTTTCTGGTGATTTGTTGAATGGAAATCTAAAATAATACATTGAGAGTGTCCCCAAAGTTTCGTAGAGTTTCGACAAACCCTCGGTTTATTTTGACTTTCCGACGGTACGCGTGCAACTACATGTTTGCCAAAAACGGAAGTGGAGGAAAACGCGCTTTAGGAAAATAATTTCCTGATGATTTTTTTCATGTACATCTCAAATAATACATTTAGAGTGTCCCCAAAGTTTCACAGTGTTTCAACAAGACCTCGGTTTATTTTGAATGTCCGACGGTACGCGTGCAACTGCGTTTTTGCCAAAAACGGAAGCGGAGGTAAACGCGCATTTGGAAAATATCTTCATGCTGATTTTTTTCATGGACATCTCAAATAATACATTGACAGTGTCCCCAAAGTTTCATAGCGTTTCCACAAGCCCTCGGTTTATTTTGAATTTCCGACGGTACGCGTGCAATTGCGTTTTTGCCAAAAACGGAAGCGGAGGCAAACTTTCCTTAGGTAAATAATTTCATGCTTATTTTTTTCATGGACATCTAAAATAATACATTGAGAGTGTACCTAAAGTTTCGTAGAGTTTCGACAAACCCTCGGTTTATTTTGACTTTCGGACGGTACGCGTGCAACTACGTTTTTGCCAAAAACGGAAGCAGAGGCAAACGCGCTTTAGGAAAATAATTTCCTGATGATTTTTTTCATGTACATCTCAAATAATACTTTGAGAGTGTCCCAAAGTTTCATAGCGTTTTGACAAGCCCTCGGTTTTTTTTGAATTTCCGACGGTACGCATGCAATTGCGTTTTTGCCAAAAACGGAAGCGGAGGCAAACGCGCCTTAGAAAAATAATTTCCTGCTGATTTTTTGCATGGACATCTAAAATAATACATTGAGAGTGTCCCCAAAGTTTCGTAGAGTTTGGACAAGCCCTCGGTTTATTTTGACTTTCCGACGGTACGCGTGCAACTGCGTTTTTGCCAAAAACGGAAGCGGAGGCAAACGCGCATTAGGAAAATAATTTCATGTGGATTTTTTGCATGGAAATCTCAAATAATAAATTGAGAGTGTCCCCAAAGTTTCATATCATTTCGACAAGCCCTCAGTTTATTTTGAATTTTCGACGGTACGCGTGCAATTGCGTTTTTGTCAAAAACGAAAGCGGAGGCAAACGCGCCTTAGGAAAATAATTTTCTGTTGATTTTTTGAATGGAAATCTAAAATAATACATTGAGAGTGTCCCCAAAGTTTCGTAGAGTTTCGACAAACCCTCGGTTTATTTTGACTTTCCGACGGTACGCGTGCAACTACATTTTTGCCAAAAACGGAAGTGGAGGAAAACGCGCTTTAGGAAAATAATTTCCTGATGATTTTTTTCATGTACATCTCAAATAATACATTTAGAGTGTCCCCAAAGTTTCATAGCGTTTTTACAAGCCCTCGGTTTATTTTGACTTTCCGACGGTATGCGTGCAATTGCGTTTTTGACAAAAACGGAAGCGGAGGCAAACGCTCCTTAGAAAAATAATTTCCTGCTGATTTTTTGCATGGACATCTAAAATAATACATTGAGAGTGTCCCCAAAGTTTCGTAGAGTTTGGACAAGCCCTCGGTTTATTTTGACTTTCCGACGGTACGCGTGCAACTGCGTTTTTGCCAAAATTTGAAGTGGAGGAAAACGCGCTTTAGCAAAATAATTTCCTGATTATTTTTTTCATGGACATCTAAAATAATACATTTAGAGTGTCCCCAAAGTTTCTTAGCGTTTTGACAAGCCCTCTGTTTATTTTGACTTTCCGACGGTACACGTGAAATTGTGTTTTTGCCAAAAACAGAAGCGGAGGCAAAAGTGCATTAGGAAAATAATTTCCTGCTGATTTTTTGCATGGACATCTCAAATAATACATTTAGAGTTTCCCCAATGTTTCACAGTGTTTCAACAAGCCCTCGGTTTATTTTGAATGTCCGACGGTACGCGTGCAACTGCGTTTTTTCCAAAAACGGAAGCGGAGGCAAACGCGCATTAGGAAAATAATTTCATGCTGATTTTTTTCATGGACATCTCAAATAATACATTGACAGTGTCCCCAAAGTTTCATAGCGTTTCCACAAGCCCTCGGTTTATTTTGAATTTCCGACGGTACGCGTGCAATTTCGTTTTTGCCAAAAACGGAAGCGGAGGCAAACTCGCCTTAGGTAAATAATTTCATGCTTATTTTTTTCATGGACATATAAAATAATACATTGAGAGTGTACCTAAAGTTTCGTAGAGTTTCGACAAACCCTCGGTTTATTTTGACTTTCGGACGGTACGCGTGCAACTGCGTTTTTGCCAAAAACGGAAGCAGAGGCAAACGCGCTTTAGGAAAATAATTTCCTGCTGATTTTTTTCATGTACATCTCAAATAATACTTTGAGAGTGTCCCAAAGTTTCATAGCATTTTGACAAGCCCTCGGTTTTTTTTGAATTTCCGACGTTACGCATGCAATTGCGTTTTTGCCAAAAACGGAAGCGGAGGCAAACGCGCCTTAGAAAAATAATTTCCTGCTGATTTTTTGAATGGACATCTAATATAATACATTTAGAGTGTCCCCAAAGTTTTGTAGAGTTTCAATAAGCCCTCGGTTTATTTTGACTTTCCGACGGTACGCGTGCAATTGCGTTTTTGCCAAAAACGGAAGCGGAGGCAAACACGCATTAGGAAAATAATTTCATGCGGATTTTTTGCATGGACATCTCAAATAATACATTGAGAGTGTCCCCAAAGTTTCATAGCATTTCAACAAGCCCTCGTTTTATTTTGAATTTCCGACGGTACGCGTGCAATTGCGTTTTTGTCAAAAACGAAAGCGGAGGCAAACGCGCCTTAGGAAAATAATTTTCTGCTGATTTTTCGAATGGACGTCTAAAATAATACATTGAGAGTGTCCCCAAAGTTTCGTAGAGTTTTGACAAACCCTCGGTTTTATTTGACTTTCCGACGGTACGCGTGCAATTGCGTTTTTGCCAAAAACGGAAGTGGAGGAAAACGCTCTTTAGGAAAATAATTTCCTGATGATTTTTTTCATGTACATCTCAAATAATACATTTAGAGTGTCCCCAAAGTTTCATAGCATTTCGAAAAGCCCTCGGTTTATTTTGACTTTCCGACGGTACGAGTGCAATTGTGTTTTTGCCAAAAACGGAAGCGGAGGCAAACGCGCCTTAGAAAAATAATTTCCTGCTGATTTTTTGCATGATTATTTAAAATTATACATTGAGAGTGTCCCCAAAGTTTCGTAGAGTTTCAACAAGCCCTCAGTTTATTTTGACTTTCCGACGGTACGCGTGCAACTGCATTTTTGCCAAAAATTGAAGTGGAGGAAAACGCGCTTTAGGAAAATAATTTCATGATGATTTTTTTCATGGACATCTAAAATAATACATTTAGAGTGTCCCCTAAGTTTCTTAGCGTTTCGACAAGCCCTCTATTTATTTTGACTTTCCGACGGTACGCGTGCAATTGTGTTTTTGCCAAAAACGGAAGCGGAGGCAAAAGCGCATTAGGAAAATAATTTCCTGCTGATTTTTTGCATGGACATCTCAAATAATACATTTAGAGTTTCCCCAAAGTTTCACAGTGTTTCGACAAGCCCTCAGTTTATTTTGAATGTCCGGCGGTACGCGTGCAATTGTGTTTTTGCCAAAAACGGAAGCGGAGGTAAACGCGCCTTAGGTAAATAATTTCCTGCTGATTTTTTGCATGGACATCTCAATTAATACATTGAGAGTGTCCCCAAAGTTTCGACAAGCCCTCGGTTTATTTTGACTTTCCGACGATACGCGTGCAATTGCGTTTTTGCCAAAAACGAAAGCGGAGGCAAACGCGCCTTAGGTAAATAATTTCATGCTTATTTTTTCATGGACATCTAAAATAATACATTGAGAGTGTCCCTAAAGTTTCGTAGAGTTTCGACAAACCCTCGGTTTATTTTGACTTTCCGACGGTACGCGTGCAACTACGTTTTTGCCAAAAACGGAAGCAGAGGGAAACGCGCTATAGGAAAATAATTTCCTGCTGATTTTTTTCATGTACATCTCAAATAATACTTTGAGAGTGTCCCAAAAGTTTCATAGGGTTTTGACAAGCCCTCTGTTTTTTTTGAATTTCCGACGGTACGCATGCAATTGTGTTTTTGCCAAAAACGGAAGCGGAGGCAAACGCGCCTTAGAAAAATAATTTCCAGCTGATTTTTTGAATGGACATCTAATATAATACATTTAGAGTGTCCCCAAAGTTTTGTAGAGTTTCAACAAGCCCTCGGTTTATTTTGACTTTTCGACGGTACGCGTGCAATTGCGTTTTTGCCAAAAACGGAAGCGGAGGCAAACGCGCATTAGGAAAATAATTTCATGTGGATTTTTTGCATGGACATCTCAAATAATACATTGAGAGTGTCCCCAAAGTTTCATAGCATTTCGACAAGCCCTCAGTTTATTTTGAATTTTCGACGGTACGCGTGCAATTGCGTTTTTGTCAAAAACGAAAGCGGAGGCAAACGCGCCTTAGGAAAATAATTTTCTGGTGATTTTTTGAATGGAAATCTAAAATAATACATTGAGAGTGTCCCCAAAGTTTCGTAGAGTTTCGACAAACCCTCGGTTTATTTTGACTTTCCGACGGTACGCGTGCAACTACATTTTTGCCAAAAACGGAAGTGGAGGAAAACGCGCTTTAGGAAAATAATTTCCTGATGATTTTTTTCATGTACATCTCAAATAATACATTTTGAGTGTCCCCAAAGTTTCATAGCATTTAGACAAGCCCTCGGTTTATTTTGACTTTCCGACGGTACGCGTGCAATTGCGTTTTTGACAAAAACGGAAGCGGAGGCAAACGCTCCTTAGAAAAATAATTTCCTGATGATTTTTTGCATGGACATCTAAAATAATACATTGAGAGTGTCCCCAAAGTTTCGTAGAGTTTGGACAAGCCCTCGGTTTATTTTGACTTTCCGACGGTACGCGTGCAATTGGGTTTTTGCCAAAAACGAAAACGGAGGCAAACGCGCATTAGGAATATAATTTCATGTGGATTTTTTGCATGGACATCTCAAATAATACATTGAGAGTGTCCCCAAAGTTTCATAGCATTTCGACAAGCCCTCAGTTTATTTTGAATTTTCGATGGTACGCGTGCAATTGCGTTTTTGTCAAAAACGAAAGCGGAGGCAAACGCGCCTTAGGAAAATAATTTTCTGGTGATTTGTTGAATGGAAATCTAAAATAATACATTGAGAGTGTCCCCAAAGTTTCGTAGAGTTTCGACAAACCCTCGGTTTATTTTGACTTTCCGACGGTACGCGTGCAACTACATGTTTGCCAAAAACGGAAGTGGAGGAAAACGCGCTTTAGGAAAATAATTTCCTGATGATTTTTTTCATGTACATCTCAAATAATACATTTAGAGTGTCCCCAAAGTTTCACAGTGTTTCAACAAGACCTCGGTTTATTTTGAATGTCCGACGGTACGCGTGCAACTGCGTTTTTGCCAAAAACGGAAGCGGAGGTAAACGCGCATTTGGAAAATATCTTCATGCTGATTTTTTTCATGGACATCTCAAATAATACATTGACAGTGTCCCCAAAGTTTCATAGCGTTTCCACAAGCCCTCGGTTTATTTTGAATTTCCGACGGTACGCGTGCAATTGCGTTTTTGCCAAAAACGGAAGCGGAGGCAAACTTTCCTTAGGTAAATAATTTCATGCTTATTTTTTTCATGGACATCTAAAATAATACATTGAGAGTGTACCTAAAGTTTCGTAGAGTTTCGACAAACCCTCGGTTTATTTTGACTTTCGGACGGTACGCGTGCAACTACGTTTTTGCCAAAAACGGAAGCAGAGGCAAACGCGCTTTAGGAAAATAATTTCCTGATGATTTTTTTCATGTACATCTCAAATAATACTTTGAGAGTGTCCCAAAGTTTCATAGCGTTTTGACAAGCCCTCGGTTTTTTTTGAATTTCCGACGGTACGCATGCAATTGCGTTTTTGCCAAAAACGGAAGCGGAGGCAAACGCGCCTTAGAAAAATAATTTCCTGCTGATTTTTTGCATGGACATCTAAAATAATACATTGAGAGTGTCCCCAAAGTTTCGTAGAGTTTGGACAAGCCCTCGGTTTATTTTGACTTTCCGACGGTACGCGTGCAACTGCGTTTTTGCCAAAAACGGAAGCGGAGGCAAACGCGCATTAGGAAAATAATTTCATGTGGATTTTTTGCATGGAAATCTCAAATAATAAATTGAGAGTGTCCCCAAAGTTTCATATCATTTCGACAAGCCCTCAGTTTATTTTGAATTTTCGACGGTACGCGTGCAATTGCGTTTTTGTCAAAAACGAAAGCGGAGGCAAACGCGCCTTAGGAAAATAATTTTCTGTTGATTTTTTGAATGGAAATCTAAAATAATACATTGAGAGTGTCCCCAAAGTTTCGTAGAGTTTCGACAAACCCTCGGTTTATTTTGACTTTCCGACGGTACGCGTGCAACTACATGTTTGCCAAAAACGGAAGTGGAGGAAAACGCGCTTTAGGAAAATAATTTCCTGATGATTTCTTTCATGTACATCTCAAATAATACATTTAAGTGTCCCCAAAGTTTCATAGCGTTTTGACAAGCCCTCGGTTTATTTTGACTTTCCGACGGTACGCGTGCAATTGCGTTTTTGACAAAAACGGAAGCGGAGGCAAACGCTCCTTAGAAAAATAATTTCCTGCTTATTTTTTGCATGGACATCTAAAATAATACATTGAGAGTGTCCCCAAAGTTTCGTAGAGTTTGGACAAGCCCTCGGTTTATTTTGACTTTCCGACGGTACGCGTGCAACGCGCTTTAGCAAAATAATTTCCTGATGATTTTTTTCATGGACATCTAAAATAATACATTTAGAGTGTCCCCAAAGTTTCTTAGCGTTTCGACAAGCCCTCTGTTTATTTTGACTTTCCGACGGTACACGTGAAATTGTGTTTTTGCCAAAAACGGAAGCGGAGGCAAAAGCGCATTAGGAAAATAATTTCCTGCTGATTTTTTGCATGGACATCTCAAATAATACATTTAGAGTTTCCCCAAAGTTTCACAGTGTTTCAACAAGCCCTCGGTTTATTTTGAATGTCCGACGGTACGCGTGCAACTGCGTTTTTGCCAAAAACGGAAGCGGAGGTAAACGCGCATTAGGAAAATAATTTCATGCTGATTTTTTTCATGGACATCTCAAATAATACATTGACAGTGTCCCCAAAGTTTCATAGCGTTTCGACAAGCCCTCGGTTTATTTTGAATTTCCGACGGTACGCGTGCAATTGCGTTTTTGCCAAAAACGGAAGCGGAGGCAAACTCACCTTAGGTAAATAATTTCATGCTTATTTTTTTCATGGACATCTAAAATAATACATTGAGAGTGTACCTAAAGTTTCGTAGAGTTTCGACAAACCCTCGGTTTAGTTTGACTTTCGGACGGTACGCGTGCAACTACGTTTTTGCCAAAAACGGAAGCAGAGGCAAACGCGCTTTAGGAAAATAATTTCCTGCTGATTTTTTTCATGTACATCTCAAATAATACTTTGAGAGTGTCCCAAAGTTTCATAGCATTTTGACAAGCCCTCGGTTTTTTTTGAATTTCCGACGATACGCATGCAATTGCGTTTTTGCCAAAAACGAAAGCGGAGGCAAACGCGCCTTAGAAAAATAATTTCCTGCTGATTTTTTGAATGGACATCTAATATAATACATTTAGAGTGTCCCTAAAGTTTTGTAGAGTTTCAATAAGCCCTCGGTTTATTTTGACTTTCCGACGGTACGCATGCAATTGCGTTTTTGCCAAAAACGGAAGCGGAGGCAAACGCGCATTAGGAAAATAATTTCATGCGGATTTTTTGCATGGACATCTCAAATAATACATTGAGAGTGTCCCCAAAGTTTCATAGCATTTCGACAAGCCCTCGTTTTATTTTGAATTTCCGACAGTACGCGTGCAATTGCGTTTTTGTCAAAAACGAAAGCGGAGGCAAACGCGCCTTAGGAAAATAATTTTCTGCTGATTTTTCGAATGGACGTCTAAAATAATACATTGAGAGTGTCCCCAAAGTTTCGTATAGTTTCGACAAACCCTCGGTTTTATTTGACTTTCCGACGGTACGCGTCCAACTGCGTTTTTGCCAAAAACAGAAGTGGAGGAAAACGCGCTTTAGGAAAATAATTTCCTGATGATTTTTAGCATGGACATCTCAAATAATACATTGAGAGTGTCCCCAAAGTTTCATAGCATTTCGAAAAGCCCTCGGTTTATTTTGACTTTCCGACGGTACGCGTGTAATTGCGTTTTTGCCAAAAACAGAAGCGGAGGCAAACGCGCCTTAGGAAAATAATTTCATGCTGATTTTTTTCATGGACATCTCAAATAATACATTGACAGTGTCCCCAAAGTTTCATAGCGTTTCGACAAGCCCTCGTTTTATTTTTGAATTTCCGACGGTACGTGTGCAATTGCGTTTTTGTCAAAAACGAAAGCGGAGGCAAACGCGCCTTAGGAAAATAATTTTCTGCTGATTTTTTAAATGGACATCTAAAATAATACATTGAGAGTGTCCCCAAAGTTTCGTAGAGTTTCAACAAGCCCTCGGTTTATTTTGACTTTCCGACGGTACGCGTGCAACTGCGTTTTTGCCAAAAATTGAAGTGGAGGAAAACGCGCTTTAGGAAAATAATTTCCTGATGATTTTTTTCATGGACATCTAAAATAATACATTTAGAGTGTCCCCTAAGTTTCTTAGCGTTTCGACAAGCCCTCTATTTATTTTGACTTTCCGACGGTACGCGTGCAATTGTGTTTTTGCCAAAAACGGAAGCGGAGGCAAAAGCGCATTAGGTAAATAATTTCCTGCTGATTTTTTGCATGGACATCTCAAATAATACATTTAGAGTTTCCCCAAAGTTTCACAGTGTTTCGACAAGCCCTCGGTTTATTTTGAATGTCCGACGGTACGCATGCAATTGCGTTTTTGCCAAAAACGGAAGCGGAGGTAAACGCACCTTAGGTAAATAATTTCCTACTGATTATTTGCATGGATATCTCAAATAATACATTGAGAGTGTCCCCAAAGTTTCGTAGAGTTTCGACAAGCCCTCGGTTTATTTTGACTTTCCGAAGATACGCGTGCAATTACGTTTTTGCCAAAAACGGAAGCGGAGGTAAACGCGCCTTAGGAAAATAATTTCATGCTAATTTTTTTCATGGACATCTCAAATAATACATTGAGAGTGTCCCCAAAGTTTCGTAGAGTTTCGAAAAGCCCTCGGTTTATTTTGAATTTCCGACGGTACGCGTGCAATTGCGTTTTTGCCAAAAACCAAGGGGAGGCAAACGCGCATTAGGAAAATAATTTCATGCTGATTTTTTTCACGGACATCTCAAATGATACATTGACAGTGTCCCCAACGTTTCGTAGCGTCTCGACAAAACCCTCGGTTTATTTTGAATTTCCGACGGTACGCGTGCAATTACGTTTTTGCCAAAAACAGAAGCGGAGGAAAACACGCATTAGGTAAATAATTTCCTGCTGATTTTTTGCATGGACATCTCAAATAATACATTGAGAGTGTCCCCAAAGTTTCGTAGAGTTTTGACAAGCCCTCGGTTTTTTTTGAATTGCCGACGGTACGCATGCAATTGCGTTTTTGCCAAAAACGGAAGCGGAGGCAAACGCGCTTTAGAAAAATAATTTCCTGCTGATTTTTTGAATGGACATCTAATATAATACATTGAGAGTTTCCCCAAAGTTTCGTAAAGTTTCGACAAGCCCTCGGTTTATTTTGACTTTCCGACGGTACGCGTGCAATTGCGTTTTTGCCAAAAACGGAAGCGGAGGCAAACGCGCATTAGGAAAATAATTTCATGCGGATTTTTTGCATGGACATCTAAAATAATACATTGAAAGTGTCCCCAAAGTTTCATAGCATTTCGACAAGCCCTCGTTTTATTTTGAATTTCCGACGGTACGCGTGCAATTGCGTTTTTGTCAAAAACGAGAGCGGAGGCAAACGCGCCTTAGGAAAATAATTTTCTGCTGATTTTTTGAATGGACATCTAAATAATACATTGAGAGTGTCCCCAAAGTTTCGTAGAGTTTCGACAAACCCTCGGTTTATTTTGGTTTTCCGACGGTACGCGTGCAATTGCGTTTTTGCCAAAAACGGAAGTGGAGGAAAACGCGCCTTAGGTAAATAATTTCCTGCTGATTTTTTTCATGGACATCTCAAATAATACATTGAGAGTGTCCCCAATGTTTCGTAGAGTTTCGACAAGCCCTCTGTGTATTTTGACTTTCCGACGGTACGCGTGCAATTGCGTTATTGCCAAAAATGCAAGCGGAGGTAAACGCGCCTTAGGAAAATAATTTCCTGCTGATTTTTTTCACGGACATCTCAAATAATACATTGAGATTTTCCCCAAAGTTTCGTAGAGTTTCGACAAGCCCTCGGTTTATTTTGACTTTCTGACATTACGCGTGCAATTGCGTTTTTGCCAAAAACGGAAACGGAGGCAAACGCGCATTAGGAAAATAATTTCATGCTGATTTTTTTCATGGACATCTCAAATAATACATTGACAGTGTCCCCAAAGTTTCATAGCGTTTCGACAAGCCCTCGGTTTAATTTGAATTTCCAACGGTACGCGTGCAATTGCGTTTTTTCCAAAAACGGAAGCAGAGGCAAACGCGCTTTAGGAAAATAATTTCCTGCTGATTTTTTTCAGGTACATCTCAAATAATACTTTGAGAGTGTCCCCAAAGTTTCATAGCGTTTTGACAAGCCCTCGGTTTTTTTTGAATTTCCGACGGTACGCATGAAATTGCGTTTTTGCCAAAAACGGAAGCGGAGGCAAACGCGCCTTTGAAAATTAATTTCCTGCTGATTTTTTGAATGGACATCTAATATAATACATTTAGAGTGTGCCCAAAGTTTTGTAGAGTTTCAATAAGCCCTCGGTTTATTTTGACTTTCCGATGGTACGCGTGCAATTGCGTTTTTGCCAAAAACGGAAGCGGAGGCAAATGCGCATTAGGAAAATAATTTCATGCGGATTTTTTGCATGGACATCTCGAATAATACATTGAGAGTGTCCCCAAAGTTTCATAGCATTTCGACAAGCCCTCGTTTTATTTTTGAATTTCCGACGGTACGTGTGCAATTGCGTTTTTGTCAAAAACGAAAGCGGAGGCAAACGCGCCTTAGGAAAATAATTTTCTGCTGATTTTTTAAATGGACATCTAAAATAATACATTGAGAGTGTCCCCAAAGTTTCGTAGAGTTTCAACAAGCCCTCGGTTTATTTTGACTTTCCGACGGTACGCGTGCAACTGCGTTTTTGCCAAAAATTGAAGTGGAGGAAAACGCGCTTTAGGAAAATAATTTCCTGATGATTTTTTTCATGGACATCTAAAATAATACATTTAGAGTGTCCCCTAAGTTTCTTAGCGTTTCGACAAGCCCTCTATTTATTTTGACTTTCCGACGGTACGCGTGCAATTGTGTTTTTGCCAAAAACGGAAGCGGAGGCAAAAGCGCATTAGGGAAATAATTTCATGCGGATTTTTTGCATGGACATCTCAAATAATACACTGAGAGTGTCCCCAAAGTTTCATAGCATTTCGACCAGCCCTCGGTTTATTTTGAATTTTCGACGGTACTCGTGCAATTGCGTTTTTGTCAAAAACGAAAGCGGAGGCAAACGCGCCTTAGGAAAATAATTTTCTGCTGATTTTTTGAATGGACATCTAAAATAATACATTGAGAGTGTCCCCAAAGTTTCGTAGAGTTTCGACAAACCCTCGGTTTATTTTGACTTTCCGACGGTACGCGTGCAACTGCGTTTTTGCCAAAAACGGAAGTGGAGGAAAACGCGCTTTAGGAAAATAATTTCCTGATGATTTTTTTCATGTACATCTCAAATAATACATTTAGAGTGTCCCCAAAGTTTCATAGCGTTTCGACAAGCCCTCGGTTTATTTTGACTTTCCGACGGTACGCGTGCAATTGTGTTTTTGACAAAATCGGAAGCGGAGGCAAACGATCCTTAGAAAAATAATTTCTTGCTGATTTTTTGCATGGACATCTAAAATAATAGATTGAGAGTGTCCCCAAAGTTTCGTAGAGTTTGGACAAGCCCTCTGTTTATTCTTACATTCCGACGGTACGCGTGCAACTGCGTTTTTGCCAAAATTTGAAGTGGAGGGAAACGCGCTTTAGCAAAATAATTTCTTGATGATTTTTTCCATGGACATCTAAAATAATACATTTATAGTGTCCCCAAAGTTTCTTAGCGTTTAGACAAGCCCTCTGTTTATTTTGACTTTCCGACGATACGCGTGCAATTGTGTTTTTGCCAAAAACGGAAGCGGAGGAAAAAGCGCATTAGGAAAATAAGTTCCTGCTGATTTTTTGAATGGACATCTAATATAATACATTTAGAGTGTTCCCAAAGTTTTGTAGAGTTTCAATAAGCCCTCGATTTATTTTGACTTTCCGACGGTACGCGTGCAATTGCGTTTTTGCCAAAAACGGAAGCGGAGGCAACCGCGCATTAGGAAAATAATTTCATGCGGATTTTTTGCATGGACATCTCAAATAATACATTGAGAGTGTCCCCAAAGTTTCATAGCATTTCGACAAGCCCTCGTTTTATTTTGAATTTCCGACGGTACGCGTGCATATGCATTTTTGTCAAAAACGAAAGCAGAGGCAAACGCGCCTTAGGAAAATAATTTTCTGCTGATTTTTTGAATGGACATCTAAAATAATACATTGAGAGTGTCCCCAAAGTTTCGTAGAGTTTCGACAAACCCTCGGTTTATTTTGACTTTCCGACGGTATGCGTGCAATTGCGTTTTTGCCAAAAACGGAAGTGGAGTAAAACGCGCTTTAGGAAAACAATTTCCTGATGATTTTTTGCATGGACATCTCAAATAATAAATTGAGAGTGTCCCCAAAGTTTCATAGCATTTCGACAAGCCCTCGGTTTATTTTGACTTTTCGACGGTACGCGTGCAATTGCGTTTTTGCCAAAAACGAAGCGGAGGCAAACGCTCCTTAGGTAAATAATTTCCTGCTGATTTTTTGCATGGACATCTCAAATAATACATTGAGAGTGTCCCCAAAGTTTCGTAGAGTTTCGACAAGCCCTCTGTGTATATTGACTTTCCGACGGTACGCGTGCAATTGCGTTATTGCCAAAAATGCAAGCGGAGGTAAACGCACCTTAGGAAAATAATTTCCTGCTGATTTTTTTCATGGACATCTCAAATAATACATTGAGAGTTTCCCCATAGTTTCGTAGAGTTTCGACAAGCCCTCAGTTTATTTTGACTTTCTGACATTACGCGTGTAATTGCGTTTTTGCCAAAAACGGAAGCGGAGGCAAACGCGCATTAGGAAAATAATTTCATGCTGATTTTTTTCATGGACATCTCGAATAATACATTGACAGTGTACCCAAAGTTTCATAGCGTTTCAACAAGCCCTCGGTTTAATTTGAATTTCCGAAGGTACGCGTGCAATTGCGTTTTTTCCAAAAACGGAAGCGGAGGCAAACGCGCATTAGGTATATAATTTCATGCTTATTTTTTGCATGGACATCTAAAATAATACATTGAGAGTGAACCCAAAGTTTCATAGAGTTTCGACAAGCCCTCGGTTTATTTTGACTTTCCAACGATACGCGTGCAATTGCGTTTTTGCAAAAAACGGAAGCAGAGGCAAACGCGCTTTAGGAAAATAAATTCCTACTGATTTTTTTCATGTACATCTCAAATAATACTTTGAGAGTGTCCCCAAAGTTTCATAGGGTTTTGACAAGCCCTCGGTTTTTTTTGAATTTCTGACGGTACGCATGCAATTGCGTTTTTGCCAAAAACGGAAGCGGAGGCAAACGCGCCTTAGAAAAATAATTTCCAACTGATTTTTTGAATGGACATCTAATATAATACATTTAGAGTGTCCCCAAAGTTTTGTAGAGTTTCAACAAGCCCTCGGTTTATTTTAACTTTCCGACATTACGCGTGCAATTGCGTTTTTGCCAAAAACGGAAGCGGAGGCAAACGCGCATTAGGAAAATAATTTCATGCTGATTTTTTTCATGGACATCTCAAATAATACATTGATAGTGTCCCCAAAGTTTCATAGCGTTTCGACAAGCCCTCGGTTTAATTTGAATTTCCGACGGTACTCGTGCAATTGAGTTTTTTCCAAAAACGGAAGCGCAGGAAAACGCGCTTTAGGAAAATAATTTCATGCTGATTTTTTGCATGGACATCTAAAATAATACATTGAGAGTGAACCCAAAGTTTCATAGAGTTTCGACAAGCCCTCGGTTTATTTTGACTTTCCGACGATACGCGTGCAATTGCGTTTTTGCCAAAAACGGAAGCGGAGGCAAACGCGCCTTAGAAAAATAATTTCCAACTGATTCTTTGAATGGACATCTAATATAATACATTTAGAGTGTCCCCAAAGTTTTGTAGAGTTTCAACAAGCCCTCGGTTTATTTTGACTTTCCGACGGTACGCGTGCAATTGCGTTTTTGCCAAAAACGGAAGCGGAGGCAAACGCGCATTAGGAAAATAATTTCATGCGGATTTTTTGCATGGACATCTCAAATAATACATTGAGAGTGTCCCCAAAGTTTCATAGCATTTCGACCAGCCCTCGGTTTATTTTGAATTTTCGACGGTACTCGTGCAATTGCGTTTTTGTCAAAAACGAAAGCGGAGGCAAACGCGCCTTAGGAAAATAATTTTCTGCTGATTTTTTGAATGGACATCTAAAATAATACATTGAGAGTGTCCCCAAAGTTTAGTAGAGTTTCGACAAACCCTCGGTTTATTTTGACTTTCCGACGGTACGCGTGCAACTGCGTTTTTGCCAAAAACGTAAGTCGAGGAAAACGCACTTTAGGAAAATAATTTCCTGATGATTTTTTTCATGTACATCTCAAATAATACATTTAGAGTGTCCCCAAAGTTTCATAGCGTTTCGACAAGCCCTCGGTTTATTTTCACTTTCCGACGGTACGCGTGCAATTGCGTTTTTGACAAAATCGGAAGCGGAGGCAAACGCTCCTTAGAAAAATAATTTCTTGCTGATTTTTTGCCTGGACATCTAAAATAATACATTGAGAGTGTCCCAAAAGTTTCGTAGAGTTTGGACAAGCCCTCTGTTTATTCTTACTTTCCGACGGTACGCGTGGAACTGCGTTTTTGCCAAAATTTGAAGTGGAGGAAAACGCGCTTTAGCAAAATAATTTCTTGATGATTTTTTCCATGGACATCTAAAATAATACATTTAGAGTGTCCCCAAAGTTTCTTAGCGTTTAGACAAGCCCTCTGTTTATTTTGACTTTCCGACGGTACGCGTGCAATTGTGTTTTTGCCAAAAACGGAAGCGGAGGCAAAAGCGCATTAGGAAAATAATTTCCTGCTGATTTTTTGAATGGACATCTAATATAATACATTTAGAGTGTCCCCAAAGTTTTGTAGAGTTTCAATAAGCCCTCGATTTATTTTGACTTTCCGACGATACGCGTGCAATTGCGTTTTTGCCAAAAACGGAAGCGGAGGCAAACGCGCATTAGGAAAATAATTTCATGCGGATTTTTTGCATGGACATCTCAAATAATACATTGAGAGTGTCCCCAAAGTTTCATAGCATTTCGACAAGCCCTCGTTTTATTTTGAATTTCCGACGGTACGCGTGCAATTGCATTTTTGTCAAAAACGAAAGCGGAGGCAAACGCGCCTTAGGAAAATAATTTTCTGCTGATTTTTTGAATGGACATCTAAAATAATACATTGAGAGTGTCCCCAATGTTT
The DNA here is from genome assembly GCA_948472305.1 of Vicia faba. Taxonomy (NCBI): domain Eukaryota; kingdom Viridiplantae; phylum Streptophyta; class Magnoliopsida; order Fabales; family Fabaceae; genus Vicia; species Vicia faba. The sequence goes on from OX451735.1 coordinate 1,219,604,083, forward strand.
CGTAGAGTTTCGACAAACCCTCGGTTTATTTTGACCTTCCGACGGTACGCGTGCAATTGCGTTTTTGCCAAAAACGGAAGTGGAGTAAAACGCGCTTTAGGAAAACAATTTCCTGATGATTTTTTGCATGGACATCTCAAATAATAAATTGAGAGTGTCCCCAAAGTTTCATAGCATTTCGACAAGCCCTCGGTTTATTTTGACTTTTCGACGGTACGCGTGCAATTGCGTTTTTGCCAAAAACGAAGCGGAGGAAAACGCTCCTTAGGTAAATAATTTCCTGCTGATTTTTTGCATGGACATCTCAAATAATACATTGAGAGTGTCCCCAAAGTTTCGTAGAGTTTCGACAAGCCCTCTGTGTATTTTGACTTTCCGACGGTACGCGTGCAATTGCGTTATTGCCAAAAATGCAAGCGGAGGTAAACGCGCCTTAGGAAAATAATTTCCTGCTGATTTTTTTCATGGACATCTCAAATAATACATTGAGAGTTTCCCCACAGTTTCGTAGAGTTTCGACAAGCCCTCGGTTTATTTTGACTTTCTGACATTACGCGTGCAATTGCGTTTTTGCCAAAAACGGAAGCGGAGGCAAACGCGCATTAGGAAAATAATTTCATGCTGATTTTTTTCATGGACATCTCGAATAATACATTGACAGTGTCCCCAAAGTTTCATAGCGTTTCAACAAGCCCTCGGTTCAATTTGAATTTCCGAAGGTACACGTGCAATTGCGTTTTTTCCAAAAACGGAAGCGGAGGCAAACGCGCATTAGGTAAATAATTTCATGCTTATTTTTTGCATGGACATCTAAAATAATACATTGAGAGTGAACCCAAAGTTTCATAGAGTTTCGACAAGTCCTCGGTTTATTTTGACTTTCCGACGATACGCGTGCAATTGCGTTTTTGCCAAAAACGGAAGCAGAGGCAAACGCGCTTTAGGAAAATAAATTCCTGCTGATTTTTTTCATGTACATCTCAAATAATACTTTGAGAGTGTCCCCAAAGTTTCATAGGGTTTTGACAAGCCCTCGGTTTTTTTTGAATTTCTGACGGTACGCATGCAATTGCGTTTTTGCCAAAAACGGAAGCGGAGGCAAACGCGCCTTAGAAAAATAATTTCCAACTGATTTTTTGAATGGACATCTAATATTATACATTTAGAGTGTCCCCAAAGTTTTGTAGAGTTTCAACAAGCCCTCGGTTTATTTTAACTTTCCGACGGTACGCGTGTAATTGCGTTTTTGCCAAAAACGGAAGCGGAGGCAAACGCGCATTAGGAAAATAATTTCATGCGGATTTTTTGCATGGACATCTCAAATAATACATTGAGAGTGTCCCCAAAGTTTCATAGCATTTCGACAAGCCCTCGGTTTATTTTGAATTTTCGATGGTACTCGTGCAATTGCGTTTTTGTCAAAAACGAAAGCGGAGGCAAACGCGCCTTAGGAAAATAATTTTCTGCTGATTTTTTGAATGGACATCTAAAATAATACATTGAGAGTGTCCCCAAAGTTTCGTAGAGTTTCGACAAACCCTCGGTTTATTTTGACTTTCCGACGGTACGCGTGCAATTGCGTTTTTACCAAAAACGGAAGTGGAGGAAAACGCGCTTTAGGAAAATAATTTCCTGATGATTTTTTTCATGTACATCTCAAATAATACATTTAGAGTGTCCCCAAAGTTTCATAGCGTTTCGACAAGACCTCGGTTTATTTTGACTTTCCGACGATACGCGTGCAATTGCGTTTTTGCCATAAACGGAAGCAGAGGCAAACGCGCTTTAGGAAAATAATTTCCTGCTGATTTTTTTCATGTACATCTCAAATAATACTTCTAGAGTGTCCCCAAAGTTTCATAGGGTTTTGACCAGCCCTCGGTTTTTTTTGAATTTCTGACGGTACGCATGCAATTGCGTTTTTGCCAAAAACGGAAGCGGAGGCAAACGCGCCTTAGAAAAATAATTTCCAACTGATTTTTTGAATGGACATCTAATATAATACATTTAGAGTGTCCCCAAAGTTTTGTAGAGTTTCAACAAGCCCTCGGTTTATTTTAACTTTCCGACAGTACGCGTGCAATTGCGTTTTTGCCAAAAACGGAAGCGGAGGCAAACGCGCATTAGGAAAATAATTTCATGCGGATTTTTTGCATGGACATCTCAAATAATACATTGAGAGTAACCCCAAAGTTTCATAGCATTTCGACAAGCCCTCGGTTTATTTTGAATTTTCGATGGTACTCGTGCAATTGCGTTTTTGTCAAAAACGAAAGCGGAGGCAAACGCGCCTTAGGAAAATAATTTTCTGCTGATTTTTTGAATGGACATCTAAAATAATACATTGAGAGTGTCCCCAAAGTTTCGTAGAGTTTCGACAAACCCTCGGTTTATTTTGACCTTCCGACGGTACGCGTGCAATTGCGTTTTTGCCAAAAACGGAAGTGGAGTAAAACGCGCTTTAGGAAAACAATTTCCTGATGATTTTTTGCATGGACATCTCAAATAATAAATTGAGAGTGTCCCCAAAGTTTCATAGCATTTCGACAAGCCCTCGGTTTATTTTGACTTTTCGACGGTACGCGTGCAATTGCGTTTTTGCCAAAAACGAAGCGGAGGAAAACGCTCCTTAGGTAAATAATTTCCTGCTGATTTTTTGCATGGACATCTCAAATAATACATTGAGAGTGTCCCCAAAGTTTCGTAGAGTTTCGACAAGCCCTCTGTGTATTTTGACTTTCCGACGGTACGCGTGCAATTGCGTTATTGCCAAAAATGCAAGCGGAGGTAAACGCGCCTTAGGAAAATAATTTCCTGCTGATTTTTTTCATGGACATCTCAAATAATACATTGAGAGTTTCCCCACAGTTTCGTAGAGTTTCGACAAGCCCTCGGTTTATTTTGACTTTCTGACATTACGCGTGCAATTGCGTTTTTGCCAAAAACGGAAGCGGAGGCAAACGCGCATTAGGAAAATAATTTCATGCTGATTTTTTTCATGGACATCTCGAATAATACATTGACAGTGTCCCCAAAGTTTCATAGCGTTTCAACAAGCCCTCGGTTCAATTTGAATTTCCGAAGGTACACGTGCAATTGCGTTTTTTCCAAAAACGGAAGCGGAGGCAAACGCGCATTAGGTAAATAATTTCATGCTTATTTTTTGCATGGACATCTAAAATAATACATTGAGAGTGAACCCAAAGTTTCATAGAGTTTCGACAAGTCCTCGGTTTATTTTGACTTTCCGACGATACGCGTGCAATTGCGTTTTTGCCAAAAACGGAAGCAGAGGCAAACGCGCTTTAGGAAAATAAATTCCTGCTGATTTTTTTCATGTACATCTCAAATAATACTTTGAGAGTGTCCCCAAAGTTTCATAGGGTTTTGACAAGCCCTCGGTTTTTTTTGAATTTCTGACGGTACGCATGCAATTGCGTTTTTGCCAAAAACGGAAGCGGAGGCAAACGCGCCTTAGAAAAATAATTTCCAACTGATTTTTTGAATGGACATCTAATATTATACATTTAGAGTGTCCCCAAAGTTTTGTAGAGTTTCAACAAGCCCTCGGTTTATTTTAACTTTCCGACGGTACGCGTGTAATTGCGTTTTTGCCAAAAACGGAAGCGGAGGCAAACGCGCATTAGGAAAATAATTTCATGCGGATTTTTTGCATGGACATCTCAAATAATACATTGAGAGTGTCCCCAAAGTTTCATAGCATTTCGACAAGCCCTCGGTTTATTTTGAATTTTCGATGGTACTCGTGCAATTGCGTTTTTGTCAAAAACGAAAGCGGAGGCAAACGCGCCTTAGGAAAATAATTTTCTGCTGATTTTTTGAATGGACATCTAAAATAATACATTGAGAGTGTCCCCAAAGTTTCGTAGAGTTTCGACAAACCCTCGGTTTATTTTGACTTTCCGACGGTACGCGTGCAATTGCGTTTTTACCAAAAACGGAAGTGGAGGAAAACGCGCTTTAGGAAAATAATTTCCTGATGATTTTTTTCATGTACATCTCAAATAATACATTTAGAGTGTCCCCAAAGTTTCATAGCGTTTCGACAAGACCTCGGTTTATTTTGACTTTCCGACGATACGCGTGCAATTGCGTTTTTGCCATAAACGGAAGCAGAGGCAAACGCGCTTTAGGAAAATAATTTCCTGCTGATTTTTTTCATGTACATCTCAAATAATACTTCTAGAGTGTCCCCAAAGTTTCATAGGGTTTTGACCAGCCCTCGGTTTTTTTTGAATTTCTGACGGTACGCATGCAATTGCGTTTTTGCCAAAAACGGAAGCGGAGGCAAACGCGCCTTAGAAAAATAATTTCCAACTGATTTTTTGAATGGACATCTAATATAATACATTTAGAGTGTCCCCAAAGTTTTGTAGAGTTTCAACAAGCCCTCGGTTTATTTTAACTTTCCGACAGTACGCGTGCAATTGCGTTTTTGCCAAAAACGGAAGCGGAGGCAAACGCGCATTAGGAAAATAATTTCATGCGGATTTTTTGCATGGACATCTCAAATAATACATTGAGAGTAACCCCAAAGTTTCATAGCATTTCGACAAGCCCTCGGTTTATTTTGAATTTTCGATGGTACTCGTGCAATTGCGTTTTTGTCAAAAACGAAAGCGGAGGCAAACGCGCCTTAGGAAAATAATTTTCTGCTGATTTTTTGAATGGACATCTAAAATAATACATTGAGAGTGTCCCCAAAGTTTCGTAGAGTTTCGACAAAACCTCGGTTTATTTTGACTTTCCAACGGTACGCGTGCAACTGCGTTTTTGCCAAAAACGGAAGTGGAGGAAAACGCGCTTTAGGAAAATAATTTCCTGATGATTTTTTTCATGGACATCTCAAATAATACATTTAGAGTGTCCCCAAAGTTTCATAGCGTTTCGACAAGCCCTCGGTTTATTTTGACTTTCCGACGATACGCGTGCAATTGCGTTTTTGCCATAAACGGAAGCAGAGGCAAACGCGCTTTAGGAAAATAATTTCCTGCTGATTTTTTTCATGTACATCTCAAATAATACTTTGAGAGTGTCCCCAAAGTTTCATTCGGTTTTGACAAGCCCTCGGTTTTTTTTGAATTTCTGACGGTACGCATGCAATTGCGTTTTTGCCAAAAACGGAAGCGGAGGCAAACGCGCCTTAGAAAAATAATTTCCAACTGATTTTTTGAATGGACATCTAATATAATACATTTAGAGTGTCCCCAAAGTTTTGTAGAGTTTCAACAAGCCCTCGGTTTATTTTAACTTTCCGACAATACGCGTGCAATTGCGTTTTTGCCAAAAACGGAAGCGGAGGCAAACGCGCATTAGGAAAATAATTTCATGCGGATTTTTTGCATGGACATCTCAAATAATACATTGAGAGTGTCCCCAAAGTTTCATAGCATTTCGACAAGCCCTCGGTTTATTTTGAATTTTCGATGGTACTCGTGCAATTGCGTTTTTGTCAAAAACGAAAGCGGCGGCAAACGCGCCTTAGGAAAATAATTTTCTGCTGATTTTTTGAATGGACATCTAAAATAATACATTGAGAGTGTCCCCAAAGTTTCGTAGAGTTTCGACAAACCCTCGGTTTATTTTGACTTTCCGACGGTACGCGTGCAACTGCGTTTTTGCCAAAAACGGAAGTGGAGGAAAACGCGCTTTAGGAAAATAATTTCCTGATGATTTTTTTCATGGACATCTCAAATAATACATTTAGAGTGTCCCCAAAGTTTCATAGCGTTTCGACAAGCCCTCGGTTTATTTTGACTTTCCGACGATACGCGTGCAATTGCGTTTTTGCCAAAAACGGAAGCAGAGGCAAACGCACTTTAGGAAAATAATTTCCTGCTGATTTTTTTCATGTACATCTCAAATAATACTTTGAGAGTGTCCCCAATGTTTCATAGGGTTTTGACAAGCCCTCGGTTTTTTTTGAATTTCTGACGGTAAGCATGCAATTGCGTTTTTGCCAAAAACGGAAGCGGAGGCAAACGCGCCTTAGAAAAATAATTTCCAACTGATTTTTTGAATGGACATCTAATATAATACATTTAGAGTGTCCCCAAAGTTTTGTAGAGTTTCAACAAGCCCTCGGTTTATTTTAACTTTCCGACGGTACGCGTGCAATTGCGTTTTTGCCAAAAACGGAAGCGGAGGCAAACGCGCATTAGGAAAATAATTTCATGCGGATTTTTTGCATGGACATCTCAAATAATACATTGAGAGTGTCCCCAAAGTTTCATAGCATTTCGACAAGCCCTCGGTTTATTTTGAATTTTCGATGGTACTCGTGCAATTGCGTTTTTGTCAAAAACGAAAGCGGAGGCAAACGCGCCTTAGGAAAATAATTTTCTGCTGATTTTTTGAATGGACATCTAAATTAATACATTGAGAGTGTCCCCAAAGTTTCGTAGAGTTTCGACAAACCCTCGGTTTATTTTGACTTTCCGACGGTACGCGTGCAACTGCGTTTTTGCCAAAAACGGAAGTGGAGGAAAACGCGCTTTAGGAAAATAATTTCCTGATGATTTTTTTCATGTACATCTCAAATAATACATTTAGAGTGTCCCCAAAGTTTCATAGCGTTTTGACAAGCCCTCGGTTTATTTTGACTTTCCGACGATACGCGTGCAATTGCGTTTTTGCCAAAAACGGAAGCAGAGGCAAACGCGCTTTAGGAAAATAATTTCCTGCTGATTTTTTTCATGTACATCTCAAATAATACTTTGAGAGTGTCCCCAAAGTTTCATAGGGTTTTGACAAGCCCTCGGTTTTTTTTGAATTTCTGACGGTACGCATGCAATTGCGTTTTTGCCAAAAACGGAAGCGGAGGCAAACGCGCCTTAGAAAAATAATTTCCAACTGATTTTTTGAATGGACATCTAATATAATACATTTAGAGTGTCCCCAAAGTTTTGTAGAGTTTCAACAAGCCCTCGGTTTATTTTAACTTTCCGACAGTACGCGTGCAATTGCGTTTTTGCCAAAAACGGAAGCGGAGGCAAACGCGCATTAGGAAAATAATTTCATGCGGATTTTTTGCATGGACATCTCAAATAATACATTGAGAGTGTCCCCAAAGTTTCATAGCATTTCGACAAGCCCTCGGTTTATTTTGAATTTTCGATGGTACTCGTGCAATTGCGTTTTTGTCAAAAACGAAAGCGGAGGCAAACACGCCTTAGGAAAATATTTTTCTGCTGATTTTTTGAATGGACATCTAAAATAATACATTGAGAGTGTCCCCAAAGTTTCGTAGAGTTTCGACAAACCCTCGGTTTATTTTGACTTTCCGACGGTACGCGTGCAACTGCGTTTTTGCCAAAAACGGAAGTGGAGGAAAACGCGCTTTAGGAAAATAATTTCCTGATAATTTCTTTCATGGACATCTCAAATAATACATTTAGAGTGTCCCCAAAGTTTCATAGCGTTTCGACAAGCCCTCGGTTTATTTTGACTTTCCGACGATACGCGTGCAATTGCGTTTTTGCCAAAAACGGAAGCAGAGGCAAACGCGCTTTAGGAAAATAATTTCCTGCTGATTTTTTTCATGTACATCTCAAATAATACTTTGAGAGTGTCCCCAAAGTTTCATAGGGTTTTGACAAGCCCTCGGTTTTTTTTGAATTTCTGACGGTACGCATGCAATTGCGTTTTTGCCAAAAACAGAAGCGGAGGCAAACGCGCCTTAGAAAAATAATTTCCAACTGATTTTTTGAATGGACATCTAATATAATACATTTAGAGTGTCCCCAAAGTTTTGTAGAGTTTCAACAAGCCCTCGGTTTATTTTAACTTTCCGACGGTACGCGTGCAATTGCGTTTTTGCCAAAAACGGAAGCGGAGGCAAACGCACATTAGGAAAATAATTTCATGCGGATTTTTTGCATGGACATCTCAAATAATACATTGAGAGTGTCCCCAAAGTTTCATAGCATTTCTACAAGCCCTCGGTTTATTTTGAATTTTCGATGGTACTCGTGCAATTGCGTTTTTGTCAAAAACGAAAGCGGAGGCAAACGCGCCTTAGGAAAATAATTTTCTGCTGATTTTTTGAATGGACATCTAAAATAATACATTGAGAGTGTCCCCAAAGTTTCGACAAACCCTCGGTTTATTTTGACTTTCCGACGGTACGCGTGCAACTGCATTTTTGCCAAAAACGGAAGTGGAGGAAAACGCGCTTTAGGAAAATAATTTCCTGATGATTTTTTTCATGTACATCTCAAATAATACATTTAGAGTGTCCCCAAAGTTTCATAGAGTTTCGACAAGCCCTCGGTTTATTTTGACTTTCCGACGATACGCGTGCAATTGCGTTTTTGCCAAAAACGGAAGCAGAGGAAAACGCGCTTTAGGAAAATAATTTCCTGCTGATTTTTTTCATGTACATCTCAAATAATACTTTGAGAGTGTCCCCAAAGTTTCATAGGGTTTTGACAAGCCCTCGGTTTTTTTTGAATTTCTGACGGTACGCATGCAATTGCGTTTTTGCCAAAAACGGAAGCGGAGGCAAACGCACCTTAGAAAAATAATTTCCAACTGATTTTTTGAATGGACATCTAATATAATACATTTAGAGTGTCCCCAAAGTTTTGTAGAGTTTCAACAAGCCCTCGGTTTATTTTAACTTTCCGACAGTACGCGTGCAATTGCGTTTTTGCCAAAAACGGAAGCGGAGGCAAACGCGCATTAGGAAAATAATTTCATGCGGATTTTTTGCATGGACATCTCAAATAATACGTTGAGAGTGTCCCCAAAGTTTCATAGCATTTCGACAAGCCCTCGGTTTATTTTGAATTTTCGATGGTACTCGTGCAATTGCGTTTTTGTCAAAAACGAAAGCGGAGGCAAACGCGCCTTAGGAAAATAATTTTCTGCTGATTTTTTGAATGGACATCTAAAATAATACATTGAGAGTGTCCCCAAAGTTTCGACAAACCCTCGGTTTATTTTGACTTTCCGACGGTACGCGTGCAACTGCATTTTTGCCAAAAACGGAAGTGGAGGAAAACGCGCTTTAGGAAAATAATTTCCTGATGATTTTTTTCATGTACATCTCAAATAATACATTTAGAGTGTCCCCAAATTTTCATAGAGTTTCGACAAGCCCTCGGTTTATTTTGACTTTCCGACGATACGCGTGCAATTGCGTTTTTGCCAAAAACGGAAGCAGAGGAAAACGCGCTTTAGGAAAATAATTTCCTGCTGATTTTTTTCATGTACATCTCAAATAATACTTTGAGAGTGTCCCCAAAGTTTCATAGGGTTTTGACAAGCCCTCGGTTTTTTTTGAATTTCTGACGGTACGCATGCAATTGCGTTTTTGCCAAAAACGGAAGCGGAGGCAAACGCACCTTAGAAAAATAATTTCCAACTGATTTTTTGAATGGACATCTAATATAATACATTTAGAGTGTCCCCAAAGTTTTGTAGAGTTTCAACAAGCCCTCGGTTTATTTTAACTTTCCGACAGTACGCGTGCAATTGCGTTTTTGCCAAAAACGGAAGCGGAGGCAAACGCGCATTAGGAAAATAATTTCATGCGGATTTTTTGCATGGACATCTCAAATAATACATTGAGAGTGTCCCAAAAGTTTCATAGCATTTCGACAAGCCCTCGGTTTATTTTGAATTTTCGATGGTACTCGTGCAATTGCGTTTTTGTCAAAAACGAAAGCGGAGGCAAACGCGCCTTAGGAAAATAATTTTCAGCTGATTTTTTGAATGGACATCTAAAATAATACATTGAGAGTGTCCCCAAAGTTTCGTAGAGTTTCGACAAACCCTCGGTTTATTTTGACTTTCCGACGGTACGCGTGCAACTGCGTTTTTGCCAAAAACGGAAGTGGAGGAAAACGCGCTTTAGGAAAATAATTTCCTGATAATTTCTTTCATGGACATCTCAAATAATACATTTAGAGTGTCCCCAAAGTTTCATAGCGTTTCGACAAGCCCTCGGTTTATTTTGACTTTCCGACGATACGCGTGCAATTGCGTTTTTGCCAAAAACGGAAGCAGAGGCAAACGCGCTTTAGGAAAATAATTTCCTGCTGATTTTTTTCATGTACATCTCAAATAATACTTTGAGAGTGTCCCCAAAGTTTCATAGGGTTTTGACAAGCCCTCGGTTTTTTTTGAATTTCTGACGGTACGCATGCAATTGCGTTTTTGCCAAAAACAGAAGCGGAGGCAAACGCGCCTTAGAAAAATAATTTCCAACTGATTTTTTGAATGGACATCTAATATAATACATTTAGAGTGTCCCCAAAGTTTTGTAGAGTTTCAACAAGCCCTCGGTTTATTTTAACTTTCCGACGGTACGCGTGCAATTGCGTTTTTGCCAAAAACGGAAGCGGAGGCAAACGCACATTAGGAAAATAATTTCATGCGGATTTTTTGCATGGACATCTCAAATAATACATTGAGAGTGTCCCCAAAGTTTCATAGCATTTCTACAAGCCCTCGGTTTATTTTGAATTTTCGATGGTACTCGTGCAATTGCGTTTTTGTCAAAAACGAAAGCGGAGGCAAACGCGCCTTAGGAAAATAATTTTCTGCTGATTTTTTGAATGGACATCTAAAATAATACATTGAGAGTGTCCCCAAAGTTTCGACAAACCCTCGGTTTATTTTGACTTTCCGACGGTACGCGTGCAACTGCATTTTTGCCAAAAACGGAAGTGGAGGAAAACGCGCTTTAGGAAAATAATTTCCTGATGATTTTTTTCATGTACATCTCAAATAATACATTTAGAGTGTCCCCAAAGTTTCATAGAGTTTCGACAAGCCCTCGGTTTATTTTGACTTTCCGACGATACGCGTGCAATTGCGTTTTTGCCAAAAACGGAAGCAGAGGAAAACGCGCTTTAGGAAAATAATTTCCTGCTGATTTTTTTCATGTACATCTCAAATAATACTTTGAGAGTGTCCCCAAAGTTTCATAGGGTTTTGACAAGCCCTCGGTTTTTTTTGAATTTCTGACGGTACGCATGCAATTGCGTTTTTGCCAAAAACGGAAGCGGAGGCAAACGCACCTTAGAAAAATAATTTCCAACTGATTTTTTGAATGGACATCTAATATAATACATTTAGAGTGTCCCCAAAGTTTTGTAGAGTTTCAACAAGCCCTCGGTTTATTTTAACTTTCCGACAGTACGCGTGCAATTGCGTTTTTGCCAAAAACGGAAGCGGAGGCAAACGCGCATTAGGAAAATAATTTCATGCGGATTTTTTGCATGGACATCTCAAATAATACATTGAGAGTGTCCCCAAAGTTTCATAGCATTTCGACAAGCCCTCGGTTTATTTTGAATTTTCGATGGTACTCGTGCAATTGCGTTTTTGTCAAAAACGAAAGCGGAGGCAAACGCGCCTTAGGAAAATAATTTTCTGCTGATTTTTTGAATGGACATCTAAATTAATACATTGAGAGTGTCCCCAAAGTTTCGTAGAGTTTCGACAAACCCTCGGTTTATTTTGACTTTCCGACGGTACGCGTGCAACTGCGTTTTTGCCAAAAACGGAAGTGGAGGAAAACGCGCTTTAGGAAAATAATTTCCTGATGATTTTTTTCATGTACATCTCAAATAATACATTTAGAGTGTCCCCAAAGTTTCATAGCGTTTTGACAAGCCCTCGGTTTATTTTGACTTTCCGACGATACGCGTGCAATTGCGTTTTTGCCAAAAACGGAAGCAGAGGCAAACGCGCTTTAGGAAAATAATTTCCTGCTGATTTTTTTCATGTACATCTCAAATAATACTTTGAGAGTGTCCCCAAAGTTTCATAGGGTTTTGACAAGCCCTCGGTTTTTTTTGAATTTCTGACGGTACGCATGCAATTGCGTTTTTGCCAAAAACGGAAGCGGAGGCAAACGCGCCTTAGAAAAATAATTTCCAACTGATTTTTTGAATGGACATCTAATATAATACATTTAGAGTGTCCCCAAAGTTTTGTAGAGTTTCAACAAGCCCTCGGTTTATTTTAACTTTCCGACAGTACGCGTGCAATTGCGTTTTTGCCAAAAACGGAAGCGGAGGCAAACGCGCATTAGGAAAATAATTTCATGCGGATTTTTTGCATGGACATCTCAAATAATACATTGAGAGTGTCCCCAAAGTTTCATAGCATTTCGACAAGCCCTCGGTTTATTTTGAATTTTCGATGGTACTCGTGCAATTGCGTTTTTGTCAAAAACGAAAGCGGAGGCAAACACGCCTTAGGAAAATATTTTTCTGCTGATTTTTTGAATGGACATCTAAAATAATACATTGAGAGTGTCCCCAAAGTTTCGTAGAGTTTCGACAAACCCTCGGTTTATTTTGACTTTCCGACGGTACGCGTGCAACTGCGTTTTTGCCAAAAACGGAAGTGGAGGAAAACGCGCTTTAGGAAAATAATTTCCTGATAATTTCTTTCATGGACATCTCAAATAATACATTTAGAGTGTCCCCAAAGTTTCATAGCGTTTCGACAAGCCCTCGGTTTATTTTGACTTTCCGACGATACGCGTGCAATTGCGTTTTTGCCAAAAACGGAAGCAGAGGCAAACGCGCTTTAGGAAAATAATTTCCTGCTGATTTTTTTCATGTACATCTCAAATAATACTTTGAGAGTGTCCCCAAAGTTTCATAGGGTTTTGACAAGCCCTCGGTTTTTTTTGAATTTCTGACGGTACGCATGCAATTGCGTTTTTGCCAAAAACAGAAGCGGAGGCAAACGCGCCTTAGAAAAATAATTTCCAACTGATTTTTTGAATGGACATCTAATATAATACATTTAGAGTGTCCCCAAAGTTTTGTAGAGTTTCAACAAGCCCTCGGTTTATTTTAACTTTCCGACGGTACGCGTGCAATTGCGTTTTTGCCAAAAACGGAAGCGGAGGCAAACGCACATTAGGAAAATAATTTCATGCGGATTTTTTGCATGGACATCTCAAATAATACATTGAGAGTGTCCCCAAAGTTTCATAGCATTTCTACAAGCCCTCGGTTTATTTTTAATTTTCGATGGTACTCGTGCAATTGCGTTTTTGTCAAAAACGAAAGCGGAGGCAAACGCGCCTTAGGAAAATAATTTTCTGCTGATTTTTTGAATGGACATCTAAAATAATACATTGAGAGTGTCCCCAAAGTTTCGACAAACCCTCGGTTTATTTTGACTTTCCGACGGTACGCGTGCAACTGCATTTTTGCCAAAAACGGAAGTGGAGGAAAACGCGCTTTAGGAAAATAATTTCCTGATGATTTTTTTCATGTACATCTCAAATAATACATTTAGAGTGTCCCCAAAGTTTCATAGAGTTTCGACAAGCCCTCGGTTTATTTTGACTTTCCGACGATACGCGTGCAATTGCGTTTTTGCCAAAAACGGAAGCAGAGGAAAACGCGCTTTAGGAAAATAATTTCCTGCTGATTTTTTTCATGTACATCTCAAATAATACTTTGAGAGTGTCCCCAAAGTTTCATAGGGTTTTGACAAGCCCTCGGTTTTTTTTGAATTTCTGACGGTACGCATGCAATTGCGTTTTTGCCAAAAACGGAAGCGGAGGCAAACGCGCCTTAGAAAAATAATTTCCAACTGATTTTTTGAATGGACATCTAATATAATACATTTAGAGTGTCCCCAAAGTTTTGTAGAGTTTCAACAAGCCCTCGGTTTATTTTAACTTTCCGACAGTACGCGTGCAATTGCGTTTTTGCCAAAAACGGAAGCGGAGGCAAACGCGCATTAGGAAAATAATTTCATGCGGATTTTTTGCATGGACATCTCAAATAATACATTGAGAGTGTCCCCAAAGTTTCATAGCATTTCGACAAGCCCTCGGTTTATTTTGAATTTTCGATGGTACTCGTGCAATTGCGTTTTTGTCAAAAACGAAAGCGGAGGCAAACACGCCTTAGGAAAATATTTTTCTGCTGATTTTTTGAATGGACATCTAAAATAATACATTGAGAGTGTCCCCAAAGTTTCGTAGAGTTTCGACAAACCCTCGGTTTATTTTGACTTTCCGACGGTACGCGTGCAACTGCGTTTTTGCCAAAAACGGAAGTGGAGGAAAACGCGCTTTAGGAAAATAATTTCCTGATAATTTCTTTCATGGACATCTCAAATAATACATTTAGAGTGTCCCCAAAGTTTCATAGCTTTTCGACAAGCCCTCGGTTTATTTTGACTTTCCGACGATACGCGTGCAATTGCGTTTTTGCCAAAAACGGAAGCAGAGGCAAACGCGCTTTAGGAAAATAATTTCCTGCTGATTTTTTTCATGTACATCTCAAATAATACTTTGAGAGTGTCCCCAAAGTTTCATAGGGTTTTGACAAGCCCTCGGTTTTTTTTGAATTTCTGACGGTACGCATGCAATTGCGTTTTTGCCAAAAACAGAAGCGGAGGCAAACGCGCCTTAGAAAAATAATTTCCAACTGATTTTTTGAATGGACATCTAATATAATACATTTAGAGTGTCCCCAAAGTTTTGTAGAGTTTCAACAAGCCCTCGGTTTATTTTAACTTTCCGACGGTACGCGTGCAATTGCGTTTTTGCCAAAAACGGAAGCGGAGGCAAACGCACATTAGGAAAATAATTTCATGCGGATTTTTTGCATGGACATCTCAAATAATACATTGAGAGTGTCCCCAAAGTTTCATAGCATTTCTACAAGCCCTCGGTTTATTTTTAATTTTCGATGGTACTCGTGCAATTGCGTTTTTGTCAAAAACGAAAGCGGAGGCAAACGCGCCTTAGGAAAATAATTTTCTGCTGATTTTTTGAATGGACATCTAAAATAATACATTGAGAGTGTCCCCAAAGTTTCGACAAACCCTCGGTTTATTTTGACTTTCCGACGGTACGCGTGCAACTGCATTTTTGCCAAAAACGGAAGTGGAGGAAAACGCGCTTTAGGAAAATAATTTCCTGATGATTTTTTTCATGTACATCTCAAATAATACATTTAGAGTGTCCCCAAAGTTTCATAGAGTTTCGACAAGCCCTCGGTTTATTTTGACTTTCCGACGATACGCGTGCAATTGCGTTTTTGCCAAAAACGGAAGCAGAGGAAAACGCGCTTTAGGAAAATAATTTCCTGCTGATTTTTTTCATGTACATCTCAAATAATACTTTGAGAGTGTCCCCAAAGTTTCATAGGGTTTTGACAAGCCCTCGGTTTTTTTTGAATTTCTGACGGTACGCATGCAATTGCGTTTTTGCCAAAAACGGAAGCGGAGGCAAACGCACCTTAGAAAAATAATTTCCAACTGATTTTTTGAATGGACATCTAATATAATACATTTAGAGTGTCCCCAAAGTTTTGTAGAGTTTCAACAAGCCCTCGGTTTATTTTAACTTTCCGACAGTACGCGTGCAATTGCGTTTTTGCCAAAAACGGAAGCGGAGGCAAACGCGCATTAGGAAAATAATTTCATGTGGATTTTTTGCATGGACATCTCAAATAATACATTGAGAGTGTCCCCAAAGTTTCATAGCATTTCGACAAGCCCTCGGTTTATTTTGAATTTTCGATGGTACTCGTGCAATTGCGTTTTTGTCAAAAACGAAAGCGGAGGCAAACGCGCCTTAGGAAAATAATTTTCTTCTTATTTTTTGAATGGACATCTAAAATAATACATTGATAGTGTCGCCAAAGTTTCGTAGAGTTTCGACAAACCCTCAGTTTATTTTGACTTTCCGACGGTACGCGTGCAACTGCGTTTTTGCCAAAAACGGAAGTGGAGGAAAACGCGCTTTAGGAAAATAATTTCCTGATGATTTTTTTCATGGACATCTCAAATAATACATTTAGAGTGTCCCCAAAGTTTCATAGCGTTTCGACAAGCCCTCGGTTTATTTTGACTTTCCGACGATACGCGAGCAATTGCGTTTTTGCCAAAAACGGAAGCAGAGGCAAACGCGCTTTAGGAAAATAATTTCCTGCTGATTTTTTTCATGTACATCTCAAATAATACTTTGAGAGTGTCCCCAAAGTTTCATAGGGTTTTGACAAGCCCTCGGTTTTTTTTGAATTTCTGACGGTACGCATGCAATTGCGTTTTTGCCAAAAACGGAAGCGGAGGCAAACGCGCCTTAGAAAAATAATTTCCTACTGATTTTTTGAATGGACATCTAATATAATACATTTAGAGTGTCCCCAAAGTTTTGTAGAGTTTCAACAAGCCCTCGGTTTATTTTAACTTTCCGACGGTACGCGTGCACTTGCGTTTGTTCCAAAAACGGAAGCAGAGGCAAACGCGCATTAGGAAAATAATTTCATGCGGATTTTTTGCATGGACATCTCAAATAATACATTGAGAGTGTCCCCAAAGTTTCATAGCATTTCGACAAGCCCTCGGTTTATTTTGAATTTTCGATGGTACTCGTGCAATTGCGTTTTTGTCAAAAACGAAAGCGGAGGCAAACGCGCCTTAGGAAAATAATTTTCTGCTGATTTTTTGAATGGACATCTAAAATAATACATTGAGAGTGTCCCCAAAGTTTCGTAGAGTTTCGACAAACCCTCGGTTTATTTTGACTTTCCGACGGTACGCGTGCAACTGTGTTTTTGCCAAAAACGAAAGTGGAGGAAAACGCGCTTTAGGAAAATAATTTCCTGATGATTTTTTGCATGGACATCTAAAATAATACATTGAGAGTGAACCCAAAGTTTCATAGAGTTTCGACAAGCCCTCGGTTTATTTTGACTTTCCGACGATACGCGTGCAATTGCGTTTTTGCCAAAAACGGAAGCAGAGGCAAACGCGCTTTAGGAAAATAATTTCCTGCTGATTTTTTTCATGTACATCTCAAATAATACTTTGAGAGTGTCCCCAAAGTTTCATAGGGTTTTGACAAGCCCTCGGTTTTTTTTGAATTTCTGACGGTACGCATGCAATTGCGTTTTTGCCAAAAACGGAAGCGGAGGCAAACGCGCCTTAGAAAAATAATTTGCAACTGATTTTTTGAATGGACATCTAATATAATACATTTAGAGTGTCCCCAAAGTTTTGTAGAGTTTCAACAAGCCCTCGGTTTATTTTAACTTTCCGACGGTACCGTGCAATTGCGTTTTTGCCAAAAACGGAAGCGGAGGCAAACGCGCATTAGGAAAATAATTTCATGCGGATTTTTTGCATGGACATCTCAAATAATACATTGAGAGTGTCCCCAAAGTTTCATAGCATTTCGACAAGCCCTCGGTTTATTTTGAATTTTCGATGGTACTCGTGCAATTGTGTTTTTGTCAAAAACGAAAGCGGAGGCAAACGCGCCTTAGGAAAATAATTTTCTGCTGATTTTTTGAATGGACATCTAAAATAATACATTGAGAGTTTCCCCAAAGTTTCGTAGAGTTTCGACCAACCCTCGGTTTATTTTGACTTTCCGACGGTACGCGGGCAACTGCGTTTTTGCCAAAAACGGAAGTGGAGGAAAACGCGCTTTAGGAAAATAATTTCCTGATGATTTTTTTCATGTACATCTCAAATAATACATTTAGAGTGTCCCCAAAGTTTCATAGCGTTTCAACAAGCCCTCGGTTTATTTTAACTTTCCGACGATACGCGTGCAATTGCGTTTTTCCCAAAAACGGAAGCAGAGGCAAACGCGCTTTAGGAAAATAATTTCCTGCTGATTTTTTTCATGTACATCTCAAATAATACTTTGAGAGTGTCCCCAAAGTTTCATAGGGTTTTGACAAGCCCTCGTTTTTTTTTGAATTTCTGACGGTACGCATGCAATTGCGTTTTTGCCAAAAACGGAAGCGGAGGCAAACGCGCCTTAGAAAAATAATTTGCAACTGATTTTTTGAATGGACATCTAATATAATACATTTAGAGTGTCCCCAAAGTTTTGTAGAGTTTCAACAAGCCCTCGGTTTATTTTAACTTTCCGACGGTACGCGTGCAATTGCGTTTTTGCCAAAAACGGAAGCGGAGGCAAACGCGCATTAGGAAAATAATTTCATGCGGATTTTTTGCATGGACATCTCAAATAATACATTGAGAGTGTCCCCAAAGTTTCATAGCATTTCGACAAGCCCTCGGTTTATTTTGAATTTTCGATGGTACTCGTGCAATTGTGTTTTTGTCAAAAACGAAAGCGGAGGCAAACGCGCCTTAGGAAAATAATTTTCTGCTGATTTTTTGAATGGACATCTAAAATAATACATTGAGAGTGTCCCCAAAGTTTCGTAGAGTTTCGACAAACCCTCGGTTTATTTTGACTTTCCGACGGTACGCGTGCAACTGCGTTTTTGCCAAAAACGGAAGTGGAGGAAAACGCGCTTTAGGAAAATAATTTCCTGATGATTTTTTTCATGGACATCTCAAATAATACATTTAGAGTGTCCCCAAAGTTTCATAGCGTTTCGACAAGCCCTCGGTTTATTTTGACTTTCCGACGATACGCGTGCAATTGCGTTTTTGCCAAAAACGGAAGCAGAGGCAAACGCACTTTAGGAAAATAATTTCCTGCTGATTTTTTTCATGTACATCTCAAATAATACTTTGAGAGTGTCCCCAATGTTTCATAGGGTTTTGACAAGCCCTCGGTTTTTTTTTAATTTCTGACGGTAAGCATGCAATTGCGTTTTTGCCAAAAACGGAAGCGGAGGCAAACGCGCCTTAGAAAAATAATTTCCAACTGATTTTTTGAATGGACATCTAATATAATACATTTAGAGTGTCCCCAAAGTTTTGTAGAGTTTCAACAAGCCCTCGGTTTATTTTAACTTTCCGACGGTACGCGTGCAATTGCGTTTTTGCCAAAAACGGAAGCGGAGGCAAACGCGCATTAGGAAAATAATTTCATGCGGATTTTTTGCATGGACATCTCAAATAATACATTGAGAGTGTCCCCAAAGTTTCATAGCATTTCGACAAGCCCTCGGTTTATTTTGAATTTTCGATGGTACTCGTGCAATTGCGTTTTTGTCAAAAACGAAAGCGGAGGCAAACGCGCCTTAGGAAAATAATTTTCTGCTGATTTTTTGAATGGACATCTAAATTAATACATTGAGAGTGTCCCCAAAGTTTCGTAGAGTTTCGACAAACCCTCGGTTTATTTTGACTTTCCGACGGTACGCGTGCAACTGCGTTTTTGCCAAAAACGGAAGTGGAGGAAAACGCGCTTTAGGAAAATAATTTCCTGATGATTTTTTTCATGTACATCTCAAATAATACATTTAGAGTGTCCCCAAAGTTTCATAGCGTTTTGACAAGCCCTCGGTTTATTTTGACTTTCCGACGATACGCGTGCAATTGCGTTTTTGCCAAAAACGGAAGCAGAGGCAAACGCGCTTTAGGAAAATAATTTCCTGCTGATTTTTTTCATGTACATCTCAAATAATACTTTGAGAGTGTCCCCAAAGTTTCATAGGGTTTTGACAAGCCCTCGGTTTTTTTTGAATTTCTGACGGTACGCATGCAATTGCGTTTTTGCCAAAAACGGAAGCGGAGGCAAACGCGCCTTAGAAAAATAATTTCCAACTGATTTTTTGAATGGACATCTAATATAATACATTTAGAGTGTCCCCAAAGTTTTGTAGAGTTTCAACAAGCCCTCGGTTTATTTTAACTTTCCGACAGTACGTGTGCAATTGCGTTTTTGCCAAAAACGGAAGCGGAGGCAAACGCGCATTAGGAAAATAATTTCATGCGGATTTTTTGCATGGACATCTCAAATAATACATTGAGAGTGTCCCCAAAGTTTCATAGCATTTCGACAAGCCCTCGGTTTATTTTGAATTTTCGATGGTACTCGTGCAATTGCGTTTTTGTCAAAAACGAAAGCGGAGGCAAACACGCCTTAGGAAAATATTTTTCTGCTGATTTTTTGAATGGACATCTAAAATAATACATTGAGAGTGTCCCCAAAGTTTCGTAGAGTTTCGACAAACCCTCGGTTTATTTTGACTTTCCGACGGTACGCGTGCAACTGCGTTTTTGCCAAAAACGGAAGTGGAGGAAAACGCGCTTTAGGAAAATAATTTCCTGATAATTTCTTTCATGGACATCTCAAATAATACATTTAGAGTGTCCCCAAAGTTTCATAGCGTTTCGACAAGCCCTCGGTTTATTTTGACTTTCCGACGATACGCGTGCAATTGCGTTTTTGCCAAAAACGGAAGCAGAGGCAAACGCGCTTTAGGAAAATAATTTCCTGCTGATTTTTTTCATGTACATCTCAAATAATAATTTGAGAGTGTCCCAAAAGTTTCATAGGGTTTTGACAAGCCCTCGGTTTTTTTTGAATTTCTGACGGTACGCATGCAATTGCGTTTTTGCCAAAAACAGAAGCGGAGGCAAACGCGCCTTAGAAAAATAATTTCCAACTGATTTTTTGAATGGACATCTAATATAATACATTTAGAGTGTCCCCAAAGTTTTGTAGAGTTTCAACAAGCCCTCGGTTTATTTTAACTTTCCGACGGTACGCGTGCAATTGCGTTTTTGCCAAAAACGGAAGCGGAGGCAAACGCACATTAGGAAAATAATTTCATGCGGATTTTTTGCATGGACATCTCAAATAATACATTGAGAGTGTCCCCAAAGTTTCATAGCATTTCTACAAGCCCTCGGTTTATTTTGAATTTTCGATGGTACTCGTGCAATTGCGTTTTTGTCAAAAACGAAAGCGGAGGCAAACGCGCCTTAGGAAAATAATTTTCTGCTGATTTTTTGAATGGACATCTAAAATAATACATTGAGAGTGTCCCCAAAGTTTCGACAAACCCTCGGTTTATTTTGACTTTCCGACGGTACGCGTGCAACTGCATTTTTGCCAAAAACGGAAGTGGAGGAAAACGCGCTTTAGGAAAATAATTTCCTGATGATTTTTTTCATGTACATCTCAAATAATACATTTAGAGTGTCCCCAAAGTTTCATAGAGTTTCGACAAGCCCTCGGTTTATTTTGACTTTCCGACGATACGCGTGCAATTGCGTTTTTGCCAAAAACGGAAGCAGAGGAAAACGCGCTTTAGGAAAATAATTTCCTGCTGATTTTTTTCATGTACATCTCAAATAATACTTTGAGAGTGTCCCCAAAGTTTCATAGGGTTTTGACAAGCCCTCGGTTTTTTTTGAATTTCTGACGGTACGCATGCAATTGCGTTTTTGCCAAAAACGGAAGCGGAGGCAAACGCACCTTAGAAAAATAATTTCCAACTGATTTTTTGAATGGACATCTAATATAATACATTTAGAGTGTCCCCAAAGTTTTGTAGAGTTTCAACAAACCCTCGGTTTATTTTAACTTTCCGACAGTACGCGTGCAATTGCGTTTTTGCCAAAAACGGAAGCGGAGGCAAACGCGCATTAGGAAAATAATTTCATGCGGATTTTTTGCATGGACATCTCAAATAATACATTGAGAGTGTCCCCAAAGTTTCATAGCATTTCGACAAGCCCTCGGTTTATTTTGAATTTTCGATGGTACTCGTGCAATTGCGTTTTTGTCAAAAACGAAAGCGGAGGCAAACGCGCCTTAGGAAAATAATTTTCTTCTTATTTTTTGAATGGACATCTAAAATAATACATTGATAGTGTCGCCAAAGTTTCGTAGAGTTTCGACAAACCCTCAGTTTATTTTGACTTTCCGACGGTACGCGTGCAACTGCGTTTTTGCCAAAAACGGAAGTGGAGGAAAACGCGCTTTAGGAAAATAATTTCCTGATGATTTTTTTCATGGACATCTCAAATAATACATTTAGAGTGTCCCCAAAGTTTCATAGCGTTTCGACAAGCCCTCGGTTTATTTTGACTTTCCGACGATACGCGTGCAATTGCGTTTTTGCCAAAAACGGAAGCAGAGGCAAACGCGCTTTAGGAAAATAATTTCCTGCTGATTTTTTTCATGTACATCTCAAATAATACTTTGAGAGTGTCCCCAAAGTTTCATAGGGTTTTGACAAGCCCTCGGTTTTTTTTGAATTTCTGACGGTACGCATGCAATTGCGTTTTTGCCAAAAACGGAAGCGGAGGCAAACGCGCCTTAGAAAAATAATTTCCAACTGATTTTTTGAATGGACATCTAATATAATACATTTAGAGTGTCCCCAAAGTTTTGTAGAGTTTCAACAAGCCCTCGGTTTATTTTAACTTCCCGACGGTACGCGTGCACTTGCGTTTGTTCCAAAAACGGAAGCAGAGGCAAACGCGCATTAGGAAAATAATTTCATGCGGATTTTTTGCATGGACATCTCAAATAATACATTGAGAGTGTCCCCAAAGTTTCATAGCATTTCGACAAGCCCTCGGTTTATTTTGAATTTTCGATGGTACTCGTGCAATTGCGTTTTTGTCAAAAACGAAAGCGGAGGCAAACGCGCCTTAGGAAAATAATTTTCTGCTGATTTTTTGAATGGACATCTAAAATAATACATTGAGAGTGTCCCCAAAGTTTCGTAGAGTTTCGACAAACCCTCGGTTTATTTTGACTTTCCGACGGTACGCGTGCAACTGTGTTTTTGCCAAAAACGAAAGTGGAGGAAAACGCGCTTTAGGAAAATAATTTCCTGATGATTTTTTGCATGGACATCTAAAATAATACATTGAGAGTGAACCCAAAGTTTCATAGAGTTTCGACAAGCCCTCGGTTTATTTTGACTTTCCGACGATACGCGTGCAATTGCGTTTTTGCCAAAAACGGAAGCAGAGGCAAACGCGCTTTAGGAAAATAATTTCCTGCTGATTTTTTTCATGTACATCTCAAATAATACTTTGAGAGTGTCCCCAAAGTTTCATAGGGTTTTGACAAGCCCTCGGTTTTTTTTGAATTTCTGACGGTACGCATGCAATTGCGTTTTTGCCAAAAACGGAAGCGGAGGCAAACGCGCCTTAGAAAAATAATTTGCAACTGATTTTTTGAATGGACATCTAATATAATACATTTAGAGTGTCCCCAAAGTTTTGTAGAGTTTCAACAAGCCCTCGGTTTATTTTAACTTTCCGACGGTACGCGTGCAATTGCGTTTTTGCCAAAAACGGAAGCGGAGGCAAACGCGCATTAGGAAAATAATTTCATGCGGATTTTTTGCATGGACATCTCAAATAATACATTGAGAGTGTCCCCAAAGTTTCATAGCATTTCGACAAGCCCTCGGTTTATTTTGAATTTTCGATGGTACTCGTGCAATTGTGTTTTTGTCAAAAACGAAAGCGGAGGCAAACGCGCCTTAGGAAAATAATTTTCTGCTGATTTTTTGAATGGACATCTAAAATAATACATTGAGAGTTTCCCCAAAGTTTCGTAGAGTTTCGACCAACCCTCGGTTTATTTTGACTTTCCGACGGTACGCGGGCAACTGCGTTTTTGCCAAAAACGGAAGTGGAGGAAAACGCGCTTTAGGAAAATAATTTCCTGATGATTTTTTTCATGTACATCTCAAATAATACATTTAGAGTGTCCCTAAAGTTTCATAGCGTTTCGACAAGCCCTCGGTTTATTTTGACTTTCCGACGATACGCGTGCAATTGCGTTTTTCCCAAAAACGGAAGCAGAGGCAAACGCGCTTTAGGAAAATAATTTCCTGCTGATTTTTTTCATGTACATCTCAAATAATACTTTGAGAGTGTCCCCAAAGTTTCATAGGGTTTTGACAAGCCCTCGTTTTTTTTTGAATTTCTGACGGTAAGCATGCAATTGCGTTTTTGCCAAAAACGGAAGCGGAGGCAAACGCGCCTTAGAAAAATAATTTCCAACTGATTTTTTGAATGGACATCTAATATAATACATTTAGAGTGTCCCCAAAGTTTTGTAGAGTTTCAACAAGCCCTCGATATATTTTAACTTTCCGACGGTACGCGTGCAATTGCGTTTTTGCCAAAAATGGAAGCGGAGGCAAACGCGCATTAGGAAAATAATTTCATGCGGATTTTTTGCATGGACATCTCAAATAATACATTGAGAGTGTCCCCAAAGTTTCATAGCATTTCGACAAGCCCTCGGTTTATTTTGAATTTTCGATGGTACTCGTGCAATTGCGTTTTTGTCAAAAACGAAAGCGGAGGCAAACGCGCCTTAGGAAAATAATTTTCTGCTGATTTTTTGAATGGACATCTAAAATAATACATTGAGAGTGTCCCCAAAGTTTCGTAGAGTTTCGACAAACCCTCGGTTTATTTTGACTTTCCGACGGTACGCGTGCAACTGCGTTTTTGCCAAAAACGGAAGTGGAGGAAAACGCGCTTTAGGAAAATAATTTCCTGATGATTTTTTTCATGTACATCTCAAATAATACATTTAGAGTGTCCCCAAAGTTTCGTAGAGTTTGGAAAAGCCCTCGGTTTATTTTGACTTTCCGACGGTACGCGTGCAACTGCGTTTTTGCCAAAATTTAAAGTGGAGGAAAACGCGCTTTAGCAAAATAATTTCCTGATGATTTTTTTCATGGACATCTAAAATAATACATTTAGAGTGTCCCCAAAGTTTCTTAGCGTTTCGACAAGCCCTCTGTTTATTTTGATTTTCTGACGGTACGCGTGCAATTGCGTTTTTGCCAAAAACGGAAGCGGAGGTAAACACGCCTTAGGAAAATAATTTCCTGCTGATTTTTTTTCATGGACATCTCAAATAATACATTGAAAGTGTCCCCAAAGTTTCGTAGAGTTTGTACAAGCCCTCGGTTTATTTTGACTTTCCGACGGTACGCGTGCAATTGCGTTTTTGCCAAAAACGGAAGCGGAGGCAAACGCGCCTTAGGTAAATAATTTCGTGTTGATTATTCGCATGGACATCTCAAATAATACATTGAGAGTGTCCCCAAAGTTTCGTAGAGTTTCGACAAGCCCTTGGTTTATTTTTACTTTTTGATAGTACGCTTGCAATTGCGTTTTTGCCAAATACGAAAGGGGAGGCAAACGCGCATTAGGAAAATAATTTCATGCTGATTTTTTTCATGGACATCTCAAATAATACATTGACAGTGTCCCCAAAGTTTCATAGCGTTTCGACAAGCCCTCGGTTTATTTTGAATTTTCGACGGTACGCGTGCAATTGCGTTTTTGCCAAAAACGGAAGCGGAGGCGAACGCGCCTTAGGTAAATAATTTCATGCTTATTTTTTTCATGGACATCTAAAATAATACATTGAGAGTGTACCTAAAGTTTCGTAGAGTTTCGACAAACCCTCGGTTTTTTTGACTTTCCGACGGTACGCGTGCAACTACGTTTTTGCCAAAAACGGAAGCAGAGGCAAACGCGCTTTAGGAAAATAATTTCCTGCTGATTTTTCTCATGTACATCTCAAATAATACTTTGAGAGTGTCCCAAAGTTTCATAGCGTTTTGACAAGCACTCGGTTTTTTTTGAATTTCCGACGGTACGCAAGCAATTGCGTTTTTGCCAAAAACGGAAGCGGAGGCAAACGCGCCTTAGAAAAATAATTTCCTGCTGATTTTTTGAATGGACATCTAATATAATACATTTAGAGTTTCCCCAAAGTTTTGTAGAGTTTCAATAAGCCCTCGGTTTATTTTGACTTTCCGACGGTACGCGTGCAATTGCATTTTTGCCATAAACGGAAGCGGAGGCAAACGCGCATTAGGAAAATAATTTCATGCGGATTTTTTGCATGGACATCTCAAATAATACATTGAGAGTTTCCCCAAAGTTTCATAGAATTTCGACAAGCCCTCGTTTTATTTTAAATTTCCGACGGTACGCGTGCAATTGCGTTTTTGCCAAAAACGGAAGCGGAGGCAAACGCGCCTTAGGTAAATAATTTCATGCTTATTTTTTTCAGGTACATCTCAAATAATACTTTGAGAGTGTCCCAAAGTTTCATAGTGTTTTGACAAGCCCTCGGTTTTTTTTGAATTTCCGAAGGTACGCATGCAATTGCGTTTTTGCCAAAAACGGAAGCGGAGGCACACGCGCCTTAGAAAAATAATTTCCTGCTGATTTTTTGATTGGACATCTAATGTAATACATTTAGAGTTTCCCCAAAGTTTTGTAGAGTTTCAATAAGCCCTCGGTTTATTTTGACTTTCCGACGGTACGCGTGCAATTACGTTTTTGCCAAAAACGGAAGCGGATGCAAACGCGCATTAGGAAAATAATTTCATGCGGATTTTTTGCATGGACATCTCAAATAATACATTGAGAGTTTCCCCAAAGTTTCATAGAATTTCGACAAGCCCTCGTTTTATTTTAAATTTCCGACGGTACGCGTGCAATTGTGTTTTTGTCAAAAACGAAAGTGGAGGAAAACGCGCCTTAGGAAAATAATTTTCTGCTGATTTTTTGAATTGACATCTAAAATAATACATTGAGAGTGTCCCCAAAGTTTTGTAGAGTTTCGAAAAACCCTCGGTATATTTTGACTTTCCGACGGTACGCGTGCAATTGCGTTTTTGCATAAAACGGAAGCGGAGGCAAACGCGCCTTAGGAAAATAATTTCATCTGATGATTTTTTGCATGGACATCTCAAATAATACATTGAGAGTGTCCCCAAAGTTTCGTAGAGTTTCAACAAACCGTCGGTTTATTTTGACTTTCCGACGGTACACGTACAACTGTGTTTTTGCCAAAAATTGAAGTGGAGGAAAACGCGCTTTAGGAAAATAATTTCCTGATGATTTTTTTCATGGACATCTAAAATAATAGATTTAGAGTGTCCCCAAAGTTTCGTAGAGTTTCGACAAGCCCTCTGTTTATTTTGACTTTCCGACGGTACGCGTGCAATTGTGTTTTTGCCAAAAACGGAAGGGGAGGCAAAAGCGCATTAGGAAAATAATTTCCTGCTGATTTTTTGCATGTACGTCTCAAATAATACATTTAGAGTTTCCCCAATGTTTCACAGAGTTTCGACAAGCCCTCGGTTTAATTTGAATTTCCGACGGTACGCGTGCAATTGCGTTTTTGCCAAAAACGGAAGAGGAGGCAAACGTGCCTTAGGATAATAATTTCCTGCTGATTTTTTGCATGGACATTGAGAGTGTCCCCAAAGTTTCGTAGAGTTTCGACAAGCCCTCGGTTTATTTTGACTTTCCGACGATACGCGTGCAATTGCATTTTTGCCAAAAACGGAAGCAAAGGAAAACGCACTTTAGGAAAATAATTTACTGCTGATTTTTTTCATGTACATCTCAAATAATACTTTGAGAGTGTCCCCAAAGTTTCATAGCGTTTTGACAAGCCCTCGGTTTTTTTTTAATTTCCGACGGTACGCATGCAATTGCGTTTTTGCCAAAAACGGAAGCGGAGGCAAACGCGCATTATAAAAATAATTTCCTGCTGATTTTGGGAATGGACATCTAATATAATACATTTAGAGTGTCCCCAAAGTTTTGTAGAGTTTCAACAAGCCCTCGACTTATTTTGACTTTCCGACGGTACGCGTGCAATTGCGTTTTTGCCAAAAACAGAAGCGGAGGCAAACGCGCATTAGGAAAATAATTTCATGCGGATTATTTTCATGGACATCTCAAATAATACATTGAGAGTGTCCCCAAAGTTTCATAGCATTTCCACAACCCCTCGTTTTATTTTGAATTTCTGACGGTACGCGTGCAATTTCGTTTTTGTAAAAAACGAAAGCGGAGGCAAACGCGCCTTAGGAAAATAATTTCCTGATGATTTTTTGCATGGACATCACAAATAATACATTAAGAGTGTCCCCGAAGATTCATAGCATTTCGACAAGCCCTCGGTTTATTTTGAATTTCCGACGGTACGCGTGCAATTGCGTTTTGTCCAAAAACGGAAGCGGAGGCAAACGCGCCTTAGGAAAATAATTTTCATCTGATTTTTTGAATGGAAATCTAAAATAATACATTGAGAGTGTCCCTAAAGTTTCGTAGAGTTTCGACAAACCCTCAGTTTATTTTGACTTTCCGACGGTACGCGTGCAACTCCATTTTTGCCAAAAACGGAAGTGGAGGAAAACGCGCTTTAGGAAAATAATTTCCTGATGATTTTTAGCATGGACATCTCAAATAATACATTGAGAGTGTCCCCAATGTTTCATAGCATTTCGACAAGCCCTCGGTTTATTTTGACTTTCCGACGGTACGAGTGTAATTGCGTTTTTGCCAAAAACGGAAGCGGAGGCAAACGCGCCTTAGGTAAATAATTCCCTACTGATTTTTTGCATGGACATCTCAAATAATACATTGAGAGTGTCCCCAAAGTTTCGTAGAGTTTCGACAAGCCCTCTGTTTATTTTGACTTTCCGACGGTACGCGTGCAATTGCGTTTTTGCCAAAAACGGAAGCAGAGGCAAACGCGCTTTAGGAAAATAATTTCCTGCTGATTTTTTTCATGTACATCTCAAATAATACTTTGAGAGTGTCCCCAAAGTTTCATAGCGTTTTGACAAGCCCTCGGTTTTTTTTGAATTTCCGACTGTACGCATGCAATTGCGTTTTTGTCAAAAACCGAAGCGGAGGCAAACGCGCCTTAGAAAAATAATTTCCAGCTGATTTTATGAATGGAAATATAATATAATACATTTAGAGTGTCCCCAAAGTTTTGTAGAGTTTCAACAAGCCCTCGGTTTATTTTGACTTTCCGACGGTACGCGTGCAACTGCGTTTTTGCCAAAAACGGAAGTGGAGGAAAACGCGCTTTAGGAAAATAATTTCCTGATGATTTTTTTCATGTAGACACTACGCCAAAAATGATTTTTTGTATCACCTAATTTAATAGCACTTTTAAAAAAAATGCTATTAAAATGGAAAAAACACATTTATAATAGCACTTTTTAATCGGGCGCTATTATATAATACAGACTATGTAATTATGATAGCACTTTGTACCAGAACGCTATTATTAAACTTCTTTAAGATAGCATTTTGTATAAAACGCTATTATTTGACTACCTATATAATAGCATTTATTAAAAAGCGCTATGTTATATATAATAATGAATTAATTAATTAATTGATAAAAAAAAAAAACAAAACACATTTTCAGAAAATTAGGTTTCTGAAACACTATCTTCCTCTGCTTCCTTCTGCTTCCCTCTGCTTCCTCCCGCATCCACTCACCGCCAAAAACAAAAACACTATCTTCCTCTGCTTCCTTCTTAGCCAACTGATTCACCTCCGTCAAATCTTCCTCTGCTTCCTTCGGTTTTCATTGATTCACCGCCGTTGGTTATTGATTTACCACCGTCATCCCTTCCTTCGGTTTTCACCCGGATCCATTCTTCAGCCATCGGATTCACCATCGATTCAGATTCAGATTCACTTCATCGGCGCCTGTTGTTTTTGGGTGTAGCAACCAGCAGAGTGGGGACTTGACAAAGTCTGATAGAGCAATTGATGGTATATTTGGATTTGGGCAACAGGGCATGTCAGTAATTTCTCAGCTCTCTTCACAAGGAATAGCACCAAGAGTGTTCTTACACTGCTTGAAAGGAGATAGTAACGGTGGCGGCTTATTGGTTCTTGGTGAGATTGTGGAGCCAAACATAATTTATAGTCCACTCGTTCCGTCACAGTATGTTCTTCCATTAGAATAAAATGCTACATTTTAACTATTTTATGTATATATACTCGTTTATCATCTTAAAGCCCTGGTAAATGTGTTATTGTCAAAATTTTATTTGTATTGAAATGGCCATTTTCTTTGATTAATAAAGTTTAAACATTAAGATTAGTTCTATGTTAAATATTTCAGGCCTCATTATAATCTAAATCTGCTGAGCATCTCTGTCAGTGGCCAAGTTTTGCCGATTGATTCTGCTATTTTTGCTACATTAAACAATAGAGGTACCATTATTGATTCTGGAACAACTTTGGCATACATTGCAGAAGAGGCTTACAATCCCTTTATCAATGCGGTGAGTTTCACTTAGGTAATTTCTTTTCGTCCAATTGATCAATTATGGATATTGCTTTGATTTATCTATATATTAACGGAAATGTTGTTCTCTGTAGATCACCGCTGCCATTCCACAATCTGTGCGCACTGTTCTTTCCAGAGGAAATCAGTGTTACTTAGTTACCACCAGGTTAAAATGAAACTGTTCATATATATATTTAATGGATTATTTTATGACATAATTTCCCCGAATCAAATGCCTATAATAGACAATCTTTCTCTGCCTCTTTCTGGCTATACCGTGTTTAACAGCCTTGACATGTTTCCTCAAGTAAGTCTGAAATTTGCTGGCGCGTCTCTCGTTTTAGGACCACAGGACTACCTTATAAAGCAGAACTATATTGTAAGTATTCAAACTTCAATATCGATTTAAGAGCTACTTCACGTCTAATTATTTTTCTATTATGAATGTTATCTCACTAGTTGAATGATATAATAAACCTGTTGGTTTTATAGGGAGATGGATCAGTTTGGTGTATCGGCTTTCAGAAAATCCCAGGGCAAGATGTAACAATTCTAGGAGGTAATTGTATAATACCAGTTTGGAAACTTTATTTTCGGTCCTACTTCAACGCTGTTTGTTTCTGTGATATACTGAAAATATACATAAAAGATGTTTTGCATTTGATTGAAGTATGTTAAACTAAAATAGCCGAATCTTCAAGATATTATCAGAAAGTTTTGATGTTAATTTATGATACTATAACAACACTATTTTTTCTGGCAGACCTTGTATTAAAAGACAAAATTTTTGCACATCACTATCATATTATATTATTCCCACCCCCAAGACTTTATTGTATTATGAATTCACATGAATCTTATAACATGCTAAAAAACAGAACAGAGTTTATGAAAACGACTCACATCTTTAAGATCTTGATCGGTTGAGTATCCAAATTTCAGCATAGTTGCTGCCACATACACTGCTAAACGAATTTTATTTGGAAATTTGTGACATGCATCAGTAATACTCAATCCTCCTGCACTATGCCCCACCAATATAACCTATTATTCATATATATATTATTAGTATTATAATATATAAGGTTAAGAAATAAATCAATATCAAAATAAAAATAAAAATATAGAACTTACCTTTTCATTATCTGGTAAATCAGATATGAAATCAATAAGAGGTTTATTATAATCATCAAAAGTAAGAATAGAATCAGCATGAGATTGATCAATTCCACAACTTTTAAGGTCTATGCATGAAACTTTGTACCCAGAATTCTCCATAAGACAACAAATTTTATACCAACACCAACTTCCTCCACTTATGCCATGTACAAACACAAAGTGCTGTTTCAAAGGAATGGTAGAATTTGAATCAACTACTTCTTCTTCTATATCTCTCACAGCCATGCCTTTTTCCTCAGCTTCTTTTGTTTTTAATGTTGTTGGTGAAACCAATATATATATATATGTATATGTATATAATCAAAGATAAGAATAAGAATAGTTATAATTTAAGGGGTTGTGACGTTTCCTTTTTATATGTCCTAGTCAATATTATAGGAATAGGAATATTATAAATATTGAAGGCGGGTTCATATAGATATAGATAATATAAAAACACTGTTTCAGGTAATACTTTTATCACTTGGATATGGATCCTTAAAGTTTTGCATGATTATAGTATTAGTGATAGTGTTGTGGGATGCATTTTTTATAATAAATGCAGAAAGTTAGTGATGAGAATCGAGAAAGAGCGTTAAATCCTCAACATCCCTATAGAAAGTCACGTTTAGGGTGTGCTCGTCTTGAAGCTGATATGGTAAGTATGTGTATAAATGTACTATACAATATTATAAAAAAATTTAATTGCTATGTTAATTTGTAAAAATGTATATACAGGTAGAAGAGTCAGAAGTTGGTGAGATAAACCGTAGTCAAGTGTGGAAGGCTGCCCGCGTCAATAAGAGCGGGGTGATTGATAATGAGAATGTTCAAAGAGTTGTGGATCAATGTGATTGTATCTATGAGTTCAACGCTTTTGGATCATGAAGGTGGTTACTACATGGGATTGTTTTGTTATCCTTTCTTATTTTTTTGGTGTTTTGTTTAGAGAATTTGATTGTATGTTTTTGGATTTGGATTGAAGTACTCATAGATGGACATCTACAAATTTGGCTATGCAAACGCCCTCTTAATATTCTATATGTTATGATATTTGGAAACAATAGGATTTGGTAATTTAAAATGTTATTTGGTATTTGATGGATCATAATATATATGCAATGAGTAACTTAAAGCGTTATTTGTGTTGAATTGAATATATTTATTTTATATTTACACCAAAAAAAATGATTGTGTAAGAAAAAATATTGTACTGTACTTATTAAAAATATTGTACCATTTATTAGCACTTTATTTGAAAGCGCTATCAAACATATGTTATATATTAGCGCTTTTTGTTTAGAGTGCTATAAAAAAACAAACAAAAAACATGCAAAATACTGACTTTGATAGCACTTTAATTAAAACGCTATTATAAATTGGTACTTTAATAGCGCTTTTAAAGTGCTATTAAATAAGAAATATTTACAATAGTGGCACGGTTAATAGCACTTTTAAGCGCTATCAAAAACAAAAAAAAAGCGCTATTAAATAGCTTATTTGGCGTAGTGATATCTCAAATAATACATTTAGAGTGTCCCCAAAGTTTCATAGCGTTTCGACAAGCCCTCGGTTTATTTTGACTTTCCGACGGTACGAGTGCAATTGTGTTTTTGCCAAAAACGGAAGCGGAGGCAAACGCGCCTTAGGTAAATAATTTCCTACTGATTTTTTGCATGGACATCTTAAATAATACATTGAGAGTGTCCCCAAAGTTTCGTAGAGTTTCGACAAGCCCTCTGTTTATTTTGACTTTCCGACGGTACGCGTGCAATTGCGTTTTTGCCAAAAACGGAAGCAGAGGCAAACGCGCTTTAGGAAAATAATTTCCTGCTGATTTTTTTCATGTACATCTCAAATAATACTTTGAGAGTGTCCCCAAAGTTTCATAGCTTTTTGACAAGCCCTCGGTTTTTTTTGAATTTCCGACGGTACGCATGAAATTGCGTTTTTGCCAAAAACGAAAGCGGAGGCAAACGCGCCTTAGAAAAATAATTTCCAGCTGATTTTATGAATGGAAATCTAATATAATACATTTAGAGTGTCCCCAAAGTTTTGTAGAGTTTCAACAAGCCCTCGGTTTATTTTGACTTTCCGACGGTACGCGTGCAACTGCGTTTTTGCCAAAAACGAAAGTGGAGGAAAACGCGCTTTAGGAAAATAATTTCCTGATGATTTTTTTCATGTAGATCTCAAATAATACATTTAGAGTGTCCCCAAAGTTTCATAGCGTTTCGACAAGCCCTCGGTTTATTTTGACTTTCCGATGGTACAAGTGCAATTGTGTTTTTGCCAAAAACGGAAGCGGAAGCAAACGCGCCTTAGAAAAATAATTTCCTGCTGATTTTTTGCATGGACATCACAAATAATACATTGAGAGTGTCCCCAAAGTTTCATAGCATTTCGACAAGCCCTCGGTTTATTTTGAATTTCCGACGCTACGCGTGCAATTGCGTTTTTGCCAAAAACGGAAGCGGAGGCAAACGCGCCTTAGGAAAATAATTTTCATCTGATTTTTTGAATGGAAATCTAAAATAATACATTGAGAGTGTCCCTAAAGTTTCGTAGAGTTTCGACAAACCCTCAGTTTATTTTGACTTTCTGACGGTACGCGTGCAACTGCGTTTTTGCCAAAAACGGAAGTGGAGGAAAACGCGCTTTAGGAAAATAATTTCCTGATGATTTTTAGCATGGACATCTCAAATAATACATTGAGAGTGTCCCCAAAGTTTCATAGCATTTAGACAAGCCCTCGGTTTATTTTGACTTTCCGACGGTACGAGTGTAATTGCGTTTTTGCCAAAAACGGAAGAGGAGGCAAACGCGCCTTAGGTAAATAATTTCCTACTGATTTTTTGCATGGACATCTCAAATAATACATTGAGAGTGTCCCCAAAGTTTCGTAGAGTTTCGACAAGCCCTCTGTTTATTTTGACTTTCAGACGGTACGCGTGCAATTGCGTTTTTGCCAAAAACGGAAGCAGAGGCAAACGCGCTTTAGGAAAATAATTTCCTGCTGATTTTTTTCATGTACATCTCAAATATTACTTTGAGAGTGTCCCCAAAGTTTCATAGCATTTTGACAAGCCCTCGGTTTTTTTTGAATTTCCGACGGTACGCATGCAATTGCGTTTTTGCCAAAAACAGAAGCGGAGGCAAACGCGCCTTAGAAAAATAATTTCCAGCTGATTTTATGAATGGAAATCTAATATAATACATTTAGAGTGTCCCCAAAGTTTTGTAGAGTTTCAACAAGCCCTCGGTTTATTTTGACTTTCCGACGGTACGCGTGCAACTGCGTTTTTGCCAAAAACGGAAGTGGAGGAAAACGCGCTTTAGGAAAATAATTTCCTGCTGATTTTTCTCATGTACATCTCAAATAATACTTTGAGAGTGTCCCCAAAGTTTCATAGCGTTTTGACAAGCCCTCGGTTTTTTTTGAATTTCCGACGGTACGCATGCAATTGCGTTTTTGCCAAAAACGGAAGCGGAGGCAAACGCGCATTATAAAAATAATTTCCTGCTGATTTTGTGAATGGACATCTAATATAATACATTTAGAGTGTCCCCAAAGTTTTGTAGAGTTTCAACAAGCCCTCGGTTTATTTTGACTTTCCGACGGTACGCGTGCAATTGCGTTTTTGCCAAAAACAGAAGCGGAGGCAAACGCGCATTAGGAAAATAATTTCATGCGGATTTTTTGCATGGACATCTCAAATAATACATTGAGAGTGTCCCCAAAGTTTCATAGCATTTCCACAACCCCTCGTTTTATTTTGAATTTCTGACGGTACGCGTGCAATTTGGTTTTTGTAAAAAACGAAAGCGGAGGCAAACGCTCCTTAGGAAAATAATTTCCTGATGATTTTTTGCATGGACATCACAAATAATACATTGAGAGTGTCCCCAAAGTTTCATAGCATTTCGACAAGCCCTCGGTTTATTTTGAATTTCCGACGGTACGCGTGCAGTTGCGTTTTTGCCAAAAACGGAAGCGGAGGCAAACGCGCCTTAGGAAAATAATTTTCATCTGATTTTTTGAATGGAAATCTAAAATAATACATTGAGAGTGTCCCTAAAGTTTCGTAGAGTTTCGACAAACCCTCAGTTTATTTTGACTTTCCGACGGTACGCGTGCAACTGCGTTTTTGCCAAAAACGGAAGTGGAGGAAAACGCGCTTTAGGAAAATAATTTCCTGATGATTTTTAGCATGCACATCTCAAATAATACATTGAGAGTGTCCCCAAAGTTTCATAGCATTTCGACAAGCCCTCGGTTTATTTTGACTTTCCGACGGTACGAGTGTAATTGCGTTTTTGCCAAAAACGGAAGCGGAGGCAAACGCGCCTTAGGTAAATAATTTCCTACTGATTTTTTGCATGGACATCTCAAATAATACATTGAGAGTGTCCCCAAAGTTTCGTAGAGTTTCGGCAAGCCCTCTGTTTATTTTGACTTTCAGACGGTACGCGTGCAATTGCGTTTTTGCCAAAAATGGAAGCAGAGGCAAACGCGCTTTAGGAAAATAATTTCCTGCTGATTTTTTTCATGTACATCTCAAATAATACTTTGAGAGTGTCCCCAAAGTTTCATAGCATTTTGACAAGCCCTCGGTTTTTTTTGAATTTCCGACGGTACGCATGCAATTGCGTTTTTGCCAAAAACAGAAGCGGAGGCAAACGCGCCTTAGAAAAATAATTTCCAGCTGATTTTATGAATGGAAATCTAATATAATACATTTAGAGTGTCCCCAAAGTTTTGTAGAGTTTCAACAAGCCCTCGGTTTATTTTGACTTTCCGACGGTACGCGTGCAACTGCGTTTTTGCCAAAAACGGAAGTGGAGGAAAACGCGCTTTAGGAAAATAATTTCCTGCTGATTTTTCTCATGTACATCTCAAATAATACTTTGAGAGTGTCCCCAAAGTTTCATAGCGTTTTGACAAGCCCTCGGTTTTTTTTGAATTTCCGACGGTACGCATGCAATTGCGTTTTTGCCAAAAACGGAAGCGGAGGCAAACGCGCATTATAAAAATAATTTCCTGCTGATTTTGTGAATGGACATCTAATATAATACATTTAGAGTGTCCCCAAAGTTTTGTAGAGTTTCAACAAGCCCTCGGTTTATTTTGACTTTCCGACGGTACGCGTGCAATTGCGTTTTTGCCAAAAACAGAAGCGGAGGCAAACGCGCATTAGGAAAATAATTTCATGCGGATTTTTTGCATGGACATCTCAAATAATACATTGAGAGTGTCCCCAAAGTTTCATAGCATTTCCACAACCCCTCGTTTTATTTTGAATTTCTGACGGTACGCGTGCAATTTGGTTTTTGTAAAAAACGAAAGCGGAGGCAAACGCTCCTTAGGAAAATAATTTCCTGATGATTTTTTGCATGGACATCACAAATAATACATTGAGAGTGTCCCCAAAGTTTCATAGCATTTCGACAAGCCCTCGGTTTATTTTGAATTTCCGACGGTACGCGTGCAGTTGCGTTTTTGCCAAAAACGGAAGCGGAGGCAAACGCGCCTTAGGAAAATAATTTTCATCTGATTTTTTGAATGGAAATCTAAAATAATACATTGAGAGTGTCCCTAAAGTTTCGTAGAGTTTCGACAAACCCTCAGTTTATTTTGACTTTCCGACGGTACGCGTGCAACTGCGTTTTTGCCAAAAACGGAAGTGGAGGAAAACGCGCTTTAGGAAAATAATTTCCTGATGATTTTTAGCATGCACATCTCAAATAATACATTGAGAGTGTCCCCAAAGTTTCATAGCATTTCGACAAGCCCTCGGTTTATTTTGACTTTCCGACGGTACGAGTGTAATTGCGTTTTTGCCAAAAACGGAAGCGGAGGCAAACGCGCCTTAGGTAAATAATTTCCTACTGATTTTTTGCATGGACATCTCAAATAATACATTGAGAGTGTCCCCAAAGTTTCGTAGAGTTTCGGCAAGCCCTCTGTTTATTTTGACTTTCAGACGGTACGCGTGCAATTGCGTTTTTGCCAAAAATGGAAGCAGAGGCAAACGCGCTTTAGGAAAATAATTTCCTGCTGATTTTTTTCATGTACATCTCAAATAATACTTTGAGAGTGTCCCCAAAGTTTCATAGCATTTTGACAAGCCCTCGGTTTTTTTTGAATTTCCGACGGTACGCATGCAATTGCGTTTTTGCCAAAAACAGAAGCGGAGGCAAACGCGCCTTAGAAAAATAATTTCCAGCTGATTTTATGAATGGAAATCTAATATAATACATTTAGAGTGTCCCCAAAGTTTTGTAGAGTTTCAACAAGCCCTCGGTTTATTTTGACTTTCCGACGGTACGCGTGCAACTGCGTTTTTGCCAAAAACGGAAGTGGAGGAAAACGCGCTTTAGGAAAATAATTTCCTGCTGATTTTTCTCATGTACATCTCAAATAATACTTTGAGAGTGTCCCCAAAGTTTCATAGCGTTTTGACAAGCCCTCGGTTTTTTTTGAATTTCCGACGGTACGCATGCAATTGCGTTTTTGCCAAAAACGGAAGCGGAGGCAAACGCGCATTATAAAAATAATTTCCTGCTGATTTTGTGAATGGACATCTAATATAATACATTTAGAGTGTCCCCAAAGTTTTGTAGAGTTTCAACAAGCCCTCGGTTTATTTTGACTTTCCGACGGTACGCGTGCAATTGCGTTTTTGCCAAAAACAGAAGCGGAGGCAAACGCGCATTAGGAAAATAATTTCATGTGGATTTTTTGCAAGGACATCTCAAATAATACATTGAGAGTGTCCCCAAAGTTTCATAGCATTTCCACAACCCCTCCTTTTATTTTGAATTTCTGACGGTACGCGTGCAATTTCGTTTTTGTAAAAAACGAAAGCGGATGCAAACGCGCCTTAGGAAAATAATTTCCTGATGATTTTTTGCATGGACATCACAAATAATACATTGAGAGTGTCCCCAAAGTTTCATAGCATTTCGACAAGCCCTCGGTTTATTTTGAATTTCCGACGGTACGCGTGCAATTGCGTTTTTGCCAAAAACGGAAGCGGAGGCAAACGCGCCTTAGGAAAATAATTTTCATCTGATTTTTTGAATGGAAATCTAAAATAATACATTGAGAGTGTCCCTAAAGTTTCGTAGAGTTTCGACAAACCCTCAGTTTATTTTGACTTTCTGACGGTACGCGTGCAACTGCGTTTTTGCCAAAAACGGAAGTGGAGGAAAACGCGCTTTAGGAAAATAATTTCCTGATGATTTTTAGCATGGACATCTCAAATAATACATTGAGAGTGTCCCCAAAGTTTCATAGCATTTAGACAAGCCCTCGGTTTATTTTGACTTTCCGACGGTACGAGTGTAATTGCGTTTTTGCCAAAAACGGAAGAGGAGGCAAACGCGCCTTAGGTAAATAATTTCCTACTGATTTTTTGCATGGACATCTCAAATAATACATTGAGAGTGTCCCCAAAGTTTCGTAGAGTTTCGACAAGCCCTCTGTTTATTTTGACTTTCAGACGGTACGCTTGCAATTGAGTTTTTGCCAAAAACGGAAGCAGAGGCAAACGCGCTTTAGGAAAATAATTTCCTGCTGATTTTTTTCATGTACATCTCAAATATTACTTTGAGAGTGTCCCCAAAGTTTCATAGCATTTTGACAAGCCCTCGGTTTTTTTTGAATTTCCGACGGTACGCATGCAATTGCGTTTTTGCCAAAAACAGAAGCGGAGGCAAACGCGCCTTAGAAAAATAATTTCCAGCTGATTTTATGAATGGAAATCTAATATAATACATTTAGAGTGTCCCCAAAGTTTTGTAGAGTTTCAACAAGCCCTCGGTTTATTTTGACTTTCCGACGGTACGCGTGCAACTGCGTTTTTGCCAAAAACGGAAGTGGAGGAAAACGCGCTTTAGGAAAATAATTTCCTGCTGATTTTTCTCATGTACATCTCAAATAATACTTTGAGAGTGTCCCCAAAGTTTCATAGCGTTTTGACAAGCCCTCGGTTTTTTTTGAATTTCCGACGGTACGCATGCAATTGCGTTTTTGCCAAAAACGGAAGCGGAGGCAAACGCGCATTATAAAAATAATTTCCTGCTGATTTTGTGAATGGACATCTAATATAATACATTTAGAGTGTCCCCAAAGTTTTGTAGAGTTTCAACAAGCCCTCGGTTTATTTTGACTTTCCGACGGTACGCGTGCAATTGCGTTTTTGCCAAAAACAGAAGCGGAGGCAAACGCGCATTAGGAAAATAATTTCATGCGGATTTTTTGCATGGACATCTCAAATAATACACTGAGAGTGTCCCCAAAGTTTCATAGCATTTCCACAACCCCTCGTTTTATTTTGAATTTCTGACGGTACGCGTGCAATTTGGTTTTTGTAAAAAACGAAAGCGGAGGCAAACGCGCCTTAGGAAAATAATTTCCTGATGATTTTTTGCATGGACATCACAAATAATACATTGAGAGTGTCCCCAAAGTTTCATAGCATTTCGACAAGCCCTCGGTTTATTTTGAATTTCCGACGGTACGCGTGCAATTGCGTTTTTGCCAAAAACGGAAGCGGAGGCAAACGCGCCTTAGGAAAATAATTTTCATCTGATTTTTTGAATGGAAATCTAAAATAATACATTGAGAGTGTCCCTAAAGTTTCGTAGAGTTTCGACAAACCCTCAGTTTATTTTGACTTTCCGACGGTACGCGTGCAACTGCGTTTTTGCCAAAAACGGAAGTGGAGGAAAACGCGCTTTAGGAAAATAATTTCCTGATGATTTTTAGCATGCACATCTCAAATAATACATTGAGAGTGTCCCCAAAGTTTCATAGCATTTCGACAAGCCCTCGGTTTATTTTGACTTTCCGACGGTACGAGTGTAATTGCGTTTTTGCCAAAAACGGAAGCGGAGGCAAACGCGCCTTAGGTAAATAATTTCCTACTGATTTTTTGCATGGACATCTCAAATAATACATTGAGAGTGTCCCCAAAGTTTCGTAGAGTTTCGGCAAGCCCTCTGTTTATTTTGACTTTCAGACGGTACGCGTGCAATTGCGTTTTTGCCAAAAATGGAAGCAGAGGCAAACGCGCTTTAGGAAAATAATTTCCTGCTGATTTTTTTCATGTACATCTCAAATAATACTTTGAGAGTGTCCCCAAAGTTTCATAGCATTTTGACAAGCCCTCGGTTTTTTTTGAATTTCCGACGGTACGCATGCAATTGCGTTTTTGCCAAAAACAGAAGCGGAGGCAAACGCGCCTTAGAAAAATAATTTCCAGCTGATTTTATGAATGGAAATCTAATATAATACATTTAGAGTGTCCCCAAAGTTTTGTAGAGTTTCAACAAGCCCTCGGTTTATTTTGACTTTCCGACGGTACGCGTGCAACTGCGTTTTTGCCAAAAACGGAAGTGGAGGAAAACGCGCTTTAGGAAAATAATTTCCTGCTGATTTTTCTCATGTACATCTCAAATAATACTTTGAGAGTGTCCCCAAAGTTTCATAGCGTTTTGACAAGCCCTCGGTTTTTTTTGAATTTCCGACGGTACGCATGCAATTGCGTTTTTGCCAAAAACGGAAGCGGAGGCAAACGCGCATTATAAAAATAATTTCCTGCTGATTTTGTGAATGGACATCTAATATAATACATTTAGAGTGTCCCCAAAGTTTTGTAGAGTTTCAACAAGCCCTCGGTTTATTTTGACTTTCCGACGGTACGCGTGCAATTGCGTTTTTGCCAAAAACAGAAGCGGAGGCAAACGCGCATTAGGAAAATAATTTCATGTGGATTTTTTGCAAGGACATCTCAAATAATACATTGAGAGTGTCCCCAAAGTTTCATAGCATTTCCACAACCCCTCCTTTTATTTTGAATTTCTGACGGTACGCGTGCAATTTCGTTTTTGTAAAAAACGAAAGCGGATGCAAACGCGCCTTAGGAAAATAATTTCCTGATGATTTTTTGCATGGACATCACAAATAATACATTGAGAGTGTCCCCAAAGTTTCATAGCATTTCGACAAGCCCTCGGTTTATTTTGAATTTCCGACGGTACGCGTGCAATTGCGTTTTTGCCAAAAACGGAAGCGGAGGCAAACGCGCCTTAGGAAAATAATTTTCATCTGATTTTTTGAATGGAAATCTAAAATAATACATTGAGAGTGTCCCTAAAGTTTCGTAGAGTTTCGACAAACCCTCAGTTTATTTTGACTTTCTGACGGTACGCGTGCAACTGCGTTTTTGCCAAAAACGGAAGTGGAGGAAAACGCGCTTTAGGAAAATAATTTCCTGATGATTTTTAGCATGGACATCTCAAATAATACATTGAGAGTGTCCCCAAAGTTTCATAGCATTTAGACAAGCCCTCGGTTTATTTTGACTTTCCGACGGTACGAGTGTAATTGCGTTTTTGCCAAAAACGGAAGAGGAGGCAAACGCGCCTTAGGTAAATAATTTCCTACTGATTTTTTGCATGGACATCTCAAATAATACATTGAGAGTGTCCCCAAAGTTTCGTAGAGTTTCGACAAGCCCTCTGTTTATTTTGACTTTCAGACGGTACGCTTGCAATTGAGTTTTTGCCAAAAACGGAAGCAGAGGCAAACGCGCTTTAGGAAAATAATTTCCTGCTGATTTTTTTCATGTACATCTCAAATATTACTTTGAGAGTGTCCCCAAAGTTTCATAGCATTTTGACAAGCCCTCGGTTTTTTTTGAATTTCCGACGGTACGCATGCAATTGCGTTTTTGCCAAAAACAGAAGCGGAGGCAAACGCGCCTTAGAAAAATAATTTCCAGCTGATTTTATGAATGGAAATCTAATATAATACATTTAGAGTGTCCCCAAAGTTTTGTAGAGTTTCAACAAGCCCTCGGTTTATTTTGACTTTCCGACGGTACGCGTGCAACTGCGTTTTTGCCAAAAACGGAAGTGGAGGAAAACGCGCTTTAGGAAAATAATTTCCTGCTGATTTTTCTCATGTACATCTCAAATAATACTTTGAGAGTGTCCCCAAAGTTTCATAGCGTTTTGACAAGCCCTCGGTTTTTTTTGAATTTCCGACGGTACGCATGCAATTGCGTTTTTGCCAAAAACGGAAGCGGAGGCAAACGCGCATTATAAAAATAATTTCCTGCTGATTTTGTGAATGGACATCTAATATAATACATTTAGAGTGTCCCCAAAGTTTTGTAGAGTTTCAACAAGCCCTCGGTTTATTTTGACTTTCCGACGGTACGCGTGCAATTGCGTTTTTGCCAAAAACAGAAGCGGAGGCAAACGCGCATTAGGAAAATAATTTCATGCGGATTTTTTGCATGGACATCTCAAATAATACACTGAGAGTGTCCCCAAAGTTTCATAGCATTTCCACAACCCCTCGTTTTATTTTGAATTTCTGACGGTACGCGTGCAATTTGGTTTTTGTAAAAAACGAAAGCGGAGGCAAACGCGCCTTAGGAAAATAATTTCCTGATGATTTTTTGCATGGACATCACAAATAATACATTGAGAGTGTCCCCAAAGTTTCATAGCATTTCGACAAGCCCTCGGTTTATTTTGAATTTCCGACGGTACGCGTGCAATTGCGTTTTTGCCAAAAACGGAAGCGGAGGCAAACGCGCCTTAGGAAAATAATTTTCATCTGATTTTTTGAATGGAAATCTAAAATAATACATTGAGAGTGTCCCTAAAGTTTCGTAGAGTTTCGACAAACCCTCAGTTTATTTTGACTTTCCGACGGTACGCGTGCAACTGCGTTTTTGCCAAAAACGGAAGTGGAGGAAAACGCGCTTTAGGAAAATAATTTCCTGATGATTTTTAGCATGCACATCTCAAATAATACATTGAGAGTGTCCCCAAAGTTTCATAGCATTTCGACAAGCCCTCGGTTTATTTTGACTTTCCGACGGTACGAGTGTAATTGCGTTTTTGCCAAAAACGGAAGCGGAGGCAAACGCGCCTTAGGTAAATAATTTCCTACTGATTTTTTGCATGGACATCTCAAATAATACATTGAGAGTGTCCCCAAAGTTTCGTAGAGTTTCGGCAAGCCCTCTGTTTATTTTGACTTTCAGACGGTACGCGTGCAATTGCGTTTTTGCCAAAAATGGAAGCAGAGGCAAACGCGCTTTAGGAAAATAATTTCCTGCTGATTTTTTTCATGTACATCTCAAATAATACTTTGAGAGTGTCCCCAAAGTTTCATAGCATTTTGACAAGCCCTCGGTTTTTTTTGAATTTCCGACGGTACGCATGCAATTGCGTTTTTGCCAAAAACAGAAGCGGAGGCAAACGCGCCTTAGAAAAATAATTTCCAGCTGATTTTATGAATGGAAATCTAATATAATACATTTAGAGTGTCCCCAAAGTTTTGTAGAGTTTCAACAAGCCCTCGGTTTATTTTGACTTTCCGACGGTACGCGTGCAACTGCGTTTTTGCCAAAAACGGAAGTGGAGGAAAACGCGCTTTAGGAAAATAATTTCCTGCTGATTTTTCTCATGTACATCTCAAATAATACTTTGAGAGTGTCCCCAAAGTTTCATAGCGTTTTGACAAGCCCTCGGTTTTTTTTGAATTTCCGACGGTACGCATGCAATTGCGTTTTTGCCAAAAACGGAAGCGGAGGCAAACGCGCATTATAAAAATAATTTCCTGCTGATTTTGTGAATGGACATCTAATATAATACATTTAGAGTGTCCCCAAAGTTTTGTAGAGTTTCAACAAGCCCTCGGTTTATTTTGACTTTCCGACGGTACGCGTGCAATTGCGTTTTTGCCAAAAACAGAAGCGGAGGCAAACGCGCATTAGGAAAATAATTTCATGCGGATTTTTTGCATGGACATCTCAAATAATACATTGAGAGTGTCCCCAAAGTTTCATAGCATTTCCACAACCCCTCGTTTTATTTTGAATTTCTGACGGTACGCGTGCAATTTGGTTTTTGTAAAAAACGAAAGCGGAGGCAAACGCGCCTTAGGAAAATAATTTCCTGATGATTTTTTGCATGGACATCACAAATAATACATTGAGAGTGTCCCCAAAGTTTCATAGCATTTCGACAAGCCCTCGGTTTATTTTGAATTTCCGACGGTACGCGTGCAATTGCGTTTTTGCCAAAAACGGAAGCGGAGGCAAACGCGCCTTAGGAAAATAATTTTCATCTGATTTTTTGAATGGAAATCTAAAATAATACATTGAGAGTGTCCCTAAAGTTTCGTAGAGTTTCGACAAACCCTCAGTT
Organism: Vicia faba; assembly: GCA_948472305.1. Taxonomy (NCBI): domain Eukaryota; kingdom Viridiplantae; phylum Streptophyta; class Magnoliopsida; order Fabales; family Fabaceae; genus Vicia; species Vicia faba. The sequence continues at coordinate 1,219,648,280 of OX451735.1, forward strand.
TATTTTGACTTTCCGACGGTACGCGTGCAACTGCGTTTTTGCCAAAAACGGAAGTGGAGGAAAACGCGCTTTAGGAAAATAATTTCCTGATGATTTTTAGCATGCACATCTCAAATAATACATTGAGAGTGTCCCCAAAGTTTCATAGCATTTCGACAAGCCCTCGGTTTATTTTGACTTTCCGACGGTACGAGTGTAATTGCGTTTTTGCCAAAAACGGAAGCGGAGGCAAACGCGCCTTAGGTAAATAATTTCCTACTGATTTTTTGCATGGACATCTCAAATAATACATTGAGAGTGTCCCCAAAGTTTCGTAGAGTTTCGGCAAGCCCTCTGTTTATTTTGACTTTCAGACGGTACGCGTGCAATTGCGTTTTTGCCAAAAACGGAAGCAGAGGCAAACGCGCTTTAGGAAAATAATTTCCTGCTGATTTTTTTCATGTACATCTCAAATAATACTTTGAGAGTGTCCCCAAAGTTTCATAGCATTTTGACATGCCCTCGGTTTTTTTTGAATTTCTGACGGTACGCATGCAATTGCGTTTTTGCCAAAAACAGAAGCGGAGGCAAACGCGCCTTAGAAAAATAATTTCCAGCTGATTTTATGAATGGAAATCTAATATAATACATTTAGAGTGTCCCCAAAGTTTTGTAGAGTTTCAACAAGCCCTCGGTTTATTTTGACATTCCGACGGTACGCGTGCAACTGCGTTTTTGCCAAAAACGGAAGTGGAGGAAAACGCGCTTTAGGAAAATAATTTCCTGCTGATTTTTCTCATGTACATCTCAAATAATACTTTGAGAGTGTCCCCAAAGTTTCATAGCGTTTTGACAAGCCCTCGGTTTTTTTTGAATTTCCGACGGTACGCATGCAATTGCGTTTTTGCCAAAAACGGAAGCGGAGGCAAACGCGCATTATAAAAATAATTTCCTGCTGATTTTGTAAATGGACATCTAATATAATACATTTAGAGTGTCCCCAAAGTTTTGTAGAGTTTCAACAAGCCCTCGGTTTATTTTGACTTTCCGACGGTACGCGTGCAATTGCGTTTTTGCCAAAAACAGAAGCGGAGGCAAACGCGCATTAGGAAAATAATTTCATGCGGATTTTTTGCATGGACATCTCAAATAATACATTGAGAGTGTCCCCAAAGTTTCATAGCATTTCCACAACCCCTCGTTTTATTTTGAATTTCTGACGGTACGCGTGCAATTTCGTTTTTGTAAAAAACGAAAGCGGAGGCAAACGCGCCTTAGGAAAATAATTTCCTGATGATTTTTTGCATGGACATCACAAATAATACATTGAGAGTGTCCCCAAAGTTTCATAGCATTTCGACAAGCCCTCGGTTTATTTTGAATTTCCGACGGTACGCGTGCAATTGCGTTTTTGCCAAAAACGGAAGCGGAGGCAAACGCGCCTTAGGAAAATAATTTTCATCTGATTTTTTGAATGGAAATCTAAAATAATACATTGAGAGTGTCCCTAAAGTTTCGTAGAGTTTCGACAAACCCTCAGTTTATTTTGACTTTCCGACGGTACGCGTGCAACTGCGTTTTTGCCAAAAACGGAAGTGGAGGAAAACGCGCTTTAGGAAAATAATTTCCTGATGATTTTTAGCATGGACATCTCAAATAATACATTGAGAGTGTCCCCAATGTTTCATAGCATTTCTACAAGCCCTCGGTTTATTTTGACTTTCCGACGGTACGAGTGTAATTGCGTTTTTGCCAAAAACGGAAGCGGAGGCAAACGCGCCTTAGGTAAATAATTTCCTACTGATTTTTTGCATGGACATCTCAAATAATACATTGAGAGTGTCCCCAAAGTTTCGTAGAGTTTCGACAAGCCCTCTGTTTATTTTGACTTTCAGACGGTACGCGTGCAATTGCGTTTTTGCCAAAAACGGAAGCAGAGGCAAACGCGCTTTAGGAAAATAATTTCCTGCTGATTTTTTTCATGTACATCTCAAATAATACTTTGAGAGTGTGCCCAAAGTTTCATATCATTTTGACAAGCCCTCAGTTTTTTTTGAATTTCCGACGGTACGCATGCAATTGCGTTTTTGCCAAAAACGGAAGCGGAGGCAAACGCGCCTTAGAAAAATAATTTCCAGCTGATTTTATGAATGGAAATCTAATATAATACATTTAGAGTGTCCCCAAAGTTTTGTAGAGTTTCAACAAGCCCTCGGTTTATTTTGACTTTCCGACGGTACGCGTGCAACTGCGTTTTTGCCAAAAACGGAAGTGGAGGAAAACGCGCTTTAGGAAAATAATTTCCTGCTGATTTTTCTCATGTACATCTCAAATAATACTTTGAGAGTGTCCCAAAGTTTCATAGCGTTTTGACAAGCACTCGGTTTTTTTTTAATTTCCGACGGTACGCATGCAATTGCGTTTTTGCCAAAAACGGAAGCGGAGGCAAACGCGCCTTAGGAAAATAATTTTCATCTGATTTTTTGAATGGAAATCTAAAATAATACATTGAGAGTGTCCCTAAAGTTTCGTAGAGTTTCGACAAACCCTCAGTTTATTTTGACTTTCCGACGGTACGCGTGCAACTGCGTTTTTGCCAAAAACGGAAGTGGAGGAAAACGCGCTTTAGGAAAATAATTTCCTGATGATTTTTAGCATGGACATCTCAAATAATACATTGAGAGTGTCCCCAAAGTTTCATAGCATTTCGACAAGCCCTCGGTTTATTTTGACTTTCCGACGGTACGAGTGTAATTGCGTTTTTGCCAAAAACGGAAGCGGAGGCAAACGCGCCTTAGGTAAATAATTTCCTACTGATTTTTTGCATGGACATCTCAAATAATACATTGAGAGTGTCCCCAAAGTTTCGTAGAGTTTCGACAAGCCCTCTGTTTATTTTGACTTTCAGACGATACGCGTGCAATTGCGTTTTTGCCAAAAACGGAAGCAGAGGCAAACGCGCTTTAGGAAAATAATTTCCTGCTGATTTTTTTCATGTACATCTCAAATAATACTTTGAGAGTGTCCCCAAAGTTTCATAGCATTTTGACAAGCCCTCGGTTTTTTTTGAATTTCCGACGGTACGCATGCAATTGCGTTTTTGCCAAAAACGGAAGCGGAGGCAAACGCGCCTTAGAAAAATAATTTCCAGCTGATTTTATGAATGGAAATCTAATATAATACATTTAGAGTGTCCCCAAAGTTTTGTAGAGTTTCAACAAGCCCTCGGTTTATTTTGACTTTCCGACGGTACGCGTGCAACTGCGTTTTTGCCAAAAACGGAAGTGGAGGAAAACGCACTTTAGGAAAATAATTTCCTGCTGATTTTTCTCATGTACATCTCAAATAATACTTTGAGAGTGTCCCAAAGTTTCATAGCGTTTTGACAAGCACTCGGTTTTTTTTGAATTTCCGACGGTACGCATGCAATTGCGTTTTTGCCAAAAACGGAAGCGGAGGCAAACGCGCCTTAGAAAAATAATTTCCTGCTGAATTTTTGAATGGACATCTAATATAATACATTGAGAGTGTCCCCAAAGTTTCTTAGAGTTTCGACAAACCCTCGGTTTATTTTGACTTTCCGACGGTACGCGTGCAATTGCGTTTTTGCCAAAAACGGAAGCGGAGGCAAACGCGCCTTAGGAAAATAATTTCATCTGATGATTTTTTGCATGGACATCTCAAATAATACATTGACAGTGTCCCCAAAGTTTCGTAGAGTTTCAACAAACCGTCGGTTTATTTTGACTTTCCGATGTTACGCGTACAACTGCGTTTTTGCCAAAAATTGAAGTGAAGGAAAATGCGCTTTAGGAAAATAATTTCCTGATGATTTTTTTCATGGACATCTAAAATAATAGATTTAGAGTGTCCCCAAAGTTTCTTAGCGTTTCGACAAGCCCTCTGTTTATTTTGACTTTCCGACGGTACGCGTGCAATTGTGTTTTTGCCAAAAACGGAAGGGGAGGCAAAAGCGCATTAGGAAAATAATTTCCTGCTGATTTTTTGCATGTACGTCTCAAATAATACATTTAGAGTTTCCCCAAAGTTTCACAGAGTTTCGACAAGCCCTCGGTTTAATTTGAATTTCCGACGGTACGCCTGCAATTACGTTTTTGCCAAAAACGGAAGAGGAGGCAAACGCGCCTTAGGTAAATAATTTCCTGCTGATTTTTTGCATGGACATTGAGAGTGTCCCCAAAGTTTCGTAGAGTTTCGACAAGCCCACGGTTTATTTTGACTTTCCGACGATACGCGTGCAATTGCATTTTTGCCAAAAACGGAAGCAAAGGCAAACGCACTTTAGGAAAATAATTTCCTGCTGATTTTTTTCATGTACATCTCAAATAATACTTTGACAGTGTCCCCAAAGTTTCATAGCGTTTTGACAAGCCCTCGGTTTTTTTTGAATTTCCGACGGTACGCATGCAATTGCGTTTTTGCCACAAACGGAAGCGGAGGCAAACGCGCATTATAAAAATAATTTCCTGCTGATTTTGTGAATGGACATCTAATATAATACATTTAGAGTGTCCCCAAAGTTTTGTAGAGTTTCAACAAGCCCTCGGTTTATTTTGACTTTCCGACGGTACGCGTGCAACTGCGTTTTTGCCAAAAACGGAAGTGGAGGAAAACGCGCTTTAGCAAAATAATTTCCTGCTGATTTTTCTCATGTACATCTCAAATAATACTTTGAGAGTGTCCCAAAGTTTCATAGCGTTTTGACAAGCACTCGGTTTTTTTTGAATTTCCGACGGTACGCATGCAATTGCGTTTTTGCCAAAAACGGAAGCGGAGGCAAACGCGCCTTAGAAAAATAATTTCCTGCTGAATTTTTGAATGGACATCTAATATAATACATTTAGAGTTTCCCCAAAGTTTTGTAGAGTTTCAATAAGCCCTCGGTTTATTTTGACTTTCCGACGGTACGCGTGCAATTGCAATTTTGCCAAAAACGGAAGCGGAGGCAAACGCGCATTAAGAAAATAATTTCATGCGGATTTTTTGCATGGACATCTCAAATAATACATTGAGAGTTTCCCCAAAGTTTCATAGAATTTCGACAAGCCCTCGTTTTATTTTAAATTTCCGACGGTACGCGTGCAATTGCGTTTTTGTCAAAAACGAAAGTGGAGGAAAACGCGCCTTAGGTAAATAATTTCCTACTGATTTTTTGCATGGACATCTCAAATAATACATTGAGAGTGTCCCCAAAGTTTCGTAGAGTTTCGACAAGCCCTCTGTTTATTTTGACTTTCAGACGGTACGCGTGCAATTGCGTTTTTGCCAAAAACGGAAGCAGAGGCAAACGCGCTTTAGGAAAATAATTTCCTGCTGATTTTTTTCATGTACATCTCAAATAATACTTTGAGAGTGTGCCCAAAGTTTCATATCATTTTGACAAGCCCTCAGTTTTTTTTGAATTTCCGACGGTACGCATGCAATTGCGTTTTTGCCAAAAACGGAAGCGGAGGCAAACGCGCCTTAGAAAAATAATTTCCAGCTGATTTTATGAATGGAAATCTAATATAATACATTTAGAGTGTCCCCAAAGTTTTGTAGAGTTTCAACAAGCCCTCGGTTTATTTTGACTTTCCGACGGTACGCGTGCAACTGCGTTTTTGCCAAAAACGGAAGTGGAGGAAAACGCGCTTTAGGAAAATAATTTCCTGCTGATTTTTCTCATGTACATCTCAAATAATACTTTGAGAGTGTCCCAAAGTTTCATAGCGTTTTGACAAGCACTCGGTTTTTTTTTAATTTCCGACGGTACGCATGCAATTGCGTTTTTGCCAAAAACGGAAGCGGAGGCAAACGCGCCTTAGGAAAATAATTTTCATCTGATTTTTTGAATGGAAATCTAAAATAATACATTGAGAGTGTCCCTAAAGTTTCGTAGAGTTTCGACAAACCCTCAGTTTATTTTGACTTTCCGACGGTACGCGTGCAACTGCGTTTTTGCCAAAAACGGAAGTGGAGGAAAACGCGCTTTAGGAAAATAATTTCCTGATGATTTTTAGCATGGACATCTCAAATAATACATTGAGAGTTTCCCCAAAGTTTCATAGCATTTCGACAAGCCCTCGATTTATTTTGACTTTCCGACGGTACGAGTGTAATTGCGTTTTTGCCAAAAACGGAAGCGGAGGCAAACGCGCCTTAGGTAAATAATTTCCTACTGATTTTTTGCATGGACATCTCAAATAATACATTGAGAGTGTCCCCAAAGTTTCGTAGAGTTTCGACAAGCCCTCTGTTTATTTTGACTTTCAGACGGTACGCGTGCAATTGCGTTTTTGCCAAAAACGGAAGCAGAGGCAAACGCGCTTTAGGAAAATAATTTCCTGCTGATTTTTTTCATGTACATCTCAAATAATACTTTGAGAGTGTCCCCAAAGTTTCATAGCATTTTGACAAGCCCTCGGTTTTTTTTGAATTTCCGACGGTACGCATGCAATTGCGTTTTTGCCAAAAACGGAAGCGGAGGCAAACGCGCCTTAGAAAAATAATTTCCAGCTGATTTTATGAATGGAAATCTAATATAATACATTTAGAGTGTCCCCAAAGTTTTGTAGAGTTTCAACAAGCCCTCGGTTTATTTTGACTTTCCGACGGTACGCGTGCAACTGCGTTTTTGCCAAAAACGGAAGTGGAGGAAAACGCGCTTTAGGAAAATAATTTCCTGCTGATTTTTCTCATGTACATCTCAAATAATACTTTGAGAGTGTCCCAAAGTTTCATAGCGTTTTGACAAGCACTCGGTTTTTTTTGAATTTCCGACGGTACGCATGCAATTGCGTTTTTGCCAAAAACGGAAGCGGAGGCAAACGCGCCTTAGAAAAATAATTTCCTGCTGAATTTTTGAATGGACATCTAATATAATACATTGAGAGTGTCCCCAAAGTTTCTTAGAGTTTCGACAAACCCTCGGTTTATTTTGACTTTCCGACGGTACGCGTGCAATTGCGTTTTTGCCAAAAACGGAAGCGGAGGCAAACGCGCCTTAGGAAAATAATTTCATCTGATGATTTTTTGCATGGACATCTCAAATAATACATTGACAGTGTCCCCAAAGTTTCGTAGAGTTTCAACAAACCGTCGGTTTATTTTGACTTTCCGATGTTACGCGTACAACTGCGTTTTTGCCAAAAATTGAAGTGAAGGAAAATGCGCTTTAGGAAAATAATTTCCTGATGATTTTTTTCATGGACATCTAAAATAATAGATTTAGAGTGTCCCCAAAGTTTCTTAGCGTTTCGACAAGCCCTCTGTTTATTTTGACTTTCCGACGGTACGCGTGCAATTGTGTTTTTGCCAAAAACGGAAGGGGAGGCAAAAGCGCATTAGGAAAATAATTTCCTGCTGATTTTTTGCATGTACGTCTCAAATAATACATTTAGAGTTTCCCCAAAGTTTCACAGAGTTTCGACAAGCCCTCGGTTTAATTTGAATTTCCGACGGTACGCCTGCAATTACGTTTTTGCCAAAAACGGAAGAGGAGGCAAACGCGCCTTAGGTAAATAATTTCCTGCTGATTTTTTGCATGGACATTGAGAGTGTCCCCAAAGTTTCGTAGAGTTTCGACAAGCCCACGGTTTATTTTGACTTTCCGACGATACGCGTGCAATTGCATTTTTGCCAAAAACGGAAGCAAAGGCAAACGCACTTTAGGAAAATAATTTCCTGCTGATTTTTTTCATGTACATCTCAAATAATACTTTGACAGTGTCCCCAAAGTTTCATAGCGTTTTGACAAGCCCTCGGTTTTTTTTGAATTTCCGACGGTACGCATGCAATTGCGTTTTTGCCACAAACGGAAGCGGAGGCAAACGCGCATTATAAAAATAATTTCCTGCTGATTTTGTGAATGGACATCTAATATAATACATTTAGAGTGTCCCCAAAGTTTTGTAGAGTTTCAACAAGCCCTCGGTTTATTTTGACTTTCCGACGGTACGCGTGCAACTGCGTTTTTGCCAAAAACGGAAGTGGAGGAAAACGCGCTTTAGGAAAATAATTTCCTGCTGATTTTTCTCATGTACATCTCAAATAATACTTTGAGAGTGTCCCAAAGTTTCATAGCGTTTTGACAAGCACTCGGTTTTTTTTGAATTTCCGACGGTACGCATGCAATTGCGTTTTTGCCAAAAACGGAAGCGGAGGCAAACGCGCCTTAGAAAAATAATTTCCTGCTGAATTTTTGAATGGACATCTAATATAATACATTTAGAGTTTCCCCAAAGTTTTGTAGAGTTTCAATAAGCCCTCGGTTTATTTTGACTTTCCGACGGTACGCGTGCAATTGCAATTTTGCCAAAAACGGAAGCGGAGGCAAACGCGCATTAAGAAAATAATTTCATGCGGATTTTTTGCATGGACATCTCAAATAATACATTGAGAGTTTCCCCAAAGTTTCATAGAATTTCGACAAGCCCTCGTTTTATTTTAAATTTCCGACGGTACGCGTGCAATTGCGTTTTTGTCAAAAACGAAAGTGGAGGAAAACGCGCCTTAGGAAAATAATTTTCTGCTGATTTTTTGAATGGACATCTAAAATAATACATTGAGAGTGTCCCCAAAGTTTCTTAGAGTTTCGACAAACCCTCAGTTTATTTTGACTTTCCGACGGTACGCGTGCAATTGTGTTTTTGCCAAAAATGGAAGCGGAGGCAAACGCGCCTTAGGAAAATAATTTCATCTGATGATTTTTTGCATTGACATCTCAAATAATAGATTGAGAGTGTCCCCAAAGTTTCGTAGAGTTTCAACAAACCTTCGGTTTATTTTGACTTTCTGACGTTACGCGTACAACTGCGTTTTTGCCAAAAATTGAAGTGAAGGAAAATGCGCTTTAGGAAAATAATTTCCTGATGATTTTTTTCATGGACATCTTAAATAATAGATTTAGAGTGTCCCCAAAGTTTCTTAGCGTTTCGACAAGCCCTCTGTTTATTTTGACTTTCCGACGGTACGCGTGCAATTGTGTTTTTGCCAAAAATGGAAGGGGAGGAAAAAGCGCATTAGGAAAATAATTTCCTGCTGACTTTTTGCATGTACGTCTCAAATAATACATTTAGAGTTTCCCCAAAGTTTCACAGAGTTTCGACAAGCCCTCGGTTTAATTTGAATTTCCGACGGTACGCGTGCAATTGCGTTTTTGCCAAAAACGGAAGAGGAGGCAAACGCGCCTTAGGTAAATAATTTCCTGCTGATTTTTTGGATGGACATTGAGAGTGTCCCCAAAGTTTCGTAGAGTTTCGACAAGCCCACAGTTTATTTTGACTTTCCGACGATACGCGTGCAATTGCATTTTTGCCAAAAACGGAAGCAAAGGCAAACGCACTTTAGGAAAATAATTTCCTGCTGATTTTTTTCATGTACATCTCAAATAATACTTTGACAGTGTCCCCAAAGTTTCATAGCGTTTTGACAAGCCCTCGGTTTTTTTTGAATTTCCGACGGTACGCATGCAATTGCGTTTTTGCCAAAAACGGAAGCGGAGGCAAACGCGCATTATAAAAATAATTTCCTGCTGATTTTGTGAATGGACATCTAATATAATACATTTAGAGTGTCCCCAAAGTTTTGTAGAGTTTCAACAAGCCCTGGGTTTATTTTGACTTTCCGACGGTACGCGTGCAATTGCGTTTTTGCCAAAAACAGAAGCGGAGGCAAACGCGCATTAGGAAAATAATTTCATGCGGATTTTTTGCATGGACATCTCAAATAATACATTGAGAGTGTCCCCAAAGTTTCATAGCATTTCCAAAACCCCTCGTTTTATTTTGAATTTCTGACGGTACGCGTGCAATTTCGTTTTTGTAAAAAACGAAAGCGGAGGCAAACGCGCCTTAGGAAAATAATTTCCTGATGATTTTTTGCATGGACATCACAAATAATACATTGAGACTGTCCCCAAAGTTTCATAGCATTTCGACAAGCCCTCGGTTAATTTTGAATTTCCGACAGTACGCGTGCAATTGCGTTTTTGCCAAAAACGGAAGCAGAAGCAAACGCGCCTTAGGAAAATAATTTTCATCTGATTTTTTGAATGGAAATCTAAAATAATACATTGAGAGTGTCCCCAAAGTTTCGTAGAGTTTCGACAAACCCTCGGTTTATTTTGACTTTCCGACGGTACGCGTGCAACTGCGTTTTTGCCAAAAACGGAAGTGGAGGAAAACGCGCTTTAGGAAAATAATTTCCTGATTATTTTTAGCATGGACATCTCAAATAATACATTGAGAGTGTCCCCAAAGTTTCATGGCATTTCGACAAGCCCTCGGTTTATTTTGACTTTCCGACGGTACGCGTGTAATTGCGTTTTTGCCAAACACGGAAGCGGAGGCAAACGCGCCTTAGGTAAATAATTTCCTGATGATTTTTTGCATGGACATCTCAAATAATACATTGAGAGTGCCCCCAAAGTTTCATAGAGTTTCGACAAGCCCTCTGTTTATTTTGACTTTCCGACGGTACGCGTGCAATTGCGTTTTTGCCAAAAACGGAAGCAGAGGCAAACGCGCTTTAGGAAAATAATTTCCTGCTGATTTTTTTCATGTACATCCCAAATAATACTTTGAGAGTGTCCCCAAAGTTTCATATCATTTTGACAAGCCCTCGGTTTTTTTTGAATTTCCGACGGTACGCATGCAATTGCGTTTTTGCCAAAAACGGAAGCGGAGGCAAACGCGCCTTAGAAAAATAATTTCCAGCTGATTTTATGAATGGAAATCTAATATAATACATTTAGAGTGTCCCCAAAGTTTTGTAAAGTTTCAACAAGCCCTCGGTTTATTTTGACTTTCCGACGGTACGCGTGCAATTGCGTTTTTGACAAAAACGGAAGCGGAGGCAAACGCTCCTTAGAAAAATAATTTCCTGCTGATTTTTTGCATGGACATCTAAAATAATACATTGAGAGTGTCCCCAAAGTTTCGTAGAGTTTGGACAAGCCCTCGGTTTATTTTGACTTTCCGACGGTACGCGTGCAACTGCATTTTTGCCAAAATTTAAAGTGGAGGAAAACGCGCTTTAGCAAAATAATTTCCTGATGATTTTTTTCATGGAAATCTAAAATAATACATTTAGAGTGTCCCCAAAGTTTCTTAGCGTTTCGACAAGCCCTCTGTTTATTTTGACTTTCCGACGGTACGCGTGCAATTGCGTTTTTGCCAAAAACGGAAGCAGAGGTAAACACGCCTTAGGAAAATAATTTCCTGCTGATTTTTTTCATGGACATCTCAAATAATACATTGAGAGTGTCCCCAAAGTTTCGTAGAGTTTGGACAAGCCCTCGGTTTATTTTGACTTTCCAACGGTAGGCGTGCAATTGCGTTTTTGCCAAAAACGGAAGCGGAGGCAAACGCGCCTTAGGTAAATAATTTCGTGCTGATTTTTCGCATGGACATCTCAAATAATACATTGAGAGTGTCCCCAAAGTTTTGTAGAGTTTCAACAAGCCCTTGGTTTATTTTTACTTTTTGACAGTACGCGTGCAATTGCGTTTTTGCCAAATACGAAAGGGGAGGCAAACGCGCATTAGGTAAATAATTTCATGCTAATTTTTTTCATGGACATCTCAAATAATACATTGACAGTGTCCCCAAAGTTTCATAGCGTTTCGACAAGCCCTCGGTTTATTTTGAATTTCCGATGGTACGCATGCAATTGCGTTTTTGCCAAAAACGGAAGCGGAGGCAAATGCGCCTTAGGTAAATAATTTCATGCTTATTTTTTTCATGGACATATAAAATAATACATTGAGAGTGTACCTAAAGTTTCGTAGAGTTTCGACAAACCCTCGGTTTATCTTGACTTTCCGACGGTACTCGTGCAACTACGTTTTTGCCAAAAACGGAAGCAAAGGCAAACGCGCTTTAGGAAAATAATTTCCTGCTGATTTTTCTCATGTACATCTCAAATAATACTTTGAGAGTGTCCCAAAGTTTCATAGCGTTTTGACAAGCCCTCGGTTTTTTTTGAATTTCCGACGGTACGCATGCAATTGCGTTTTTGCCAAAAACGGAAGCGGAGGCACACGCGCCTTAGAAAAATAATTTCCTGCTGATTTTTTGAATGGACATCTAATGTAATACATTTAGAGTTTCCCCAAAGTTTTGTAGAGTTTCAATAAGCCCTCGGTTTATTTTGACTTTCCGACGGTACGCGTGCAATTGTGTTTTTGCCAAAAACGGAAGCGGAGGCAAACGCGCATTAGGAAAATAATTTCATGCGGATTTTTTGCATGGACATCTCAAATAATACATTGAGAGTTTCCCCAAAGTTTCATAGAATTTCGACAAGCCCTCGTTTTATTTTAAATTTCCGACGATACGCGTGCAATTGCGTTTTTGTCAAAAACGAAAGTTGAGGAAAACGCGCCTTAGGAAAATAATTTTCTGCTGATTTTTGGAATTGAAATCTAAAATAATACATTGAGAGTGTCCCCAAAGTTTTGTAGAGTTTCCACAAACCCTCGGTATATTTTGACTTTCCGACGGTACGCGTGCAATTGCGTTTTTGCATAAAACGGAAGCGGAGGCAAACGCGCCTTAGGAAAATAATTTCATCTGATGATTTTTTGAATGGACAGATCAAATAATACATTGAGAGTGTCCCCAAAGTTTCGTAGAGTTTCAACAAACCGTCGGTTTATTTTGACTTTCCGACGGTACGCGTACAACTGTGTTTTTGCCAAAAATTGAAGTGGAGGAAAATGCACTTTAGGAAAATAATTTCCTGATGATTTTTTTCATGGACATCTAAAATAATAGATTTAGAGTGTCCCCAAAGTTTCGTAGAGTTTCGACAAGCCCTCGGTTTATTTTGACTTTCTGACGGTACGCGTGCAATTGTGTTTTTGCCAAAAACTGAAGGAGAGGCAAAAGCGCATTAGGAAAATAATTTCTTGCTGATTTTTTGCATGTACGTCTCAAATAATACATTTAGAGTTTCCCCAAAGTTTCACAGAGTTTCGACAAGCCCTCGGTTTAATTTGAATTTCCGACGGTACGCGTGCAATTGCGTTTTTGCCAAAAACGGAAGAGGAGGCAAACGTGCCTTAGGATAATAATTTCCTGCTGATTTTTTGCATGGACATTGAGAGTGTCCCCAAAGTTTCTTAGAGTTTCGACAAGCCCTCGGTTTATTTTGACTTTCCGACGATACGCGTGCAATTGCATTTTTGCCAAAAACGGAAGCAAAGGCAAACGCACTTTAGGAAAATAATTTCCTGCTGATTTTTTTCATGTACATCTCAAATAATACTTTGACAGTGTCCCCAAAGTTTCATAGCGTTTTGACAAGCCCTCGGTTTTTTTTGAATTTCCGACGGTACGCATGCAATTGCGTTTTTGCCAAAAACGGAAGCGGAGGCAAACGCGCATTATAAAAATAATTTCCTGCTGATTTTGTGAATGGACATCTAATATAATACATTTAGAGTGTCCCCAAAGTTTTGTAGAGTTTCAACAAGCCCTGGGTTTATTTTGACTTTCCGACGGTACGCGTGCAATTGCGCTTTTGCCAAAAACAGAAGCGGAGGCAAACGCGCATTAGGAAAATAATTTCATGCGGATTTTTTGCATGGACATCTCAAATAATACATTGAGAGTGTCCCCAAAGTTTCATAGCATTTCCACAACCCCTCGTTTTATTTTGAATTTCTGACGGTACGCGTGCAATTTTGTTTTTGTAAAAAACGAAAGCGGAGGCAAACGCGCCTTAGGAAAATAATTTCCTGATGATTTTTTGCATGGACATCACAAATAATACATTGAGACTGTCCCCAAAGTTTCATAGCATTTCGACAAGCCCTCGGTTAATTTTGAATTTCCGACAGTACGCGTGCAATTGCGTTTTTGCCAAAAACGGAAGCAGAAGCAAACGCGCCTTAGGAAAATAATTTTCATCTGATTTTTTGAATGGAAATCTAAAATAATACATTGAGAGTGTCCCCAAAGTTTCGTAGAGTTTCGACAAACCCTCGGTTTATTTTGACTTTCCGACGGTACGCGTGCAACTGCGTTTTTGCCAAAAACGGAAGTGGAGGAAAACGCGCTTTAGGAAAATAATTTCCTGATTATTTTTAGCATGGACATCTCAAATAATACATTGAGAGTGTCCCCAAAGTTTCATGGCATTTCGACAAGCCCTCGGTTTATTTTGACTTTCCGACGGTACGCGTGTAATTGCGTTTTTGCCAAACACGGAAGCGGAGGCAAACGCGCCTTAGGTAAATAATTTCCTGATGATTTTTTGCATGGACATCTCAAATAATACATTGAGAGTGCCCCCAAAGTTTCATAGAGTTTCGACAAGCCCTCTGTTTATTTTGACTTTCCGACGGTACGCGTGCAATTGCGTTTTTGCCAAAAACGGAAGCAGAGGCAAACGCGCTTTAGGAAAATAATTTCCTGCTGATTTTTTTCATGTACATCCCAAATAATACTTTGAGAGTGTCCCCAAAGTTTCATATCATTTTGACAAGCCCTCGGTTTTTTTTGAATTTCCGACGGTACGCATGCAATTGCGTTTTTGCCAAAAACGGAAGCGGAGGCAAACGCGCCTTAGAAAAATAATTTCCAGCTGATTTTATGAATGGAAATCTAATATAATACATTTAGAGTGTCCCCAAAGTTTTGTAAAGTTTCAACAAGCCCTCGGTTTATTTTGACTTTCCGACGGTACGCGTGCAATTGCGTTTTTGACAAAAACGGAAGCGGAGGCAAACGCTCCTTAGAAAAATAATTTCCTGCTGATTTTTTGCATGGACATCTAAAATAATACATTGAGAGTGTCCCCAAAGTTTCGTAGAGTTTGGACAAGCCCTCGGTTTATTTTGACTTTCCGACGGTACGCGTGCAACTGCATTTTTGCCAAAATTTAAAGTGGAGGAAAACGCGCTTTAGCAAAATAATTTCCTGATGATTTTTTTCATGGAAATCTAAAATAATACATTTAGAGTGTCCCCAAAGTTTCTTAGCGTTTCGACAAGCCCTCTGTTTATTTTGACTTTCCGACGGTACGCGTGCAATTGCGTTTTTGCCAAAAACGGAAGCAGAGGTAAACACGCCTTAGGAAAATAATTTCCTGCTGATTTTTTTCATGGACATCTCAAATAATACATTGAGAGTGTCCCCAAAGTTTCGTAGAGTTTGGACAAGCCCTCGGTTTATTTTGACTTTCCAACGGTAGGCGTGCAATTGCGTTTTTGCCAAAAACGGAAGCGGAGGCAAACGCGCCTTAGGTAAATAATTTCGTGCTGATTTTTCGCATGGACATCTCAAATAATACATTGAGAGTGTCCCCAAAGTTTTGTAGAGTTTCAACAAGCCCTTGGTTTATTTTTACTTTTTGACAGTACGCGTGCAATTGCGTTTTTGCCAAATACGAAAGGGGAGGCAAACGCGCATTAGGTAAATAATTTCATGCTAATTTTTTTCATGGACATCTCAAATAATACATTGACAGTGTCCCCAAAGTTTCATAGCGTTTCGACAAGCCCTCGGTTTATTTTGAATTTCCGATGGTACGCGTGCAATTGCGTTTTTGCCAAAAACGGAAGCGGAGGCAAATGCGCCTTAGGTAAATAATTTCATGCTTATTTTTT
Source organism: Vicia faba (assembly GCA_948472305.1). NCBI lineage: Eukaryota > Viridiplantae > Streptophyta > Magnoliopsida > Fabales > Fabaceae > Vicia > Vicia faba. The sequence continues at coordinate 1,219,663,872 of OX451735.1, forward strand.
TCATGGACATATAAAATAATACATTGAGAGTGTACCTAAAGTTTCGTAGAGTTTCGACAAACCCTCGGTTTATCTTGACTTTCCGACGGTACTCGTGCAACTACGTTTTTGCCAAAAACGGAAGCAAAGGCAAACGCGCTTTAGGAAAATAATTTCCTGCTGATTTTTCTCATGTACATCTCAAATAATACTTTGAGAGTGTCCCAAAGTTTCATAGCGTTTTGACAAGCCCTCGGTTTTTTTTGAATTTCCGACGGTACGCATGCAATTGCGTTTTTGCCAAAAACGGAAGCGGAGGCACACGCGCCTTAGAAAAATAATTTCCTGCTGATTTTTTGAATGGACATCTAATGTAATACATTTAGAGTTTCCCCAAAGTTTTGTAGAGTTTCAATAAGCCCTCGGTTTATTTTGACTTTCCGACGGTACGCGTGCAATTGTGTTTTTGCCAAAAACGGAAGCGGAGGCAAACGCGCATTAGGAAAATAATTTCATGCGGATTTTTTGCATGGACATCTCAAATAATACATTGAGAGTTTCCCCAAAGTTTCATAGAATTTCGACAAGCCCTCGTTTTATTTTAAATTTCCGACGATACGCGTGCAATTGCGTTTTTGTCAAAAACGAAAGTTGAGGAAAACGCGCCTTAGGAAAATAATTTTCTGCTGATTTTTGGAATTGAAATCTAAAATAATACATTGAGAGTGTCCCCAAAGTTTTGTAGAGTTTCCACAAACCCTCGGTATATTTTGACTTTCCGACGGTACGCGTGCAATTGCGTTTTTGCATAAAACGGAAGCGGAGGCAAACGCGCCTTAGGAAAATAATTTCATCTGATGATTTTTTGAATGGACAGATCAAATAATACATTGAGAGTGTCCCCAAAGTTTCGTAGAGTTTCAACAAACCGTCGGTTTATTTTGACTTTCCGACGGTACGCGTACAACTGTGTTTTTGCCAAAAATTGAAGTGGAGGAAAATGCACTTTAGGAAAATAATTTCCTGATGATTTTTTTCATGGACATCTAAAATAATAGATTTAGAGTGTCCCCAAAGTTTCGTAGAGTTTCGACAAGCCCTCGGTTTATTTTGACTTTCTGACGGTACGCGTGCAATTGTGTTTTTGCCAAAAACTGAAGGAGAGGCAAAAGCGCATTAGGAAAATAATTTCTTGCTGATTTTTTGCATGTACGTCTCAAATAATACATTTAGAGTTTCCCCAAAGTTTCACAGAGTTTCGACAAGCCCTCGGTTTAATTTGAATTTCCGACGGTACGCGTGCAATTGCGTTTTTGCCAAAAACGGAAGAGGAGGCAAACGTGCCTTAGGATAATAATTTCCTGCTGATTTTTTGCATGGACATTGAGAGTGTCCCCAAAGTTTCTTAGAGTTTCGACAAGCCCTCGGTTTATTTTGACTTTCCGACGATACGCGTGCAATTGCATTTTTGCCAAAAACGGAAGCAAAGGCAAACGCACTTTAGGAAAATAATTTCCTGCTGATTTTTTTCATGTACATCTCAAATAATACTTTGACAGTGTCCCCAAAGTTTCATAGCGTTTTGACAAGCCCTCGGTTTTTTTTGAATTTCCGACGGTACGCATGCAATTGCGTTTTTGCCAAAAACGGAAGCGGAGGCAAACGCGCATTATAAAAATAATTTCCTGCTGATTTTGTGAATGGACATCTAATATAATACATTTAGAGTGTCCCCAAAGTTTTGTAGAGTTTCAACAAGCCCTGGGTTTATTTTGACTTTCCGACGGTACGCGTGCAATTGCGCTTTTGCCAAAAACAGAAGCGGAGGCAAACGCGCATTAGGAAAATAATTTCATGCGGATTTTTTGCATGGACATCTCAAATAATACATTGAGAGTGTCCCCAAAGTTTCATAGCATTTCCACAACCCCTCGTTTTATTTTGAATTTCTGACGGTACGCGTGCAATTTTGTTTTTGTAAAAAACGAAAGCGGAGGCAAACGCGCCTTAGGAAAATAATTTCCTGATGATTTTTTGCATGGACATCACAAATAATACATTGAGACTGTCCCCAAAGTTTCATAGCATTTCGACAAGCCCTCGGTTAATTTTGAATTTCCGACAGTACGCGTGCAATTGCGTTTTTGCCAAAAACGGAAGCAGAAGCAAACGCGCCTTAGGAAAATAATTTTCATCTGATTTTTTGAATGGAAATCTAAAATAATACATTGAGAGTGTCCCCAAAGTTTCGTAGAGTTTCGACAAACCCTCGGTTTATTTTGACTTTCCGACGGTACGCGTGCAACTGCGTTTTTGCCAAAAACGGAAGTGGAGGAAAACGCGCTTTAGGAAAATAATTTCCTGATTATTTTTAGCATGGACATCTCAAATAATACATTGAGAGTGTCCCCAAAGTTTCATGGCATTTCGACAAGCCCTCGGTTTATTTTGACTTTCCGACGGTACGCGTGTAATTGCGTTTTTGCCAAACACGGAAGCGGAGGCAAACGCGCCTTAGGTAAATAATTTCCTGATGATTTTTTGCATGGACATCTCAAATAATACATTGAGAGTGCCCCCAAAGTTTCATAGAGTTTCGACAAGCCCTCTGTTTATTTTGACTTTCCGACGGTACGCGTGCAATTGCGTTTTTGCCAAAAACGGAAGCAGAGGCAAACGCGCTTTAGGAAAATAATTTCCTGCTGATTTTTTTCATGTACATCCCAAATAATACTTTGAGAGTGTCCCCAAAGTTTCATATCATTTTGACAAGCCCTCGGTTTTTTTTGAATTTCCGACGGTACGCATGCAATTGCGTTTTTGCCAAAAACGGAAGCGGAGGCAAACGCGCCTTAGAAAAATAATTTCCAGCTGATTTTATGAAAGGAAATCTAATATAATACATTTAGAGTGTCCCCAAAGTTTCGTAAAGTTTCAACAAGCCCTCGGTTTATTTTGACTTTCCGACGGTACGCGTGCAATTGCGTTTTTGACAAAAACGGAAGCGGAGGCAAACGCTCCTTAGAAAAATAATTTCCTGCTGATTTTTTGCATGGACATCTAAAATAATACATTGAGAGTGTCCCCAAAGTTTCGTAGAGTTTGGACAAGCCCTCGGTTTATTTTGACTTTCCGACGGTACGCGTGCAACTGCATTTTTGCCAAAATTTAAAGTGGAGGAAAACGCGCTTTAGCAAAATAATTTCCTGATGATTTTTTTCATGGAAATCTAAAATAATACATTTAGAGTGTCCCCAAAGTTTCTTAGCGTTTCGACAAGCCCTCTGTTTATTTTGACTTTCCGACGGTACGCGTGCAATTGCGTTTTTGCCAAAAACGGAAGCAGAGGTAAACACGCCTTAGGAAAATAATTTCCTGCTGATTTTTTTCATGGACATCTCAAATAATGCATTGAGAGTGTCCCCAAAGTTTCGTAGAGTTTGGACAAGCCCTCGGTTTATTTTGACTTTCCAACGGTAGGCGTGCAATTGCGTTTTTGCCAAAAACGGAAGCGGAGGCAAACGCGCCTTAGGTAAATAATTTCGTGCTGATTTTTCGCATGGACATCTCAAATAATACATTGAGAGTGTCCCCAAAGTTTTGTAGAGTTTCAACAAGCCCTTGGTTTATTTTTACTTTTTGACAGTACGCGTGCAATTGCGTTTTTGCCAAATACGAAAGGGGAGGCAAACGCGCATTAGGTAAATAATTTCATGCTAATTTTTTTCATGGACATCTCAAATAATACATTGACAGTGTCCCCAAAGTTTCATAGCGTTTCGACAAGCCCTCGGTTTATTTTGAATTTCCGATGGTACGCGTGCAATTGCGTTTTTGCAAAAAACGGAAGCGGAGGCAAACGCGCCTTAGGTAAATAATTTCATGCTTATTTTTTTCATGGACATATAAAATAATACATTGAGAGTGTACCTAAAGTTTCGTAGAGTTTCGACAAACCCTCGGTTTATCTTGACTTTCCGACGGTACTCGTGCAACTACGTTTTTGCCAAAAACGGAAGCAAAGGCAAACGCGCTTTAGGAAAATAATTTCCTGCTGATTTTTCTCATGTACATCTCAAATAATACTTTGAGAGTGTCCCAAAGTTTCATAGCGTTTTGACAAGCCCTCGGTTTTTTTTGAATTTCCGACGGTACGCATGCAATTGCGTTTTTGCCAAAAACGGAAGCGGAGGCACACGCGCCTTAGAAAAATAATTTCCTGCTGATTTTTTGAATGGACATCTAATGTAATACATTTAGAGTTTCCCCAAAGTTTTGTAGAGTTTCAATAAGCCCTCGGTTTATTTTGACTTTCCGACGGTACGCGTGCAATTGTGTTTTTGCCAAAAACGGAAGCGGAGGCAAACGCGCATTAGGAAAATAATTTCATGCGGATTTTTTGCATGGACATCTCAAATAATACATTGAGAGTTTCCCCAAAGTTTCATAGAATTTCGACAAGCCCTCTTTTTATTTTAAATTTCCGACGATACGCGTGCAATTGCGTTTTTGTCAAAAACGAAAGTTGAGGAAAACGCGCCTTAGGAAAATAATTTTCTGCTGATTTTTTGAATTGACATCTAAAATAATACATTGAGAGTGTCCCCAAAGTTTTGTAGAGTTTCCACAAACCCTCGGTATATTTTGACTTTCCGACGGTACGCGTGCAATTGCGTTTTTGCATAAAACGGAAGCGGAGGCAAACGCGCCTTAGGAATATAATTTCATCTGATGATTTTTTGAATGGACATATCAAATAATACATTGAGAGTGTCCCCAAAGTTTCGTAGAGTTTCAACAAACCGTCGGTTTATTTTGACTTTCCGACGTTACGCGTACAACTGTGTTTTTGCCAAAAATTGAAGTGGAGGAAAATGCACTTTAGGAAAATAATTTCCTGATGATTTTTTTCATGGACATCTAAAATAATAGATTTAGAGTGTCCCCAAAGTTTCGTAGAGTTTCGACAAGCCCTCGGTTTATTTTGACTTTCTGACGGTACGCGTGCAATTGTGTTTTTGCCAAAAACTGAAGGAGAGGCAAAAGCGCATTAGGAAAATAATTTCTTGCTGATTTTTTGCATGTACGTCTCAAATAATACATTTAGAGTTTCCCCAAAGTTTCACAGAGTTTCGACAAGCCCTCGGTTTAATTTGAATTTCCGACGGTACGCGTGCAATTGCGTTTTTGCCAAAAACGGAAGAGGAGGCAAACGTGCCTTAGGATAATAATTTCCTGCTGATTTTTTGCATGGACATTGAGAGTGTCCCCAAAGTTTCTTAGAGTTTCGACAAGCCCTCGGTTTATTTTGACTTTCCGACGATACGCGTGCAATTGCATTTTTGCCAAAAACGGAAGCAAAGGCAAACGCACTTTAGGAAAATAATTTCCTGCTGATTTTTTTCATGTACATCTCAAATAATACTTTGAGAGTGTCCCCAAAGTTTCACAGCGTTTTGACAAGCCCTCGGTTTTTTTTTAATTTCCGACGGTACGCATGCAATTGCGTTTTTGCCAAAAACGGAAGCGGAGGCAAACGCGCATTATAAAAATAATTTCCTGCTGATTTTGGGAATGGACATCTAATATAATACATTTAGAGTGTCCCCAATGTTTTGTAGAGTTTCAACAAGCCCTCGACTTATTTTGACTTTCCGACGGTACGCGTGCAATTGCGTTTTTGCCAAAAACAGAAGCGGAGGCAAACGCGCATTAGGAAAATAATTTCATGCGGATTTTTTTCATGGACATCTCAAATAATACATTGAGAGTGTCCCCAAAGTTTCATAGCATTTCCACAACCCCTCGTTTTATTTTGAATTTTTGACGGTACGCGTGCAATTTCGTTTTTGTAAAAAACGAAAGCGGAGGCAAACGCGCCTTAGGAAAATAATTTCCTGATGATTTTTTGCATGGACATCACAAATAATACATTGAGAGTGTCCCAAAAGTTTCATAGCATTTCGACAAGCCCTCGGTTTATTTTGAATTTCCGACGGTACGCGTGCAATTGTGTTTTTGCCAAAAACGGAAGCGGAGGCAAACGCGCCTTAGGAAAATAATTTTCATCTGATTTTTTGAATGGAAATCTAAAATAATACATTGAGAGTGTCCCTAAAGTTTCGTAGAGTTTCGACAAACCCTCAGTTTATTTTGACTTTCCGACGGTACGCGTGCAACTGCGTTTTTGCCAAAAACGGAAGTGGAGGAAAACGCGCTTTAGGAAAATAATTTCCTGATGATTTTTAGCATGGACATCTCAAATAATACATTGAGAGTGTCCCCAAAGTTTCATAGCATTTCGACAAGCCCTCGGTTTATTTTGACTTTCCGACGGTACGAGTGTAATTGCGTTTTTGCCAAAAACGGAAGCGGAGGCAAACGCGCCTTAGGTAAATAATTTCCTACTGATTTTTTGCATGGACATCTCAAATAATACATTGAGAGTGTCCCCAAAGTTTTGTAGAGTTTCGACAAGCCCTCTGTTTATTTTGACTTTCCGACGGTACGCGTGCAATTGCGTTTTTGCCAAAAACGGAAGCAGAGGCAAACGCGCTTTAGGAAAATAATTTCCTGCTGATTTTTTTCATGTACATCTCAAATAATACTTTGAGAGTGTCCCCAAAGTTTCATAGCGTTTTGACAAGCCCTCGGTTTTTTTTGAATTTCCGACGGTACGCATGCAATTGCGTTTTTGCCAAAAACGGAAGCGGAGGCAAACGCGCCTTAGAAAAATAATTTCCAGCTGATTTTATGAATGGAAATCTAATATAATACATTTAGAGTGTCCCCAGAGTTTTGTAGAGTTTCAACAAGCCCTCGGTTTATTTTGACTTTCCGACGGTACGCGTGCAACTGCGTTTTTGCCAAAAACGGAAGTGGAGGAAAACGCGCTTTAGGAAAATAATTTCCTGATGATTTTTTTCATGTAGATCTCAAATAATACATTTAGAGTGTCCCCAAAGTTTCATAGCGTTTCGACAAGCCCTCGGTTTATTTTGACTTTCCGACGGTACGAGTGCAATTGTGTTTTTGCCAAAAACGGAAGCGGAGGCAAACGCGCCTTAGGTAAATAATTTCCTACTGATTTTTTGCATGGACATCTTAAATAATACATTGAGAGTGTCCCCAAAGTTTCGTAGAGTTTCGACAAGCCCTCTGTTTATTTTGACTTTCCGACGGTACGCGTGCAATTGCGTTTTTGCCAAAAACGGAAGCAGAGGCAAACACGCTTTAGGAAAATAATTTCCTGCTGATTTTTTTCATGTACATCTCAAATAATACTTTGAGAGTGTCCCCAAAGTTTCATAGCTTTTTGACAAGCCCTCGGTTTTTTTTGAATTTCCGACGGTACGCATGCAATTGCGTTTTTGCCAAAAACGAAAGCGGAGGCAAACGCGCCTTAGAAAAATAATTTCCAGCTGATTTTATGAATGGAAATTTAATATAATACATTTAGAGTGTCCCCAAAGTTTTGTAGAGATTCAACAAGCCCTCGGTTTATTTTGACTTTCCGACGGTACGCGTGCAACTGCGTTTTTGCCAAAAACGAAAGTGGAGGAAAACGCGCTTTAGGAAAATAATTTCCTGATGATTTTTTTCATGTAGATCTCAAATAATACATTTAGAGTGTCCCCAAAGTTTCATAGCGTTTCGACAAGCCCTCGGTTTATTTTGACTTTCCGATGGTACAAGTGCAATTGTGTTTTAGCCAAAAACGGAAGCGGAGGCAAACGCGCCTTAGAAAAATAATTTCCTGCTGATTTTTTGCATGGACATCTAAAATAGTACATTGAGAGTGTCCCCAAAGTTTCGTAGAGTTTCAACAAGCCCTCGGTTTATTTTGACTTTCCGACGGTACGCGTGCAACTGCGTTTTTGCCAAAAATTGAAGTGGAGGAAAACGCGCTTTAGGAAAATATTTTCCTGCTGATTTTTTGCATGGACATCTCAAATAATACATTTAGAGTTTCCCCAAAGTTTCACAATGTTTCGACAAGCCCTCGGTTTAGTTTGAATGTCCGACGGTACGCGTGCAATTGCGTTTTTGCCAAAAACGGAAGCGGAGGTAAACACGCCTTAGGTAAATAATTTCCTACTGATTTTTTGCATGTACGTCTCAAATAATACATTTAGAGTTTCCCCAAAGTTTCACAGAGTTTCGACAAGCCCTCGGTTTAATTTGAATTTCCGACGGTACGCGTGCAATTGCGTTTTTGCCAAAAACGGAAGAGGAGGCAAACGTGCCTTAGGATAATAATTTCCTGCTGATTTTTTGCATGGACATTGAGAGTGTCCCCAAAGTTTCGTAGAGTTTCGACAAGCCCTCGGTTTATTTTGACTTTCCGACGATACGCGTGCAATTGCATTTTTGCCAAAAACGGAAGCAAAGGCAAACGCACTTTAGGAAAATAATTTCCTGCTGATTTTTTTCATGTACATCTCAAATAATACTTTGAGAGTGTCCCCAAAGTTTCATAGCGTTTTGACAAGCCCTCGGTTTTTTTTTGAATTTCCGACGGTACGCATGCAATTGCGTTTTTGCCAAAAATGGAAGCGGAGGCAAACGCGCCTTAGAAAAATAATTTCCAGCTGATTTTATGAATGGAAATCTAATATAATACATTTAGAGTGTCCCCAAAGTTTTGTAGAGTTTCAACAAGCCCTCGGTTTATTTTGACTTTCCGACGGTACGCGTGCAACTGCGTTTTTGCCAAAAACGGAAGTGGAGGAAAACGCGCTTTAGGAAAATAATTTCCTGATGATTTTTTTCATGTAGATCTCAAATAATACATTTAGAGTGTCCCCAAAGTTTCATAGTGTTTCGACAAGCCCTCGGTTTATTTTGACTTTCCGACGGTACGAGTGCAATTGTGTTTTTGCCAAAAACGGAAGCGGAGGCAAACGCGCCTTAGGTAAATAATTTCCTACTGATTTTTTGCATGGACATCTTAAATAATACATTGAGAGTGTCCCCAAAGTTTCGTAGAGTTTCGACAAGCCCTCTGTTTATTTTGACTTTCCGACGGTACGCGTGCAATTGCGTTTTTGCCAAAAACGGAAGCAGAGGCAAACGCGCTTTAGGAAAATAATTTCCTGCTGATTTTATGAATGGAAATCTAATATAATACATTTAGAGTGTCCCCAATGTTTTGTAGAGATTCAAAAAGCCCTCGGTTTATTTTGACTTTCCGACGGTACGCGTGCAACTGCGTTTTTGCCAAAAACGAAAGTGGAGGAAAACGCGCTTTAGGAAAATAATTTCCTGATGATTTTTTTCATGTAGATCTCAAATAATACATTTAGAGTGTCCCCAAAGTTTCATAGCGTTTCGACAAGCCCTCGGTTTATTTTGACTTTCCGATGGTACAAGTGCAATTGTGTTTTTGCCAAAAACGGAAGTGGAGGCAAACGCGCCTTAGAAAAATAATTTCCTGCTGATTTTTTGCATGGACATCTAAAATAGTACATTGAGAGTGTCCCCAAAGTTTCGTAGAGTTTCAACAAGCCCTCGGTTTATTTTGACTTTCCGACGGTACGCGTGCAACTGCGTTTTTGCCAAAAGTTGAAGTGGAGGAAAACGCGCTTTAGGAAAATAATTTCCTGCTGATTTTTTGCATGGACATCTCAAATAATACATTTAGAGTTTCCCCAAAGTTTCACAATGTTTCGACAAGCCCTCGGTTTAGTTTGAATGTCCGACGGTACGAGTGCAATTGTGTTTTTGCCAAAAACGGAAGCGGAGGCAAACGCGCCTTAGGTAAATAATTTCCTACTGATTTTTTGCATGGACATATTAAATAATACATTGAGAGTGTCCCCAAAGTTTCGTAGATTTTCGACAAGCCCTCTGTTTATTTTGACTTTCCGACGGTACACGTGCAATTGCGTTTTTGCCAAAAACGGAAACAGAGGCAAACGCGCTTTAGGAAAATAATTTCCTGCTGATTTTATGAATGGAAATCTAATATAATACATTTAGAGTGTCCCCAATGTTTTTTAGAGATTCAAAAAGCCCTCGGTTTATTTTGACTTTCCGACGGTACGCGTGCAACTGCGTTTTTGCCAAAAACGAAAGTGGAGGAAAACGCGCTTTAGGAAAATAATTTCCTGATGATTTTTTTCATGTAGATCTCAAATAATACATTTAGAGTGTCCCCAAAGTTTCATAGCGTTTCGACAAGCCCTCGGTTTATTTTGACTTTCCGATGGTACAAGTGCAATTGTGTTTTTGCCAAAAATGGAAGCGGAGGCAAACGCGCCTTAGAAAAATAATTTCCTGCTGATTTTTTGCATGGACATCTAAAATAGTACATTGAGAGTGTCCCCAAAGTTTCGTAGAGTTTCAACAAGCCCTCGGTTTATTTTGACTTTCCGACGGTACGCGTGCAACTGCGTTTTTGCCAAAAATTGAAGTGGAGGAAAACGCGCTTTAGGAAAATATTTTCCTGCTGATTTTTTGCATGGACATCTCAAATAATACATTTAGAGTTTCCCCAAAGTTTCACAATGTTTCGACAAGCCCTCGGTTTAGTTTGAATGTCCGACGGTACGCGTGCAATTGCGTTTTTGCCAAAAACGGAAGCGGAGGTAAACGCGCCTTAGGTAAATAATTTCCTACTGATTTTTTGCATGTACGTCTCAAATAATACATTTAGAGTTTCCCCAAAGTTTCACAGAGTTTCGACAAGCCCTCGGTTTAATTTGAATTTCCGACGGTACGCGTGCAATTGCGTTTTTGCCAAAAACGGAAGAGGAGGCAAACGTGCCTTAGGATAATAATTTCCTGCTGATTTTTTGCATGGACATTGAGAGTGTCCCCAAAGTTTCGTAGAGTTTCGACAAGCCCTCGGTTTATTTTGACTTTCCGACGATACGCGTGCAATTGCATTTTTGCCAAAAACGGAAGCAAAGGCAAACGCACTTTAGGAAAATAATTTCCTGCTGATTTTTTTCATGTACATCTCAAATAATACTTTGAGAGTGTCCCCAAAGTTTCATAGCGTTTTGACAAGCCCTCGGTTTTTTTTTGAATTTCCGACGGTACGCATGCAATTGCGTTTTTGCCAAAAACGGAAGCGGAGGCAAACGCGCCTTAGAAAAATAATTTCCAGCTGATTTTATGAATGGAAATCTAATATAATACATTTAGAGTGTCCCCAAAGTTTTGTAGAGTTTCAACAAGCCCTCGGTTTATTTTGACTTTCCGACGGTACGCGTGCAACTGCGTTTTTGCCAAAAACGGAAGTGGAGGAAAACGCGCTTTAGGAAAATAATTTCCTGATGATTTTTTTCATGTAGATCTCAAATAATACATTTAGAGTGTCCCCAAAGTTTCATAGTGTTTCGACAAGCCCTCGGTTTATTTTGACTTTCCGACGGTACGAGTGCAATTGTGTTTTTGCCAAAAACGGAAGCGGAGGCAAACGCGCCTTAGGTAAATAATTTCCTACTGATTTTTTGCATGGACATCTTAAATAATACATTGAGAGTGTCCCCAAAGTTTCGTAGAGTTTCGACAAGCCCTCTGTTTATTTTGACTTTCCGACGGTACGCGTGCAATTGCGTTTTTGCCAAAAACGGAAGCAGAGGCAAACGCGCTTTAGGAAAATAATTTCCTGCTGATTTTATGAATGGAAATCTAATATAATACATTTAGAGTGTCCCCAATGTTTTGTAGAGATTCAAAAAGCCCTCGGTTTATTTTGACTTTCCGACGGTACGCGTGCAACTGCGTTTTTGCCAAAAACGAAAGTGGAGGAAAACGCGCTTTAGGAAAATAATTTCCTGATGATTTTTTTCATGTAGATCTCAAATAATACATTTAGAGTGTCCCCAAAGTTTCATAGCGTTTCGACAAGCCCTCGGTTTATTTTGACTTTCCGATGGTACAAGTGCAATTGTGTTTTTGCCAAAAACGGAAGTGGAGGCAAACGCGCCTTAGAAAAATAATTTCCTGCTGATTTTTTGCATGGACATCTAAAATAGTACATTGAGAGTGTCCCCAAAGTTTCGTAGAGTTTCAACAAGCCCTCGGTTTATTTTGACTTTCCGACGGTACGCGTGCAACTGCGTTTTTGCCAAAAGTTGAAGTGGAGGAAAACGCGCTTTAGGAAAATAATTTCCTGCTGATTTTTTGCATGGACATCTCAAATAATACATTTAGAGTTTCCCCAAAGTTTCACAATGTTTCGACAAGCCCTCGGTTTAGTTTGAATGTCCGACGGTACGAGTGCAATTGTGTTTTTGCCAAAAACGGAAGCGGAGGCAAACGCGCCTTAGGTAAATAATTTCCTACTGATTTTTTGCATGGACATATTAAATAATACATTGAGAGTGTCCCCAAAGTTTCGTAGAGTTTCGACAAGCCCTCTGTTTATTTTGACTTTCCGACGGTACACGTGCAATTGCGTTTTTGCCAAAAACGGAAACAGAGGCAAACGCGCTTTAGGAAAATAATTTCCTGCTGATTTTATGAATGGAAATCTAATATAATACATTTAGAGTGTCCCCAATGTTTTGTAGAGATTCAAAAAGCCCTCGGTTTATTTTGACTTTCCGACGGTACGCGTGCAACTGCGTTTTTGCCAAAAACGAAAGTGGAGGAAAACGCGCTTTAGGAAAATAATTTCCTGATGATTTTTTTCATGTAGATCTCAAATAATACATTTAGAGTGTCCCCAAAGTTTCATAGCGTTTCGACAAGCCCTCGGTTTATTTTGACTTTCCGATGGTACAAGTGCAATTGTGTTTTTGCCAAAAACAGAAGCGGAGGCAAACGCGCCTTAGAAAAATAATTTCCTGCTGATTTTTTGCATGGACATCTAAAATAGTACATTGAGAGTGTCCCCAAAGTTTCGTAGAGTTTCAACAAGCCCTCGGTTTATTTTGACTTTCCGACGGTACGCGTGCAACTGCGTTTTTGCCAAAAATTGAAGTGGAGGAAAACGCGCTTTAGGAAAATAATTTCCTGCTGATTTTTTGCATGGACATCTCAAATAATACATTTAGAGTTTCCCCAAAGTTTCACAATGTTTCGACAAGCCCTCGGTTTAGTTTGAATGTCCGACGGTACGCGTGCAATTGCGTTTTTGCCAAAAACGGAAGCGGAGGTAAACGCACCTTAGGTAAATAATTTCCTACTGATTTTTTGCATGTACGTCTCAAATAATACATTTAGAGTTTCCCCAAAGTTTCATAGAGTTTCGACAAGCCCTCGGTTTAATTTGAATTTCCGACGGTACGCGTGCAATTGCGTTTTTGCCAAAAACGGAAGAGGAGGCAAACGTTCCTTAGGATAATAATTTCCTGCTGATTTTTTGCAAGGACATTGAGAGTGTCCCCAAAGTTTAGTAGAGTTTCGACAAGCCCTCGGTTTATTTTGACTTTCCGACGATACGCGTGCAATTGCATTTTTGCCAAAAACGGAAGCAAAGGCAAACGCACTTTAGGAAAATAATTTCCTGCTGATTTTTTTCATGTACATCTCAAATAATACTTTGAGAGTGTCCCCAAAGTTTCATAGCGTTTTGACAAGCCCTCGGTTTTTTTTTTAATTTCCGACGGTACGCATGCAATTGCGTTTTTGCCAAAAACGGAAGCGGAGGCAAACGCGCCTTAGAAAAATAATTCCCAGCTGATTTTATGAATGGAAATCTAATATAATACATTTAGAGTGTCCCCAAAGTTTTGTAGAGTTTCAACAAGCCCTCGGTTTATTTTGACTTTCCGACGGTACGCGTGCAACTGCGTTTTTGCCAAAAACGGAAGTGGAGGAAAACGCGCTTTAGGAAAATAATTTCCTGATGATTTTTTTCATGTAGATCTCAAATAATACATTTAGAGTGTCCCCAAAGTTTCATAGTGTTTCGACAAGCCCTCGGTTTATTTTGACTTTCCGACGGTACGAGTGCAATTGTGTTTTTGCCAAAAACGGAAGCGGAGGCAAACGCGCCTTAGGTAAATAATTTCCTACTGATTTTTTGCATGGACATCTTAAATAATACATTGAGAGTGTCCCCAAAGTTTCGTAGAGTTTCGACAAGCCCTCTGTTTATTTTGACTTTCCGACGGTACGCATGCAATTGCGTTTTTGCCAAAAACGGAAGCAGAGGCAAACGCACTTTAGGAAAATAATTTCCAGCTGATTTTATGAATGGAAATCTAAAATAATACATTGAGAGTGTCCCCAAAGTTTTGTAGAGATTCAAAAAGCCCTCGGTTTATTTTGACTTTCCGACGGTACGCGTGCAACTGCGTTTTTGCCAAAAACGAAAGTGGAGGAAAACGCGCTTTAGGAAAATAATTTCCTGATGATTTTTAGCATGGACATCTCAAATAATACATTGAGAGTGTCCCCAAAGTTTCATAGCATTTCGAAAAGCCCTCGGTTTATTTTGACTTTCCGACGGTACGAGTGTAATTGCGTTTTTGCCAAAAACGGAAGCGGAGGCAAACGCGCCTTAGGTAAATAATTTCCTACTGATTATTTGCATGGACATCTCAAATAATACATTGAGAGTGTCCCCAAAGTTTCATAGAGTTTCGACAAGCCCTCTGTTTATTTTGATTTTCCGACGGTACGCGTGCAATTGCGTTTTTGCCAAAAACGGAAGCAGAGGCAAACGCGCTTTAGGAAAATAATTTCTTGCTGATTTTTTTCATGTACATCTCAAATAATACTTTGAGAGTGTCCCCAAAGTTTCATAGCATTTTGATAAGCCCTCGGTTTTTTTTGAATTTCCGACGGTACGCATGCAATTGCGTTTTTGCCAAAAACGGAAGCGGAGGCAAACGCGCCTTAGAAAAATAATTTCCAGCTGATTTTATGAATGGAAATCTAATATAATACATTTAGAGTGTCCCCAAAGTTTTGTATAGTTTCAACAAGCCCTCGATTTATTTTGACTTTCCGACGGTACGCGTGCAACTGCGTTTTTGCCAAAAACGGAAGTGGAGGAAAACGCGCTTTAGGAAAATAATTTCCTGATGAATTTTTTCATGTAGATCTCAAATAATACATTTAGAGTGTCCCCAAAGTTTCATAGCGTTTCGACAAGCCCTCGGTTTATTTTGACTTTCCGACGGTACGAGTGCAATTGTGTTTTTGCCAAAAACGGAAGCGGAGGCAAACGCGCCTTAGGTAAATAACTTCCTTCTGATTTTTTTCATGGACATCTTAAATAATACATTGAGAGTGTCCCCAAAGTTTCGTAGAGTTTCGACAAGCCCTCTGTTTATTTTGACTTTCCGACGGTACGCGTGCAATTGCGTTTTTGCCAAAAACGGAAGCAGAGGCAAACGCGCTTTAGGAAAATAATTTCCTGCTGATTTTTTTCATGTACATCTCAAATAATACTTTGAGAGTGTCCCCAAAGTTTCATAGCTTTTTGACAAGCCCTCGGTTTTTTTTGAATTTCCGACGGTACGCATGCAATTGCGTTTTTGCCAAAAACAGAAGCGGAGGCAAACGCGCCTTAGAAAAATAATTTCCAGCTGATTTTATGAATGGAAATCTAATATAATACATTTAGAGTGTCCCCAAAGTTTTGTAGAGTTTCAACAAGCCCTCGGTTTATTTTGACTTTCCGACGGTACGCGTGCAACTGCGTTTTTGCCAAAAACGGAAGTGGAGGAAAACGCGCTTTAGGAAAATAATTTCCTGATGATTTTTTTCATGTAGATCTCAAATAATACATTTAGATTGTCCCCAAAGTTTCATAGCGTTTCGACAAGCCCTCGATTTATTTTGACTTTCCGATTGTACAAGTGCAATTGTGTTTTTGCCAAAAACGGAAGCGGAGGCTAACACGACTTAGAAAAATAATTTCCTGCTGATTTTTTGCATGGACATCTAAAATAATACATTGAGAGTGTCCCCAAAGTTTCGTAGAGTTTCAACAAGCCCTCGGTTTATTTTGACTTTCTGACGGTACGCGTGCAACTGCGTGTTTGCCAAAAATTGAAGTGGAGGAAAACGCGCTTTAGGAAAATAATTTCCTGCTGATTTTTTGCATGGACATCTCAAATAATACATTTAGAGTTTCCCCAAAGTTTCACAATGTTTCGACAAGCCCTCGGTTTAGTTTGAATGTCCGACGGTACGCGTGCAATTGCGTTTTTGCCAAAAACGGAAGCGGAGGTAAACGCGCCTTAGGTAAATAATTTCCTACTGATTTTTTGCATGGACATCTCAAATAATACATTGAGAGTGTCCCCAAAGTTTCGTAGAGTTTCGACAAGCCCTCGGTTTATTTTGACTTTCCGACGATACGCGTGCAATTGCGTTTTTGCCAAAAACGGAAGCAGAGGCAAACGCGCATTAGGTAAATAATTTCATGCTGATTTTTTTCATGGACATCTCAAATAATACATTGACAGTGTCCCCAAAGTTTCATTGCGTTTCGACAAGCCCTCGGTTTAATTTGAATTTCCAACGGTACGCGTGCAATTGTGTTTTTTCCAAAAACGGAAGCGGAGGCAAACGCGCATTAGGTAAATAATTTCATGCTTATTTTTTGCATGGACATCTAAAATAATACATTGAGAGTGAACCCAAAGTTTCATAGAGTTTCGACAAGCCCTCGGTTTATTTTGACTTTCCGACGATACGCGTGCAATTGCGTTTTTGCCAAAAACGGAAGCGGAGGCAAACGCGCATTAGGAAAATAATTTCATGCTGATTTTTTTCATGGACATCTAAAATAATACATTGACAGTGTCCCCAAAGTTTCATAGCGTTTCGACAAGCCCTCGGTTTAATTTGAATTTCCGACGGTACGCGTGCAATTGCATTTTTTCCAAAAACGGAAGCGGAGGCAAACGCGCATTAGGTAAATAATTTCATGCTTATTTTTTTCATGGACATCTAAAATAATACATTGAGAGTGTACCTAAAGTTTCGTAGAGTTTCGACAAACCCTCGGTTTATTTTGACTTTCCGACGGTACGCGTGCAACTACGTTTTTGCCAAAAACAGAAGCATAGGCAAACGCGCTTTAGGAAAATAATTTCCTGCTGATTTTTCTCATGTACATCTCAAATAATACTTTGAGAGTGTCCCAAATTTTTATAGCGTTTTTACAAGCCCTCGGTTTTTTTTGAATTTCCGACGGTACACATGCAATTGCGTTTTTGCCAAAAACGGAAGCAGAGGCAAACGCGCCTTAGAAAAATAATTTCCTGCTGATTTTTTGAATGGACATCTAATATAATACATTTAGAGTTTCCCCAAAGTTTTGTAGAGTTTCAATAAGCCCTCGGTTTATTTTGACTTTCCGACGGTACGTGTGCAATTGCGTTTTTGCCAAAAACAGAAGCGGAGGCAAACGCGCATTAGGAAAATAATTTCATGCGGATTTTTTGCATGGACATCTCAAATAATACATTGAGAGTTTCCCCAAAGATTCATAGAATTTCGACAAGCCCTCGTTTTATTTTAAATTTCCGACGGTACGCGTGCAATTGCGTTTTTGTCAAAAACGAAAGTGGAGGAAAACGCGCCTTAGGAAAATAATTTTCTGCTGATTTTTTGCATGGACATCTCAAATAATACATTGAGAGTGTACCCAAAGTTTCGTAGAGTTTCAACAAGCCCTCGGTTTATTTTGACTTTCCGACGATACGCGTGCAATTGCATTTTTGCCAAAAACGGAAGCAAAGGCAAACGCACTTTAGGAAAATAATTTCCTGCTGATTTTTTTCATGTACATCTCAAATAATACTTTGAGAGTTTCCCCAAAGTTTCATAGCGTTTTGACAAGCCCTCGGTTTTTTTTGAATTTCCGACGGTACGCATGCAATTGCGTTTTTGCCAAAAACGGAAGCGGAGGCAAACGCGCATTATAAAAATAATTTCTTGCTGATTTTGTGAATGGAAATCTAATATAATACATTTAGAGTGTCCCAAAAGTTTTGTAGAGTTTCAACAAGCCCTCGGTTTATTTTGATTTTCCGACGGTACGCGTGCAATTGCGTTTTTGCCAAAAACAGAAGCGGAGGCAAACGCGCATTAGGAAAATAATTTCATGCGGATTTTTTGCATGGACATCTCAAATAATACATTGAGAGTGTCCCCAAAGTTTCATAGCATTTCCACAACCCCTCGTTTTATTTTGAATTTCTGACGGTACGCGTGCAATTTCGTTTTTGTAAAAAACGAAAGCGGAGGCAAACGCGCCTTAGGAAAATAATTTCCTGATGATTTTTTGCATGGACATCACAAATAATACATTGAGAGTGTCCCCAAAGTTTCATAGCATTTCGACAAGCCCTCGGTTTATTTTGAATTTCCGACGGTACGCGTGCAATTGCGTTTTTGCCAAAAATGGAAGCGGAGGCAAACGCGCCTTAGGAAAATAATTTTCATCTGATTTTTTGAATGGAAATCTAAAATAATACATTGAGAGTGTCCCCAAAGTTTCGTAGAGTTTCGACAAACCCTCAGTTTATTTTGACTTTCTGACGATACGCGTGCAACTGCGTTTTTGCCAAAAACGGAAGTGGAGGAAAACGCGCTTTAGGAAAATAATTTCCTGATGATTTTTAGCATGGACATCTCAAATAATACATTGAGAGTGTCCCCAAAGTTTCATAGCATTTCAACAAGCCCTCGGTTTATTTTGACTTTCCGACGGTACGAGTGTAATTGCGTTTTTGCCAAAAACGGAAGCGGAGGCAAACGCACCTTAGGTAAATAATTTCCTACTGATTTTTTGCATGGACATCTCAAATAATACATTGAGAGTGTCCCCAAAGTTTCGTAGAGTTTCGACAAGCCCTCTGTTTATTTTGACTTTCCGACGGTACGCATGCAATTGCGTTTTTGCCAAAAACGGAAGCAGAGGCAAACGCGCTTTAGGAAAATAATTTCCTGCTGATTTTTTTCATGTACATCTCAAATAATACTTTGAGAGTGTACCCAAAGTTTCATAGCATTTTGATAAGCCCTCGGTTTTTTTTGAATTTCCGACGGTACGCATGCAATTGCGTTTTTGCCAAAAACGGAAGCGGAGGCAAACGCGCCTTAGAAAAATAATTTCCAGCTGATTTTATGAATGGAAATCTAATATAATACATTTAGAGTGTCCCCAAAGTTTTGTAGAGTTTCAACAAGCCCTCGGTTTATTTTGACTTTCCGACGGTACGCGTGCAACTGCGTTTTTGCCAAAAACGGAAGTGGAGGAAAACGCGCTTTAGGAAAATAATTTCCTGATGATTTTTTTCATGTAGATCTCAAATAATACATTTAGAGTGTCCCCAAAGTTTCATAGCGTTTCGACAAGCCCTCGGTTTATTTTGACTTTCCGACGGTACGAGTGCAATTGTGTTTTTGCCAAAAACGGAAGCGGAGGCAAACACGCCTTAGGTAAATAATTTCCTTCTGATTTTTTGCATGGACATCTTAAATAATACATTGAGAGTGTCCCCAAAGTTTCGTAGAGTTTCGACAAGCCCTCTGTTTATTTTGACTTTCCGACGGTACGCGTGCAATTGCGTTTTTGCCAAAAACGGAAGCAGAGGCAAACGCGCTTTAGGAAAATAATTTCCTGCTGATTTTTTTCATGTACATCTCAAATAATACTTTGAGAGTGTCCCCAAAGTTTCATAGCTTTTTGACAAGCCCTCGGTTTTTTTTGAATTTCCGACGGTACGCATGCAATTGCGTTTTTGCCAAAAACGGAAGCCGAGGCAAATGCGCATTATAAAAATAATTTCTTGCTGATTTTGTGAATGGACATCTAATATAATACATTTAGACTGTCCCCAAAGTTTTGTAGAGTTTCAACAAGCCCTCGGTTTATTTTGATTTTCCGACGGTACGCGTGCAATTGCGTTTTTGCCAAAAACAGAAGCGGAGGCAAACGCGCATTAGGAAAATAATTTCATGCGGATTTTTTGCATGGACATCTCAAATAATACATTGAGAGTGTCCCCAAAGTTTCATAGCATTTCCACAACCCCTCGTTTTATTTTGAATTTCTGACGGTACGCGTGCAATTTCGTTTTTGTAAAAAACGAAAGCGGAGGCAAACGCGCCTTAGGAAAATAATTTCCTGATGATTTTTTTGCATGGACATCACAAATAATACATTGAGAGTGTCCCCAAAGTTTCATAGCATTTCGACAAGCCCTCGGTTTATTTTGAATTTCTGACGGTACGCGTGCAATTGCGTTTTTGCCAAAAATGGAAGCGGAGGCAAACGCGCCTTAGGAAAATAATTTTCATCTGATTTTTTGAATGGAAATCTAAAATAATACATTGAGAGTGTCCCCAAAGTTTCGTAGAGTTTCGACAAACCCTCAGTTTATTTTGACTTTCCGACGGTACGCGTGCAACTGCGTTTTTGCCAAAAACGGAAGTGGAGGAAAACGCACTTTAGGAAAATAATTTCCTGATGATTTTTAGCATGGACATCTCAAATAATACATTGAGAGTGTCCCCAAAGTTTCATAGCATTTAGACAAGCCCTCGGTTTATTTTGACTTTCCGACGGTACGAGTGTAATTGCGTTTTTGCCAAAAACGGAAGCGGAGGCAAACGCGCCTTAGGTAAATAATTTCCTACTGATTTTTTGCATGGACATCTCAAATAATACATTGAGAGTGTCCCCAAAGTTTCGTAGAGTTTCGACAAGCCCTCTGTTTATTTTGACTTTCCGACGGTACGCATGCAATTGCGTTTTTGCCAAAAACGGAAGCAGAGGCAAACGCGCTTTAGGAAAATAATTTCCTGCTGATTTTTTTCATGTACATCTCAAATAATACTTTGAGAGTGTCCCCAAAGTTTCATAGCATTTTGATAAGCCCTCGGTTTTTTTTGAATTTCCGACGGTACGCATGCAATTGCGTTTTTGCCAAAAACGGAAGCGGAGGCAAACGCGCCTTAGAAAAATAATTTCCAGCTGATTTTATGAATGGAAATCTAATATAATACATTTAGAGTGTCCCCAAAGTTTTGTAGAGTTTCAACAAGCCCTCGGTTTATTTTGACTTTCCGACGGTACGCGTGCAACTGCGTTTTTGCCAAAAACGGAAGTGGAGGAAAACGCGCTTTAGGAAAATAATTTCCTGATGATTTTTTTCATGTAGATCTCAAATAATACATTTAGAGTGTCCCCAAAGTTTCATAGCGTTTCGACAAGCCCTCGGTTTATTTTGACTTTCCGACGGTACGAGTGCAATTGTGTTTTTGCCAAAAACGGAAGCGGAGGCAAACGCGCCTTAGGTAAATAATTTCCTTCTGATTTTTTGCATGGACATCTTAAATAATACATTGAGAGTGTCCCCAAAGTTTCGTAGAGTTTCGACAAGCCCTCTGTTTATTTTGACTTTCCGACGGTACGCGTGCAATTGCGTTTTTGCCAAAAACGGAAGCAGAGGCAAACGCGCTTTAGGAAAATAATTTCCTGCTGATTTTTTTCATGTACATCTCAAATAATACTTTGAGAGTGTCCCCAAAGTTTCATAGCTTTTTGACAAGCCCTCGTTTTTTTTTGAATTTCCGACGGTACGCATGCAATTGCGTTTTTGCCAAAAACAGAAGCGGAGGCAAACGCGCCTTAGAAAAATAATTTCCAGCTGATTTTATGAATGGAAATCTAATATAATACATTTAGAGTGTCCCCAAAGTTTTGTAGAGTTTCAACAAGCCCTCGGTTTATTTTGACTTTCCGACGGTACACGTGCAACTGCGTTTTTGCCAAAAACGAAAGTGGAGGAAAACGCGCTTTAGGAAAATAATTTCCTGATGATTTTTTTCATGTAGATCTCAAATAATACATTTAGAGTGTCCCCAAAGTTTCATAGTGTTTCGACAATCCCTCGATTTATTTTGACTTTCCGATTGTACATGTGCAATTGTGTTTTTGCCAAAAATGGAAGCGGAGGCAAACACGCCTTAGAAAAATAATTTCCTGCTGATTTTTTGCATGGACATCTAAAATAATACATTGAGAGTGTCCCCAAAGTTTCGTAGAGTTTCAACAAGCCCTCGGTTTATTTTGACTTTCCGACGGTACGCGTGCAACTGCGTTTTTGCCAAAAATTGAAGTGGAGGAAAACGCGCTTTAGGAAAATAATTTCCTGCTGATTTTTTGCATGGACATCTCAAATAATACATTTAGAGTTTCCACAAAGTTTCACAATGTTTCGACAAGCCCTCGGTTTAGTTTGAATGTCCGACGGTACGCGTGCAATTGCGTTTTTGCCAAAAACGGAAGCGGAGGTAAACGCGCCTTAGGTAAATAATTTCCTACTGATTTTTTGCATGGACATCTCAAATAATACATTGAGAGTGTCCCCAAAGTTTCGTAGAGTTTTGACAAGCCCTCGGTTTATTTTGACTTTCCGACGATACGCGTGCAATTGCGTTTTTGCCAAAAACGGAAGCGGAGGCAAACGCGCATTAGGTAAATAATTTCATGCTGATTTATTTCATGGACATCTCAAATAATACATTGACAGTGTCCCCAAAGTTTCATAGCGTTTCGACAAGCCCTCGGTTTAATTTGAATTTCCGACGGTACGCGTGCAATTGTGTTTTTTCCAAAAACGGAAGCGGAGGCAAACGCGCATTAGGTAAATAATTTCATGCTTATTTTTTGCATGGACATCTAAAATAATACATTGAGAGTGAACCCAAAGTTTCATAGAGTTTCGACAAGCCCTCGGTTTATTTTGACTTTCCGACGATACGCGTGCAATTGCGTTTTTGCCAAAAACGGAAGCGGAGGCAAACGCGCATTAGGAAAATAATTTCATGCTGATTTTTTTCATGGACATCTAAAATAATACATTGACAGTGTCCCCAAAGTTTCATAGCGTTTCGACAAGCCCTCGGTTTAATTTGAATTTCCGACGGTACGCGTGCAATTGCGTTTTTTCCAAAAACGGAAGCGGAGGCAAACGCGCATTAGGTAAATAATTTCATGCTTATTTTTTTCATGGACATCTAAAATAATACATTGAGAGTGTACCTAAAGTTTCGTAGAGTTTCGACAAACCCTCGGTTTATTTTGACTTTCCGACGGTACGCGTGCAACTACGTTTTTGCCAAAAACGGAAGCAGAGGCAAACGCGCTTTAGGAAAATAATTTCCTGCTGATTTTTCTCATGTACATCTCAAATAATACTTTGAGAGTGTCCCAAAGTTTTATAGCGTTTTTACAAGCCCTCGGTTTTTTTTGAATTTCCGACGGTACGCATGCAATTGCGTTTTTGCCAAAAATGGAAGCAGAGCTAAACGCGCCTTAGAAAAATAATTTCCTGCTGATTTTTTGAATGGACATCTAATATAATACATTTAGAGTTTCCCCAAAGTTTTGTAGAGTTTCAATAAGCCCTCGGTTTATTTTGACTTTCCGACGGTACGCGTGCAATTGCGTTTTTGCCAAAAACAAAAGCGGAGGCAAACGCGCATTAGGAAAATAATTTCATGCGGATTTTTTGCATGGACATCTCAAATAATACATTGAGAGTTTCCCCAAAGATTCATAGAATTTCGACAAGCCCTCGTTTTATTTTAAATTTCCGACGGTACGCGTGCAATTGCGTTTTTGTCAAAAACGAAAGTGGAGGAAAACGCGCCTTAGGAAAATAATTTTCTGCTGATTTTTTGCATGGACATCTCAAATAATACATTGAGAGTGTCCCCAAAGTTTGGTAGAGTTTCGACAAGCCCTCGGTTTATTTTGACTTTCCGACGATACGCGTGCAATTGCATTTTTGCCAAAAACGGAAGCAAAGGCAAACGCACTTTAGGAAAATAATTTCCTGCTGATTTTTTTCATGTACATCTCAAATAATACTTTGAGAGTTTCCCCAAAGTTTCATAGCGTTTTGACAAGCCCTCGGTTTTTTTTGAATTTCCGACGGTACGCATGCAATTGCGTTTTTGCCAAAAACGGAAGCGGAGGCAAACGCACATTATAAAAATAATTTCTTGCTGATTTTGTGAATGGACATCTAATATAATACATTTAGAGTGTCCCCAGAGTTTTGTAGAGTTTCAACAAGCCCTCGGTTTATTTTGACTTTCCGACGGTACGCGTGCAATTGCGTTTTTGCCAAAAACAGAAGCGGAGGCAAACGCGCATTAGGAAAATAATTTCATGCGGATTTTTTGCATGGACATCTCAAATAATACATTGAGAGTGTCCCCAAAGTTTCATAGCATTTCCACAACCCCTCGTTTTATTTTGAATTTCTGACGGTACGCGTGCAATTTCGTTTTTGTAAAAAACGAAAGCGGAGGCAAACGCGCCTTAGGAAAATAATTTCCTGATGATTTTTTGCATTGACATCACAAATAATACATTGAGAGTGTCCCCAAAGTTTCATAGCATTTCGACAAGCCCTCGGTTTATTTTGAATTTCCGACGGTACGCGTGCAATTGCGTTTTTGCCAAAAACGGAAGCGGAGGCAAACGCGCCTTAGGAAAATAATTTTCATCTGATTTTTTGAATGGAAATCTAAAATAATACATTGAGAGTGTCCCCAAAGTTTCGTAGAGTTTCGACAAACCCTCAGTTTATTTTGACTTTCCGACGGTACGCGTGCAACTGCGTTTTTGCCAAAAACGGAAGTGGAGGAAAACGCGCTTTAGGAAAATAATTTCCTGATGATTTTTAGCATGGACATCTCAAATAATACATTGAGAGTGTCCCCAAAGTTTCATAGCATTTCGACAAGCCCTCGGTTTATTTTGACTTTCCGACGGTACGAGTGTAATTGCGTTTTTGCCAAAAACGGAGGCGGAGGCAAACGCGCCTTAGGTAAATAATTTCCTACTGATTTTTTGCATGGACATCTCAAATAATACATTGAGAGTGTCCCCAAAGTTTCGTAGAGTTTCGAAAACCCTCTGTTTATTTTGACTTTCCGATGGTACGCGTGCAATTGCGTTTTTGCCAAAAACGGAAGCAGAGGCAAACGCGCTTTAGGAAAATAATTTCCTGCTGATTTTTTTCATGTACATCTCAAATAATACTTTGAGAGTGTCCCCAAAGTTTCATAGCGTTTTGATAAGCCCTCGGTTTTTTTTGAATTTCCGACGGTACGCATGCAATTGCGTTTTTGCCAAAAACGGAAGCGGAGGCAAACGCGCCTTAGAAAAATAATTTCCAGCTGATTTTATGAATGGAAATCTAATATAATACATTTAGAGTGTCCCCAAAGTTTTGTAGAGTTTCAACAAGCCCTCGGTTTATTTTGACTTTCCGACGGTACGCGTGCAACTGCGTTTTTGCCAAAAACGGAAGTGGAGGAAAACGCGCTTTAGGAAAATAATTTCCTGATGATTTTTTTCATGTAGATCTCAAATAATACATTTAGAGTGTCCCCAAAGTTTCATAGCGTTTCGACAAGCCCTCGGTTTATTTTGACTTTCCGACGGTACGAGTGCAATTGTGTTTTTGCCAAAAACGGAAGCGGAGGCAAACGCGCCTTAGGTAAATAATTTCCTTCTGATTTTTTGCATGGACATCTTAAATAATACATTGAGAGTGTCCCCAAAGTTTCGTAGAGTTTCGACAAGCCCTCTGTTTATTTTGACTTTCCGACGGTACGCGTGCAATTGCGTTTTTGCCAAAAACGGAAGCAGAGGCAAACGCGCTTTAGGAAAATAATTTCCTGCTGATTTTTTTCATGTACATCTCAAATAATACTTTGAGAGTGTCCCAAAAGTTTCATAGCTTTTTGACAAGCCCTCGGTTTTTTTTGAATTTCCGACGGTACGCATGCAATTGCGTTTTTGCCAAAAACAGAAGCGGAGGCAAACGCGCCTTAGAAAAATAATTTCCAGCTGATTTTATGAATGGAAATCTAATATAATACATTTAGAATGTCCCCAAAGTTTTGTAGAGATTCAACAAGCCCTCGGTTTATTTTGACTTTCCGACGGTACACGTGCAACTGCGTTTTTGCCAAAAACGAAAGTGGAGGAAAACGCGCTATAGGAAAATAATTTCCTGATGATTTTTTTCATGTAGATCTCAAATAATACATTTAGAGTGTCCCCAAAGTTTCATAGTGTTTCGACAAGCCCTCGATTTATTTTGACTTTCCGATTGTACATGTGCAATTGTGTTTTTGCCAAAAACGGAAGCGGAGGCAAACACGCCTTAGAAAAATAATTTCCTGCTGATTTTTTGCATGGACATCTAAAATAATACATTGAGAGTGTCCCCAAAGTTTCGTAGAGTTTCAACAAGCCCTCGGTTTATTTTGACTTTCCGACGGTACGCGTGCAACTGCGTTTTTGCCAAAAATTGAAGTGGAGGAAAACGCGCTTTAGGAAAATAATTTCCTGCTGATTTTTTGCATGGACATCTCAAATAATACATTTAGAGTTTCCCCAAAGTTTCACAATGTTTCGACAAGCCCTCGGTTTAGTTTGAATGTCCGACGGTACGCGTGCAATTGCGTTTTTGCCAAAAACGGAAGCGGAGGTAAACGCGCCTTAGGTAAATAATTTCCTACTGATTTTTTGCATGGACATCTCAAATAATACATTGAGAGTGTCCCCAAAGTTTCGTAGAGATTCGACAAGCCCTCGATTTATTTTGACTTTCCGACGATACGCGTGCAATTGCGTTTTTGCCAAAAACGGAAGCGGAGGCAAACGCGCATTAGGTAAATAATTTCATGCTGATTTTTTTCATGGACATCTCAAATAATACATTGACAGTGTCCCCAAAGTTTCATAGCGTTTCGACAAGCCCTCGGTTTAATTTGAATTTCCGACGGTACGCGTGCAATTGTGTTTTTTCCAAAAACGGAAGCGGAGGCAAACGCGCATTAGGTAAATAATTTCATGCTTATTTTTTGCATGGACATCTAAAATAATACATTGAGAGTGAACCCAAAGTTTCATAGAGTTTCGACAAGCCCTCGGTTTATTTTGACTTTCCGACGATACGCGTGCAATTGCGTTTTTGCCAAAAACGGAAGCGGAGGCAAACGCGCATTAGGAAAATAATTTCATGCTGATTTTTTTCATGGACATCTAAAATAATACATTGACAGTGTCCCCAAAGTTTCATAGCGTTTCGACAAGCCCTCGGTTTAATTTGAATTTCCGACGGTACGCGTGCAATTGCGATTTTTCCAAAAACGGAAGCGGAGGCAAACGCGCATTAGGTAAATAATTTCATGCTTATTTTTTTCATGGACATCTAAAATAATACATTGAGAGTGTACCTAAAGTTTCGTAGAGTTTCGACAAACCCTCGGTTTATTTTGACTTTCCTACGGTACGCGTGCAACTACGTTTTTGCCAAAAACGGAAGCAGAGGCAAACGCGCTTTAGGAAAATAATTTCCTGCTGATTTTTCTCATGTACATCTCAAATAATACTTTGAGAGTGTCCCAAAGTTTTATAGCATTTTTACAAGCCCTCGGTTTTTTTTGAATTTCCGACGGTACGCATGCAATTGCGTTTTTGCCAAAAATGGAAGCAGAGCTAAACGCGCCTTAGAAAAATAATTTCCTGCTGATTTTTTGAATGGACATCTAATATAATACATTTAGAGTTTCCCCAAAGTTTTGTAGAGTTTCAATAAGCCCTCGGTTTATTTTGACTTTCCGACGGTACGCGTGCAATTGCGTTTTTGCCAAAAACAGAAGCGGAGGCAAACGCGCATTAGGAAAATAATTTCATGCGGATTTTTTGCATGGACATCTCAAATAATACATTGAGAGTTTCCCCAAAGATTCATAGAATTTCGACAAGCCCTCGTTTTATTTTAAATTTCTGACGGTACGCGTGCAATTGCGTTTTTGTCAAAAACGAAAGTGGAGGAAAACGCGCCTTAGGAAAATAATTTTCTGCTGATTTTTTGCATGGACATCTCAAATAATACATTGAGAGTGTCCCCAAAGTTTCTTAGAGTTTCGACAAGCCCTCGGTTTATTTTGACTTTCCGACGATACGCGTGCAATTGCATTTTTGCCAAAAACGGAAGCAAAGGCAAACGCACTTTAGGAAAATAATTTCCTGCTGATTTTTTTCATGTACATCTCAAATAATACTTTGAGAGTTTCCCCAAAGTTTCATAGCGTTTTGACAAGCCCTCGGTTTTTTTTGAATTTCCGACGGTACGCATGCAATTGCGTTTTTGCCAAAAACGGAAGCGGAGGCAAACGCGCATTATAAAAATAATTTCCAGCTGATTTTATGAATGGAAATCTAATATAATACATTTAAAGTGTCCCCAAAGTTTTGTAGAGTTTCAACAAGCCCTCGGTTTATTTTGACTTTCCGACGGTACGCGTGCAACTGCGTTTTTGCCAAAAACGGAAGTGGAGGAAAACGCGCTTTAGGAAAATAATTTCCTGATGATTTTTTTCATGTAGATCTCAAATAATACATTTAGAGTGTCCCCAAAGTTTCATAGCGTTTCGACAAGCCCTCGGTTTATTTTGACTTTCCGACGGTACGAGTGCAATTGTGTTTTTGCCAAAAACGGAAGCGGAGGCAAACGCGCCTTAGGTAAATAATTTCCTTCTGATTTTTTGCATGGACATCTTAAATAATACATTGAGAGTGTCCCCAAAGTTTCGTAGAGTTTCGACAACCCCTCTGTTTATTTTGACTTTCCGACGGTACGCGTGCAATTGCGTTTTTGCCAAAAACGGAAGCAGAGGCAAACGCGCTTTAGGAAAATAATTTCCTGCTGATTTTATTCATGTACATCTCAAATAATACTTTGAGAGTGTCCCCAAAGTTTCATAGCTTTTTGACAAGCCCTCGGTTTTTTTTGAATTTCCGACGGTACGCATGCAATTGCGTTTTTGCCAAAAATAGAAGAGGAGGCAAACGCGCCTTAGAAAAATAATTTCCAGCTGATTTTATGAATGGAAATCTAATATAATACATTTAGAGTGTCCCCAAAGTTTTGTAGAGTTTCAACAAGCCCTCGGTTTATTTTGACTTTCCGACGGTACACGTGCAACTGCGTTTTTGCCAAAAACGAAAGTGGAGGAAAACACGCTTTAGGAAAATAATTTCCTGATGATTTTTTTCATGTAGATCTCAAATAATACATTTAGAGTGTCCCCAAAGTTTCATAGTGTTTCGACAAGCCCTCGATTTATTTTGACTTTCCGATTGTACATGTGCAATTTTGTTTTTGCCAAAAACGGAAGCGGAGGCAAACACGCCTTAGAAAAATAATTTCCTGCTGATTTTTTGCATGGACATCTAAAATAATACATTGAGAGTGTCCCCAAAGTTTTGTAGAGTTTCAACAAGCCCTCAGTTTATTTTGACTTTCCGACGGTACGCGTGCAACTGCGTTTTTGCCAAAAATTGAAGTGGAGGAAAACGCGCTTTAGGAAAATAATTTCCTGCTGATTTTTTGCATGGACATCTCAAATAATACATTTAGAGTTTCCCCAAAGTTTCACAATGTTTCGACAAGCCCTCGGTTTAGTTTGAATGTCCGACGGTACGCGTGCAATTGCGTTTTTGCCAAAAACGGAAGCGGAGGTAAACGCGCCTTAGGTAAATAATTTCCTACTGATTTTTTGCATGGACATCTCAAATAATACATTGAGAGTGTCCCCAAAGTTTCGTAGAGTTTCGACAAGCCCTCGGTTTATTTTGACTTTCCGACGATACGCGTGCAATTGCGTTTTTGCCAAAAACGGAAGCGGAGGCAAACGCGCATTAGGTAAATAATTTCATGCTGATTTATTTCATGGACATCTCAAATAATACATTGACAGTGTCCCCAAAGTTTCATAGCGTTTCGACAAGCCCTCGGTTTAATTTGAATTTCCGACGGTACGCGTGCAATTGTGTTTTTTCCAAAAACGGAAGCGGAGGCAAACGCGCATTAGGTAAATAATTTCATGCTTATTTTTTGCATGGACATCTAAAATAATACATTGAGAGTGAACCCAAAGTTTCATAGAGTTTCGACAAGCCCTCGGTTTATTTTGACTTTCCGACGATACGCGTGCAATTGCGTTTTTGCCAAAAACGGAAGCGGAGGCAAACGCGCATTAGGAAAATAATTTCATGCTGATTTTTTTCATGGACATCTAAAATAATACATTGACAGTGTCCCCAAAGTTTCATAGCGTTTCGACAAGCCCTCGGTTTAATTTGAATTTCCGACGGTACGCGTGCAATTGCGTTTTTTCCAAAAACGGAAGCGGAGGCAAACGCGCATTAGGTAAATAATTTCATGCTTATTTTTTTCATGGACATCTAAAATAATACATTGAGAGTGTACCTAAAGTTTCATAGAGTTTCGACAAACCCTCGGTTTATTTTGACTTTCCGACGGTACGCGTGCAACTACGTTTTTGCCAAAAACGGAAGCAGAGGCAAACGCGCTTTAGGAAAATAATTTCCTGCTGATTTTTCTCATGTACATCTCAAATAATACTTTGAGAGTGTCCCAAAGTTTTATAGCGTTTTTACAAGCCCTCGGTTTTTTTTGAATTTCCGACGGTACGCATGCAATTGCGTTTTTGCCAAAAATGGAAGCAGAGCTAAACGCGCCTTAGAAAAATAATTTCCTGCTGATTTTTTGAATGGACATCTAATATAATACATTTAGAGTTTCCCCAAAGTTTTGTAGAGTTTCAATAAGCCCTCGGTTTATTTTGACTTTCCGACGGTACGCGTGCAATTGCGTTTTTGCCAAAAACAGAAGCGGAGGCAAACGCGCATTAGGAAAATAATTTCATGCGGATTTTTTGCATGGACATCTCAAATAATACATTGAGAGTTTCCCCAAAGATTCATAGAATTTCGACAAGCCCTCGTTTTATTTTAAATTTCCGACGGTACGCGTGCAATTGCGTTTTTGTCAAAAACGAAAGTGGAGGAAAACGCGCCTTAGGAAAATAATTTTCTGCTGATTTTTTGCATGGACATCTCAAATAATACATTGAGAGTGTCCCCAAAGTTTCGTAGAGTTTCGACAAGCCCTCGGTTTATTTTGAGTTTCCGACGATACGCGTGCAATTACATTTTTGCCAAAAACGGAAGCAAAGGCAAACGCACTTTAGGAAAATAATTTCCTGCTGATTTTTTTCATGTACATCTCAAATAATACTTTGAGAGTTTCCCCAAAGTTTCATAGCGTTTTGACAAGCCCTCGGTTTTTTTTGAATTTCCGACGGTACGCATGCAATTGCGTTTTTGCCAAAAACGGAAGCGGAGGCAAACGCGCATTATAAAAATAATTTCTTGCTGATTTTGTGAATGGACATCTAATATAATACATTTAGAGTGTGCCCAAAGTTTTGTAGAGTTTCAACAAGCCCTCGGTTTATTTAGACTTTCCGACGGTACGCGTGCAATTGCGTTTTTGCCAAAAACAGAAGCGGAGGCAAACGCGCATTAGGAAAATAATTTCATGCGGATTTTTTGCATGGACATCTCAAATAATACAT
Organism: Vicia faba; assembly: GCA_948472305.1. Lineage (NCBI taxonomy): Eukaryota > Viridiplantae > Streptophyta > Magnoliopsida > Fabales > Fabaceae > Vicia > Vicia faba. The sequence continues at coordinate 1,219,695,261 of OX451735.1, forward strand.
TGAGAGTGTCCCCAAAGTTTCATAGCATTTCCACAACCCCTCGTTTTATTTTGAATTTCTGACGGTACGCGTGCAATTTCGTTTTTGTAAAAAACGAAAGCGGAGGCAAACGCGCCTTAGGAAAATAATTTCCTGATGATTTTTTGCATGGACATCACAAATAATACATTGAGAGTGTCCCCAAAGTTTCATAGCATTTCGACAAGCCCTCGGTTTATTTTGAATTTCCGACGGTACGCGTGCAATTGCGTTTTTGCCAAAAACGGAAGCGGAGGCAAACGCGCCTTAGGAAAATAATTTTCATCTGATTTTTTGAATGGAAATCTAAAATAATACATTGAGAGTGTCCCCAAAGTTTCGTAGAGTTTCGACAAACCCTCAGTTTATTTTGACTTTCCGACGGTACGCGTGCAACTGCGTTTTTGCCAAAAACGGAAGTGGAGGAAAACGCGCTTTAGGAAAATAATTTCCTGATGATTTTTAGCATGGACATCTCAAATAATACATTGAGAGTGTCCCCAAAGTTTCATAGCATTTCGACAAGCCCTCGGTTTATTTTGACTTTCCGACGGTACGAGTGTAATTGCGTTTTTGCCAAAAACGGAAGCGGAGGCAAACGCGCCTTAGGTAAATAATTTCCTACTGATTTTTTGCATGGACATCTGAAATAATACATTGAGAGTGTCCCCAAAGTTTCGTAGAGTTTCGACAAGCCCTCTGTTTATTTTGACTTTCCGATGTTACGCGTGCAATTGCGTTTTTGCCAAAAACGGAAGCAGAGGCAAACGCGCTTTAGGAAAATAATTTCCTGCTGATTTTTTTCATGTACATCTCAAATAATACTTTGAGAGTGTCCCCAAAGTTTCATAGCGTTTTGACAAGCCCTCGGTTTTTTTTGAATTTCCGACGGTACGCATGCAATTGCGTTTTTGCCAAAAACGGAAGCGGAGGCAAACGCGCCTTAGAAAAATAATTTCTAGCTGATTTTATGAATGGAAATCTAATATAATACATTTAGAGTGTCCCCAAAGTTTTGTAGAGTTTCAACAAGCCCTCGGTTTATTTTGACTTTCCGACGGTACGCGTGCAACTGCATTTTTGCCAAAAACGGAAGTGGAGGAAAACGCGCTTTAGGAAAATAATTTCCTGATGATTTTTTTCATGTAGATCTCAAATAATACATTTAGAGTGTCCCCAAAGTTTCATAGTGTTTCGACAATCCCTCGGTTTATTTTGACTTTCCGACGGTACGAGTGCAATTGTGTTTTTGCCAAAAACGGAAGCGGAGGCAAACGCGCCTTAGGTAAATAATTTCCTACTGATTTTTTGCATGGACATCTTAAATAATACATTGAGAGTGTCCCCAAAGTTTCGTAGAGTTTCGACAAGCCCTCTGTTTATTTTGACTTTCCGACGGTACGCGTGCAATTGCGTTTTTGCCAAAAAAGGAAGCAGAGGCAAACGCGCTTTAGGAAAATAATTTCCTACTGATTTTTTTCATGTACATCTCAAATAATACTTTGAGAGTGTCCCCAAAGTTTCATAGCTTTTTGACAAGCCCTCGGTTTTTTTTGAATTTCCGACGGTACGCATGCAATTGCGTTTTTGCCAAAAACGGAAGCGGAGGCAAACGCGCCTTAGAAAAATAATTTCCAGCTGATTTTATGAATGGAAATCTAATATAATACATTTAGAGTGTCCCCAAAGTTTCGTAGAGTTTCAACAAGCCCTCGGTTTATTTTGACTTTCCGACGGTACGCGTGCAACTACGTTTTTGCCAAAAACGGAAGTGGAGGAAAACGCGCTTTAGGAAAATAATTTCCTGCTGATTTTTTGCATGGACATCTCAAATAATACATTTAGAGTTTCCCCAAAGTTTCACAATGTTTCGACAAGCCCTCAGTTTAGTTTGAATGTCCGACGGTACGCGTGCAATTGCGTTTTTGCCAAAAACGGAAGCGGAGGTAAACGCGCCTTAGGTAAATAATTTCCTACTGATTTTTTGCATGGACATCTCAAATAATACATTGAGAGTGTCCCCAAAGTTTCGTAGAGATTCGACAAGCCCTCGGTTTATTTTGACTTTCCGACGATACGCGTGCAATTGCGTGTTTGCCAAAAACGGAAGCGGAGGCAAACGCGCATTAGGTAAATAATTTCATGCTGATTTTTTTCATGGACATCTCAAATAATACATTGACAGTGTCCCCAAAGTTTCATAGCGTTTCGACAAGCCCTCGGTTTAATTTGAATTTCCGACGGTACGCGTGCAATTGTGTTTTTTCCAAAAATGGAAGCGGAGGCAAACGCGCATTAGGTAAATAATTTCATGCTTATTTTTTGAATGGACATCTAAAATAATACATTTAGAGTGAACCCAAAGTTTCATAGAGTTTCGACAAGCCCTCGGTTTATTTTGACTTTCCGACGATACGCGTGCAATTGCGTTTTTGCCAAAAACGGAAGCGGAGGCAAACGCGCATTAGGAAAATAATTTCATGCTGATTTTTTTCATGGACATCTAAAATAATACATTGACAGTGTCCCCAAAGTTTCATAGCGTTTCGACAAGCCCTCGGTTTAATTTGAATTTCCGACGGTACGCGTGCAATTGCGTTTTTTCCAAAAACGGAAGCGGAGGCAAACGCGCATTAGGTAAATAATTTCATGCTTATTTTTTTCATGGACATCTAAAATAATACATTGAGAGTGTACCTAAAGTTTCGTAGAGTTTCGACAAACCCTCGGTTTATTTTGACTTTCCGACGGTACGCGTGCAACTACGTTTTTGCCAAAAACGGAAGCAGAGGCAAACGCGCTTTAGGAAAATAATTTCCTGCTGATTTTTCTCATGTACATCTCAAATAATACTTTGAGAGTGTCCCAAAGTTTTATAGCGTTTTGACAAGCCCTCGGTTTGTTTTGAATTTCCGACGGTACGCATGCAATTGCGTTTTTGCCAAAAACGGAAGCGGAGGCAAACGCGCATTAGGAAAATAATTTCATGCGGATTTTTTGCATGGACTTCTCAAATAATACATTGAGAGTTTCCCCAAAGATTCATAGAATTTCGACAAGCCCTCGTTTTATTTTAAATTTCCGACCGTACGCGTGCAATTGCATTTTTGTCAAAAACGAAAGTGGAGGAAAACGCGCCTTAGGAAAATAATTTTCTGCTGATTTTTTGAATGGACATCTAAAATAATACATTGAGAGTGTCCCCAAAGTTTCGTAGAGTTTCGACAAACCCTCGGTTTATTTTGACTTTCCGACAGTACGCGTGCAATTGCGTTTTTGCCAAAAACGGAAGCGGAGGCAAACGCGCCTTAGGAAAATAATTTCATCTGATGATTTTTTGCATGGACATCTCAAATAATACATTGAGAGTGTCCCCAAAGTTTCGTAGATTTTCAACAAACCGTCGGTTTATTTTGACTTTCCGACGGTACGCGTACAACTGCGTTTTTGCCAAAAACAGAAGCGGAAGCAAACGCGCATTAGGAAAATAATTTCATGCGGATTTTTTGCATGGACATCTCAAATAATACATTGAGAGTGTCCCCAAAGTTTCATAGCATTTCCACAACCCCTCGTTTTATTTTGAATTTCTGACGGTACGCGTGCAATTTCGTTTTTGTAAAAAACGAAAGCGAAGGCAAACGCGCCTTAGGAAAATAATTTCCTGATGATTTTTTGCATGGACATCACAAATAATACATTGAGATTGTCCCCAAAGTTTCATAGCATTTCGACAAGCCCTCGGTTTATTTTGAATTTCCGACGGTACGCGTGCAATTGCGTTTTTGCCAAAAACGGAAGCGGAGGCAAACGCGCCTTAGGAAAATAATTTTCATCTGATTTTTTGAATAGAAATCTAAAATAATACATTGAGATTGTCCCCAAAGTTTCGTAGAGTTTCGACAAACCCTCGGTTTATTTTGACTTTCCGACGGTACGTGTGCAACTGCGTTTTTGCCAAAAACGGAAGTGGAGGAAAACGCGCTTTAGGAAAATAATTTCCTGATGATTTTTAGCATGGACATCTCAAATAATACATTAAGAGTGTCCCCAAAGTTTCATAGCATTTCGACAAGCCCTCGGTTTATTTTGACTTTCTGACGGTACGAGTGTAATTGCGTTTTTGGCAAAAACGGAAGGGGAGGCAAACGCGCCTTAGGTAAATAATTTCCTGCTGATTTTTTGCATGGACATCTCAAATAATACATTGAGAGTGTCCCCAAAGTTTCGTAGAGTCTCGACAAGCCCTCTGTTTATTTTGACTTTCCGACGGTACGTGTGCAATTGCGTTTTTGCCAAAAACGGAAGCAGAGGCAAACGCGCTTTAGGAAAATAATTTCCTGCTGATTTTTTTCATGTACATCTCAAATAATACTTTGAGAGTGTCCCCAAAGTTTCATAGCGTTTTGTCAAGCCCTCGGTTTTTTTTGAATTTCCGACGGTACGCATGCAATTGCGTTTTGTCCAAAAACGGAAGCGGAGGCAAACGCGCCTTAGAAAAATAATTTCCAGCTGATTTTATGAATGGAAATCTAATATAATACATTTAGAGTGTCCCCAAAGTTTTGTAGAGTTTCAACAAGCCCTCGGTTTATTTAGACTTTTCGACGGTACGCGTGCAACTGCGTTTTTGCCAAAAACGGAAGTGGAGGAAAACGCGCTTTAGGAAAATAATTTCCTGATGATTTTATTCATGTAGATCTCAAATAATACATTTAGAGTGTCCCCAAAGTTTCATAGCGTTTCGACAAGCCCTCGGTTTATTTTGACTTTCCGACGGTACGAGTGCAATTGTGTTTTTGCCAAAAACGGAAGTGGAGGCAAACGCGCCTTAGAAAAATAATTTCCTGCTGATTTTTTGCATGGACATCTAAAATAATACATTGAGAGTGTCCCCAAAGTTTCGTAGAGTTTCAACAAGCCCTCGGTTTATTTTGACTTTCCGACGGTACGCGTGCAACTGCGTTTTTACCAAAAATTGAAGTGGAGGAAAACGCGCTTTAGGAAAATAATTTCCTGCTGATTTTTTGCATGGACATCTCAAATAATACATTTAGAGTTTCCCCAAAGTTTCACAGTGTTTCGACAAGCCCTCGGTTTAGTTTGAATGTCCGACGGTACGCGTGCAATTGCGTTTTTGCCAAAAACGGAAGCGGAGGTAAACGCGCCTTAGGTAAATAATTTCCCACTAATTTTTTGCATGGACATTGAGAGTGTCCCCAAAGTTTCGTAGAGTTTCGACAAGCCCTCGGTTTATTTTGACTTTCCGACGATACGTGTGCAATTGCGTTTTTGCCAAAAACGGAAGCGGAGGCAAACGCGCATTAGGTAAATAATTGCATGCTTATTTGTTGCATGGACATCTCAAATAATACATTTATAGTGTCCCCAAAGTTTCATAGAGTTTCGACAAGCCCTCGGTTTATTTTGACTTTCCGACGGTACGCGTGCAATTGCGTTTTTGACAAAAACGGAAGCGGAGGCAAACGCTCCTTAGAAAAATAATTTCCTGCTGATTTTTTGCATGGACATCTAAAATAATACATTTAGAGTGTCCCGAAAGTTTCTTAGCATTTCGACAAGCCCTCTGTTTATTTTGACTTTCCGACGGTACGCGTGCAACTGCGTTTTTGCCAAAATTTGAAGTGGAGGAAAACGCGCTTTAGCAAAATAATTTCCTGATGATTTTTTTCATGGACATCTAAAATAATACATTTAGAGTGTCCCCCAAGTTTCTTAGCGTTTCGACAAGCCCTCTGTTTATTTTGACTTTCCGACGGTACGCGTGCAATTGTGTTTTTGCCAAAAACGGAAGGGGAGGCAAAAGCGCATTAGGAAAATAATTTCCTGCTGATTTTTTGCATGTACATCTCAAATAATACATTTAGAGTTTCCCCAAAGTTTCACAGAGTTTTGACAAGCCCTCGGTTTAATTTGAATTTCCGACGGTACACGTGCAATTGCGTTTTTGCCAAAAATGGAAGCGGAGGCAAACGCGCCTTAGGTAAATAATTTCCTGCTGATTTTTTGCATGGACATTGAGAGTGTCCCCGAAGTTTCGTAGAGTTTCGACAAGCCCTCGGTTTATTTTGACTTTCCGACGATACGCGTGCAATTGCATTTTTGCCAAAAACTGAAGCAAAGGCAAACTCACTTTAGGACAATAATTTCCTGCTGATTTTTTTCATGTACATTTCAAATAATACTTTGAGAGTGTCCCCAAAGATTCATAGCGTTTTGACAAGCCCTCGGTTTTTTTTGAATTTCTGACGGTACGCATGCAATTGCGTTTTTGCCAAAAACGGAAGCGGAGGCAAACGCGCCTTAGAAAAAAATTTTCCTGCTGATTTTGTGAATGGACATCTAATATAATACATTTAGAGTGTCCCCAAAGTTTTGTAGAGTTCCAACAAGCCCTCGGTTTATTTTGACTTTCCGACGGTACGCGGGCAATTGCGTTTTTGCCAAAAACAGAAGCGGAGGCAAACGCGCATTAGGAAAATAATTTCATGCGGATTTTTTGCATGGACATCTCAAATAATACATTGAGAGTGTCCCCAAAGTTTCATAGCATTTCCATAACCCCTCGTTTTATTTTGAATTTTTGACGGTACGCGTGCAATTTCTTTTTTGTCAAAAACGAAAGCGGAGGCAAACGCGCCTTAGGAAAATAATTTTCTGCTGATTTTTTGAATGGACATCTAAAATAATACATTGAGAGTGTCCCCAAAGTTTCGTAGAGTTTTGAAAAACCCTCGGTTTATTTTGACTTTCCGACGGTACGCGTGCAATTGCGTTTTTGCCAAAAACGGAAGTGGAGGAAAACGCGCTTTAGGAAAATAATTTCCTGATGATTTTTTGCATGGACATCACAAATGATACATTGAGAGTGTCCCCAAAGTTTCATAGCATTTCGACAAGCCATCGGTTTATTTTGACTTTCCGACGGTACGCGTGCAATTGCGTTTTTGCCAAAAACGGAAGCGGAGGTAAACGCGCCTTAGGTAAATAATTTCCTACTGATTTTTTGCATGGACATCTCAAATAATACATTGAGAGTGTCCCAAAAGTTTCGTAGAGTTTCGACAAGCCCTCGGTTTATTTTGACTTTCCGACGATACGCGTGCATATGCGTTTTTGCCAAAAACGGAAGCGGAGGCAAACGCGCATTAGGTAAATAATTTCATGCTGATTTTTTTCATGGACATCTCAAATAATACATTGACAGTGTCCCCAAAGTTTCATAGCGTTTCGACAAGCCCTCGGTTTAATTTGAATTCCCGACGGTACGCGTGCAATTGTGTTTTTTCCAAAAACGGAAGCGGAGGCAAACGCGCATTAGGTAAATAATTTCATGCTTATTTTTTGCATGGACATCTAAAATAATACATTGAGAGTGAACCCAAAGTTTCATAGAGTTTCGACAAGCCCTCGGTTTATTTTGACTTTCCGACGATACGCGTGCAATTGCGTTTTTGCCAAAAACGGAAGCGGAGGCAAACGCGCATTAGGTAAATAATTTCATGCTTATTTTTTTCATGGACATCTAAAATAATACATTGATAGTGTACCTAAAGTTTCGTAGAGTTTCGACAAACCCTCGGTTTATTTTGACTTTCCGACGGTACGCGTGCAACTACGTTTTTGCCAAAAACGGAAGCAGAGGCAAACGCGCTTTAGGAAAATAATTTCCTGCTGATTTTTCCCATGTACATCTCAAATAATACTTTGAGAGTGTCCCAAAGTTTTATAGAGTTTTGACAAGCCCTCGGTTTGTTTTGAATTTCCGACGGTACGCATGCAATTGCGTTTTTGCCAAAAACGGAAGCAGAGGCAAACGCGCCTTAGAAAAATAATTTCCTGCTGATTTTTTGAATGGACATCTAATATAATACATTTAGAGTTTCCCCAAAGTTTTGTAGAGATTCAATAAGCCCTCGGTTTATTTTGACTTTCCGACGGTAGGCGTGCAATTGCGTTTTTGCCAAAAACAGAAGCGGAGGCAAACGCGCATTAGGAAAATAATTTCATGCGGATTTTTTGCATGGACATCTCAAATAATACATTGAGAGTTTCCCCAAAGATTCATAGAATTTCGACAAGCCCTCGTTTTATTTTAAATTTCCGACGGTACGCGTGCAATTGCGTTTTTGTCAAAAACGAAAGTGGAGGAAAACGCGCCTTAGGAAAATAATTTTCTGCTGATTTTTTGAATGGACATCTAAAATAATACATTGAGAGTGTCCCCAAAGTTTCGTAGAGTTTCGACAAACCCTCGGTTTATTTTGACTTTCCGACAGTACGCGTGCAATTGCGTTTTTGCCAAAAACGGAAGCGGAGGCAAACGCGCCTTAGGAAAATAATTTCATCTGATGATTTTTTTCATGGACATCTCAAATAATACATTGAGAGTGTCCCCAAAGTTTCGTAGATTTTCAACAAACCGTCGGTTTATTTTGACTTTCCGACGGTACGCGTACAACTGCGTTTTTGCCAAAAACAGAAGCGGAGGCAAACGCGCATTAGGAAAATAATTTCATGCGGATTTTTTGCATGGACATCTCAAATAATACATTGAGAGTGTCCCCAAAGTTTCATAGCATTTCCACAACCCCTCGTTTTATTTTGAATTTCTGACGGTACGCGTGCAATTTCGTTTTTGTAAAAAACGAAAGCGGAGGCAAACGCGCCTTAGGAAAATAATTTCCTGATGATTTTTTGCATGGACATCACAAATAATACATTGATAGTGTCCCCAAAGTTTCATAGCATTTCGACAAGCCCTCGGTTTATTTTGAATTTCCGACGGTACGCGTGCAATTGCGTTTTTGCCAAAAACGGAAGCGGAGGCAAACGCGCCTTAGGAAAATAATTTTCATCTGATTTTTTGAATGGAAATCTAAAATAATACATTGAGAGTGTCCCCAAAGTTTCGTAGAGTTTCGACAAACCCTCGGTTTATTTTGACTTTCCGACGGTACGTGTGCAACTGCGTTTTTGCCAAAAACGGAAGTGGAGGAAAACGCGCTTTAGGAAAATAATTTCCTGATGATTTTTAGCATGGACATCTCAAATAATACATTGAGAGTGTCCCCAAAGTTTCATAGCATTTCGACAAGCCCTCGGTTTATTTTGACTTTCCGACGGTACGAGTGTAATTGCGTTTTTGGCAAAAACGGAAGGGGAGGCAAACGCGCCTTAGGTAAATAATTTCCTGCTGATTTTTTGCATGGACATCTCAAATAATACATTGAGAGTGTCCCCAAAGTTTCGTAGAGTTTCGACAAGCCCTCTGTTTATTTTGACTTTCCGACGGTACGTGTGCAATTGCGTTTTTGCTAAAAACGGAAGCAGAGGCAAACGCGCTTTAGGAAAATAATTTCCTGCTGATTTTTTTCATGTACATCTCAAATAATACTTTGAGAGTGTCCCCAAAGTTTCATAGCGTTTTGACAAGCCCTCGGTTTTTTTTGAATTTCCGACAGTACGCATGCAATTGCGTTTTGTCCAAAAACGGAAGCGGAGGCAAACGCGCCTTAGAAAAATAATTTCCAGCTGATTTTATGAATGGAAATCTAATATAATACATTTAGAGTGTCCCCAAAGTTTTGTAGAGTTTCAACAAGCCCTCGGTTTATTTTGACTTTTCGACGGTACGCGTGCAACTGCGTTTTTGCCAAAAACGGAAGTGGAGGAAAACGCGCTTTAGGAAAATAATTTCCTGATGATTTTATTCATGTAGATCTCAAATAATACATTTAGAGTGTCCCCAAAGTTTCATAGCGTTTCGACAAGCCCTCGGTTTATTTTGACTTTCCGACGGTACGAGTGGAATTGTGTTTTTGCCAAAAACGGAAGCGGAGGCAAACGCGCCTTAGAAAAATAATTTCCTGCTGATTTTTTGCATGGACATCTAAAATAATACATTGAGAGTGTCCCCAAAGTTTCGTAGAGTTTCAACAAGCCCTCGGTTTATTTTGACTTTCCGACGGTACGCGTGCAACTGCGTTTTTGCCAAAAATTGAAGTGGAGGAAAACGCGCTTTAGGAAAATAATTTCCTGCTGATTTTTTGCATGGACATCTCAAATAATACATTTAGAGTTTCCCCAAAGTTTCACAGTGTTTCGACAAGCCCTCGGTTTAGTTTGAATGTCCGACGGTACGCGTGCAATTGCGTTTTTGCCAAAAACGGAAGCGGAGGTAAACGCGCCTTAGGTAAATAATTTCCCACTAATTTTTTGCATGGACATCTCAAATAATACATTGAGAGTGTCCCCAAATTTTCGTAGAGTTTCGACAAGCCCTCGGTTTATTTTGACTTTCCGAAGATACGCGTGCAATTGCGTTTTTGCCAAAAACGGAAGCGGAGGCAAACGCGCATTAGGTAAATAATTTCATGCTTATTTGTTGCATGGACATCTCAAATAATACATTTATAGTGTCCCCAAAGTTTCATAGAGTTTCGACAAGCCCTCGGTTTATTTTGACTTTCCGACGGTACGCGTGCAATTGCGTTTTTGACAAAAACGGAAGCGGAGGCAAAAGCTCCTTAGAAAAATAATTTCCTGCTGATTTTTTGCATGGACATCTAAAATAATACATTGAGAGTGTCCCCAAAGTTTCGTAGAGTTTGGACAAGCCCTCGGTTTATTTTGACTTTCCGACGGTACGCGTGCAACTGCGTTTTTGCCAAAATTTGAAGTGGAGGAAAACGCGCTTTAGCAAAATAATTTCCTGAAGATTTTTTTCATGGACATCTAAAATAATACATTTAGAGTGTCCCGAAAGTTTATTAGCGTTTCGACAAGCCCTCTGTTTATTTTGACTTTCCGACGGTACGCGTGCAACTGCGTTTTTGCCAAAATTTGAAGTGGAGGAAAACGCGCTTTAGCAAAATAATTTCCTGATGATTTTTTTCATGGACATCTAAAATAATACATTTAGAGTGTCCCCCAAGTTTCTTAGCGTTTCGACAAGCCCTCTGTTTATTTTGACTTTCCGACGGTACGCGTGCAATTGTGTTTTTGCCAAAAACGGAAGGGGAGGCAAAAGCGCATTAGGAAAATAATTTCCTGCTGATTTTTTGCATGTACATCTCAAATAATACATTTAGAGTTTCCCCAAAGTTTCACAGAGTTTTGACAAGCCCTCGGTTTAATTTGAATTTCCGACGGTACGCGTGCAATTGCGTTTTTGCCAAAAATGGAAGCGGAGGCAAACACGCCTTAGGTAAATAATTTCCTGCTGATTTTTTGCATGGACATTGAGAGTGTCCCCGAAGTTTCGTAGAGTTTCGACAAGCCCTCGGTTTATTTTAACTTTTCGACGATACGCGTGCAATTGCATTTTTGCCAAAAACTGAAGCAAAGGCAAACTCACTTTAGGACAATAATTTCATGCTGATTTTTTTCATGTACATCTCAAATAATACTTTGAGAATGTCCCCAAAGATTCATAGCGTTTTGACAAGCCCTCGGTTTTTTTTGAATTTCTGACGGTACGCATGCAATTGCGTTTTTGCCAAAAACGGAAGCAGAGGCAAACGCGCCTTAGAAAAATATTTTCCTGCTGATTTTGTGAATGGACATCTAATATAATACATTTAGAGTGTCCCCAAAGTTTTGTAGAGTTCCAACAAGCCCTCGGTTTATTTTGACTTTCCGACGGTACGTGGGCAATTGCGTTTTTGCCAAAAACAGAAGCGGAGGCAAACGCGCATTAGGAAAATAATTTCATGCGGATTTTTTGCATGGACATCTCAAATAATACATTGAGAGTGTCCCCAAAGTTTCATAGCATTTCCATAACCCCTCGTTTTATTTTGAATTTTTGACGGTACGCGTGCAATTTCGTTTTTGTCAAAAACGAAAGCGGAGGCAAACGCGCCTTAGGAAAATAATTTTCTGCTGATTTTTTGAATGGACATCTAAAATAATACATTGAGAGTGTCCCCAAAGTTTCATAGAGTTTTGAAAAAACCTCGGTTTATTTTGACTTTCCGACGGTACGCGTGCAATTGCGTTTTTGCCAAAAACGGAAGTGGAGGAAAACGCGCTTTAGGAAAATAATTTCCTGATGATTTTTTTCATGGACATCACAAATGATACATTGAGAGTGTCCCCAAAGTTTCATAGCATTTCGACAAGCCCTCGGTTTATTTTGACTTTCCGACGGTACGCGCGCAATTGCGTTTTTGCCAAAAACGGAAGCGGAGGCAAACGCGCCTTAGGAAAATAATTTTCATCTGATTTTTTGAATGGAAATCTAAAATAATAAATTGAGAGTGTCCCCAATGTTTCGTAGAGTTCCAACAAACCGTCGGTTTATTTTGACTTTCCGACAGTACGCGTGCAACTGCGTTTTTGGCAAAAATTGAAGTGGAGGAAAACGCGCTTTAGGAAAATAATTTCCTGATGATTTTTTTCATGGACATCTAAAATAATACATTTAGAGTGTCCCCAAAGTTTCTTAGCGTTTCGACAAGCCCTCTGTTTATTTTGACTTTCCGACGGTACGCGTGCAATTGTGTTTTTGCCAAAAACAGAAGGGGAGGCAAAAGCGCATTAGGAAAATAATTTCCTTCTGATTTTTTACATGTACATCTTAAATAATACATTTATAGTTTCCCCAAAGTTTCACAGAGTTTCGACAAGCCCTCGGTTTAATTTGAATTTCCGACGGTACGCGTGCAATTGCGTTTTTGCCAAAAATGGAAGCGGAGGCAAACGCGCCTTAGGAAAATAATTTTCTGCTGATTTTTTGAATGGACATCTAAAATAATACATTGATAGTGTCCCCAAAGTATCGTAGAGTTTTGACAAACCCTCGGTTTATTTTGACTTTCCGACGGTACGCGTGCAATTGCGTTTTTGCCAAAAACGGAAGTGGAGGAAAACGCGCTTTAGGAAATTAATTTCCTGATGATTTTTTGCATGGACATCACAAATAATACATTGAGAGTGTCCCCAAAGTTTCAAAGCATTTCGACAAGCCCTCTATTTATTGTGACTTTCCGACGTTACGCGTGCAATTGTGTTTTTGCCAAAAACGGAAGCGGAGGCAAACGCGCCTTAGGAAAATAATTTTCATCTGATTTTTTGAATGGAAATCTAAAATAATACATTGACAGAGTCCCCAAATTTTCGTAGAGTTTCAACAAACCCTCGGTTTATTTTGACTTTCAGACGGTACGCGTGCAACTGCCACTACTAAAAAAAAGACATTTGAGAAAAGGTTTTTACATCGGGTATCAAAATAGGTGATGTAAAAAATACAGTTAACAAACTTTTTACATCAGGTATTTATTTCCAATGATATAAAAAATAAGGGAAAAATTTTTTTTCGTCACCTATTACATCGGGTAATCTCATCCACCGATGTAAAAGATTTCCAGAAAAAAAACACGGTGGCATTTTTGTAAATAAGAAACAAGGTGACAAAAAAGTTAAAAAAAATATAAGAAAGCTATTACATCGGTCTAAAGACAAACCGATGTAAAAAATGATTCTTTGAATTAATATATAAATTATATTGAAAATTAATAAAAACGTGGAAAAAAAAAAAAAAAAAAAAACATATTAAATCGGTGAAATATTCCACCGATGTAAAAGCCTAAGAATAATTTAAAAAAAAAAAAAACCTATTAAATCGGTGGAAGTTCCCACCGATGTAAAAGCCTAAGAATTATTTTAAAAAAAAAAAAAAAAAACATATTAAATCGGTGAAATACTCCACCGATGTAAAAGCCTAAGAATAATTTTAAAAAAAAAAAACCTATTAAATCGGTGGAAGTTCCCACCGATGTAAAAGCCTAAGAATTATTTTAAAAAAAAAAAAAAAAACATTAGAAACATAAATCTCTCTCTTTCTGGCATTCTCATCATTTACATTTCATATATTAAATAATCAAATCAATCACCCACCTCTTCTTTCTCAGATCTTCATCTTCTTCTGAGCTCCATATACAAAATGATCGGATCTCGTCTCTGCATCCAACCAATCACCGCCGTCACCTCCCTCACCGCCGATCACACAAATGCCGCCACCTCCCGCTCCGTCTCTCACTCCATCTCCTTCGATTTCTCCCCCATTCACCTCCCTCTCCTCCGCTCCCGTCGCTTCCGCTTCCCTAAACCCAAATCCTTCCTCATTTCCTGTAATTCATCTCCCATCAGATCCACTTCCGGCGACCACCACCACAACAACAACGACACCGATTTTCTCGAAGCTTCTCTCCTTCTCTCAGGTCCTCACTATTTTCCCTCTTTCTTTCTAGGTCATTTACACTATTCACCATGAATTCTTAAATTAACAAATAAATATATACAAAGAATGACTTTGGACACGTGATTATTAGAGACCTGGTCCAGCCTAATACTAAGAATGACTTTGTTCCCATTTTATTTTGTATGCAATGTTTTCTTTTGTAATAAGCCAATCACTAGAGGTTTAGTTTAGTTTGTTGTGAACCCAAGGAAGAATTTGGATAACAGGCTAGGGTACAAACATATAATGATAAAGCACTGATATATCTCTCTCTTTTAACAATTCGATGCAGTAGGTTAAATAAAAAAATTTAATCTGTTTTTCTTCCAGCAATCTAAGAGTCCTTTATGTAATTTCTCTTCTAATTGGTATGATTTTTTTATCATATAATTTTATTGTTGACTACAAATAAAAATTTTCATTATAAAAAATTGTACTCTTATTTTGTTAGCAGTTAGCAGTATTGCTGGTTTATATATAATTGGTAGTAGTTAGCAGTATTGTTGGTTTATATATAACTATTACTGCATATTATTTTTTAATAACCAAATAAAAAGCAAATAAAAAGTTTCATTATATATATATATTAGTTTTTCAGTTTCATTATATATTAGTTACTGCTTATCTATTTTGAATACCAAATAAAAAGTTTCATTATATAATTGTTAACATGTTAGTTTTTGAGTTTAGATAGATGGAAGAGTCTATTGATAACCAAAATGCAAAAGGCTCAAAGCGGCAATTAGTGGATGGTGGGTGGAAGGCGTATGCTGGAAAATTTAAACCGGGATATACACATTAAAGTATCTCCATAGAAAAAAGTCCAAACTACACATTAAAAGCAAACCCTCACATTGAATCAAGAGTGAAACATCTAAAATCACAATATTCAACAATCAAATATATGATGGGTTCAAGCGCAAGCGATTTTGGATGGGATGATACTAGAAAGATGATTATTATGGAGAAAGAAGTTTACAGTCAATGGTGCAAGGTGATATTTCATTTCCAATTCTAACAATGTATAAAAAATTTAATTTACGCTTTTTAAATTTTATTTTATTGTTCATACATGTTTTAATTCCATGCAGTCTTATCCTAGTGCATTTGGTGTGTATGGGAAACCATTTCCTCACTTTGACAACTTGGATGTTGTATTTGGAAAAGATAAAGAATTTGGTAATGCATCAGAAAGTCCAGCATAGCATGCTTATAACATTGTGAAAGAATTTTTCCAACCGACACAAGGGAATGAGTTTGAATTTGATTTGAATAAAGGTGAAGAGAGTTGTGAGTCGCAAGTCACGAAAACGGCCACCTATAAAGATACTCAAGCACTAAGTTAAGTAAATCGATCACAATGTGAGGCTACATCAAATAAGATTGGAAATCATGTGGGTAAAACAATATCATGTGAACATTTTTTATTGGTTTATTATATAGTTGTCTTTTCCTTTACACTAGTGTTATGTGTGTTTTACTCATGCATTATGTTGTTTATGTTCCTGTGTGATTCAGCTACTGAATATTGATAAGTTTTAAGACAATATTTTTATTTATTAATGCAATATTGGTTGTTAAAAAGAGTATAGTTTGAATAAAGTCATTTGGATCCTCTTAAGTGTAAATAATTTCACTTTAGCAGTTTTTCGACTTAATATGAATTTTTAAAAAAAACTCTATATTGTTATATTTATGTATTATAGGTATTTGATGACCCAACAGAATTAACACCAGATGATTTGTATGATTTGCGACTTCGTTGGGCAAAATGTTTCTTTGACTTACATGGAACTTAAGTTTAGCTGGTGAGTTTTATAGAATTGTATAAGTTGTGGTTTTTGCACAATATACATGTGGTTTTTGCTCATGTGTTGAGTTTCTTGATTTTTTTGCTGATGTTAATTGTTATTATTTATTGTCAGGCAATATGATTTTGGTGTTGTCTACCGAAGATTTTATATTGGTAATTCAAGTTTGGAAACTTAGAAATAGTTGAATATTTTAGTATATGTATATTTTGTGAATATTATGTAATTGTAAGTTTTGAAAAAGACTTATAAATAGTTGAATATTGTTTTATATTTTGTTAAGAATTTGTAATTGTAAGTTTGTATGTTGTAATACAATACAAGTTTGCAATACAAGTTTGTAATTGTAAGTTTGTTCAATTTGTAAGTTTGTTGTGAAAAATATGAAAACATCGTCCTAAATGTGATGTTGGAAAGCTATGAAATCTATATAGCGACATAAATATAGTCTGTTTGATATTGGAAAAATATGAAAAAATGGGTACAAATTATATTTGTATAGGGAAACCCAGAAAATAAATAATCTATTCCAAAAAAATTTCATACATTTTACATCGGTTATTAGTAAAACTGATGTAAAAACTTTCAATAAGGGACTTTTTACATCGGTTGGAAGTAATACCCGATGTAAAAAGTCGCGTCACTGGGGACTTTTTACATCGGGTATTACTTCCAACCGATGTAAAAAACTGGATCAATTTTTTAAAAAAATGTGCATAATAATTGTTTTTTACATCGGTTCATATATTATAACCGATGTAAAAAGGGTACTTTTTACATCGGGTATTACTTCCAACCAATGTAAAAAACTGGATCAATTTTTTAAAAAATGTGCATAATAACAGGTTATTACATCGGTTCTGATATTATAACCGATGTAAAAAAGGGACTTTTTACATCGGTCCCAGAACCGATGTAAAAAGTCCCTGATTTACTATATCACCTGACTTTACATCGGATCCAAAACCGATGTAAAAAGTCAATTTTACCCGATGTAAAAAGTCATTTCTGCACTAGTGTGCGTTTTTGCCAAAAACGGAAGTGGAGGAAAATGCGCTTTAGGAAAATAATTTCCTGAAGATTTTTTTCATGTACATCTCAAATAATACATTTATAGTGTCCCCAAAGTTTCATAGAGTTTCGACAAGCCCTCGGTTTATTTTGACTTTCCGACGGTACGCGTGCAATTGCGTTTTTGACAAAAACGGAAGCGGAGGCAAACGCTCCTTAGAAAAATAATTTCCTGCTGATTTTTTGCATGGACATCTAAAATAATACATTGAGAGTGTCCCCAAAGTTTCGTAGAGTTTGGACAAGCCCTCGGTTTATTTTGACTTTCCGACGGTACGCGTGCAACTGCGTTTTTGCCAAAATTTGAAGTGGAGGAAAACGCGCTTTAGCAAAATAATTTCCTGATGATTATTTTCATGGACATCTAAAATAATACATTTAGAGTGTCCCGAAAGTTTCTTAGCGTTTCGACAAGCCCTCTGTTTATTTTGACTTTCCGACGGTACGCGTGCAACTGCGTTTTTGCCAAAATTTGAAGTGGAGGAAAACGCGCTTTAGCAAAATAATTTCCTGATGATTTTTTTCATGGACATCTAAAATAATACATTTAGAGTGTCCCCAAAGTTTCTTAGCGTTTCGAAAAGCCCTCTGTTTATTTTGACTTTCCGACGGTACGCGTGCAATTGTGTTTTTGCCAAAAACGGAAGCGGAGGCAAAAGCGCATTAGGAAAATAATTTCCTGCTGATTTTTTGCATGGACATGTTAAATAATACATTTAGAGTTTCCCCAAAGTTTTACAGTGTTTCGACAAGCCCTCGGTTTAATTTGAATGTCCGACGATACGTGTGCAATTGCGTTTTTGCCAAAAACGGAAGCGGAGGCAAACGCTCTTTAGGAAAATAATTTCCTGCTGATTTTTTTCATGTACATCTCAAATAATACTTTGAGAGTGTCCCAAAGTTTCATAGCAGTTTGACAAGCCCTCGGTTTTTTTTGAATTTCCGACGGTACGCATGCAATTGCGTTTTTGCCAAAAACGGAAGCGGAGGCAAACGCGCCTTAGAAAAATAATTTCCTGCTGATTTTTTGAATGGACATCTAATATAATACATTTAGAGTGTCCCCAAAGTTTCGTAGAGTTTCAACAAACCGTCGGTTTATTTTGACTTTCCGACGGTACGCGTACAACTGCGTTTTTGCCAAAAATTGAAGTGCAGGAAAACGCGCTTTAGGAAAATAATTTCCTAATGATTTTTTTCATGGACATCTAAAATAATAGATTTAGAGTGTCCCCAAAGTTTCTTAGCGTTTCGACAAGCCCTCTGTTTATTTTGACTTTCCGACGGTACGCGTGCAATTGTGTTTTTGCCAAAAACAGAAGGGGAGGCAAAAGCGCATTAGGAAAATAATTTCCTGCTGATTTTTTGCATGTACATCTCAAATAATACATTTAGAGTTTCCCCAAAGTTTCACAGAGTTTTGACAAGCCCTCAGTTTAATTTGAATTTCCGACGGTACGCGTGCAATTACGTTTTTGCCAAAAATGGAAGCGGAGGCAAACGCGCCTTAGGTAAATAATTTCCTGCTGATTTTTTGCATGGACATTGAGAGTGTCCCCGAAGTTTCGTAGAGTTTCGACAAGCCCTCGGTTTATTTTGACTTTCCGACGATACGCGTGCAATTGCATTTTTGCCAAAAACTGAAGCAAAGGCAAACGCACTTTAGGACAATAATTTCCTGGTGATTTTTTTCATGTACATCTTAAATAATACTTTGAGAGTGTCCCCAAAGATTCATAGCGTTTTGACAAGCCCTCGGTTTTTTTTTTAATTTCTGACGGTACGCATGCAATTGCGTTTTTGCCAAAAACGGAAGCGGAGGCAAACGCGCCTTAGAAAAATAATTTCCTGCGTATTTTGTGAATGGACATCTAATATAATACATTTATAGTGTTCCCAAAGTTTTGTAGAGTTTCAACAAGCCCTCGGTTTATTTTGACTTTCCGACGGTACGCGGGCAATTGCGTTTTTGCCAAAAACAGAAGCGGAGGCAAACACGCATTAGGAAAATAATTTCATGCGGATTTTTTGCATGGACATCTCAAATAATACATTGAGAGTGTTCCCAAAGTTTCATAGCATTTCCATAACCCCTCGTTTTATTTTGAATTTCTGACGGTACGCGTGCAATTTCGTTTTTGTCAAAAACGAAAGCGGAGGCAAACGCGCCTTAGGAAAATAATTTTCTGCTGATTTTTTGAATGGACATCTAAAATAATACATTGAGAGTGTCCCCAAAGTTTCGTAGAGTTTTGAAAAACCCTCGGTTTATTTTGACTTTCCGACGGTACGCGTGCAATTGCGTTTTTGCCAAAATGGAAGTGGAGGAAAACGCGCTTTAGGAAAATAATTTCCTGATGATTTTTTGCATGGACATCACAAATGATACATTGAGAGTGTCCCCAAAGTTTCATAGCATTTCGACAAGCCCTCGGTTTATTTTGACTTTCCGACAGTACGCGCGTAATTGCGTTTTTGCCAAAAACGGAAGCGGAGGCAAACGCGCCTTAGGAAAATAATTTTCATCTGATTTTTTGAATGGAAATCTAAAATAATACATTGAGAGTGTCCCCAATGTTTCGTAGAGTTCCAACAAACCGTCGGTTTATTTTGACTTTCCGACGGTACGCGTGCAACTGCGTTTTTGCCAAAAATTGAAGTGGAGGAAAACGCGCTTTAGGAAAATAATTTCCTGATGATTTTTTTCATGGACATCTAAAATAATACATTTAGAGTGTCCCCAAAGTTTCTTAGCGTTTCGACAAGCCCTCTGTTTATTTTGACTTTCCGACGGTACGCGTGCAATTGTGTTTTTGCCAAAAACAGAAGGGGAGGCAAAAGCGCATTAGGAAAATAATTTCCTTCTGATTTTTTTGCATGTACATCTTAAATAATACATTTATAGTTTCCCCAAAGTTTCACAGAGTTTCGACAAGCCCTCGGTTTAATTTGAATTTCCGACGGTACGCGTGCAATTGCGTTTTTGCCAAAAATGGAAGCGGAGGCAAACGCGCCTTAGGAAAATAATTTTCTGCTGATTTTTTGAATGGACATCTAAAATAATACATTGAGAGTGTCCCCAAAGTTTCGTAGAGTTTTGACAAACCCTCGGTTTATTTTGACTTTCCGACGGTACGCGTGCAATTGCGTTTTTGCCAAAAACGGAAGTGGAGGAAAACGCGCTTTAGGAAATTAATTTCCTGATGATTTTTTGCATGGACATCACAAATAATACATTGAGAGTGTCCCCAAAGTTTCATAGCATTTCGACAAGCCCTCGGTTTATTTTGACTTTCCGACGGTACGCGTGCAATTGCGTTTTTGCCAAAAACAGAAGCGGAGGCAAACGCGCCTTAGGAAAATAATTTTCATCTGATTTTTTGAATGGAAATCTAAAATAATACATTGAGAGTGTCCCCAAATTTTCGTAGAGTTTCGACAAACCCTCGGTTTATTTTGACTTTCAGACAGTACACGTGCAACTGCGTTTTTTCCAAAAACGGAAGTGGAGGAAAAAGCGCTTTAGGAAAATAATTTCCTGATGATTTTTTTCATGTACATCTCAAATAATACATTTATAGTGTCCCCAAAGTTTCATAGAGTTTCGACAAGCCCTCGTTTTATTTTTACTTTCCGACGGTACGCGTGCAATTGCGTTTTTGACAAAAACGGAAGCGGAGGCAAACGCTCCTTAGAAAAATAATTTCCTGCTGATTTTTTGCATTGACATCTTAAATAATACATTGAGAGTGTCCCCAAAGTTTCGTAGAGTTTGGACAAGCCCTCGGTTTATTTTGACTTTCCGACGGTACGCGTGCAACTGCGTTTTTGCCAAAATTTGAAGTGGAGGAAAACGCGCTTTAGCAAAATAATTTCCTGATGATTTTTTTCATGGACATCTAAAATAATACACTTAGAGTGTCCCGAAAGTTTCTTAGCGTTTCGACAAGCCCTCTGTTTATTTTGACTTTCCGACGGTAAGCGTGCAACTGCGTTTTTGCCAAAATTTGAAGTGGAGGAAAACGCGCTTTAGAAAAATAATTTCCTGATGATTTTTTTCATGGACATCTAAAATAATAAATTTAGAGTGTCCCCAAAGTTTCTTAGCGTTTCGACAAGCCCTCTGTTTATTTTGACTTTCCGACGGTACGCGTGCAATTGTGTTTTTGCCAAAAACGGAAGCGGAGGCAAAAGCGCATTAGGAAAATAATTTCCTGCTGATTTTTTGCATGGACATCTTAAATAATACATTTAGAGTTTCCCCAAAGTTTTACAGTGTTTCGACAAGCCCTCGGTTTAATTTGAATGTCCGACGGTACGTGTGCAATTGCGTTTTTGCCAAAAACGGAAGCGGAGGCAAACGCTCTTTAGGAAAATAATTTCCTGCTGATTTTTTTCATGTACATCTCAAATAATACTTTGAGAGTGTCCCAAAGTTTCATAGCAGTTTGACAAGCCCTCGGTTTTTTTTGAATTTCCGTCGTTACGCATGCAATTGCGTTTTTGCCAAAAACGGAAGCGGAGGCAAACGCGCCTTAGAAAAATAATTTCCTGCTGATTTTTTGAATGGACATCTAATATAATACATTTAGAGTGTCCCCAAAGTTTCGTAGAGTTTCAACAAACCCTCGGTTTATTTTGACTTTCCGACGGTACGCGTGCAATTGCGTTTTTGCCAAAAACGGAAGCGGAGTCAAACGCGCCTTAGGAAAATAATTTCATCTGATGATTTTTTGCATGGACATCTAAAATAATACATTGAGAGTGTCCCCAAAGTTTCTAAGAGTTTCAAAAAACCGTCGGTTTATTTTGACTTTCCGACGGTACGCGTACAACTGCGTTTTTGCCAAAAATTGAAGTGTAGGAAAACGCGCTTTAGGAAAATAATTTCCGGATGATTTTTTTCATGGACATCTAAAATAATAGATTTAGAGTGTCCCCAAAGTTTCTTAGCGTTTCGACAAGCCCTCTGTTTATTTTGACTTTCCGACGGTACGCGTGCAATTGTGTTTTTGCCAAAAACGGAAGTGGAGGCAAAAGCGCATTAGGAAAATAATTTCCTGCTGAGTTTTTGCATGTACATCTCAAATAATACATTTAGAGTTTCCCCAAAGTTTCACAGAGTTTCGACAAGCCCTCGGTTTAATTTGAATTTCCGATAGTACGCGTGCAATTGCGTTTTTGCCAAAAATGGAAGCGGAGGCAAACGCGCCTTAGGTAAATAATTTCCTGCTGATTTTTTTAATGGACATTGAGAGTGTCCCCGAAGTTTCGTAGAGTTTCGACAAGCCCTCAATTTATTTTGACTTTCCGACGATACGCGTGCAATTGCATTTTTGCCAAAAACGGAAGCAAATGCAAACGCACTTTAGGACAATAATTTCCTGCTGATTTTTTTCATGTACGTCTCAAATAATACTTTGAGAGTGTCCCCAAAGTTTTATAGCGTTTTTACAAGCCCTCGGTTTTTTTTGAATTTCTGACGGTACGCATGCAATTGCGTTTTTGCCAAAAACGGAAGCGGAGGAAAACGCGCCTTAGAAAAATAATTTCCTGCTGATTTTGTGAATGGACATCTAATATAATACATTTAGAGTGTCCCCAAAGTTTTGTAGAGTTTCAACAAGCCCTCGGTTTATTTTGACTTTCCGACGGTACGCGTGCAATTGCGTTTTTGCCAAAAACAGAAGCGGAGGCAAACGCGCTTTAGGAAATTAATTTCATGCGGATTTTTTGCATGGACATCTCAAATAATACATTGAGAGTGTCCCCAAAGTTTCATAGCATTTCCATAACCCCTCGTTTTATTTTGAATTTCTGACGGTACGCGTGCAATTTCGTTTTTGTCAAAAACGAAAGCGGAGGCAAACGCGCCTTAGGAAAATAATTTTCTGCTGATTTTTTGAATGGACACCTAAAATAATACATTGAGAGTGTCCCCAAAGTTTCGTAGAGTTTTGAAAAACCCTCGGTTTATTTTGACTTTCCGACGGTACGCGTGCAATTGGGTTTTTGCCAACAACGGAAGTGGAGGAAAACGCGCTTTAGGAAAATAATTTCCTGATGATTTTTTGCATGGACATCACAAATAATACATTGAGAGTGTCCCCAAAGTTTCATAGCATTTCGACAAGCGCTCTGTTTATTTTGACTTTCCGACGGTACGCGTGCAATTGTGTTTTTGCCAAAAACGGAAGGGGAGGCAAAAGCGCATTAGGAAAATAATTTCCTGCTGATTTTTTGCATGTACATCTCAAATAATACATTTAGAGTTTCCCCAAAGTTTCACAGAGTTTCGACAAGCCCTCGGTTTAATTTGAATTTCCGACAGTACGCGTGCAATTGCGTTTTTGCCAAAAATGGAAGCGGAGGCAAACGCGCCTTAGGTAAATAATTTCCTGCTGATTTTTTTCATGGACATTGAGAGTGTCCCCGAAGTTTCGTAGAGTTTCGACAAGCCCTCAATTTATTTTGACTTTCCGACGATACGCGTGCAATTGCATTTTTGCCAAAAACGGAAGCAAATGCAAACGCACTTTAGGACAATAATTTCCTGCTGATTTTTTTCATGTACATCTCAAATAATACTTTGAGAGTGTCCCTAAAGTTTTATAGCGTTTTTACAAGCCCTCGGTTTTTTTTGAATTTCTGACGGTACGCATGCAATTGCGTTTTTGCCAAAAACGGAAGCGGAGGAAAACGCGCCTTAGAAAAATAATTTCCTGCTGATTTTGTGAATGGACATCTAATATAATACATTTAGAGTGTCCCCAAAGTTTTGTAGAGTTTCAACAAGCCCTCGGTTTATTTTGACTTTCCGACGGTACGCGTGCAATTGCGTTTTTGCCAAAAACAGAAGCGGAGGCAAACGCGCATTAGGAAAATAATTTCATGCGGATTTTTTGCATGGACATCTCAAATAATACATTGAGAGTGTCCCCAAAGTTTCATAGCATTTCCATAACCCCTCGTTTTATTTTGAATTTCTGACGGTACGCGTGCAATTTCGTTTTTGTCAAAAACGAAAGCGGAGGCAAACGCGCCTTAGGAAAATAATTTTCTGCTGATTTTTTGAATGGACATCTAAAATAATACATTGAGAGTGTCCCCAAAGTTTCGTAGAGTTTTGAAAAACCCTCGGTTTATTTTGACTTTCCGACGGTACGCGTGCAATTGGGTTTTTGCCAAAAACGGAAGTGGAGGAAAACGCGCTTTAGGAAAATAATTTCCTGATGATTTTTTGCATGGACATCACAAATAATACATTGAGAGTGTCCCCAAAGTTTCATAGCATTTCGACAAGCCCTCGGTTTATTTTGAATTTCCGACGGTACGCGTGCAATTGCGTTTTTGCCAAAAACGGAAGCGGAGGCAAACGCGCCTTAGGAAAATAATTTTCATCTGATTTTTTGAATGGAAATCTAAAATAATACATTGAGAGTGTCCCCAATGTTTCGTAGAGTTCCAACAAACCGTCGGTTTATTTTGACTTTCCGACGGTACGCGTGCAACTGCGTTTTTGCCAAAAATTGAAGTGGAGGAAAACGCGCTTTAGGAAAATAATTTCCTGATGATTTTTTTCATGGACATCTAAAATAATACATTTAGAGTGTCCCCAATGTTTCTTAGCGTTTCGACAAGCCCTCTGTTTATTTTGACTTTCCGACGGTACGCGTGCAATTGTGTTTTTGCCAAAAACAGAAGGGGAGGCAAAAGCGCATTAGGAAAATAATTTCCTTCTGATTTTTTTCATGGAAATCTAAAATAATACATTTAGAGTGTCCCCAAAGTTTCGTAGAGTTTCGACAAGCCCTCGGTTTATTTTGACTTTCCGACGGTACGCGTGCAATTTCGTTTTTGTCAAAAACGAAAGCGGAGGCAAACGCGCCTTAGGAAAATAATTTTCTGCTGATTTTTTGAATGGACATCTAAAATAATACATTGAGAGTGTCCCCAAAGTTTCGTAGAGTTTTGAAAAACCCTCGGTTTATTTTGACTTTCCGACGGTACGCGTGCAATTGGGTTTTTGCCAAAAACGGAAGTGGAGGAAAACGCGCTTTAGGAAAATAATTTCCTGATGATTTTTTGCATGGACATCACAAATAATACATTGAGAGTGTCCCCATAGTTTCATAGCATTTCGACAAGCCCTCGGTTTATTTTGACTTTCCGACGGTACGCGTGCAATTGCGTTTTTGCCAAAAACGGAAGCGGAGGCAAACGCGCCTTAGGAAAATAATTTTCATCTGATTTTTTGAATGGAAATCTAAAATAATACATTGAGAGTGTCCCCAATGTTTCGTAGAGTTCCAACAAACCCTCGGTTTAGTTTGACTTTCAGACGGTACGCGTGCAACTGCGTTTTTGCCAAAAACGGAAGTGGAGGAAAACGCGCTTTAGGAAAATAATTTCCTGATAATTTTTTTCATGTACATCTCAAATAATACATTTATAGTGTCCCCAAAGTTTCGTAGAGTTTCGTCAAGCCCTCGGTTTATTTTGACTTTCCGACGGTACGCGTGCAATTGCGTTTTTGACAAAAACGGAAGCGGAGGCAAACGCTCCTTAGAAAAATAATTTCCTGCTGATTTTTTTCATGGACATCTAAAATAATACATTGAGAGTGTCCCCAAAGTTTCGTAGAGTTTGGACAAGCCCTCAGTTTATTTTGACTTTCCGACGGTACGCGTGCAACTGCGTTTTTGCCAAAATTTGAAGTGGAGGAAAACGCGCTTTAGCAAAATAATTTCCTGATGATTTTTTTCTTGGACATCTAAAATAATACATTTAGAGTGTCCCGAAAGTTTCTTAGCGTTTCGACAAGCCCTCTATTTATTTTGATATTCCGACGGTACGCGTGCAACTGCGTTTTTGCCAAAATTTGAAGTGGAGGAAAACGCGCTTTAGCAAAATAATTTCCTGATGATTTTTTTCATGGAAATCTAAAATAATACATTTAGAGTGTCCCCAAAGTTTCTTAGCGTTTCGACAAGCCCTCTGTTTATTTTGACTTTCCGACGGTACGCGTGCAATTGTGTTTTTGCCAAAAACGGAAGGGGAGGCAAAAGCGCATTAGGAAAATAATTTCCTGCTGATTTTTTGCATGTACATCTCAAATAATACATTTAGAGTTTCCCCAAAGTTTCACAGAGTTTCGACAAGCCCTCGGTTTAATTTGAATTTCCGACGGTACGCGTGCAATTGCGTTTTTGCCAAAAACGGAAGCGGAGGCAAACGCGCCTTAGGTAAATAATTTCCTGTTGATTTTTTGCATGGACATTGAGAGTGTCCCCGAAGTTTCGTAGAGTTTCGACAAGCCCTCGGTTTATTTTGACTTTCCGACGATACGCGTGCAATTGCATTTTTGCCAAAAACGGAAGCAAAGGCAAACGCACTTTAGGACAATAATTTCCTGCTGATTTTTTTCATGTACATCTCAAATAATACTTTGAGAGTGTCCCCAAAGTTTTATAGAGTTTTGACAAGCCCTCGGTTTTTTTTGAATTTCTGACGGTACGCATGCAATTGCGTTTTTGCCAAAAACGGAAGCGGAGGCAAACGCGTCTTAGAAAAATAATTTCCTGCTGATTTTGTGAATGGACATCTAATATAATACATTTAGAGTGTCCCCAAAGTTTTGTAGAGTTTCAACAAGCCCTCGGTTTATTTTGACTTTCCGACGGTACGCGTCTAATTGCGTTTTTGCCAAAAACATAAGCGGAGTCAAACGCGCCTTAGGAAAATAATTTCATCTGATGATTTTTTTCATGGAAATCTAAAATAATACATTTAGAGTGTCCCCAAAGTTTCGTAGAGTTTCGACAAGCCCTCTGTTTATTTTGACTTTCCGACGGTACGCGTGCAATTTCGTTTTTGTCAAAAACGAAAGCGGAGGCAAACGCGCCTTAGGAAAATAATTTTCTGCTGATTTTTTGAATGGACATCTAAAATAATACATTGAGAGTGTCCCCAAAGTTTCGTAGAGTTTTGAAAAACCCTCGGTTTATTTTGACTTTCCGACGGTACGCGTGCAATTGCGTTTTTGCCAAAAACGGAAGTGGAGGAAAACGCGCATTAGGAAAATAATTTCCTGCTGATTTTTTGCATGTACATCTCAAATAATACATTTAGAGTTTCCCCAAAGTTTCACAGAGTTTCGACAAGCCCTCGGTTTAATTTGAATTTCCGACGGTACGCGTGCAATTGCGTTTTTGCCAAAAACGGAAGCGGAGGCAAACGCGCCTTAGGTAAATAATTTCCTGTTGATTTTTTGCATGGACATTGAGAGTGTCCCCGAAGTTTCGTAGAGTTTCGACAAGCCCTCGGTTTATTTTGACTTTCCGACGATACGCGTGCAATTGCATTTTTGCCAAAAACGGAAGCAAAGGCAAACGCACTTTAGGACAATAATTTCCTGCTGATTTTTTTCATGTACATCTCAAATAATACTTTGAGAGTGTCCCCAAAGTTTTATAGAGTTTTGACAAGCCCTCGGTTTTTTTTGAATTTCTGACGGTACGCATGCAATTGCGTTTTTGCCAAAAACGGAAGCGGAGGCAAACGTGTCTTAGAAAAATAATTTCCTGCTGATTTTGTGAATGGACATCTAATATAATACATTTAGAGTGTCCCCAAAGTTTTGTAGAGTTTCAACAAGCCCTCGGTTTATTTTGACTTTCCGACGGTACGCGTCTAATTGCGTTTTTGCCAAAAACATAAGCGGAGTCAAACGCGCCTTAGGAAAATAATTTCATCTGATGATTTTTTTCATGGAAATCTAAAATAATACATTTAGAGTGTCCCCAAAGTTTCGTAGAGTTTCGACAAGCCCTCTGTTTATTTTGACTTTCCGACGGTACGCGTGGAATTTCGTTTTTGTCAAAAACGAAAGCGGAGGCAAACGCGCCTTAGGAAAATAATTTTCTGCTGATTTTTTGAATGGACATCTAAAATAATACATTGAGAGTGTCCCCAAAGTTTCGTAGAGTTTTGAAAAACCCTCGGTTTATTTTGACTTTCCGACGGTACGCGTGCAATTGCGTTTTTGCCAAAAACGGAAGTGGAGGAAAACGCGCTTTAGGAAAATAATTTCCTGATGATTTTTTGCATGGACATCACAAATAATACATTGAGAGTGTCCCCATAGTTTCATAGCATTTCGACAAGCCCTCGGTTTATTTTGACTTTCCGACGGTACGCGTGCAATTGCGTTTTTGCCAAAAACGGAAGCGGAGGCAAACGCGCCTTAGGAAAATAATTTTCATCTGATTTTTTGAATGGAAATCTAAAATAATACATTGAGAGTTTCCCCAATGTTTCGTAGAGTTCCAACAAACCGTCGGTTTATTTTGACTTTCCGACGGTACGCGTGCAACTGCGTTTTTGCCAAAAACGTAAGTGGAGGAAAACGCGCTTTAGGAAAATAATTTCCTGATAATTTTTTTCATGTAAATCTCAAATAATACATTTATAGTGTCCCAAAGTTTCGTAGAGTTTCGTCAAGCCCTCGGTTTATTTTGACTTTCCGACGGTACGCGTGCAATTGCGTTTTTGACAAAAACGGAAGCGGAGGCAAACGCTCCTTAGAAAAATAATTTCTTGCTGATTTTTTTCATGGACATCTAAAATAATACATTGAGAGTGTCCCCAAAGTTTCGTAGAGTTTGGACAAGCCCTCGGTTTATTTTGACTTTCCGACGGTACGCGTGCAACCGCGTTTTTGCCAAAATTTGAAGTGGAGGAAAACGCGCTTTAGCGAAATAATTTCCTGATGATTTTTTTCTTGGACATCTAAAATAATACATTTAGAGTGTCCCGAAAGTTTCTTAGCGTTTCGACAAGCCCTCTATTTATTTTGATATTCCGACGGTACGCGTGCAACTGCGTTTTTGCCAAAATTTTAAGTGGAGGAAAACGCGCTTTAGCAAAATAATTTCCTGATGATTTTTTTCATGGAAATCTAAAATAATACATTTAGAGTGTCCCCAAAGTTTCTTAGCGTTTCGACAAGCCCTCTGTTTATTTTGACTTTCCGACGGTACGCGTGCAATTGTGTTTTTGCCAAAAACGGAAGGGGAGGCAAAAGCGCATTAGGAAAATAATTTCCTTATGATTTTTTGCATGTACATCTTAAATAATACATTTAGAGTTTCCCCAAAGTTTCACAGAGTTTCGACAAGCCCTCGGTTTAATTTGAATTTCCGACGGTACGCGTGCAATTGCGTTTTTGCCAAAAATGGAAGCGGAGGCAAACGCGCCTTAGGAAAATAATTTTCTGCTGATTTTTTGAATGGACATCTAAAATAATACATTGAGAGTGTCCCCAAAGTTTCGTAGAGTTTTGACAAACCCTCGGTTTATTTTGACTTTCCGACGGTACGCGTGCAATTGCGTTTTTGCTAAAAACGGAAGTGGAGGAAAACGCGCTTTAGGAAAATAATTTCCTGATGATTTTTTGCATGGAAATCAAAAATAATATATTGAGAGTGTCCCCAAAGTTTCATAGCATTTCGACAAGCCCTCGGTTTATTTTGACTTTCCGACGGTACGCGTGCAATTGCGTTTTTGCCAAAAACGGATGCGGAGGCAAACGCGCCTTAGGAAAATAATTTTCATCTGATTTTTTGAATGGAAATCTAAAATAATACATTGAGAGTGTCCCCAATGTTTCGTAGAGTTCCAACAAACCGTCGGTTTATTTTGACTTTCCGACGGTACGCGTGCAACTGCGTTTTTGCCAAAAATTGAAGTGGAGGAAAACGCCCTTTAGGAAAATAATTTCCTGATGATTTTTTTCATGGACATCTAAAATAATACATTTAGAGTGTCCCCAAAGTTTCTTAGCGTTTCGACAACCCCTCTGTTTATTTTGACTTTCCGACGGTACGCGTGCAACTGTGTTTTTGCCAAAAACGGAAGGGGAGGCAAAAGCGCATTAGGAAAATAATTTCCTTTTGATTTTTTGCATGTACATCTTAAATAATACATTTAGAGTTTCCCCAAAGTTTCACAGAGTTTCGACAAGCCCTCGGTTTAATTTGAATTTCCGACGGTACGCGTGCAATTACGTTTTTGCCAAAAATGGAAGCGGAGGCAAACGCGCCTTAGGAAAATAATTTTCTGCTGATTTTTTGAATGGACATCTAAAATAATACATTGAGAGTGTCCCCAAAGTTTCGTAGAGTTTTGAAAAACCCTCGGTTTATTTTGACTTTCCGACGGTACGCGTGCAATTGCGTTTTTGCCAAAAACGGAAGTGGAGGAAAACGCGCTTTAGGAAAATAATTTCCTGATGATTTTTTGCATGGACATCACAAATAATACATTGAGAGTGTCCCCATAGTTTCATAGCATTTCGACAAGCCCTCGGTTTATTTTGACTTTCCGACGGTACGCGTGCAATTGCGTTTTTGCCAAAAACGGAAGCGGAGGCAAACGCGCCTTAGGAAAATAATTTTCATCTGATTTTTTGAATGGAAATCTAAAATAATACATTGAGAGTGTCCCCAATGTTTCGTAGAGTTCCAACAAACCGTCGGTTTATTTTGACTTTCCGACGGTACGCGTGCAACTGCGTTTTTGCCAAAAACGTAAGTGGAGGAAAACGCGCTTTAGGAAAATAATTTCCTGATAATTTTTTTCATGTAAATCTCAAATAATACATTTATAGTGTCCCCAAAGTTTCTTAGAGTTTCGTCAAGCCCTCGGTTTATTTTGACTTTCCGACGGTACGCGTGCAATTGCGTTTTTGACAAAAACAGAAGCGGAGGCAAACGCTCCTTAGAAAAATAATTTCCTGCTGATTTTTTTCATGGACATCTAAAATAATACATTGAGAGTGTCCCCAAAGTTTCGTAGAGTTTGGACAAGCCCTCAGTTTATTTTGACTTTCCGACGGTACGCGTGCAACTGCGTTTTTGCCAAAATTTGAAGTGGAGGAAAACGCGCTTTAGCAAAATAATTTCCTGATGATTTTTTTCTTGGACATCTAAAATAATACATTTAGAGTGTCCCGAAAGTTTCTTAGCGTTTCGACAAGCCCTCTATTTATTTTGATATTCCGACGGTACGCGTGCAACTGCGTTTTTGCCAAAATTTGAAGTGGAGGAAAACGCGCTTTAGCAAAATAATTTCCTGATGATTTTTTTCTTGGACATCTAAAATAATACATTTAGAGTGTCCCCAAAGTTTCTTAGCGTTTCGACAAGCCCTCTGTTTATTTTGACTTTCCGACGGTACGCGTGCAATTGTGTTTTTGCCAAAAACGGAAGGGGAGGCAAAAGCGCATTAGGAAAATAATTTCCTTATGATTTTTTGCATGTACATCTTAAATAATACATTTAGAGTTTCCCCAAAGTTTCACAGAGTTTCGACAAGCCCTCGGTTTAATTTGAATTTCCGACGGTACGCGTGCAATTGCGTTTTTGCCAAAAATGGAAGCGGAGGCAAACGCGCCTTAGGAAAATAATTTTCTGCTGATTTTTTGAATGGACATCTAAAATAATACATTGAGAGTGTCCCCAAAGTTTCGTAGAGTTTTGACAAACCCTCGGTTTATTTTGACTTTCCGACGGTACGCGTGCAATTGCGTTTTTGCTAAAAACGGAAGTGGAGGAAAACGCGCTTTAGGAAAATAATTTCCTGATGATTTTTTGCATGGAAATCAAAAATAATACATTGAGAGTGTCCCCAAAGTTTCATAGCATTTCGACAAGCCCTCGGTTTATTTTGACTTTCCGACGGTACGCGTGCAATTGCGTTTTTGCCAAAAACGGAAGCGGAGGCAAACGCGCCTTAGGAAAATAATTTTCATCTGATTTTTTGAATGGAAATCTAAAATAATACATTGAGAGTGTCCCCAATGTTTCGTAGAGTTCCAAGAAACCGTCGGTTTATTTTGACTTTCCGACGGTACGCGTGCAACTGCGTTTTTGCCAAAAATTGAAGTGGAGGAAAACGCCCTTTAGGAAAATAATTTCCTGATGATTTTTTTCATGGACATCTAAAATAATACATTTAGAGTGTCCCCAAAGTTTCTTAGCGTTTCGACAACCCCTCTGTTTATTTTGACTTTCCGACGGTACGCGTGCAACTGTGTTTTTGCCAAAAACGGAAGGGGAGGCAAAAGCGCATTAGGAAAATAATTTCCTTTTGATTTTTTGCATGTACATCTTAAATAATACATTTAGAGTTTCCCCAAAGTTTCACAGAGTTTCGACAAGCCCTCGGTTTAATTTGAATTTCCGACGGTACGCGTGCAATTACGTTTTTGCCAAAAATGGAAGCGGAGGCAAACGCGCCTTAGGAAAATAATTTTCTGCTGATTTTTTGAATGGACATCTAAAATAATACATTGAGAGTGTCCCCAAAGTTTCGTAGAGTTTTGACAAACCCTCGGTTTATTTTGACTTTCCGACGGTACGCGTGCAATTGCGTTTTTGCCAAAAACGGAAGTGGAGGAAAACGCGCTTTAGGAAAATAATTTCCTGATGATTTTTTGCATGGACATCACAAATAATACATTGAGAGTGTCCCCAAAGTTTCATAGCATTTCGACAAGCCCTCGGTTTATTTTGACTTTCCGACGGTACGCGTGCAATTGCGTTTTTGCCAAAAACGGAAGCGGAGGCAAACGCGCCTTAGGAAAATAATTTTCATCTGATTTTTTGAATGGAAATCTAATATAATACATTGAGAGTGTCCCCAAAGTTTCGTAGAGTTCCAACAAAACGTCGGTTTATTTTGACTTTCCGACGGTACGCGTGCAACTGCGTTTTTGCCAAAAATTGAAGTGGAGGAAAACGCGCTTTAGGAAAATAATTTCCTGATGATTTTTTTCATGGACATCTAAAATAATACATTTAGAGTGTCCCCAAAGTTTCTTAGCGTTTCGACAAGCCCTCTGTTTATTTTGACTTTCCGACGGTACGCGTGCAATTGTGTTTTTGCCAAAAACGGAAGGGGAGGCAAAAGCGCATTAGGAAAATAATTTCCTGCTGATTTTTTGCATGTACATCTCAAATAATACA
Source organism: Vicia faba (assembly GCA_948472305.1). Classification (NCBI taxonomy): domain Eukaryota; kingdom Viridiplantae; phylum Streptophyta; class Magnoliopsida; order Fabales; family Fabaceae; genus Vicia; species Vicia faba. Next base: position 1,219,728,455 of record OX451735.1, read on the forward strand.
TTTAGAGTTTCCCCAAAGTTTCACAGAGTTTCGACAAGCCCTCGGTTTAATTTGAATTTCCGACGGTACGCGTGCAATTGCGTTTTTGCCAAAAAGGGAAGCGGAGGCAAAAACGCCTTAGGTAAATAATTTCCTGCTGATTTTTTGCATGGACATCTCAAATAATACATTGAGAGTGTCCCCAAAGTTTCATAGATTTTCGACAAGCCCTCAGTTTATTTTGACTTTCCGACGATACGCGTGCAATTGCATTTTTGCCAAAAACGGAAGTAGAGGCAAACGCGCTTTAGGAAAATAATTTCCTGCTGATTTTTTTCTTGTACATCTCAAATAATACTTTGAGAGTGTCCCCAAAGTTTCATAGCGTTTTGACAAGCCCTCGGTTTTTTTTGAATTTCCGACGGTACGCATGCAATTGCGTTTTTGGCAAAAACGGAAGCGGAGGCAAACGCGCCTTAGAAAAATAATTTCCTGCTGATTTTGTGAATGGACATCTAATATAATACATTTAGAGTGTCCCCAAAGTTTTGTACAGTTTCAGCAAGCCCTCGGTTTATTTTGGCTTTCCGACGGTACGCGTGCAATTGCGTTTTTGCCAAAAACAGAAGCGGAGGCAAACGCGCATTAAGAAAATAATTTCATGCGGATTTTTTGCATGGACATCTCAAATAATACATTGAGAGTGTCCCCAAAATTTCATAGCATTTCGACAAGCCCTCGTTTTATTTTGAATTTCTGATGGTACGCGTGCAATTTCGTTTTTGTCAAAAACGAAAGCGGAGGCAAATGCGCCTTAGGAAAATAATTTTCTGCTGATTTTTTTGAATGGACATCTAAAATAATACATTGAGAGTGTCCCCAAAGTTTCTTAGAGTTTCAACAAACCCTCGGTTTATTTTGACTTTCCGACGGTACGCGTGCAATTGCGTTTTTGCCAAAAACGGAAGTGGAGGAAAACGCGCTTTAGGAAATTAATTTCCTGATGATTTTTTGCATGGAAATCACAAATAATACATTGAGAGTGTCCCCAAAGTTTCATAGCATTTCGACAAGCCCTCGGTTTATTTTGACTTTCCGACGGTACGCGTGCAATTGCGTTTTTGCCAAAAACAGAAGCTGAGGCAAACGCGCCTTAGGAAAATAATTTTCATCTGATTTTTTGAATGGAAATCTAAAATAATACATTGAGAGTGTCCCCAAATTTTCGTAGAGTTTCGACAAACCCTCGGTTTATTTTGACTTTCAGACGGTACGCGTGCAACTGCGTTTTTGCTAAAAACGGAAGTGGAGGAAAACGCGCTTTAGGAAAATAATTTCCTGATGATTTTTTTCATGTACATCTCAAATAATACATTTATAGTGTCCCAAAAGTTTCATAGAGTTTCGACAAGCCCTCGGTTTATTTTGACTTTCCGACGGTAGGCGTGCAATTGCGTTTTTGACAAAAACGGAAGTGGAGGCAAACGCTCCTTAGAAAAATAATTTCCTGCTGATTTTTTGCATGGAAATCTAAAATAATACATTGAGAGTGTCCAGAAAGTTTCGTAGAGTTTGGACAAGCCCTCGGTTTATTTTGACTTTCCGACGGTACGCGTGCAACTGCATTTTTGCCAAAATTTGAAGTGGAGGAAAACGCGCTTTAGCAAAATAATTTCCTCATGATTTTTTTCATGGACATCTAAAATAATACATTTAGAGTGTCCCGAAAGTTTCTTAGTGTTTAGACAAGCCCTCTGTTTATTTTGACTTTCCGACCGTACGCGTGCAACTGCGTTTTTGCCAAAATTTGAAGTGGAGGAAAACGCGCTTTAGCAAAATAATTTCCTGATGATTTTTTTCATGGACATCTAAAATAATACATTTAGAGTGTCCCCAAAGTTTCTTAGCGTTTCGACAAGCCCTCTGTTTATTTTGACTTTCCGACGGTACGCGTGCAATTGTGTTTTTGCCAAAAACGGAAGGGGAGGCAAAAGCGCATTAGGAAAATAATTTCCTTCTGATTTTTTGCATGTACATCTTAAATAATACATTTAGAGTTTCCCCAAAGTTTCACAGAGTTTCGACAAGCCCTCGGTTTAATTTGAATTTCCGACGGTACGCGTGCAATTGCGTTTTTGCCAAAAATGGAAGCGGAGGCAAACGCGCCTTAGGAAAATAATTTTCTGCTGATTTTTTGAATGGACATCTAAAATAATACATTGAGAGTGTCCCCAAAGTTTCGTAGAGTTTTGACAAACCCTCGGTTTATTTTGACTTTCCGACGGTACGCGTGCAATTGCGTTTTTGCCAAAAACGGAAGTGGAGGAAAACGCGCTTTAGGAAAATAATTTCCTGATGATTTTTTTCATGGACATCACAAATAATACATTGAGAGTGTCCCCAAAGTTTCATAGCATTTCGACAAGCCCTCGGTTTATTTTGACTTTCCGACGGTACGCGTGCAATTGCGTTTTTGCCAAAAACGGAAGCGGAGGCAAACGCGCCTTAGGAAAATAATTTTCATCTGATTTTTTGAATGGAAATCTAATATAATACATTGAGAGTGTCCCCAAAGTTTCGTAGAGTTCCAACAAACCGTAGGTTTATTTTGACTTTCCGACGGTACGCGTGCAACTGCGTTTTTGCCAAAAATTGAAGTGGAGGAAAACGCGCTTTAGGAAAATAATTTCCTGATGATTTTTTTCATGGACATCTAAAATAATACATTTAGAGTGTCCCCAAAGTTTCTTAGCGTTTCGACAAGCCCTCTGTTTATTTTGACTTTCCGACGGTACGCAATCAATTGTGTTTTTGCCAAAAACGGAAGGGGAGGCAAAAGCGCATTAGGAAAATAATTTCCTGCTGATTTTTTGCATGTACATCTCAAATAATACATTTAGAGTTTCCCCAAAGTTTCACAGAGTTTCGACAAGCCCTCGGTTTAATTTGAATTTCCGACGGTACGCGTGCAATTGCGTTTTTGCCAAAAAAGGAAGCGGAGGCAAACACGCCTTAGGTAAATAATTTCCTGCTGATTTTTTGCATGGACATCTCAAATAATACATTGAGAGTGTCCCCAAAGTTTCATAGATTTTCGACAAGCCCTCAGTTTATTTTGACTTTCCGACGATACGCGTGCAATTGCATTTTTGCCAAAAACGGAAGTAGAGGCAAACGCGCTTTAGGAAAATAATTTCCTGCTGATTTTTTTCATGTACATCTCAAATAATACTTTGAGAGTGTCCCCAAAGTTTCATAGCGTTTTGACAAGCCCTCGGTTTTTTTTGAATTTCCGACGGTACGCATGCAATTGCGTTTTTGGCAAAAACGGAAGCGGAGGCAAACGCGCCTTAGAAAAATAATTTCCTGCTGATTTTGTGAATGGACATCTAATATAATACATTTAGAGTGTCCCCAAAGTTTTGTACAGTTTCAACAAGCCCTCGGTTTATTTTGGCTTTCCGACGGTACGCGTGCAATTGCGTTTTTGCCAAAAACAGAAGCGGAGGCAAACGCGCATTAAGAAAATAATTTCATGCGGATTTTTTGCATGGACATCTCAAATAATACATTGAGAGTGTCCCCAAAATTTCATAGCATTTCCACAAGCCCTCGTTTTATTTTGAATTTCTGATGGTACGCGTGCAATTTCGTTTTTGTCAAAAACGAAAGCGGAGGCAAATGCGCCTTAGGAAAATAATTTTCTGCTGATTTTTTTTAATGGACATCTAAAATAATACATTGAGAGTGTCCCCAAAGTTTCTTAGAGTTTCAACAAACCCTCGGTTTATTTTGACTTTCCGACGGTACGCGTGCAATTGCGTTTTTGCCAAAAACGGAAGTGGAGGAAAACGCGCTTTAGGAAATTAATTTCCTGATGATTTTTTGCATGGACATCACAAATAATACATTGAGAGTGTCCCCAAAGTTTCATAGCATTTCGACAAGCCCTCGGTTTATTTTGACTTTCCGACGGTACGCGTGCAATTGCGTTTTTGCCAAAAACAGAAGCTGAGGCAAACGTGCCTTAGGAAAATAATTTTCATCTGATTTTTTGAATGGAAATCTAAAATAATACATTGAGAGTGTCCCCAAATTTTCGTAGAGTTTCGACAAACCCTCGGTTTATTTTGACTTTCAGACGGTACGCGTGCAACTGCGTTTTTGCCAAAAACGGAAGTGGAGGAAAACGCGCTTTAGGAAAATAATTTCCTGATGATTTTTTTCATGTACATCTCAAATAATACATTTATAGTGTCCCAAAAGTTTCATAGAGTTTCGACAAGCCCTCGGTTTATTTTGACTTTCCGACGGTAGGCGTGCAATTGCGTTTTTGACAAAAACGGAAGTGGAGGCAAACGCTCCTTAGAAAAATAATTTCCTGCTGATTTTTTGCATGGAGATCTAAAATAATACATTGAGAGTGTCCAGAAAGTTTCGTAGAGTTTGGACAAGCCCTCGGTTTATTTTGACTTTCCGACGGTACGCGTGCAATTGTGTTTTTGCCAAAATTTGAAGTGGAGGAAAACGCGCTTTAGCAAAATAATTTCCTGATGATTTTTTTCATGGACATCTAAAATAATACATTTAGAGTGTCCCGAAAGTTTCTTAGCGTTTCGACAAGCCCTCTGTTTATTTTGACTTTCCGACAGTACGCGTGCAACTGCGTTTTTGCCAAAATTTGAAGTCGAGGAAAACGCGCTTTAGCAAAATAATTTCCTGATGATTTTTTTCATGGACATCTAAAATAATATATTTAGAGTGTCCCCAAAGTTTCTTAGCGTTTCGACAAGCCCTCTGTTTATTTTGACTTTCCGACGGTACGCGTGCAATTGTGTTTTTGCCAAAAACGGAAGGGGAGGCAAAAGCGCATTAGGAAAATATTTTCCTTCTGATTTTTTGCATGTACATCTTAAATAATACATTTAGAGTTTCCCCAAAGTTTCACAGAGTTTCGACAAGCCCTCGGTTTAATTTGAATTTCCGACGGTACGCGTGCAATTGCGTTTTTGCAAAAAATGGAAGCGGAGGCAAACGCGCCTTAGGAAAATAATTTGCTGCTGATTTTTTGAATGGACATCTAAAATAATACATTGAGAGTGTCCCCAAAGTTTCGTAGAGTTTTGACAAACCCTCGGTTTATTTTGATTTTCCGACGGTACGCGTGCAATTGCGTTTTTGCCAAAAACGAAAGTGGAGGAAAACGCGCTTTAGGAAAATAATTTCCTGATGATTTTTTGCATGGAAATCACAAATAATACTTTGAGAGTGTCCCCAAAGTTTCATAGCATTTCGACAAGCCCTCGGTTTATTTTGACTTTCCGACGGTACGCGTGCAATTGCGTTTTTGCCAAAAACGGAAGCGGAGGCAAACGCGCCTTAGGAAAATAATTTTCATCTGATTTTTTGAATGGAAATCTAAAATAATACATTGAGAGTGTCCCCAATGTTTCGTAGAGTTCCAACAAACCGTCGGTTTATTTTGACTTTCCGACGGTACGCGTGCAACTGCGTTTTTGCCAAAAATTGAAGTGGAGGAAAACGCGCTTTAGGAAAATAATTTCCTGATGATTTTTTTCATGGACATCTAAAATAATACATTTAGAGTGTCCCGAAAGTTTCTTAGCGTTTCGACAAGCCCTCTGTTTATTTTGACTTTCCGACGGTACGCGTGCAACTACGTTTTTGCCAAAATTTGAAATGGAGGAAAACGCGCTTTAGCAAAATAATTTCCTGATGATTTTTTTCATGGACATCTAAAATAATACATTTAGAGTGTTCCCAAAGTTTCTTAGTGTTTCGACAAGCCCTCTGTTTATTTTGACTTTCCGACGGTACGCGTGCAATTGTGTTTTTGCCAAAAACGGAAGGGGCGGCAAAAGCGCATTAGGAAAATAATTTCCTGCTGATTTTTTTCATGTACATCTCAAATAATACATTTAGAGTTTCCCCAAAGTTTCACAGAGTTTCGACAAGCCCTCGGTTTAATTTGAATTTCCGACGGTACGCGTGCAATTGCGTTTTTGCAAAAAATGGAAGCGGAGGCAAACGCGCCTTAGGTAAATAATTTCCTGCTGATTTTTTGCATGGACATCTCAAATAATACATTGAGAGTGTCCCCAAAGTTTCATAGATTTTCGACAAGCCCTCGGTTTATTTTGACTTTCCGACGATACGCGTGCAATTGCATTTTTGCCAAAAACGGAAGTAGAGGAAAACGAGCTTTAGGAAAATAGTTTCCTGCTGATTTTTTTCATGTACATCTCAAATAATACTTTGAGAGTGTCCCCAAAGTTTCATAGCGTTTTGACAAGCCCTCGGTTTTTTTTGAATTTCCGACGGTACGCATGCAATTGCGTTTTTGGCAAAAACGGAAGCGGAGGCAAACGCGCCTTAGAAAAATAATTTCCTGCTGATTTTGTGAATGGACATCTAATATAATACATTTAGAGTGTCCCCAAAGTTTTGTACAGTTTCAACAAGCCCTCGGTTTATTTTGGCTTTCCGACGGTACGCGTGCAATTGCGTTTTTGCCAAAAACAGAAGCGGAGGCAAACGCGCATTAAGAAAATAATTTCCTGCGGATTTTTTGCATGGACATCTCAAATAATACATTGAGAGTGTCCCCAAAATTTCATAGCATTTCGACAAGCCCTCGTTTTATTTTGAATTTCTGATGGTACGCGTGCAATTTCGTTTTTGTCAAAAACGAAAGCGGAGGCAAATGCGCCTTAGGAAAATAATTTTCTGCTGATTTTTTTGAATGGACATCTAAAATAATACAATGAGAGTTTCCCCAAAGTTTCTTAGAGTTTCAACAAACACTCGGTTTATTTTGACTTTCCGACGGTACGCGTGCAATTGCGTTTTTGCCAAAAACGGAAGTGGAGGAAAACGCGCTTTAGGAAATTTATTTCCTGATGATTTTTTGCATGGACATCACAAATAATACATTGAGAGTGTCCCCAAAGTTTCATAGCATTTCGACAAGCCCTCGGTTTATTTTGACTTTCCGACGGTACGCGTGCATTTGCGTTTTTGCCAAAAACGGAAGCTGAGGCAAACGCGCCTTAGGAAAATAATTTTCATCTGATTTTTTGAATGGAAATCTAAAATAATACATTGAGAGTGTCCCCAAATTTTCGTAGAGTTTCGACAAACCCTCGGTTTATTTTGACTTTCAGACGGTACGCGTGCAACTGCGTTTTTGCCAAAAACGGAAGTGGAGGAAAACGCGCTTTAGGAAAATAATTTCCTGATGATTTTTTTCATGTACATCTCAAATAATACATTTATAGTGTCCCCAAAGTTTCATAGAGTTTCGACAAGCCCTCGGTTTATTTTTACTTTCCGACGGTAGGCGTGCAATTGCGTTTTTGACAAAAACGGAAGCGTAGGCAAACGCTCCTTAGAAAAATAATTTCCTGCTGATTTTTTGCATGGACATCTAAAATAATACATTGAGAGTGTCCCCAAAGTTTCGTAGAGTTTGGACAAGCCCTCGGTTTATTTTGACTTTCCGACGGTACGCGTGCAACTGCGTTTTTGCCAAAATTTGAAGTGGAGGAAAACGCGCTTTAGCAAAATAATTTCCTGATGATTTTTTTCATGGACATCTAAAATAATACATTTAGAGTGTCCTGAAAGTTTCTTAGCGTTTAGACAAGCCCTCTGTTTATTTTGACTTTCCGACGGTACGCGTGCAACTGCGTTTTTGCCAAAATTTGAAGTGGAGGAAAACGCGCTTTAGCAAAATAATTTCCTGATGATTTTTTTCATGGACATCTAAAATAATACATTTAGAGTGTCCCCAAAGTTTCTTAGCGTTTCGACAAGCCCTCTGTTTATTTTGACTTTCCGACGGTACGCGTGCAATTGTGTTTTTGCCAAAAACGGAAGGGGAGGCAAAAGCGCATTAGGAAAATAATTTCCTTCTGATTTTTTGCATGTACATCTTAAATAATACATTTAGAGTTTCCCCAAAGTTTCACAGAGTTTCGACAAGCCCTCGATTTAATTTGAATTTTCGTTGGTACGCGTGCAATTGCGTTTTTGCCAAAAATGGAAGCGGAGGAAAACGCGCCTTAGGAAAATAATTTTCTGCTGATTTTTTGAATGGACATCTAAAATAATACATTTAGAGTTTCCCCAAAGTTTCGTAGAGTTTTGACAAACCCTCGGTTTATTTTGACTTTCCGACGGTACGCGTGCAATTGCGTTTTTGCCAAAAACGGAAGTGGAGGAAAACGCGCTTTAGGAAAATAATTTCCTGATGATTTTTTGCATGGACATCACAAATAATACATTGAGAGTGTCCCCAAAGTTTCATAGCATTTCGACAAGCCCTCGGTTTATTTTGACTTTCCGACGGTACGCGTGCAATTGCGTTTTTGCCAAAAACGGAAGCGGAGGCAAACGCGCCTTAGGAAAATAATTTTCATCTGATTTTTTGAATGGAAATCTAAAATAATACATTGAGAGTGTCCCCAATGTTTCATAGAGTTCCAACAAACCGTCGGTTTATTTTGACTTTCCGACGGTACGCGTGCAACTGCGTTTTTGCCAAAAATTGAAGTGGAGGAAAACGCGCTTTAGGAAAATAATTTCCTGATGATTTTTTTCATGGACATCTAAAATAATACATTTAGAGTGTCCCCAAAGTTTCTTAGCGTTTCGACAACCCCTCTGTTTATTTTGACTTTCCGACGGTACGCGTGCAATTGTGTTTTTGCCAAAAACGGAAGGGGAGGCAAAAGCGCATTAGGAAAATAATTTCCTTTTGATTTTTTGCATGTACATCTTAAATAATACATTTAGAGTTTCCACAAAGTTTCACAGAGTTTCGACAAGCCCTCGGTTTAATTTGAATTTCCGACGGTACGCGTGCAATTACGTTTTTGCCAAAAATGGAAGCGGAGGCAAACGCGCCTTAGGAAAATAATTTTCTGCTGATTTTTTGAATGGACATCTAAAATAATACATTGAGAGTGTCCCCAAAGTTTCGTAGAGTTTTGACAAACCCTCAGTTTATTTTGACTTTCCGACGGTACGCGTGCAATTGCATTTTTGCATAAAAACGGAAGTGGAGGAAAACGCGCATTAGGAAAATAATTTCCTGATGATTTTTTGCATGGACATCACAAATAATACATTGAGAGTGTCCCCAAAGTTTCATAGCATTTAGACAAGCCCTCGGTTTATTTTGACTTTCCGACGGTACGCGTGCAATTGCGTTTTTGCCAAAAACGGAAGCGGAGGCAAACGCGCCTTAGGAAAATAATTTTCATCTGATTTTTTGAATGGAAATCTAATATAATACATTGAGAGTGCCCCCAAAGTTTCGTAGAGTTCCAACAAACCGTCGGTTTATTTTGACTTTCCGACGGTACGCGTGCAACTGCGTTTTTGCCAAAAATTGAAGTGGAGGAAAACGCGCTTTAGGAAAATAATTTCCTGATGATTTTTTTCATGGACATCTAAAATAATACATTTAGAGTGTCCCCAAAGTTTCTTAGCATTTCGACAAGCCCTCTGTTTATTTTGACTTTCCGACGGTACGCGTGCAATTGTGTTTTTGCCAAAAACGGAAGGGGAGGCAAAAGCGCATTAGGAAAATAATTTCCTGCTGATTTTTTGCATGTACATCTCAAATAATACATTTAGAGTTTCCCCAAAGTTTCACAGAGTTTCGACAAGCCCTCGGTTTAATTTGAATTTCCGACGGTACGCGTGCAATTGCGTTTTTGCCAAAAATGGAAGCGGAGGCAAACACGCCTTAGGTAAATAATTTCCTGCTGATTTTTTGCATGGACATCTAAAATAATACATTGAGAGTGTCCCCAAAGTTTCTTAGATTTTCGACAAGCCCTCAGTTTATTTTGACTTTCCGACGATACGCGTGCAATTGCATTTTTGCCAAAAACGGAAGTAGAGGCAAACGCGCTTTAGGAAAATAATTTCCTGCTGATTTTTTTCATGTACATCTCAAATAATACTTTGAGAGTGTCCCCAAAGTTTCATAGCGTTTTGACAAGCCCTCGGTTTTTTTTGAATTTCCGACAGTACGCATGCAATTGCGTTTTTGGCAAAAACGGAAGCGGAGGCAAACGCGCCTTAGAAAAATAATTTCCTGCTGATTTTGTGAATGGACATCTAATATAATACATTTAGAGTGTCCCTAAAGTTTTGTACAGTTTCAACAGGCCCTCGGTTTATTTTGGCTTTCCGACGGTACGCGTGCAATTGCGTTTTTGCCAAAAACAGAAGCGGAGGCAAACGCCCATTAAGAAAATAATTTCATGCGGATTTTTTGCATGGACATCTCAAATAATACATTGAGAGTGTCCCCAAAATTTCATAGCATTTCGCAAAGCCCTCGGTTTAATTTGAATTTCCGACGGTACGCGTGCAATTGCGTTTTTGCCAAAAATGGAAGCGGAGGCAAACGCGCCTTAGGAAAATAATTTTCTGCTGATTTTTTGAATGGACATCTAAAATAATACATTGAGAGTTTCCCCAAAGTTTCGTAGAGTTTTGACAAACCCTCGGTTTATTTTGACTTTCCGACGGTACACGTGCAATTGCGTTTTTGCCAAAAACGGAAGTGGAGGAAAACGCGCTTTAGGAAAATAATTTCCTGATGATTTTTTGCATGGACATCACAAATAATACATTGAGAGTGTCCCCAAAGTTTCATAGCATTTCGACAAGCCCTCGGTTTATTTTGACTTTCCGACGGTACGCGTGCAATTGCGTTTTTGCCAAAAACGGAAGCGGAGGCAAACGCGCCTTAGGAAAATAATTTTCATCTGATTTTTTGAATGGAAATCTAAAATAATACATTGAGAGTGTCCCCAATGTTTCGTAGAGTTCCAACAAACCGTCGGTTTATTTTGACTTTCCGACGGTACGCGTGCAACTGCGTTTTTGCCAAAAATTGAAGTGGAGGAAAACGCGCTTTAGGAAAATAATTTCCTGATGATTTTTTTCATGGACATCTAAAATAATACATTTAGAGTGTCCCCAAAGTTTCTTAGCGTTTCGACAACCCCTCTGTTTATTTTGACTTTCCGACGGTACGCGTGCAATTGTGTTTTTGCCAAAAACGGAAGGGGAGGCAAAAGCGCATTAGGAAAATAATTTCCTTTTGATTTTTTGCATGTACATCTTAAATAATACATTTAGAGTTTCCCCAAAGTTTCACAGAGTTTCGACAAGCCCTGGGTTTAATTTAAATTTCCGACGGTACGCGTGCAATTACGTTTTTGCCAAAAATGGAAGCGGAGGCAAACGCGCCTTAGGAAAATAATTTTCTGCTGATTTTTTGAATGGACATCTAAAATAATACATTGAGAGTGTGCCCAAAGTTTCGTAGAGTTTTGACAAACCCTCAGTTTATTTTGACTTTCCGACGGTACGCGTGCAATTGCATTTTTGCCAAAAACGGAAGTGGAGGAAAACGCGCTTTAGGAAATTAATTTCCTGATGATATTTTGCATGGACATCACAAATAATACATTGAGAGTGTACCCAAAGTTTCATAGCATTTCGACAAGCCCTCGGTTTATTTTGACTTTCCGACGGTACGCGTGCAATTGCGTTTTTGCCAAAAACGGAAGCGGAGGCAAACGCGCCTTAGGAAAATAATTTTCATCTGATTTTTTGAATGGAAATCTAAAATAATACATTGAGAGTGTCCCCAATGTTTCGTAGAGTTCCAACAAACCGTCGGTTTATTTTGACTTTCCGACGGTACGCGTGCAACTGCGTTTTTGCCAAAAATTGAAGTGGAGGAAAACGCGCTTTAGGAAAATAATTTCCTGATGATTTTTTTCATGGACATCTAAAATAATACATTTAGAGTGTCCCCAAAGTTTCTTAGCGTTTCGACAACCCCTCTGTTTATTTTGACTTTCCGACGGTACGCGTGCAATTGTGTTTTTGCCAAAAACGGAAGGGGAGGCAAAAGCGCATTAGGAAAATATTTTCCTTCTGATTTTTTGCATGTACATCTTAAATAATACATTTAGAGTTTCCCCAAAGTTTCACAGAGTTTCGACAAGCCCTTGGTTTAATTTAAATTTCCGACGGTACGCGTGCAATTGCGTTTTTGCCAAAAATGGAAGCGGAGGCAAACGCGCCTTAGGAAAATAATTTGCTGCTGATTTTTTGAATGGACATATAAAATAATACATTGAGAGTGTCCCCAAAGTTTCGTAGAGTTTTGACAAACCCTCGGTTTATTTTGACTTTCCGACGGTACGCGTGCAATTGCGTTTTTGCCAAAAACGGAAGTGGAGGAAAACGCGCTTTAGGAAAATAATTTCCTGATGATTTTTTGCATGGACATCACAAATAATACATTGAGAGTGTCCCCAAAGTTTCATAGCATTTCGACAAGCCCTCGGTTTATTTTGACTTTCCGACGGTACGCGTGCAATTGCGTTTTTGCCAAAAACGGAAGCGGAGGCAAACGCGTCTTAGGAAAATAATTTTCATCTGATTTTTTGAATGGAAATCTAAAATAATACATTGAGAGTGTCCCCAATTTTTCGTAGAGTTCCAAAAAACCGTCGGTTTATTTTGACTTTCCGACGGTACGCGTGCAACTGCGTTTTTGCCAAAAATTGAAGTGGAGGAAAACGCGCTTTAGGAAAATAATTTCCTGATTATTTTTTTCATGGACATCTAAAATAATACATTTAGAGTGTCCCGAAAGTTTCTTAGCGTTTCGACAAGCCCTCTGTTTATTTTGACTTTCTGACGGTACGCGTGCAACTACGTTTTTGCCAAAATTTGAAGTGGAGGAAAACGGGCTTTAGCAAAATAATTTCCTGATGATTTTTTTCATGGACATCTAAAATAATACATTTAGAGTGTTCCCAAAGTTTCTTAGCGTTTCGACAAGCCCTCTGTTTATTTTGACTTTCCGACGGTACGCGTGCAATTGTGTTTTTGCCAAAAACGGAAGGGGAGGCAAAAGCGCATTAGGAAAATAATTTCCTGCTGATTTTTTGCATGTACATCTCAAATTATACATTTAGATTTTCCCCAAAGTTTCACAGAGTTTCGACAAGCCCTCGGTTTAATTTGAATTTTCGACGATACGCGTGCAATTGCGTTTTTGCCAAAAATGGAAGCGGAGGCAAACGCGCCTTAGGTAAATAATTTCCTGCTGATTTTTTGCATGGACATCTCAAATAATACATTGAGAGTGTCCCTAAAGTTTCATAGATTTTCGACAAGCCCTCGGTTTATTTTGACTTTCCGACGATACGCGTGCAATTGCATTTTTGCCAAAAACGAAAGTAGAGGAAAACGCGCTTTAGGAAAATAATTTCCTGCTGATTTTTTTCATGTACATCTCAAATAATACTTTGAGAGTGTCCCCAAAGTTTCATAGCGTTTTGACAAGCCCTCGGTTTTTTTTGAATTTCCAACGGTACGCATGCAATTGCGTTTTTGGCAAAAACGGAAGCGGAGGCAAACGCGCCTTAGAAAAATAATTTCCTGCTGATTTTGTGAATGGACATCTAATATAATACATTTAGAGTGTCCCCAAAGTTTTGTACAGTTTCAACAAGCCCTCGGTTTATTTTGGCTTTCCGACGGTACGCGTGCAATTGCGTTTTTGCCAAAAACGGAAGTGGAGGAAAACGCGCTTTAGGAAAATAATTTCCTGATGATTTTTTGCATGGACATCACAAATAATACATTGAGAGTGTCCCCAAAGTTTCATAGCATTTCGACAAGCCCTCGGTTTATTTTGACTTTCCGACGGTACGCGTGCAATTGCGTTTTTGCCAAAAACGGAAGCGGAGGCAAACGCGTCTTAGGAAAATAATTTTCATCTGATTTTTTGAATGGAAATCTAAAATAATACATTGAGAGTGTCCCCAATGTTTCGTAGAGTTCCAAAAAACCGTCGGTTTATTTTGACTTTCCGACGGTACGCGTGCAACTGCGTTTTTGCCAAAAATTGAAGTGGAGGAAAACGCGCTTTAGGAAAATAATTTCCTGATGATTTTTTTCATGGACATCTAAAATAATACATTTAGAGTGTCCCGAAAGTTTCTTAGCGTTTCGACAAGCCCTCTGTTTATTTTGACTTTCTGACGGTACGCGTGCAACTACGTTTTTGCCAAAATTTGAAGTGGAGGAAAACGGGCTTTAGCAAAATAATTTCCTGATGATTTTTTTCATGGACATCTAAAATAATACATTTAGAGTGTTCCCAAAGTTTCTTAGCGTTTCGACAAGCCCTCTGTTTATTTTGACTTTCCGACGGTACGCGTGCAATTGTGTTTTTGCCAAAAACGGAAGGGGAGGCAAAAGCGCATTAGGAAAATAATTTCCTGCTGATTTTTTGCATGTACATCTCAAATAATACATTTAGATTTTCCCCAAAGTTTCACAGAGTTTCGACAAGCCCTCGGTTTAATTTGAATTTTCGACGGTACGCGTGCAATTGCGTTTTTGCCAAAAATGGAAGCGGAGGCAAACGCGCCTTAGGTAAATAATTTCCTGCTGATTTTTTGCATGGACATCTCAAATAATACATTGAGAGTGTCCCTAAAGTTTCATAGATTTTCGACAAGCCCTCGGTTTATTTTGACTTTCCGACGATACGCGTGCAATTGCATTTTTGCCAAAAACGAAAGTAGAGGAAAACGCGCTTTAGGAAAATAATTTCCTGCTGATTTTTTTCATGTACATCTCAAATAATACTTTGAGAGTGTCCCCAAAGTTTCATAGCGTTTTGACAAGCCCTCGGTTTTTTTTGAATTTCCAACGGTACGCATGCAATTGCGTTTTTGGCAAAAACGGAAGCGGAGGCAAACGCGCCTTAGAAAAATAATTTCCTGCTGATTTTGTGAATGGACATATAATATAATACATTTAGAGTGTCCCCAAAGTTTTGTACAGTTTCAACAAGCCCTCGGTTTATTTTGGCTTTCCGACGGTACGCGTGCAATTGCGTTTTTGCCAAAAACGGAAGTGGAGGAAAACGCGCTTTAGGAAAATAATTTCCTGATGATTTTTTGCATGGACATCACAAATAATACATTGAGAGTGTCCCCAAAGTTTCATAGCATTTCGACAAGCCCTCGGTTTATTTTGACTTTCCGACGGTACGCGTGCAATTGCGTTTTTGCCAAAAACGGAAGCGGAGGCAAACGCGTCTTAGGAAAATAATTTTCATCTGATTTTTTGAATGGAAATCTAAAATAATACATTGAGAGTGTCCCCAATGTTTCGTAGAGTTCCAAAAAACCGTCGGTTTATTTTGACTTTCCGACGGTACGCGTGCAACTGCGTTTTTGCCAAAAATTGAAGTGGAGGAAAACGCGCTTTAGGAAAATAATTTCCTGATGATTTTTTTCATGGACATCTAAAATAATACATTTAGAGTGTCCCGAAAGTTTCTTAGCGTTTCGACAAGCCCTCTGTTTATTTTGACTTTCTGACGGTACGCGTGCAACTACGTTTTTGCCAAAATTTGAAGTGGAGGAAAACGGGCTTTAGCAAAATAATTTCCTGATGATTTTTTTCATGGACATCTAAAATAATACATTTAGAGTGTTCCCAAAGTTTCTTAGCGTTTCGACAAGCCCTCTGTTTATTTTGACTTTCCGACGGTACGCGTGCAATTGTGTTTTTGCCAAAAACGGAAGGGGAGGCAAAAGCGCATTAGGAAAATAATTTCCTGCTGATTTTTTGCATGTACATCTCAAATAATACATTTAGATTTTCCCCAAAGTTTCACAGAGTTTCGACAAGCCCTCGGTTTAATTTGAATTTTCGACGGTACGCGTGCAATTGCGTTTTTGCCAAAAATGGAAGCGGAGGCAAACGCGCCTTAGGTAAATAATTTCCTGCTGATTTTTTGCATGGACATCTCAAATAATACATTGAGAGTGTCCCTAAAGTTTCATAGATTTTCGACAAGCCCTCGGTTTATTTTGACTTTCCGACGATACGCGTGCAATTGCATTTTTGCCAAAAACGAAAGTAGAGGAAAACGCGCTTTAGGAAAATAATTTCCTGCTGATTTTTTTCATGTACATCTCAAATAATACTTTGAGAGTGTCCCCAAAGTTTCATAGCGTTTTGACAAGCCCTCGGTTTTTTTTGAATTTCCAACGGTACGCATGCAATTGCGTTTTTGGCAAAAACGGAAGCGGAGGCAAACGCGCCTTAGAAAAATAATTTCCTGCTGATTTTGTGAATGGACATCTAATATAATACATTTAGAGTGTCCCCAAAGTTTTGTACAGTTTCAACAAGCCCTCGGTTTATTTTGGCTTTCCGACGGTACGCGTGCAATTGCGTTTTTGCCAAAAACAGAAGCGGAGGCAAACGCGCATTAAGAAAATAATTTCATGCGGATTTTTTGCATGGACATCTCAAATAATACATTGATAGTTTCCCTAAAATTTCATAGCATTTCGACTAGCCCTCGTTTTATTTTGAATTTCTGACGGTACGCGTGCAATTTCGTTTTTGTCAAAAACGAAAGCGGAGGCAAATGCGCCTTAGGAAAATAATTTTCTGCTGATTTTTTTGAATGTACATCTAAAATAATACATTGATAGTGTCCCCAAAGTTTCTTAGAGTTTCAATAAACCCTCTGTATATTTTGACTTTCCGACGGTACGCGTGCAATTGCGTTTTTGCCAAAAACGGAAGTGGAGGAAAACGCGCTTTAGGAAATTTATTTCCTGATGATTTTTTGCATGGACATCACAAATAATACATTGAGAGTGTCCCCAAAGTTTCATAGCATTTCGACAAGCCCTCGGTTTATTTTGACTTTCCGACGGTACACGTGCAATTGCGTTTTTGCCAAAAACGGAAGCGGAGGCAAACGCGCCTTAGGAAAATAATTTTCATCTGATTTTTTGAATGGAAATCTAAAATAATACATTGAGAGTGTCCCCAAATTTTTGTAGAGTTTCGACAAACCCTCGGTTTATTTTGACTTTCAGACGGTACGCGTGCAACTGCGTTTTTGCCAAAAACGGAAGTGGAGGAAAACGCGCTTTAGGAAAATAATTTCCTGATGATTTTTTTCATGTACATCTCAAATAATACATTTATAGTGTCCCCAAAGTTTCATAGAGTTTCGACAAGCCCTCGGTTTATATTTACTTTCCGACGGTAGGCGTGCAATTGCGTTTTTGACAAAAACGGAAGCGTAGGCAAACGCTCCTTAGAAAAATAATTTCCTGCTGATTTTTTGCATGGACATCTAAAATAATACATTGAGAGTGTCCCCAAAGTTTCGTAGAGTTTGGACAAGCCCTCGGTTTATTTTGACTTTCCGATGGTACGCGTGCAACTGCGTTTTTGCCAAAATTTGAAGTGGAGGAAAACGCGCTTTAGCAAAATAATTTCCTGATGATTTTTTTCATGGACATCTAAAATAATACATTTAGAGTGTCCTGAAAGTTTCTTAGCGTTTAGAGAAGCCCTCTGTTTATTTTGACTTTCCGACGGTACGCGTGCAACTGCGTTTTTGCCAAAATTTGAAGTGGAGGAAAACGCGCTTTAGCAAAATAATTTCCTGATGATTTTTTTCATGGACATCTAAAATAATACATTTAGAGTGTCCCCAAAGTTTCTTAGCGTTTCGACAAGCCCTCTGTTTATTTTGACTTTCCGACGGTACGCGTGCAATTGTGTTTTTGCCAAAAACGGAAGGGGAGGCAAAAGCGCATTAGGAAAATAATTTCCTTCTGATTTTTTGCATGTACATCTTAAATAATACATTTAGAGTTTCCCCAAAGTTTCACAGAGTTTCGACAAGCCCTCGATTTAATTTGAATTTCCGTTGGTACGCGTGCAATTGCGTTTTTGCCAAAAATGGAAGCGGAGGCAAACGCGCCTTAGGAAAATAATTTTCTGCTGATTTTTTGAATGGACATCTAAAATAATACATTGAGAGTGTCCCCAAAGTTTCGTAGAGTTTTGACAAACCCTCAGTTTATTTTGACTTTCCGACGGTACGCGTGCAATTGCATTTTTGCCAAAAACGGAAGTGGAGGAAAACGCGCATTAGGAAAATAATTTCCTGATGATTTTTTGCATGGACATCACAAATAATACATTGAGAGTGTCCCCAAAGTTTCATAGCATTTAGACAAGCCCTCGGTTTATTTTGACTTTCCGACGGTACGCGTGCAATTGCGTTTTTGCCAAAAACGGAAGCGGAGGCAAACGCGCCTTAGGAAAATAATTTTCATCTGATTTTTTGAATGGAAATCTAATATAATACATTGAGAGTGCCCCCAAAGTTTCGTAAAGTTCCAACAAACCGTCGGTTTATTTTGACTTTCCGACGGTACGCGTGCAACTGCGTTTTTGCCAAAAATTGAAGTGGAGGAAAACGCGCTTTAGGAAAATAATTTCCTGATGATTTTTTTCATGGACATCTAAAATAATACATTTAGAGTGTCCCCAAAGTTTCTTAGCATTTCGACAAGCCCTCTGTTTATTTTGACTTTCCGACGGTACGCGTGCAATTGTGTTTTTGCCAAAAACGGAAGGGGAGGCAAAAGCGCATTAGGAAAATAATTTTCTGCTGATTTTTTGCATGTACATCTCAAATAATACATTTAGAGTTTCCCCAAAGTTTCACAGAGTTTCGACAAGCCCTCGGTTTAATTTGAATTTCCGACGGTACGCGTGCAATTGCGTTTTTGCCAAAACTGGAAGCGGAGGCAAACACGCCTTAGGTAAATAATTTCCTGCTGATTTTTTGCATGGACATCTAAAATAATACATTGAGAGTGTCCCCAAAGTTTCTTAGATTTTCGACAAGCCCTCAGTTTATTTTGACTTTCCGACGATACGCGTGCAATTGCATTTTTGCCAAAAACGGAAGTAGAGGCAAACGCGCTTTAGGAAAATAATTTCCTGCTGATTTTTTTCATGTACATCTCAAATAATACTTTGAGAGTGTCCCCAAAGTTTCATAGCGTTTTGACAAGCCCTCGGTTTTTTTTGAATTTCCGACAGTACGCATGCAATTGCGTTTTTGGCAAAAACGGAAGCGGAGGCAAACGCGCCTTAGAAAAATAATTTCCTGCTAATTTTGTGAATGGACATCTAATATATTACATTTAGAGTGTCCCCAAAGTTTTGTACAGTTTCAACAAGCCCTCGGTTTATTTTGGCTTTCCGACGGTACGCGTGCAATTGCGTTTTTGCCAAAAACAGAAGCGGAGGCAAACGCCCATTAAGAAAATAATTTCATGCGGATTTTTTGCATGGACATCTCAAATAATACATTGAGTTTGTGCCCAAAATTTCATAGCATTTCGCAAAGCCCTCGGTTTAATTTGAATTTCCGACGGTACGCGTGCAATTGCGTTTTTGCCAAAAATGGAAGCGGAGGCAAACGCGCCTTAGGAAAATAATTTTCTGCTGATTTTTTGAATGGACATCTAAAATAATACATTGAGAGTTTCCCCAAAGTTTCGTAGAGTTTTGACAAACCCTCGGTTTATTTTGACTTTCCGACGGTACGCGTGCAATTGCGTTTTTGCCAAAAACGGAAGTGGAGGAAAACGCGCTTTAGGAAAATAATTTCCTGATGATTTTTTGCATGGACATCACAAATAATACATTGAGAGTGTCCCCAAAGTTTCATAGCATTTCGACAAGCCCTCGGTTTATTTTGACTTTCCGACGGTACGCGTGCAATTGCGTTTTTGCCAAAAACGGAAGCGGAGGCAAACGCGCCTTAGGAAAATAATTTTCATCTGATTTTTTGAATGGAAATCTAAAATAATACATTGAGAGTGTCCCCAATGTTTCGTAGAGTTCCAACAAACCGTCGGTTTATTTTGACTTTCCGACGGTACGCGTGCAACTGCGTTTTTGCCAAAAATTGAAGTGGAGGAAAACGCGCTTTAGGAAAATAATTTCCTGATGATTTTTTTCATGGACATCTAAAATAATACATTTAGAGTGTCCCCAAAGTTTCTTAGCGTTTCGACAACCCCTCTGTTTATTTTGACTTTCCGACGGTACGCGTGCAATTGTGTTTTTGCCAAAAACGGAAGGGGAGGCAAAAGCGCATTAGGAAAATAATTTCCTTTTGATTTTTTGCATGTACATCTTAAATAATACATTTAGAGTTTGCCCAAAGTTTCACAGAGTTTCGACAAGCCCTCGGTTTAATTTGAATTTCCGACGGTACGCGTGCAATTACGTTTTTGCCAAAAATGGAAGCGGAGGCAAACGCACCTTAGGAAAATAATTTTCTGCTGATTTTTTGAATGGACATCTAAAATAATACATTGAGAGTGTCCCCAAAGTTTCGTAGAGTTTTGACAAACCCTCAGTTTATTTTGACTTTCCGACGGTACGCGTGCAATTGCATTTTTGCCAAAAACGGAAGTGGAGGAAAACGCGCTTTAGGAAATTAATTTCCTGATGATTTTTTGCATGGACATCACAAATAATACATTGAGAGTGTACCCAAAGTTTCATAGCATTTCGACAAGCCCTCAGTTTATTTTGACTTTCCGACGGTACGCGTGCAATTGCGTTTTTGCCAAAAACGGAAGCGGAGGCAAACGCGCCTTAGGAAAATAATTTTCATCTTATTTTTTGAATGGAAATCTAAAATAATACATTGAGAGTGTCCCCAATGTTTCGTAGAGTTCCAACAAACCGTCGGTTTATTTTGACTTTCCAACGGTACGCGTGCAACTGCGTTTTTGCCAAAAATTGAAGTGGAGGAAAACGCGCTTTAGGAAAATAATTTCCTGATGATTTTTTTCATGGACATCTAAAATAATACATTTAGAGTGTCCCCAAAGTTTCTTAGCGTTTCGACAAGCCCTCTGTTTATTTTGACTTTCCGACGGTACGCGTGCAATTGTGTTTTTGCCAAAAACGGAAGGGGAGGCAAAAGCGCATTAGGAAAATAATTTCCTGCTGATTTTTTGCATGTACATCTCAAATAATACATTTAGACTTTCCCCAAAGTTTCACAGAGTTTCGACAAGCCCTCGGTTTAATTTGAACTTCCGACGGTACGCGTGCAATTGCGTTTTTGCCAAAAATGGAAGCGGAGGCAAACACGCCTTAGGTAAATAATTTCCTGCTGATTTTTTGCATGGACATCTCAAATAATACATTGAGAGTGTCCCCAAAGTTTCATAGATTTTCGACAAGCCCTCAGTTTATTTTGACTTTCCGACGATACGCGTGCAATTGCATTTTTGCCAAAAACGGAAGTAGAGGCAAACGCGCTTTAGGAAAATAATTTCCTGCTGATTTTTTTCATGTACATCTCACATAATACTTTGAGAGTGTCCCCAAAGTTTCATAGAGTTTTGACAAGCCCTCGGTTTTTTTTGAATTTCCGACAGTACGCATGAAATTGCGTTTTTGGCAAAAACGGAAGCGGAGGCAAACGCGCCTTAGAAAAATAATTTCCTACTGATTTTGTGAATGGACATCTAATATAATACATTTAGAGTGTCCCCAAAGTTTTGTACAGTTTCAACAAGCCCTCGGTTTATTTTGGCTTTCCGACGGTACGCGTGCAATTGAGTTTTTGCCAAAAACAGAAGCGGAGGCAAACGCCCATTAAGAAAATAATTTCATGCGGATTTTTTGCATGGACATCTCAAATAATACATTGAGAGTGTCCCCAAAATTTCATAGCATTTCGACAAGCCCTCGTTTTATTTTGAATTTCTGACGGTACGCGTGCAATTTCGTTTTTGTCAAAAACGAAAGCGGAGGCAAATGCGCCTTAGGAAAATAATTTTCTGCTGATTTTTTTGAATGGACATCTAAAATAATACATTGAGAGTGTCCCCAAAGTTTCTTAGAGTTTCAACAAACCCTCGGTTTATTTTGACTTTCCGACGATACGCGTGCAATTGCGTTTTTGCCAAAAACGGAAGTGGAGGAAAACGCACTTTAGGAAATTAATTTCCTGATGATTTTTTGCATGGACATCACAAATAATACATTGAGAGTGTCCCCAAAGTTTCATAGCATTTCGACAAGCCCTCGGTTTATTTTGACTTTCCGACGGTACGCGTGCAATTGCGTTTTTGCCAAAAACGGAAGCGGAGGCAAACGCGCCTTAGGAAAATAATTTTCATCTGATTTTTTGAATGGAAATCTAAAATAATACATTGAGAGTGTCCCCAATGTTTCGTAGAGTTCCAACAAACCGTCGGTTTATTTTGACTTTCCGACGGTACGCGTGCAACTGCGTTTTTGCCAAAAATTGAAGTGGAGGAAAACGCGCTTTAGGAAAATAATTTCCTGATGATTTTTTTCATGGACATCTAAAATAATACATTTAGAGTGTCCCCAAAGTTTCTTAGCATTTCGACAACCCCTCTGTTTATTTTGACTTTCCGACGGTACGCGTGCAATTGTGTTTTTGCCAAAAACGGAAGGGGAGGCAAAAGCGCATTAGGAAAATAATTTCCTTTTGATTTTTTGCATGTACATCTTAAATAATACATTTAGTGTTTCCCCAAAGTTTCACAGAGTTTCGACAAGCCCTCGGTTTAATTTGAATTTCCGAAGGTACGCGTGCAATTACGTTTTTGCCAAAAATGGAAGCGGAGGCAAACGCGCCTTAGGAAAATAATTTTCTGCTGATTTTTTGAATGGACATCTAAAATAATACATTGAGAGTGTCCCCAAAGTTTCGTAGATTTTGACAAACCCTCAGTTTATTTTGACTTTCCGACGGTACGCGTGCAATTGCATTTTTGCCAAAAACGGAAGTGGAGGAAAACGCGCTTTAGGAAAATAATTTCCTGATGATTTTTTGCATGGACATCACAAATAATACATTGAGAGTGTCCCCAAAGTTTCATAGCATTTAGACAAGCCCTCGGTTTATTTTGACTTTCCGACGGTACGCGTGCAATTGCGTTTTTGCCAAAAACAGAAGCGGAGGCAAACGCGCCTTAGGAAAATAATTTTCATCTGATTTTTTGAATGGAAATCTAATATAATACATTGAGAGTGTCCCCAAAGTTTCGTAGAGTTCCAACAAACCGTCGGTTTATTTTGACTTTCCGACGGTACGCGTGCAACTGCGTTTTTGCCAAAAATTGAAGTGGAGGAAAACGCGCTTTAGGAAAATAATTTCCTGATGATTTTTTTCATGGACATCTAAAATAATACATTTAGAGTGTCCCCAAAGTTTCTTAGCGTTTCGACAAGCCCTCTGTTTATTTTGACTTTCCGACGGTACGCGTGCAATTGTGTTTTTGCCAAAAACGGAAGGGGAGGCAAAAGCGCATTAGGAAAATAATTTCCTGCTGATTTTTTGCATGTACATCTCAAATAATACATTTAGAGTTTCCCCAAAGTTTCACAGAGTTTCGACAAGCCCTCGGTTTAATTTGAATTTCCGACGGTACGCGTGCAATTGCGTTTTTGCCAAAAATGGAAGCGGAGGCAAACACGCCTTAGGTAAATAATTTCCTGCTGATTTTTTGCATGGACATCTCAAATAATACATTGAGAGTGTCCCCAAAGTTTCATAGATTTTCGACAAGCCCTCAGTTTATTTTGACTTTCCGACGATACGCGTGCAATTGCATTTTTGCCAAAAACGGAAGTAGAGGCAAACGCGCTTTAGGAAAATAATTTCCTGCTGATTTTTTTCATGTACATCTCAAATAATACTTTGAGAGTGTCCCCAAAGTTTCATAGCGTTTTGACAAGCCCTCAGTTTTTTTTGAATTTCCGACAGTACGCATGCAATTGCGTTTTTGGCAAAAACAGAAGCGGAGGCAAACGCGCCTTAGAAAAATAATTTCCTACTGATTTTGTGAATGGACATCTAATATAATACATTTAGAGTGTCCCCAAAGTTTTGTACAGTTTCAACAAGCCCTCGGTTTATTTTGGCTTTCCGACGGTACGCGTGCAATTGCGTTTTTGCCAAAAACAGAAGCGGAGGCAAACGCCCATTAAGAAAATAATTTCATGCGGATTTTTTGCATGGACATCTCAAATAATACATTGAGAGTGTCCCCAAAATTTCATAGCATTTCGACAAGCCCTCGTTTTATTTTGAATTTCTGACGGTACGCGTATAATTTCGTTTTTGTCAAAAACGAAAGCGGAGGCAAATGCGCCTTAGGAAAATAATTTTCTGCTGATTTTTTTGAATGGACATCTAAAATAATACATTGAGAGTGTCCCCAAAGTTTCTTAGAGTTTCAACAAACCCTCGGTTTATTTTGACTTTCCGACGATACGCGTGCAATTGCGTTTTTGCCAAAAACGGAAGTGGAGGAAAACGCGCTTTAGGAAATTAATTTCCTGATGATTTTTTGCATGGACATCACAAATAATACATTGAGAGTGTCCCCAAAGTTTCATAGCATTTCGACAAGCCCTCGGTTTATTTTGACTTTCCGACGGTACGCGTGCAATTGCGTTTTTGCCAAAAACGGAAGCGGAGGCAAACGCGCCTTAGGAAAATAATTTTCATCTGATTTTTTGAATGGAAATCTAAAATAATACATTGAGAGTGTCCCCAATGTTTCGTAGAGTTCCAACAAACCGTCGGTTTATTTTGACTTTCCGACGGTACGCGTGCAACTGCGTTTTTGCCAAAAATTGAAGTGGAGGAAAACGCGCTTTAGGAAAATAATTTCCTGATGATTTTTTTCATGGACATCTAAAATAATACATTTAGAGTGTCCCCAAAGTTTCTTAGCGTTTCGACAACCCCTCTGTTTATTTTGACTTTCCGACGGTACGCGTGCAATTGTGTTTTTGCCAAAAACGGAAGGGGAGGCAAAAGCGCATTAGGAAAATAATTTCCTTTTGATTTGTTGCATGTACATCTTAAATAATACATTTAGAGTTTCCCCAAAGTTTCACAGAGTTTCGACAAGCCCTCGGTTTAATTTGAATTTCCGAAGGTACGCGTGCAATTACGTTTTTGCCAAAAATGGAAGCGGAGGCAAACGCGCCTTAGGAAAATAATTTTCTGCTAATTTTTTGAATGGACATCTAAAATAATACATTGAGAGTGTCCCCAAAGTTTCGTAGATTTTGACAAACCCTCAGTTTATTTTGACTTTCCGACGGTACGCGTGCAATTGCATTTTTGCCAAAAACGGAAGTGGAGGAAAACGCGCTTTAGGAAAATAATTTCCTGATGATTTTTTGCATGGACATCACAAATAATACATTGAGAGTGTCCCCAAAGTTTCATAGCATTTAGACAAGCCCTCGGTTTATTTTGACTTTCCGACGGTACGCGTGCAATTGCGTTTTTGCCAAAAACAGAAGCGGAGGCAAACGCGCCTTAGGAAAATAATTTTCATCTGATTTTTTGAATGGAAATCTAATATAATACATTGAGAGTGTCCCCAAAGTTTCGTAGAGTTCCAACAAACCGTCGGTTTATTTTGACTTTCCGACGGTACGCGTGCAACTGCGTTTTTGCCAAAAATTGAAGTGGAGGAAAACGCGCTTTAGGAAAATAATTTCCTGATGATTTTTTTCATGGACATCTAAAATAATACATTTAGAGTGTCCCCAAAGTTTCTTAGCGTTTCGACAAGCCCTCTGTTTATTTTGACTTTCCGACGGTACGCGTGCAATTGTGTTTTTGCCAAAAACGGAAGGGGAGGCAAAAGCGCATTAGGAAAATAATTTCCTGCTGATTTTTTGCATGTACATCTCAAATAATACATTTAGAGTTTCCCCAAAGTTTCACAGAGTTTCGACAAGCCCTCGGTTTAATTTGAATTTCCGACGGTACGCGTGCAATTGCGTTTTTGCCAAAAATGGAAGCGGAGGCAAACACGCCTTAGGTAAATAATTTCCTGCTGATTTTTTGCATGGACATCTCAAATAATACATTGAGAGTGTCCCCAAAGTTTCATAGATTTTCGACAAGCCCTCAGTTTATTTTGACTTTCCGACGATACGCGTGCAATTGCATTTTTGCCAAAAACGGAAGTAGAGGCAAACGCGCTTTAGGAAAATAATTTCCTGCTGATTTTTTTCATGTACATCTCAAATAATACTTTGAGAGTGTCCCCAAAGTTTCATAGCATTTTGACAAGCCCTCAGTTTTTTTTGAATTTCCGACAGTACGCATGCAATTGCGTTTTTGGAAAAAACGGAAGCGGAGGCAAACGCGCCTTAGAAAAATAATTTCCTACTGATTTTGTGAATGGACATCTAATATAATACATTTAGAGTGTCCCCAAAGTTTTGTACAGTTTCAACAAGCCCTCGGTTTATTTTGGCTTTCCGACGGTACGCGTGCAATTGCGTTTTTGCCAAAAACAGAAGCGGAGGCAAACGCCCATTAAGAAAATAATTTCATGCGGATTTTTTGCATGGACATCTCAAATAATACATTGAGAGTGTCCCCAAAATTTCATAGCATTTCGACAAGCCCTCGTTTTATTTTGAATTTCTGACGGTACGCGTATAATTTCGTTTTTGTCAAAAACGAAAGCGGAGGCAAATGCGCCTTAGGAAAATAATTTTCTGCTGATTTTTTTGAATGGACATCTAAAATAATACATTGAGAGTGTCCCCAAAGTTTCTTAGAGTTTCAACAAACCCTCGGTTTATTTTGACTTTCCGACGATACGCGTGCAATTGCGTTTTTGCCAAAAACGGAAGTGGAGGAAAACGCGCTTTAGGAAATTAATTTCCTGATGATTTTTTGCATGGACATCACAAATAATACATTGAGAGTGTCCCCAAAGTTTCATAGCATTTCGACAAGCCCTCGGTTTATTTTGACTTTCCGACGGTACGCGTGCAATTGCGTTTTTGCCAAAAACGGAAGCGGAGGCAAACGCGCCTTAGGAAAATAATTTTCATCTGATTTTTTGAATGGAAATCTAAAATAATACATTGAGAGTGTCCCCAATGTTTCGTAGAGTTCCAACAAACCGTCGGTTTATTTTGACTTTCCGACGGTACGCGTGCAACTGCGTTTTTGCCAAAAATTGAAGTGGAGGAAAACGCGCTTTAGGAAAATAATTTCCTGATGATTTTTTTCATGGACATCTAAAATAATACATTTAGAGTGTCCCCAAAGTTTCTTAGCGTTTCGACAACCCCTCTGTTTATTTTGACTTTCCGACGGTACGCGTGCAATTGTGTTTTTGCCAAAAACGGAAGGGGAGGCAAAAGCGCATTAGGAAAATAATTTCCTTTTGATTTTTTGCATGTACATCTTAAATAATACATTTAGAGTTTCCCCAAAGTTTCACAGAGTTTCGACAAGCCCTCGGTTTAATTTGAATTTCCGAAGGTACGCGTGCAATTACGTTTTTGCCAAAAATTGAAGCGGAGGCAAACGCGCCTTAGGAAAATAATTTTCTGCTGATTTTTTGAATGGACATCTAAAATAATACATTGAGAGTGTCCCCAAAGTTTCGTAGATTTTGACAAACCCTCAGTTTATTTTGACGTTCCGACGGTACGCGTGCAATTGCATTTTTGCCAAAAACGGAAGTGGAGGAAAACGCGCTTTAGGAAAATAATTTCCTGATGATTTTTTGCATGGACATCACAAATAATACATTGAGAGTGTCCCCAAAGTTTCATAGCGTTTTGACAAGCCATCGGTTTTTTTTGAATTTCCGACAGTACGCATGCAATTGCGTTTTTGGCAAAAACGGAAGCGGAGGCAAACGCGCCTTAGAAAAATAATTTCCTACTGATTTTGTGAATGGACATCTAATATAATACATTTAGAGTGTCCCCAAAGTTTTGTACAGTTTCAACAAGCCCTCGGTTTATTTTGGCTTTCCGACAGTACGCGTGCAATTGCGTTTTTGCCAAAAACAGAAGCGGAGGCAAACGCCCATTAAGAAAATAATTTCATGCGGATTTTTTGCATGGACATCTCAAATAATAGATTGAGAGTGTCCCCAAAATTTCATAGCATTTCGACAAGCCCTCGTTTTATTTTGAATTTCTGACGGTACGCGTGAAATTTCGTTTTTGTCAAAAACGAAAGCGGAGGCAAATGCGCCTTAGGAAAATAATTTTCTGCTGATTTTTTTGAATGGATATCTAAAATAATACATTGAGAGTGTCCCCAAAGTTTCTTAGAGTTTCAACAAACCCTCGGTTTATTTTGACTTTCCGACGGTACGCGTGCAATTGCGTTTTTGCCAAAAACGGAAGTGGAGGAAAACGCGCTTTAGGAAATTAATTTCCTGATGATTTATTGCATGGACATCACAAATAATACATTGAGAGTGTCCCCAAAGTTTCATAGCATTTCGACAAGCCCTCGATTTATTTTGACTTTCCGACGGTACGCGTGCAATTGCGTTTTTGCCAAAAACGGAAGCGGAGGCAAACGCGCCTTAGGAAAATAATTTTCATCTGATTTTTTGAATGGAAATATAAAATAATACATTGAGAGTTTCCCCAAATTTTCGTAGAGTTTCGACAAACCCTCGGTTTATTTTGACTTTCAGACGGTACGCGTGCAACTGCGTTTTTGCCAAAAACGGAAGTGGAGGAAAACACGCTTTAGGAAAATAATTTCCTGATGATTTTTTTCATGTACATCTCAAATAATACATTTATAGTGTCCCAAAAGTTTCATAGAGTTTCGACAAGCCCTCGGTTTATTTTGACTTTCCGACGGTAGGCGTGCAATTGCGTTTTTGACAAAAACGGAAGCGGAGGCAAACGCTCCTTAGAAAAATAATTTCCTGCTGATTTTTTGCATGGACATCTAAAATAATACATTGAGAGTGTCCAGAAAGTTTCGTAGAGTTTGGACAAGCCCTCGGTTTATTTTGACTTTCCGACGGTACGCGTGCAACTGCGTTTTTGCCAAAATTTGAAGTGGAGGAAAACGCTCTTTAGCAAAATAATTTCCTGATGATTTTTTTCATGGACATCTAAAATAATACATTTAGAGTGTCCCGAAAGTTTCTTAGCGTTTCGACAAGCCCTCTGTTTATTTTGACTTTCCGACGGTACGCGTGCAATTGTGTTTTTGCCAAAAACGGAAGGGGAGGCAAAAGCGCATTAGGAAAATAATTTCCTTTTGATTTTTTGCATGTACATCTTAAAATATACATTTAGAGTTTCCCCAAAGTTTCACAGAGTTTCGACAAGCCCTCGGTTTAATTTGAATTTCCGAAGGTACGCGTGCAATTACGTTTTTGCCAAAAATGGAAGCGGAGGCAAACGCGCCTTAGGAAAATAATTTTCTGCTGATTTTTTGAATGGACATCTAAAATAATACATTGAGAGTGTCCCCAAAGTTTCGTAGATTTTGACAAACCCTCATTTTATTTTGACTTTCCGACGGTACGCGTGCAATTGCATTTTTGCCAAAAACGGAAGTGGAGGAAAACGCGCTTTAGGAAAATAATTTCCTGATGATTTTTTGCATGGACATCACAAATAATACATTGAGAGTGTCCCCAAAGTTTCATAGCATTTAGACAAGCCCTCGGTTTATTTTGACTTTCCGACGGTACGCGTGCAATTGCGTTTTTGCCAAAAACAGAAGCGGAGAAAAACGCGCCTTAGGAAAATAATTTTCATCTGATTTTTTGAATGGAAATCTAATATAATACATTGAGAGTGTCCCCAAAGTTTCGTAGAGTTCCAACAAACCGTCGGTTTATTTTGGCTTTCCGACAGTACGCGTGCAATTGCGTTTTTGCCAAAAATTGAAGCGGAGGCAAACGCGCCTTAGGAAAATAATTTTCTGCTGATTTTTTGAATGGACATCTAAAATAATACATTGAGAGTGTCCCCAAAGTTTCGTAGATTTTGACAAACCCTCAGTTTATTTTGACGTTCCGACGGTACGCGTGCAATTGCATTTTTGCCAAAAACGGAAGTGGAGGAAAACGCGCTTTAGGAAAATAATTTCCTGATGATTTTTTGCATGGACATCACAAATAATACATTGAGAGTGTCCCCAAAGTTTCATAGCGTTTTGACAAGCCATCGGTTTTTTTTGAATTTCCGACAGTACGCATGCAATTGCGTTTTTGGCAAAAACGGAAGCGGAGGCAAACGCGCCTTAGAAAAATAATTTCCTACTGATTTTGTGAATGGACATCTAATATAATACATTTAGAGTGTCCCCAAAGTTTTGTACAGTTTCAACAAGCCCTCGGTTTATTTTGGCTTTCCGACAGTACGCGTGCAATTGCGTTTTTGCCAAAAACAGAAGCGGAGGCAAACGCCCATTAAGAAAATAATTTCATGCGGATTTTTTGCATGGACATCTCAAATAATAGATTGAGAGTGTCCCCAAAATTTCATAGCATTTCGACAAGCCCTCGTTTTATTTTGAATTTCTGACGGTACGCGTGAAATTTCGTTTTTGTCAAAAACGAAAGCGGAGGCAAATGCGCCTTAGGAAAATAATTTTCTGCTGATTTTTTTGAATGGATATCTAAAATAATACATTGAGAGTGTCCCCAAAGTTTCTTAGAGTTTCAACAAACCCTCGGTTTATTTTGACTTTCCGACGGTACGCGTGCAATTGCGTTTTTGCCAAAAACGGAAGTGGAGGAAAACGCGCTTTAGGAAATTAATTTCCTGATGATTTATTGCATGGACATCACAAATAATACATTGAGAGTGTCCCCAAAGTTTCATAGCATTTCGACAAGCCCTCGATTTATTTTGACTTTCCGACGGTACGCGTGCAATTGCGTTTTTGCCAAAAACGGAAGCGGAGGCAAACGCGCCTTAGGAAAATAATTTTCATCTGATTTTTTGAATGGAAATATAAAATAATACATTGAGAGTTTCCCCAAATTTTCGTAGAGTTTCGACAAACCCTCGGTTTATTTTGACTTTCAGACGGTACGCGTGCAACTGCGTTTTTGCCAAAAACGGAAGTGGAGGAAAACACGCTTTAGGAAAATAATTTCCTGATGATTTTTTTCATGTACATCTCAAATAATACATTTATAGTGTCCCAAAAGTTTCATAGAGTTTCGACAAGCCCTCGGTTTATTTTGACTTTCCGACGGTAGGCGTGCAATTGCGTTTTTGACAAAAACGGAAGCGGAGGCAAACGCTCCTTAGAAAAATAATTTCCTGCTGATTTTTTGCATGGACATCTAAAATAATACATTGAGAGTGTCCAGAAAGTTTCGTAGAGTTTGGACAAGCCCTCGGTTTATTTTGACTTTCCGACGGTACGCGTGCAACTGCGTTTTTGCCAAAATTTGAAGTGGAGGAAAACGCTCTTTAGCAAAATAATTTCCTGATGATTTTTTTCATGGACATCTAAAATAATACATTTAGAGTGTCCCGAAAGTTTCTTAGCGTTTCGACAAGCCCTCTGTTTATTTTGACTTTCCGACGGTACGCGTGCAATTGTGTTTTTGCCAAAAACGGAAGGGGAGGCAAAAGCGCATTAGGAAAATAATTTCCTTTTGATTTTTTGCATGTACATCTTAAAATATACATTTAGAGTTTCCCCAAAGTTTCACAGAGTTTCGACAAGCCCTCGGTTTAATTTGAATTTCCGAAGGTACGCGTGCAATTACGTTTTTGCCAAAAATGGAAGCGGAGGCAAACGCGCCTTAGGAAAATAATTTTCTGCTGATTTTTTGAATGGACATCTAAAATAATACATTGAGAGTGTCCCCAAAGTTTCGTAGATTTTGACAAACCCTCAATTTATTTTGACTTTCCGACGGTACGCGTGCAATTGCATTTTTGCCAAAAACGGAAGTGGAGGAAAACGCGCTTTAGGAAAATAATTTCCTGATGATTTTTTGCATGGACATCACAAATAATACATTGAGAGTGTCCCCAAAGTTTCATAGCATTTAGACAAGCCCTCGGTTTATTTTGACTTTCCGACGGTACGCGTGCAATTGCGTTTTTGCCAAAAACAGAAGCGGAGGAAAACGCGCCTTAGGAAAATAATTTTCATCTGATTTTTTGAATGGAAATCTAATATAATACATTGAGAGTGTCCCCAAAGTTTCGTAGAGTTCCAACAAACCGTCGGTTTATTTTGACTTTCCGACGGTACGCGTGCAACTGCGTTTTTGCCAAAAATTGAAGTGGAGGAAAACGCGCTTTAGGAAAATAATTTCCTGATGATTTTTTTCATGGACATCTAAAATAATACATTTAGAGTGTCCCCAAAGTTTCTTAGCGTTTCGACAAGCCCTCTGTTTATTTTGACTTTCCGACGGTACGCGTGCAATTGTGTTTTTGCCAAAAACGGAAGGGGAGGCAAAAGCGCATTAGGAAAATAATTTCCTGCTGATTTTTTGCATGTACATCTCAAATAATACATTTAGAGTTTCCCCAAAGTTTCACAGAGTTTCGACAAGCCCTCGGTTTAATTTGAATTTCCGAAGGTACGCGTGCAATTACGTTTTTGCCAAAAATGGAAGCGGAGGCAAACGCGCCTTAGGAAAATAATTTTCTGCTGATTTTTTGAATGGACATCTAAAATAATACATTGAGAGTGTCCCCAAAGTTTCGTAGATTTTGACAAACCCTCAGTTTATTTTGACGTTCCGACGGTACGCGTGCAATTGCATTTTTGCCAAAAACGGAAGTGGAGGAAAACGCGCTTTAGGAAAATAATTTCCTGATGATTTTTTGCATGGACATCACAAATAATACATTGAGAGTGTCCCCAAAGTTTCATAGCGTTTTGACAAGCCATCGGTTTTTTTTGAATTTCCGACAGTACGCATGCAATTGCGTTTTTGGCAAAAACGGAAGCGGAGGCAAACGCGCCTTAGAAAAATAATTTCCTACTGATTTTGTGAATGGACATCTAATATAATACATTTAGAGTGTCCCCAAAGTTTTGTACAGTTTCAACAAGCCCTCGGTTTATTTTGGCTTTCCGACAGTACGCGTGCAATTGCGTTTTTGCCAAAAACAGAAGCGGAGGCAAACGCCCATTAAGAAAATAATTTCATGCGGATTTTTTGCATGGACATCTCAAATAATAGATTGAGAGTGTCCCCAAAATTTCATAGCATTTCGACAAGCCCTCGTTTTATTTTGAATTTCTGACGGTACGCGTGAAATTTCGTTTTTGTCAAAAACGAAAGCGGAGGCAAATGCGCCTTAGGAAAATAATTTTCTGCTGATTTTTTTGAATGGATATCTAAAATAATACATTGAGAGTGTCCCCAAAGTTTCTTAGAGTTTCAACAAACCCTCGGTTTATTTTGACTTTCCGACGGTACGCGTGCAATTGCGTTTTTGCCAAAAACGGAAGTGGAGGAAAACGCGCTTTAGGAAATTAATTTCCTGATGATTTATTGCATGGACATCACAAATAATACATTGAGAGTGTCCCCAAAGTTTCATAGCATTTCGACAAGCCCTCGATTTATTTTGACTTTCCGACGGTACGCGTGCAATTGCGTTTTTGCCAAAAACGGAAGCGGAGGCAAACGCGCCTTAGGAAAATAATTTTCATCTGATTTTTTGAATGGAAATATAAAATAATACATTGAGAGTGTCCCCAAATTTTCGTAGAGTTTCGACAAACCCTCGGTTTATTTTGACTTTCAGACGGTACGCGTGCAACTGCGTTTTTGCCAAAAACGGAAGTGGAGGAAAACACGCTTTAGGAAAATAATTTCCTGATGATTTTTTTCATGTACATCTCAAATAATACATTTATAGTGTCCCAAAAGTTTCATAGAGTTTCGACAAGCCCTCGGTTTATTTTGACTTTCCGACGGTAGGCGTGCAATTGCGTTTTTGACAAAAACGGAAGCGGAGGCAAACGCTCCTTAGAAAAATAATTTCCTGCTGATTTTTTGCATGGACATCTAAAATAATACATTGAGAGTGTCCAGAAAGTTTCGTAGAGTTTGGACAAGCCCTCGGTTTATTTTGACTTTCCGACGGTACGCGTGCAACTGCGTTTTTGCCAAAATTTGAAGTGGAGGAAAACGCTCTTTAGCAAAATAATTTCCTGATGATTTTTTTCATGGACATCTAAAATAATACATTTAGAGTGTCCCGAAAGTTTCTTAGCGTTTCGACAAGCCCTCTGTTTATTTTGACTTTCCGACGGTACGCGTGCAATTGTGTTTTTGCCAAAAACGGAAGGGGAGGCAAAAGCGCATTAGGAAAATAATTTCCTTTTGATTTTTTGCATGTACATCTTAAAATATACATTTAGAGTTTCCCCAAAGTTTCACAGAGTTTCGACAAGCCCTCGGTTTAATTTGAATTTCCGAAGGTACGCGTGCAATTACGTTTTTGCCAAAAATGGAAGCGGAGGCAAACGCGCCTTAGGAAAATAATTTTCTGCTGATTTTTTGAATGGACATCTAAAATAATACATTGAGAGTGTCCCCAAAGTTTCGTAGATTTTGACAAACCCTCAATTTATTTTGACTTTCCGACGGTACGCGTGCAATTGCATTTTTGCCAAAAACGGAAGTGGAGGAAAACGCGCTTTAGGAAAATAATTTCCTGATGATTTTTTGCATGGACATCACAAATAATACATTGAGAGTGTCCCCAAAGTTTCATAGCATTTAGACAAGCCCTCGGTTTATTTTGACTTTCCGACGGTACGCGTGCAATTGCGTTTTTGCCAAAAACAGAAGCGGAGGAAAACGCGCCTTAGGAAAATAATTTTCATCTGATTTTTTGAATGGAAATCTAATATAATACATTGAGAGTGTCCCCAAAGTTTCGTAGAGTTCCAACAAACCGTCGGTTTATTTTGACTTTCCGACGGTACGCGTGCAACTGCGTTTTTGCCAAAAATTGAAGTGGAGGAAAACGCGCTTTAGGAAAATAATTTCCTGATGATTTTTTTCATGGACATCTAAAATAATACATTTAGAGTGTCCCCAAAGTTTCTTAGCGTTTCGACAAGCCCTCTGTTTATTTTGACTTTCCGACGGTACGCGTGCAATTGTGTTTTTGCCAAAAACGGAAGGGGAGGCAAAAGCGCATTAGGAAAATAATTTCCTGCTGATTTTTTGCATGTACATCTCAAATAATACATTTAGAGTTTCCCCAAAGTTTCACAGAGTTTCGACAAGCCCTCGGTTTAATTTGAATTTCCGACGGTACGCGTGCAATTGCGTTTTTGCCAAAAATGGAAGCGGAGGCAAACACGCCTTAGGTAAATAATTTCCTGCTGATTTTTTGCACGGACATCTCAAATAATACATTGAGAGTGTCCCCAAAGTTTCATAGATTTTCGACAAGCCCTCAGTTTATTTTGACTTTCCGACGATACGCGTGCAATTGCATTTTTGCCAAAAACGGAAGTAGAGGCAAACGCGCTTTAGGAAAATAATTTCCTGCTGATTTTTTTCATGTACATCTCAAATAATACTTTGAGAGTGTCCCCAAAGTTTCATAGCGTTTTGACAAGCCCTCAGTTTTTTTTGAATTTCCGACAGTACGCATGCAATTGCGTTTTTGGCAAAAACGGAAGCGGAGGCAAACGCGCCTTAGAAAAATAATTTCCTACTGATTTTGTGAATGGACATCTAATATAATACATTTAGAGTGTCCCCAAAGTTTTTTACAGTTTCAACAAGCCCTCGGTTTATTTTGGCTTTCCGACGGTACGCGTGCAATTGCGTTTTTGCCAAAAACAGAAGCGGAGGCAAACGCCCATTAAGAAAATAATTTCATGCGGATTTTTTTCATGGACATCTCAAATAATACATTGAGAGTGTCCCCAAAATTTCATAGCATTTCGACAAGCCCTCGTTTTATTTTGAATTTCTGACGGTACGCGTATAATTTCGTTTTTGTCAAAAACGAAAGCGGAGGCAAATGCGCCTTAGGAAAATAATTTTCTGCTGATTTTTTTGAATGGACATCTAAAATAATACATTGAGAGTGTCCCCAAAGTTTCTTAGAGTTTCAACAAACCCTCGGTTTATTTTGACTTTCCGACGATACGCGTGCAATTGCGTTTTTGCCAAAAACGGAAGTGGAGGAAAACGCGCTTTAGGAAATTAATTTCCTGATGATTTTTTGCATGGACATCACAAATAATACATTGAGAGTGTCCCCAAAGTTTCATAGCATTTCGACAAGCCCTCGGTTTATTTTGACTTTCCGACGGTACGCGTGCAATTGCGTTTTTGCCAAAAACAGAAGCGGAGGCAAACGCGCCTTAGGAAAATAATTTTCATCTGATTTTTTGAATGGAAATCTAAAATAATACATTGAGAGTGTCCCCAATGTTTCATAGAGTTCCAACAAACCGTCGGTTTATTTTGACTTTCCGACGGTACGCGTGCAACTGCGTTTTTGCCAAAAATTGAAGTGGAGGAAAACGCGCTTTAGGAAAATAATTTCCTGATGATTTTTTTCATGGACATCTAAAATAATACATTTAGAGTGTCCCCAAAGTTTCTTAGCGTTTCGACAACCCCTCTGTTTATTTTGACTTTCCGACGGTACGCGTGCAATTGTGTTTTTGCCAAAAACGGAAGGGGAGGCAAAAGCGCATTAGGAAAATAATTTCCTTTTGATTTTTTGCATGTACATCTTAAATAATACATTTAGAGTTTCCCCAAAGTTTCACATAGTTTCGACAAGCCCTCGGTTTAATTTGAATTTCCGAAGGTACGCGTGCAATTACGTTTTTGCCAAAAATGGAAGCGGAGGCAAACGCGCCTTAGGAAAATAATTTTCTGCTGATTTTTTGAATGGACATCTAAAATAATACATTGAGAGTGTCCCCAAAGTTTCGTAGATTTTGACAAACCCTCAGTTTATTTTGACGTTCCGACGGTACGCGTGCAATTGCATTTTTGCCAAAAACGGAAGTGGAGGAAAACGCACTTTAGGAAAATAATTTCCTGATGATTTTTTGCATGGACATCACAATAATACATTGAGAGTGTCCCCAAAGTTTCATAGCATTTAGACAAGCCCTCGGTTTATTTTGACTTTCCGACGGTACGCGTGCAATTGCGTTTTTGCCAAAAACGGAAGCGGAGGCAAACGCGCCTTAGGAAAATAATTTTCATCTGATTTTTTGAATGGAAATCTAATATAATACATTGAGAGTGTCCCCAAAGTTTCGTAGAGTTCCAACAAACCGTCGGTTTATTTTGACTTTCCGACGGTACGCGTGCAACTGCGTTTTTGCCAAAAATTGAAGTGGAGGAAAACGCGCTTTAGGAAAATAATTTCCTGATGATTTTTTTCATGGACATCTAAAATAATACATTTAGAGTGTCCCCAAAGTTTCTTAGCGTTTCGACAAGCCCTCTGTTTATTTTGACTTTCCGACGGTACGCGTGCAATTGTGTTTTTGCCAAAAACGGAAGGGGAGGCAAAAGCGCATTAGGAAAATAATTTCCTGCTGATTTTTTGCATGTACATCTCAAATAATACATTTAGAGTTTCCCCAAAGTTTCACAGAGTTTCGACAAGCCCTCGGTTTATTTTGAATTTCCGACGGTACGCGTGCAATTGCGTTTTTGCCAAAAATGGAAGCGGAGGCAAACACGCCTTAGGTAAATAATTTCCTGCTGATTTTTTGCATGGACATCTCAAATAATACATTGAGAGTGTCCCCAAAGTTTCATAGATTTTCGACAAGCCCTCAGTTTATTTTGACTTTCCGACGATACGCGTGCAATTGCATTTTTGCCAAAAACGGAAGTAGAGGCAAACGCGCTTTAGGAAAATAATTTCCTGCTGATTTTTTTCATGTACATCTCAAATAATACTTTGAGAGTGTCCCCAAAGTTTCATAGCGTTTTGACAAGCCCTCGGTTTTTTTTGAATTTCCGACAGTACGCATGCAATTGCGTTTTTGGCAAAAACGGAAGCGGAGGCAAACGCGCCTTAGAAAAATAATTTCCTACTGATTTTGTGAATGGACATCTAATATAATACATTTAGAGTGTCCCCAAAGTTTTGTACAGTTTCAACAAGCCCTCGGTTTATTTTGGCTTTCCGACGGTACGCGTGCAATTGCGTTTTTGCCAAAAACAGAAGCGGAGGCAAACGCCCATTAAGAAAATAATTTCATGCGGATTTTTTGCATGGACATCTCAAATAATAGATTGAGAGTGTCCCCAAAATTTCATAGCATTTCGACAAGCCCTCGTTTTATTTTGAATTTCTGACGGTACGCGTGAAATTTCGTTTTTGTCAAAAACGAAAGCGGAGGCAAATGCGCCTTAGGAAAATAATTTTCTGCTGATTTTTTTGAATGGATATCTAAAATAATACATTGAGAGTGTCCCCAAAGTTTCTTAGAGTTTCAACAAACCCTCGGTTTATTTTGACTTTCCGACGGTACGCGTGCAATTGCGTTTTTGCCAAAAACGGAAGTGGAGGAAAACGCGCTTTAGGAAATTAATTTCCTGATGATTTATTGCATGGACATCACAAATAATACATTGAGAGTGTCCCCAAAGTTTCATATCATTTCGACAAGCCCTCGATTTATTTTGACTTTCCGACGGTACGCGTGCAATTGCGTTTTTGCCAAAAACGGAAGCGGAGGCAAACGCGCCTTAGGAAAATAATTTTCATCTGATTTTTTGAATGGAAATATAAAATAATACATTGAGAGTGTCCCCAAATTTTCGTAGAGTTTCGACAAACCCTCGGTTTATTTTGACTTTCAGACGGTACGCGTGCAACTGCGTTTTTGCCAAAAACGGAAGTGGAGGAAAACACGCTTTAGGAAAATAATTTCCTCATGATTTTTTTCATGTACATCTCAAATAATACATTTATAGTGTCCCAAAAGTTTCATAGAGTTTCGACAAGCCCTCGGTTTATTTTGACTTTCCGACGGTAGGCGTGCAATTGCGTTTTTGACAAAAACGGAAGCGGAGGCAAACGCTCCTTAGAAAAATAATTTCCTGCTGATTTTTTGCATGGACATCTAAAATAATACATTGAGAGTGTCCAGAAAGTTTCGTAGAGTTTGGACAAGCCCTCGGTTTATTTTGACTTTCCGACGGTACGCGTGCAACTGCGTTTTTGCCAAAATTTGAAGTGGAGGAAAACGCTCTTTAGCAAAATAATTTCCTGATGATTTTTTTCATGGACATCTAAAATAATACATTTAGAGTGTCCCGAAAGTTTCTTAGCGTTTCGACAAGCCCTCTGTTTATTTTGACTTTCCGACGGTACGCGTGCAACTGCGTTTTTGCCAAAATTTGAAGTCGAGGAAAACGCGCTTTAGCAAAATAATTTCCTGATGATTTTTTTCATGGACATCTAAAATAATACATTTAGAGTGTCCCCAAAGTTTCTTAGCGTTTCGACAAGCCCTCTGTTTATTTTGACTTTCCGACGGTACGCGTGCAATTGTGTTTTTGCCAAAAACGGAAGGGGAGGCAAAAGCGCATTAGGAAAATATTTTCCTTCTGATTTTTTGCATGTACATCTTAAATAATACATTTAGAGTTTCCCCAAAGTTTCACAGAGTTTCGACAAGCCCTCGGTTTAATTTGAATTTCTGACGGTACGCGTGCAATTGCGTTTTTGCCAAAAATGGAAGCGGAGGCAAACGCGCCTTAGGAAAATAATTTTCTGCTGATTTTTTGAATGGACATCTAAAATAATACATTGAGAGTGTCCCCAAAGTTTCGTAGAGTTTTGACAAACCCTCGGTTTATTTTGACTTTCCGACGGTACGCGTGCAATTGCGTTTTTGCCAAAAACGAAAGTGGAGGAAAACGCGCTTTAGGAAAATAATTTCCTGATGATTTTTTGCATGGACATCACAAATAATACATTGAGAGTGTCCCCAAAGTTTCATAGCATTTCGACAAGCCCTCGGTTTATTTTGACTTTCCGACGGTACGCGTGCAATTGCGTTTTTGCCAAAAACAGAAGCGGAGGCAAACGCGCCTTAGGAAAATAATTTTTATCTGATTTTTTGAATGGAAATCTAAAATAATACATTGAGAGTGTCCCAAATGTTTCGTAGAATTCCAACAAACTGTCGGTTTATTTTGACTTTCCGACGGTACGCGTGCAACTGCGTTTTTGCCAAAAATTGAAGTGGAGGAAAACGCGCTTTAGGAAAATAATTTCCTGATGATTTTTTTCATGGACATATAAAATAATACATTTAGAGTGTCCCCAAAGTTTCTTAGAGTTTCGACAACCACTCTGTTTATTTTGACTTTCCGACGGTACGCGTGCAATTGTGTTTTTGCCAAAAACGGAAGGGGAGGCAAAAGCGCAATAGGAAAATAATTTCCTTTTGATTTTTTGCATGTACATCTTAAATAATACATTTAGAGTTTCCCCAAAGTTTCACAGAGTTTCGACAAGCCCTCGGTTTAATTTGAATTTCCGACGGTACGCGTGCAATTGCGTTTTTGCCAAAAATGGAAGCGGAGGCAAACGCGCCTTAGGAAAATAATTTTCTGCTGATTTTTTGAATGGACATCTAAAATAATACATTGAGAGTGTCCCCAAAGTTTCGTAGAGTTTTGACAAACCCTCAGTTTATTTTGACTTTCCGACGGTACGCGTGCAATTGCATTTTTGCCAAAAACGAAAGTGGAGGAAAACGCGCTTTAGGAAAATAATTTCCTGATGATTTTTTCCATCGACATCACAAATAATACATTGAGAGTGTCCCCAAAGTTTCATAGCATTTAGACAAGCCCTCGGTTTATTTTGACTTTCCGACGGTACGCGTGCAATTGCGTTTTTGCCAAAAACGGAAGCGGAGGCAAACGCGCCTTAGGAAAATAATTTTCATCTGATTTTTTGAATGGAAATCTAATATAATACATTGAGAGTGTCCCCAAAGTTTCGTAGAGTTCCAACAAACCGTCAGTTTATTTTGACTTTCCGACGGTACGCGTGCAACTGCGTTTTTGCCAAAAATTGAAGTGGAGGAAAACGCGCTTTAGGAAAATAATTTCCTGATGATTTTTTTCACGGACATCTAAAATAATACATTTAGAGTGTCCCCAAAGTTTCTTAGCGTTTCGACAAGCCCTCTGTTTATTTTGACTTTCCGACGGTACGCGTGCAATTGTGTTTTTGCCAAAAATGGAAGGGGAGGCAAAAGCGCATTAGGAAAATAATTTCCTGCTGATTTTTTGCATGTACATCTCAAATAATACATTTAGAGTTTCCCCAAAGTTTCACAGAGTTTCGACAAGCCCTCGGTTTAATTTGAATTTCCGACGGTACGCGTGCAATTGCGTTTTTGCCAAAAATGGAAGCGGAGGCAAACACGCCTTAGGTAAATAATTTCCTGCTGATTTTTTGCATGGACATCTCAAATAATACATTGAGAGTGTCCCCAAAGTTTCATAGATTTTCGACAAGCCCTCAGTTTATTTTGACTTTCCGACGATACGCGTGCAATTGCATTTTTGCCAAAAACGGAAGTAGAGGCAAACGCGCTTTAGGAAAATAATTTCCTGCTGATTTTTTTCATGTACATCTCAAATAATACTTTGAGAGTGTCCTCAAATTTTCATAGCATTTTGACAAGCCCTCGGTTTTTTTTGAATTTCCGACAGTACGCATGCAATTGCGTTTTTGGCAAAAACGGAAGCGGAGGCAAACGCGCCTTAGAAAAATAATTTCCTGCTGATTTTGTGAATGGACATCTAATATAATACATTTAGAGTGTCCCCAAAGTTTTGTACAGTTTCAACAAGCCCTCGGTTTATTTTGGCTTTCCGACGGTACGCGTGCAATTGCGTTTTTGCCAAAAACAGAAGCGGAGGCAAACGCCCATTAAGAAAATAATTTCATGCGGATTTTTTGCATGGACATCTCAAATAATACATTGAGAGTGTCCCCAAAATTTCATAGCATTTCGACAAGCCCTCGTTTTATTTTGAATTTCTGACGGTACGCGTGCAATTTCGTTTTTGTCAAAAACGAAAGCGGAGGCAAATGCGCCTTAGGAAAATAATTTTCTGCTGATTTTTTTGAATGGACATATAAAATAATACATTGAGAATGTCCCCAAAGTTTCTTAGAGTTTCAACAAACCCTCGGTTTATTTTGACTTTCCGACGGTACGCGTGCAATTGCGTTTTT
Organism: Vicia faba; assembly: GCA_948472305.1. Lineage (NCBI taxonomy): Eukaryota > Viridiplantae > Streptophyta > Magnoliopsida > Fabales > Fabaceae > Vicia > Vicia faba. The sequence goes on from OX451735.1 coordinate 1,219,770,458, forward strand.
GCCAAAAACGGAAGTGGAGGAAAACGCGCTTTAGGAAATTAATTTCCTGATGATTTTTTGCATGGACATCACAAATAATACATTGAGAGTGTCCCCAAATTTTCATAGCATTTCGACAAGCCCTCGATTTATTTTGACTTTCCGACGGTACGCGTGCAATTGCGTTTTTGCCAAAAACGGAAGCGGAGGCAAACACGCCTTAGGAAAATAATTTTCATCTGATTTTTTGAATGGAAATCTAAAATAATACATTGAGAGTGTCCCCAAATTTTCGTAGAGTTTCGACAAACCCTCGGTTTATTTTGACTTTCAGACGGTACGCGTGCAACTGCTTTTTTGCCAAAAACGGAAGTGGAGGAAAACACCCTTTAGGAAAATAATTTCCTGATGATTTTTTTCATGTACATCTCAAATAATACATTTATAGTGTCCCAAAAGTTTCATAGAGTTTCGACAAGCCCTCGGTTTATTTTGACTTTCCGACGGTAGGCGTGCAATTGCGTTTTTGACAAAAACGGAAGCGGAGGCAAACGCTCCATAGAAAAATAATTTCCTGCTGATTTTTTGCATGGACATCTAAAATAATACATTGAGAGTGTCCAGAAAGTTTCGTAGAGTTTGGACAAGCCCTCGGTTTATTTTGACTTTCCGACGGTACGTGTGCAACTGCGTTTTTGCCAAAATTTGAAGTGGAGGAAAACGCTCTTTAGCAAAATAATTTCCTGATGATTTTTTTCATGGACATCTAAAATATTACATTTATAGTGTCCCGAAAGTTTCTTAGCGTTTCGACAAGCCCTCTGTTTATTTTGACTTTCCGACGGTACGCGTGCAATTGCGTTTTTGCCAAAAACGGAAGCGGAGGCAAACACGCCTTAGGAAAATAATTTTCATCTGATTTTTTGAATGGAAATCTAAAATAATACATTGAGAGTGTCCCCAAATTTTCGTAGAGTTTCGACAAACCCTCGGTTTATTTTGACTTTCAGACGGTACGCGTGCAACTGCGTTTTTGCCAAAAACGGAAGTGGAGGAAAACACGCTTTAGGAAAATAATTTCCTGATGATTTTTTTCATGTACATCTCAAATAATACATTTATAGTGTCCCAAAAGTTTCATAGAGTTTCGACAAGCCCTCGGTTTATTTTGACTTTCCGACGGTAGGCGTGCAATTGCGTTTTTGACAAAAACGGAAGCGGAGGCAAACGCTCCTTAGAAAAATAATTTCCTGCTGATTTTTTGCATGGACATCTAAAATAATACATTGAGAGTGTCCAGAAAGTTTCGTAGAGTTTGGACAAGCCCTCGGTTTATTTTGACTTTCCGACGGTACGCGTGCAACTGCGTTTTTGCCAAAATTTGAAGTGGAGGAAAACGCTCTTTAGCAAAATAATTTCCTGATGATTTTTTTCATGGACATCTAAAATATTACATTTAGAGTGTCCCGAAAGTTTCTTAGCGTTTCGACAAGCCCTCTGTTTATTTTGACTTTCCGACGGTACGCGTGCAACTGCGTTTTTGCCAAAATTTGAAGTCGAGGAAAACGCGCTTTAGCAAAATAATTTCCTGATGATTTTTTTCATGGACATCTAAAATAATACATTTAGAGTGTCCCCAAATTTTCTTAGCGTTTCGACAAGCCCTCTATTTATTTTGACTTTCCGACGGTACGCGTGCAATTGTGTTTTTGCCAAAAACGGAAGGGGAGGCAAAAGCGCATTAGGAAAATATTTTCCTTCTGATTTTTTGCATGTACATCTTAAATAATACATTTAGAGTTTCCCCAAAGTTTCACAGAGTTTCGACAAGCCCTCGGTTTAATTTGAATTTCCGACGGTACGCGTGCAATTGCGTTTTTGCCAAAAATGGAAGTGGAGGAAAACACGCTTTAGGAAAATAATTTCCTGATGATTTTTTTCATGTACATCTCAAATAATACATTTATAGTGTCCCAAAAGTTTCATAGAGTTTCGACAAGCCCTCGGTTTATTTTGACTTTCCGACGGTAGGCGTGCAATTGCGTTTTTGACAAAAACGGAAGCGGAGGCAAACGCTCCTTAGAAAAATAATTTCCTGCTGATTTTTTGCATGGACATCTAAAATAATACATTGAGAGTGTCCAGAAAGTTTCGTAGAGTTTGGACAAGCCCTCGGTTTATTTTGACTTTCCGACGGTACGCGTGCAACTGCGTTTTTGCCAAAATTTGAAGTGGAGGAAAACGCGCTTTAGCAAAATAATTTCCTGATGATTTTTTTCATGGACATCTAAAATAATACATTTAGAGTGTCCCGAAAGTTTCTTAGCGTTTCGACAAGCCCTATATTTATTTTGACTTTCCGACGGTACGCGTGCAACTGCGTTTTTGCCAAAATTTGAAGTCGAGGAAAACGCGCTTTAGCAAAATAATTTCCTGATGATTTTTTTCATGGACATCTAAAATAATACATTTAGAGTGTCCCCAAAGTTTCTTAGCGTTTCGACAAGCCCTCTGTTTATTTTGACTTTCCGACGGTACGCGTGCAATTGTGTTTTTGCCAAAAACGGAAGGGGAGGCAAAAGCGCATTAGGAAAATATTTTCCTTCTAATTTTTTGCATGTACATCTTAAATAATACATTTAGAGTTTCCCCAAAGTTTCACAGAGTTTCGACAAGCCCTCGGTTTAATTTGAATTTCCGACGGTACGCGTGCAATTGCGTTTTTGCCAAAAATGGAAGCGGAGGCAAACGCGCCTTAGGAAAATAATTTTCTGCTGATTTTTTGAATGGACATCTAAAATAATACATTGAGAGTGTCCCCAAAGTTTCGTAGAGTTTTGACAAACCCTTGGTTTATTTTGACTTTCCGACGGTACGCGTGCAATTGCGTTTTTGCCAAAAACGGAAGTGGAGGAAAACGCGCTTTAGGAAAATAATTTCCTGATGATTTTTTCCATGGACATCACAAATAATACATTGAGAGTGTCCCCAAAGTTTCATAGCATTTTGACAAGCCCTCGGTTTATTTTGACTATCCGACGGTACGCGTGCAATTGCGTTTTTGCCAAAAACGGAAGCGGAGGCAAACGCGCCTTAGGAAAATAATTTTCATCTGATTTTTTGAATGGAAATCTAAAATAATACATTGAGAGTGTCCCCAATGTTTCGTAGAGTTCCAACAAACCGTCGGTTTATTTTGACTTTCCGACGGTACGCGTGCAACTGCGTTTTTGCCAAAAATTGAAGTGGAGGAAAACGCGCTTTAGGAAAATAATTTCCTGATGATTTTTTTCATGGACATCTAAAATAATACATTTAGAGTGTCCCGAATGTTTCTTAGCGTTTCGACAAGCCCTCTGTTTATTTTGACTTTCCGACGGTACGCGTGCAACTACGTTTTTGCCAAAATTTGTAGAGGAGGAAAACGCGCTTTAGCAAAATAATTTCCTGATGATTTTTTTCATGGACATCTAAAATAATACATTTAGAGTGTTCCCAAAGTTTCTTAGCGTTTCGACAAGCCCTCTGTTTATTTTGACTTTCCGACGGTACGCGTGCAATTGTGTTTTTGCCAAAAACGGAAGGGGAGGCAAAAGCGCATTAGGAAAATAATTTCCTGCTGATTTTTTGCATGTACATCTCAAATAATACATTTAGAGTTTCCCCAAAGTTTCACAGAGTTTCGACAAGCCCTCGGTTTAATTTGAATTTCCGACGGTACGCGTGCAATTGCGTTTTTGCCAAAAATGGAAGCGGAGGCAAACGCGCCTTAGGTAAATAATTTCCTGCTGATTTTTTGCATGGACATCTCAAATAATACATTGAGAGTGTCCCCAAAGTTTCATAGATTTTCGACAAGCCCTCGGTTTATTTTGACTTTCCGACGATACGCGTGCAATTGCATTTTTGCCAAAAACGGAAGTAGAGGAAAACGCGCTTTAGGAAAATAATTTCCTGCTGATTTTTTTCATGTACATCTCAAATAATACTTTGAGAGTGTCCCCAAAGTTTCATAGCGTTTTGACAAGCCCTCGGTTTTTTTTGAATTTCCGACGGTACGCATGCAATTGCGTTTTTGGCAAAAACGGAAGCGGAGGCAAACGCGCCTTAGAAAAATAATTTCCTGCTGTTTTTGTGAATGGACATCTAATATAATACATTTAGAGTGTCCCAAAAGTTTTGTACAATTTCAACAAGCCCTCGGTTTATTTTCGCTTTCCGACGGTACGCGTGCAATTGCGTTTTTGCCAAAAACAGAAGCGGAGGCAAACGCGCATTAAGAAAATAATTTCATGCGGATTTTTTGCATGGACATCTTAAATAATACATTGATAGTGTCCCCAAAATTTCATAGCATTTCGACAAGCCCTCGTTTTATTTTGAATTTCTGACGGTACGCGTGCAATTTCGTTTTTGTCAAAAACGAAAGCGGAGGCAAATGCGCCTTAGGAAAATAATTTTCTTCTGATTTTTTTGAATGGACATCTAAAATAATACATTGATAGTGTCCCCAAAGTTTCTTAGAGTTTCAACGAACCCTCGGTTTATTTTGACTTTCCGACGGTACGCGTGCAATTGCGTTTTTGCCAAAAACGGAAGTGGAGGAAAACGCGCTTTAGGAAATTTATTTCCTGATGATTTTTTGCATGGACATCACAAATAATACATTGAGAGTGTCCCCAAAGTTTCATAGCATTTCGACAAGCCCTCGGTTTATTTTGACTTTCCGACGGTACGCGTGCAATTGCGTTTTTGCCAAAAACGGAAGCGGAGGCAAACGCGCCTTAGGAAAATAATTTGCATCTGATTTTTTGAATGGAAATCTAAAATAATACATTGAGAGTGTCCCCAAATTTTTGTAGAGTTTCGACAAACCCTCGGTTTATTTCGACTTTCAGACGGTACGCGTGCAACTGCGTTTTTGCCAAAAACGGAAGTGGAGGAAAACGCGCTTTAGGAAAATAATTTCCTGATGATTTTTTTCATGTACATCTCAAATAATACATTTATAGTGTCCCCAAAGTTTCATAGAGTTTCGACAAGCCCTCGGTTTATTTTGACTTTCCGACGGTAGGCGTGCAATTGCGTTTTTGACAAAAACGGAAGCGGAGGCAAACGCTCCTTAGAAAAATAATTTCCTGCTGATTTTTTGCATGGACATCTAAAATAATACATTGAGAGTGTCCCCAAAGTTTCGTAGAGTTTGGACAAGCCCTCGGTTTATTTTGACTTTTCGACGGTACGCGTGCAACTGCGTTTTTGCCAAAATTTGAAGTGGAGGAAAACGCGCTTTAGCAAAATAATTTCCTGATGATTTTTTTCATGGACATCTAAAATAATACATTTAGAGTGTCCCGAAAGTTTCTTAGCGTTTCGACAAGCCCTCTGTTTATTTTGACTTTCCGACGATACGCGTGCAACTGCGTTTTTGCCAAAATTTGAAGTGGAGGAAAACGCGCTTTAGCAAAATCATTTCCTGATGATTTTTTTCATGGACATCTAAAATAATACATTTAGAGTGTCCCCAAAGTTTCTTAGCGTTTCGACAAGCCCTCTGTTTATTTTGACTTTCCGACGGTACGCGTGCAATTGTGTTTTTGCCAAAAACGGAAGGGGAGGCAAAAGCGCATTAGGAAAATAATTTCCTTCTGATTTTTTGAATGTACATCTTAAATAATACATTTAGAGTTTCCCCAAAGTTTCACAGAGTTTCGAAAAGCCCTCGGTTTAATTTGAATTTCCGATGGTACGCGTGCAATTGCGTTTTTGCCAAAAATGGAAGCGGAGGCAAACGCGCCTTAGGAAAATAATTTTCTGCTGATTTTTTGAATGGACATCTAAAATAATACATTGAGAGTGTCCCCAAAGTTTCGTAGAGTTTTGACAAACCCTCGGTTTATTTTGACTTTCCGACGGTACGCGTGCAATTGCGTTTTTGCCAAAAACGGAAGTGGAGGAAAACGCGCTTTAGGAAAATAATTTCCTGATTATTTTTTGCATGGACATCACAAATAATACATTGAGAGTGTCCCCAAAGATTCATAGCATTTCGACAAGCCCTCGGTTTATTTTGACTTTCCGATGGTACGCGTGCAATTGCGTTTTTGCCAAAAACGGAAGCGGAGGCAAACGCGCCTTAGGAAAATAATTTTCATCTGATTTTTTGAATGGAAATCTAAAATAATACATTGAGAGTGTCCCCAATGTTTCGTAGAGTTCCAACAAACCGTCGGTTTATTTTGACATTCCGACAGTACGCGTGCAACTGCGTTTTTGCAAAAAATTGAAGTGATGGAAAACGCGCTTTAGGAAAATAATTTCCTGATGATTTTTTTCATGGACATCTAAAATAATACATTTAGAGTGTCCCCAAAGTTTCTTAGCGTTTCGACAAGCCCTCTGTTTATTTTGACTTTCCGACGGTACGCGTGCAATTGTGTTTTTGCCAAAAACGGAAGGGGAGGCAAAAGCGCATTAGGAAAATAATTTCCTTCTGATTTTTTGCATGTACATCTTAAATAATACATTAAGAGTTTCCCCAAAGTTTCACAGAGTTTCGACAAGCACTCGGTTTAATTTGAATTTCCGACGGTACGCGTGCAATTGCGTTTTTGCCAAAAATGGAAGCGGAGGCAAACGCGCCTTAGGAAAATAATTTTCTGCTGATTTTTTGAATGGACATCTAAAATAATACATTGAGAGTGTCCCCAAAGTTTCGTAGAGTTTTGACAAACCCTCGGTTTATTTTGACTTTCCGACGGTACGCGTGCAATTGCATTTTTCCCAAAAACGGAAGTGGAGGAAAACGCGCTTTAGTAAAATAATTTCCTGATGATTTTTTTCATGGACATCACAAATAATACAATGAGAGTGTCCCCAAAGTTTCATAGCATTTCGACAAGCCCTCAGTTTATTTTGACTTTCCGACGGTACGCGTGCAATTGCGTTTTTGCCAAAAACGGAAGCGGAGGCAAATGCGCCTTAGGAAAATAATTTTCATCTGATTTTTTGAATGGAAATCTAATATAATACATTGAGAGTGTCCCCAAAGTTTCGTAGAGTTCCAACAAACCGTCGGTTTATTTTGACTTTCCGACGGTACGCGTGCAACTGCGTTTTTGCCAAAAATTGAAGTGGAGGAAAACGCGCTTTAGGAAAATAATTTCCTGATGATTTTTTTCATGGACATCCAAAATAATACATTTAGAGTGTCCCCAAAGTTTCTTAGCGTTTCGACAAGCCCTCTGTTTATTTTGACTTTCCGACGGTACGCGTGCAATTGTGTTTTTGCCAAAAACGGAAGGGGAGGCAAAAGCGCATTAGGAAAATAATTTCCTGCTGATTTTTTGCATGTACATCTCAAATAATACATTTAGAGTTTCCCCAAAGTTTCACAGAGTTTCGACAAGCCCTCGGTTTAATTTGAATTTCCGACGGTACGCGTGCAATTGCGTTTTTGCCAAAAATGGAAGCGGAGGCAAACGCGCCTTAGGTAAATAATTTCCTGCTGATTTTTTGCATGAACTTCTAAAATAATACATTGAGAGTGTCCCCAAAGTTTCATAGATTTTCGACAAGCCCTCGGTTTATTTTGACTTTCCGACGATACGAGTGCAATTGCATTTTTGCCAAAAACGGAAGTAGAGGCAAACGCGCTTTAGGAAAATAATTTCCTGCTGATTTTTTTCATGTGCATCTCAAATAATACTTTGAGAGTGTCCCCAAAGTTTCATAGCGTTTTGACAAGCCCTCGGTTTTTTTTGAATTTCCGACGGTACGCATGCAATTGCGTTTTTGGCAAAAACGGAAGCGGAGGCAAACGCGCCTTAGAAAAATAATTTCCTGCTGATTTTGTGAATGGAAATCTAATATAATACATTTAGAGTGTCCCCAAAGTTTTGTACAGTTTCAACAAGCCCTCGGTTTATTTTGGCTTTCCGACGGTACGCGTGCAATTGCGTTTTTGCCAAAAACAGAAGCGGAGGTAAACGCGCTTTAAGAAAATAATTTCATGCGGATTTTTTGCATGGAAATCTCAAATAATACATTGACAGTGTCCCCAAAATTTCATAGCATTTCGACAAGCCCTCGTTTTATTTTGAATTTCTGACGGTACCTGTGCAATTTCGGTTTTGTCAAAAACGAAAGCGGAGGCAAATGCGCCTTAGGAAAATAATTTTCTGCTGATTTTTTTGAATGGACATCTAAAATAATACATTGAGAGTGTCCCCAAAGTTTCTTAGAGTTTCAACAAACCCTCGGTTTATTTTGACTTTCCGACGGTACGCGTGCAACTGCGTTTTTGCCAAAAACGGAAGTGGAGGAAAACCCGCTTTAGGAAAATAATTTCCTTATGATTTTTTGCATGGACATCTCAAATAATACATTGAGAGTGTCCCCAAAGTTTCATAGCATTTCGACAAGTCCTCGGTTTATTTTGACTTTCCGACGGTACGCGCGCAATTGCGTTTTTGCCAAAAACGGAAGCGGAGGCAAACGCGCCTTAGGAAAATAATTTTCATCTGATTTTTTGAATAGAAATCTAAAATAATACATTGAGATGTCCCCAAAGTTTCGTAGAGTTCCAACAAACCGTCGGTTTATTTTGACTTTCCGACGGTACGCTTGCAACTGCATTTTTGCCAAAAATTGAAGTGGAGTAAAACGCGCTTTAGGAAAATAATTTCCTGATTATTTTTTTCATGGACATCTAAAATAATACATTTAGAGTGTCCCCAAAGTTTCTTAGCGTTTCAACAAGCCCTCTGTTTATTTTGACTTTCCGACGGTACGCGTGCAATTGTGTTTTTGCCAAAAACGGAAGGGGAAGCAAATGCGCATTAGGAAAATAATTTCCTGCTGATTCTTTGCATGTACATCTCAAATAATACATTTAGAGTTTCCACAAAGTTTCACAGAGTTTCGACAAGCCCTCGGTTTAATTTGAATTTCCGACGGTACGCGTGCAATTGCGTTTTTGCCAAAAACGGAAGCGGAGGCAAACGCGCCTTAGGTAAATAATTTTCTGCTGATTTTTTGAATGGACATCTAAAATAATACATTGAGAGTGTCCCCAAAGTTTCGTAGAGTTTTGACAAACCCTCGGTTTATTTTGACTTTCCGACGGTACGCGTGCAATTGCATTTTTGTCAAAAACGGAAGTGGAGGAAAACGCGCTTTAGGAAAATAATTTCCTGATGATTTTTTGCATGGACATCACAAATAATACATTGAGAGTGTCCCAAAAGTTTCATAGCATTTCGACAAGCCCTCGGTTTATTTTGACATTCCGACGGTACACGTGCAATTGCGTTTTTGCCAAAAACGGAAGCGGAGGCAAACGCGCCTTAGGAAAATAATTTTCATCTGATTTTTTGAATGGAAATCTAATATAATACATTGAGAGTGTCCCCAAAGTTTCGTAGAGTTCCAACAAACCGTCGGTTTATTTTGACTTTAGACGGTACGCGTGCAACTGCGTTTTTGCCAAAAATTGAAGTGGAGGAAAACGCGCTTTAGGAAAATAATTTCCTGATGATTTTTTTCATGGACATCTAAAATAATACATTTAGAGTGTCCCCAAAGTTTCTTAGCGTTTCGACAAGCCCCCTGTTTATTTTGACTTTCCGACAGTACGCGTGCAATTGTGTTTTTGCCAAAAACGGAAGGGGAGGCAAAAGCGCATTAGGAAAATAATTTCCTGCTGATTTTTTGCATGTACATCTCAAATAATACATTTAGAGTTTCCCCAAAGTTTCACAGAGTTTTGACAAGCCCTCGGTTTAATTTGAATTTCCGACGGTACGCGTGCAATTGCGTTTTTGCCAAAAACGGAAGCGGAGGCAAACGCGCCTTAGGAAAGTAATTTTCTGCTGATTTTTTGAATGGACATCTAAAATAATACATTGAGAGTGTCCCCAAAGTTTCGTAGAGTTTTGACAAACCCTCGGTTTATTTTGACTTTCCGACGGTACGCGTGCAATTGCATTTTTGCCAAAAACGGAAGTGGAGGAAAACGCGCTTTAGGAAAATAATTTCCTGATGATTTTTAGCATGGACATCACAAATAATACATTGAGAGTGTCGCCAAAGTTTCATAGCATTTCGACAAGCCCTCGGTTTATTTTGACTTTCCGACGGTACGCGTGCAATTGCGTTTTTGCCAAAAACGGAAGCGGAGGCAAACGCGCCTTAGGAAAATAATTTTCATCTGATTTTTTGAATGGAAATCTAATATAATACATTGAGAGTGTCCCCAAAGTTTCGTAGAGTTCCAACAAATCGTCGGTTTATTTTGACTTTTCGATGGTACGCGTGCAACTGCGTTTTTGCCAAAAATTGAAGTGGAGGAAAACGCGCTTTAGGAAAATAATTTCCTGATGATTTTTTCATGGACATCTAAAATAATACATTTAGAGTGTCCCCAAAGTTTCTTAGCGTTTCGACAAGCCCTCTGTTTATTTTGACTTTCCGACGGTACGCGTGCAATTGTGTTTTTGCCAAAAACGGAAGGGGAGGCAAAAGCGCATTAGGAAAATAATTTCCTGCTGATTTTTTGCATGTACATCTCAAATAATACATTTAGAGTTTCCCCAAAGTTTCACAGAATTTCGACAAGCCCTCGGTTTAATTTGAATTTCCGACGGTACGCTTGCAAATGCGTTTTTGCCAAAAATGGAAGCGGAGGCAAACGCGCCTTAGGTAAATAATTTCCTGCTGATTTTTTGCATGGACATCTCAAATAATACATTGAGAGTGTCCCCAAAGTTTCAAAGATTTTCGACAAGCCCTCGGTTTATTTTGACTTTCCGACGATACGCGTGCAATTGCATTTTTGCCAAAAACGGAAGTAGAGGCAAACGCGCTTTAGGAAAATAATTTCCTGCTGATTTTTTTCATGTACATCTCAAATAATACTTTGAGAGTGTCCACAAAGTTTCATAGCGTTTTGACAAGCCCTCGGTTTTTTTTGAATTTCCGACGGTACGCATGCAATTGCGTTTTTGGCAAAAACAGAAGCGGAGGCAAACGCGCCTTAGAAAAATAATTTCCTGCTGATTTTGTGAATGGAAATCTAACATAATACATTTAGAGTGTCCCCAAAGTTTTGTACAGTTTCAACAAGCCCTCGGTTTATTTTGGCTTTCCGACGGTACGCGTGCAATTGCGTTTTTGCCAAAAACAGAAGCGGAGGCAAACGCGCATTAAGAAAATAATTGCATGCGGATTTTTTGCATGGACATCTCAAATAATACATTGAGAGTGTCCCCAAAATTTCATAGCATTTCGACAAGCCCTCGGTTTAATTTGAATTTCCGACGGTACGCGTGCAATTGCGTTTTTGCCAAAAACGGAAGCGGAGGCAAACGCGCCTTAGGAAAGTAATTTTCTGCTGATTTTTTGAATGGACATCTAAAATAATACATTGAGAGTGTCCCCAAAGTTTCGTAGAGTTTTGACAAACCCTCGGTTTATTTTGACTTTCCGACGGTACGCGTGCAATTGCATTTTTGCCAAAAACGGAAGTGGAGGAAAACGCGCTTTAGGAAAATAATTTCCTGATGATTTTTAGCATGGACATCACAAATAATACATTGAGAGTGTCCCCAAAGTTTCATAGCATTTCGACAAGCCCTCGGTTTATTTTGACTTTCCGACGGTACGCGTGCAATTGCGTTTTTGCCAAAAACGGAAGCGGAGGCAAACGCGCCTTAGGAAAATAATTTTCATCTGATTTTTTGAATGGAAATCTAATATAATACATTGAGAGTGTCCCCAAAGTTTCGTAGAGTTCCAACAAATCGTCGGTTTATTTTGACTTTTCGATGGTACGCGTGCAACTGCGTTTTTGCCAAAAATTGAAGTGGAGGAAAACGCGCTTTAGGAAAATAATTTCCTGATGATTTTTTCATGGACATCTAAAATAATACATTTAGAGTGTCCCCAAAGTTTCTTAGAGTTTCGACAAGCCCTCTGTTTATTTTGACTTTCCGACGGTACGCGTGCAATTGTGTTTTTGCCAAAAACGGAAGGGGAGGCAAAAGCGCATTAGGAAAATAATTTCCTGCTGATTTTTTGCATGTACATCTCAAATAATACATTTAGAGTTTCCCCAAAGTTTCACAGAATTTCGACAAGCCCTCGGTTTAATTTGAATTTCCGACGGTACGCTTGCAAATGCGTTTTTGCCAAAAATGGAAGCGGAGGCAAACGCGCCTTAGGTAAATAATTTCCTGCTGATTTTTTGCATGGACATCTCAAATAATACATTGAGAGTGTCCCCAAAGTTTCAAAGATTTTCGACAAGCCCTCGGTTTATTTTGACTTTCCGACGATACGCGTGCAATTGCATTTTTGCCAAAAACGGAAGTGGAGGAAAACGCGCTTTAGGAAAATAATTTCCTGATGATTTTTTGCATGGACATCAAAAATAATACATTGAGAGTGTCCCCAAAGTTTCATAGCATTTCGACAAGCCCTCGGTTTATTTTGACTTTCCGACGGTACGCGTGCAATTGCGTTTTTGCCAAAAACGGAAGCGGAGGCAAACGCGCCTTAGGAAAATAATTTTCGTCTGATTTTTTGAATGGAAATCTAATATAATACATTGAGAGTGTCCCCAAAGTTTCGTAGAGTTCCAACAAACCGTCGGTTTATTTTGACTTTCCGACGGTACGCGTGCAACTGCGTTTTTGCCAAAAATTGAAGTGGAGGAAAACGCGCTTTAGGAAAATAATTTCCTGATGATTTTTTTCATGGACATCTAAAATAATACATTTAGAGTGTCCCCAAAGTTTCTTAGCGTTTCGACAAGCCCTCTGTTTATTTTGACTTTCCGACGGTACGCGTGCAATTGTGTTTTTTCCAAAAACGTTGGGGAGGCAAAAGCGCATTAGGAAAATAATTTCCTGCTGATTTTTTGCATGTACATCTCAAATAATACATTTAGAGTTTCCCCAAAGTTTCACAGAGTTTCGACAAGCCCTCGGTTTAATTTGAATTTCTGACGGTACGCGTGCAATTGCGTTTTTGCCAAAAATGGAAGCGGAGGCAAACGCGCCTTAGGTAAATAATTTCCTGCTGATTTTTTGCATGAACATCTAAAATAATACATTGAGATTGTCCCCAAAGTTTCATAGATTTTCGACAAGCCCTCGGTTTATTTTGACTTTCCGACGATACGCGTGCAATTGCATTTTTGCCAAAAACGGAAGTAGAGGCAAACGCGCTTTAGGAAAATAATTTCCTGCTGATTTTTTTCATGTACATCTCAAATAATACTTTGAGAGTGTCCCCAAAGTTTCATAGCATTTTGACAAGCCCTCGGTTTTTTTTGAATTTCCGACGGTACGCATGCAATTGCGTTTTTGGCAAAAACGGAAGCGGAGGCAAACGCGCCTTAGAAAAATAATTTCCTGCTGATTTTGTGAATGGAAATCTAATATAATACATTTAGAGTGTCCCCAAAGTTTTGTACAGTTTCAACAAGCCCTCGGTTTATTTTGGCTTTCCGACGGTACGCGTGCAATTGCATTTTTGCCAAAAACAGAAGCGGAGGCAAACGCGCATTAAGAAAATAATTTCATGCGGATTTTTTGCATGGACATCTCAAATAATACATTGAGAGTGTCCCAAAAATTTCATAGCATTTCGACAAGCCCTCGTTTTATTTTGAATTTCTGACGGTACGCGTGCAATTTCGGTTTTGTCAAAAACGAAAGCGGAGGCAAATGCGCCTTAGGAAAATAATTTTCTGCTGATTTTTTTGAATGGACATCTAAAATAATACATTTAGAGTGTCCCCAAAGTTTCTTAGAGTTTCAACAAACCCTCGGTTTATTTTGACTTTCCGATGGTACGCGTGCAACTGCGTTTTTGCCAAAAACGGAAGTGGAGGAAAACGCGCTTTAGGAAAATAATTTCCTTATGATTTTTTGCATGGACATCTCAAATAATACATTGAGAGTGTCCCCAAAGTTTCATAGCATTTCGACAAGTCCTCGGTTTATTTTGACTTTCCGACGGTACGCGTGCAATTGCATTTTTGCCAAAAACGGAAGCGGAGGCAAACGCGCCTTAGGAAAATAATTTTCATCTGATTTTTTGAATAGAAATCTAAAATAATACATTGAGATGTCCCCAAAGTTTCGTAGAGTTCCAACAAACCGTCGGTTTATTTTGACTTTCCGACGGTACGCGTGCAACTGCATTTTTGCCAAAAATTGAAGTGGAGGAAAACGCGCTTTAGGAAAATAATTTCCTGATTATTTTTTTCATGGACATCTAAAATAATACATTTAGAGTGTCCCCAAAGTTTCTTAGCGTTTCGACAAGCCCTCTGTTTATTTTGACTTTCCGACGGTACGCGTGCAATTGTGTTTTTGCCAAAAACGGAAGGGGAAGCAAAAGCGCATTAGGAAAATAATTTCCTGCTGATTCTTTGCATGTACATCTCAAATAATACATTTAGAGTTTCCACAAAGTTTCACAGAGTTTCGACAAGCCCTCGGTTTAATTTGAATTTCCGACGGTACGCGTGCAATTGCGTTTTTGCCAAAAACGGAAGCGGAGGCAAACGCGCCTTAGGTAAATAATTTTCTGCTGATTTTTTGAATGGACATCTAAAATAATACATTGAGAGTGTCCCCAAAGTTTCGTAGAGTTTTGACAAACCCTCGGTTTATTTTGACTTTCCGACGGTACGCGTGCAATTGCATTTTTGCCAAAAATGGAAGTGGAGGAAAACGCGCTTTAGGAAAATAATTTCCTGATGATTTTTAGCATGGACATCACAAATAATACATTGAGAGTGTCCCCAAAGTTTCATAGCATTTCGACAAGCCCTCGGTTTATTTTGACTTTCCGACGGTACGCGTGCATTTGCGTTTTTGCCAAAAACGGAAGCGGAGGCAAACGCGCCTTAGGAAAATAATTTTCATCTGATTTTTTGAATGGAAATATAATATAATACATTGATAGTGTCCCCAAAGTTTCGTAGAGTTCCAACAAACCGTCGGTTTATTTTGACTTTCCGACGGTACGCGTGCAACTGCGTTTTTGCCAAAAATTGAATTGGAGGAAAACGCGCTTTAGGAAAATAATTTCCTGGTGATTTTTTTCATGGACATCTAAAATAATACATTTAGAGTGTCCCCAAAGTTTCTTACCGTTTCGACAAGCCCTCTGTTTATTTTGACTTTCCGACGGTACACGTGCAATTGTGTTTTTGCCAAAAACGGAAGGGGAGGCAAAAGCGCATTAGAAAAATAATTTCCTGCTGATTTTTTGCATGTACATCTCAAATAATACATTTAGAGTTTCCCCAAAGTTTCACAGAGTTTCGACAAGCCCTCGGTTTAATTTGAATTTCCGACGGTACGCGTGCAATTGCGTTTTTTCAAAAAATGGAAGCGGAGGCAAACGCGCCTTAGGTAAATAATTTCCTGCTGATTTTTTGCATGGACATCTCAAATAATACATTGAGAGTGTCCCCAAAGTTTCAAAGATTTTCGACAAGCCCTCGGTTTATTTTGACTTTCCGACGATACGCGTGCAATTGCATTTTTGCCAAAAACGGAAGTAGAGGCAAACGCGCTTTAGGAAAATAATTTCCTGCTGATTTTTTTCATGTACATCTCAAATAATACTTTGAGAGTGTCCCCAAAGTTTCATAGCGTTTTGACAAGCCCTCGGTTTTTTTTGAATTTCCGACGGTACGCATGCAATTGCGTTTTTGGCAAAAACGGAAGCGGAGGCAAACGCGCCTTAGAAAAATAATTTCCTGCTGATTTTGTGAATGGAAATCTAATATAATACATTTAGAGTGTCCCCAAAGTTTTGTACAGTTTCAACAAGCCCTCGGTTTATTTTGGCTTTCCGACGGTACGCGTGCAATTGCGTTTTTGCCAAAAACAGAAGCGGAGGCAAACGCGCATTAAGAAAATAATTTCATGCGGATTTTTTGCATGGACATCTCAAATAATACATTGAGAGTGTCCCCAAAATTTCATAGCATTTCGACAAGCCCTCGTTTTATTTTGAATTTCTGACGGTACGCGTGCAATTTCGGTTTTGTCAAAAACGAAAGCGGAGGCAAATGCGCCTTAGGAAAATAATTTTCTGCTGATTTTTTTGAATGGACATCTAAAATAATACATTGAGAGTGTCCCCAAAGTTTCTTAGAGTTTCAACAAACCCTCGGTTTATTTTGACTTTCCGACGGTACGCGTGCAACTGCGTTTTTGCCAAAAACGGAAGTGGAGGAAAACGCGCTTTAGGAAAATAATTTCCTTATGATTTTTTGCATGGACATCTCAAATAATACATTGAGAGTGTGCCCAAAGTTTCATAGCATTTCGACAAGTCCTCGGTTTATTTTGACTTTCCGACGGTACGCGTGCAATTGCGTTTTTGCCAAAAACGGAAGCGGAGGCAAACGCGCCTTAGGAAAATAATGTTCATCTGATTTTTTGAATAGAAATCTAAAATAATACATTGATATGTCCCCAAAGTTTCATAGAGTTCCAACAAACCGTCGGTTTATTTTGACTTTCCGACGGTACGCGTGCAACTGCATTTTTGCCAAAAATTGAAGTGGAGGAAAACGCACTTTAGGAAAATAATTTCCTGATTATTTTTTTCATGGACATCTAATATAATACATTTATAGTGTCCCAAAGTTTCTTAGCGTTTCGACAAGCCCTCTGTTTATTTTGACTTTCCGACGGTACGCGTGCAATTGTGTTTTTGCCAAAAACGGAAGGGGAAGCAAAAGCGCATTAGGAAAATAATTTCCTGCTGATTCTTTGCATGTACATATCAAATAATACATTTAGAGTTTCCACAAAGTTTCACAGAGTTTCGACAAGCCCTCTGTTTAATTTGAATTTCCGACGGTACGCGTGCAATTGCGTTTTTGCCAAAAACGGAAGCGGAGGCAAACGCGCCTTAGGTAAATAATTTTCTGCTGATTTTTTGAATGGACATCTAAAATAATACATTGAGAGTGTCCCCATAGTTTCGTAGAGTTTTGACAAACCCTCGATTTATTTTGACTTTCCGACGGTACGCGTGCAATTGCGTTTTTGCCAAAAACGGAAGTGGAGGAAAACGTGCTTTAGGAAAATAATTTCCTGATGATTTTTTGCATGGACATCACAAATAATACATTGAGAGTGTCCCCAAAGTTTCATAGCATTTCGACAAGCCCTTAGTTTATTTTGACATTCCGACGGTACGCGTGCAATTGCGTTTTTGCCAAAAACGGAAGCGGAGGCAAACGCGCCTTAGGAAAATAATTTTCATCTGATTTTTTGAATGGAAATCTAATATAATACATTGAGAGTGTCCCCAAAGTTTCGTAGAGTTCCAAAAAACCGTCGGTTTATTTTGACTTTCCGACGGTACGCGTGCAGTTGCGTTTTTGCCAAAAATTGAAGTGGAGGAAAACGCGCTTTAGGAAAATAATTTCCTGATGATTTTTTTCATGGACATCTAAAATAATACATTTAGACTGTCCCCAAAGTTTCTTAGCGTTTCGACAAGCCCTCTGTTTATTTTGACTTTCCGACGGTACGCGTGCAATTGTGTTTTTGCCAAAAACGGAAGGGGAGGCAAAAGCGCATTAGGAAAATAATTTCCTGCTGATTTTTTGCATGTACATCTCAAATAATACATTTAGAGTTTCCCCAAAGTTTCACAGAGTTTCGACAAGCCCTCGGTTTAATTTGAATTTCCGAAGGTACGCGTGCAATTGCGTTTTTGCCAAAAATGGAAGCGGAGGCAAACGCGCCTTAGGTAAATAATTTCCTGCTGATTTTTTGCATGAACATCTAAAATAATACATTGAGAGTGTCCCCAAAGTTTCATAGATTTTCGACAAGCCCTCGGTTTATTTTGACTTTCCGACGATACGCGTGCAATTGCATTTTTGCCAAAAACGGAAGTAGAGGCAAACGCGCTTTAGGAAAATAATTTCCTGCTGATTTTTTTCATGTACATCTCAAATAATACTTTGAGAGTGTCCCCAAAGTTTCATAGCGTTTTGACAAGCCCTCGGTTTTTTTTGAATTTCTGACGGTACGCATGCAATTGCGTTTTTGACAAAAACGGAAGCGGAGGCAAACGCGCCTTAGAAAAATAATTTCCTGCTGATTTTGTGAATGGAAATCTAATATAATACATTTAGAGTGTCCCCAAAGTTTTGTACAGTTTCAACAAGCCCTCGGTTTATTTTGGCTTTCCGACGGTACGCGTGCAATTGCATTTTTGCCAAAAACAGAAGCGGAGGCAAACGCGCATTAAGAAAATAATTTCATGCGGATTTTTTTCATGGACATCTCAAATAATACATTGAGAGTGTCCCCAAAATTTCATAGCATTTCGACAAGCCCTCGTTTTATTTTGAATTTCTGACGGTACGCGTGCAATTTCGGTTTTGTCAAAAACGAAAGCGGAGGCAAATGCGCCTTAGGAAAATAATTTTCTGCTGATTTTTTTGAATGGACATCTAAAATAATACATTGAGAGTGTCCCCAAAGTTTCTTAGAGTTTCAACAAACCCTTGGTTTATTTTGACTTTCCGACGGTACGCGTGCAATTGCGTTTTTGCCAAAAACGGAAGTGGAGGAAAACACGCTTTAGGAAAATAATTTCCTTATGATTTTTTGCATGGACATCTCAAATAATACATTGAGAGTGTCCCCAAAGTTTCATAGCATTTCGACAAGTCCTCGGTTTATTTTGACTTTCCGACGGTACGCGTGCAATTGCGTTTTTGCCAAAAACGGAAGCGGAGGCAAACGCGCCTTAGGAAAATAATTTTCATCGGATTTTTTGAATGGAAATATAAAATAATACATTGAGATGTCCCCAAAGATTCGTAGAGTTCCAACAAACCGTCGGTTTATTTTGACTTTCCGACGGTACGCGTGCAATTGCATTTTTGCCAAAAATTGAAGTGGAGGAAAACGCGCTTTAGGAAAATAATTTCCTGATTATTTTTTTCATGGACATCTAAAATAATACATTTAGAGTGTCCCCAAAGTTTCTTAGCGTTTCGACAAGCCCTCTGTTTATTTTGACTTTCCGACGGTACGCGTGCAATTGTGTTTTTGCCAAAAACGAAAGGGGAAGCAAAAGCGCATTAGGAAAATAATTTCCTGCTGATTCTTTGCATGTACATCTCAAATAATACATTGAGAGTTTCCACAAAGTTTCACATAGTTTCGACAAGCCCTCGGTTTAATTTGAATTTCCGACGGTACGCGTGCAATTGCGTTTTTGCCAAAAATGGAAGCGGAGGCAAACGCGCCTTAGGTAAATAATTTCCTGCTGATTTTTTGCATGAACATCTAAAATAATACATTGAGAGTGTCCCCAAAGTTTCATAGATTTTCGACAAGCCCTCGGTTTATTTTGACTTTCCGACGATACGCGTGCAATTGCATTTTTGCCAAAAACGGAAGTAGAGGCAAACGCGCTTTAGGAAAATAATTTCCTGCTGATTTTTTTCATGTACATCTCAAATAATACTTTGAGAGTGTCCCCAAAGTTTCATAGCGTTTTGACAAGCCCTCGGTTTTTTTTGAATTTCCGACGGTACGCATGCAATTGCGTTTTTGCAAAAACGGAAGCGGAGGCAAACGCGCCTTAGAAAAATAATTTCCTGCTGATTTTGTGAATGGAAATCTAATATAATACATTTAGAGTGTCCCCAAAGTTTTGTACAGTTTCAACAAGCCCTCGGTTTATTTTGGCTTTCCGACGGTACGCGTGCAATTGCATTTTTGCCAAAAACAGAAGCGGAGGCAAACGCGCATTAAGAAAATAATTTCATGCGGATTTTTTGCATGGACATCTCAAATAATACATTGAGAGTGTCCCCAAAATTTCATAGCATTTCGACAAGCCCTCGTTTTATTTTGAATTTCTGACGGTACGCGTGACATTTCGGTTTTGTCAAAAACGAAAGCGGAGGCAAATGCGCCTTAGGAAAATAATTTTCTGCTGATTTTTTTGAATGGACATCTAAAATAATACATTGAGAGTGTCCCCAAAGTTTCTTAGAGTTTCAACAAACCCTCGGTTTATTTTGACTTTCCGACGGTACGCGTGCAATTGCGTTTTTGCCAAAAACGGAAGTGGAGGAAAACGCGCTTTAGGAAAATAATTTCCTTATGATTTTTTGCATGGACATCTCAAATAATACATTGAGAGTGTCCCCAAAGTTTCATAGCATTTCGAAAAGTCCTCGGTTTATTTTGACTTTCCGACGGTACGCGTGCAATTGCGTTTTTGCCAAAAACGGAAGCGGAGGCAAACGCGCCTTAGGAAAATAATTTTCATCGGATTTTTTGAATGGAAATCTAAAATAATACATTGATATGTCGCCAAAGATTCGTAGAGTTCCAACAAACCGTCGGTTTATTTTGACTTTCCGACGGTACGCGTGCAATTGCATTTTTGCCAAAAATTGAAGTGGAGGAAAACGCGCTTTAGGAAAATAATTTCCTGATTATTTTTTTCATGGACATCTAAAATAATACATTTAGAGTGTCCCCAAAGTTTCTTAGCGTTTCGACAAGCCCTCTGTTTATTTTGACTTTCCGACGGTACGCGTGCAATTGTGTTTTTGCCAAAAACGGAAGGGGAGGCAAAAGCGCATTAGGAAAATAATTTCCTGCTGATTTTTTGCATGTACATCTCAAATAATACATTTAGAGTTTCCCCAAAGTTTCACAGAGTTTCGACAAGCCCTCGGTTTAATTTGAATTTCCGACGGTACGCGTGCAATTGCGTTTTTGCCAAAAATGGAAGCGGAGGCAAACGCGCCTTAGGTAAATAATTTCCTGCTGATTTTTTGCATGAACATCTAAAATAATACATTGAGAGTGTCCCCAAAGTTTCATAGATTTTCGACAAGCCCTCGGTTTATTTTGACTTTCGGACGATACGCGTGCAATTGCATTTTTGCCAAAAACGGAAGTAGAGGCAAACGCGCTTTAGGAAAATAATTTCCTGCTGATTTTTTTCATGTACATCTCAAATAATACTTTGAGAGTGTCCCCAAAGTTTCATAGCGTTTTGACAAGCCCTCGGTTTTTTTTGAATTTCCGACGGTACGCATGCAATTGCGTTTTTGACAAAAACGGAAGCGGAGGCAAACGCGCCTTAGAAAAATAATTTCCTGCTGATTTTGTGAATGGAAATCTAATATAATACATTTAGAGTGTCCCCAAAGTTTTGTACAGTTTCAACAAGCCCTCGGTTTATTTTGGCTTTCCGACGGTACGCGTGCAATTGCATTTTTGCCAAAAACAGAAGCGGAGGCAAACGCGCATTAAGAAAATAATTTCATGCGGATTTTTTGCATGGACATCTCAAATAATACATTGAGAGTGTCCCCAAAATTTCATAGCATTTCGACAAGCCCTCGTTTTATTTTGAATTTCTGACGGTACGCGTGACATTTCGGTTTTGTCAAAAACGAAAGCGGAGGCAAATGCGCCTTAGGAAAATAATTTTCTGCTGATTTTTTTGAATGGACATCTAAAATAATACATTGAGAGTGTCCCCAAAGTTTCTTAGAGTTTCAACAAACCCTCGGTTTATTTTGACTTTCCGACGGTACGCGTGCAACTGCGTTTTTGCCAAAAACGGAAGTGGAGGAAAACGCGCTTTAGGAAAATAATTTCCTTATGATTTTTTGCATGGACATCTCAAATAATACATTGAGAGTGTCCCCAAAGTTTCATAGCATTTCGAAAAGTCCTCGGTTTATTTTGACTTTCCGACGGTACGCGTGCAATTGCGTTTTTGCCAAAAACGGAAGCGGAGGCAAACGCGCCTTAGGAAAATAATTTTCATCGGATTTTTTGAATGGAAATCTAAAATAATACATTGAGATGTCCCCAAAGATTCGTAGAGTTCCAACAAACCGTCGGTTTATTTTGACTTTCCGACGGTACGCGTGCAATTGCATTTTTGCCAAAAATTGAAGTGGAGGAAAACGCGCTTTAGGAAAATAATTTCCTGATTATTTTTTTCATGGACATCTAAAATAATACATTTAGAGTGTCCCCAAAGTTTCTTAGCGTTTCGACAAGCCCTCTGTTTATTTTGACTTTCCGACGGTACGCGTGCAATTGTGTTTTTGCCAAAAACGGAAGGGGAGGCAAAAGCGCATTAGGAAAATAATTTCCTGCTGATTTTTTGCATGTACATCTCAAATAATACATTTAGAGTTTCCCCAAAGTTTCACAGAGTTTCGACAAGCCCTCGGTTTAATTTGAATTTCCGAAGGTACGCGTGCAATTGCGTTTTTGCCAAAAATGGAAGCGGAGGCAAACGCGCCTTAGGTAAATAATTTCCTGCTGATTTTTTGCATGAACATCTAAAATAATACATTGAGAGTGTCCCCAAAGTTTCGTAGAGTTTCGACAAGCCCTCGGTTTATTTTGACTTTCCGACGATACGCGTGCAATTGCATTTTTGCCAAAAACGGAAGTAGAGGCAAACGCGCTTTAGGAAAATAATTTCCTGCTGATTTTTTTCATGTACATCTCAAATAATACTTTGAGAGTGTCCCCAAAGTTTCATAGCGTTTTGACAAGCCCTCGGTTTTTTTTGAATTTCCGACGGTACGCATGCAATTGCGTTTTTGACAAAAACGGAAGCGGAGGCAAACGCGCCTTAGAAAAATAATTTCCTGCTGATTTTGTGAATGGAAATCTAATATAATACATTTAGAGTGTCCCCAAAGTTTTGTACAGTTTCAACAAGCCCTCGGTTTATTTTGGCTTTCCGACGGTACGCGTGCAATTGCATTTTTGCCAAAAACAGAAGCGGAGGCAAACGCGCATTAAGAAAATAATTTCATGCGGATTTTTTGCATGGACATCTCAAATAATACATTGAGAGTGTCCCCAAAATTTCATAGCATTTCGACAAGCCCTCGTTTTATTTTGAATTTCTGACGGTACGCGTGCAATTTCGGTTTTGTCAAAAACGAAAGCGGAGGCAAATGCGCCTTAGGAAAATAATTTTCTGCTGATTTTTTTGAATGGACATCTAAAATAATACATTGAGAGTGTCCCCAAAGTTTCTTAGAGTTTCAACAAACCCTCGGTTTATTTTGACTTTCCGACGGTACGCGTGCAACTGCGTTTTTGCCAAAAACGGAAGTGGAGGAAAACGCGCTTTAGGAAAATAATTTCCTTATGATTTTTTGCATGGACATCTCAAATAATACATTGAGAGTGTCCCCAAAGTTTCATAGCATTTCGACAAGTCCTCGGTTTATTTTGACTTTCCGACGGTACGCGTGCAATTGCGTTTTTGCCAAAAACGGAAGCGGAGGCAAACGCGCCTTAGGAAAATAATTTTCATCGGATTTTTTGAATGGAAATCTAAAATAATACATTGAGATGTCCCCAAAGATTCGTAGAGTTCCAACAAACCGTCGGTTTATTTTGACTTTCCGACGGTACGCGTGCAATTGTATTTTTGCCAAAAATTGAAGTGGAGGAAAACGCGCTTTAGGAAAATAATTTCCTGATTATTTTTTTCATGGACATCTAAAATAATACATTTAGAGTGTCCCCAAAGTTTCTTAGCGTTTCGACAAGCCCTCTGTTTATTTTGACTTTCCGACGGTACGCGTGCAATTGTGTTTTTGCCAAAAACGAAAGGGGAAGCAAAAGCGCATTAGGAAAATAATTTCCTGCTGATTCTTTGCATGTACATCTCAAATAATACATTTAGAGTTTCCACAAAGTTTCACAGAGTTTCGACAAGCCCTCGGTTTAATTTGAATTTCCGACGGTACGCGTGCAATTGCGTTTTTGCCAAAAACGGAAGCGGAGGCAAACGCGCCTTAGGTAAATACTTTTCTGCTGATTTTTTGAATGGACATCTAAAATAATACATTGAGAGTGTCCCCAAAGTTTCGTAGAGTTTTGACAAACCCTCGGTTTATTTTGACTTTCCGACGGTACGCGTGCAATTGCATTTTTGCCAAAAACGGAAGTGGAGGAAAACGCGCTTTAGGAAAATAATTTCCTAATGATTTTTTGCATGGACATCACAAATAATACATTGAGAGTGTCCCCAAATTTTCATAGAATTTTGACAAGCCCTCGGTTTATTTTGACTTTCCGACAGTACGCGTGCAATTGCGTTTTTGCCAAAAACGGAAGCGGAGGCAAACGCGCCTTAGGAAAATAATTTTCATCTGATTTTTTGAATGGAAATCTAATATAATACATTGAGAGTGTACCCAAAGTTTCGTAGAGTTCCAACAAACCGTCGGTTTATTTTGACTTTCCGACGGTACGCGTGCAACTGCGTTTTTGCCAAAAATTGAAGTGGAGGAAAACGCGCTTTAGGAAAATAATTTCCTGATGATTTTTTTCATGGACATCTAAAATAATACATTTAGAGTGTCCCCAAAGTTTCTTAGCGTTTCGACAAGCCCTCTGTTTATTTTGACTTTCCGACGGTACGCGTGCAATTGTGTTTTTGCCAAAAACGGAAGGGGAGGCAAAAGCGCATTAGGAAAATAATTTCCTGCTGATTTTTTGCATGTACATCTCAAATAATACATTTAGAGTTTCCCCAAAGTTTCACAGAGTTTCGACAAGCCCTCGGTTTAATTTGAATTTCCGACGGTACGCGTGCAATTGCGTTTTTGCCAAAAATGGAAGCGGAGGCAAACGCGCCTTAGGTAAATAATTTCCTGCTGATTTTTTGCATGAACATCTAAAATAATACATTGAGAGTGTCCCCAAAGTTTCATAGATTTTCGACAAGCCCTCGGTTTATTTTGACTTTCGGACGATACGCGTGCAATTGCATTTTTGCCAAAAACGGAAGTAGAGGCAAACGCGCTTTAGGAAAATAATTTCCTGCTGATTTTTTTCATGTACATCTCAAATAATACTTTGAGAGTGTCCCCAAAGTTTCATAGCGTTTTGACAAGCCCTCGGTTTTTTTTGAATTTCCGACGGTACGCATGTAATTGCGTTTTTGGCAAAAACGGAAGCGGAGGCAAACGCGCCTTAGAAAAATAATTTCCTGCTGATTTTGTGAATGGAAATCTAATATAATACATTTAGAGTGTCCCCAAAGTTTTGTACAGTTTCAACAAGCCCTCGGTTTATTTTGGCTTTCCGACGGTACGCGTGCAATTGCGTTTTTGCCAAAAACAGAAGCGGAGGCAAAGGCGCATTAAGAAAATAATTTCATGCGGATTTTTTGCATGCACATCTCAAATAATACATTGAGAGTGTCCCCAAAATTTCATAGCATTTCGACAAGCCCTCGTTTTATTTTGAATTTCTGACGGTACGCGTGCAATTTCGGTTTTGTCAAAAACGAAAGCGGAGGCAAATGCGCCTTAGGAAAATAATTTTCTGCTGATTTTTTTGAATGGACATCTAAAATAATACATTGAGAGTGTCCCCAAAGTTTCTCAGAGTTTCAACAAACCCTCGGTTTATTTTGACTTTCCGACGGTACGCGTGCAACTCCGTTTTTGCCAAAAACGGAAGTGGAGGAAAACGCGCTTTAGGAAAATAATTTCCTTATGATTTTTTGCATGGACATCTCAAATAATACATTGAGAGTGTCCCCAAAGTTTCATATCATTTCGACAAGTCCTCGGTTTATTTTGACTTTCCGACAGTACACGTGCAATTGCGTTTTTGCCAATAACAGAAGCGGAGGCAAACGCGCCTTAGGAAAATAATTTTTATCTGATTTTTTGAATAGAAATCTAAAATAATACATTGAGATGTCCCCAAAGTTTCGTAGAGTTCCAACAAACCGTCGGTTTATTTTGACTTTCCGACGGTACGCGTGCAACTGCATTTTTGCCAAAAATTGAAGTGGAGGAAAACGCGCTTTAGGAAAATAGTTTCCTGATTATTTTTTTCATGGACATCTAAAATAATACATTTAGAGTGTCCCCAAAGTTTCTTAGCGTTTCGACAAGCCCTCTGTTTATTTTGACTTTCCGACGGTACGCGTGCAATTGTGTTTTTGCCAAAAACGGAAGGGGAAGCAAAGGCGCATTAGGAAAATAATTTCCTGCTGATTCTTTGATTGTACATCTCAAATAATACATTTAGAGTTTCCACAAAGTTTCACAGAGTTTCGACAAGCCCTCGGTTTAATTTGAATTTCCGACGGTACGCGTGCAATTGCGTTTTTGCCAAAAACGGATGCGGAGGCAAACGCGCCTTAGGTAAATAATTTTCTGCTGATTTTTTGAATGGACATCTAAAATAATACATTGAGAGTGTCCCCAAAGTTTCGTAGAGTTTTGACAAACCCTCGGTTTATTTTGACTTTCCGACGGTACGCGTGCAATTGCATTTTTGCCAAAAACGGAAGTGGAGGAAAACGCGCTTTAGGAAAATAATTTCCTGATGATTTTTTGCATGGACATCACAAATAATACATTGAGAGTGTCCCCAAAGTTTCATAGCATTTCGACAAGCCCTCGGTTTATTTTGACTTTCCGACGGTACGCGTGCAATTGCGTTTTTGCCAAAAACGGAAGCGGAGGCAAACGCGCCTTAGGAAAATAATTTTCATCTGATTTTTTGAATGGAAATCTAATATAATACATTGAGAGTTTCCCCAAAGTTTCGTAGAGTTCCAACAAACCGTCGGTTTATTTTGACTTTCCGACGGTACGCGTGCAACTACGTTTTTGCCAAAAATTGAAGTGGAGGAAAACGCGCTTTAGGAAAATAATTTCCTGATGATTTTTTTCATGGACATCTAAAATAATACATTTAGAGTGTCCCCAAAGTTTCTTAGCGTTTCGACAAGCCCTCTATTTATTTTGACTTTTCGACGGTACGCGTGCAATTGTGTTTTTGCCAAAAACGGAAGGGGAGGCAAAAACGCATTAGGAAAATAATTTCCTGCTGATTTTTTGCATGTACATCTCAAATAATACATTTAGAGTTTCCCCAAAGTTTCACAGAGTTTCGACAAGCCCTCAGTTTAATTTGAATTTCCGACGGTACGCGTGCAATTGCGTTTTTGCCAAAAATGGAAGCGGAGGCAAACGCGCCTTAGGTAAATAATTTCCTGCTGATTTTTTGCATGAAGATCTAAAATAATACATTGAGAGTGTCCCCAAAGTTTCATAGATTTTCGACAAGCCCTCGGTTTATTTTGACTTTCTGACGATACGCGTGCAATTGCATTTTTGCCAAAAACGGAAGTAGAGGCAAACGCGCTTTAGGAAAATAATTTCCTGCTGATTTTTTTCATGTACATCTCAAATAATACTTTGAGAGTGTCCCCAAAGTTTCATAGCGTTTTGACAAGCCCTCGGTTTTTTTTGAATTTCCGACGGTACGCATGCAATTGCGTTTTTGGCAAAAACGGAAGCGGAGGCAAACGCGCCTTAGAAAAATAATTTCTTGCTGATTTTGTGAATGGAAATCTAATATAATACATTTAGAGTGTCCCCAAAGTTTTGTACAGTTTCAACAAGCCCTCGGTTTATTTTGGCTTTCCGACGGTACGCGTGCAATTGCGTTTTTGCCAAAAACAGAAGCGGAGGCAAACGCGCATTAAGAAAATAATTTCATGCGGATTTTTTGCATGCACATCTCAAATAATACATTGAGAGTGTCCCCAAAATTTCATAGCATTTCGACAAGCCCTCGTTTTATTTTGAATTTCTGACGGTACGCGTGCAATTTCGGTTTTGTCAAAAACGAAAGCGGAGGCAAATGCGCCTTAGGAAAATAATTTTCTGCTGATTTTTTTGAATGGACATCTAAAATAATACATTGAGAGTGTCCCCAAAGTTTCTTAGAGTTTCAACAAACCCTCGGTTTATTTTGACTTTCCGACGGTACGCGTGCAACTGCGTTTTTGCCAAAAACGGAAGTGGAGGAAAACGCGCTTTAGGAAAATAATTTCCTTATGATTTTTTGCATGGACATCTCAAATAATACATTGAGAGTGTCCCCAAAGTTTCGTATCATTTCGACAAGTCCTCGGTTTATTTTGACTTTCCGACGGTACGCGTGCAATTGCGTTTTTGCCAAAAACGGAAGCGGAGGCAAACGCGCCTTAGGAAAATAATTTTCATCTGATTTTTTGAATAGAAATCTAAAATAATACATTGAGATGTCCCCAAAGTTTCGTAGAGTTCCAACAAACCGTCGGTTTATTTTGACTTTCCGACGGTACGCGTGCAACTGCATTTTTGCCAAAAATTGAAGTGGAGGAAAACGCGCTTTAGGAAAATAGTTTCCTGATTATTTTTTTCATGGACATCTAAAATAATACATTTAGAGTGTCCCTAAAGTTTCTTAGCGTTTCGACAAGCACTCTGTTTATTTTGACTTTCCGACGGTACGCGTGCAATTATGTTTTTGCCAAAAACGGAAGGGGAAGCAAAGGCGCATTAGGAAAATAATTTCCTGCTGATTCTTTGCATGTACATCTCAAATAATACATTTAGAGTTTCCACAAAGTTTCACAGAGTTTCGACAAGCCCTCGGTTTAATTTGAATTTCCGACGGTACGCGTGCAATTGCGTTTTTGCCAAAAACGGAAGCGGAGGCAAACGCGCCTTAGGTAAATAATTTTCTGCTGATTTTTTGAATGGACATCTAAAATAATACATTGAGAGTGTCCCCAAAGTTTCGTAGAGTTTTGACAAACCCTCGGTTTATTTTGACTTTCCGACGGTACGCGTGCAATTGCATTTTTGCCAAAAACGGAAGTGGAGTAAAACGCGCTTTAGGAAAATAATTTCCTGATGATTTTTTGCATGGACATCACAAATAATACATTGAGAGTGTCCCCAAAGTTTCATAGCATTTCGACAAGCCCTCGGTTTATTTTGACTTTCCGACGGTACGCGTGCAATTGCGTTTTTGCCAAAAACGGAAGCGGAGGCAAACGCGCCTTAGGAAAATAATTTTCATCTGATTTTTTGAATGGAAATCTAATATAATACATTGAGAGTTTCCCCAAAGTTTCGTAGAGTTCCAACAAACCGTCGGTTTATTTTGACTTTCCGACGGTACGCGTGCAACTGCGTTTTTGCCAAAAATTGAAGTGGAGGAAAACGCGCTTTAGGAAAATAATTTCCTGATGATTTTTTTCATGGAAATCTAAAATAATACATTTAGAGTGTCCCCAAAGTTTCTTAGCGTTTCGACAAGCCATCTATTTATTTTGACTTTTCGACGGTACGCGTGCAATTGTGTTTTTGCCAAAAACGGAAGGGGAGGCAAAAGCGCATTAGGAAAATAATTTCCTGCTGATTTTTTGCATGTACATCTCAAATAATACATTTAGAGTTTCCCCAAAGTTTCACAGAGTTTCGACAAGCCCTCGGTTTAATTTGAATTTCCGACGGTACGCGTGCAATTGCGTTTTTGCCAAAAATGGAAGCGGAGGCAAACGCGCCTTAGGTAAATAATTTCCTGCTGATTTTTTGCATGGACATCTCAAATAATACATTGAGAGTGTCCCCAAATTTTCATAGATTTTCGACAAGCCCTCGGTTTATTTTGACTTTCTGATGATACGCGTGCAATTGCATTTTTGCTAAAAACGGAAGTAGAGGCAAACGCGCTTTAGGAAAATAATTTCCTGCTGATTTTTTTCATGTACATCTCAATTAATACTTTGAGAGTGTCCCCAAAGTTTCATAGCGTTTTTACAAGCCCTCGGTTTTTTTTGAATTTCCGACGGTACGCATGCAATTGCGTTTTTGGCAAAAACGGAAGCGGAGGCAAACGCGCCTTAGAAAAATAATTTCCTACTGATTTTGTGAATGGAAATCTAATATAATACATTTAGAGTGTCCCCAAAGTTTTGTACAGTTTCAACAAGCCCTCGGTTTATTTTGGCTTTCCGACGGTACGCGTGCAATTGCGTTTTTGCCAAAAACAAAAGCGGAGGCAAACGCGCATTAAGAAAATAATTTCATGCGGATTTTTTGCATGGACATCTCAAATAATACATTGAGAGTGTCCCCAAAATTTCATAGCATTTCGACAAGCCCTCGTTTTATTTTGAATTTCTGACGGTACGCGTGCAATTTCGGTTTTGTCAAAAACGAAAGCGGAGGCAAATGCGCCTTAGGAAAATAATTTTCTGCTGATTTTTTTGAATGGACATCTAAAATAATACATTGAGAGTGTCCCCAAAGTTTCTTAGAGTTTCAACAAACCCTCGGTTTATTTTGACTTTCCGACGGTACGCGTGCAACTGCGTTTTTGCCAAAAACGGAAGTGGAGGAAAACGCGCTTTAGGAAAATAATTTCCTTATGATTTTTTGCATGGACATCTCAAATAATACATTGAGAGTGTCCCCAAAGTTTCGTATCATTTCGACAAGTCCTCGGTTTATTTTGACTTTCCGACGGTACGCGTGCAATTGCGTTTTTGCCAAAAACGGAAGCGGAGGCAAACGCGCCTTAGGAAAATAATTTTCATCTGATTTTTTGAATAGAAATCTAAAATAATACATTGAGATGTCCCCAAAGTTTCGTAGAGTTCCAACAAACCGTCGGTTTATTTTGACTTTCCGACGGTACGCGTGCAACTGCATTTTTGCCAAAAATTGAAGTGGAGGAAAACGCGCTTTAGGAAAATAGTTTCCTGATTATTTTTTTCATGGACATCTAAAATAATACATTTAGAGTGTCCCTAAAGTTTCTTAGCGTTTCGACAAGCACTCTGTTTATTTTGACTTTCCGACGGTACGCGTGCAATTGTGTTTTTGCCAAAAACGGAAGGGGAAGCAAAGGCGCATTAGGAAAATAATTTCCTGCTGATTCTTTGCATGTACATCTCAAATAATACATTTAGAGTTTCCACAAAGTTTCACAGAGTTTCGACAAGCCCTCGGTTTAATTTGAATTTCCGACGGTACGCGTGCAATTGCGTTTTTGCCAAAAACGGAAGCGGAGGCAAACGCGCCTTAGGTAAATAATTTTCTGCTGATTTTTTGAATGGACATCTAAAATAATACATTGAGAGTGTCCCCAAAGTTTCGTAGAGTTTTGACAAACCCTCGGTTTATTTTGACTTTCCGACGGTACGCGTGCAATTGCATTTTTGCCAAAAACGGAAGTGGAGTAAAACGCGCTTTAGGAAAATAATTTCCTGATGATTTTTTGCATGGACATCACAAATAATACATTGAGAGTGTCCCCAAAGTTTCATAGCATTTCGACAAGCCCTCGGTTTATTTTGACTTTCCGACGGTACGCGTGCAATTGCGTTTTTGCCAAAAACGGAAGCGGAGGCAAACGCGCCTTAGGAAAATAATTTTCATCTGATTTTTTGAATGGAAATCTAATATAATACATTGAGAGTTTCCCCAAAGTTTCGTAGAGTTCCAACAAACCGTCGGTTTATTTTGACTTTCCGACGGTACGCGTGCAACTGCGTTTTTGCCAAAAATTGAAGTGGAGGAAAACGCGCTTTAGGAAAATAATTTCCTGATGATTTTTTTCATGGAAATCTAAAATAATACATTTAGAGTGTCCCCAAAGTTTCTTAGCGTTTCGACAAGCCATCTATTTATTTTGACTTTTCGACGGTACGCGTGCAATTGTGTTTTTGCCAAAAACGGAAGGGGAGGCAAAAGCGCATTAGGAAAATAATTTCCTGCTGATTTTTTGCATGTACATCTCAAATAATACATTTAGAGTTTCCCCAAAGTTTCACAGAGTTTCGACAAGCCCTCGGTTTAATTTGAATTTCCGACGGTACGCGTGCAATTGCGTTTTTGCCAAAAATGGAAGCGGAGGCAAACGCGCCTTAGGTAAATAATTTCCTGCTGATTTTTTGCATGGACATCTCAAATAATACATTGAGAGTGTCCCCAAATTTTCATAGATTTTCGACAAGCCCTCGGTTTATTTTGACTTTCTGATGATACGCGTGCAATTGCATTTTTGCCAAAAACGGAAGTAGAGGCAAACGCGCTTTAGGAAAATAATTTCCTGCTGATTTTTTTCATGTACATCTCAATTAATACTTTGAGAGTGTCCCCAAAGTTTCATAGCGTTTTTACAAGCCCTCGGTTTTTTTTGAATTTCCGACGGTACGCATGCAATTGCGTTTTTGGCAAAAACGGAAGCGGAGGCAAACGCGCCTTAGAAAAATAATTTCCTACTGATTTTGTGAATGGAAATCTAATATAATACATTTAGAGTGTCCCCAAAGTTTTGTACAGTTTCAACAAGCCCTCGGTTTATTTTGGCTTTCCGACGGTACGCGTGCAATTGCGTTTTTGCCAAAAACAAAAGCGGAGGCAAACGCGCATTAAGAAAATAATTTCATGCGGATTTTTTGCATGGACATCTCAAATAATACATTGAGAGTGTCCCCAAAATTTCATAGCATTTCCACAAGCCCTCGTTTTATTTTGAATTTCTGACGGTACGCGTGCAATTTTGGTTTTG
Organism: Vicia faba; assembly: GCA_948472305.1. Taxonomy (NCBI): domain Eukaryota; kingdom Viridiplantae; phylum Streptophyta; class Magnoliopsida; order Fabales; family Fabaceae; genus Vicia; species Vicia faba. The sequence goes on from OX451735.1 coordinate 1,219,802,902, forward strand.
TCAAAAACGAAAGCGGAGGCAAATGCGCCTTAGGAAAATAATTTTTTGCTGATTTTTTTGAATGGACATCTAAAATAATACATTGAGAGTGTCCCCATAGTTTCTTAGAGTTTCAACAAACCCTCGGTTTATTTTGACTTTCCGACGGTACGCGTGCAACTGCGTTTTTGCCAAAAACGGAAGTGGAGGAAAACGCGCTTTAGGAAAATAATTTCCTTATGATTTTTTGCATGGACATCTCAAATAATACATTGAGAGTGTCCCCAATGTTTCATAGCATTTCGACAAGTCCTCGGTTTATTTTGACTTTCCGACGGTACGCGTGCAATTGCGTTTTTGCCAAAAACGGAAGCGGAGGCAAACGCGCCTTAGGAAAATAATTTTCATCTGATTTTTTGAATAGAAATCTAAAATAATAAATTGAGATGTCCCCAAAGTTTCGTAGAGTTCCAACAAACCGTCGGTTTATTTTGACTTTCCGGCGGTACGGGTGCAACTGCATTTTTGCCAAAAATTGAAGTGGAGGAAAACGCGCTTTAGGAAAATAATTTCCTGATTATTTTTTTCATGGACATCTAAAATAATACATTTAGAGTGTCCCCAAAGTTTCTTAGCGTTTCGACAAGCCCTCTGTTTATTTTGACTTTCCGACGGTACGCGTGCAATTGTGTTTTTGCCAAAAACGGAAGGGGAAGCAAAAGCGCATTAGGAAAATAATTTCCTGCTGATTCTTTGCATGTACATCTCGAATAATACATTTAGAGTTTCCACAAAGTTTCACAGAGTTTCGACAAGCCCTCGGTTTAATTTGAATTTCCGACGGTACGCGTGCAATTGCGTTTTTGCCAAAAACGGAAGCGGAGGCAAACGTGCCTTAGGTAAATAATTTTCTGCTGATTTTTTGAATGGACATCTAAAATAATACATTGAGAGTGTCCCCAAAGTTTCGTAGAGTTTTGACAAACCCTCGGTTTATTTTGACTTTCCGACGGTACGCGTGCAATTGCATTTTTGCCAAAAACGGAAGTGGAGGAAAACGCGCTTTAGGAAAATAATTTCCTGATGATTTTTTGCATGGACATCACAAATAATACATTGAGAGTGTCCCCAAAGTTTCATAGCATTTCGACAAGCCCTCGGTTTATTTTGACTTTCCGACGGTACGCGTGCAATTGCGTTTTTGCCAAAAACAGAAGCGGAGGCAAACGCGCCTTAGGAAAATAATTTTCATCTGATTTTTTGAATGGAAATCTAATATAATACATTGATAGTGTCCCCAAAGTTTCGTAGAGTTCCAACAAACCGTCGGTTTATTTTGACTTTCCGACGGTACGCGTGCAACTGCGTTTTTGCCAAAAATTGAAGTGTAGGAAAACGCGCTTTAGGAAAATAATTTCCTGATGATTTTTTTCATGGACATCTAAAATAATACATTTAGAGTGTCCCCAGAGCTTCTTAACGTTTCGACAAGCCCTCTGTTTATTTTGACTTTTCGACGGTACGCTTGCAATTGTGTTTTTGCCAAAAACGGAAGGGGAGGCAAAAGCGCATTAGGAAAATAATTTCCTGCTGATTTTTTGCATGTACATCTCAAATAATACATTTAGAGTTTCCCCAAAGTTTCACAGAGTTTCGACAAGCCCTTGGTTTAATTTGAATTTCCGACGGTACGCGTGCAACTGCGTTTTTGCCAAAAATGGAAGCGGAGGCAAACGCGCCTTAGGTAAATAATTTCCTGTTGATTTTTTGCATGGACATCTCAAATAATACATTGAGAGTGTCCCCAAAGTTTCATAGATTTTCGACAAGCCCTCGGTTTATTTTGACTTTCCGACGATACGCGTGCAATTGCATTTTTGCCAAAAACGGAAGTAGAGGCAAACGCGCTTTAGGAAAATAATTTCCTGCTGATTTTTTTCATGTACATCTCAAATAATACTTTGAGAGTGTCCCCAAAGTTTCATAGCGTTTTGACAAGCCCTCGGTTTTTTTTGAATTTCCGACGGTACGCATGCAATTGCGTTTTTGGCAAAAACGGAAGCGGAGGCAAACGCGCCTTAGAAAAATAATTTCCTGCTGATTTTGTGAATGGAAATCTAATATAATACATTTAGAGTGTCCCCAAAGTTTTGTACAGTTTCAACAAGCCCTCGGTTTATTTTGGCTTTCCGACGGTACGCGTGCAATTGCGTTTTTGCCAAAAACAGAAGCGGAGGCAAACGCGCATTAAGAAAATAATTTCATGCGGATTTTTTGCATGGACATCTCAAATAATTCATTGAGAGTGTCCCCAAAATTTCATAGCATTTCGACAAGCCCTCGTTTTATTTTGAATTTCTGACGGTACGCGTACAATTTCGGTTTTGTCAAAAACGAAAGCGGAGGCAAATGCGCCTTAGGAAAATAATTTTCTGCTGATTTTTTTGAATGTACATCTAAAATAATACATTGAGAGTGTCCCCAAAGTTTCGTAGAGTTTCGACAAACCCTCGGTTTATTTTGACTTTCCGACGGTACGCGTGCAACTGCGTTTTTGCCAAAAACGGAAGTGGAGGAAAACGCGCTTTAGGAAAATAATTTCCTTATGATTTTTTGCATGGACATCTCAAATAATACATTGAGAGTGTCCCCAAAGTTTCATAGCATTTCGACAAGTCCTCGGTTTATTTTGACTTTCCGAGGGTACGCGTGCAATTGCGTTTTTGCCAAAAACGGAAGCGGAGGCAAACGCGCCTTAGGAAAATAATTTTCATCTGATTTTTTGAATAGAAATCTAAAATAATACATTGAGATGTCCCCAAAGTTTCGTAGAGTTCCAACAAACCGTCGGTTTATTTTGACTTTCCGACGGTACGCGTGCAACTGCATTTTTGCCAAAAATTGAAGTGGAGGAAAACGCGCTTTAGGAAAATAATTTCATGATTATTTTTTTCATGGACATCTAAAATAATACATTTAGAGTGTCCCCAAAGTTTCTTAGCGTTTCGACAAGCCCTCTGTTTATTTTGACTTTCCGACGGTACGCGTGCAATTGTGTTTTTGCCAAAAACGGAAGGGGAGGCAAAAGCGCATTAGGAAAATAATTTCCTGCTGATTTTTTGCATGTACATCTCAAATAATACATTTAGAGTTTCCCCAAAGTTTCACAGAGTTTCGACAAGCCCTCGGTTTAATTTGAATTTCCGACGGTACGCGTGCAATTGCGTTTTTGCCAAAAACGGAAGCGGAGGCAAACGCGCCTTAGGTAAATAATTTCCTGCTGATTTTTTTCAAGGACATCTCTAATAATACATTGAGATTGTCCCCAAAGTTTCGTAGAGTTTCGACAAGCCCTCGGTTTATTTTGACTTTCCGACGGTACGCGTGCAATTGCGTTTTTGCCAAAAATGGAAGTGGAGGAAAACGCGCTTTAGGAAAATAATTTCCTGATGATTTTTTGCATGGACATCACAAATAATACATTGAGAGTGTCCCCAAAGTTTCATAGCATTTCGACAAGCCCTCGGTTTATTTTGACTTTCCGACGGTACGCGTGCAATTGCGTTTTTGCCAAAAACGAAAGCGGAGGCAAACGCGCCTTAGGAAAATAATTTTCATCTGATTTTTTGAATGGAAATCTAAAATAATACATTGAGAGTGTCCCCAATGTTTCATAGAGTTCCAACAAACCGTCGGTTTATTTTGACTTTCCGACGGTACGCGTGCAACTGCGTTTTTGCCAAAAATTGAAGTGGAGGAAAACGCGCTTTAGGTAAATAATTTCCTGATGATTTTTTTCATGGACATCTAAAATAATACATTTAGAGTGTCCCCAAAGTTTCTTAGCGTTTTGACAAGCCCTCTGTTTATTTTGACTTTCCGACGGTACGCGTGCAATTGTGTTTTTGCCAAAAACGGAAGGGGAGGCAAAAGCGCATTAGGAAAATAATTTCCTGCTGATTTTTTGCATGTACATCTCAAATAATACATTTAGAGTTTCCCCAAAGTTTCACAGAGTTTCGACAAGCCCTCAGTTTAATTTGAATTTCCGACGGTACGCGTGCAATTGCGTTTTTGCCAAAAATGGAAGCGGAGGCAAACGCGCCTTAGGTAAATAATTTCCTGCTGATTTTTTGCATGGACATCTCAAATAATACATTGAGAGTGTCCCCAAAGTTTCATAGATTTTCGACAAGCCCTCGGTTTATTTTGACTTTCCGACGATACGCGTGCAATTGCATTTTTGCCAAAAACGGAAGTAGAGGAAAACGCGCTTTAGGAAAATAATTTCCTGCTGATTTTTTTCATGTACATCTCAAATAATACTTTGAGAGTGTCCCCAAAGTTTCATAGCGTTTTGACAAGCCCTCGTTTTTTTTTTAATTTCCGACGGTACGCATGCAATTGCGTTTTTGGCAAAAACGGAAGCGGAGGCAAACGCGCCTTAGAAAAATAATTTCTTGCTGATTTTGTGAATGGACATCTAATATAATACATTTAGAGTGTCCCCAAAGTTTTGTACAGTTTCAACAAGCCCTCGGTTTATTTTGGTTTTCCGACGGTACGCGTGCAATTGCGTTTTTGCCAAAAACAGAAGCGGAGGCAAACGCCCATTAAGAAAATAATTTCATGCGGATTTTTTGCATGGACATCTCAAATATACATTGATAGTGTCCCCAAAATTTCATAGCATTTCGACAAGCCCTCGTTTTATTTTGAATTTCTGACGGTACGCGTGCAATTTCGTTTTTGTCAAAAACGAAAGCGGAGGCAAATGCGCCTTAGGAAAATAATTTTCTGCTGATTTTTTTGAATGGACATCTAAAATAATACATTGAGAGTGTACCCAAAGTTTCTTAGAGTTTCAACAAACCCTCGGTTTATTTTGACTTTCCGACGGTACGCGTGCAACTGCGTTTTTGCCAAAAACAGAAGTGGAGGAAAACGCGCTTTAGGAAAATAATTTCCTTATGATTTTTTGCATGGACATCTCAAATATTACATTGAGAGTGTCCCCAAAGTTTCATAGCATTTCGACAAGCCCTCGGTTTATTTTGACTTTTCGACGGTACGCGTGCAATTGTGTTTTTGCCAAAAACAGAAGCGGAGGCAAACGCGCCTTAGGAAAATAATTTTCATCTGATTTTTTGAATGGAAATCTAAAATAATACATTGAGATGTCCCCAAAGTTTCGTAGAGTTTTAACAAACCGTCGGTTTATTTTGACTTTCCGACGGTACGCGTGCAACTGCATTTTTGCCAAAAATTGAAGTGGAGGAAAACGCGCTTTAGGAAAATAATTTCCTGATTATTTTTTTCATGGACATCTAAAATAATACATTTATAGTGTCCCCAAAGTTTCTTAGCGTTTCGACAAGCCCTCTGTTTATTTTGACTTTCCGACGGTACGCGTGCAATTGTGTTTTTGCCAAAAACGGAAGGGGAAGCAAAAGTGCATTAGGAAAATAATTTCCTGCTGATTCTTTGCATGTACATCTCAAATAATACATTTAGAGTTTCCCCAAAGTTTCACAGAGTTTCGACAAGCCCTCGGTTTAATTTCAATTTCCGACGGTACGCGTGCAATTGCGTTTTTGCCAAAAACGTAAACGGAGGCAAACACGCCTTAGGTAAATAATTTCCTGCTGATTTTTTGCATGGACATCTCTAATAATACATTGATAGTGTCCCCAAAGTTTCGTAGAGTTTAGACAAGCCCTCGGTTTATTTTGACTTTCCGACGATACGCGTGCAATTGCATTTTTGCCAAAAACGGAAGCAGAGGCAAACGCGCTTTAGGAAAATAATTTCCTACTGATTTTTTTCATGTACATCTCAAATAATACTTTGAGAGTGTCCCCAAAGTTTCATAGCGTTTTGACAAGCCCTCGGTTTTTTTTGAATTTCCGACGGTACGCATGCAATTGCGTTTTTGCCAAAAACGGAAGCGGAGGCAAATGCGCCTTAGAAAAATAATTTCCTGCTCATTTTGTGAATGGACATCTAATATAATACATTTAGAGTGTCCCCAAAGTTTTGTAGAGTTTCAACAAGCCCTCGGTTTATTTTGGCTTTCCGACGGAACGCGTGCAATTGCGTTTTTGCCAAAAACAGAAGCGGAGGCAAACGCGCATTAGGAAAATAATTTCATGCGGATTTTTTGCATGGACATCTCAAATAATACATTTAGAGTGTCCCCAAAGTTTCATAGCATTTCGACAAGCCCTCGTTTTATTTTGAATTTCTGACGGTACGCATGCAATTTCGTTTTTGTCAAAAACGAAAGCGGAGGCAAACGCGCTTTAGGAAAATAATTTCCTGATGATTTTTTTATGGACATCTAAAATAATACATTTAGAGTGTCCCCAAAGTTTCTTAGCGTTTCGACAAGCGCTCTGTTTATTTTGACTTTCCGACGGTACGCGTGCAATTTTGTTTTTGCCAAAAACGGAAGGGGAGGCAAAAGCGCATTAGGAAAATAATTTCCTGCTGATTTTTTGCATGTACATCTCAAATAATACATTTAGAGTTTCCCCAAAGTTTCACAGAGTTTCGACAAGCCCTCGGTTTAATTTGAATTTCCGACGGTACGCGTGCAATTGCGTTTTTGCCAAAAATGGAAGCGGAGGCAAACGCGCCTTAGGTAAATAATTTCCTGCTGATTTTTTGCATGGACATCTCAAATAATACATTGAGAGTGTCCCCAATGTTTCATAGATTTTCGACAAGCCCTCGGTTTAATTTGACTTTCCGACGATACGCGTGCAATTGCATTTTTGCCAAAAACGGAAGTAGAGGCAAACGCGCTTTAGGAAAATAATTTCCTGCTGATTTTTTTCATGTACATCTCAAATAATACTTTGAGAGTGTCCCCAAAGTTTCATAGCGTTTTGACAAGCCCTCGTTTTTTTTTGAATTTCCGATGGTACGCATGCAATTGCGTTTTTGGCAAAAACGGAAGCGTAGGCAAACGCGCCTTAGAAAAATAATTTCTTGCTGATTTTGTGAATGGACATCTAATATAATACATTTAGAGTGTCCCCAAAGTTTTGTACAGTTTCAACAAGCCCTCGGTTTATTTTGGTTTTCCGACGGTACACGTGCAATTGCGTTTTTGCCAAAAACAGAAGCGGAGGCAAACGCCCATTAAGAAAATAATTTCATGCGGATTTTTTGCATGGACATCTCAAATATACATTGATAGTGTCCCCAAAATTTCATAGCATTTCGACAAGCCCTCGTTTTATTTTGAATTTCTGACGGTACGCATGCAATTTCGTTTTTGTCAAAAACGAAAGCGGAGGCAAATGCGCCTTAGGAAAATAATTTTCTGCTGATTTTTTTGAACGGACATCTAAAATAATACATTGAGAGTGTACCCAAAGTTTCTTAGAGTTTCAACAAACCCTCGGTTTATTTTGACTTTCCGACGGTACGCGTGCAACTACGTTTTTGCCAAAAACGGAAGTGGAGGAAAACGCGCTTTAGGAAAATAATTTCCTTATGATTTTTTGCATGGACATCTCAAATATTACATTGAGAGTATCCCCAAAGTTTCATAGCATTTCGACAAGCCCTCGGTTTATTTTGACTTTCCGACGGTACGCGTGCAATTGCGTTTTTGCCAAAAACGGAAGCGGAGGCAAACGCGCCTTAGGAAAATAATTTTCATCTGATTTTTTGAATGGAAATCTAAAATAATACATTGAGATGTCCCCAAAGTTTCGTAGAGTTCCAACAAACCGTCGGTTTATTTTGACTTTCCGACGGTACGCGTGCAACTGCATTTTTGCCAAAAATTGAAGTGGAGGAAAACGCGCTTTAGGAAAATAATTTCCTGATTATTTTTTTCATGGACATCTAAAATAATACATTTAGAGTGTCCCCAAAGTTTCTTAGCGTTTCGACAAGCCCTCTGTTTATTTTGACTTTCCGACGGTACGCGTGCAATTGTGTTTTTGCCAAAAACGGAAGGGGAAGCAAAATCGCATTAGGAAAATAATTTCCTGCTGATTCTTTGCATGTACATCTCAAATAATACATTTAGAGTTTCCCCAAATTTTCACAGAGTTTCGACAAGCCCTCGGTTTAATTTGAATTTCCGACGGTACGCGTGCAATTGCGTTTTTGCCAAAAACGTAAACGGAGGCAAACACGCCTTAGGTAAATAATTTCCTGCTGATTTTTTGCATGGACATCTCTAATAATACATTGAGAGTGTCCCCAAAGTTTCGTAGAGTTTAGACAAGCCCTCGGTTTATTTTGACTTTCCGACGATACGCGTGCAATTGCATTTTTGCCAAAAACGGAAGCAGAGGCAAACGCGCTTTAGGAAAATAATTTCCTACTGATTTTTTTCATGTACATCTCAAATAATACTTTGAGAGTGTCCCCAAAGTTTCATAGCGTTTTGACAAGCCCTCGGTTTTTTTTTAATTTCCGACGGTACGCATGCAATTGCGTTTTTGCCAAAAACGGAAGCGGAGGCAAATGCGCCTTAGAAAAATAATTTCCTGCTCATTTTGTGAATGGACATCTAATATAATACATTTAGAGTGTCCCCAAAGTTTTGTAGAGTTTCAACAAGCCCTCGGTTTATTTTGGCTTTCCGACGGTACGCGTGCAATTGCGTTTTTGCCAAAAACAGAAGCGGAGGCAAACGCGCATTAGGAAAATAATTTCATGCGGATTTTTTGCATGGACATCTCAAATAATACATTTAGAGTGTCCCCAAAGTTTCATAGCATTTCGACAAGCCCTCGTTTTATTTTGAATTTCTGACGGTACGCATGCAATTTCGTTTTTGTCAAAAACGAAAGCGGAGGCAAACGCGCTTTAGGAAAATAATTTCCTGATGATTTTTTTATGGACATCTAAAATAATACATTTAGAGTGTCCCCAAAGTTTCTTAGCGTTTCGACAAGCGCTCTGTTTATTTTGACTTTCCGACGGTACGCGTGCAATTTTGTTTTTGCCAAAAACGGAAAGGGAGGCAAAAGCGCATTAGGAAAATAATTTCGTGCTGATTTTTTGCATGTACATCTCAAATAATACATTTAGAGTTTCCCCAAAGTTTCACAGAGTTTCGACAAGCCCTCGGTTTAATTTGAATTTCCGACGGTACGCGTGCAATTGCGTTTTTGCCAAAAATGGAAGCGGAGGCAAACGCGCCTTAGGTAAATAATTTCCTGCTGATTTTTTGCATGGACATCTAAAATAATACATTGAGAGTGTCCCCAAAGTTTCATAGATTTTCGACAAGCCCTCGGTTTATTTTGACTTTCGGACGATACGCGTGCAATTGCATTTTTGCCAAAAACGGAAGTAGAGGCAAACGCGCTTTAGGAAAATAATTTCCTGCTGATTTTTTTCATGTACATCTCAAATAATACTTTGAGAGTGTCCCCAAAGTTTCATAGCGTTTTGACAAGCCCTCGTTTTTTTTTTAATTTCCGACGGTACGCATGCAATTGCGTTTTTGGCAAAAACGGAAGCGGAGGCAAACACGCCTTAGAAAAATAATTTCCTGCTGATTTTGTGAATGGACATCTAATATAATACATTTAGAGTGTCCCCAAAGTTTTGTACAGTTTCAACAAGCCCTCAGTTTATTTTGGTTTTCCGACGGTACACGTGCAATTGCGTTTTTGCCAAAAACAGAAGCGGAGGCAAACGCCCATTAAGAAAATAATTTCATGCGGATTTTTTGCATGGACATCTCAAATATACATTGATAGTGTCCCCAAAATTTCATAGCATTTCGACAAGCCCTCGTTTTATTTTGAATTTCTGACGGTACGCGTGCAATTTCGTTTTTGTCAAAAACGAAAGCGGAGGCAAATGCGCCTTAGGAAAATAATTTTCTGCTGATTTTTTTGAATGGACATCTAAAATAATACATTGAGAGTGTACCCAAAGTTTCTTAGAGTTTCAACAAACCCTCAGTTTATTTTGACTTTCCGACGGTACGCGTGCAACTACGTTTTTGCCAAAAACGGAAGTGGAGGAAAACGCGCTTTAGGAAAATAATTTCCTTATGATTTTTTGCATGGACATCTCAAATATTACATTGAGAGTATCCCCAAAGTTTCATAGCATTTCGACAAGCCCTCGGTTTATTTTGACTTTCCGACGGTACGCGTGCAATTGCGTTTTTGCCAAAAACGGAAGCGGAGGCAAACGCGCCTTAGGAAAATAATTTTCATCTGATTTTTTGAATGGAAATCTAAAATAATACATTGAGATGTCCCCAAAGTTTCGTAGAGTTCCAACAAACCGTCGATTTATTTTGACTTTCCGACGGTACGCGTGCAACTGCATTTTTGCCAAAAATTGAAGTGGAGGAAAACGCACTTTAGGAAAATAATTTCCTGATTATTTTTTTCATGGACATCTAAAATAATACATTTAGAGTGTCCCCAAAGTTTCTTAGCGTTTCGACAAGCCCTCTGTTTATTTTGACTTTCCGACGGTACGCGTGCAATTGTGTTTTTGCCAAAAACGGAAGGGGAAGCAAAATCGCATTAGGAAAATAATTTCCTGCTGATTCTTTGCATGTACATCTCAAATAATACATTTAGAGTTTCCCCAAAGTTTCACAGAGTTTCGACAAGCCCTCGGTTTAATTTGAATTTCCGACGGTACGCGTGCAATTGCGTTTTTGCCAAAAACGTAAACGGAGGCAAACACGCCTTAGGTAAATAATTTCCTGCTGATTTTTTGCATGGACATCTCTAATAATACATTGAGAGTGTCCCCAAAGTTTCGTAGAGTTTAGACAAGCCCTCGGTTTATTTTGACTTTCCGACGATACGCGTGCAATTGCATTTTTGCCAAAAACGGAAGCAGAGGCAAACGCGCTTTAGGAAAATAATTTCCTACTGATTTTTTTCATGTACATCTCAAATAATACTTTGAGAGTGTCCCCAAAGTTTCATAGCGTTTTGACAAGCCCTCGGTTTTTTTTTAATTTCCGACGGTACGCATGCAATTGCGTTTTTGCCAAAAACGGAAGCGGAGGCAAATGCGCCTTAGAAAAATAATTTCCTGCTCATTTTGTGAATGGACATCTAATATAATACATTTAGAGTGTCCCCAAAGTTTTGTAGAGTTTCAACAAGCCCTCGGTTTATTTTGGCTTTCCGACGGTACGCGTGCAATTGCGTTTTTGCCAAAAACAGAAGCGGAGGCAAACGCGCATTAGGAAAATAATTTCATGCGGATTTTTTGCATGGACATCTCAAATAATACATTTAGAGTGTCCCCAAAGTTTCATAGCATTTCGACAAGCCCTCGTTTTATTTTGAATTTCTGACGGTACGCATGCAATTTCGTTTTTGTCAAAAACGAAAGCGGAGGCAAACGCGCTTTAGGAAAATAATTTCCTGATGATTTTTTTATGGACATCTAAAATAATACATTTAGAGTGTCCCCAAAGTTTCTTAGCGTTTCGACAAGCGCTCTGTTTATTTTGACTTTCCGACGGTACGCGTGCAATTTTGTTTTTGCCAAAAACGGAAGGGGAGGCAAAAGCGCATTAGGAAAATAATTTCCTGCTGATTTTTTGCATGTACATCTCAAATAATACATTTAGAGTTTCCCCAAAGTTTCACAGAGTTTCGACAAGCCCTCGGTTTAATTTGAATTTCCGACGGTACGCGTGCAATTGCGTTTTTGCCAAAAATGGAAGCGGAGGCAAACGCGCCTTAGGTAAATAATTTCCTGCTGATTTTTTGCATGGACATCTCAAATAATACATTGAGAGTGTCCCCAAAGTTTCATAGATTTTCGACAAGCCCTCGGTTTAATTTGACTTTCCGACGATACGCGTGCAATTGCATTTTTGCCAAAAACGGAAGTAGAGGCAAACGCGCTTTAGGAAAATAATTTCCTGCTGATTTTTTTCATGTACATCTCAAATAATACTTTGAGAGTGTCCCCAAAGTTTCATAGCGTTTTGACAAGCCCTCGTTTTTTTTTGAATTTCCGACGGTACGCATGCAATTGCGTTTTTGGCAAAAACGGAAGCGGAGGCAAACGCGCCTTAGAAAAATAATTTCCTGCTGATTTTGTGAATGGACATCTAATATAATACATTTAGAGTGTCCCCAAAGTTTTGTACAGTTTCAACAAGCCCTCGGTTTATTTTGGTTTTCCGACGGTACACGTGCAATTGCGTTTTTGCCAAAAACAGAAGCGGAGGCAAACGCCCATTAAGAAAATAATTTCATGCGGATTTTTTGCATGGACATCTCAAATATACATTGATAGTGTCCCCAAAATTTCATAGCATTTCGACAAGCCCTCGTTTTATTTTGAATTTCTGACGGTACGCGTGCAATTTCGTTTTTGTCAAAAACGAAAGCGGAGGCAAATGCGCCTTAGGAAAATAATTTTCTGCTGATTTTTTTGAATGGACATCTAAAATAATACATTGAGAGTGTACCCAAAGTTTCTTAGAGTTTCAACAAACCCTCGGTTTATTTTGACTTTCCGACGGTACGCGTGCAATTGCGTTTTTGCCAAAAACGGAAGCGGAGGCAAACGCGCCTTAGGAAAATAATTTTCATCTGATTTTTTGAATGGAAATCTAAAATAATACATTGAGATGTCCCCAAAGTTTCGTAGAGTTCCAACAAACCGTCGGTTTATTTTGACTTTCCGACGGTACGCGTGCAACTGCATTTTTGCCAAAAATTGAAGTGGAGGAAAACGCGCTTTAGGAAAATAATTTCCTGATTATTTTTTTCATGGACATCTAAAATAATACATTTAGAGTGTCCCCAAAGTTTCTTAGCGTTTCGACAAGCCCTCTGTTTATTTTGACTTTCCGACGGTACGCGTGCAATTGTGTTTTTGCCAAAAACGGAAGGGGAAGCAAAATCGCATTAGGAAAATAATTTCCTGCTGATTCTTTGCATGTACATCTCAAATAATACATTTAGAGTTTCCCCAAAGTTTCACAGAGTTTCGACAAGCCCTCGGTTTAATTTGAATTTCCGACGGTACGCGTGCAATTGCGTTTTTGCCAAAAACGTAAACGGAGGCAAACACGCCTTAGGTAAATAATTTCCTGCTGATTTTTTGCATGGACATCTCTAATAATACATTGAGAGTGTCCCCAAAGTTTCGTAGAGTTTAGACAAGCCCTCGGTTTATTTTGACTTTCCGACGATACGCGTGCAATTGCATTTTTGCCAAAAACGGAAGCAGAGGAAAACGCGCTTTAGGAAAATAATTTCCTACTGATTTTTTTCATGTACATCTCAAATAATACTTTGAGAGTGTCCCCAAAGTTTCATAGCGTTTCGACAAGCCCTCGGTTTTTTTTTAATTTCCGACGGTACGCATGCAATTGCGTTTTTGCCAAAAACGGAAGCGGAGGCAAATGCGCCTTAGAAAAATAATTTCCTGCTCATTTTGTGAATGGACATCTAATATAATACATTTAGAGGGTCGCCAAAGTTTTGTAGAGTTTCAACAAGCCCTCGGTTTATTTTGGCTTTCCGACGGTACGCGTGCAATTGCGTTTTTGCCAAAAACAGAAGCGGAGGCAAACGCGCATTAGGAAAATAATTTCATGCGGATTTTTTGCATGGACATCTCAAATAATACATTTAGAGTGTCCCCAAAGTTTCATAGCATTTCGACAAGCCCTCGTTTTATTTTGAATTTCTGACGGTACGCATGCAATTTCGTTTTTGTCAAAAACGAAAGCGGAGGCAAACGCGCTTTAGGAAAATAATTTCCTGATGATTTTTTTATGGACATCTAAAATAATACATTTAGAGTGTCCCCAAAGTTTCTTAGCGTTTCGACAAGCGCTCTGTTTATTTTGACTTTCCGACGGTACGCGTGCAATTTTGTTTTTGCCAAAAACGGAAGGGGAGGCAAAAGCGCATTAGGAAAATAATTTCCTGCTGATTTTTTGCATGTACATCTCAAATAATACATTTAGAGTTTCCCCAAAGTTTCACAGAGTTTCGACAAGCCCTCGGTTTAATTTGAATTTCCGACGGTACGCGTGCAATTGCGTTTTTGCCAAAAATGGAAGCGGAGGCAAACGCGCCTTAGGTAAATAATTTCCTGCTGATTTTTTGCATGGACATCTCAAATAATACATTGAGAGTGTCCCCAAAGTTTCATAGATTTTCGACAAGCCCTCGGTTTAATTTGACTTTCCGACGATACGCGTGCAATTGCATTTTTGCCAAAAACGGAAGTAGAGGCAAACGCGCTTTAGGAAAATAATTTCCTGCTGATTTTTTTCATGTACATCTCAAATAATAATTTGAGAGTGTCCCCAAAGTTTCATAGCGTTTTGACAAGCCCTCGTTTTTTTTTGAATTTCCGACGGTACGCATGCAATTGCGTTTTTGGCAAAAACGGAAGCGGAGGCAAACGCGCCTTAGAAAAATAATTTCCTGCTGATTTTGTGAATGGACATCTAATATAATACATTTAGAGTGTCCCCAAAGTTTTGTACAGTTTCAACAAGCCCTCGGTTTATTTTGGTTTTCCGACGGTACACGTGCAATTGCGTTTTTGCCAAAAACAGAAGCGGAGGCAAACGCCCATTAAGAAAATAATTTCATGCGGATTTTTTGCATGGACATCTCAAATATACATTGATAGTGTCCCCAAAATTTCATAGCATTTCGACAAGCCCTCGTTTTATTTTGAATTTCTGACGGTACGCGTGCAATTTCGTTTTTGTCAAAAACGAAAGCGGAGGCAAATGCGCCTTAGGAAAATAATTTTCTGCTGATTTTTTTGAATGGACATCTAAAATAATACATTGAGAGTGTACCCAAAGTTTCTTAGAGTTTCAACAAACCCTCGGTTTATTTTGACTTTCCGACGGTACGCGTGCAACTACGTTTTTGCCAAAAACGGAAGTGGAGGAAAACGCGCTTTAGGAAAATAATTTCCTTATGATTTTTTGCATGGACATCTCAAATATTACATTGAGAGTATCCCCAAAGTTTCATAGCATTTCGACAAGCCCTCGGTTTATTTTGACTTTCCGACGGTACGCGTGCAATTGCGTTTTTGCCAAAAACGGAAGCGGAGGCAAACGCGCCTTAGGAAAATAATTTTCATCTGATTTTTTGAATGGAAATATAAAATAATACATTGAGATGTCCCCAAAGTTTCGTAGAGTTCCAACAAACCGTCGGTTTATTTTGACTTTCCGACGGTACGCGTGCAACTGCATTTTTGCCAAAAATTGAAGTGGAGGAAAACGCGCTTTAGGAAAATAATTTCCTGATTATTTTTTTCATGGACATCTAAAATAATACATTTAGAGTGTCCCCAAAGTTTCTTAGCGTTTCGACAAGCCCTCTGTTTATTTTGACTTTCCGACGGTACGCGTGCAATTGTGTTTTTGCCAAAAACGGAAGGGGAAGCAAAATCGCATTAGGAAAATAATTTCCTGCTGATTCTTTGCATGTACATCTCAAATAATACATTTAGAGTTTCCCCAAATTTTCACAGAGTTTCGACAAGCCCTCGGTTTAATTTGAATTTCCGACGGTACGCGTGCAATTGCGTTTTTGCCAAAAACGTAAACGGAGGCAAACACGCCTTAGGTAAATAATTTCCTGCTGATTTTTTGCATGGACATCTCTAATAATACATTGAGAGTGTCCCCAAAGTTTCGTAGAGTTTAGACAAGCCCTCGGTTTATTTTGACTTTCCGACGATACGCGTGCAATTGCATTTTTGCCAAAAACGGAAGCAGAGGCAAACGCGCTTTAGGAAAATAATTTCCTACTGATTTTTTTCATGTACATCTCAAATAATACTTTGAGAGTGTCCCCAAAGTTTCATAGCGTTTTGACAAGCCCTCGGTTTTTTTTTAATTTCCGACGGTACGCATGCAATTGCGTTTTTGCCAAAAACGGAAGCGGAGGCAAATGCGCCTTAGAAAAATAATTTCCTGCTCATTTTGTGAATGGACATCTAATATAATACATTTAGAGTGTCCCCAAAGTTTTGTAGAGTTTCAACAAGCCCTCGGTTTATTTTGGCTTTCCGACGGTACGCGTGCAATTGCGTTTTTGCCAAAAACAGAAGCGGAGGCAAACGCGCATTAGGAAAATAATTTCATGCGGATTTTTTGCATGGACATCTCAAATAATACATTTAGAGTGTCCCCAAAGTTTCATAGCATTTCGACAAGCCCTCGTTTTATTTTGAATTTCTGACGGTACGCATGCAATTTCGTTTTTGTCAAAAACGAAAGCGGAGGCAAACGCGCTTTAGGAAAATAATTTCCTGATGATTTTTTTATGGACATCTAAAATAATACATTTAGAGTGTCCCCAAAGTTTCTTAGCGTTTCGACAAGCGCTCTGTTTATTTTGACTTTCCGACGGTACGCGTGCAATTTTGTTTTTGCCAAAAACGGAAAGGGAGGCAAAAGCGCATTAGGAAAATAATTTCGTGCTGATTTTTTGCATGTACATCTCAAATAATACATTTAGAGTTTCCCCAAAGTTTCACAGAGTTTCGACAAGCCCTCGGTTTAATTTGAATTTCCGACGGTACGCGTGCAATTGCGTTTTTGCCAAAAATGGAAGCGGAGGCAAACGCGCCTTAGGTAAATAATTTCCTGCTGATTTTTTGCATGGACATCTAAAATAATACATTGAGAGTGTCCCCAAAGTTTCATAGATTTTCGACAAGCCCTCGGTTTATTTTGACTTTCGGACGATACGCGTGCAATTGCATTTTTGCCAAAAACGGAAGTAGAGGCAAACGCGCTTTAGGAAAATAATTTCCTGCTGATTTTTTTCATGTACATCTCAAATAATACTTTGAGAGTGTCCCCAAAGTTTCATAGCGTTTTGACAAGCCCTCGTTTTTTTTTTAATTTCCGACGGTACGCATGCAATTGCGTTTTTGGCAAAAACGGAAGCGGAGGCAAACACGCCTTAGAAAAATAATTTCCTGCTGATTTTGTGAATGGACATCTAATATAATACATTTAGAGTGTCCCCAAAGTTTTGTACAGTTTCAACAAGCCCTCAGTTTATTTTGGTTTTCCGACGGTACACGTGCAATTGCGTTTTTGCCAAAAACAGAAGCGGAGGCAAACGCCCATTAAGAAAATAATTTCATGCGGATTTTTTGCATGGACATCTCAAATATACATTGATAGTGTCCCCAAAATTTCATAGCATTTCGACAAGCCCTCGTTTTATTTTGAATTTCTGACGGTACGCGTGCAATTTCGTTTTTGTCAAAAACGAAAGCGGAGGCAAATGCGCCTTAGGAAAATAATTTTCTGCTGATTTTTTTGAATGGACATCTAAAATAATACATTGAGAGTGTACCCAAAGTTTCTTAGAGTTTCAACAAACCCTCAGTTTATTTTGACTTTCCGACGGTACGCGTGCAACTACGTTTTTGCCAAAAACGGAAGTGGAGGAAAACGCGCTTTAGGAAAATAATTTCCTTATGATTTTTTGCATGGACATCTCAAATATTACATTGAGAGTATCCCCAAAGTTTCATAGCATTTCGACAAGCCCTCGGTTTATTTTGACTTTCCGACGGTACGCGTGCAATTGCGTTTTTGCCAAAAACGGAAGCGGAGGCAAACGCGCCTTAGGAAAATAATTTTCATCTGATTTTTTGAATGGAAATCTAAAATAATACATTGAGATGTCCCCAAAGTTTCGTAGAGTTCCAACAAACCGTCGATTTATTTTGACTTTCCGACGGTACGCGTGCAACTGCATTTTTGCCAAAAATTGAAGTGGAGGAAAACGCACTTTAGGAAAATAATTTCCTGATTATTTTTTTCATGGACATCTAAAATAATACATTTAGAGTGTCCCCAAAGTTTCTTAGCGTTTCGACAAGCCCTCTGTTTATTTTGACTTTCCGACGGTACGCGTGCAATTGTGTTTTTGCCAAAAACGGAAGGGGAAGCAAAATCGCATTAGGAAAATAATTTCCTGCTGATTCTTTGCATGTACATCTCAAATAATACATTTAGAGTTTCCCCAAAGTTTCACAGAGTTTCGACAAGCCCTCGGTTTAATTTGAATTTCCGACGGTACGCGTGCAATTGCGTTTTTGCCAAAAACGTAAACGGAGGCAAACACGCCTTAGGTAAATAATTTCCTGCTGATTTTTTGCATGGACATCTCTAATAATACATTGAGAGTGTCCCCAAAGTTTCGTAGAGTTTAGACAAGCCCTCGGTTTATTTTGACTTTCCGACGATACGCGTGCAATTGCATTTTTGCCAAAAACGGAAGCAGAGGCAAACGCGCTTTAGGAAAATAATTTCCTACTGATTTTTTTCATGTACATCTCAAATAATACTTTGAGAGTGTCCCCAAAGTTTCATAGCGTTTTGACAAGCCCTCGGTTTTTTTTTAATTTCCGACGGTACGCATGCAATTGCGTTTTTGCCAAAAACGGAAGCGGAGGCAAATGCGCCTTAGAAAAATAATTTCCTGCTCATTTTGTGAATGGACATCTAATATAATACATTTAGAGTGTCCCCAAAGTTTTGTAGAGTTTCAACAAGCCCTCGGTTTATTTTGGCTTTCCGACGGTACGCGTGCAATTGCGTTTTTGCCAAAAACAGAAGCGGAGGCAAACGCGCATTAGGAAAATAATTTCATGCGGATTTTTTGCATGGACATCTCAAATAATACATTTAGAGTGTCCCCAAAGTTTCATAGCATTTCGACAAGCCCTCGTTTTATTTTGAATTTCTGACGGTACGCATGCAATTTCGTTTTTGTCAAAAACGAAAGCGGAGGCAAACGCGCTTTAGGAAAATAATTTCCTGATGATTTTTTTATGGACATCTAAAATAATACATTTAGAGTGTCCCCAAAGTTTCTTAGCGTTTCGACAAGCGCTCTGTTTATTTTGACTTTCCGACGGTACGCGTGCAATTTTGTTTTTGCCAAAAACGGAAGGGGAGGCAAAAGCGCATTAGGAAAATAATTTCCTGCTGATTTTTTGCATGTACATCTCAAATAATACATTTAGAGTTTCCCCAAAGTTTCACAGAGTTTCGACAAGCCCTCGGTTTAATTTGAATTTCCGACGGTACGCGTGCAATTGCGTTTTTGCCAAAAATGGAAGCGGAGGCAAACGCGCCTTAGGTAAATAATTTCCTGCTGATTTTTTGCATGGACATCTCAAATAATACATTGAGAGTGTCCCCAAAGTTTCATAGATTTTCGACAAGCCCTCGGTTTAATTTGACTTTCCGACGATACGCGTGCAATTGCATTTTTGCCAAAAACGGAAGTAGAGGCAAACGCGCTTTAGGAAAATAATTTCCTGCTGATTTTTTTCATGTACATCTCAAATAATACTTTGAGAGTGTCCCCAAAGTTTCATAGCGTTTTGACAAGCCCTCGTTTTTTTTTGAATTTCCGACGGTACGCATGCAATTGCGTTTTTGGCAAAAACGGAAGCGGAGGCAAACGCGCCTTAGAAAAATAATTTCCTGCTGATTTTGTGAATGGACATCTAATATAATACATTTAGAGTGTCCCCAAAGTTTTGTACAGTTTCAACAAGCCCTCGGTTTATTTTGGTTTTCCGACGGTACACGTGCAATTGCGTTTTTGCCAAAAACAGAAGCGGAGGCAAACGCCCATTAAGAAAATAATTTCATGCGGATTTTTTGCATGGACATCTCAAATATACATTGATAGTGTCCCCAAAATTTCATAGCATTTCGACAAGCCCTCGTTTTATTTTGAATTTCTGACGGTACGCGTGCAATTTCGTTTTTGTCAAAAACGAAAGCGGAGGCAAATGCGCCTTAGGAAAATAATTTTCTGCTGATTTTTTTGAATGGACATCTAAAATAATACATTGAGAGTGTACCCAAAGTTTCTTAGAGTTTCAACAAACCCTCGGTTTATTTTGACTTTCCGACGGTACGCGTGCAATTGCGTTTTTGCCAAAAACGGAAGCGGAGGCAAACGCGCCTTAGGAAAATAATTTTCATCTGATTTTTTGAATGGAAATCTAAAATAATACATTGAGATGTCCCCAAAGTTTCGTAGAGTTCCAACAAACCGTCGGTTTATTTTGACTTTCCGACGGTACGCGTGCAACTGCATTTTTGCCAAAAATTGAAGTGGAGGAAAACGCGCTTTAGGAAAATAATTTCCTGATTATTTTTTTCATGGACATCTAAAATAATACATTTAGAGTGTCCCCAAAGTTTCTTAGCGTTTCGACAAGCCCTCTGTTTATTTTGACTTTCCGACGGTACGCGTGCAATTGTGTTTTTGCCAAAAACGGAAGGGGAAGCAAAATCGCATTAGGAAAATAATTTCCTGCTGATTCTTTGCATGTACATCTCAAATAATACATTTAGAGTTTCCCCAAAGTTTCACAGAGTTTCGACAAGCCCTCGGTTTAATTTGAATTTCCGACGGTACGCGTGCAATTGCGTTTTTGCCAAAAACGTAAACGGAGGCAAACACGCCTTAGGTAAATAATTTCCTGCTGATTTTTTGCATGGACATCTCTAATAATACATTGAGAGTGTCCCCAAAGTTTCGTAGAGTTTAGACAAGCCCTCGGTTTATTTTGACTTTCCGACGATACGCGTGCAATTGCATTTTTGCCAAAAACGGAAGCAGAGGAAAACGCGCTTTAGGAAAATAATTTCCTACTGATTTTTTTCATGTACATCTCAAATAATACTTTGAGAGTGTCCCCAAAGTTTCATAGCGTTTCGACAAGCCCTCGGTTTTTTTTTAATTTCCGACGGTACGCATGCAATTGCGTTTTTGCCAAAAACGGAAGCGGAGGCAAATGCGCCTTAGAAAAATAATTTCCTGCTCATTTTGTGAATGGACATCTAATATAATACATTTAGAGGGTCGCCAAAGTTTTGTAGAGTTTCAACAAGCCCTCGGTTTATTTTGGCTTTCCGACGGTACGCGTGCAATTGCGTTTTTGCCAAAAACAGAAGCGGAGGCAAACGCGCATTAGGAAAATAATTTCATGCGGATTTTTTGCATGGACATCTCAAATAATACATTTAGAGTGTCCCCAAAGTTTCATAGCATTTCGACAAGCCCTCGTTTTATTTTGAATTTCTGACGGTACGCATGCAATTTCGTTTTTGTCAAAAACGAAAGCGGAGGCAAACGCGCTTTAGGAAAATAATTTCCTGATGATTTTTTTATGGACATCTAAAATAATACATTTAGAGTGTCCCCAAAGTTTCTTAGCGTTTCGACAAGCGCTCTGTTTATTTTGACTTTCCGACGGTACGCGTGCAATTTTGTTTTTGCCAAAAACGGAAGGGGAGGCAAAAGCGCATTAGGAAAATAATTTCCTGCTGATTTTTTGCATGTACATCTCAAATAATACATTTAGAGTTTCCCCAAAGTTTCACAGAGTTTCGACAAGCCCTCGGTTTAATTTGAATTTCCGACGGTACGCGTGCAATTGCGTTTTTGCCAAAAATGGAAGCGGAGGCAAACGCGCCTTAGGTAAATAATTTCCTGCTGATTTTTTGCATGGACATCTCAAATAATACATTGAGAGTGTCCCCAAAGTTTCATAGATTTTCGACAAGCCCTCGGTTTAATTTGACTTTCCGACGATACGCGTGCAATTGCATTTTTGCCAAAAACGGAAGTAGAGGCAAACGCGCTTTAGGAAAATAATTTCCTGCTGATTTTTTTCATGTACATCTCAAATAATAATTTGAGAGTGTCCCCAAAGTTTCATAGCGTTTTGACAAGCCCTCGTTTTTTTTTGAATTTCCGACGGTACGCATGCAATTGCGTTTTTGGCAAAAACGGAAGCGGAGGCAAACGCGCCTTAGAAAAATAATTTCCTGCTGATTTTGTGAATGGACATCTAATATAATACATTTAGAGTGTCCCCAAAGTTTTGTACAGTTTCAACAAGCCCTCGGTTTATTTTGGTTTTCCGACGGTACACGTGCAATTGCGTTTTTGCCAAAAACAGAAGCGGAGGCAAACGCCCATTAAGAAAATAATTTCATGCGGATTTTTTGCATGGACATCTCAAATATACATTGATAGTGTCCCCAAAATTTCATAGCATTTCGACAAGCCCTCGTTTTATTTTGAATTTCTGACGGTACGCGTGCAATTTCGTTTTTGTCAAAAACGAAAGCGGAGGCAAATGCGCCTTAGGAAAATAATTTTCTGCTGATTTTTTTGAATGGACATCTAAAATAATACATTGAGAGTGTACCCAAAGTTTCTTAGAGTTTCAACAAACCCTCGGTTTATTTTGACTTTCCGACGGTACGCGTGCAACTACGTTTTTGCCAAAAACGGAAGTGGAGGAAAACGCGCTTTAGGAAAATAATTTCCTTATGATTTTTTGCATGGACATCTCAAATATTACATTGAGAGTATCCCCAAAGTTTCATAGCATTTCGACAAGCCCTCGGTTTATTTTGACTTTCCGACGGTACGCGTGCAATTGCGTTTTTGCCAAAAACGGAAGCGGAGGCAAACGCGCCTTAGGAAAATAATTTTCATCTGATTTTTTGAATGGAAATATAAAATAATACATTGAGATGTCCCCAAAGTTTCGTAGAGTTCCAACAAACCGTCGGTTTATTTTGACTTTCCGACGGTACGCGTGCAACTGCATTTTTGCCAAAAATTGAAGTGGAGGAAAACGCGCTTTAGGAAAATAATTTCCTGATTATTTTTTTCATGGACATCTAAAATAATACATTTAGAGTGTCCCCAAAGTTTCTTAGCGTTTCGACAAGCCCTCTGTTTATTTTGACTTTCCGACGGTACGCGTGCAATTGTGTTTTTGCCAAAAACGGAAGGGGAAGCAAAATCGCATTAGGAAAATAATTTCCTGCTGATTCTTTGCATGTACATCTCAAATAATACATTTAGAGTTTCCCCAAAGTTTCAGAGTTTCGACAAGCCCTCGGTTTAATTTGAATTTCCGACGGTACGCGTGCAATTGCGTTTTTGCCAAAAACGTAAACGGAGGCAAACACGCCTTAGGTAAATAATTTCCTGCTGATTTTTTGCATGGACATCTCTAATAATACATTGAGAGTGTCCCCAAAGTTTCGTAGAGTTTAGACAAGCCCTCGGTTTATTTTGACTTTCCGACGATACGCGTGCAATTGCATTTTTGCCAAAAACGGAAGCAGAGGCAAACGCGCTTTAGGAAAATAATTTCCTGCTGATTTTTTTCATGTACATCTCAAATAATACTTTGAGAGTGTCCCCAAAGTTTCGTAGCGTTTTGACAAGCCCTCGGTTTTTTTTGAATTTCCGACGGTACGCATGCAATTGCGTTTTTGCCAAAAACGGAAGCGGACGCAAATGCGCCTTAGAAAAATAATTTTCCTCTGATTTTTTGAATGGAAATCTAAAATAATACATTGAGATGTCCCCAAAGTTTCGTAGAGTTCCAACAAACCGTCGGTTTATTTTAACTTTCCGACGGTACGCGTGCAACTGCATTTTTGCCAAAAATTGAAGTGGAGGAAAACGCGCTTTAGGAAAATAATTTCCTGATTATTTTTTTCATGGACATCTAAAATAATACATTTAGAGTGTCCCCAAAGTTTCTTAGCGTTTCGACAAGCCCTCTGTTTATTTTGACTTTCCGACGGTACGCGTGCAATTGTGTTTTTGCCAAAAACGGAAGGGGAAGCAAAAGCGCATTAGGAAAATAATTTCCTGCTGATTCTTTGCATGTACATCTCAAATAATACATTTAGAGTTTCCCCAAAGTTTCACAGAGTTTCGACAAGCCCTCGGTTTATTTTGAATTTCCGACGGTACGCGTGCAATTGCGTTTTTGCCAAAAACGGAAGCGGAGGCAAACGCGCCTTAGGAAAATAATTTTCATCTGATTTTTTGAATGGAAATCTAAAATAATACATTGAGATGTCCCCAAAGTTTCGTAGAGTTCCAACAAACCGTCGGTTTATTTTGACTTTCCGACGGTACGCGTGCAACTGCATTTTTGCCAAAAATTGAAGTGGAGGAAAACGCGCTTTAGGAAAATAATTTCCTGATTATTTTTTTCATGGACATCTAAAATAATACATTTAGAGTGTCCCCAAAGTTTCTTAGCGTTTCGACAAGCCCTCTGTTTATTTTGACTTTCCGACGGTACGCGTGCAATTGTGTTTTTGCCAAAAACGGAAGGGGAAGCAAAAGCGCATTAGGAAAATAATTTCCTGCTGATTCTTTGCATGTACCTCTCAAATAATACATTTAGAGTTTCCCCAAAGTTTCACAGAGTTTCGACAAGCCCTCGGTTTAATTTGAATTTCCGACGGTACGCGTGCAATTGTGTTTTTGCCAAAAACGTAAACGGAGGCAAACACGCCTTAGGTAAATAATTTCCTGCTGATTTTTTGCATGGACATCTCTAATAATACATTGAGAGTGTCCCCAAAGTTTCGTAGAGTTTAGACAAGCCCTTGGTTTATTTTGACTTTCCGACGATACGCGTGCAATTGCATTTTTGCCAAAAACGGAAGCAGAGGCAAACGCGCTTTAGGAAAATAATTTCCTGCTGATTTTTTTCATGTACATCTCAAATAATACTTTGAGAGTGTCCCCAATGTTTCATAGTGTTTTGACAAGCCCTCGATTTTTTTTGAATTTCCGACGGTACGCATGCAATTGCGTTTTTGCCAAAAACGGAAGCGGAGGCAAACGCGCCTTAGAAAAATAATTTCCTGCTGATTTTGTGAATTGACATCTAATATAATACATTTAGAGTGTCCCCATAGTTTTGTAGAGTTTCAACAAGCCCTTGGTTTATTTTGACTTTCCGACGGTACGCGTGCAATTGCGTTTTTGCCAAAAATAGAAGCGGAGGCAAACGCGCATTAGGAAAATAATTTCATGCGGATTTATTGCATGGACATCTCAAATAATACATTGAGAGTGTCCCCAAAGTTTCATAGCATTTTGACAAGCCCTCTATTTATTTTGAATTTCTGACGGTACGCGTGCAATTTCGTTTTTGTCAAAAACGAAAGCTGTGCCAAAAGCGCCTTAGGAAAATAATTTTCTGCTGATTTTTTGAATGGACATCTAAAATAATACATTGAGAGTGTCCCCAAATTTTCGTAGAGTTTCGACAAACCCTTGGTTTATTTTGACTTTCCGAAGGTACGCGTGCAACTGCGTTTTTGCCAAAAACGGAAGTGGAGGAAAACGCGCTTTAGGAAAATAATTTCCTGATGATTTTTTGCATGGACATCTCAAATAATACATTGAGAGTGTCCCCAAAGTTTCATAGCATTTAGACAAGCCCTCGGTTTGTTTTGACTTTCCGACGGTACGCGTGCAATTGCGTTTTTTCCAAAAACGGAAGCGGAGGCAAACGAGCCTTAGGTAAATAATTTCCTGCTGATTTTTTGCATGGACATCTCAAATAATACATTGAGAGTGTCCCCAAAGTTTCTTAGCGTTTCAACAAGCCCTCTGTTTATTTTGACTTTTCGACGGTACGCGTGCAATTGCGTTATTGCCAAAAACGCAAGCGGAGGCAAACGCGCATTAGAAAAATAATTTCCTGCTGATTTTTTGCATGGACATCTAAAATAATACATTTAGAGTGTCCCCAAAGTTTTGTAGAGTTTCAAAAAGCCCTCGGTTTATTTTGACTTTCCGACGGTACGCGTGCAATTGCGTTTTTGCCAAAAACGGAAGCGGAGGCAAACGCGCATTAGGAAAATAATTTCATGCGGATTTTATGCATGGACATCTCAAATAATACATTTAGAGTTTCCCCAAAGTTTCATAGAATTTCTACAAGCCCTCGGTTTATTTTGAATTTCCGACGGTACGCGTGCAATTTTGTTTTTGTCAAAAACGAAAGCGGAGGCAAACGCGCCTTAGGAAAATAATTTTCATCTGATTTTTTGAATGGACATCTAAAATAATACATTGAGAGTTTCCCATATGTTTCGTAGCATTTCGACAAGCCCTCGGTTTATTTTGACTTTTCGACAGTACGCGTGCAATTGCGTTTTTGTCAAAAACGAAAGCGGAGACAAACGCGCCTTAGGAAAATAATTTTCATCTGATTTTTTGAATGGACATCTAAAATAATACATTGAGAGTTTCCCCAAGTTTTCGTAGAGTTTTCACAAACCTTCGATTTATTTTGACTTTTGGACGGTACGCGTGCAACTGCGTTTTTGTCAAAAATTGAAGTGGAGGAAAACGCGCTTTAGGAAAATAATTTCCTGATGATTTTTTTAATGTACATCTAAAATAATAGATTTAGAGTGTCCCCAAAGTTTCTTAGCGTTTCGAAAAGCCCTCTGTTTATTTTGACTTTCCGACGGTACGCTTGCAATTGTGTTTTTGCCAAAAATGGAAGCGGAGGCAAAAGCGCATTAGGAAAATAATTTCCTACTGATTTTTTGCATGGACATCTCAAATAATACATTTAGAGTTTCCCCAAAGTTTCACAGAGTTTAGACAAGCCCTCGGTTTATTTTGACTTTCCGACGGTATGCGTGCAATTGCGTTTTTGCCAAAAACGAAAGCGGAGGCAAACACGCCTTAGGTAAATAATTTCCTGCTGATTTTTTGCATGGACATCTCAAATAATACATTGATAGTGTCCCCAAAGTTTCGTAGAGTTTCGACAAACCCTCGGTTTATTTTGACTTTCCGACGGTACGCGTACAACTGCGTTTTTGCCAAAAACAGAAGTGGAGGAAAACGCGCTTTAGGAAAATAATTTCTTGATGATTTTTTTCATGTACATCTAAAATAATACATTTAGAGTGTCCCCAAAGTTTCATAGCGTTTCGACAAGCCCTCGGTTTATTTTGAATTTCCGACGGTACGCGTGCAATTGCGTTTTCGCCAAAAACGGAAGCGGAGGCAAACGCGCCTTAGAAAAATAATTTCCTGCTGATTTTTGGCATGGACATCTAAAATAATACATTAAGATTGTCCCCAAAGTTTCGTAGAGTTTCAACAAGCCCTCGGTTTATTTTGAATTTCCGACGATACGCGTGCAATTGCATTTTTGCCAAAAACGGAAGCAGAGGCAAACGCGCTTTAGGAAAATAATTTCTTGCTGATTTTTTTCATGTAAATCTCAAATAATACTTTGAGATTGTCCCCAATGTTTCATAGTGTTTTGACAAGCCCTCGATTTTTTTTGAATTTTCGACGGTACGCATGCAATTGCGTTTTTGCCAAAAACGGAAGCGGAGGCAAACGCGCCTTAGAAAAATAATTTCCTGCTGATTTTGTGAATGGACATCATATATAATACATTTAGAGTGTCCCCAATGTTTTGTAGAGTTTCAACAAGCCCTCGGTTTATTTTGACTTTTCGACGGTACGCGTGTAATTGCGTTTTTGCCAAAAATAGAAGCGGAGGCAAACGCGCATTAGGAAAATAATTTCATGCGGATTTTTTGCATGGACATCTCAAATAATACATTGAGAGTGTCCCCAAAGTTTCATAGCATTTCGACAAGCCCTCTATTTATTTTGAATTTCTGACGGTACGCGTGCAATTTCGTTTTTGTCAAAAACGAAAGCTGTGCCAAAAGCGCCTTAGGAAAATAATTTTCTGCTGATTTTTTGAATGGACATCTAAAATAATACATTGAGAGTGTCCCCAAATTTTCGTAGAGTTTCGACAAACCCTTGGTTTATTTTGACTTTCCGAAGGTACGCGTGCAACTGCGTTTTTGCCAAAAACGGAAGTGGAGGAAAACGCGCTTTAGGAAAATAATTTCCTGATGATTTTTTGCATGGACATCTCAAATAATACATTGAGAGTGTCCCCAAAGTTTCATAGCATTTAGACAAGCCCTCGGTTTGTTTTGACTTTCCGACGGTACGCGTGCAATTGCGTTTTTTCCAAAAACGGAAGCGGAGGCAAACGAGCCTTAGGTAAATAATTTCCTGCTGATTTTTTGCATGGACATCTCAAATAATACATTGAGAGTGTCCCCAAAGTTTCTTAGCGTTTCAACAAGCCCTCTGTTTATTTTGACTTTTCGACGGTACGCGTGCAATTGCGTTATTGCCAAAAACGCAAGCGGAGGCAAACGCGCATTAGAAAAATAATTTCCTGCTGATTTTTTGCATGGACATCTAAAATAATACATTTAGAGTGTCCCCAAAGTTTTGTAGAGTTTCAAAAAGCCCTCGGTTTATTTTGACTTTCCGACGGTACGCGTGCAATTGCGTTTTTGCCAAAAACGGAAGCGGAGGCAAACGCGCATTAGGAAAATAATTTCATGCGGATTTTATGCATGGACATCTCAAATAATACATTTAGAGTTTCCCCAAAGTTTCATAGAATTTCTACAAGCCCTCGGTTTATTTTGAATTTCCGACGGTACGCGTGCAATTTTGTTTTTGTCAAAAACGAAAGCGGAGGCAAACGCGCCTTAGGAAAATAATTTTCATCTGATTTTTTGAATGGACATCTAAAATAATACATTGAGAGTTTCCCATATGTTTCGTAGCATTTCGACAAGCCCTCGGTTTATTTTGACTTTTCGACAGTACGCGTGCAATTGCGTTTTTGTCAAAAACGAAAGCGGAGACAAACGCGCCTTAGGAAAATAATTTTCATCTGATTTTTTGAATGGACATCTAAAATAATACATTGAGAGTTTCCCCAAGTTTTCGTAGAGTTTTCACAAACCTTCGATTTATTTTGACTTTTGGACGGTACGCGTGCAACTGCGTTTTTGTCAAAAATTGAAGTGGAGGAAAACGCGCTTTAGGAAAATAATTTCCTGATGATTTTTTTAATGTACATCTAAAATAATAGATTTAGAGTGTCCCCAAAGTTTCTTAGCGTTTCGAAAAGCCCTCTGTTTATTTTGACTTTCCGACGGTACGCTTGCAATTGTGTTTTTGCCAAAAATGGAAGCGGAGGCAAAAGCGCATTAGGAAAATAATTTCCTACTGATTTTTTGCATGGACATCTCAAATAATACATTTAGAGTTTCCCCAAAGTTTCACAGAGTTTAGACAAGCCCTCGGTTTATTTTGACTTTCCGACGGTATGCGTGCAATTGCGTTTTTGCCAAAAACGAAAGCGGAGGCAAACACGCCTTAGGTAAATAATTTCCTGCTGATTTTTTGCATGGACATCTCAAATAATACATTGATAGTGTCCCCAAAGTTTCGTAGAGTTTCGACAAACCCTCGGTTTATTTTGACTTTCCGACGGTACGCGTACAACTGCGTTTTTGCCAAAAACAGAAGTGGAGGAAAACGCGCTTTAGGAAAATAATTTCTTGATGATTTTTTTCATGTACATCTAAAATAATACATTTAGAGTGTCCCCAAAGTTTCATAGCGTTTCGACAAGCCCTCGGTTTATTTTGAATTTCCGACGGTACGCGTGCAATTGCGTTTTCGCCAAAAACGGAAGCGGAGGCAAACGCGCCTTAGAAAAATAATTTCCTGCTGATTTTTGGCATGGACATCTAAAATAATACATTAAGATTGTCCCCAAAGTTTCGTAGAGTTTCAACAAGCCCTCGGTTTATTTTGAATTTCCGACGATACGCGTGCAATTGCATTTTTGCCAAAAACGGAAGCAGAGGCAAACGCGCTTTAGGAAAATAATTTCTTGCTGATTTTTTTCATGTAAATCTCAAATAATACTTTGAGATTGTCCCCAATGTTTCATAGTGTTTTGACAAGCCCTCGATTTTTTTTGAATTTTCGACGGTACGCATGCAATTGCGTTTTTGCCAAAAACGGAAGCGGAGGCAAACGCGCCTTAGAAAAATAATTTCCTGCTGATTTTGTGAATGGACATCATATATAATACATTTAGAGTGTCCCCAATGTTTTGTAGAGTTTCAACAAGCCCTCGGTTTATTTTGACTTTTCGACGGTACGCGTGTAATTGCGTTTTTGCCAAAAATAGAAGCGGAGGCAAACGCGCATTAGGAAAATAATTTCATGCGGATTTTTTGCATGGACATCTCAAATAATACATTGAGAGTGTCCCCAAAGTTTCATAGCATTTCGACAAGCCCTCTATTTATTTTGAATTTCTGACGGTACGCGTGCAATTTCGTTTTTGTCAAAAACGAAAGCGGAGGCAAACGCGCCTTAGGAAAATAATTTTCTGGTGATTTTTTGAATGGACATCTAAAATAATACATTGAGAGTGTCCCCAAATTTTCGTAGAGTTTCGACAAACCCTCAGTTTATTTTGACTTTTCGAAGGTACGCGTGCAACTGGGTTTTTGCCAAAAACGGAAGTGGAGGAAAACGCGCTTTAGGAAAATAATTTCCTGATGATTTTTTGCATGGACATCTCAAATAATACATTGAGAGTGTCCCCAAAGTTTCATAGCATTTAGACAAGCCCTCGGTTTATTTTGACTTTCCGACGGTACACGTGCAATTGCGTTTTTGCCAAAATTGGAAGCGGAGGCAAACGAGCCTTAGGTAAATAATTTCCTGCTGATTTTTTGCATGGACATCTCAAATAATACATTGAGAGTGTCCCCAATGTTTCTTAGCGTTTCAACAAGCCCTCTGTTTATTTTGACTTTCCGACGGTACGCGTGCAATTGCGTTATTGCCAAAAACGCAAGCGGGGGCAAAAGCGGATTAGGAAAATAATTTCCTTCTCATTTTTTGCATGGACATATAAAATAATACATTTAGAGTATCCCCAACGTTTCACAGAGTTTCGACAAGCCCTTGGTTTATTTTGACTTTCCGACGGTACGCGTGCAATTGCGTTTTTGCCAAAAACGGAAGCAGAGGCAAACGCGCCTTAGGTAAATAATTTCCTGCTGATTTTTTGCATGGACATCTCAAATAATACATTGAGAGTGTCCCCAAAGTTTCGTAGAGTTTCAACAAGCCCTCGGTTTATTTTGACTTTTCGATGATACGCGTGCAATTGCGTTTTTGCCAAAAACGGAAGTGGAGCAAAACGCGCTATAGAAAAATAATTTCCTGATGATTTTTTTCATGTACATCTCAAATAATACATTTAGAATGTCTCCATAGTTTCGTAAAGTTTCGAAAAGCCCTCGGTTTATTTTGTATTTCCGACCGTACGCGTGCAATTGCGTTTTTGCCAAAAACGGAACCGGAGGCAAACGCGCATTAGAAAAATAATTTCCTGCTGATTTTTTGCATGGACATCTAAAATAATACGTTTAGAGTGTCCCCAAAGTTTGGTAGAGTTTCAACAAGCCCTCGGTTTATTTTGACTTTCCGACGGTACGCGTGCAATTTTGTTTTTGTCAAAAACGAAAGCGGAGGCAAACACGCCTTAGGAAAATAATTTTCATCTGATTTTTTGAATGGACATCTAAAATAATACATTGAGAGTGTCCCCAATGTTTCGTAGCATTTCGACAAGCCCTCGGTTAATTTTGACTTTCCGACAGTACGCGTGCAATTGCGTTTTTGTCAAAAACGAAAGCGGAGACAAACGCGCCTTAGGAAAATAATTTTCATCTGATTTTTTGAATGGACATCTAAAATAATACATTGAGAGTGTCCCCAACTTTTCGTAGAGTTTTGACAAACCGTCGGTTTATTTTGACTTTTGGACGGTACGCGTGCAACTGCGTTTTTGCCAAAAATTGAAGTGGAGGAAAACGCGCTTTAGGAAAATAATTTCCTGATTATTTTTTTCATGGACATCTAAAATAATACATTTAGAGTGTCCCCAAAGTTTCTTAGCGTTTCGACAAGCCCTCTGTTTATTTTGACTTTCCGACGGTACGCTTGCAATTGTGTTTTTGCCAAAAACGGAAGCGGAGGCAAAAGCGCATTAGGAAAATAATTTCCTACTGAATTTTTGCATGGACATCTCAAATAATACATTTAGAGTTTCCCCAAAGTTTCACAGAGTTTAGACAAGCCCTCGGTTTATTTTGACTTTCCGACGGTACGCGTGCAATTGCGTTTTTGCCAAAAACGAAAGCGGAGGCAAACACGCCTTAGGTAAATAATATCCTGCTGATTTTTTGCATGGACATCTCAAATAATACATTGAGAGTGACCCCAATGTTTCGTAGAGTTTCGACAAGCCCTCGGTTTATTTTTACTTTCCGACGATATGCGTGCAATTGCGTTTTTGCCAAAAACGGAAGCAGAGCCAAACGCGCTTTAGGAAAATAATTTCCTGCTGATTTTTTTCATGTACATCTCAAATAATACTTTGGGAGTGTCCCCAAAGTTTCATAGCATTTTGACAAGTCCTAGGTTTTTTTTTTGATTTCCGACGGTACGCATGCAATTGCCTTTTTGCCAAAAACGGAAGCGGAGGAAAACGCGCCTTAGAAAAATAATTTCCTGCTGATTTTTTGAATGGACATCTAATATAATACATTTTGAGTGTCCCCAAAGTTTTGTAGAGTTTCAACAAGCCCTCGGTTGATTTTGACTTTCCGACGGTACCCGTGCAATTGCGTTTTTGCCAAAAACGGAAGCGGAGGCAAACGCGCATTAGGAAAATAATTCCATGCGGATTTTTTGCATGTACATCTAAAATAATACATTAAGAGTGTCCCCAAAGTTTCATAGCATTTCGACAAGCCCTCGGTTTATTTTGACTTTCCGACGGTACGCGTGCAATTGCGTTTTTGTCAAAAAAGAAAGCGGAGGAAAACGCGCCTTAGGAAAATAATTTTCTGCTGATTCTTTGAATGGACATCTAAAATAATACATTGAGAGTTTCCCCAAAGTTTCGTAGAGTTTCGACAAACCCTCGGTTTATTTTGACTTTCCGAAGGTATGCGTGCAACTGCGTTTTTGCCAAAAACAGAAGTGGAGGAAAACGCGCTTTAGGAAAAAAATTTCCTGATGATTTTTTGCATGGACATCTCAAATAATACATTGAGAGTGTCCCCAAATTTTCATAGCATTTAGACAAGCCCTCGGTTTATTTTGACTTTCCGACGGTACGCGTGCAATTGCGTTTTTGCCAAAAACGGAAGCGGAGGAAAACGAGCCTTAGGTAAATAATTTCCTGCTGATTTTTTGCATGGACATCTCAAATAATACATTGAGAGTGTCCCCAAAGTTTCTTAGCGTTTCAACAAGCCCTCTGTTTATTTTGACTTTCCGACGGTACGCGTGCAATTGCGTTATTGCCAAAAACGCAAGCGGAGGCAAAAGCGGATTAGGAAAATAATTTCCTTCTCATTTTTTGCATGGACATATAAAATAATAAATTTAGAGTTTCCCCAACGTTTCACAGAGTTTCAACAAGCCCTCGGTTTATTTTGACTTTCCGACGATACGCGTGCAATTGCGTTTTTGCCAAAAACAGAAGTGGAGGAAAACGCGCTTTAGAAAAATAATTTCCTGATGATTTTTTTCATGTACATCTCAAATAATACATTTAGAGTGTCTCCAAAGTTTGGTAGAGTTTCAACAAGCCCTCGGTTTATTTTGACTTTTCGACCGTACGCGTGCAATTGCGTTTTTGCCAAAAACGGAAGCGGAGGCAAACGCGCTTTAGGAAAATAATTTCCTGCTGATTTTTTGCATGGACATCTAAAATAATACATTGAGAGTGTCCCCAAAGTTTCGTAGAGTTTCAACAAGCCCTCGGTTTATTTTGACTTTCCGACGGTACGCGTGCAATTGTGTTTTTGCCAAAAACAGAAGCAGAGGCAACGCGCTTTAGGAAAATAATTTCCTGCTGATTTTTTTCATGTACATCTCAAATAATACTATGAGAGTGTCCCCAAAGTTTCATAGCGTTTTGACAAGCCCTCGGTTTTTTTTTAATTTCCGACGGTACGCATGCAATTGCCTTTTTGCCAAAAACGGAAGCGGAGGAAAACGCGCCTTAGAAAAATAATTTCCTGCTGATTTTTTGAATGGACATCTAATATAATACATTTAGAGTGTCCCCAAAGTTTTGTAGAGTTTCAACAAGCCCTCGGTTTATTTTGACTTTCCGACGGTACCCGTCCAATTGCGTTTTTGCCAAAAACAGAAGCGGAGGCAAACGCGCATTAGGAAAATAATTTCATGCGGATTTTTTGCATGTACATCTAAAATAATACATTGAGAGTGTCCCCAAAGTTTCATAGCATTTCGACAAGCCCTCGGTTTATTTTGAATTTCCGACGGTACGCGTGCAATTGCGTTTTTCTCAAAAACGAAAGCGGAGGCAAACGCGCCTTAGGAAAATAATTTTCTGCTAATTCTGTGAATGGACATCTAAAATAATACATTGAGAGTGTCCCCAAAGTTTCGTAGAGTTTCGACAAACCCTCGGTTTATTTTGACTTTTCGACGGTACGCGTGCAGTTGCGTTTTTGCCAAAAACGGAAGTGGAGGAAAACGCGCTTTAGGAAAATAATTTCCTGCTGATTTTTTTCATGGACATCTCAAATAATACATTGAGAGTGTCCCCAAAGTTTCGTAGAGTTTTGACAAGCCCTCGATTTATTTTGACTTTCCGACGGTACGCGTGCAATTGCGTTTTTGCCAAAAACGGAAGCGGACGTAAACGCGCCTTAGGAAAATAATTTCCTGCTGATTTTTTGCATGGACATCTCGAATAATACATTGAGAGTGTCCCCAATGTTTCTTAGAATTTAGACAAGCCCTCGGTTTATTTTGACTTTCCGACGGTACGCGTGCAATTGCGTTTTTGCCAAAAACGGAAACGGAGGCAAACGCGCCTTAGGTAAATAATTTTCTGCTTATTTTTTGCATGGACATCTCAAATAATACATTGAGAGTGTCCCCAAAGTTTCGTAGAGTTTCGACAAGCCCTCGGTTTATTTTGACTTTCCGACGATACGCGTGCAATTGCGTTTTTGCCAAAAACGGAACCAGAGGCAAACGCGCTTTAGGAAAATAATTTCCTGCTGATTTTTTTCATGTACATCTCAAATAATACTTTGAGAGTGTCCCCAAAGTTTTACAGCATTTTGACAAGCCCTCAGTTTTTTTTGAATTTCCGACGGTACGCGTGCAATTGCGTTTTTGCAAAAAACGGAAGCGGAGGAAAACGCGCCTTAGAAAAACAATTTCCTGCTGATTTTTTGAATGGACATCTAAAATAATACATTGAGAGTGTCCCCAAAGTTTCGTAGAGTTTCAACAAGCCCTCGGTTTATTTTGAATTTCCGACGGTACGCGTACAATTGCTTTTTTCTCAAAAACGAAAGCGGAGGCAAACGCGCCTTAGGAAAATAATTTTTTGCTGATTCTGTGAATGGACATCTAAAATAATACATTGAGAGTGTCCCCAAAGTTTCGTAGAGTTTCGACAAACCCTCGGTTTATTTTGACTTTCCGACGGTACGCGTGCAATTGCGTTTTTGCCAAAAACGGAAGTGGAGGAAAACGCGCTTTAGGAAAATAATTTCCTGCTGATTTTTTTCATGGACATCTCAAATAATACATTGAGAGTGTCCCCAAAGTTTCGTAGAGTTTTGACAAGCCCTCGATTTATTTTGACTTTCCGACGGTACGCGTGCAATTGCGTTTTTGCCAAAAACGGAAGCGGACGTAAACGCGCCTTAGGAAAATAATTTCCTGCTGATTTTTTGCATGGACATCTCGAATAATACATTGAGAGTGTCCCCAATGTTTCATAGAATTTAGACAAGCCCTCGGTTTATTTTGACTTTCCGACGGTACGCGTGCAATTGCGTTTTTGCCAAAAACGGAAACGGAGGCAAACGCGCTTTAGAAAAATAATTTCCTGATGATTTTTTTCATGTACATCTCAAATAATACATTTAGAGTGTCTCCAAAGTTTGGTAGAGTTTCAACAAGCCCTCGGTTTATTTTGACTTTTCGACCGTACGCGTGCAATTGCGTTTTTGCCAAAAACGGAAGCGGAGGCAAACGCGCATTAGAAAAATAATTTCCTGCTGATTTTTTGCATGGACATCTAAAATAATACATTTAGAGTGTCCCCAAAGTTTGGTAGAGTTTCAACAAGCCCTCGGTTTATTTTGACCGTACGCGTGCAATTGCGTTTTTGCCAAAAACGGAAGCGGAGGCAAACGCGCATTAGAAAATAATTTCATGCGGATTTTTTTCATGGACATCTCAAATAATACATTTAGAGTTTCCCCAAAGCTTCATAGAATTTCTACAAGCCCTCGGTTTATTTTGAATTTCCGACGGTACGCGTGCAATTTTGTTTTTGTCAAAAACGAAAG
Organism: Vicia faba; assembly: GCA_948472305.1. Classification (NCBI taxonomy): domain Eukaryota; kingdom Viridiplantae; phylum Streptophyta; class Magnoliopsida; order Fabales; family Fabaceae; genus Vicia; species Vicia faba. The sequence continues at coordinate 1,219,839,053 of OX451735.1, forward strand.
CGGAGGCAAACACGCCTTAGGAAAATAATTTTCATCTGATTTTTTGAATGGACATCTAAAATAATACATTGAGAGTGTCCCCAATGTTTCGTAGCATTTCGACAAGCCCTCAGTTAATTTTGACTTTCCGACAGTACGCGTGCAATTGCGTTTTTGTCAAAAACGAAAGCGGAGACAAACGCGCCTTAGGAAAATAATTTTCATCTCATTTTTTGAATGGACATCTAAAATAATACATTGAGAGTGTCCCCAAAGTTTCGTAGAGTTTCGACAAGCCCTCGGTTTATTTTGACTTTCCGACGGTACGCGTGCAATTGTGTTTTTGCCAAAAACGGAAGCAGAGGCAACGCGCTTTAGGAAAATAATTTCCTGCTGATTTTTTTCATGTACATCTCAAATAATACTTTGAGAGTGTCCCCAAAGTTTCATAGCGTTTTGACAAGCCCTCGGTTTTTTTTTAATTTCCGACGGTACGCATGCAATTGCCTTTTTGCCAAAAACGGAAGCGGAGGAAAACGCGCCTTAGAAAAATAATTTCCTGCTGATTTTTTGAATGGACATCTAATATAATACATTTAGAGTGTCCCCAAAGTTTTGTAGAGTTTCAACAAGCCCTCGGTTTATTTTGACTTTCCGACGGTACCCGTCCAATTGCGTTTTTGCCAAAAACGGAAGCGGAGGCAAACGCGCATTAGGAAAATAATTTCATGCGGATTTTTTGCATGTACATCTAAAATAATACATTGAGAGTTTCCCCAAAGTTTCATAGCATTTCGACAAGCCCTCGGTTTATTTTGAATTTCCGACGGTACGCGTGCAATTGCGTTTTTCTCAAAAACGAAAGCGGAGGCAAACGTGCCTTAGGAAAATAATTTTCTGCTGATTCTGTGAATGGACATCTAAAATAATACATTGAGAGTGTCCCCAAAGTTTCGTAGAGTTTCGACAAACCCTCTGTTTATTTTGACTTTCCGACGGTACGCGTGCAATTCCGTTTTTGCCAAAAACGGAAGTGGAGGAAAAGGCGCTTTACGAAAATAATTTCCTGCTGATTTTTTTCATGGACATCTCAAATAATACATTGAGAGTGTCCCCAAAGTTTCGTAGAGTTTTGACAAGCCCTCGATTTATTTTGACTTTCCGACGGTACGTGTGCAATTGCGTTTTTGCCAAAAACGGAAGCGGACGTAAACGCGCCTTAGGAAAATAATTTCCTGCTGATTTTTTGCATGGACATCTCGAATAATACATTGAGAGTGTCCACAATGTTTCATAGAATTTAGACAAGCCCTCGGTTTATTTTGACTTTCCGACGGTACGCATGCAATTGCGATTTTGCCAAAAACGGAAACGGAGGCAAACGTTCCTTAGGTAAATAATTTCCTGCTGATTTTTTGCATGGACATCTCAAATAATACATTGAGAGTGTCCCCAAAGTTTCGTAGAGTTTCGACAAGCCCTCGGTTTATTTTGACTTTCCGACGATACGCGTGCAATTGCGTTTTTGCCAAAAACGGAACCAGAGGCAAACGCGCTTTAGGAAAATAATTTCCTGGTGATTTTTTTCATGTACATCTCAAATAATACTTTGAGAGTGTCCCCAAAGTTTTATAGCATTTTGACAAGCCCTCAGTTTTTTTTGAATTTCCGACGGTACGCGTGCAATTGCGTTTTTGCCAAAAACGGAAGCGGAGGAAAACGCGCCTTAGAAAAATAATTTCCTGCTGATTTTTTGCATGGACATCTCAAATAATACATTGAGAGTGTCCCCAAAGTTTCGTAGAGTTTCCACAAGCCCTCGGTTTATTTTGAATTTCCGACGATACGCGTGCAATTGCGTTTTTGCCAAAAACGGAAGCAGAGGCAAACGCGCTTTAGGAAAATAATTTCCTGCTGATTTTTTTCATGTACATCTCAAATAATACTTTTAGAGTGTCCCCAAAGTTTTATAGAATTTTGACAAGCCCTCAGTTTTTTTTGAATTTCCGACGGTACGCGTGCAATTGCGTTTTTGCAAAAAAACGGAAGCGGAGGAAAACGCACCTTAGAAAAATAATTTCCTGCTGATTTTTTGAATGGACATCTAAAATAATACATTGAGAGTGTCCCCAAAGTTTCGTAGAGTTTCAACAAGCCCTCGGTTTATTTTGAATTTCCGACGATACGCGTGCAATTGCGTTTTTTCCAAAAACGGAAGCAGAGGCAAACGCGCTTTAGGAAAATAATTTCCTGCTGATTTTTTTCGTGTACATCTCAAATAATACTTTGAGAGTGTCCCCAAAGTTTCATAGTGTTTTGAAAAGCCCTCGGTTTTTTTTGAATTTCCGACGGTACGCATGCAATTGCGTTTTTGCCAAAAACAGAAGCGGAGGCAAACGCGCTTTAGGGAAATAATTTCATGTAGATTTTTTGCATGGACATCTCAAATAATACATTGAGAGTGTCCCTAAAGTTTCATAGCATTTCGACAAGCCTTCGGTTTATTTTGAATTTCCGACGGTACGCGTGCAATTTCGTTTTTGTCAAAAACGAAAGCGGAGGCAAACGCGCCTTAGGAAAATAATTTCATGCGTATTTTTTGCATGGACATATCAAATAATACAATGAGAGTGTCCCCATAGTTTTATAGAATTTATAAAAGCCCTCGGTTTATTTTGAATTTCCGACGGTACGCGTGCAAATACGTTTTTGTCAAAAACGAAAGCGGAGGCAAACGCGCCTTAGGAAAATAATTTTCATCTGATTTTTTGAATGGACATCTAAAATAATACATTGAGAGTGTCCACAAAGTTTCGTAGCATTTCGACAAGCCCTCGGTTTATTTTGACTTTCCGACAGTACGCGTGCAATTGCATTTTTGTCAAAAACAAAAGCGGAGGCAAACGCGCCTTAGGAAAATAATTTTCTGCTGATTTTTTGAATGGACATCTAAAATAATACATTGAGAGTGTCCCCAAAGTTTCGTAGAGTTTCGACAAGCCCTCGGTTTATTTTGACTTTCCGACGATACGCGTGCAATTGGGCTTTTGCCAAAAATGGAAGCGGAGGCAAACGCGCATTAGGAAAATAATTTCCTGCTGATTTTTTGCATGGACATCTAAAATAATACATTTAGAGTGTCCCCAAAGTTTTGTAGAATTTCAACAAGCCCTCGGTTTATTTTGACTTTCCGACGGTACGCGTGCAATTGTGTTTTTGCCAAAAACGGAAGCGGAGGCAAACACGCATTAGGAAAATAATTTCATGCGGATTTTTTGCATGGACATCTCAAATAATACATTGAGAGTGTCCCAAAAGTTTCATAGCATTTCGACAAGCCCTCGGTTTATTTTGAATTTCCAACGGTACACGTGCAATTGCGTTTTTGTCAAAAACGAAAGCGGAGGCAAACGCGCCTTAGGAAAATAATTTTCTGCTGATTTTTTGAATGGAAATCTAAAATAATACATTGAGAGTGTCCCCAAAGTTTCGTAGAGTTTCGACAAACCCTCGGTTTATTTTGACTTTCCGACGATACGCGTGCAATTGGGCTTTTGCCAAAAACGGAAGCGGAGGCAAACGCGCATTAGGAAAATAATTTCCTGCTGATTTTTTGCATGGACATCTAAAATAATACATTTAGAGTGTCCCCAAAGTTTTGTAGCATTTCAACAAGCCCTCGGTTTATTTTGACTTTCCGACGGTACGCGTGCAATTGCGTTTTTGCAAAAATTGGAAGCGGAGGCAAACGCGCATTAGGAAAATAATTTCATGCGGATTTTTTCCATGTACATCTCAAATAATACATTGAGAGTGTCCCCAAAGTTTCATAGAATTTCTACAAGCCCTCGGTTTATTTTGAATTTCCGACGGTACGCATGCAATTGCGTTTTTGCCAAAAACGGAAGCGGAGGCAAACGCGCATTAGGAAAATAATTTTCATCTGATTTTTTGCATGGACATCTAAAATAATACATTGAGAGTGTCCCCAAAGTTTTGTAGAGTTTCGACAAGCCCTCGGTTTATTTTGACTTTCCGACGGTACGCGTGCAATTGCGTTTTTGCCAAAAACGGAAGCAGGGGTAAACGCGCCTTAGGAAAATAATTTCCTGCTGATTTTTTTCATGGACATATCAAATAATACATTGAGAGTGTCCCCAAAGTTTCGTAGAGTTTCGACAAGCCCTCGGTTTATTTTGACTTTTCGATGATACGCGTGCCATTGCGTTTTTGCCAAAAACGGAAGCAGCCTATACGCGCTTTAGGAAAATAATTTCCTGCTGATTTTTTTCATGTACATCTCAAATAATACTTTGAGAGTGTCCCCTAAGGTTCATAGCGTTTTGACAAGCCCTCGGTTTTTTTTGATTTTCCGACGGTACGCATGCAATTGCGTTTTTGCCAAAAACATAAACGGAGGCAAACGCGCCTTTGAAAAATAATTTCCTGCTGATTTTTTGAATGGACAACTAATATAATACATTTAGAGTGTCCCCAAAGTTTTGTAGAGTTTCAACAAGGCCTCGGTTTATTTTGACTTTCCGACGGTACGCGTGCAATTGTGTTTTTGCCAAAAACGGAAGCGGAGGGAAACACGCATTAGGAAAATAATTTCATGCGGATTTTTTGCATGGACATCTCAAATAATAAATTGAGAGTGTCCCAAAAGTTTCATAGCATTTCGACAAGCCCTCAGTTTATTTTGAATTTCCAACGGTACGCGTGCAATTGCGTTTTTGTCAAAAACGAAAGCGGAGGCAAACGCGCCTTAGGAAAATAATTTTCTGCTGATTTTTTGAATGGAAATCTAAAATAATACATTGATAGTGTCCCCAAAGTTTCGTAGAGTTTCGACAAACCCTCGGTTTATTTTGACTTTCCGACGATACGCGTGCAATTGGGCTTTTGCCAAAAACGGAAGCGGAGGCAAACGCGCATTAGGAAAATAATTTCCTGCTGATTTTTTGCATGGACATCTAAAATAATACATTTAGAGTGTCCCCAAAGTTTTGTAGAATTTCAACAAGCCCTCGGTTTATTTTGACTTTCCGACGGTACGCGTGCAATTGCGTTTTTGCCAAAAACGGAAGCGGAGGCAAACGCGCATTAGGAAAATAATTTCATGCGGATTTTTTCCATGGACATATCAAATAATACATTGAGAGTGTCCCCAATGTTTCATAGAATTTCTACAAGCCCTCGGTTAATTTTGAATTTCAGACGGTACGCATGCAATTGCGTTTTTGCCAAAAACGGAAGCGGAGGCAAACGCGCATTAGGAAAGTAATTTCATACGTATTTTTTGCATGGACATATCAAATAATACATTGAGAGTGTCCCCAAAGTTTCATAGAATTTATACAAGCCCTCGGTTTATTTTGAATTTCCGACGGTACGCGTGCAATTGCGTTTTTGTCAAAAACGAAAGCGGAGGCACACGCGCCTTAGGAAAATAATTTTCATCTGATTTTTTGAATGGACATCTAAAATAATACATTGAGAGTGTCCACAAAGTTTCGTAGCATTTCGACAAGCCCTCGTTTTATTTTGACTTTCCAACGGTACGCGTGCATTTGCGTTTTTGCCAAAAACAGAAGCGGAGGTAAACGCGCCTTAGGAAAATAATTTCCTGCTGATTTTTTGCATGGACATCTCAAATAATACATTGAGAGTGTCCCCAAAGTTTCGTAGAGTTTGAACAAGCCCTTGGTTTATTTTGACTTTCCGACGGTACGCGCGAAATTGCGTTTTTGCCAAAAACGGAAGCGGAGGCAAACGCGCCTTAGGTAAATATTTTCCTGCTGATTTTTTGCATGGACATCTCAAATAATACATTGAGAGTGTCCCCAAAGTTTTGTAGAGTTTCGACAAGCCCTCGGTTTATTTTGACTTTCCGACGGTACGCGTGCAATTGCGTTTTTGCCAAAAACGGAAGCAGGGGTAAACGCGCCTTAGGAAAATAATTTCCTGCTGATTTATTTCATGGACATATCAAATAATACATTGAGAGTGTCCCCAAAGTTTCGTAGAGTTTCGACAAGCCCTCGGTTTATTTTGACTTTTCGATGATACGCGTGCAATTGTGTTTTTGCCAAAAACGGAAGCAGAGGCAAACGCGCTTTAGGAAAATAATTTCCTGCTGATTTTTTTCATGTACATCTCAAATAATACTTTGAGAGTGTCGCCTAAGGTTCATAGCGTTTTGACAAGCCCTCGGTTTTTTTTTATTTTCTGACGGTACGCATGCAATTGCGTTTTTACCAAAAACAGAAACGGAGGCAAACGCGCCTTTGAAAAATAATTTCCTGCTGATTTTTTGAATGGACAACTAATATAATACATTTAGAGTGTCCCCAAAGTTTTGTAGAGTTTCAACAAGCCCTCGGTTTATTTTGACTTTCCGACGGTACGCGTGCAATTGTGTTTTTGCCAAAAACGGAAGCGGAGGAAAACACGCATTAGCAAAATAATTTCATGCGGATTTTTTGCATGGACATCTCAAATAATACATTGAGAGTGTCCCAAAAGTTTCATAGCATTTCGACAAGCCCTCAGTTTATTTTGAATTTCCAACGGTACGCGTGCAATTGCGTTTTTGTCAAAAACGAAAGCGGAGGCAAACGCGCCTTAGGAAAATAATTTTCTGCTGATTTTTTGAATGGACATCTAAAAGAATACATTGAGAGTGTCCCCAAAGTTTCGTAGAGTTTCGACAAACCCTCGCTTTATTTTGACTTTCCGACGGTACGCGTGCAATTGGGCTTTTGCCAAAAACGGAAGCGGAGGCAAACGCGCATTAGGAAAATAATTTCCTGCTGATTTTTTGCATGGACATCTAAAATAATACATTTAGAGTGTCCCCAAAGTTTTGTAGAATTTCAACAAGCCCTCGGTTTATTTTGACTTTCCGACGGTACGCGTGCAATTGCGTTTTTGCCAAAAACGGAAGCGGAGGCAAACGCGCATTAGGAAAATAATTTCATGCGGATTTCTTCCATGGACATATCAAATAATACATTGAGAGTGTCCCCAAAGTTTCATAGAATTTATACAAGCCCTCGGTTTATTTTGAATTTCCTACGGTACGCGTGCAATTGCGTTTTTGTCAAAAACGAAAGCGGAGGCAAACGCGCCTTAGGAAAATAATTTTCATCTTATTTTTTGAATGGACATCTAAAATAATACATTGAGAGTGTCCACAAAGTTTCGTAGCATTTCGACAAGCCCTCGTTTTATTTTGACTTTCCAACGGTACGCGTGCAATTTCGTTTTTGCCAAAAACAGAAGCGGAGGTAAACGCGCCTTAAAAAAATAATTTCCTGCTGATTTTTTGCATGGACATCTCAAATAATACATTGAGAGTGTCCCCAAAGTTTTGTAGAGTTTCAACAAGCCCTTGGTTAATTTTGACTTTCCGACGGTACGTGTGCAATTGCGTTTTTGCCAAAAACGGAAGCGGAGGCAAACGCGCCTTAGGTAAATATTTTCCTGCTGATTTTTTGCATGGACATCTCAAATAATACATTGAGAGTGTCCCCAACGTTTTGTAGAGTTTCGACAAGCCCTCGGTTTATTTTGACTTTACGACGGTACGCGTGCAATTGCGTTTTTGCCAAAAACGGAAGCAGAGGTAAACGCGCCTTAGGAAAATAATTTCCTGCTGATTTTTTTCATGGACATATCAAATAATACATTGAGACTGTCCCCAAAGTTTCGTAGAGTTTCGACAAGCCCTCGGTTTATTTTGACTTTTCGATGATACGCGTGCAATTGCGTTTTTGCCAAAAACGGAAGCAGAGGCAAACGCGCTTTAGGAAAATAATTTCCTGCTGATTTTTTTCATGTACATCTCAAATAATACTTTGAGAGTGTCCCCAAAGGTTCATAGCGTTTTGACAAGCCCTCGGTTTTTTTTGAATTTCCGACGGTACGCATGCAATTGCGTTTTTGCCAAAAACAGAAACGGAGGCAAACGCGCCTTTGAAAAAAAATTTCCTGCTGATTTTTTGAATGGACAACTAATATAATACATTTAGAGTGTCCCCAAAGTTTTGTAGAGTTTCAACAAGCCCTCGGTTTATTTTGACTTTCCGACGGTACGCGTGCAATTGTGTTTTTGCCAAAAACGGAAGCGGAGGCAAACACGCATTAGGAAAATAATTTCATGCGGATTTTTTGCATGGACATCTCAAATAATACATTGAGAGTGTCCAAAAAGTTTCATAGCATTTCGACAAGCCCTCGGTTTATTTTGAATTTCCGACGGTACGCCTGCAATTGCGTTTTTGTCAAAAACGAAAGCGGAGGCAAACGCGCCTTAGGAAAATAATTTTCGGCTGATTTTTTGAATGGACATCTAAAATAATACATTGAGAGTGTCCCTAAAGTTTCGTAGAGTATCGACAAACCCTCGGTTTATTTTGACTTTCCGACGGTACGCGTGCAATTGGGCTTTTGCCAAAAACGGAAGCGGAGGCAAACGCGCATTAGGAAAATAATTTCCTTCTGATTTTTTGCATGGACATCTAAAATAATACATTTAGAGTGTCCCCAAAGTTTTGTAGAATTTCAACAAGCCCTCGGTTTATTTTGACTTTCCGACGGTACGCGTGCAATTGCATTTTTGCCAAAAACGGAAGCGGAGGCAAACACGCATTAGGAAAATAATTTCATGCGGATTTTTTCCATGGACATATCAAATAATACATTGAGAGTGTCCAAAAAGTTTCATAGCATTTCGATAAGCCCTCGGTTTATTTTGAATTTCCGACGGTACGCGTGCAATTGCGTTTTTGTCAAAAACGAAAGCGGAGGCAAACGCGCCTTAGGAAAATAATTTTCATCTTATTTTTTGAATGGACATCTAAAATAATACATTGAGAGTGTCCACAAAGTTTCGTAGCATTTCGACAAGCCCTCGTTTTATTTTGACTTTCCAACGGTACGCGTGCAATTTCGTTTTTGCCAAAAATAGAAGCGGAGGTAAACGCGCCTTAGGAAAATAACTTCCTGCTGATTTTTTGCATGGACATCTAAAATAATACATTGAGAGTGTCCCCAAAGTTTCGTAGAGTTTCAACAAGCCCTTAGTTTATTTTGACTTTCCGACGGTACGTGTGCAATTGCGTTTTTGCCAAAAACAGAAGCGGAGGCAAACGCGCCTTAGGTAAATATTTTCCTGCTGATTTTTCGCATGGACATCTCAAATAATACATTGAGAGTGTCCCCAAAGTTTTGTAGAGTTTCGACAATCCCTCGGTTTATTTTGACTTTCCGACGGTACGCGTGCAATTGCGTTTTTGCCAAAAACGGAAGCAGAGGTAAACGCGCCTTAGGAAAATAATTTTCATCTGATTTTTTGCATGGACATCTCAAATAATACATTGAGAGTGTCCCCAAAGATTCATAGAATTTCTACAAACCCTCGGTTTATTTTGAATTTCCGACGGTACGCGTGCAATTGCGTTTTTGTCAAAAACGAAAGCGGAGGCAAACGCGCCTTAAGAAAATAATTTCCTGCTGATCTTTTTCATGGACATATCAAATAATACATTGAGAGTGTACCCAAAGTTTCGTAGAGTTTCGCCAAGCCCTCGGTTTATTTTGACTTTTCGATGATACGCGTGCAATTGCGTTTTTGCCAAAAACAGAAGCAGAGGTAAACGCGCCTTAGGAAAATAATTTCCTGCTGATTTTTTTCATGGACATATCAAATAATACATTGAGAGTGTCCCCAAAGTTTCATAGAGTTTCGACAAGTCCTCGGTTTATTTTGACTTTTCGATGATACGCGTGCAATTGTGTTTTTGCCAAAAACGGAAGCAGAGGCAAACGCGCTTTAGGAAAATAATTTCCTGCTGATTTTTTTCATGTACATCTCAAATAATACTTTGAGAGTGTCCCCAAAGGTTCATAGCGTTTTGACAAGCCCTCGTTTTTTTTTAATTTCCGACGGTACGCATGCAATTGCGTTTTTGCCAAAAACAGAAACGGAGGCAAACGCGCCTTTGAAAAATAATTTCCTGCTGATTTTTTGAATGGAAATCTAATATAATACATTTAGAGTGTCACCAAAGTTTTGCGGAGTTTCAACAAGCCCTCGGTTTATTTTGACTTTCCGACGGTACGCGTGCAATTGTGTTTTTGCCAAAAACGGAAGCGGAGGCAAACACGCATTAGGAAAATAATTTCATGCGGATTTTTTTCAAGGACGTCTCAAATAATACATTGAGAGTGTCCCAAAAGTTTCATAGCATTTCGACAAGCCCTCGGTTTATTTTGAATTTCCGACGGTACGCCTGCAATTGCGTTTTTGTCAAAAACGAAAGCGGAGGCAAACGCGCCTTAGGAAAATAATTTTCTGCTGATTTTTTGAATGGACATCGAAAATAATACATTGAGAGTGTCCCCAAAGTTTCGTAGAGTTTCGACAAACCCTCGGTTTATTTTGACTTTCCGACGGTACGCGTGCAATTGGGCTTTTGCCAAAAACGGAAGCGGAGGCAAACGCGCATTAGGAAAATAATTTCCTGCTTATTTTTTGCATGGACATCTAAAATAATATATTTAGAGTTTCCCCAAAGTTTTGTAGAATTTCAACAAGCCCTCGGTTTATTTTGACTTTCCGACGGTACGCGTGCAATTGCATTTTTGCCAAAAACGGAAGCGGAGGCAAACGTGCATTAGGAAAATAATTTCATGCGGATTTTTTCCATGGACATCTCAAATAATACATTGAGAGTGTCCCCAAAGTTTTGTTAGAACAATGTTTGAATCTAGTACCCTATATTTAAGTTTTGATGATAACAAAGTGAAAAGATATAGTATTTATATGTTTCATGTTTGAACTATATACTACCTAAAATTACTATGCTCTGACTTGCAGATATGCTGATTAAAATAAGCAAGATCACTTCTTCAGCATCAGAATTTGATTTGATACACCAGCATCAGAAGTTGCTGAATCAGAACGTGAAGATCAGATGATCAACTCACGTACTTGCTGAAGCTTGATGAACAGAACTGCGCGTAAACACTCTGATACAGAAACAACAGTTCATCAGCAGCGAAGCAGAATCAGAATGAGCCAAGCCAGAACGTGCATTGAAGAAGCAACGGTACTGTGCATTGAACGCTAATTAATTCCAACGGCATCATTCTAGACAAGATCTGCTCAAAAAGGAAAGCTTGTTATTAGCATTGAATCAAGAATATTGCATTCAACGTTCATCTTCTCAAGTGCTATATAAACAAGGCTTCGAAGATTATCATGGCTAATGCTTCCAAACTCTTTACATGCACAAAGCTGAACAATAATCTTCATCTACCAGTTTTGCTAAACCAACAAACTCTGATACTCCATTAGTGTTTAGCAATCTAAGTTTCTAAGCTTAATTTGTGTATACATCACAGTTGTGATAAAGTTTTGTAGAAAACATTCACACACATTTGTTTTATACCTTTGTAAGAAAGTGTTGCCTTGACAAACCGGATTGTGGTTTGAATCAAGAAGGCTTTAGCAGTTGTTAAAGCAGATTTGTATTCAGTTGAATATAGTGAATTAAGATCTCGTTGGAGAGAGGCGAAATCACCTTGACGGGTGGACTGGAGTTGTTTGAGATCAAACGAACCAGGATAAAAATATCTTGTCAATTGCGTTAAGATTCCAGTTTTACAATTCAACCCCCCCTTCTTGTGTTTTTCACCCCTTCAATTGGCATCAGAGCGCCTGGTTCTGAGCTAAAACACTTAACCGTGTCAGTACAAGATCCAGCGTCAGAAAAACACAATGGCAGGAAACAACTCTCATTTCAGCAATGACAACAATGAGGATAGAGACAGATTCAGCGGCAAACCTCCAGTTTTTGATGGAGAAAACTTTGATTACTGGAAAGACAGAATTGAAAGCTTCTTTCTAGCACATGATGCTGATCTGTGGGATATGGTGACAGATGGATACACGCACCCTGTGAATGCAACTGGTCAGAAGATTGAAAGAAAATCAATGACTGATCAACAAAAGCGTGACTTCAAGAATCACCATAAGGCCAGAACCATCCTCCTCAGTGCCATCTCTTATACTGAGTATGAAAAGATCTCCAACAGAGACACAGCTAAGAACATCTTTGATTCTCTCAGAATGACGCATGAGGGCAACGTTCAAGTCAAAGAAACAAAAGCTCTGGCGCTCATTCAGAAGTATGAGGCGTTCAAAATGGAAGAATCTGAATCCATTGAAACTATGTTCTCTAGATTCCAGATTCTGGTAGCTGGTCTCAAAGTTCTGGACAAAGGATACTCTACTGCTGACCATGTCAAGAAGATAATCAGAAGTTTACCCAAGCAGTGGAGGCCTATGGTTACTGCTCTGAAGCTAGCAAAGGATCTCAACAAAATCACTCTGGAGGAACTTATAAGCTCCCTCAGAAGTCATGAGATAGAGCTAGAAGCTGATGAGCCTCAGAAGCAAGGTAAGCCTTTAGCTTTAAAATCTAACAGAACATCTGAATCTAAAGTTTTGCAGGCAGTTGAAGAAACATCTGATGGATCCTCATCAGAAGAAGACGAACTTTCCCTTCTCTCCAGAAGAGTAAATCAATTGTGGAAGCAAAGACAAAGGAAGTTCAGGAATCCCAGAAGATCTGATCAGAACGAGTCTTCTTCCAGATACAGAAGGACAGATTCTTCCTCTGGATACAGAAGATCTGAAGGCTCCTCCGGTAGCAAGAAGCCAAACACAAAAGACATCATCTGCTACGAGTGCAATGAGCAAGGACACTACAAGAGTGACTGCCCAAAGCTTCAGAGGGAAAAGCCCAAAAAGAAGTTTGGAAGAGAGAAGAAGAAAAGTCTCATGGCCACATGGGATGACTCTGACTCGTCTGAAGCTGACTCAGAGTCAGATGATGAAAGGGCAAACATAGCGCTCATGGCTAACATTCCAGATGACAGTGAAGCTTCTGAATCAGACTCAGAATCAGACACAGAAGAGGTATTCCCTAACTTCGCTGTTAATTTTACAAAGGCTGAACTTGCTGAAAGCCTCAATGAAATTCTGGAACGTTATCAGCAGATTAGAGCTAAATTCAGAGACCTGAAAAGGAACCTTGAATCTGACTCTAATAAGTCTGAGAGTCTCAAATTGGAAAACTCTGAGCTGAGAGATAAAATTTTAAAATTAGAAAACTCTTTACAAAACTCTCAAAAAGAACCAATTTCTGAAACTCCCAGCAACGCTGATGAGATCATAAAGGAGTATGATCACAGTTTCCAGAAGTTCCTTGCTAAAAGCATAGATAGAAGCAGAATGGCTTCAATGATCTATGGAGTTAGCAGAAACGGCAGGAAAGGAATAGGATACCAAGGTAAGGTTCCTACACCTAAGAATGTCATGGATTTAACTATTAAACACACTCCTCTAAATTCACACTTTGTGTATGGTCACACACACGACATCAAATACACTAGCAGTAAGCACTCTGTGAAACCAAAATTCAACCAGAGTTTTGGTAAAACTAACAAGTCAGGACCCAAGAAGATCTGGGTACCTAAGGATAAAATAATACATGTTGCAGATATCTTTAGCAGCAAGTCAGAAACACCAGTCATGGTACCTGGACTCTGGCTGCTCACGACACATGACGGGAAGAAGGCATATGTTCCAAAGCCTGGAACTTAAGCCTGGAGGCCACGTTGGCTTTGGAGGCAATCAGAGGGGAAAGATTATTGGCTCTGGAACTGTAAGTAACGGAAATCTTCCCTCTATTAATAATGTTCTGCTAGTTGATGGATTGATGCATAATCTGTTATCCATAAGTCAATTAAGTGATAACGGTTATGATATAATCTTTAATCAAAAATCATGTAAAGCTGTTAGTCAGAAAGATGGGACTATCCTGTTTAATGGAAAGAGGAAAAACAACATTTACAAAATCAAACTTTCTGAACTAAAGAGTCAGAACGTAAAATGTCTTCTGTCTGTTAACAACGAGCAGTGGATCTGGCACAGAAGATTGGGGCATGTTAGTATGAGAAGAATATCTCAGATTAACAAACTCAATCTGGTCAGAGGACTTCCAAATTTGAAGTTCAATTCAGATGCTCTGTGTGAAGCATGTCAGAAAGGCAAATTTGCAAAACCTTCTTTTAAATCCAAAAATGTTGTTTCTACCTCTAAGCCATTAGAACTTCTGCACATTGACTTATTTGGACCAGTTAAAACTGCTTCAGTCAGTGGTAAGAAGTATGGGTTAGTAATCGTAGATGACTATAGCAGATGGACATGGGTAAAGTTCTTAAGACACAAGGACGAGTCACACTCTGTGTTTGTTACCTTCTGTAACCAAGTTCAGAATGAAAAAGATCTTAGAATCGTTAAAGTCAGAAGTGATCATGGTGGAGAATTTGAAAATAAAGATTTTGAGTCATTCTTTAATGACAAAGGCATTCTGCATGATTTCTCTTGTCCTATAACTCCCCAACAAAATGGAGTTGTAGAACGAAAGAACAGAACATTGCAAGAAATGGCCAGAACCATGATCAATGAGACAAACGTTGCTAAGACTTTCTGGGCAGAGGCAATAAACACAGCGTGCTACATTCAGAATAGAATCTCAATAAGACCTATTCTGGAAAAGACTCCATATGAATTGTGGAAGAACAGAAAGCCCAACATTTCGTATTTTCATCCATTTGGATGTACTTGCTATATGTTAAATACAAAGAATTATTTGAACAAGTTTGATTCTAAGGCACAGAAGTGTATTATGTTAGGATACTCTGAACGCTCAAGAGGGTACAGAGTATACAATACAGAAACACAGATTGTGGAAGAATCAATCAGTGTTCGTTTTGATGACAAGCTTGACTCTGAAAAGTCAAAGCAGAATGAAAATCTTGCAGGTATAGAAATTGAATTTGCAGGTTCTGAAGACAAGTCATCAGAAGCTCTCAACACAGACATTCATTCAACGTCTGAAAGAAGCAATGCTAGAAATCCTACAACTGCTGCTGATCAACCTCAGAAGAGATTACCCAGAAGCAGTTTGGATCATCCAGAAGAGACTATCCTAGGAAGAAAGGAAGATCCAATCAGAACAAGAGCAAGCTTCAGAAACTCTGAAGAAACTCTTATGGGACTTGTGTCTCTGATTGAACCTTCTTCTATTGATGAAGCACTTCTGGACAACGACTGGATTCTGGCAATGCAAGAAGAGCTGAATCAATTCACCAGAAACGACGTATGGGATCTCGTTCCCAGACCAAAAGGATTCAACGTCATTGGAACAAGATGGGTGTTCAGAAACAAGCTTAATGAACAAGGTGAAGTCGTCAGAAACAAGGCACGACTGGTTGCACAAGGTTATAGTCAGCAAGAGGGGATAGACTATACAGAAACCTTTGCCCCAGTCGCCAGGTTAGAATCTATCAGACTTTTAATTTCATTTGCTGTTAATAGAGGCATCACTCTGTATCAGATGGATGTCAAAAGTGCATTCTTAAATGGTTATATAGAAGAAGAAGTTTATGTTCACCAACCCCCAGGTTTTGAAAATACAAAACATCCAAAACATGTTTTCAAACTGAAAAAGTCACTGTATGGTCTGAAACAAGCTCCCAGAGCTTGGTATGAAAGGCTAAGTAACTTTCTGCTTGAAAATGAATTCACCAGAGGGAAAGTGGACACTACTCTATTCTGTAAAACAGTTAAGAGTGACATTTTAGTCTGTCAAATTTATGTTGATGATATTATTTTTGGTTCTACTAATCCTTCTCTTGGAAGAAAATTTGCTAAGTGTATGCAGGCAGAATTTGAGATGAGCCTCATGGGGGAACTGAAATTCTTTCTAGGAATTCAGATCAATCAAACTCCAGAGGGAACTTACATTCATCAGAGCAAATACATCAGAGATCTTCTGAAGAAATTTGAACTCTCAGAATGTAAGCCATCAAAGATTCCAATGCATCCCACGTGCATTCTGGAAAGAGAAGAGGTAAGCAAAAGTGTAGAACAGAAGGTCTACAGAGGTATGATTGGTTCTCTCCTTTATCTGACTGCTTCAAGACCTGATATCTTATTCAGCGTATGCATTTGTGCTAGATTCCAATCAGATCCTAGAGAATCTCACTTAACAGCTGTTAAGCGAATTTTCAAGTATCTGAAAGGTACTACTAATCTGGGTTTGTTTTATAGAAAATCTAGTGATTACAGCTTAGTAGGCTACTGTGATGCTGATTTTGCTGGAGACAGAGTGGAACGTAAGAGTACTTCTGGAAGCTGCCAGTTTCTGGGAGAAAATCTGATCTCGTGGTCCAGCAAAAGGCAATCAACAATTGCTCTGTCAACAGCAGAAGCTGAGTACATAGCAGCAGCTGGATGTAGCACACAAATGCTCTGGATGAAAAGTCAGCTTGAAGACTTCCAGATTTTTGAGAGTAACATTCCTATTCTTTGTGATAATACTTCTGCTATTTGCTTAAGTAAGAATCCTATTTTACATTCTAGAGCTAAGCATATAGAAATAAAACATCATTTCATTAGGGACTATATTCAGAAAGGTATTTTAAACTTGAAATTTATAGATACAGACCATCAATGGGCTGATATCTTTACTAAACCCCTTTCAGAAGATAGGTTTAATTTCATTCTGAAACATCTCAGCATGAAAGTATGCCCAGAATGAAAATGTTTTAATTCCATATATTTATCTTCAGAATGTAATTATTTTACTGTGAACTTCTGATCAATCTTCTTTCAGAAAGATAGAACATGCAGATTGTATCAGATGCAAGTCTAAAGATCTGAGAGTCTAATCTCAAATACAGACGTGCTGATCACTACATCAAACAAGTGTCATCCAATCATCAGCAAATCCCTGAAGCAGAACGCGTGCACGCTTCTGAGAAGGCAAAGCGCTGATTGGGTGCATTGAGACACATGTCTGGTAACCGTTTTTAAGTATCTTTCTCAAATCCCCCAAAATCAGCAAGCATTTAATGCAGAGTAATCACGCTTGTTAATGGCAATCATTATTTTTTTTCTCTCTCTTAAAAACGTTTAATTTTTCAAAATAATTTTTGAAAAACTTTATTTAAGCACATTATTCTTCATTCTTATTCTTTACGCTTTCTCATAATCTCTGAAACTTTTTCTGCATATTTCTGAGTTTATCTCCCAAACCTTTTTCTCTCAAATCATTCTCAAAGCTTTGTTGTGTGAGAACAATGGCATCCTCCAGCATTTCTGCAGGCAATCAGAAGAAAGAAACCTCTGAACAATATCAGGTGCCCCTCAGAACTCTTCTCACACCGGTAAAGAATCTTGAGGTTCTCTCTGAGTTAATCATCGACTTCGAAAGTTTGAAGGATAATGGATTTGACCTAACTGAGGAAATTAGGGCTCAAAAGTGGGAGAGGTATTTCGATAGGTTGGTTGGACCAACTTTCCCAGAGCTTGTCAAGGAATTTTGGATTCACGCCAAGATTCATAAACATCTAGTCATCTCTTCTGTCATGGGAAAGAAGATAGTAATTTCTGAAGACCTCATTGCTAGGTTAATCGGTCAAAGTGGTGGTGGAGTCCGTTGTGTGGACATGGCTGATAGATGCCCTGATATAGGTGTGGTAGCCAACTGCATTTTCACTCTTGGTTTTCCCAGCAACAAAATCAAGGATCTGAAGGATCACTGCAGAGTATGGGCCAAGATTGTTCTGGGCTGCTTCAATCACAGGAAGCCAACAAGCTCTCCTGATTATATAAACGTGGATCAGCAATTTCTGATCTACTTTATTGATCAGAGGGTGAAGATCAATCTGGCACACTTCCTGTTCAACCATCTCAAGACTAGTGTGAAAGAGACAAGAGAAGAAGAAAGGACCAAAAGGGACTGGATACCGTTTGGAAGGCTCATATCAGATATTCTGACAGAGAATAAGCTGATAGATTATCTGAGCGAAGCTCAAGTGCTGAGCACACTTGAACCAACTGTTGGAAAACCGCTGAACGCTAAGAACCTGAAAAAGATGAAGCTGATAGAAAATATTAGGAAGGAACCCAGAGCTACTTCAAATGCTGACATCTCCAGCAGAAGAGTGCCTCTGAGTAATTTCCCAAAATTTTCTGAAATGGAATCCCAACCTGATATGTTTCTCAAGTATCCAGATTCATACAAGGAAGAAGATGCAGGTTCAAAGCCGAAGATCAAAGATCTGAGTCAAGTCCAACCTGAAGTGACTCAGAAGAAGACAAAGAAGAGGAAAGCAGAAGGATCATCTCATCAGACTCCAAAGAAAAGAGGTAATTCATCTGCTGCCCCTATTTCAATTTCATCTACTATTCCAACATCTGCTGCCCCTCCTAAAACCTCTCACAGAATATCAATCCCAATCCCTACTATTGATGAAACCATACCAGAAGACCCTTCTGAGGCCTTACTACTCAGAAGAACCAGAATCAAAATTACCAAACAACCAACTGTTTCAACAACACCAGCACTTGATAGAGTGCTAGCTGATATTGAGCGTGAACATGTTTCTGCTCAACCAAATTCTGAACCACCAAATATTCCTCCTCCACAACCAGAACCACAACCAGAACCAGAATCAGAACCACAATCACAACAACCACTCACAGAAGAACCTCTGATCCCTGAGCAATCAGAGATTCCACCTCCTCAACCAGAAAATAATCCACCTTCACCACAACCAG
This sequence comes from Vicia faba, assembly GCA_948472305.1. Taxonomy (NCBI): domain Eukaryota; kingdom Viridiplantae; phylum Streptophyta; class Magnoliopsida; order Fabales; family Fabaceae; genus Vicia; species Vicia faba. The sequence continues at coordinate 1,219,857,738 of OX451735.1, forward strand.
AGTTTCACCGCTATGAAACCCCTTCTCCTCATCATTCTGACCCTCACTCACCTCAACCTTCACCGCTGGCAATCCAGTTGCCATGTGGAACCACCATTGTCAGGCCCCAGTTGCCATCTTCTGAGGAATCAACACCTCCAAAAACTCCAACCACTCCAATAGAAATATCTTCCTCTGACTCTGATAACCCTCCTCCAAAACAAACAACCTCTCAGAAAACCGCTGAAAACCCCAGCAAAACTTTCATTGACTTAACAAGTCTTGAACGTCTTGCTGACCTAAGACACAAAATTTCCATACCCAAACCAAAGCAACCAGATGTTGGCTCTGGTATTTTGAATTTTGAAACAGGTATGCTGCAATGGATTGCTTCTTTGAAGCAAGTCTGTCCGGGGATGATCGACCCAGCTGCTTCTGATCAGCTCTGGTCACAGTTCAGACTATGGGTACGTGCTGAAGCCCTCAAGCTGCAGGACGTCAACTATGAGCAGGCTCAACAGAACTTTAGCAAGCTGCTGAAGGAAGTTGAGAGTCAGCTGCCTCAAGAAGTTGTGCTCCCTCTGGACAGTGAATCTTGGTCTGAGAAAGAGCAAGCTGCACAGGTGCAACCATCAGAAGAAGACAAGACCCTTCAGGAAGGAAATCCAGCAGAAGATGTAGCTGAAAGTTCTGAGAAGCTTCCTCCTTCTGAAAATTCTCAAGCTGCCTTGGACAGGCAGGCTCTGGAAGAATTAAGGCTGAATGACCTGCGTCTACAGCAGCGAATGGAAGAGAATGATCAGAAGATGAAAGCAAGAATGGATGTACAGGACAGCAAAATTGACACTGTTGTCACCATGGTTCAGAAGCAGAATGAAACTTCTGAAAAGATTCAAGCAATGCTGGAAAGCCTGTTCTCACGCATGCCCCCACAACCTTAAAATTCTTTTTCATGCATGACATTCTCTATGTTTTCTTCATTTTCTGATGTACTATTTTGACTATGTTTGTGTAATGTTCTTTTGCTCTGAACTATTTTAATATAATTTGTTTTTCTGATCTAAATTGTTTTAGCACATCACCAACACTTTTTGATTGCTGACAAAAAGGGGGAGAACAAGAATGATATTTAAAATCAATAACGGCTAACTAGACAGAAATTCTCAAACATTCTAACTCTATTACTTGAAATGTTTTTCTGTTTTGTTTTTAAGTCTACAGGCACAAGGAAGCTCCTGAACACTATGAAGACTAGAAGCTAGAAGCTCTGATCAAAATGTAGAAGCTCATGTTGCTCTGATCAAATATGAAGTTCTGATCGACCTAACACTCTGATCCGAAGCAAAGCTCTGACAGGAAAAGCTCTGAAGCTCTGCTCTCTGATAAGTCAAAGACCTATAATCTAATGTTCAAAGATAGAAAAAGATCTGATCCTGAAGAACACGCATATCAAAGGGAAGTAACAAACTCAGGGGGAGTATCTCTTAAACTCTGATTTCTCTTTACTTCTTAACTCTGAAACATTTCCTAGATACCTTTTCACGTTATTTTTTATTTAAAATATCTAGTTTTTGTCATCATCAAAAAGGGGGAGATTGTTAGAACAATGTTTGAATCTAGTACCCTATATTTAAGTTTTGATGATAACAAAGTGAAAAGATATAGTATTTATATGTTTCATGTTTGAACTATATACTACCTAAAATTACTATGCTCTGACTTGCAGATATGCTGATTAAAATAAGCAAGATCACTTCTTCAGCATCAGAATTTGATTTGATACACCAGCATCAGAAGTTGCTGAATCAGAACGTGAAGATCAGATGATCAACTCACGTACTTGCTGAAGCTTGATGAACAGAACTGCGCGTAAACACTCTGATACAGAAACAACAGTTCATCAGCAGCGAAGCAGAATCAGAATGAGCCAAGCCAGAACGTGCATTGAAGAAGCAACAGTACTGTGCATTGAACGCTAATTAATTCCAACGGCATCATTCTAGACAAGATCTGCTCAAAAAGGAAAGCTTGTTATTAGCATTGAATCAAGAATATTGCATTCAACGTTCATCTTCTCAAGTGCTATATAAACAAGGCTTCAAAGATTATCATGGCTAATGCTTCCAAACTCTTTACACGCACAAAGCTGAACAATAATCTTCATCTACCAGTTTTGCTAAACCAACAAACTCTGATACTCCATTAGTGTTTAGCAATCTAAGTTTCTAAGCTTAATTTGTGTATACATCACAGTTGTGATAAAGTTTTGTAGAAAACATTCACACACATTTGTTTTATACCTTTGTAAGAAAGTGTTGCCTTGACAAACCGGATTGTGGTTTGAATCAAGAAGGCTTTAGCAGTTGTTAAAGCAGATTTGTATTCAGTTGAATATAGTGAATTAAGATCTCGTTGGAGAGAGGCGAAATCACCTTGACGGGTGGACTGGAGTAGTTTGAGATCAAACGAACCAGGATAAAAATATATTGTCAATTGCGTTAAGATTCCAGTTTTACAATTCAACCCCCCCTTCTTGTGTTTTTCACCCCTTCAAGTTTCATAGAATTTCTACAAGCCCTCGGTTTATTTTGAATTTCCGACGGTACGCATGCAATTGCGTTTTTGCCAAAAATGGAAGCGGAGGCAAACGCGCATTAGGAAAATAATTTCATGCATATTTTTTGCATGGACATATCAAATAATACATTGAGAGTGTCCCCAAAGTTTCCTAGAATTTATACAAGCCCTCGGTTTATTTTGAATTTCCGACGGTACGCGTGCAATTGCGTTTTTGTCAAAAACGAAAGCCGAGGCAAACGCGCCTTAGGAAAATAATTTTCATCTTATTTTTTGAATGGACATCTAAAATAATACATTGAGAGTGTCCACAAATTTTCGTAGCATTTCGACAAGCCCTCGTTTTATTTTGACTTTCCAACGGTACGCGTGCAATTTCGTTTTTGCCAAAAACAGAAGCGGAGGTAAACGCGCCTTAGGAAAATAATTTCCTGCTGATTTTTTGCATGGACATCTCAAATAATACATTGAGAGTGTCCCCAAATTTTCGTAGAGTTTCAACAAGCCCTTGGTTTATTTTGACTTTCCGACGGTACGCGTGCAAGTGCGTTTTTGCCAAAAACGGAAGCGGAGGCAAACGCGCCTTAGGTAAATATTTTCCTGCTTATTTTTTGCATGGACATCTCAAATAATACATTGAGAGTGTCCCCAAAGTTTTGTAGAGTTTCGACAAGCCCTCGGTTTATTTTGACTTTCCGACGGTACGCGTGCAATTGCGTTTTTGCCAAAAACGGAAGCAGAGGTAAACGCGCCTTAGGAAAATAATTTCCTGCTGATTTTTTTCATGGACATATCAAATAATACATTGAGAGTGTCCCCAAAGTTTCGTAGAGTTTCGACAAGCCCTCGGTTTATTTTGACTTTTCGATGATACGCGTGCAATTGCGTTTTTGCCAAAAACGGAAGCAGAGGCAAACGCGCTTTAGGAAAATAATTTCCTGCTGATTTTTTTCATGTACATCTCAAATAATACTTTGAGAGTGTCCCCAAAGGTTCATAGCGTTTTGACAAGCCCTCGGTTTTTTTTTAATTTCCGACGGTACGCATGCAATTGCGTTTTTGCCAAAAACAGAAACGGAGGCAAACGCGCCTTTGAAAAATAATTTCCTGCTGATTTTTTGAATGGACAACTAATATAATACATTTAGAGTGTCCCCAAAGTGTTGTAGAGTTTCAACAAGCCCTCGGTTTATTTTGACTTTCCGACGGTACGCGTGCAATTGTGTTTTTGCCAAAAACGGAAGCGGAGGCAAACACGCATTAGGAAAATAATTTCATGCGGATTTTTTGCATGGACATCTCAAATAATACATTGAGAGTGTCCCAAAAGTTTCATAGCATTTCGACAAGCCCTCGGTTTATTTTGAATTTCCGACGGTACGCGTGCAATTGCGTTTTTGTCAAAAATGAAAGCGGAGGCAAACGCGCGTTAGGAAAATAATTTTCTGCTGATTTTTTGAATGGACATCTAAAATAATACATTGAGAGTGTCCCTAAAGTTTCATAGAGTTTCAACAAACCCTCGGTTTATTTTGACTTTCCGACGGTACGCGTGCAATTGGGCTTTTGCCAAAAACGGAAGCGGAGGCAAACGCGCATTAAGAAAAAAATTTCCTGCTGATTTTTTGCATGGACATCTAAAATAATACATTTAGAGTGTCCCCAAAGTTTTGTAGAATTTCAACAAGCCCTCGGTTTTGACTTTCCGACGGTACGCGTGCAATTGCATTTTTGCCAAAAACGGAAGCGGAGGCAAACGCGCATTAGGAAAATAATTTCATGCGGATTTTTTCCATGGACATATCAAATAATACATTGAGAGTGTCCCCAAAGTTTCATAGAATTTATACAAGCCCTCGGTTTATTTTGAATTTCCGACGGTACACGTGCAATTGCGTTTTTGTCAAAAACGAAAGCGGAGGCAAACACGCCTTAGGAAAATAATTTTCATCTTATTTTTTAAATGGACATCTAAAATAATACATTGAGAGTGTCCACAAAGTTTCGTAGCATTTCGACAAGCCCTCGTTTTATTTTGACTTTCCAACGGTACGCATGCAATTTCGTTTTTGCCAAAAACAGAAGCGGAGGTAAACGCGCCTTAGGAAAATAATTTCCTACTGATTTTTTGCATGGACATCTCAAATAATACATTGAGAGTGTCCCCAAAGTTTCGTAGAGTTTCAACAAGCCCTTGGTTTATTTTGACTTTCCGACGGTACGCGTGCAATTGCGTTTTTGCCAAAAACGAAAGCGGAGGCAAACGCGCCTTAGGTAAATATTTTCCTGCTGATTTTTTGCATGGACATCTCAAATAATACATTGAGAGTGTCCCCAAAGTTTTGTAGAGTTTCGACAAGTCCTCGGTTTATTTTGACTTTTCGATGATACGCGTGCAATTGTGTTTTTGCCAAAAACGGAAGTAGAGGCAAACGCGCTTTAGGAAAATAATTTCCTGCTGATTTTTTCCATGTACATCTCAAATAATACTTTGAGAGTGTCCCCAAAGGTTCATAGCGTTTTGACAAGCCCTCGTTTTTTTTTTAATTTCCGACGGTACGCATGCAATTGCGTTTTTGCCAAAAACAGAAACGGAGGCAAACGCGCCTTTGGAAAATAATTTCCTGCTGATTTTTTGAATGGACATCTAATATAATACATTTAGAGTGTCACCAAAGTTTTGCAGAGTTTCAACAAGCCCTCGGTTTATTTTGACTTTCCGACGGTACGCGTGCAATTGTGTTTTTGCCAAAAACGGAAGCGGAGGCAAACACGCATTAGGAAAATAATTTCATGCGGATTTTTTTCAAGGACGTCTCAAATAATACATTGAGAGTGTCCCAAAAGTTTCATAGCATTTCGACAAGCCCTCGGTTTATTTTGAATTTCCAACGGTACGCCTGCAATTGCGTTTTTGTCAAAAACGAAAGCGGAGGCAAACGCGCCTTAGGAAAATAATTTTCTGCTGATTTTTTGAATGGACATATAAAATAATACATTGAGAGTGTCCCCAAAGTTTCGTAGAGTTTCGACAAACCCTCGGTTTATTTTGACTTTCCGACGGTACGCGTGCAATTGGGCTTTTGCCAAAAACGGAAGCGGAGGCAAACGCGCATTAGGAAAATAATTTCCTGCTGATTTTTTGCATGGACATCTAAAATAATATATTTAGAGTGTCCCCAAAGTTTTGTAGAATTTCAACAAGCCCTCGGTTTATTTTGACTTTCCGACGATACGCGTGCAATTGCATTTTTGCCAAAAACGGAAGCGGAGGCAAACGTGCATTAGGAAAATAATTTCATGCGGATTTTTTCCATGGACATCTAAAATAATACATTGAGAGTGTCCCCAAAGTTTCATAGAATTTCTACAAGCCCTCGGTTTATTTTGAATTTCCGACGGTACGCATGCAATTGCATTTTTGCCAAAAACGGAAGCGGAGGCAAACGCGCACTAGGAAAATAATTTCATGCGTATTTTTTGCATGGACATATCAAATAATACATTGAGAGTGTCCCCAAAGTTTCCTAGAATTTATACAAGCCCTCGGTTTATTTTGAATTTCCGACGGTACGCGTGCAATTGCGTTTTTGTCAAAAACGAAAGCCGAGGCAAACGCGCCTTAGGAAAATAATTTTCATCTTATTTTTTGAATGGACATCTAAAATAATACATTGAGAGTGTCCACAAAGTTTCGTAGCATTTCGACAAGCCCTCGTTTTATTTTGACTTTCCAACGGTACGCGTGCAATTTCGTTTTTGCCAAAAACAGAAGCGGAGGTAAACGCGCCTTAGGAAAATAATTTCCTGCTGATTTTTTGCATGGACATCTCAAATAATACATTGAGAGTGTCCCCAAAGTTTCGTAGAGTTTCAACAAGCCCTTGGTTTATTTTGACTTTCCGACGGTACGCGTGCAATTGCGTTTTTTCCAAAAACGGAAGCGGAGGCAAACGCGCCTTAGGTAAATATTTTCCTGCTTATTTTTTGCATGGACATCTCAAATAATACATTGAGAGTGTCCCCAAAGTTTTGTAGAGTTTCGACAAGCCCTCGGTTTATTTTGACTTTCCGACGGTACGCGTGCAATTGCGTTTTTGCCAAAAACGGAAGCAGAGGTAAACGCGCCTTAGGAAAATAATTTCCTGCTGATTTTTTTCATGGACATATCAAATAATACATTGAGAGTGTCCCCAAAGTTTCGTAGAGTTTCGACAAGCCCTCGGTTTATTTTGACTTTTCGATGATACGCGTGCAATTGCGTTTTTGCCAAAAACGGAAGCAGAGGCAAACGCGCTTTAGGAAAATAATTTCCTGCTGATTTTTTTCATGTACATCTCAAATAATACTTTGAGAGTGTCCCCAAAGGTTCATAGCATTTTGACAAGCCCTCGGTTTTTTTTTAATTTCCGACGGTACGCATGCAATTGCGTTTTTGCCAAAAACAGAAACGGAGGCAAACGCGCCTTTGAAAAATTATTTCCTGCTGATTTTTTGAATGGACAACTAATATAATACATTTAGAGTGTACCCAAAGTTTTGTAGAGTTTCAACAAGCCCTCGGTTTATTTTGACTTTCCGACGGTACGCGTGCAATTGTGTTTTTGCCAAAAACGGAAGCGGAGGCAAACACGCATTAGGAAAATAATTTCATGCGGATTTTTTGCATGGACATCTCAAATAATACATTGAGAGTGTCCCAAAAGTTTCATAGCATTTCGACAAGCCCTCGGTTTATTTTGAATTTCCGACGGTACGCGTGCAATTGCGTTTTTGTCAAAAATGAAAGCGGAGGCAAACGCGCGTTAGGAAAATAATTTTCTGCTGATTTTTTGAATGGACATCTAAAATAATACATTGAGTGCGTCCCTAAAGTTTCGTAGAGTTTCGATAAACCCTCGGTTTATTTTGACTTTCCGACGGTACGCGTGCAATTGGGCTTTTGCCAAAAACGGAAGCGGAGGCAAACGCGCATTAGGAAAATAATTTCCTGCTGATTTTTTGCATGGACATCTAAAATAATAAATTTAGAGTGTCCCCAAAGTTTTGTAGAATTTCAACAAGCCCTCGGTTTTGACTTTCCGACGGTACGCGTGCAATTGCATTTTTGCCAAAAACGGAAGCGGAGGCAAACGCGCATTAGGAAAATAATTTCATGCGGATTTTTTCCATGGACATATCAAATAATACATTGAGAGTGTCCCCAAAGTTTCATAGAATTTATACAAGCCCTCGGTTTATTTTGAATTTCCGACGGTACGCGTGCAATTGCGTTTTTGTCAAAAACGAAAGCGGAGGCAAACGCGCCTTAGGAAAATAATTTTCATCTTATTTTTTAAATGGGCAACTAAAATAATACATTGAGAGTTTCCACAAAGTTTCGTAGCATTTCGACAAGCCCTCGTTTTATTTTGACTTTCCAACGGTACGCACGCAATTTCGTTTTTGCCAAAAACAGAAGCGGAGGTAAACGCGCCTTAGGAAAATAATTTCCTGCTGATTTTTTGCATGGACATCTCAAATAATACATTGAGAGTGTCCCCAAAGTTTCGTAGAGTTTCAACAAGCCCTTGGTTTATTTTGACTTTCCGACGGTACGCGTGCAATTGCGTTTTTGCCAAAAACGAAAGCGGAGGCAAACGCGCCTTAGGTAAATATTTTCTTGCTGATTTTTTGCATGGACATCTCAAATAATACATTGAGAGTGTCCCCAAAGTTTTGTAGAGTTTCGACAAGTCCTCGGTTTATTTTGACTTTTCGATGATACGCGTGCAATTGTGTTTTTGCCAAAAACGGAAGCAGAGGCAAACGCGCCTTAGGTAAATAATTTTCATCTGATTTTTTGCATGGACATCTCAAATAATACATTGAGAGTGTCCCCAAAGATTCATAGAATTTATACAAGCCCTCGGTTTATTTTGAATTTTTGACGGTACGCGTGCAATTGCGTTTTTGTCAAAAACGAAAGCGGAGGCAAACGCGCCTTAGGAAAATAATTTCCTGCTGATATTTTTCATGGACACATCAAAAATACATTGAGAGTGTCCCCAAAGTTTCGTAGAGTTTCGACAAGCCCTCGGTTTATTTTGACTTTTCGACGGTACGCGTGCAATTGCGTTTTTGCCAAAAACGGAAGCAGAGGTAAACGCGCCTTAGGAAAATAATTTCTTGCTGATTTTTTTCATGGACATATCAAATAATACATTGAGAGTGTCCCTAAAGTTTCGTAGAGTTTCGACAAGCCCTCGGTTTATTTTGACTTTTCGATGATACGCGTGCAATTGCGTTTTTGCCAAAAAGGGAAGCAGAGGCAAACGCGCTTTAGGAAAATAATTTCCTGCTGATTTTTTTCATGTACATCTCAAATAATACTTTGAGAGTGTCCACAAAGTTTCATAGCGTTTTGACAAGCCCTCAGTTTTTTTTGAATTTCCGACGGTACGCATGCAATTGCGTTTTTGCCAAAAACAGAAACGGAGGCAAACGCGCCTTTGAAAAATAATTTCCTGCTGATTTTTTGAATGGACATCTAATATTTTAGAGTGTCCCCAAAGTTTTGTAGAGTTTCAACAAGCCCTCGGTTTATTTTGACTTTCCGATGGTACGCGTGCAATTGTGTTTTTGCCAAAAACGGAAGCGGAGGCAAACACGCATTAGGAAAATAATTTCATGCGGATTTTTTGCATGGACATCTCAAATAATACATTGAGAGTGTCCCAAAAGTTTCATAGCATTTCGACAAGCCCTCGGTTTATTTTGAATATCCGACGGTACGCGTGCAATTGTGTTTTTGCCAAAAACGGAAGCGGAGGCAAACACGCATTAGGAAAATAATTTTCATCTGATTTTTTTAATGAACATCTAAAATAATACATTGAGAGTGTCCACAAAGTTTCATAGCATTTCGACAAGCCCTCGTTTTATTTTGACTTTCCAACGGTACGCGTGCAATTGCGTTTTTGCCAAAAACAGAAGCGGAGGTAAACGCGCCTTAGGAAAATAATTTCCTGCTGATTTTTTGCATGGACATCTCAAATAATACATTGAGAGTGTTCCCAAAGTTTCGTAGAGTTTCAACAAGCCCTTGGTTTATTTTGACTTTCTGACGGTACGCGTGCAATTGCGTTTTTGCCAAAAATGGAAGCGGAGGCAAACGCGCTTTAGGAAAATAATTTCCTGCTGATTTTTTTCATGTACATATCAAATAATACTTTGAGAGTTTCCCCAAAGTTTCATAGCATTTTGACAAGCCCTCGGTTTTTTTTTTAATTTCCGACGGTACGCATGCAATTGCGTTTTTGCCAAAAACGGAAGCGGAGGCAAACGCGCCTTAGAAAAATAATTTCCTGCTGATTTTTTGAATGGACATCTAATATAATACATTTAGAGTGTCCCCAAAGTTTTGTAGAGTTTCAACAAGCCCTCGGTTTATTTTGACTTTCCGACGGTACGCGTGCAATTGCGTTTTTCCCAAAAACGGAAGCGGAGGCAAACGCGCATTAGGAAAATAATTTCATGCGGATTTTTTGCATGGACATCTAAAATAATACATTGAGAGTTTCCCCAAAGTTTCATAGCATTTCGACAAGCCCTCGGTTTATTTTGAATTTCCGACGGTACGCGTGCAATTTCGTTTTTGTCAAAAACGAAAGCAGAGGCAAACGCGCCTTAGGAAAATAATTTTCTACTGATTTTTTGAATGGACATCTAAAATAATACATTGAGAGTGTCCCCAAAGTTTCGTAGATTTTCGACAAACCCTCGGTTTATTTTGACTTTCCGACGGTACGCGTGCAATTGGGCTATTGCCAAAAACGGAAGCGGAGGCAAACGCGCATTAGGAAAATAATTTCCTGCTGATTTTTTGCATGGACATATAAAATAATACATTTAGAGTGTTCCAAAAGTTTTGTAGAATTTCAACAAGCCCTCGGTTTATTTTGACTTTCCGACGGTACGCGTGGATTTACGTTTTTGCCAAAAACGGAAGCAGAGGCAAACGCGCTTTAGGAAAATAATTTCCTGCTGATTTTTTTCATGTACATATCAAATAATACTTTGAGAGTGTCCCCAAAGTTTCATAGCATTTTGACAAGCCCTCGGTTTTTTTTTTAATTTCCGACGGTACGCATTCAATTGCGTTTTTGCCAAAAACGGAAGCGGAGGCAAACGCGCCTTAGAAAAATAATTTCCTGCTGATTTTTTGAATGGACATCTAATATAATACATTTAGAGTGTCCCCAAAGTTTTGTAGAGTTTCAACAAGCCCTCGGTTTATTTTGACTTTCCGACGGTACGCGTGCAATTGCGTTTTTCCCAAAAACGGAAGCGGAGGCAAACGCGCATTAGGAAAATAATTTCATGCGGATTTTTTCCATGGACATCTCAAATAATACATTGAGAGTGTCCCCAAAAGTTTCATAGCATTTCGACAAGCCCTCGGTTTATTTTGAATTTCTGACGGTACGCGTGCAATTGCGTTTTTGTCAAAAACGAAAGCGGAGGCAAACGCGCCTTAGGAAAATAATTTTCATCTGATTTTTTTAATGAACATCTAAAATAATACATTGAGAGTGTCCACAAAGTTTCATAGCATTTCGACAAGCCCTCGTTTTATTTTGACTTTCCAACGGTACGCGTGCAATTGCGTTTTTGCCAAAAACAGAAGCGGAGGTAAACGCGCCTTAGGAAAATAATTTCCTGCTGATTTTTTGCATGGACATCTCAAATAATACATTGAGAGTGTTCCCAAAGTTTCATAGAGTTTCAACAAGCCCTTGGTTTATTTTGACTTTCTGACGGTACGCGTGCAATTGCGTTTTTGCCAAAAATGGAAGCGGAGGCAAACGCGCTTTAGGAAAATAATTTCCTGCTGATTTTTTTCATGTACATATCAAATAATACTTTGAGAGTGTCCCCAAAGTTTCATAGCATTTTGACAAGCCCTCGGTTTTTTTTTTAATTTCCGACGGTACGCATGCAATTGCGTTTTTGCCAAAAACGGAAGCGGAGGCAAACGCGCCTTAGAAAAATAATTTCCTGCTGATTTTTTGAATGGACATCTAATATAATACATTTAGAGTGTCCCCAAAGTTTTGTAGAGTTTCAACAAGCCCTCGGTTTATTTTGACTTTCCGACGGTACGCGTGCAATTGCGTTTTTCCCAAAAACGGAAGCGGAGGCAAACGCGCATTAGGAAAAAAATTTCATGCGGATTTTTTGCATGGACATCTAAAATAATACATTGAGAGTTTCCCCAAAGTTTCATAGCATTTCGACAAGCCCTCGGTTTATTTTGAATTTCCGACGGTACGCGTGCAATTGAGTTTTTGTCAAAAACGAAAGCGGAGGCAAACGCGCCTTAGGAAAATAATTTTCTTCTGATTTTTTGAATGGACATCTAAAATAATACATTGAGAGTTCCCCAAAGTTTCGTAGAGTTTCGACAGACCCTCGGTTAATTTTCACTTTCCGACGGTACGCGTGCAATTGCATTTTTGCCAAAAACGGAAGTGGAGGAAAACGCGCTTTAGGAAAATAATTTCCTGATTATTTTTTTCATGTACATCTCAAATAATACATTTAGAGTGTCCCCAAGATTTCATAGCGTTTCGACGAGCCCTCGGTTTATTTTGACTTTCCGACGGTACGCGTGCAATTGCGTTTTTGCCAAAAACGGAAGCGGAGGCAAACGCGCCTTAGAAAAATAATTTCCAACTAATTTTTTGCATGGAAATATAAAATAATACATTGAGAGTGTCCCCAAAGTTTCGTAGAGTTTCAACAAGCCCTCGGTTTATTTTGACTTTCCGACGGTACGCGTGCAATTGCGTTTTTGCCAAAAACGGAAGCGGAGGCAAACACGCATTAGGAAAATAATTTCATGCTAATTTTTTTCATGGACATCTAAATTAATACATTTAGAGTTTCCCCAAAGTTTCAAAGGTTTTCAACAATCCCACGGTTTATTTTGAATTTCCGACGGTACGCGTGCAATTGCGTTTTTGCCAAAAACGGAAGCGGAGGTAAACGCGCCTTAGGAAAATAATTTCCTGCTGATTTTTTGCATGGACATCTCAAATATTACATTGACAGTGTCCCCAATGTTTCATAGCATTTAGACAAGCCCTCGGTTTCTTTTGACTTTCCGACGGTACGCGTGCAATTGCGTTTTTGCCAAAAACAGAAGCGGAGGCAAACGCACCTTAGGTAAATAATTTCCTGCTGATTTTTTGCATGGACATCTCAAATAATACATTGAGAGTGTCCCCAAAGTTTCGTAGAGTTTCGACAAGCCCTCGGTTTATTTTGACTTTCCGACGGTACGCGTGCAATTGCGTTTTTGCCAAAAACGGAAGCAGAGGCAAACGCGCTTTAGGAAAATAGTTTCCTGCTGATTTTTTTCATGTACATCTCAAATAATACTTTGAGAGTGTCCCCAAAGTTTCATAGCGTTTTGACAAGCCCTCGGTTTATTTTGACTTTCGACGGTACGCGTGCAATTGCGTTTTTGCCAAAAACGAAAGCGGATGCAAACGCGCATTAGGAAAATAATATCCGGCTAATTTTTTTCATGGACATCTAAAATAATACATTGAGACTGTCCCCAAAGTGTCTTAGCGTTTCGACAAACCCTCTGTTTATTTAGACTTTCCGACGGTACGCGTGCAATTGTGTTTTTGCCAACAACGGAAGCGGAGGCAAATGCGCATTAGGAAAATAATTTCCTGCTGATTTTTTTCATGGACATCTCAAATAATACATTTAAATTTTCCCCAAAGTTTCACAGCGTTTTGACAATCCCTCGGTTTATTTTGACTTTCCGACGGTATGCGTCCAATTGCGTTTTTGCCAAAAACAGAAGCGGAGGCAAACGCGCCTTAGGTAAATAATTTCCTGCTGATTTTTTGCATGGACATCTCAAATAATACATTGAGAGTGTCCCCAAAGTTTCGTAGAGTTTTGACAAGCCCTCGGTTTATTTTGAATTTCCGACGATACGCGTGCAATTGCGTTTTTGCCAAAAACAGAAGCAGAGGCAAACGCGCTTTAGGAAAATAGTTTCCTGCTGATTTTTTTCATGTACATCTCAAATAATACTTTGAGAGTGTCCCCAAAGTTTCATAGCATTTTGACAAGCCATCGGTTTATTTTGACTTTCGACGGTACGCGTGCAATTGCGTTTCTGCCAAAAACGGAAGCAGAGGCAAACGCGCATTAGGAAAATAATTTCCGGCTAATTTTTTTCATGGATATATTAAATAATACATTGAGACTGTCCCCAAAGTGTCTTAGCGTTTCGACAAGCCCTCTGTTTATTTTGACTTTCCGACGGTACGCGTGCAATTGTGTTTTTGCCAAAAACATAAGCGGAGGCAAATGCGCATTAGGAAAATAATTTCCTGCTGATTTTTTTCAAGGACATCTCAAAAAATACATTTAAAGTTTCCCCAAAGTTTCACAGCGTTTTGACAAGCCCTCGGTTTATTTTGAATTTCCGACGGTACGCGTGCAATTGCGTTTTTGCCAAAAACGGAAGCGTAGGTAAACGCGCCTTAGGAAAATAATTTCCTACTGATTTTTTTCATGGACATCTCAAATAATACATTGAGAGTGTCCCCAAAGTTTCGTAGAGCTTCGACAAGCCCTCGGTTTATTTTGACTTTCCGACGGTACGCGTGCAATTGCGTTTTTGCCAAAAACGGAAGCGGAGGCAAACACGCATTAGGAAAATAATTTCATGCTAATTTTTTTCATGGACACCTAAATTAATACATTTAGAGTTTCCCCAAAGTTTCAAAGGTTTTCAACAATCCCACGGTTTATTTTGAATTTCCGACGGTACGCGTGCAATTGCGTTTTTGCCAAAAACGGAAGCGGAGGTAAACGCGCCTTAGGAAAATAATTTCCTGCTGATTTTTTGCATGGACATCTCAAATAATACATTGACAGTGTCCCCAATGTTTCATAGCATTTAGACAAGCCCTCGGTTTCTTTTGACTTTCCGACGGTACGCGTGCAATTGCGTTTTTGCCAAAAACAGAAGCGGAGGCAAACGCACCTTAGGTAAATAATTTCCTGCTGATTTTTTGCATGGACATCTCAAATAATACATTGAGAGTGTCCCCAAAGTTTCGTAGAGTTTCGACAAGCCCTCGGTTTATTTTGACTTTCCGACGGTACGCGTGCAATTGCGTTTTTGCCAAAAACGGAAGCAGAGGCAAACGCGCTTTAGGAAAATAGTTTCCTGCTGATTTTTTTCATGTACATCTCAAATAATAATTTGAGAGTGTCCCCAAAGTTTCATAGCGTTTTGACAAGCCCTCGGTTTATTTTGACTTTCGACGGTACGCGTGCAATTGCGTTTTTGCCAAAAACGAAAGCGGATGCAAACGCGCATTAGGAAAATAATATCCGGCTAATTTTTTTCATGGACATCTAAAATAATACATTGAGACTGTCCCCAAAGTGTCTTAGCGTTTCGACAATCCCTCTGTTTATTTAGACTTTCCGACGGTACGCGTGCAATTGTGTTTTTGCCAACAACGGAAGCGGAGGCAAATGCGCATTAGGAAAATAATTTCCTGCTGATTTTTTTCATGGACATCTCAAATAATACATTTAAATTTTCCCCAAAGTTTCACAGTGTTTTGTCAATCCCTCGGTTTATTTTGACTTTTCGACGGTATGCGTCCAATTGCGTTTTTGCCAAAAACAGAAGCGGAGGCAAACGCGCCTTAGGTAAATAATTTCCTACTGATTTTTTGCATGGACATCTCAAATAATACATTGAGAGTGTCCCCAAAGTTTCGTAGAGTTTTGACAAGCCCTCGGTTTATTTTGAATTTCCGACGATACGCGTGCAATTGCGTTTTTGCCAAAAACGGAAGCAGAGGCAAACGCGCTTTAGGAAAATAGTTTCCTGCTGATTTTTTTCATGTACATCTCAAATAATACTTTGAGAGTGTCCCCAAAGTTTCATAGCATTTTGACAAGCCATCGATTTATTTTGACTTTCGACGGTACGCGTGCAATTGCGTTTCTGCCAAAAACGGAAGCAGAGGCAAACGCGCATTAGGAAAATAATTTCCGGCTAATTTTTTTCATGGATATATTAAATAATACATTGAGACTATCCCCAAAGTGTCTTAGCGTTTCGACAAGCCCTCTGTTTATTTTGACTTTCCGACGGTACGCGTGCAATTGTGTTTTTGCCAAAAACAGAAGCGGAGGCAAATGCCCATTAGGAAAATAATTTCCTGCTGATTTTTTTCAAGGACATCTCAAAAAATAAATTTAAAGTTTCCCCAAAGTTTCACAGCGTTTTGACAAGCCCTCGGTTTATTTTGAATTTCCGACGGTACGCGTGCAATTGCGTTTTTGCCAAAAACGGAAGCGTAGGTAAACGCGCCTTAGGAAAATAATTTCCTACTGATTTTTTTCATGGACATCTCAAATAATACATTGAGAGTGTCCCCAAAGTTTCGTAGAGCTTCGACAAGCCCTCGGTTTATTTTGACTTTCCGACGGTACGCGTGCAATTGCGTTTTTGCGAAAAACGGAAGCAGAGGTAAACGCGCCTTAGGAAAATAATTTCCTGCTGATTTTTTTCATGGACATCTCAAATAATACATTGAGAGTGTCCCCAATGTTTCATAGCATTTAGAAAAGCCCTCGGTTTATTTTGACTTTCCGACGGTACGCGTCCAATTGCGTTTTTGCCAAAAACAGAAGCGGAGGCAAACGCGCCTTAGGAAAATAATTTCCTACTGATTTTTTGCATGGACATATCAAATAATACATTGAGAGTGTTCCCAATGTTTCATAGCATTTAGACAAGCCCTCGGTTTATTTTGACTTTCTGACGGTACGCGTGCAATTGCGTTTTTGCCAAAAACGGAAGCACAGGCAAACGCGCCTTAGGTAAATAATTTCCGGCTAATTTTTTTCATGGATATATTAAATAATACATTGAGACTGTCCCCAAAGTGTCTTAGCGTTTCGACAAGCCCTCTATTTATTTTGACTTTCCGACGGTACGCGTGCAATTGTGTTTTTGCCAAAAACGGAAGCGGAGGCAAATGCTCATTAGGAAAATAATTTCCTGCTGATTTTTTTCAAGGACATCTCAAATAATACATTTAAAGTTTCCCAAAGTTTCACAGCGTTTTGACAAGCCCTCGGTTTATTTTGAATTTCCGACGGTACGCGTGTAATTGCGTTTTTGCCAAAAACGGAAGCGGAGGTAAATGCGCCTTAGGAAAATAATTTCCTGCTGATTTTTTTCATGGACATCTCAAATAATATATTGAGAGTGTCCCCAATGTTTCATAGCATTTAGAAAATCCCTCGGTTTATTTTGACTTTCCGACGGTACGCATCCAATTGCGTTTTTGCCAAAAACAGAAGCGGAGGCAAACGCGCCTTAGGTAAATAATTTCCTACTGATTTTTTGCATGGACATCTCAAATAATACATTGAGAGTGTCCCCAAAGTTTCGTAGAGTTTCGACAAGCCCTCGGTTTATTTTGACTTTCCGACGATACGCGTGCAATTGCGTTTTTGCCAAAAACGGAAGCAGAGGCAAACGCGCTTTAGGAAAATAGTTTCTTGCTGATTTTTTTCATGTACATCTCAAATAATACTTTGAGAGTGTCCCCAAAGTTTCATAGCATTTTGACAAGCCATCGAATTATTTTGACTTTCGACGGTACGCGTGCAATCGCGTTTTTGCCAAAAACGGAAGCAGTGGCAAACGCGCATTAGGAAAATAATTTCCGGCTAATTTTTTTCATGGAAATATAAAATAATACATTGAGACTGTCCCCAAAGTGTATTAGCGTTTCGACAAGCCCTCTGTTTATTTTGACTTTCCGACGGTACGCGTGCAATTGCGTTTTTGCCAAAAACGGAAGCAGAGGCAAATGCGCATTAGGAAAATAATTTCCTGCTGATTTTTTTCATGGACATCTCAAATAATACATTTAAATTTTCCCCAAAGTTTCACAGCGTTTTGACAAGCCCTCGGTTTATTTTGAATTTCCGACGGTAAGCGTGTAATTGCGTTTTTGCCAAAAACGGAAGCGGAGGTAAACGCGCCTTAGGAAAATAATTTCCTGCTGATTTTTTTCATGGACATCTCAAATAATACATTGGGAGTGTCCCCAAAGTTTCGTAGAGCTTCGACAAGCCCCCGATTTATTTTGACTTTCCGATGGTACGCGTGCAATTGCGTTTTTGCCAAAAACGGAAGCGGAGGTAAATGCGCCTTAGGAAAATAATTTCCTGCTGATTTTTTTCATGGACATCTCAAATAATATATTGAGAGTGTCCCCAATGTTTCATAGCATTTAGAAAATCCCTCGGTTTATTTTGACTTTCCGACGGTACGCGTGCAATAGCGTTTTTGCCAAAAACGGAAGCAGAGGTAAACGCGCCGTAGGAAAATAATTTCTTGCTGGTTTTTTTCATGGACATCTAAAATAATACATTGAGAGTGTACCCAAAGTTTCGTAGTGTTTCGACAAGCCCTCAGGTTTATTTTGACTTTCCGACGATACGCGTGCAATTGCGTTTTTGCGAAAAACGGAAGCAGAGGCAAACGCGCTTTAGGAAAATAGTTTCCTGCTGATTTTTTTCATGTACATCTCAAATAATACTTTGAGAGTGTCCCCAAAGTTTCATAGCTTTTTGACAAGCCCTCGGTTTATTTTGACTTTCGACGGTACGCGTGCAATTGCGTTTTTGCCAAAAACGGAAGCAGAGGCAAACGCGCATTAGGAAAATAATTTCCGGCTAATTTTTTTCATGGACATATAAAATAATACATTGAGACTGTCCCCAAATTGTCTTAGCGTTTCGACAAGCCCTCTGTTTATTTTGACTTTTCGACGGTACGCGTGCAATTGTGTTTTTGCCAAAAACGGAAGCGGAGGCAAATGCGCATTAGGAAAATAATTTCCTGCTGATTTTTTTCATGGACATCTCAAATAATACATTTAAAGTTTCCCCAAAGTATCACAGTGTTTTGACAAGCCCTCGGTTTATTTTGAATTTCCGACGGTACGCGTGCAATTGCGTTTTTGCCAAAAACGGAAGCGGAGGTAAACGAGCCTTAGGAAAATAATTTCCTGCTGATTTTTTTCATGGACATCTCAAATAATACATTGAGAGTGTCCCCAAAGTTTCGTAGAGGTTCGACAAGCCCTCGGATTATTTTGACTTTCCGACGGTACGCGTGCAATTGCGTTTTTGCCAAAAACGGAAGCGGAGGTAAACGCGCCTTAGGAAAATAATTTCCTACTGATTTTTTGCATGGACATCTCAAATAATACATTGAGAGTGTCCCCAATGTTTCATAGCATTTAAAAAAGCCCTCGGTTTATTTTGACTTTCCGACGGTACGCATCCAATTGCGTTTTTGCCAAAAACAGAAGCGGAGGCAAACGCGCCTTAGGTAAATAATTTCCTGCTGATTTTTTGCATGGACATCTCAAATAATACATTGAGAGTGTCCCCAATGTTTCGTAGAGTTTCGACAAGCCCTCGGTTTATTTTGACTTTCCGACGGTACGCGTGCAATTGCGTTTTTGCCAAAAACGGAAGCAGAGGTAAACGCGGCGTAGGAAAATAATTTCTTGCTGATTTTTTTCATGGACATCTAAAATAATACATTGAGAGTGTCCCCAAAGTTTCGTAGAGTTTCGACAAGCCCTCGGTTTATTTTGACTTTCCGACAGTACGCGTGCAATTGCGTTTTTGCCAAAAATGGAAGCAGAGGTAAACGCGCCTTAGGAAAATAAATTCCTGCTGATTTTTTTCATGGACATATCAAATAATACATTGAGAGTGTCCCCAAAGTTTCGTAGAGTTTCGACAAGCCCTCGGTTTATTTTGACTTTCCGACGATACGCGTGCAATTGCGTTTTTGCCAAAAACGGAAGCAGAGGCAAACGCGCTTTAGGATTATAGTTTCCTGCTGATTTTTTTCATGTACATCTCAAATAATACTTTGAGAGTGTCCCAAAAGTTTCATAGCGTTTTGACAATCCCTCGGTTTATTTTTACTTTCGACGGTACGCGTGCAATTGCGTTTTTGCCAAAAACGAAAGCGGATGCAAACGCGCATTAGGAAAATAATTTCCGGCTAATTTTTCTCATGGACATATAAAATAATACATTGAGACTGTCCCCAAAGTGTCTTAGCGTTTCGACAAGCCCTCTGTTTATTTTGACTTTCCGACGGTACGCGTGCAATTGTGTTTTTGCCAAAAACGGAAGCGGAGGCAAATGCGCATTAGGAAAATAATTTCCTGCTGATTTTTTCCATGGACATCTCAAATAATACATTTAAAGTTTCCCCAAAGTTTCACAGCGTTTTGACAAGCCCTCGGTTTATTTTGAATTTCCGACGGTACGCGTGCAATTGCGTTTTTGCCAAAAACGGAAGCGGAGGTAAACGCGCCTTAGGAAAATAATTTCCTGCTGATTGTTTTCATGGAAATCTCAAATAATACATTGAGAGTGTCCCCAAAGTTTCGTAGAGCTTCGACAAGCCCTCGGTTTATTTTGACTTTCCGACGGTACGCGTGCAATTGCGTTTTTGCCAAAAACGGAAGCGTAGGTAAACGCGCCTTAGGAAAATAATTTCCTGCTGATTTTTTTCATGGACATCTCAAATAATACATTGAGAGTGTGCCCAATGTTTCGTAGAGCTTCGACAAGCCCTCGGTTTATTTTGACTTTCCGACGGTACGCGTGCAATTGCGTTTTTGCCAAAAACGGAAGCGGAGGTAAACGCACCTTAGGAAAATAATTTCCTGCTGATTTTTTGCATGGACATCTCAAATAATACATTGAGAGTTTCCCCAATGTTTCATAGCATTTAGAAAAGCCCTCGGTTTATTTTGACTTTCCGACGGTACGCGTCCAATTGCGTTTTGCCAAAAACAGAAGCGGAGGCAAACGCGCCTTAGGTAAATAATTTCCTGCTGATTTTTTGCATGGACATCTCAAATAATACATTGAGAGTGTCCCCCAAGTTTTGTAGAGTTTCGACAAGCCCTCGGTTTATTTTGACTTTCCGACGGTACGCGTGCAATTGCGTTTTTGCCAAAAACGGAAGTAGAGGTAAACGCGCCGTAGGAAAATAATTTCTTGCTGATTTTTTTCATGGACATCTAAAATAATACATTGAGAGTGTCCCCAAAGTTTCGTAGAGTTTCGACAAGCCCTCGGTTTATTTTGACTTTCCGACGATACACGTGCAATTGCGTTTTTGCCAAAAACGGAAGCAGAGGCAAACGCGCTTTAGGAAAATAGTTTCCTGCTGATTTTTTTCATGTACATATCAAATAATACTTTGAGAGTGTCCCCAAAGTTTCATAGCATTTTGACAAGCCCTCGGTTTATTTTGACTTTCGACGGTACGCGTGCAATCGCGTTTTTGCCAAAAACGGAAGCAGTGGCAAACGCGCATTAGGAAAATAATTTCCGGCTAATTTTTTTCATGGAAATATAAAATAATACATTGAGACTGTCCCCAAAGTGTATTAGCGTTTCGACAAGCCCTCTGTTTATTTTGACTTTCCGACGGTACGCGTGCAATTGCGTTTTTGCCAAAAACGGAAGCAGAGGCAAATGCGCATTAGGAAAATAATTTCCTGCTGATTTTTTTCATGGACATCTCAAATAATACATTTAAATTTTCCCCAAAGTTTCACAGCGTTTTGACAAGCCCTCGGTTTATTTTGAATTTCCGACGGTAAGCGTGTAATTGCGTTTTTGCCAAAAACGGAAGCGGAGGTAAACGCGCCTTAGGAAAATAATTTCCTGCTGATTTTTTTCATGGACATCTCAAATAATACATTGGGAGTGTCCCCAAAGTTTCGTAGAGCTTCGACAAGCCCCCGATTTATTTTGACTTTCCGATGGTACGCGTGCAATTGCGTTTTTGCCAAAAACGGAAGCGGAGGTAAATGCGCCTTAGGAAAATAATTTCCTGCTGATTTTTTTCATGGACATCTCAAATAATATATTGAGAGTGTCCCCAATGTTTCATAGCATTTAGAAAATCCCTCGGTTTATTTTGACTTTCCGACGGTACGCGTGCAATAGCGTTTTTGCCAAAAACGGAAGCGGAGGTAAACGGGCCTTAGGTAAATAATTTCCTGCTGGTTTTTTGCATGGACATCTCAAATAATACATTGAGAGTGTACCCAAAGTTTCGTAGTGTTTCGACAAGCCCTCGGTTTATTTTGACTTTCCGACGATACGCGTGCAATTGCGTTTTTGCGAAAAACGGAAGCAGAGGCAAACGCGCTTTAGGAAAATAATTTCTTGCTGATTCTTTTCATGGACATCTCAAATAATACTTTGAGAGTGTCCCCAAAGTTTCATAGCTTTTTGACAAGCCCTCGGTTTATTTTGACTTTCGACGGTACGCGTGCAATTGCGTTTTTGCCAAAAACGGAAGCAGAGGCAAACGCGCATTAGGAAAATAATTTCCGGCTAATTTTTTTCATGGACATATAAAATAATACATTGAGACTGTCCCCAAATTGTCTTAGCGTTTCGACAAGCCCTCTGTTTATTTTGACTTTTCGACGGTACGCGTGCAATTGTGTTTTTGCCAAAAACGGAAGCGGAGGCAAATGCGCATTAGGAAAATAATTTCCTGCTGATTTTTTTCATGGACATCTCAAATAATACATTTAAAGTTTCCCCAAAGTATCACAGTGTTTTGACAAGCCCTCGGTTTATTTTGAATTTCCGACGGTACGCGTGCAATTGCGTTTTTGCCAAAAACGGAAGCGGAGGTAAACGAGCCTTAGGAAAATAATTTCCTGCTGATTTTTTTCATGGACATCTCAAATAATACATTGAGAGTGTCCCCAAAGTTTCGTAGAGGTTCGACAAGCCCTCGGATTATTTTGACTTTCCGACGGTACGCGTGCAATTGCGTTTTTGCCAAAAACGGAAGCGGAGGTAAACGCGCCTTAGGAAAATAATTTCCTACTGATTTTTTGCATGGACATCTCAAATAATACATTGAGAGTGTCCCCAATGTTTCATAGCATTTAAAAAAGCCCTCGGTTTATTTTGACTTTCCGACGGTACGCATCCAATTGCGTTTTTGCCAAAAACAGAAGCGGAGGCAAACGCGCCTTAGGTAAATAATTTCCTGCTGATTTTTTGCATGGACATCTCAAATAATACATTGAGAGTGTCCCCAATGTTTCGTAGAGTTTCGACAAGCCCTCGGTTTATTTTGACTTTCCGACGGTACGCGTGCAATTGCGTTTTTGCCAAAAACGGAAGCAGAGGTAAACGCGGCGTAGGAAAATAATTTCTTGCTGATTTTTTTCATGGACATCTAAAATAATACATTGAGAGTGTCCCCAAAGTTTCGTAGAGTTTCGACAAGCCCTCGGTTTATTTTGACTTTCCGACAGTACGCGTGCAATTGCGTTTTTGCCAAAAATGGAAGCAGAGGTAAACGCGCCTTAGGAAAATAAATTCCTGCTGATTTTTTTCATGGACATATCAAATAATACATTGAGAGTGTCCCCAAAGTTTCGTAGAGTTTCGACAAGCCCTCGGTTTATTTTGACTTTCCGACGATACGCGTGCAATTGCGTTTTTGCCAAAAACGGAAGCAGAGGCAAACGCGCTTTAGGATTATAGTTTCCTGCTGATTTTTTTCATGTACATCTCAAATAATACTTTGAGAGTGTCCCAAAAGTTTCATAGCGTTTTGACAATCCCTCGGTTTATTTTTACTTTCGACGGTACGCGTGCAATTGCGTTTTTGCCAAAAACGAAAGCGGATGCAAACGCGCATTAGGAAAATAATTTCCGGCTAATTTTTCTCATGGACATATAAAATAATACATTGAGACTGTCCCCAAAGTGTCTTAGCGTTTCGACAAGCCCTCTGTTTATTTTGACTTTCCGACGGTACGCGTGCAATTGTGTTTTTGCCAAAAACGGAAGCGGAGGCAAATGCGCATTAGGAAAATAATTTCCTGCTGATTTTTTCCATGGACATCTCAAATAATACATTTAAAGTTTCCCCAAAGTTTCACAGCGTTTTGACAAGCCCTCGGTTTATTTTGAATTTCCGACGGTACGCGTGCAATTGCGTTTTTGCCAAAAACGGAAGCGGAGGTAAACGCGCCTTAGGAAAATAATTTCCTGCTGATTGTTTTCATGGAAATCTCAAATAATACATTGAGAGTGTCCCCAAAGTTTCGTAGAGCTTCGACAAGCCCTCGGTTTATTTTGACTTTCCGACGGTACGCGTGCAATTGCGTTTTTGCCAAAAACGGAAGCGTAGGTAAACGCGCCTTAGGAAAATAATTTCCTGCTGATTTTTTTCATGGACATCTCAAATAATACATTGAGAGTGTGCCCAATGTTTCGTAGAGCTTCGACAAGCCCTCGGTTTATTTTGACTTTCCGACGGTACGCGTGCAATTGCGTTTTTGCCAAAAACGGAAGCGGAGGTAAACGCACCTTAGGAAAATAATTTCCTGCTGATTTTTTGCATGGACATCTCAAATAATACATTGAGAGTTTCCCCAATGTTTCATAGCATTTAGAAAAGCCCTCGGTTTATTTTGACTTTCCGACGGTACGCGTCCAATTGCGTTTTGCCAAAAACAGAAGCGGAGGCAAACGCGCCTTAGGTAAATAATTTCCTGCTGATTTTTTGCATGGACATCTCAAATAATACATTGAGAGTGTCCCCCAAGTTTTGTAGAGTTTCGACAAGCCCTCGGTTTATTTTGACTTTCCGACGGTACGCGTGCAATTGCGTTTTTGCCAAAAACGGAAGTAGAGGTAAACGCGCCGTAGGAAAATAATTTCTTGCTGATTTTTTTCATGGACATCTAAAATAATACATTGAGAGTGTCCCCAAAGTTTCGTAGAGTTTCGACAAGCCCTCGGTTTATTTTGACTTTCCGACGATACGCGTGCAATTGCGTTTTTGCCAAAAACGGAAGCAGAGGCAAACGCGCTTTAGGAAAATAGTTTCCTGCTGATTTTTTTCATGTACATATCAAATAATACTTTGAGAGTGTCCCCAAAGTTTCATAGCATTTTGACAAGCCCTCGGTTTATTTTGACTTTCGACGGTACGCGTGTAATTGCGTTTTTGCCAAAAACGGAAGCAGAGGCAAACGCGCATTAGGAAAATAATTTCCGGCTAATTTTTTTCATGGACATATAAAATAATACATTGAGATTGTCCCCAAAGTGTCTTAGCGTTTCGACAAGCCCTCTGTTTATTTTAACTTTCCGACGGTACGCGTGCAATTGTGTTTTTGCCAAAAACGGAAGCGGAGGCAAATGCGCATTAGGAAAATAATTTCCTGCTGATTTTTTTCATGGACATCTCAAATAATACATTTAAAGTTTCCCAAATTTTCACAGCATTTTGACAACCCCTCGGTTTATTTTGTATTTCCGACGGTACGCTTGTAATTGCGTTTTTGCCAAAAACGGAAGCGGAGGTAAACGCGCCTTAGGAAAATAATTTCCTGCTGATTTTTTTCATGGAAATCTCAAATAATACATTGAGAGTGTCCCCAAAGTTTCGTAGAGCTTCGACAAGCCCTCGGTTTATTTTGACTTTCCGACGGTACGCGTGCAATTGCGTTTTTGCCAAAAACGGAAGCGGAGGTAAACGCGCCTTAGGAAAATAATTTCCTGCTGATTTTTTGCATGGACATCTCAAATAATACATTGAGAGTGTCCCCAATGTTTCATAGCATTTAGAAAAGCCCTCGGTTTATATTGACTTTCCGACGGTACGCGTCCAATTGCGTTTTTGCCAAAAACAGAAGCGGAGGCAAACGGGCCTTAGGTAAATAATTTCCTGCTGGTTTTTTGCATGGACATCTCAAATAATACATTGAGAGTGTCCCCAAAGTTTCGTAGAGTTTCGACAAGCCCTCGGTTTATTTTGACTTTCCGACGGTACGCGTGCAATTGCGTTTTTGCCAAAAACGGAAGCAGAGGTAAACGCGCCGTAGGAAAATAATTTCTTGCTGATTCTTTTCATGGACATCTAAAATAATACATTGAGAGTGTCCCCAAAGTTTCGTAGAGTTTCGACAAGCCCTCGGTTTATTTTGACTTTCCGACGATACGCGTGCAATTGCGTTTTTACCAAAAACGGAAGCAGAGGCAAACGCGCTTTAGGAAAATAGTTTCCTGCTGATTTTTTTCATGTACATCTCAAATAATACTTTGAGAGTGTCCCCAAAGTTTCATAGCATTTTGACAAGCCCTCGGTTTATTTTGACTTTCGACGGTACACGTGCAATTGCGTTTTTGCCAAAAACGGAAACAGAGGCAAACGCGCATTAGGAAAATAATTTCCGGCTAATATAAAATAATACATTGAGACTTCCCCCAAAGTGTCTTAGCGTTTCGACAAGCCCTCTGTTTATTTTGACTTTCCGACGGTACGCGTGCAATTGTGTTTTTGCCAAAAACGGAAGCGGATGCAAATGCGCATTAGGAAAATAATTTCCTGCTGATTTTTTTCATGGACATCTCAAATAATACATTTAAAGTTTCCCCAAAGTTTCACAGCGTTTTGACAAGCTCTCGGTTTATTTTGAATTTCCGACGGTACGCGTGCAATTGCGTTTTTGCCAAAAACGGAAGCGTAGGTAAACGCGCCTTAGGAAAATAATTTCCTGCTGATTTTTTTCATGGACATCTCAAATAAAACATTGAGAGTGTTCCCAAAGTTTCGTAGAGTTTCGACAAGCCCTCGGTTTATTTTGACTTTCCGATGGTACGCGTGCAATTGCGTTTTTGCCAAAAACGGAAGCGGAGGCAAATGCTCCTTAGAAAAATAATTTCCTGCTAATTTTTTGCATGGAAATCTAAAATAATACATTTAGAGTGTCCCCAAAGTTTCGTAGAGTTTCAACAAGCCCTCGGTTTATTTTGACTTTCCGACGGTACGCGTGGAATTGTGTTTTTGCCAAAAACAGAATCGGAGGCAAACGCGTATTAGGAAAATAATTTCCTGCTAATTTTTTTCATGGACATCTAAAATAATACATTTAGAGTTTCCCCAAATTTTCACAGCGTTTCAACAAGCCCTCGGTTTATTTTGAATTTCCGACGGTACGCGTGCAATTGCGTTTTTGCCAAAAACGGAAGCGGAGGTAAACGCGCCTTAGGAAAATAATTTCCTGCTGATTTTTTGCATGGACATCTCAAATAATACATTGAGAGTGTCCCCAATGTTTCATAGCATTTCGACAAGCCCTCGGTTTATTTTGACTTTCCGACGATACACGTGCAATTTCGTTTTTGCCAAAAACGGAAGCAGAGGCAAACGCGCTTTAGGAAAATAGTTTCCTGCTGATTTTTTTCATGTACATCTCAAATAATACTTTGAGAGTGTCCCCAAAGTTTCATAGCATTTTGACAAGCCCTCGGTTTATTTTGACTTTCGACGGTACACGTGCAATTGCGTTTTTGCCAAAAACGGAAACAGAGGCAAACGCGCATTAGGAAAATAATTTCCGGCTAATATAAAATAATACATTGAGACTTCCCCCAAAGTGTCTTAGCGTTTCGACAAGCCCTCTGTTTATTTTGACTTTCTGACGGTACGCGTGCAATTGTGTTTTTGCCAAAAACGGAAGCGGATGCAAATGCGCATTAGGAAAATAATTTCCTGCTGATTTTTTTCATGGACATCTCAAATAATACATTTAAAGTTTCCCCAAAGTTTCACAGCTTTTTGACAAGCCCTCGGTTTATTTTGAATTTCCGACGGTACGCGTGCAATTGCGTTTTTGCCAAAAACGGAAGCGGAGGTAAACGCGCCTTAGGAAAATAATTTCCTGCTGATTTTTTTCATGGACATCTCAAATAAAACATTGAGAGTGTTCCCAAAGTTTCGTAGAGTTTCGACAAGCCCTCGGTTTATTTTGACTTTCCGACGGTACGCGTGCAATTGCGTTTTTGCCAAAAACGGAAGCGGAGGCAAACGCTCCTTAGAAAAATAATTTCCTGCTAATTTTTTGCATGGAAATCTAAAATAATACATTTAGAGTGTCCCCAAAGTTTCGTAGAGTTTCAACAAGCCCTCGGTTTATTTTGACTTTCCGACGGTACGCGTGGAATTGTGTTTTTGCCAAAAACAGAAGCGGAGGCAAACGCGTATTAGGAAAATAATTTCCTGCTAATTTTTTTCATGGACATCTAAAATAATACATTTAGAGTTTCCCCAAATTTTCACAGCGTTTCAACAAGCCCTCGGTTTATTTTGAATTTCCGACGGTACGCGTGCAATTGCGTTTTTGCCAAAAACGGAAGCGGAGGTAAACGCGCCTTAGGAAAATAATTTCCTGCTGATTTTTTGCATGGACATCTCAAATAATACATTGAGAATGTCCCCAATGTTTCATAGCATTTCGACAAGCCCTCGGTTTATTTTGACTTTCCGACGATACGCGTGCAATTTCGTTTTTGCCAAAAACGGAAGCAGAGGCAAACGCGCTTTAGGAAAATAGTTTCCTGCTGATTTTTTTCATGTACATCTCAAATAATACTTTGAGAGTGTCCCCAAAGTTTCATAGCATTTTGACAAGCCCTCGGTTTATTTTGACTTTCGACGGTACACGTGCAATTGCGTTTTTGCCAAAAACGGAAACAGAGGCAAACGCGCATTAGGAAAATAATTTCCGGCTAATATAAAATAATACATTGAGACTTCCCCCAAAGTGTCTTAGCGTTTCGACAAGCCCTCTATTTATTTTGACTTTCTGACGGTACGCGTGCAATTGTGTTTTTGCCAAAAACGGAAGCGGATGCAAATGCGCATTAGGAAAATAATTTCCTGCTGATTTTTTTCATGGACATCTCAAATAATACATTTAAAGTTTCCCCAAAGTTTCACAGCTTTTTGACAAGCCCTCGGTTTATTTTGAATTTCCGACGGTACGCGTGCAATTGCGTTTTTGCCAAAAACGGAAGCGGAGGTAAACGCGCCTTAGGAAAATAATTTCCTGCTGATTTTTTTCATGGACATCTCAAATAAAACATTGAGAGTGTTCCCAAAGTTTCGTAGAGTTTCGACAAGCCCTCGGTTTATTTTGACTTTCCGACGGTACGCGTGCAATTGCGTTTTTGCCAAAAACGGAAGCGGAGGCAAACGCTCCTTAGAAAAATAATTTCCTGCTAATTTTTTGCATGGAAATCTAAAATAATACATTTAGAGTGTCCCCAAAGTTTCGTAGAGTTTCAACAAGCCCTCGGTTTATTTTGACTTTCCGACGGTACGCGTGCAATTGTGTTTTTGCCAAAAACAGAAGCGGAGGCAAACGCGTATTAGGAAAATAATTTCCTGCTAATTTTTTTCATGGACATCTAAAATAATACATTTAGAGTTTCCCCAAATTTTCACAGCGTTTCAACAAGCCCTCGGTTTATTTTGAATTTCCGACGGTACGCGTGCAATTGCGTTTTTGCCAAAAACGGAAGCGGAGGTAAACGCGCCTTAGGAAAATAATTTCCTGCTGATTTTTTGCATGGACATCTCAAATAATACATTGAGAGTGTCCCCAATGTTTCATAGCATTTCGACAAGCCCTCGGTTTATTTTGACTTTCCGACGATACGCGTGCAATTTCGTTTTTGCCAAAAACGGAAGCAGAGGCAAACGCGCTTTAGGAAAATAGTTTCCTGCTGATTTTTTTCATGTAAATCTCAAATAATACTTTGAGAGTGTCCCCAAAGTTTCATAGCGTTTTGACAAGCCCTCGGTTTATTTTGACTTTCCGACGGTACGCGTGCAATTGCGTTTTTGCCAAAAACGGAAGCGGAGGCAAACGCGCCTTAGAAAAATAATTTCCTACTAATTTTTTGCATGGAAATCTAAAATAATACATTGAGAGTGTCCCCAAAGTTTCGTAGAGTTTCAACAAGCCCTCAGTTTATTTTGACTTTCCGACGGTACGCGTGCAATTGTGTTTTTGCCAAAAACAGAAGCGGAGGCAAACGCGTATTAGGAAAATAATGTCCTGCTAATTTTTTTCATGGACATCTAAAATAATACATTTAGAGTTTCCCCAAAGTTTCACAGCGTTTCAACAAGCCCTCGGTTTATTTTGAATTTCCGACGGTACGCGTGCAATTGCGTTTTTGCCAAAAACGGAAGCGGAGGTAAACGCGCCTTAGGAAAATAATTTCCTGCAGATTTTTTGCATGGACATCTCAAATAATACATTGAGAGTGTCCCCAATGTCTCATAGCATTTCGACAAGCCCTCGGTTTATTTTGACTTTCCGACGATACGCGTGCAATTGCGTTTTTGCCAAAAACGAAAGCGGATGCAAACGCGCATTAGGAAAATCATTTCCGGCTAATTTTTTTCATGGACATCTAAAATAATACATTGAGACTGTCCCCAAAGTGTCTTAGCATTTCGACAAGCCCTCTGTTTATTTTGACTTTCCGACGGTACGCGTGCAATTGTGTTTTTGCCAACAACGGAAGCGGAGGCAAATGCGCATTAGGAAAATAATTTCCTGCTGATTTTTTTCATGGACATCTCAAATAATACATTTAAAGTTTCCCCAAAGTTTCACTTCGTTTTGACAAGCCCTCGGTTTATTTTGAATTTCCGACGGTACGCGTGCAATTGCGTTTTTGCCAAAAACGGAAGCGGAGGTAAACGCGCCTTAGGAAAATAATTTCCTGCTGATTTTTTTCATGGACATCTCAAATAATACATTGAGAGTGTCCCCAAAGTTTCGTAGAGCTTCGACAAGCCCTCGGTTTATTTTGACTTTCCGACGGTACGCGTGCAATTGCTTTTTTGCCAAAAACGGAAGAGGAGGTAAACGCGCCTTAGGAAAATAATTTCCTGCTGATTTTTTGCATGGACATCTCAAATAATACATTGAGAGTGTCCCCAATGTTTCATAGCATTTAGAAAAGCCCTCGGTTTATTTTGATTTTCCGGCGGTACGCGTCCAATTGCGTTTTTGCCAAAAACAGAAGCGGAGGCAAACGCGCCTTAGGTAAATAATTTCCTGCTGATTTTTTGCATGGACATCTCAAATAATACATTGAGAGTTTCCCCAAAGTTTCGTAGAGTTTCGACACGCCCTCGGTTTATTTTGACTTTCCGACGGTACGCGTGCAATTGCGTTTTTGCCAAAAACGAAAGCAGAGGTAAACGCGCCGTAGGAAAATAATTTCTTGCTGATTTTTCTCATGGACATCTAAAATAATACATTGAGAGTGTCCCCAAAGTTTCGTAGAGTTTCGACAAGCCCTCGGTTTATTTTGACTTTCCGACGATACGCGTGTAATTGCGTTTTTGCCAAAAACGGAAGCAGAGGCAAACGCGCTTTAGGAAAATAGTTTCCTGCTGATTTTTTTCATGTACATCTCAAATAATACTTTGAGAGTGTCCCCAAAGTTTCATAGCATTTTGACAAGCCCTCGGTTTATTTTGACTTTCGACGGTACACGTGCAATTGCGTTTTTGCCAAAAACGGAAACAGAGGCAAACGCGCATTAGGAAAATAATTTCCGGCTAATATAAAATAATACATTGAGACTTCCCCCAAAGTGTCTTAGTGTTTCGACTAGCCCTCTGTTTATTTTGACTTTCCGACGGTACGCGTGCAATTGTGTTTTTGCCAAAAACGGAAGCGGATGCAAATGCGCATTAGGAAAATAATTTCCTGCTGATTTTTTTCATGGACATCTCAAATAATACATTTAAAGTTTCCCCAAAGTTTCACAGCGTTTTGACAAGCCCTCGGTTTATTTTGAATTTCCGACGGTACGCGTGCAATTGCGTTTTTGCCAAAAACGGAAGCGTAGGTAAACGCGCCTTAGGAAAATAATTTCCTGCTGATTTTTTTCATGGACATCTCAAATAAAACATTGAGAGTGTTCCCAAAGTTTCGTAGAGTTTCGACAAGCCCTCGGTTTATTTTGACTTTCCGACGGTACGCGTGCAATTGCGTTTTTGCCAAAAACGGAAGCGGAGGCAAATGCTCCTTAGAAAAATAATTTCCTGCTAATTTTTTGCATGGAAATCTAAAATAATACATTTAGAGTGTCCCCAAAGTTTCGTAGAGTTTCAACAAGCCCTCGGTTTATTTTGACTTTCCGACGGTACGCGTGGAATTGTGTTTTTGCCAAAAACAGAAGCGGAGGCAAACGCGTATTAGGAAAATAATTTCCTGCTAATTTTTTTCATGGACATCTAAAATAATACATTTAGAGTTTCCCCAAATTTTCACAGTGTTTCAACAAGCCCTCGGTTTATTTTGAATTTCCGACGGTACGCGTGCAATTGCGTTTTTGCCAAAAACGGAAGCGGAGGTAAACGCGCCTTAGGAAAATAATTTCCTGCTGATTTTTTGCATGGACATCTCAAATAATACATTGAGAGTGTCCCCAATGTTTCATAGCATTTCGACAAGCCCTCGGTTTATTTTGACTTTCCGACGATACGCGTGCAATTTCGTTTTTGCCAAAAACGGAAGCAGAGGCAAACGCGCTTTAGGAAAATAGTTTCCTGCTGATTTTTTTCATGTACATCTCAAATAATACTTTGAGAGTGTCCCCAAAGTTTCATAGCATTTTGACAAGCCCTCGGTTTATTTTGACTTTCGACGGTACACGTGCAATTGCGTTTTTGCCAAAAACGGAAACAGAGGCAAACGCGCATTAGGAAAATAATTTCCGGCTAATATAAAATAATACATTGAGACTTCCCCCAAAGTGTCTTAGCGTTTCGACAAGCCCTCTGTTTATTTTGACTTTCTGACGGTACGCGTGCAATTGTGTTTTTGCCAAAAACGGAAGCGGATGCAAATGCGCATTAGGAAAATAATTTCCTGCTGATTTTTTTCATGGACATCTCAAACAATACATTTAAAGTTTCCCCAAAGTTTCACAGCTTTTTGACAAGCCCTCGGTTTATTTTGAATTTCCGACGGTACGCGTGCAATTGCGTTTTTGCCAAAAACGGAAGCGGAGGTAAACGCGCCTTAGGAAAATAATTTCCTGCTGATTTTTTTCATGGACATCTCAAATAAAACATTGAGAGTGTTCCCAAAGTTTCGTAGAGTTTCGACAAGCCCTCGGTTTATTTTGACTTTCCGACGGTACGCGTGCAATTGCGTTTTTGCCAAAAACGGAAGCGGAGGCAAACGCTCCTTAGAAAAATAATTTCCTGCTAATTTTTTGCATGGAAATCTAAAATAATACATTTAGAGTGTCCCCAAAGTTTCGTAGAGTTTAAACAAGCCCTCGGTTTATTTTGACTTTCCGACGGTACGCGTGCAATTGTGTTTTTGCCAAAAACAGAAGCGGAGGCAAACGCGTATTAGGAAAATAATTTCCTGCTAATTTTTTTCATGGACATCTAAAATAATACATTTAGAGTTTCCCCAAATTTTCACAGCGTTTCAACAAGCCCTCGGTTTATTTTGAATTTCCGACGGTACGCGTGCAATTGCGTTTTTGCCAAAAACGGAAGCGGAGGTAAACGCGCCTTAGGAAAATAATTTCCTGCTGATTTTTTGCATGGACATCTCAAATAATACATTGAGAGTGTCCCCAATGTTTCATAGCATTTCGACAAGCCCTCGGTTTATTTTGACTTTCCGACGATACGCGTGCAATTTCGTTTTTGCCAAAAACGGAAGCAGAGGCAAATGCGCTTTAGGAAAATAGTTTCCTGCTGATTTTTTTCATGTAAATCTCAAATAATACTTTGAGAGTGTCCCCAAAGTTTCATAGCGTTTTGACAAGCCCTCGGTTTATTTTGACTTTCCGACGGTACGCGTGCAATTGCGTTTTTGCCAAAAACGGAAGCGGAGGCAAACGCGCCTTAGAAAAATAATTTCCTACTAATTTTTTGCATGGAAATCTAAAATAATACATTGAGAGTGTCCCCAAAGTTTCGTAGAGTTTCAACAAGCCCTCAGTTTATTTTGACTTTCCGACGGTACGCGTGCAATTGTGTTTTTGCCAAAAACAGAAGCGGAGGCAAACGCGTATTAGGAAAATAATGTCCTGCTAATTTTTTTCATGGACATCTAAAATAATACATTTAGAGTTTCCCCAAAGTTTCACAGCGTTTCAACAAGCCCTCGGTTTATTTTGAATTTCCGACGGTACGCGTGCAATTGCGTTTTTGCCAAAAACGGAAGCGGAGGTAAACGCGCCTTAGGAAAATAATTTCCTGCAGATTTTTTGCATGTACATCTCAAATAATACATTGAGAGTGTCCCCAATGTCTCATAGCATTTCGACAAGCCCTCGGTTTATTTTGACTTTCCGACGATACGCGTGCAATTGCGTTTTTGCCAAAAACGAAAGCGGATGCAAACGCGCATTAGGAAAATCATTTCCGGCTAATTTTTTTCATGGACATCTAAAATAATACATTGAGATTGTCCCCAAAGTGTCTTAGCATTTCGACAAACCCTCTGTTTATTTTGACTTTCCGACGGTACGCGTGCAATTGTGTTTTTGCCAACAACGGAAGCGGAGGCAAATGCGCATTAGGAAAATAATTTCCTGCTGATTTTTTTCATGGACATCTCAAATAATACATTTAAAGTTTCCCCAAAGTTTCACTTCGTTTTGACAAGCCCTCGGTTTATTTTGAATTTCCGACGGTACGCGTGCAATTGCGTTTTTGCCAAAAACGGAAGCGGAGGTAAACGCGCCTTAGGAAAATAATTTCCTGCTGATTTTTTTCATGGACATCTCAAATAATACATTGAGAGTGTCCCCAAAGTTTCGTAGAGCTTCGACAAGCCCTCGGTTTATTTTGACTTTCCGACGGTACGCGTGCAATTGCTTTTTTGCCAAAAACGGAAGAGGAGGTAAACGCGCCTTAGGAAAATAATTTCCTGCTGATTTTTTGCATGGACATCTCAAATAATACATTGAGAGTGTCCCCAATGTTTCATAGCATTTAGAAAAGCCCTCGGTTTATTTTGATTTTCCGGCGGTACGCGTCCAATTGCGTTTTTGCCAAAAACAGAAGCGGAGGCAAACGCGCCTTAGGTAAATAATTTCCTGCTGATTTTTTGCATGGACATCTCAAATAATACATTGATAGTTTCCCCAAAGTTTCGTAGAGTTTCGACACGCCCTCGGTTTATTTTGACTTTCCGACGGTACGCGTGCAATTGCGTTTTTGCCAAAAACGAAAGCAGAGGTAAACGCGCCGTAGGAAAATAATTTCTTGCTGATTTTTCTCATGGACATCTAAAATAATACATTGAGAGTGTCCCCAAAGTTTCGTAGAGTTTCGACAAGCCCTCGGTTTATTTTGACTTTCCGACGATACGCGTGTAATTGCGTTTTTGCCAAAAACGGAAGCAGAGGCAAACGCGCTTTAGGAAAATAGTTTCCTGCTGATTTTTTTCATGTACATCTCAAATAATACTTTGAGAGTGTCCCCAAAGTTTCATAGCATTTTGACAAGCCCTCGGTTTATTTTGACTTTCGACGGTACGCGTGCAATTGCGTTTTTGCCAAAAACGGAAGCAGAGGCAAACGCGCATTAGGAAAATAACTTCCGGCTAATTTTTTTCATGGACATCTAAAATAATACATTGAGACTGTCCCTAAAGTGTCTTAGCGTTTCGACAAGCCCTCTGTTTATTTTGACTTTCCGACGGTACGCGTGCAATTGTGTTTTTGCCAAAAACGGAAGCGGAGGCAAATGCGCATTAGGAAAATAATTTCCTGCTGATTTTTTTCATGGACATCTCAAATAATACATTTAAAGCTTCCCCAATGTTTCACAGCATTTTGACAAGCCCTCGGTTTATTTTGAATTACCGACGGTACGCGTGCAATTGCGTTTTTGCCAAAAACGGAAGCGGAGGTAAACGCGCCTTAGGAAAATAATTTCCTGCTGATTTTTTTCATGGACATCTCAAATAATACATTGAGAGTGTCCCCAAAGTTTCGTAGAGTTTCGACAAACCCTCGGTTTATTTTGACTTTCCGACGGTACGCGTGCAATTGCGTTTTTGCCAAAAACGGAAACGGAGGCAAACGCGCCTTAGAAAAATAATTTCCTGCTAATTTTTTGCATGGAAATCTAAAATAATACATTGAGAGTGTCCCCAAAGTTTCGTAGAGTTTCAACAAGCCCTCGGTTTATTTTGACTTTCCGACGGTACGCGTGCAATTGTGTTTTTGCCAAAAACAGAAGAGGAGGCAAACGTGTATTAGGAAAATAATTTCCTGCTAATTTTTTTCATGGACATCTAAAATAATACATTTAGAGTTTCCCCAAAGTTTCACAGCGTTTCAACAAGCCCTCGGTTTATTTTGAATTTCCGACGGTACGCGTGCAATTGCGTGTTTGCCAAAAACGGAAGCGGAGGTAAACGCGCCTTAGGAAAATAATTTCCTGCTGATTTTTTGCATGGACATCTCAAATAATACATTGAGAGTGTCCCTAATGTTTCATAGCATTTAGACAAGCCCTCGGTTTATTTTGACTTTCCGACGTTACGCGTGCGATTGCGTTTTTTCCAAAAACGGAAGCGGAGGCAAACGCGCCTTAGGTAAATAATTTCCTGTTTATTTTTTGCATGGACATCTCAAATAATACATTGAGAGTGTCCCCAAAGTGTCTTAGCGTTTCGACAAGCCCTCTGTTTATTTTGACTTTCCGACGGTACGCGTGCAATTGTGTTTTTGCCAAAAACGGAAGCGGAGGCAAATGCGCATTAGGAAAATAATTTCCTGCTGATTTTTTTCATGGACATCTCAAATAATACATTTAAAGTTTCCCCAAAGTTTCACAGCGTTTTGACAAGCCCTCGGTTTATTTTGAATTACCGACGGTACGCGTGCAATTGCGTTTTTGCCAAAAACGGAAGCGGAGGTAAACGCGCCTTAGGAAAATAATTTCGTGCTGATTTTTTTCATGGACATCTCAAATAATACATTGAGAGTGTCCCCAAAGTTTCATAGAGTTTCGACAAACCCTCGGTTTATTTTGACTTTCGGACGGTACGCGTGCAATTGCGTTTTTGCCAAAAACGGAAGCGGAGGCAAACGCGCCTTAGAAAAATAATTTCCTGCTAATTTTTTGCATGGAAATCTAAAATAATACATTGAGAGTGTCCCCAAAGTTTCGTAGAGTTTCAACAAGCCCTCTGTTTATTTTGACTTTCCGACGGTACACGTGCAATTGTGTTTTTGCCAAAAACGGAAGCGGAGGCAAATGCGCATTAGGAAAATAATTTCTTGCTGATTTTTTTCATGGACATCTCAAAAAATACATTTAAAGTTTCCCCAAAGTTTCGCAGCGTTTTGACAAGCCCTCGGTTTATTTTGAATTTCCGATGGTACGCGTGCAATTGCGTTTTTGCCAAAAACGGAAGCGGAGGTAAACACGCCTTAGGAAAATAATTTCCTGCTGATTTTTTTCATGGACATCTCAAATAATACATTGAGAGTGTCCCCAAAGTTTCATAGAGTTTCGACAAACCCTCAGTTTATTTTGACTTTCCGACGGTACGCGTGCAATTGCGTTTTTGCCAAAAACGGAAGCGGAGGCTAACGCGCCTTAGAAAAATAATTTCCTGCTAATTTTTTGCATGGAAATCTAAAATAATACATTGAGAGTGTCCCCAAAGTTTCGTAGAGTTTCAACAAGCCCACGGTTTATTTTGACTTTCCGACGGTACGCGTGCAATTGTGTTTTTGCCAAAAACGGAAGCGGAGGCAAACGCGTATTAGGAAAATAATTTCCTGCTAATTTTTTTCATGGACATCTAAAATAATACATTTAGAGTTTCCCCAATGTTTCACAGCGTTTCAACAAGCCCTCGGTTTATT
This sequence comes from Vicia faba, assembly GCA_948472305.1. Classification (NCBI taxonomy): domain Eukaryota; kingdom Viridiplantae; phylum Streptophyta; class Magnoliopsida; order Fabales; family Fabaceae; genus Vicia; species Vicia faba. Next base: position 1,219,895,181 of record OX451735.1, read on the forward strand.
TTGAATTACCGACGGTACGCGTGCAATTGCGTTTTTGCCAAAAACGGAAGCGGAGGTAAACGCGCCTTAGGAAAATAATTTCCTGCTGATTTTTTGCATGGACATCTCAAATAATACATTGAGAGTGTCCCCAATTTTTCATAGCATTTAGACAAGCCCTCGGTTTATTTTGACTTTCCGACGGTACGCGTGCAATTGCGTTTTTGCCAAAAACGGAAGCGGAGGCAAACGCGCCTTAGAAAAATAATTTCCTGCTAATTTTTTGCATGGAAATCTAAAATAATACTTTGAGAGTGTCCCCAAAGTTTCGTAGAGTTTCGACAAGCCCTCGGTTTATTTTGACTTTCCGACGGTACGCGTGCAATTGTGTTTTTGCCAAAAACACAAGCGGAGGCAAACGCGTATTAGGAAAATAATTTCCTGCTAATTTTTTTCATGGACATCTAAAATAATACATTTAGAGTTTCCCCAAAGTTTCACAGCGTTTCAACAAGCCCTCGGTTTATTTTGAATTTTCGACGGTACGCGTGCAATTGCGTTTTTGCCAAAAACGGAAGCGGAGGTAAAGGCGCCTTAGGAAAATTATTTCCTGCTGATTTTTTGCATGGACATCTCAAATAATACATTGAGAGTGTCCCCAATGTTTCATAGCATTTAGACAAGCCCTCGGTTTATTTTGACTTTCCGACGGTACGCGTGCAATTGCGTTTTTGCAAAAAACGGAAGCGGAGGCAAACGCGCCTTAGGTAAATAATTTCCTGCTGATTTTTTGCATGGGCATCTCAAATAATACATTGAGAGTGTCCCCAAAGTTTCGTAGAGTTTCGACAAGCCCTCGGTTTATTTTGACTTTCCGACGGTACGCGTGCAATTGCGTTTTTGCCAAAAACGGAAGCAGAGGGAAACGCGCATTAGGAAAATAATTTCCTGCTGATTTTTTTCATGGACATCTAAAGAAAAACATTGAGAGTGTCCCCAAAGTTTCGTAGAGTTTCGACAAGCCCTCGGTTTATTTTGACTTTCCGACGATACGTGTGCAATTGCGTTTTTGCCAAAAACGGAAGCAGAGGCAAACGCGCTTTAGGAAAATAGTTTCCTGCTGATTTTTTAATGTAAATCTCAAATAGTACTTTGAGAGTGTCCCCAAAGTTTCATAGCGTTTTGACAAGCCCTCGGTTTATTTTGACTTTCGACGGTACGCGTGCAATTGCATTTTTGCCAAAAACGAAAGCGGATGCAAACGCGCATTAGGAAAATAATTTCCGGCTAATTTTTTTCATGGACATCTAAAATAATACATTGAGACTGTCCCCAAAGTATCTTAGCGTTTCGACAAGCCCTCTGTTTATTTTGACTTTCCGACGGTACGCGTGCAATTGTGTTTTTGCCAACAACGGAAGCGGAGGCAAATGCGCATTAGGAAAATAATTTCCTGCTGATTTTTTTCATGGACATCTCAAATAATACATTTAAAGTTTCCCCATGGTGTCACAGCGTTTTGACAAGCCCTCGGTTTATTTTGAATTTCCGACGGTACGCGTGCAATTGCGTTTTTGCCAAAAACGGAAGCGGAGGTAAACGCGCCTTAGGAAAATAATTTCCAGCTGATTTTTTTTGTGGACATCTCAAATAATACATTGAGAGTGTCCCCAACGTTTCGTAGAGCTTCGATAAGCCCTCAGTTTATTTTGACTTTCCGACGGTACCCGTGCAATTGCGTTTTTGCCAAAAACGGAAGCGGAGGTAAACGCGCCTTAGGAAAATAATTTCCTGCTGATTTTTTGCATGGACATCTCAAATAATACATTGAGAGTGTCCCCAATGTTTCATAGAATTTAGACAAGCCCTCGGTTTATTTTGATTTTCCGACGGTACGCGTCCAATTGCGTTTTTGCCAAAAACAGAAGCGGAGGCAAACGCGCCTCAGGTAAATAATTTCCTGCTGATTTTTTGCATGGACATCTCAAATAATACATTGAGAGTGTCCCCAAAGTTTCGTAGAGTTTCGACAAGCCCTCGGTTTATTCTGACTTTCCGACGGTACGCGTGCAATTGCGTTTTTGCCAAAAACGGAAGCAGAGGTAAACGCGCCGTAGGAAAATAATTTCTTGCTGATTTTTTTCATGGACATCTAAAATAATACATTGAGAGTGTCCCCAAAGTTTCGTAGAGTTTCGACAAGCCCTCGATTTATTTTGACTTTCCGACGATACGCGTGCAATTGCGTTTTTGCCAAAAACGGAAGCAGAGGCAAAGGCGCTTTAGGAAAATAGTTTCCTGCTGATTTTTTTCATGTACATCTCAAATAATACTTTGAGAGTGTCCCCAAAGTTTCATAGCATTTTGACAAGCCCTCGGTTTATTTTGACTTTCGACGGTACGCGTGCAATTGCGTTTTTGCCAAAAACTGAAGCAGAGGCAAACGCGCATTAGGAATATAATTTCTGGCTAATTTTTTTCATCGACATCTAAAATAATACATTGAGACTGTCCCCAAAGTGTCTTAGCGTTTCGACAAGCCCTATGTTTATTTTGACTTTCCGACGGTACGCGTGCAATTGTGTTTTTGCCAAAAACGGAAGCGGAGGCAAATGCGCATTAGGAAAATAATTTCCTGCTGATTTTTTTCATGGACATCTCAAATAATACATTGAGAGTGTCCCCAAAGTTTCATAGAGTTTCGACAAACCCTCGGTTTATTTTGACTTTCCGACGGTACGCGTGCAATTGCGTTTTTGCCAAAAACAGAAGCGGAGGCAAACGCGCCTTAGAAAAATAATTTCCTGCTAATTTTTTGCATGGAAATCTAAAATAATACATTGAGAGTGTCCCCAAAGTTTCGTAGAGTTTCAACAAGCCCACGGTTTATTTTGACTTTCCGACGGTACGCGTGCAATTGTGTTTTTGCCAAAAACAGAAGCGGAGGCAAACGCGTATTAGGAAAATAATTTCCTGCTAATTTTTTTCATGGACATCTAAAATAATACATTTAGAGTTTCCCCAAAGTTTCACAGCGTTTCAACAAGCCCTCGGTTTATTTTGAATTTCCGACGGTACGCGTGCAATTGCATTTTTGCCAAAAACGGAAGCGGAGGTAAACGCGCCTTAGGAAAATAATTTCCTGCTGATTTTTTGCATGGACATCTCAAATAATACATTGAGAGTGTCCCCAATGTTTCATAGCATTTAGACAAGCCCTCGGTTTATTTTGACTTTCCGACGGTACGCGTGCAATTGCGTTTTTGCCAAAAACGGAAGCAGAGGGAAACGCGCATTAGGAAAATAATTTCCTGCTGATTTTTTTCATGGACATCTAAAGAAAAACATTGAGAGTGTCCCCAAAGTTTCGTAGAGTTTCGACAAGCCCTCGGTTTATTTTGACTTTCCGACGATACGTGTGCAATTGCGTTTTTGCCAAAAACGGAAGCAGAGGCAAACGCGCTTTAGGAAAATAGTTTCCTGCTGATTTTTTAATGTAAATCTCAAATAGTACTTTGAGAGTGTCCCCAAAGTTTCATAGCGTTTTGACAAGCCCTCGGTTTATTTTGACTTTCGACGGTACGCGTGCAATTGCATTTTTGCCAAAAACGAAAGCGGATGCAAACGCGCATTAGGAAAATAATTTCCGGCTAATTTTTTTCATGGACATCTAAAATAATACATTGAGACTGTCCCCAAAGTATCTTAGCGTTTCGACAAGCCCTCTGTTTATTTTGACTTTCCGACGGTACGCGTGCAATTGTGTTTTTGCCAACAACGGAAGCGGAGGCAAATGCGCATTAGGAAAATAATTTCCTGCTGATTTTTTTCATGGACATCTCAAATAATACATTTAAAGTTTCCCCATGGTGTCACAGCGTTTTGACAAGCCCTCGGTTTATTTTGAATTTCCGACGGTACGCGTGCAATTGCGTTTTTGCCAAAAACGGAAGCGGAGGTAAACGCGCCTTAGGAAAATAATTTCCAGCTGATTTTTTTTGTGGACATCTCAAATAATACATTGAGAGTGTCCCCAACGTTTCGTAGAGCTTCGATAAGCCCTCAGTTTATTTTGACTTTCCGACGGTACCCGTGCAATTGCGTTTTTGCCAAAAACGGAAGCGGAGGTAAACGCGCCTTAGGAAAATAATTTCCTGCTGATTTTTTGCATGGACATCTCAAATAATACATTGAGAGTGTCCCCAATGTTTCATAGAATTTAGACAAGCCCTCGGTTTATTTTGATTTTCCGACGGTACGCGTCCAATTGCGTTTTTGCCAAAAACAGAAGCGGAGGCAAACGCGCCTCAGGTAAATAATTTCCTGCTGATTTTTTGCATGGACATCTCAAATAATACATTGAGAGTGTCCCCAAAGTTTCGTAGAGTTTCGACAAGCCCTCGGTTTATTCTGACTTTCCGACGGTACGCGTGCAATTGCGTTTTTGCCAAAAACGGAAGCAGAGGTAAACGCGCCGTAGGAAAATAATTTCTTGCTGATTTTTTTCATGGACATCTAAAATAATACATTGAGAGTGTCCCCAAAGTTTCGTAGAGTTTCGACAAGCCCTCGATTTATTTTGACTTTCCGACGATACGCGTGCAATTGCGTTTTTGCCAAAAACGGAAGCAGAGGCAAAGGCGCTTTAGGAAAATAGTTTCCTGCTGATTTTTTTCATGTACATCTCAAATAATACTTTGAGAGTGTCCCCAAAGTTTCATAGCATTTTGACAAGCCCTCGGTTTATTTTGACTTTCGACGGTACGCGTGCAATTGCGTTTTTGCCAAAAACTGAAGCAGAGGCAAACGCGCATTAGGAATATAATTTCTGGCTAATTTTTTTCATCGACATCTAAAATAATACATTGAGACTGTCCCCAAAGTGTCTTAGCGTTTCGACAAGCCCTATGTTTATTTTGACTTTCCGACGGTACGCGTGCAATTGTGTTTTTGCCAAAAACGGAAGCGGAGGCAAATGCGCATTAGGAAAATAATTTCCTGCTGATTTTTTTCATGGACATCTCAAATAATACATTGAGAGTGTCCCCAAAGTTTCATAGAGTTTCGACAAACCCTCGGTTTATTTTGACTTTCCGACGGTACGCGTGCAATTGCGTTTTTGCCAAAAACAGAAGCGGAGGCAAACGCGCCTTAGAAAAATAATTTCCTGCTAATTTTTTGCATGGAAATCTAAAATAATACATTGAGAGTGTCCCCAAAGTTTCGTAGAGTTTCAACAAGCCCACGGTTTATTTTGACTTTCCGACGGTACGCGTGCAATTGTGTTTTTGCCAAAAACAGAAGCGGAGGCAAACGCGTATTAGGAAAATAATTTCCTGCTAATTTTTTTCATGGACATCTAAAATAATACATTTAGAGTTTCCCCAAAGTTTCACAGCGTTTCAACAAGCCCTCGGTTTATTTTGAATTTCCGACGGTACGCGTGCAATTGCATTTTTGCCAAAAACGGAAGCGGAGGTAAACGCGCCTTAGGAAAATAATTTCCTGCTGATTTTTTGCATGGACATCTCAAATAATACATTGAGAGTGTCCCCAATGTTTCATAGCATTTAGACAAGCCCTCGGTTTATTTTGACTTTCCGACGGTACGCGTGCATTTGCGTTTTTGCCAAAAACGGAAGCGGAGGCAAACGCGCCTTAGAAAAATAATTTCCTGCTAATTTTTTGCATGGAAATCTAAAATAATACATTGAGAGTGTCCCCAAAGTTTCGTAGAGTTTCGACAAGCCCTCGGTTTATTTTGACTTTCCGACGGTACGCGTGCAATTGTGTTTTTGCCAAAAACAGAAGCGGAGGCAAACGCGTATTAGGAAAATAATTTCCTGCTAATTTTTTTCATGGACATCTAAAATAATACATTTAGAGTTTCCCCAAAGTTTCACAGCGTTTCAACAAGCCCTCGGTTTATTTTGAATTTCCGACGGTACGCGTGCAATTGCATTTTTGCCAAAAACGGAAGCGGAGGTAAACGCGCCTTAGGAAAATAATTTCCTGCTGATTTTTTGCATGGACATCTCAAATAATACATTGAGAGTGTCCCCAATGTTTCATAGCATTTAGACAAGCCCTCGGTTTATTTTGACTTTCCGACGGTACGCGTGCATTTGCGTTTTTGCCAAAAACGGAAGCGGAGGCAAACGCGCCTTAGAAAAATAATTTCCTGCTTATTTTTTGCATGGAAATCTAAAATAATACATTGAGAGTGTCCCCAAAGTTTCGTAGAGTTTCGACAAGCCCTCGGTTTATTTTGACTTTCCGACGGTACGCGTGCAATTGTGTTTTTGCCAAAAACAGAAGCGGAGGCAAACGCGTATTAGGAAAATAATTTCCTGCTAATTTTTTTCATGGACATCTAAAATAATACATTTAGAGTTTCCGCAAAGTTTCACAGCGTTTCAACAAGCCCTCGGTTTATTTTGAATTTCCGACGGTACGCGTGCAATTGCGTTTTTGCCAAAAACGGAAGCGGAGGTAAACGCGCCTTAGGAAAATAATTTCCTGCTGATTTTTTGCATGGACATCTCAAATAATACATTGAGAGTGACCCCAATGTTTCATAGCATTTAGACAAGCCCTCGGTTTATTTTGACTTTCCGACGGTACGCGTGCAATTGCGTTTTTGCCAAAAACGGAAGCGGAGGCAAACGCGCCTTAGGTAAATAATTTCCTGCTGATTTTTTGCATGGGCATCTCAAATAATACATTGAGAGTGTCCCCAAAGTTTCGTAGAGTTTCGACAAGCCCTCGGTTTATTTTGACTTTCCGACGGTACGCGTGCAGTTGCGTTTTTGCCAAAAACGGAAGCAGAGGGAAAAGCGCATTAGGAAAATAATTTCCTGCTGATTTTTTTCATGGACATCTAAAATAATACATTGAGAGTGTCCCCAAAGTTTCGTAGAGTTTCGACAAGCCCTCGGTTTATTTTGACTTTCCGACGATACGTGTGCAATTGCGTTTTTGCCAAAAACGGAAGCAGAGGAAAATAGTTTCCTGCTGATTTTTTAATGTAAATCTCAAATAGTACTTTGAGAGTGTCCCCAAAGTTTCATAGCGTTTTGACAAGCCCTCGGTTTATTTTTACTTTCGACGGTACGCGTGCAATTGCATTTTTGCCAAAAACGAAAGCGGATGCAAACGCGCATTAGGAAAATAATTTCTGGCTAATTTTTTTCATGGACATCTAAAATAATACATTGAGACTTTCCCCAAAGTGTCTTAGCGTTTCGACAAGCCCTCAGTTTATTTTGACTTTCCTACGGTACGCGTGCAATTGTGTTTTTGCCAACAACGGAAGCGGAGGCAAATGCGCATTAGGAAAATAATTTCCTGCTGATTTTTTTCATGGACATCTCAAATAATACATTTAGAGTTTCCCCAAAGTTTCACAGCGTTTTGACAAGCCCTCGGTTTATTTTGAATTTCCGACGGTACGCGTGCAATTGCGTTTTTGCCAAAAACGGAAGCGGAGGTATTTGTAGGTGTTTAGGTATTGGCTTGCATTTTTGTTAAATCCCAAGTGTATGTGTGAATGTCATGACTGATGTCATAACATTCTAGTTCGGGTTGTACTAACTCAATAGGTACATGTGCAGAAAAATATTGTAATTCAAATACTGATGTTTAGAAGTGTGTATCTGAGCATGTTTGCAAAATGATCACATTTTGCTAATCAGTAGACAGGTTTTCTCAGATGTCATAACAGATGTTATGACATCCTGTTCTGAACTAACAGGATTGCAGGATTGGATAAGTCTGAGTTTTTTCAGGAAATAACTCAGTCCCCTCTAAACAGAATCCTGCGTTTTCTGAGGAGTAACCTAGCTCAATCCTAACCTGATCAACAAAGTACTGTGACCTGGTCTTTAGGTCAAACGGAATCAACCCTAGGTTTTTGGAAACCCTAACTGAAGTTGCAGCTGCTATATATTCAACATAGCTGCGGTTTTTCAAAGGATCCCTGCTGATTGATTAGAAGATCAATTTTGTAATCTGTATAGATTTGTTTATTGTACTCCAAGCAATTATCATTGTGATAAGTGTCTTGGAATAGGTTTCAATTGTAAGGGTTGTGTAGCACTCAAAGCTTTGAAGCAAGAGTGTTTGAATGTTACTTGACTAAAGCTGTGAAGCAGAGTCAAGTTAGTTGTGTACATCACTCAAAGCTGTGAAGCACGAGTGATTGTGTTACTTGATTAAAAAGCTGTGAAGCTTAATCAAGTGTGTGTTTTGAAGAGTGTCTTCATCAATTCTCAAGTCAAATTGGTTTATGTATCACTGCTGTGATTGAGGGGGAGTGAGTAGGAACTCAGGTTTAAGTTGTACTTAGATTAGAATTGCATTGGGTAGGTCTTAAGTGAAGGAGATAAACTGGTTGGTTTATTCCTGAATTAACATCTCTTATAGTGGATTATCTCCCTGGATTGGTAGCCCCCAGAGTAGGTGTTGTTGCACACTGAACTGGGTAAACAATTGACTGTGTTATTTGCTGCTTTTGTATTTACTGTCATATAGTAAGTCAGATACGGTGTCATAACATTGGACGTGACATTGAGTATCTGTAGCCAGAATTTTAATTGGTATCAGAGCAGGCACCCTGCCTGTATTACTGGGTGAGATCTAGGGATATCACTTTCTGGCACTATGGACAAAGAAGGAGTTTTTGGAAATAGACCACCCATTCTGGATGGAACTAATTATGACTACTGGAAACCTCGTATGATTGCCTTCCTAAAATCTCTGGACAAAAAGGCTTGGAGAGCTGCTGACAAAGGATGGATTCATCCCACCATAACTGAGGAAGATGGGACAATTAGTCTGAAGCCTGAGGAAGATTGGAGTAAAGAAGAAGATGAGCTAGCCCTGGGAAATTCCAAAGCTCTAAATGCCTTGTTCAATGGAATTGATAGAAATATTTTCAGATTAGTTCATCAATATGAACTGGCCAAGGAAGTTTGGGACACTCTCAAAACTACTCATGAGGGAACTTCCAAAGTAAAAATGTCAAGGCTTCAGATGTTGACCACTAAGTTTGAGAATCTAAAAATGATGGAAGATGAAACCATTCATGAGTTTCACATGAACATCTTGGAGATTGCCAACACCTCAGGAGCACTGGGAGAAAAAATGTCAGAAGAAAAACTGGTGAGGAAAATTCTCAGATCCTTGCCTAAAAGATTTGCAATGAAGGTGACTGCCATAGAGGAAGCCCAGGACATTAGCAAGTTGAAAGTGGATGAACTTATTGGGTCTCTTCAAACTTTTGAGATGGGAATCACTAATGATGATGTCAAAAAGAACAAGAGCATAGCACTTATGTCCAACACTGATGTTGAAGAAAACATTTCAGAAGCTATAGCCATGCTAGGAAGACAGTTCAACAAACTCATCAAAAGAATAGATCCAAAGTCAAGGTCTAATGTTCATAACATTTCCTCTGACATTGACAGTTCCAGCAGAAGACCAAGGTCAGATGAGAGGGGAGTTCAAGGCAGAGGAATTCAATGCCATGGTTGTGAAGGATATGGGCATATTCGAGCTGAATGTCCTACCTTTCTTAAGAAACAAAAAGGAATGACAGTTACTTGGTCTGACTGTGATTCAGAAAGTAATTCTGAAGAAGAGACTGCCAAACGAGTTACTGCTTTAACTGGTGTTTGTACCTCTGAAAGTGACATCAGTGATGAAGAGGTGACTTTTGAAGAACTGGCTGAAACGTACAAGGAATTGTGTATCAGAAGTACTGAAGTCTGTGTGCAGAATGAGAAACAATCAAAACTCATCATAAAGATGGAGGCTGAAAAACGGGCAAACCTTGAAACTATAAGTCTTCTAGAAGGAGAAGTTCAATTGCTGAACTCACAACTGAATCAAATGACCAAATCTGTCAAGATGTTGACAAATGGAACTGACAAATTGGAAGAGATCCTACAGATTGGACAAAATGTGGGAAATAAATCTGGGCTGGGATTTATGAAAGCAACGAAATCCGGTTCTGGTAGGCAAATGTCAAAACAGATGTCTCAACACAACTCTCGACATCAGGAACAGAAACATATGAGGAAAAGGTACCAAAGATGGAAATGTCATCATTGTGGTAGATATGGCCACATAAAGCGTTTCTGCTTCAGATTACATGGATACCCTAATCAGAATTCAGGTGTCAAACCTAAGTCTAAAAAGGTACCACATGCTCCTCAATGGAAGAAAAAGGCTACTGCACTGATAGCTCACACTTCCCTGAGGGTCTCTGCAAAGGAAGACTGGTACTTTGACAGTGGGTGTTCCAGACATATGACTGGAATCAAGAACCTCCTCGATAATGTTAAGCCTCACACCACCAGTTTTGTGACCTTTGGAGATGGGGCTAAAGGTGAAATCAAATGAGTTGGTGATTTGAACTGCCCTGGAGTTCCAAGTCTAAATGAAGTACTGCTGGTGAAAGGACTGACCGCTAATCTCATTAGTATCAGTCAACTGTGTGATCTAGGATTCAAGGTCAATTTATCAAAATCTGAATGCCTTGTAATCAATGACAAACAAGAGATAGTAATGAGAGGAGTCAGATCCAAAGACAACTGTTACTTATGGGAGGCTGAGAACACTAATTTCTCATCTGTGTGTTGCATTGCAAAAGAAGAAAAAGAGGTGAAACTGTGGCACCAAAAACTTGGCCATCTTCACCTAAGGGGTATGAAGAGGATTATCTCCTTGGAGGCAGTCAGAGGGATTCCAAAACTGCTAATTGATGAAGGAAGAGTTTGTGGTGAATGTCAGGTGGGTAAGCAGACGAGGATGTCACATCCAAAGTCAAGACATCTGACCACCTCTAAGGTTCTAGAACTCCTCCATATGGATCTGATGGGACCAATGCAAGTAGAGAGCCTTGGTGGTAAAAGATATGCCTATGTGGTTGTGGATGATTTTTCCAGATTCACCTGGATTAATTTCATTAGAGAAAAATCAGATGCATTTGAAGTCTTCAGAGAACTGTGCAAAAGAATTCAAAGAGAGAAGGAAGGATGTATTGTCAGAATCAGAAGTGATCATGGCAAGGAATTTGAAAACAGCAAGTTTGATGACTTTTGTGCTTCAGAAGGAATCAGTCATGAGTTTTCTTCTCCCATAACACCTCAGCAAAATGGAGTTGTGGAAAGAAAAAACAGGACCATACAAGAATCTGCCAGAGCAATGTTACATGCCAAAAGACTTCCTATGTATTTTTGGGCTGAAGCTATGAATACAGCTTGCTATGTTCATAACAGGGTCACCTTGAGAAAGGGAACCTCATCCACCATATATGAACTCTGGAAAGGAAGAAAACCAACTGTGAAGTACTTTCATGTGTTTGGCAGCAAATGCTATATCCTGTCTGATCGTGAACAGAGAAGAAAACTGGACTCTAAAAGTGATGAAGGCATATTTCTAGGATACTCCTCAAACAGCAGAGCTTATAGAGTATTCAACTCCAGAACCAAAACCATGATGGAATCAATAAATGTCATAATTGATGACTACCATGAAGAAACAGATGTTCCTTGTACTGTTGAGACATTCTTTGAGACTTCAACCCAACAGGATGATCTACCCAACTCCACCACAACAGAATCAGAATCAAAGGAAGCTAGCAAGACTCCTTCCATCAGAATTCAGAAGGATCATCCAAAAGAGCTCATCATAGGAGATCCTAATAGTGGAGTCATCACAAGATCTAGAGAAATCATCTCAAATTCTTGTTTTGTGTCCAAAATAGAACCAAGAAATGTCAAGGAAGCCTTGACTGATGAATATTGGATTGGTGCAATGCAAGATGAACTGAACCAATTCAAGCAACATGAAGTTTGGGAACTGGTTCCTAGACCTGAAGGAACTAACATCATTGGGACAAAATGGATATTCAAGAACAAGTCAGATGCTGAAGGAGTTGTCACCAGAAATAAGGCGAGACTTGTTGCTCAAGGATACACCCAGGTTGAAGGGGTTGACTTTGATGAAACCTTTGCACCTGTAGCCAGGTTGGAATCAATCAGACTCTTGTTGTCAATTGCTTGTCTTCTGAAGTTCAAGTTATTTCAGATGGATGTGAAAAGTGCCTTTCTAAATGGGTACTTAAATGAGGAAGCTTATGTGGAACAACCTAAAGGTTTTGTGGATCCAACCCATCCTGATCATGTCTACAAATTGAGAAAAGCTCTATATGGGCTGAAACAAGCTCCTAGAGCATGGTATGACAGGTTAACAAAGTTTCTCTCAGACAAAGGCTACAGAAAAGGAGGCTTGGACAAAACTCTATTTGTCAAAATTGAAGGAGGGAAGTTGATGGTTGCCCAAATATATGTTGATGACATAGTGTTTGGCGGAATGTCAGAACATATGGTTAAACACTTTGCTGACCAGATGCAGGCTGAATTTGAAATGAGTCTCATGGGAGAACTAACTTATTTTCTTGGACTACAAGTCTCACAGATGGAGGACTCAATCTTCTTATCTCAAAGCAAGTATGCTAAGAATATTGTAAAGAAGTTTGGTATGGAGAATGTAAGTCACAAAAGGACTCCTGCTCCTACTCATCTAAAGCTCTCCAAAGATACAAGTGGGGTTAAGGTGGATCAAAGTCTGTACAGAAGCATGATAGGAAGCTTGTTGTACTTAACTGCCAGCAGACCTGATATTGCCTTTGCAGTTGGAGTTTGTGCTAGATACCAAGCTGATCCCAAAGTCAGTCATATCAATCAAGTGAAGAGAATTTTGAAGTATGTAAGTGGTACTTACAACTATGGATTGTTGTATACTCATGGCTGTGAACCTACTCTGACTGGTTACTGTGATGCTGATTGGGCTGGTAGTGTTGATGATAGAAAAAGCACCTCTGGAGGATGTTTCTTTTTGGGAAGTAATCTGGTTTCCTGGTTCAGCAAGAAACAGAATTGTGTGTCTCTTTCCACCGCTGAAGCTGAATATATTGCAGCTGGTAGTAGCTGCTCTCAAATGTTATGGATGAAACAGATGCTCACTGAGTATAATGTCACACAAGATGTTATGACACTGTACTGTGACAATCTGAGTACAATCAACATATCCAAGAATCCTATTCAGCATAGCAGGACCAAACATATTGACATACGACATCACTTTATTAGAGACCTTGTAGAAGAGAAGACCATCAAATTGGAACATGTTGCCACTGAGCTACAGCTGGCTGACATTTTTACCAAGGCTTTGGATGCAAACCAATTTGAAAACTTAAGGGGTAAGCTGGGTATTTGCCAACATGAGGAATTGTAGCAATTAATTTTGCTTAAAACAAAGACCAAAGGACTTATGCCTGTTTTGATTGGTTTAAAATTGTATTTTCTCATTTCCTATAATTCTTTTAAGAAGTTGAATAGGCACTCCTTTGCTTCGTTCCCCTCTCGTCTTCTCATCAATCAGGAATTTCTTCTCATTTGCTGTTGGTCCTTCAAAACTGACAAAATGTCTCAAACGCCATCATCATCCAATACGACCATCTCAACCTCTTCCTCTGATCAAGATTCTGGGACAATCTCTTCCTGTCTGGACTCTGATGGTCTGGAGATATGTTCTCATAGAACTAACCCCACCAAGGCCAAAGAGTTGAGAACAAGACATACAGGTAATCCATCTCATTCTTCCTCTTCAGTTCCCCCTGAAATTGCAAATAGGGAAGGGACAACCTATGTTAATCAAGCAATAGCAAAAATTGTTTCACGAATTCTGAACGAGAACCACTCAGTTCCTGGCATTTCTGTTCCTCTGAACCAAGAAAACTCAAATGCTGAAACAAATCCAAATGTCTCTAAGAATGTTGAGACATCAAACAAAGAGAAAAATACTGACATTGTTCACAAGAAAAGAAAGAAGCCTGAATCCTCTGAGTCTGATGACAGTGCTTGAAGGATGATTGCTGCTTGGTGGTGTTGCTGGTGGAGTTTGGAAGTATGTTCTGCTGTTGTCTGCTGCTGATCTCTTTATTTTGTTTTGGATAACTGTATAACTTTATAAACATGTAATCTTTGGCCCATTTGTGGCTAAAGTGGGGGAGAATATTTTTGGTACTGCTTAATTAGTACTTGACACTATATTTTTCTGCTGTCACTTATTTCTGCTGCTATCTATCTATCTCTGATTGTTTAGGGACTTTAGCCAAAAATCTGCCAAAGGGGGAGTTTGTAGGTGTTTAGGTATTGGCTTGCATTTTTGTTAAATCCCAAGTGTATGTGTGAATGTCATGACTGATGTCATAACATTCTAGTTCAGGTTGTACTAACTCAATAGGTACATGTGCAGAAAAATATTGTAATTCAAATACTGATGTTTAGAAGTGTGTATCTGAGCATGTTTGCAAAATGATCACATTTTGCTAATCAGTAGACAGGTTTTCTCAGATGTCATAACAGATGTTATGACATCCTGTTCTGAACTAACAGGATTGCAGGATTGGATAAGTCTGAGTTTTTTCAGGAAATAACTCAGTCCCCTCTAAACAGAATCCTGCGTTTTCTGAGGAGTAACCTAGCTCAATCCTAACCTGATCAACAAAGTACTGTGACCTGGTCTTTAGGTCAAACGGAATCAACCCTAGGTTTTTGGAAACCCTAACTGAAGTTGCAGCTGCTATATATTCAACAGAGCTGCGGTTTTTCAAAGGATCCCTGCTGATTGATTAGAAGATCAATTTTGTAATCTGTATAGATTTGTTTATTGTACTCCAAGCAATTATCATTGTGATAAGTGTCTTGGAATAGGTTTCAATTGTAAGGGTTGTGTAGCACTCAAAGCTTTGAAGCAAGAGTGTTTGAATGTTACTTGACTAAAGCTGTGAAGCAGAGTCAAGTTAGTTGTGTACATCACTCAAAGCTGTGAAGCACGAGTGATTGTGTTACTTGATTAAAAAGCTGTGAAGCTTAATCAAGTGTGTGTTTTGAAGAGTGTCTTCATCAATTCTCAAGTCAAATTGGTTTATGTATCACTGCTGTGATTGAGGGGGAGTGAGTAGGAACTCAGGTTTAAGTTGTACTTAGATTAGAATTGCATTGGGTAGGTCTTAAGTGAAGGAGATAAACTGGTTGGTTTATTCCTGAATTAACATCTCTTATAGTGGATTCTCTCCCTGGCTTGGTAGCCCCCAGAGTAGGTGTTGTTGCACACTGAACTGGGTAAACAATTGACTGTGTTATTTGCTGCTTTTGTATTTACTGTCATATAGTAAGTCAGATACGGTGTCATAACATTGGACGTGACATTGAGTATCTGTAGCCAGAATTTCAGTAAACGCGCCTTAGGAAAATAATTTCCAGCTGATTTTTTTCATGGACATCTAAAATAATACATTGAGAGTGTCCCCAACGTTTCATAGAGCTTCGATAAGCCCTCGGTTTATTTTGACTTTCCGACGGTACGCGTGCAATTGCGTTTTAGCCAAAAACGGAAGCGGAGGTAAACGCGCCTTAGGAAAATAATTTCCTGCTGATTTTTTGCATGGACATCTCAAATAATACATTGAGAGTGTCCCCAATGTTTCATAGAATTTAGACAAGCCCTCGTTTTATTTTGACTTTCCGACGGTACGTGTGCAATTGCGTTTTTGCCAAAAACGGAAGCGGAGGCAAACGCGCCTCAGGTAAATAATTTCCTGCTGATTTTTTGCATGGACATATCAAATAATACATTGAGAGTGTCCCCAAAGTTTCGTAGAGTTTCAACAAGCCCTCGGTTTATTCTGACTTTCCGACGGTACGCGTGCAATTGCGTTTTTGCCAAAAACGGAAGTAGAGGTAAACGCGCCGTAGGAAAATAATTTCTTGCTGATTTTTTTCATGGACATCTAAAATAATACATTGAGAGTGTCCCCAAAGTTTCGTAGAGTTTCGAAAAGCCCTCGGTTTATTTTGACTTTCCGACGATACGTGTGCAATTACGTTTTTGCCATAATCGGAAGCAGAGGCAAACGCGCTTTAGGAAAATAGTTTCCTGCTGATTTTTTTCATGTACATCTCAAATAATACTTTGAGAGTGTCCCCAAAGTTTCATAGCATTTTGACAAGCCCTCGGTTTATTTTGACTTTCGACGGTACGCGTGCAATTGCGTTTTTGCCAAAAACTGAAGCGGATGCAAACGCGCATTAGGAAAATAATTTCCGGCTAATTTTTTTCATGGACATCTAAAATAATACATTGAGACTGTCCCCAAAGTGTCTTAGCGTTTCGACAAGCCCTCTGTTTATTTTGACTTTCCGACGGTACGCGTGCAATTGTGTTTTTGCCAAAAACGGAAGCGGAGGCAAATGCGCATTAGGAAAATAATTTCCTGCTGATTTTTTTCATGGACATCTCAAATAATACATTTAAAGTTTCCCCAAAGTTTCACAGCGTTTTGACAAGCCCTCAGTTTATTTTGAATTTCCGACGGTACGCGTGCAATTGCGTTTTTGCCAAAAACGGAAGCGGAGGTAAACGCGCCTTAGGAAAATAATTTCCAGCTGATTTTTTTCATGGACATCTCAAATATTACATTGAGAGTGTCCCCAACGTTTCGTAGAGCTTCGATAAGCCCTCGGTTTATTTTGACTTTCCGACGGTACGCGTGCAATTGCGTTTTTGCCAAAAACGGAAGCGGAGGTAAACGCGCCTTAGGAAAATAATTTCCTGCTGATTTTTTGCATGGACATCTCAAATAATACATTGAGAGTGTCCCCAATGTTTCATAGAATTTAGACAAGCCCTCGTTTTATTTTGACTTTCCGACGGTACGCGTCCAATTGCGTTTTTGCCAAAAACAGAAGCGGAGGCAAACGCGCCTCAGGTAAATAATTTCCTGCTGATTTTTTGCATGGACATATCAAATAATACATTGAGAGTGTCCCCAAAGTTTCGTAGAGTTTCGACAAGCCCTCGGTTTATTCTGACTTTCCGACGGTACGCGTGCAATTGTGTTTTTGCCAAAAACGGAAGCAGAGGTAAACGCGCCGTAGGAAAATAATTTCTTGCTGATTTTTTTCATGGACATCTAAAATAATACATTGAGAGTGTCCCCAAAGTTTCGTAGAGTTTCGACAAGCACTCGGTTTATTTTGACTTTCCGACGATACGCGTGCAATTGCGTTTTTGCCAAAAACGGAAGTAGAGGCAAACGCGCTTTAGGAAAATAGTTTCCTGCTGATTTTTTTCATGTACATCTCAAATAATACTTTGAGAGTGTCCCCAAAGTTTCATAGCATTTTGACAAGCCCTCGGTTTATTTTGACTTTCGACGGTACGCGTGCAATTGCGTTTTTGCCAAAAACTGAAGCAGAGGCAAACGCGCATTAGGAAACTAATTTCCGGCTAATTTTTTTCATCGACATCTAAAATAATACATTGAGACTGTCCCCAAAGTGTCTTAGCGTTTCGACAAGCCCTCTGTTTATTTTGACTTTCCGACGGTACGCGTGCAATTGTGTTTTTGCCAACAACGGAAGCGGAGGCAAATGCGCATTAGGAAAATAATTTCCTGCTGATTTTTTTCATGGACATCTCAAATAATACATTTAAAGTTTCCCCATGGTGTCACAGCGTTTTGAAAAGCCCTCGGTTTATTTTGAATTTCCTACGGTACGCGTGAAATTGCGTTTTTGCCAAAAACGGAAGCGGAGGTAAACGCGCCTTAGGAAAATAATTTCCAGCTGATTTTTTTCATGGACATCTCAAATAATACATTGAGAGTGTCCCCAACGTTTCGTAGAGCTTCGATAAGCCCTCGGTTTATTTTGACTTTCCGACGGTACGCGTGCAATTGCGTTTTTGCCAAAAACGGAAGCGGAGGTAAACGCGCCTTAGGAAAATAATTTCCTGCTGATTTTTTGCATGGACATCTCAAATAATACATTGAGAGTGTCCCCAATGTTTCATAGAATTTAGACAAGCCCTCGGTTTATTTTGACTTTCCGACGGTACGCGTCCAATTGCGTTTTTGCCAAAAACAGAAGCGGAGGCAAACGCGCCTCAGGTAAATAATTTCCTGCTGATTTTTTTCATGGACATATCAAATAATACATTGAGAGTGTCCCCAAAGTTTCGTAGAGTTTCGACAAGCCCTCGGTTTATTCTGACTTTCCGACGGTACGCGTGCAATTGCGTTTTTGCCAAAAACGGAAGCAGAGGTAAACGCGCCGTAGGAAAATAATTTCTTGCTGATTTTTTTCATGGACATCTAAAATAATACATTGAGAGTGTCCCCAAAGGTTCATAGAGTTTCGACAAGCCCTCGGTTTATTTTGACTTTCCGACGATACGCGTGCAATTGCGTTTTTGCCAAAAACGGAAGCAGAGGCAAACGCGCTTTAGGAAAATAGTTTCCTGCTGATTTTTTTCATGTACATCTCAAATAATACTTTGAGAGTGTCCCCAAAGTTTCATAGCATTTTGACAAGCCCTCGGTTTATTTTGACTTTCGACGGTACGCGTGCAATTGCGTTTTTGCCAAAAACTGAAGCAGAGGCAAACGCGCATTAGGAAAATAATTTCCTGCTAATTTTTTTCATCGACATCTAAAATAATACATTGAGACTGTCCCCAGAGTTTCGTAGAGTTTCGAAAAGCCCTCAGTTTATTTTGAATTTCCGACGGTACGCGTGCAATTGCGTTTTTGCCAAAAACGGAAGCGGAGGTAAACGCGCCTTAGGAAAATAATTTCCTGCTGATTTTTTGCATGGACATCTCAAATAATACATTGAGAGTGTCCCCAATGTTTCATAGCATTTAGACAAGCCCTCGGTTTATTTTGACTTTCCGACGGTACGGGTGCAATTGTGTTTTTGCCAAAAACGGAAGCGGAGGCAAATGCGCATTAGGAAAATAATTTCCAGCTGATTTTTTTCATGGACATCTCAAATAATACATTGAGAGTGTCCCCAACGTTTCGTAGAGCTTCGATAAGCCCTCGGTTTATTTTGACTTTCCGACGGTACGCGTGCAATTGCGTTTTTGCCAAAAACGGAAGCGGAGGTAAACGCGCCTTAGGAAAATAATTTCCTGCTGATTTTTTGCATGGACATCTCAAATAATACATTGAGAGTGTCCCCAATGTTTCATAGAATTTAGACAAGCCCTCGGTTTATTTTGACTTTCCGACGGTACGCGTCCAATTGCGTTTTTGCCAAAAACAGAAGCGGAGGCAAACGCGCCTCAGGTAAATAATTTCCTGCTGATTTTTTTCATGGACATATCAAATAATACATTGAGAGTGTCCCCAAAGTTTCGTAGAGTTTCGACAAGCCCTCGGTTTATTCTGACTTTCCGACGGTACGCGTGCAATTGCGTTTTTGCCAAAAACGGAAGCAGAGGTAAACGCGCCGTAGGAAAATAATTTCTTGCTGATTTTTTTCATGGACATCTAAAATAATACATTGAGAGTGTCCCCAAAGGTTCATAGAGTTTCGACAAGCCCTCGGTTTATTTTGACTTTCCGACGATACGCGTGCAATTGCGTTTTTGCCAAAAACCGAAGCAGAGGCAAACGCGCTTTAGGAAAATAGTTTCCTGCTGATTTTTTTCATGTACATCTCAAATAATACTTTGAGAGTGTCCCCAAAGTTTCATAGCATTTTGACAAGCCCTCGGTTTATTTTGACTTTCGACGGTACGCGTGCAATTGCGTTTTTGCCAAAAACTGAAGCAGAGGCAAACGCGCATTAGGAAAATAATTTCCTGCTAATTTTTTTCATCGACATCTAAAATAATACATTGAGACTGTCCCCAGAGTTTCGTAGAGTTTCGAAAAGCCCTCAGTTTATTTTGAATTTCCGACGGTACGCGTGCAATTGCGTTTTTGCCAAAAACGGAAGCGGAGGTAAACGCGCCTTAGGAAAATAATTTCCTGCTGATTTTTTGCATGGACATCTCAAATAATACATTGAGAGTGTCCCCAATGTTTCATAGCATTTAGACAAGCCCTCGGTTTATTTTGACTTTCCGACGGTACGGGTGCAATTGTGTTTTTGCCAAAAACGGAAGCGGAGGCAAATGCGCATTAGGAAAATAATTTCCTGCTGATTTTTTTCATGGACATCTCAAATAATACATTTAAAGTTTCCCCAAAGTTTCACAGCGTTTTGACAAGCCCTCGGTTTATTTTGAATTTCCGACGGTACGCGTGCAATTGCGTTTTTGCCAACAATGGAAGCGGAGGTAAACGCGCCTTAGGAAAATAATTTTCTGCTGATTTTTTTCATGGACATCTCAAACAATACATTGAGAGTGTCCCCAGAGTTTCGTAGAGTTTCGAAAAACCCTCGGTTTATTTTGACTTTCCGACGGTACGCGTGCAATTGCGTTTTTGCCAAAAACGGAAGCGGAGGCAAACGCGCCATAGAAAAATAATTTCCTGCTAATTTTTTGCATGGAAATCTAAAATAATACATTGAGAGTGTCCCCAATGTTTCGTAGAGTTTCATCATGCCCTCGGTTTATTTTGACTTTCCGACGGTAGGCGTGCAATTGTGTTTTTGCCAAAAACGGAAGCGGAGGCAAACGCGCATTAGGAAAATAATTTCCTGCTAATATTTTTCATGGACATCTAAAATAATACATTTAGAGTTTCCCCAAAGTTTCACAGCGTTTCAACAAGCCCTCGGTTTATTTTGAATTTCCGACGTTACGCGTGCAATTGCGTTTTTGCCAAAAACGGAAGCGGAGGTAAACGCGCCTTAGGAAAATAATTTCCTGTTGATTTTTTTCATGGACATCTCAAATAATACATTGAGAGTGTCCCCAAAGTTTCGTAGAGTTTCGACAATTCCTCGGTTTATTTTGACTTTCCGACGGTACGCGTGCAATTGCGTTTTTGCCAAAAATGGAAGCGGAGGCAAACGCGCCTTAGAAAAATAATTTCCTGCTAATTTTTTGCATGGAAATCTAAAATAATACATTGATAGTGTCCCCAAAGTTTCGTAGAGTTTCAACAAGCCCTCGGTTTATTTTGACTTTCCGACGGTACGCGTGCAATTATGTTTTTGCCAAAAACAGAAGCGGAGGCAAACGCGTATTAGGAAAATAATTTCCTGCTAATTTTTTTCATGGACATCTAAAATAATACATTTAGAGTTTCCCTAAAGTTTCACAGTGTTTCAACAAGCCCTCGGTTTATTTTGAATTTCCGACGGTACGCGTGCAATTGCGTTTTTGCTAAAAACGGAAGCGGAGGTAAACGCGCCTTAGGAAAATAATTTCCTGCTGATTTTTTGCATGGACATCTCAAATAATACATTGAGAGTGTCCCCAATGTTTCATAGCATTTAGACAAGCCCTCAGTTTATTTTGACTTTCCGACGGTACGCGTGCAATTGCGTTTTTGCCAAAAACAAAAGCGGAGGCAAACGCGCCTTAGGTAAATAATTTCCTGCTGATTTTTTGCATTGACATCTCAAATAATACATTGAGAGTGTCCCCAAAGTTTCGTAGAGTTTCGACAAGCCCTCGGTTTATTTTGACTTTCCTACGGTACGCGTGCAATTGCGTTTTTGCCAAAAACGGAAGCAGAGGTAAACGCGCATTAGGAAAATTATTTCCTGCTTATTTTTTTCATGGACATCTAAAATAATACATTGAGAGTGTCCCCAAAGTTTCGTAGAGTTTCGACAAGCCCTCGGTTTATTTTGACTTTCCGACGATACGTGTGGAATTGGGTTTTTGCCAAAAACCGAAGCAGAGGCAAACGCGCTTTAGGAAAATAGTTTCCTGCTGATTTTTTTCATGTACATCTCAAATAATCTTTTGAGAGTGTCCCCAAAGTTTCATAGCGTTTTGACAAGCCCTCGGTTTATTTTGACTTTCGACGGTACGCGTGCAATTGCATTTTTGCCAAAAACGAAAGCGGATGCAAACGCGCATTAGGAAAATAATTTCCGGCTAATTTTTTTCATGGACATCTAAAATAATACATTGAGACTGTCCCCAAAGTGTCTTATCATTTTGACAAGCCTTCGGTTTATTTTGACTTTCCGACGGTACGCGTGCAATTGTGTTTTTGCCAACAACGGAGGCAGAGGCAAACGCGCTTTAGGAAAATAATTTCCTGCTGATTTTTTTCATGGACATCTAAAATAATACATTTAAAGTTTCCCCAAAGTTTCACAGCGTTTTGACAAGCCCTCGGTTTATTTTGAATTTCCGACGGTACGCGTGCAATTGCGTTTTTGCCAAAAACGGAAGCGGAGGTAAACGCGCCTTAGGAAAATAATTTCTAGCTGATTTTTTTCATGGACATCTCAAATAATACATTGAGAGTGTCCCCAAAGTTTCGTAGAGCTTCGATAAGCCCTCGGTTTATTTTGACTTTCCGACGGTACGGGTGCAATTGCGTTTTTGCCAAAAACGGAAGCGGAGGTAAACGCGCCTTAGGAAAATAATTTCCTGTTGATTTTTTGCATGGACATCTCAAATAATACATTGAGAGTGTCCCCAATGTTTCATAGCATTTAGACAAGCCCTCAGTTTATTTTGACTTTCCGACAGTACGCGTCCAATTGCGTTTTTGCCAAAAACAGAAGCGGAGGCAAACGTGCCTCAGGTAAATAATTTCCTTCTGATTTTTTGCATGGACATCTCAAATAATACATTGAGAGTGTCCCCAAAGTTTCGTAGAGTTTCGACAAGCCCTCGGTTTATTTTGACTTTCCAACGATACGCGTGCAATTGCATTTTTGCCAAAAACGGAAGCAGAGGCAAACGCGCTTTAGGAAAATAGTTTCCTGCTGATTTTTTTCATGTACATCTCAAATAATACTTTGAGAGTGTCCCCAAAGTTTCATAGCATTTTGACAAGCCCTCGGTTTATTTTGACTTTCGACGGTACGCGTGCAATTGCGTTTTTGCCAAAAACGGAAGCAGAGGCGAACGCGCATTAGGAAAATATTTTCCGGCTAATTTTTTTCATGGACATCTAAAATAATACATTGAGACTAACCCCAAAGTGTCTTAGCGTTTCGACAAGCCCTCTGTTTATTTTGACTTTCCGACGGTACGCGTGCAATTGTGTTTTTGCCAAAAACGGAAGCGGAGGCAAATGCGCATTAGGAAAATAATTTCCTGCTGATTTTTTTCATGGACATCTCAAATAATACATTTAAAGTTCCCCAAAGTTTCACAGCGTTTTGACAAGCCCTCGGTTTATTTTGAATTTCCGACGGTACGCGTGCAATTGCGTTTTTGCCAAAAATGGAAGCGGAGGTAAACGCGCCTTAGGAAAATAATTTTCTGCTGATTTTTTTCATGGACATCTCAAACAATACATTGAGAGTGTCCCCAGAGTTTCGTAGAGTTTCGAAAAACCCTCGATTTATTTTGACTTTCCGACGGTACGCGTGCAATTGCGTTTTTGCCAAAAACGGAAGCGGAGGCAAACGCGCCATAGAAAAATAATTTCCTGCTGATTTTTTGCATGTAAATCTAAAATAATACATTGAGAGTGTCCCCAATGTTTCATAGAGTTTCATCATGCCCTCGGTTTATTTTGACTTTCCGACGGTACGCGTGCAATTGTGTTTTTGCCAAAAACGGAAGCGGAGGTAAACGCGCATTAGGAAAATAATTTCCTGCTAATATTTTTCATGGACATCTAAAATAATACATTTAGAGTTTCCCCAAAGTTTCACAGCGTTTCAACAAGCCCTCGGTTTATTTTGAATTTCCGACGTTACGCGTGCAATTGCGTTTTTGCCAAAAACGGAAGCGGAGGTAAACGCGCCTTAGGAAAATAATTTCCTGCTGATTTTTTTCATGGACATCTCAAATAATACATTGAGAGTGTCCCCAAAGTTTCGTAGAGTGTCGACAAGCCCTCGGTTTATTTTGACTTTTCGACGGTACGCGTGCAATTGCGTTTTTGCCAAAAACGGAAGCAAAGGTAAACGCGCCTTAGGAAAATAATTTCCTGCTGATTTTTTTCATAGACATCTAAAATAATACATTGAGAGTGTCCCCAAAGTTTCGTAGAGTTTCGACAAGCCCTCGGTTTATTTTGACTTTCCAATGATACGCGTGCAATTGCGTTTTTGCCAAAAACGGAAGCAGAGGCAAACGCGCTTTAGGAAAATAGTTTCCTGCTGATTTTTTTCATGTACATATCAAATAATACTTTGAGAGTGTCCCCAAAGTTTCATAGCGTTTTGACAAGCCCTCGGTTTATTTTGACTTTCGACGGTACGCGTGCAATTGCGTTTTGGCCAAAAACGAAAGCGGATGCAAACGCGCATTAGGAAAATAATTTCCGGCTAATTTTTTTCATGGACATCTAAAATAATACATTGAGACTGTCCCCAAAGTGTCTTAGCGTTTCGACAAGCCCTCTGTTTATTTTGACTTTCCGACGGTACACGTGCAATTGTGTTTTTGCCAACAACGGAAGCGGAGGCAAATGCGCATTAGGAAAATAATTTCCTGCTGATTTTTTTCATGGACATCTCAAATAATACATTTAAAGTTTCCCCAAAGTTTCACAGCGTTTTGACAAGCCCTCGATTTATTTTGAATTTCCGACGGTACGCGTGCAATTGCGTTTTTGCCAAAAACGGAAGTGGAAGTAAACGCGCCTTAGGAAAATAATTTCCTACTGATTTTTTTCATGGACATCTCAAATAATACATTGAGAGTGTCCCCAAAGTTTCGTAGAGTTTCGACAAGCCCTCGGTTTATTTTGACTTTTCGACGGTACGCGTGCAATTGCCTTTTTGCCAAAAACGGAAGCGGAGGTAAACGCGCCTTAGGAAAATAATTTCCTGCTGATTTTTTGCATGGACATCTCAAATAATACATTGAGAGTGTCCCCAATGTTTCATAGCATATAGACAAGCCCTCGGTTTATTTTGACTTTCCGACGGTACGCGTGCAATTTCGTTTTTGCCAAAAACGGAAGCGGAGGCAAACGCGCTTTAGGTAAATAATTTCCTGCTGATTTTTTGCATGGACATCTCAAATAATACATTGAGAGTGTCCCCAAAGTTTCGTAGAGTTTCGACAAGCCCTCGGTTTATTTTGACTTTCCGACGGTACGCGTGCAATTGCGTTTTTGCCAAAAACGGAAGCAGAGGTAAACGCGCCGTAGGAAAATAATTTGCTGCTGATTTTTTTCATGGAAATCTAAAATAATACATTGAGAGTGTCCCCAAAGTTTCGTAGAGTTTCGACAAGCCCTCGGTTTATTTTGACTTTCCGACGATACGCGTGCAATTGCGTTTTTGCCAAAAACGGAAGCAGAGGCAAACGCGCTTTAGGAAAATAGTTTCCTGCTGATTTTTTTCATGTACATCTCAAATAATACTTTGAGAGTGTCCCCAATGTTTCATAGCATTTTGACAAGCCCTCGGTTTATTTTGACTTTCGACGGTACGCGTGCAATTGCGTTTTTGCCAAAAACGGAACCAGAGGCAAACGCGCATTAGGAAAATAATTTCCGGCTAATTTTTTTCATGGACATCTAAAATAATACATTGAGACTGTCCCCCAAGTGTCTTAGCATTTCGACAAGCCCTCTATTTATTTTAACTTTCCGACGGTACGCGTGCAATTGTGTTTTTGCCAAAAACGGAAGTGGAGGCAAATGCGCATTAGGAAAATAATTTCCTGCTGATTTTTTTCATGGACATCTCAAATAATACATTTAAAGTTTCCCCAAAGTTTCACAGCGTTTTGACAAGCCCTAGGTTTATTTTGAATTTCCGACGGTACGCGTGCAATTGCGTTTTTGCCAAAAACGGAAGCGGAGGTAAACGCGCCTTAGGAAAATAATTTCCTGCTGATTTTTTTCATGGACATCTCAAATAATACATTGATAGTGTCCCCAAAGTTTCGTAGAGTTTCGACAAACCCTCGGTTTATTTTGACTTTCCGACGGTACGCGTGCAATTGCGTTTTTGCCAAAAACGGAAGCGGAGGCAAACGCGCCTTAGAAAAATAATTTCCTGCTATTTTTTTGCATGGAAATCTAAAATAATACATTGAGGGTGTCCGCAAAGTTTCGTAGAGTTTCAACAAGCCCTCGGTTTATTTTGACTTTCCGACGGTATGCGTGCAATTGTGTTTTTGCCAAAAACGGAAGCGGAGGCAAACGCGCATTAGGAAAATAATTTCCTGCTAATTTTTTATTTGGACATCTAAAATAATACATTTAAAGTTTCCCCAAAGTTTCACAGCGTTTTGACAAGCCCTCGGTTTATTTTGAATTTCCGACGGTACGCGTGCAATTGCGTTTTTGCCAAAAACGGAAGCGTAGGTAAACGCGCCTTAGGAAAATAATTTTATGCTGATTTTTTTCATGGACATCTAAAATAATACATTGAGAGTGTCCCCAAAGTTTCGTAGAGTTTCGATAAGCCCTCGGTTTATTTTGACTTTCCGACGGTACGGGTGCAATTGCGTTTTTGCCAAAAACGGAAGCGGAGGTAAACGCGCCTTAGGAAAATAATTTCCTGTTGATTTTTTGCATGGAAATCTAAAATAATACATTGAGAGTGTCCCCAAAGTTTCGTAGAGTTTCAACAAGCCCTCGGTTTATTTTGACTTTCCGACGGTACGCGTGCAATTGTGTTTTTGCCAAAAACGGAAGCGGAGGCAAATGCGCATTAGGAAAATAATTTCCTGCTAATTTTTTTCATGGACTTCTAAAATAATAAATTTAGAGTTTCCCCAAAGTTTCACAGCGTTTCAACAAGCCCTCGGTTTATTTTGAATTTCTGAGGGTACGCGTGCAATGGCGTTTTTGCCAAAAACGGAAGCGGAGGTAAACGCGCCTTAGGAAAATAATTTCCTGCTGATTTTTTTCATGGACATCTCAAATAATACATTGAGAGTGTCCCCAAAGTTTCGTAGAGTTTCGACAAGCCCTCGGTTTATTTTGACTTTCCGACGGTACGCGTGCAATTGCGTTTTTGCCAAAAACGGAAGCAAAGGTAAACGCGCCTTAGGAAAATAATTTCCTGCTGATTTTTTTCATAGACATCTAAAATAATACATTGAGAGTGTCCCCAAAGTTTCGTAGAGTTTCGACAAGCCCTCGGTTTATTTTGACTTTCTGACGATACGCGTGCAATTGCGTTTTTGCCAAAAATGGAAGCAGAGGCAAACGCGCTTTAGGAAAATAGTTTCCGGCTGATTTTTTTCATGTACATCTCAAATAATACTTTGAGAGTGTCCCCAAAGTTTCATAGCGTTTTGACAAGCCCTCGGTTTATTTTGACTTTCGACGGTACGCGTGTAATTGCGTTTTTGCCAAAAACGAAAGCGGATGCAAACGCGCATTAGGAAAATAATTTCTGGCTAATTTTTTTCGTGGACATCTAAAATAATACATTGAGACTTTCCCCAAAGTGTCTTAGCGTTTCGACAAGCCCTCTATTTATTTTGACTTTCCGACGGTACGTGTGCCATTGTGTTTTTGCCAACAACGGAAGCGGAGGCAAATGCGCATTAGGAAAATAATTTCCTGCTGATTTTTTTCATGGACATCTCAAATAATACATTTAAAGTTTCCCCAAAGTTTCACAGCGTTTTGACAAGCCCTCGATTTATTTTGAATTTCCGACGGTACGCGTGCAATTGCGTTTTTGCCAAAAACGGAAGCGGAGGTAAACGCGTCTTAGGAAAATAATTTCCTGCTGATTTTTTTCATGGACATCTCAAATAATACATTGAGAGTGTCCCCAAAGTTTCGTAGAGTTTTTACAAGCCCTCGGTTTATTTTGACTTTCCGACGGTATGCGTGCAATTGTGTTTTTGCCAAAAACGGAAGCGGAGGCAAACGCGCATTAGGAAAATAATTTCCTGCTAATTTTTTATTTGGACATCTAAAATAATACATTTAAAGTTTCCCCAAAGTTTCACAGCGTTTTGACAAGCCCTCGGTTTATTTTGAATTTCCGACGGTACGCGTGCAATTGCGTTTTTGCCAAAAACGGAAGCGTAGGTAAACGCGCCTTAGGAAAATAATTTTATGCTGATTTTTTTCATGGACATCTAAAATAATACATTGAGAGTGTCCCCAAAGTTTCGTAGAGTTTCGATAAGCCCTCGGTTTATTTTGACTTTCCGACGGTACGGGTGCAATTGCGTTTTTGCCAAAAACGGAAGCGGAGGTAAACGCGCCTTAGGAAAATAATTTCCTGTTGATTTTTTGCATGGAAATCTAAAATAATACATTGAGAGTGTCCCCAAAGTTTCGTAGAGTTTCAACAAGCCCTCGGTTTATTTTGACTTTCCGACGGTACGCGTGCAATTGTGTTTTTGCCAAAAACGGAAGCGGAGGCAAATGCGCATTAGGAAAATAATTTCCTGCTAATTTTTTTCATGGACTTCTAAAATAATAAATTTAGAGTTTCCCCAAAGTTTCACAGCGTTTCAACAAGCCCTCGGTTTATTTTGAATTTCTGAGGGTACGCGTGCAATGGCGTTTTTGCCAAAAACGGAAGCGGAGGTAAACGCGCCTTAGGAAAATAATTTCCTGCTGATTTTTTTCATGGACATCTCAAATAATACATTGAGAGTGTCCCCAAAGTTTCGTAGAGTTTCGACAAGCCCTCGGTTTATTTTGACTTTCCGACGGTACGCGTGCAATTGCGTTTTTGCCAAAAACGGAAGCAAAGGTAAACGCGCCTTAGGAAAATAATTTCCTGCTGATTTTTTTCATAGACATCTAAAATAATACATTGAGAGTGTCCCCAAAGTTTCGTAGAGTTTCGACAAGCCCTCGGTTTATTTTGACTTTCTGACGATACGCGTGCAATTGCGTTTTTGCCAAAAATGGAAGCAGAGGCAAACGCGCTTTAGGAAAATAGTTTCCGGCTGATTTTTTTCATGTACATCTCAAATAATACTTTGAGAGTGTCCCCAAAGTTTCATAGCGTTTTGACAAGCCCTCGGTTTATTTTGACTTTCGACGGTACGCGTGTAATTGCGTTTTTGCCAAAAACGAAAGCGGATGCAAACGCGCATTAGGAAAATAATTTCTGGCTAATTTTTTTCGTGGACATCTAAAATAATACATTGAGACTTTCCCCAAAGTGTCTTAGCGTTTCGACAAGCCCTCTATTTATTTTGACTTTCCGACGGTACGTGTGCCATTGTGTTTTTGCCAACAACGGAAGCGGAGGCAAATGCGCATTAGGAAAATAATTTCCTGCTGATTTTTTTCATGGACATCTCAAATAATACATTTAAAGTTTCCCCAAAGTTTCACAGCGTTTTGACAAGCCCTCGATTTATTTTGAATTTCCGACGGTACGCGTGCAATTGCGTTTTTGCCAAAAACGGAAGCGGAGGTAAACGCGTCTTAGGAAAATAATTTCCTGCTGATTTTTTTCATGGACATCTCAAATAATACATTGAGAGTGTCCCCAAAGTTTCGTAGAGTTTTTACAAGCCCTCGGTTTATTTTGACTTTCCGACGGTACGCGTGCAATTGCGTTTTTGCCAAAAACGGAAGCGGAGGCAAACGCGCCTTAGGTAAATAATTTCCTGCTGATTTTTTGCATGGACATCTCAAATAATACATTGAGAGTGTCCCCAAAGTTTCTTAGAGTTTCGACAAGCCCTCGGTTTATTTTGACTTTCCGACGGTACGCGTGCAATTGCGTTTTTGCCAAAAACGGAAGCAGAGGTAAACGCGCCGTAGGAAAATAATTTCCTTCTGATTTTTTTCATGGACATCTAAAATAATACATTGAGAGTGTCCCCAAAGTTTCGTAGAGTTTCGACAAGCCCTCGGTTTATTTTGACTTTCCGACGATACGCGTGCAATTGCGTTTTTGCCAAAAACGGAAGCAGAGGCAAACGCGCTTTAGGAAAATAGTTTCCTGCTGATTTTTTTCATGTACATCTCAAATAATACTTTGAGAGTGTCCCCAAAGTTTCATAGCGTTTTTACAAGCCCTCGGTTTATTTTGACTTTCGACGGTACGCGTGCAATTGCGTTTTTGCCAAAAACGGAAGCAGAGGCAAACGCGCATTAGGAAAATAATTTCCGGCTAATTTTTTTCATGGAAATCTAAAATAATACATTGAGACTGTCCCCCAAGTGTCTTAGCATTTCGACAAGCCCTCTGTTTATTTTGACTTTCCGACGGTACGCGTGCAATTGTGTTTTTGCCAAAAACGGAAGCGGAGGCAAATGCGCATTAGGAAAATAATTTCCTGCTGATTTTTTTCATGGACATCTCAAATAATACATTTAAAGTTTCCCCAAAGTTTCACAGCGTTTTGACAAGCCCTCGGTTTATTTTGAATTTCCGACGGTACGCGTGCAATTGCCTTTTTGCCAAAAACGGAAGCGGAGGTAAACACGCCTTAGGAAAATAATTTCCTGCTGATTTTTTTCATGGACATCTCAAATAATACATTGAGAGTGTCCCCAAAGTTTCGTAGAGTTTTGACAAACCCTCGGTTTATTTTGACTTTCCGACGGTACGCGTGCAATTGCGTTTTTGCCAAAAACGGAAGCGGAGGCAAACGCGCCTTAGAAAAATAATTTCCTGCTAATTTTTTGCATGGAAATCTAAAACAATACATTGAGAGTGTCCCCAAAGTTTCGTAGAGTTTCAACAAGCCCTCGGTTTATTTTGACTTTCTGACGGTACGCGTGCAATTGTGTTTTTGCCAAAAACAGAAGCGGAGGCAAACGCGTATTAGCAAAATAATTTCCTGCTAATTTTTTTCATGGACATCTAAAATAATACATTTAGAGTTTCCCCAAAGTTTCACAGCGTTTCAACAAGCCCTCGGTTTATTTTGAATTTCCGACGGTACGCGTGCAATTGCGTTTTTGCCAAAAACGGAAGCGGAGGTAAACGCGCCTTAGGAAAATAATTTCCTGCTGATTTTTTGCATGGACATCTCAAATAATACATTGATAGTGTCCCCAATGTTTCTTAGCATTTAGACAAGCCCTCGGTTTATTTTGACTTTCCGACGGTACGCGTGCAATTGCGTTTTTGCCAAAAATGGAAGCGGAGGCAAACGCGCCTTAGGTAAATAATTTCCTGCTGATTTTTTGCATGGACATCTAAAATAATACATTGAGAGTGTCCCCAAAGTTTCGTAGAGTTTCGACAAGCCCTCGGTTTATTTTGACTTTACGACAGTACGCGTGCAATTGCGTTTTTGCCAAAAACGGAAGCAGAGGTAAACGCGCCGTAGGAAAATAATTTCCTGCTGATTTTTTTCATGGACATCTAAAATAATACATTGAGAGTGTCCCCAAGGTTTCGTAGAGTTTCGACAAGCCCTCAGTTTATTTTGACTTTCCGACGGTACGCGTGCAATTGCATTTTTGCCAAAAACGGAAGCGGAGGCAAACGCGCCATAGAAAAATAATTTCCTGCTAATTTTTTGCATGGAAATCTAAAATAATACATTGAGAGTGTCCCCAAAGTTTCATAGCGTTTCGACAAGCCCTCTGTTTATTTTGACTTTCCGATGGTACGCGTGCAATTGTGTTTTTGCCAAAAACAGAAGCGGAGGCAAATGCGCATTAGGAAAATAATTTCCTGCTGATTTTTTTCATGGACATCTCAAATAATACATTTAAAGTTTCCCCAAAGTTTCACAGCGTTTTGACAAACCCTCGGTTTATTTTGAATTTCCGACGGTACGCGTGCAATTGCGATTTTGCCAAAAACAGAAGCGGAGGTAAACGCGCCTTAAGAAAATAATTTTCTGCTGATTTTTTTCATGGACATCTCAAATAATACATTGAGAGTGTCCCCAAAGTTTCGTAGAGTTTTTACAAGCCCTCGGTTTATTTTGACTTTCCGACGGTACGCGTGCAATTGCGTTTTTGCCAAAAACGGAAGCGGAGGCAAACGCGCCTTAGGTAAATAATTTCCTGCTGATTTTTTGCATGGACATCTCAAATAATACATTGAGAGTGTCCCCAAAGTTTCTTAGAGTTTCGACAAGCCCTCGGTTTATTTTGACTTTCCGACGGTACGCGTGCAATTGCGTTTTTGCCAAAAACGGAAGCAGAGGTAAACGCGCCGTAGGAAAATAATTTCCTTCTGATTTTTTTCATGGACATCTAAAATAATACATTGAGAGTGTCCCCAAAGTTTCGTAGAGTTTCGACAAGCCCTCGGTTTATTTTGACTTTCCGACGATACGCGTGCAATTGCGTTTTTGCCAAAAACGGAAGCAGAGGCAAACGCGCTTTAGGAAAATAGTTTCCTGCTGATTTTTTTCATGTACATCTCAAATAATACTTTGAGAGTGTCCCCAAAGTTTCATAGCGTTTTTACAAGCCCTCGGTTTATTTTGACTTTCGACGGTACGCGTGCAATTGCGTTTTTGCCAAAAACGGAAGCAGAGGCAAACGCGCATTAGGAAAATAATTTCCGGCTAATTTTTTTCATGGAAATCTAAAATAATACATTGAGACTGTCCCCCAAGTGTCTTAGCATTTCGACAAGCCCTCTGTTTATTTTGACTTTCCGACGGTACGCGTGCAATTGTGTTTTTGCCAAAAACGGAAGCGGAGGCAAATGCGCATTAGGAAAATAATTTCCTGCTGATTTTTTTCATGGACATCTCAAATAATACATTTAAAGTTTCCCCAAAGTTTCACAGCGTTTTGACAAGCCCTCGGTTTATTTTGAATTTCCGACGGTACGCGTGCAATTGCCTTTTTGCCAAAAACGGAAGCGGAGGTAAACACGCCTTAGGAAAATAATTTCCTGCTGATTTTTTTCATGGACATCTCAAATAATACATTGAGAGTGTCCCCAAAGTTTCGTAGAGTTTTGACAAACCCTCGGTTTATTTTGACTTTCCGACGGTACGCGTGCAATTGCGTTTTTGCCAAAAACGGAAGCGGAGGCAAACGCGCCTTAGAAAAATAATTTCCTGCTAATTTTTTGCATGGAAATCTAAAACAATACATTGAGAGTGTCCCCAAAGTTTCGTAGAGTTTCAACAAGCCCTCGGTTTATTTTGACTTTCTGACGGTACGCGTGCAATTGTGTTTTTGCCAAAAACAGAAGCGGAGGCAAACGCGTATTAGCAAAATAATTTCCTGCTAATTTTTTTCATGGACATCTAAAATAATACATTTAGAGTTTCCCCAAAGTTTCACAGCGTTTCAACAAGCCCTCGGTTTATTTTGAATTTCCGACGGTACGCGTGCAATTGCGTTTTTGCCAAAAACGGAAGCGGAGGTAAACGCGCCTTAGGAAAATAATTTCCTGCTGATTTTTTGCATGGACATCTCAAATAATACATTGATAGTGTCCCCAATGTTTCTTAGCATTTAGACAAGCCCTCGGTTTATTTTGACTTTCCGACGGTACGCGTGCAATTGCGTTTTTGCCAAAAATGGAAGCGGAGGCAAACGCGCCTTAGGTAAATAATTTCCTGCTGATTTTTTGCATGGACATCTAAAATAATACATTGAGAGTGTCCCCAAAGTTTCGTAGAGTTTCGACAAGCCCTCGGTTTATTTTGACTTTACGACAGTACGCGTGCAATTGCGTTTTTGCCAAAAACGGAAGCAGAGGTAAACGCGCCGTAGGAAAATAATTTCCTGCTGATTTTTTTCATGGACATCTAAAATAATACATTGAGAGTGTCCCCAAGGTTTCGTAGAGTTTCGACAAGCCCTCAGTTTATTTTGACTTTCCGACGGTACGCGTGCAATTGCATTTTTGCCAAAAACGGAAGCGGAGGCAAACGCGCCATAGAAAAATAATTTCCTGCTAATTTTTTGCATGGAAATCTAAAATAATACATTGAGAGTGTCCCCAAAGTTTCGTAGAGTTTCAACAAGCCCTCGGTTTATTTTGACTTTCCGACGGTACGCATGCAATTGTGTTTTTGCCAAAAACGGAAGCGGAGGCAAACGCGCATTAGGAAAATAATTTCCTGCTAATTTTTTTCATGGACTTCTAAAATAATACATTTAGAGTTTCCCCAAAGTTTCAAAGCGTTTCAACAAGCCCTCGGTTTATTTTGAATTTCCGACGGTACGCGTGAAATTGCATTTTTGCCAAAAACGGAAGCGGACGTAAACGTGCCTTAGGAAAATAATTTCCTGCTGATTTTTTTCATGGACATCTCAAATAATACATTGAGAGTGTCCCCAAAGTTTCGTAGAGTTTCGACAAGCCCTCGGTTTATTTTGACTTTCCGACGGTACGCGTGCAATTGCGTTTTTGCCAAAAACGGAAGCAAAGGTAAACGCGCCTTAGGAAAATAATTTCCTGCTGATTTTTTTTATAGACATCTAAAATAATACATTGAGAGTGTCCCCAAAGTTTCGACAAGCCCTCAGTTTATTTTGACTTTCCGACGATACGCGTGCAATTGCGTTTTTGCCAAAAACGGAAGCAGAGGCAAACGCGCTTTAGGAAAATAGTTTCCTGCTGATTTTTTTCATGTACATCTCAAATAATACTTTGAGAGTGTCCCCAAAGTTTCATAGCATTTTGACAAGCCCTCGGTTTATTTTGACTTTCGACGGTACGCGTGTAATTGCATTTTTGCCAAAAACGAAAGCGGATGCAAACGCGCATTAGGAAAATAATTTCCGGCTAATTTTTTTCATGGACATCTAAAATAATACATTGAGACTGTCCCCAAAGTGTCTTAGCGTTTCGACAAGCCCTCTATTTATTTTGACTTTCCGACGGTACGCGTGCCATTGTGTTTTTGCCAACAACGGAAGCGGAGGCAAATGCACATTAGGAAAATAATTTCCTGCTGATTTTTTTCATGGACATCTCAAATAATACATTTAAAGTTTCCCCAAAGTTTCACAGCGTTTTGACAAGCCCTCGATTTATTTTGAATTTCTGACGGTACGCGTGCAATTGCGTTTTTGCCAAAAACGGAAGCGGAGGTAAACGCATCTTAGGAAAATAATTTCCTGCTGATTTGTTTCATGGACATCTCAAATAATACATTGAGAGTGTCCCCAAAGTTTCGTAGAGTTTTGACAAAGCCTCGGTTTATTTTGACTTTCCGACGGTACGCGTGCAATTGCGTTTTTGCCAAAAACGGAAGCGGAGGCAAACGCGCCATAGAAAAATAATTTCCTGCTAATTTTTTGCATGGAAATCTAAAATAATACATTGAGAGTGTCCCCAAAGTTTCGTAGAGTTTCAACAAGCCCTCGGTTTATTTTGACTTTCCGATGGTACGCGTGCAATTGCGTTTTTGCCAAAAACGGAAGCAGAGGCAAACGCGTATTAGGAAAATAATTTCCTGCTAATTTTTTTCATGGACATCTAAAATAATACATTTAGAGTTTCCCCAAAGTTTCACAGCGTTTCAACAAACCCTTGGTTTATTTTGAATTTCCGACGGTACGCGTGCAATTGCGTTTTTGCCAAAAACGGAAGCGGAGGTAAACGCGCCTTAGGAAAATAATTTCCTGCTGGTTTTTTGCATGGACATCTCAAATAATACATTGATAGTGTCCCCAATGTTTCATAGCATTTAGACAAGCCCTCGGTTTATTTTGACTTTCCGACGGTACGCGTGCAATTGCGTTTTTGCCAAAAATGGAAGCGGAGGCAAACGCGCCTTAGGTAAATAATTTCCTGCTGATTTTTTGCATGGACATCTCAAATAATACATTGAGAGTGTCCCCAAAGTTTCGTAGAGTTTCGACAAGCCCTCGGTTTATTTTGACTTTACGACGGTACGCGTGCAATTGCGTTTTTGCCAAAAACGGAAGCAGAGGTAAACGCGCCGTAGGAAAATAATTTCCTGCTGATTTTTTTCATGGACATCTAAAATAATACATTGAGAGTGTCCCCAAAGTTTCGTAGAGTTTCGACAAGCCCTCAGTTTATTTTGACTTTCCGACGATACGCGTGCAATTGCGTTTTTGCCAAAAACAGAAGCAGAGGCAAACGCGCTTTAGGAAAATAGTTTCCTGCTGATTTTTTTCATGTACATCTCAAATAATACTTTGAGAGTGTCCCCAAAGTTTCATAGCGTTTTGACAAGCCCTCGGTTTATTTTGACTTTCTACGGTACGCGTGCAATTGCGTTTTTGCCAAAAACGGAAGCAGAGGCAAACGCGCATTAGGAAAATAATTTCGGCTAATTTTTTTCATGGACATCTAAAATAATACATTGAGACTAACCCCAAAGTGTCTTAGCGTTTCGACAAGCCCTCTGTTTATTTTGACTTTCCGATGGTACGCGTGCAATTGTGTTTTTGCCAAAAACGGAAGCGGAGGCAAACGCGCATTAGGAAAATAATTTCCTGCTTATTTTTTTCATGGACATCTCAAATAATACATTTAAAGTTTCCCCAAAGTTTCACAGCGTTTTGACAAGCCCTCAGTTTATTTTGAATTTCCGACGGTACGCGTGCAATTGTGTTTTTGCCAAAAACGGAAGCGGAGGTAAACGCGCTTTAGGAAAATAATTTTCTGCTGATTTTTTTCATGGACATATCAAATAATACATTGAGAGTGTCCCCAAAGTTTCGTAGAGTTTCGACAAACCCTCGGTTTATTTTGACTTTTCGACGGTACGCGTGCAATTGCATTTTTGCCAAAAACGGAAGCGGAGGCAAACGCGCCATAGAAAAATAATTTCCTGCTAATTTTTTGCATGGAAATCTAAAATAATACATTGAGAGTGTCCCCAAAGTTTCGTAGAGTTTCAACAAGCCCTCGGTTTATTTTGACTTTCCGACGGTACGCGTGCAATTGTGTTGTTGCCAAAAACGGAAGCGGAGGCAAACGCGCATTAGGAAAATAATTTCCTGCTAATTTTTTTCATGGACTTCTAAAATAATACATTTAGAGTTTCCCCAAAGTGTCTTAGCGTTTCGACAAGCCCTCTATTTATTTTGACTTTCCGACGGTACGCGTGCCATTGTGTTTTTGCCAACAACGGAAGCGGAGGCAAATGCACATTAGGAAAATAATTTCCTGCTGATTTTTTTCATGGACATCTCAAATAATACATTTAAAGTTTCCCCAAAGTTTCACAGCGTTTTGACAAGCCCTCGATTTATTTTGAATTTCTGACGGTACGCGTGCAATTGCGTTTTTGCCAAAAACGGAAGCGGAGGTAAACGCATCTTAGGAAAATAATTTCCTGCTGATTTGTTTCATGGACATCTCAAATAATACATTGAGAGTGTCCCCAAAGTTTCGTAGAGTTTTGACAAAGCCTCGGTTTATTTTGACTTTCCGACGGTACGCGTGCAATTGCGTTTTTGCCAAAAACGGAAGCGGAGGCAAACGCGCCATAGAAAAATAATTTCCTGCTAATTTTTTGCATGGAAATCTAAAATAATACATTGAGAGTGTCCCCAAAGTTTCGTAGAGTTTCAACAAGCCCTCGGTTTATTTTGACTTTCCGACGGTACGCGTGCAATTGTGTTGTTGCCAAAAACGGAAGCGGAGGCAAACGCGCATTAGGAAAATAATTTCCGGCTAATTTTTTTCATGGACATCTAAAATAATACATTGAGACTGTCCCCAAAGTGTCTTAGCGTTTCGACAAGCCCTCTATTTATTTTGACTTTCCGACGGTACGCGTGCCATTGTGTTTTTGCCAACAACGGAAGCGGAGGCAAATGCACATTAGGAAAATAATTTCCTGCTGATTTTTTTCATGGACATCTCAAATAATACATTTAAAGTTTCCCCAAAGTTTCACAGCGTTTTGACAAGCCCTCGATTTATTTTGAATTTCTGACGGTACGCGTGCAATTGCGTTTTTGCCAAAAACGGAAGCGGAGGTAAACGCATCTTAGGAAAATAATTTCCTGCTGATTTGTTTCATGGACATCTCAAATAATACATTGAGAGTGTCCCCAAAGTTTCGTAGAGTTTTGACAAAGCCTCGGTTTATTTTGACTTTCCGACGGTACGCGTGCAATTGCGTTTTTGCCAAAAACGGAAGCGGAGGCAAACGCGCCATAGAAAAATAATTTCCTGCTAATTTTTTGCATGGAAATCTAAAATAATACATTGAGAGTGTCCCCAAAGTTTCGTAGAGTTTCAACAAGCCCTCGGTTTATTTTGACTTTCCGATGGTACGCGTGCAATTGCGTTTTTGCCAAAAACGGAAGCAGAGGCAAACGCGTATTAGGAAAATAATTTCCTGCTAATTTTTTTCATGGACATCTAAAATAATACATTTAGAGTTTCCCCAAAGTTTCACAGCGTTTCAACAAACCCTTGGTTTATTTTGAATTTCCGACGGTACGCGTGCAATTGCGTTTTTGCCAAAAACGGAAGCGGAGGTAAACGCGCCTTAGGAAAATAATTTCCTGCTGGTTTTTTGCATGGACATCTCAAATAATACATTGATAGTGTCCCCAATGTTTCATAGCATTTAGACAAGCCCTCGGTTTATTTTGACTTTCCGACGGTACGCGTGCAATTGCGTTTTTGCCAAAAATGGAAGCGGAGGCAAACGCGCCTTAGGTAAATAATTTCCTGCTGATTTTTTGCATGGACATCTCAAATAATACATTGAGAGTGTCCCCAAAGTTTCGTAGAGTTTCGACAAGCCCTCGGTTTATTTTGACTTTACGACGGTACGCGTGCAATTGCGTTTTTGCCAAAAACGGAAGCAGAGGTAAACGCGCCGTAGGAAAATAATTTCCTGCTGATTTTTTTCATGGACATCTAAAATAATACATTGAGAGTGTCCCCAAAGTTTCGTAGAGTTTCGACAAGCCCTCAGTTTATTTTGACTTTCCGACGATACGCGTGCAATTGCGTTTTTGCCAAAAACAGAAGCAGAGGCAAACGCGCTTTAGGAAAATAGTTTCCTGCTGATTTTTTTCATGTACATCTCAAATAATACTTTGAGAGTGTCCCCAAAGTTTCATAGCGTTTTGACAAGCCCTCGGTTTATTTTGACTTTCTACGGTACGCGTGCAATTGCGTTTTTGCCAAAAACGGAAGCAGAGGCAAACGCGCATTAGGAAAATAATTTCGGCTAATTTTTTTCATGGACATCTAAAATAATACATTGAGACTAACCCCAAAGTGTCTTAGCGTTTCGACAAGCCCTCTGTTTATTTTGACTTTCCGATGGTACGCGTGCAATTGTGTTTTTGCCAAAAACGGAAGCGGAGGCAAACGCGCATTAGGAAAATAATTTCCTGCTTATTTTTTTCATGGACATCTCAAATAATACATTTAAAGTTTCCCCAAAGTTTCACAGCGTTTTGACAAGCCCTCAGTTTATTTTGAATTTCCGACGGTACGCGTGCAATTGTGTTTTTGCCAAAAACGGAAGCGGAGGTAAACGCGCTTTAGGAAAATAATTTTCTGCTGATTTTTTTCATGGACATATCAAATAATACATTGAGAGTGTCCCCAAAGTTTCGTAGAGTTTCGACAAACCCTCGGTTTATTTTGACTTTTCGACGGTACGCGTGCAATTGCATTTTTGCCAAAAACGGAAGCGGAGGCAAACGCGCCATAGAAAAATAATTTCCTGCTAATTTTTTGCATGGAAATCTAAAATAATACATTGAGAGTGTCCCCAAAGTTTCGTAGAGTTTCAACAAGCCCTCGGTTTATTTTGACTTTCCGACGGTACGCGTGCAATTGTGTTGTTGCCAAAAACGGAAGCGGAGGCAAACGCGCATTAGGAAAATAATTTCCTGCTAATTTTTTTCATGGACTTCTAAAAGAATACATTTAGAGTTTCCCCAAAGTTTCACAGCGTTTCAACAAGCCCTCGGTTTATTTTGAATTTCCGACGGTACGCGTGAAATTGCGTTTTTGCCAAAAACGGAAGCGGAGGTAAACGCGCCTTAGGAAAATAATTTCCTGCTGATTTTTTCATGGACATCTCAAATAATACATTGAGAGTGTCCCCATAGTTTCGTAGAGTTTCGACAAGTCCTCGGTTTATTTTGACTTTCCGACGGTACGCGTGCAATTGCGTTTTTGCCAAAAATGGAAGCAAAGGTAAACGCGCCTTAGGAAAATAATTTCCTGCTGATTTTTTTCATAGACATCTAAAATAATACATTGAGAGTGTCCCCAAAGTTTCGTAGAGTTTCGACAAGCCCTCGGTTTATTTTGACTTTCCGACGATACGCGTGCAATTGCGTTTTTGCCAAAAACGGAAGCAGAGGCAAACGCGCTTTAGGTAAATAGTTTCCTGCTGATTTTTTTCATGTACATATCAAATAATACTTTAAGAGTGTCCCCAAAGTTTCATAGCGTTTTGACAAGCCCTCGGTTTATTTTGACTTTTGACGGTACGCATGCAATTGCGTTTTTGCCAAAAACGGAAGCAGAGGCAAACGCGCATTAGGAAAATAATTTCGGCTAATTTTTTTCATGGACATCTAAAATAATACATTGAGACTGTCCCCAAAGTGTCTTAGCGTTTCGACAAGCCCTCTGTTTATTTTGACTTTCCGATGGTACGCGTGCAATTGTGTTTTTGCCAAAAACGGAAGCGGAGGCAAATGCGCATTAGGAAAATAATTTCCTGCTTATTTTTTTCATGGACATCTCAAATAATACATTTAAAGTTTCCCCAAAGTTTCACAGCGTTTTGACAAGCCCTCAGTTTATTTTGAATTTCCGACGGTACGCGTGCAATTG
Source organism: Vicia faba (assembly GCA_948472305.1). Lineage (NCBI taxonomy): Eukaryota > Viridiplantae > Streptophyta > Magnoliopsida > Fabales > Fabaceae > Vicia > Vicia faba. The sequence goes on from OX451735.1 coordinate 1,219,935,758, forward strand.
CGTTTTTGCCAAAAACGGAAGCGGAGGTAAACGCGCTTTAGGAAAATAATTTTCTGCTGATTTTTTTCATGGACATATCAAATAATACATTGAGAGTGTCCCCAAAGTTTCGTAGAGTTTCGACAAACCCTCGGTTTATTTTGACTTTCCGACGGTACGCGTGCAATTGCGTTTTTGCCAAAAACGGAAGCGGAGGCAAACGCGCCTTAGGTAAATAATTTCCTGCTGATTTTTTGCATGGACATCTAAAATAATACATTGAGAGTGTCCCCAATGTTTCGTAGATTTTCGACAAGCCCTCGGTTTATTTTGACTTTCCGACGGTACGCGTGCAATTGCGTTTTTGCCAAAAACGGAAGCAGAGGTAAACGCGCCGTAGGAAAATAATTTCCTGCTGATTTTTTTCATGGACATCTAAAATAATACATTGAGAGTGTCCCCAAAGTTTCATAGAGTTTCGACAAGCCCTCGGTTTATTTTGACTTTCCGACGATACGCGTGCAATTGCGTTTTTGCCAAAAACGGAAGCAGAGGCAAACGCGCTTTAGGAAAATAGTTTCCTGCTGATTTTTTTCATGTACATCTCAAATAATACTTTGAGAGTGTCCCCAAAGTTTCATAGCGTTTTGATAAGCCCTCGGTTTATTTTGACTTTCGACGGTACGCGTGCAATTGCGTTTTTGCCAAAAACGGAGGCAGAGGCAAACGCGCATTAGGAAAATAATTTCTGGCTAATTTTTTTTATGGACATCTAAAATAATACATTGAGACTGTCCCCCAAGTGTTTTAGCATATCGACAAGCCCTCTGTTTATTTTGACTTTCGGACGGTACGCGTGCAATTGTGTTTTTGCCAAAAACGGAAGCAGAGGCAAATGCGCATTAGGAAAATAATTTCCTGCTGATTTTTTTCATGGACATCTCAAATAATACATTTAAAGTTTCCCCAAAGTTTCACAGCGTTTTGACAAGCCCTCGGTTTATTTTGAATTTCCGACGGTATGCGTGCAATTGCGTTTTTGCCAAAAACGGAAGCGGAGGTAAACGCGCCTTAGGAAAATAATTTCCTGCTGATTTTTTTCATGGACATCTCAAATAATACATTGAGAGTGTCCCCAAAGTTTCGTAGAGTTTCGACAAGCCCTCGGTTTATTTTGACTTTACGACGGTACGCATGCAATTGCGTTTTTGCCAAAAACGGAAGCAGAGGTAAACGCGCCGTAGGAAAATAATTTCCTCTTGATTTTTTCATGGACATCTAAAATAATACATTTAGAGTGTCCCCAAAGTTTCGTAGAGTTTCGACAAGCCCTCAGTTTATTTTGACTTTCCGACGATACGCGTGCAATTGTGTTTTTGCCAAAAACGGAAGCAGAGGCAAACGCGCATTAGGAAAATAATTTCCGGCTAATTTTTTTCATGGACATCTAAAATAATACATTGAGACTAACCCCAAAGTGTCTTAGCGTTTCGACAAGCCCTCTGTTTATTTTGACTTTCCGATGGTACGCGTGCAATTGTGTTTTTGCCAAAAACGGAAGCGGAGGCAAATGCGCATTAGGAAAATAATTTCCTGCTTATTTTTTTCATGGACATCTCAAATAATACATTTAAAGTTTCCCCAAAGTTTCACAGCGTTTTTACAAGCCCTCGGTTTATTTTGAATTTCCGACGGTACGCGTGCAATTGCGTTTTTGCCAAAAACGGAAGCGGAGGTAAACGCGCCTTAGGAAAATAATTTTCTGCTGATTTTTTTCATGGACATCTCAAATAATACATTGATAGTGTCCCCAATGTTTCATAGCATTTAGACAAGCCCTCGGTTTATTTTGACTTTCCGACGGTACGCGTGCAATTGCGTTTTTGCCAAAAATGGAAGCGGAGGCAAACGCGCCTTAGGTAAATAATTTCCTGCTGATTTTTTGCATGGACATCTCAAATAATACATTGAGAGTGTCCCCAAAGTTTCGTAGAGTTTCGACAAGCCCTCGGTTTATTTTGACTTTACGACGGTACGCGTGCAATTGCGTTTTTGCCAAAAACGGAAGCAGAGGTAAACGCGCCGTAGGAAAATAATTTCCTGCTGATTTTTTTCATGGACATCTAAAATAATACATTGAGAGTGTCCCCAAAGTTTCGTAGAGTTTCGACAAGCCCTCTGTTTATTTTGACTTTCCGACGGTACGCGTGCAATTGTGTTTTTGCCAAAAACGGAAGCGGAGGCAAATGCGCATTAGGAAAATAATTTCCTGCTGATTTTTTTCATGGACATCTCAAATAATACATTTAAAGTTTCCCCAAAGTTTCACAGCATTTTGACAAGCCCTCGGTTTATTTTGAATTTCCGACGGTACGCTTGCAATTGCGTTTTTGCCAAAAACGGAAGCGGAGGTAAACACGCCTTAGGAAAATAATTTCCTGCTGATTTTTTTCATGGACATCTCAAATAATACATTGAGAGTGTCCCCAAAGTTTCGTAGAGTTTCGACAAACCCTCGGTTTATTTTGACTTTCTGACGGTACGCGTGCAATTGCGTTTTTGCCAAAAACGGAAGCGGAGGCAAACGCGCCTTAGAAAAATAGTTTTCTGCTAATTTTTTGCATGGAAATCTAAAATAATACATTGAGAGTGTCCCCAAAGTTTCGTATAGTTTCAACAAGCCCTCGGTTTATTTTGACTTTCCGACGGTACGCGTGCAATTGTGTTTTTGCCAAAAACAGAAGCGGAGGCAAACGCGTATTAGGAAAATAATTTCCTGCTAATTTTTTTGATGGACATCTAAAATAATACATTTAGAGTTTCCCCAAAGTTTCACAGCGTTTCAACAAGCCCTCAGTTTGTTTTGAATTTCCGACGGTACGCGTGCAATTGCGTTTTTGCCAAAAACGGAAGCGGAGGTAAACGCGCCTTAGGAAAATAATTTCCTGCTGATTTTTTGCATGGACATCTCAAATAATACATTGATAGTGTCCCCAATGTTTCATAGCATTTAGACAAGCCCTCGGTTTATTTTGACTTTCCGACGGTACGCGTGCAATTGCGTTTTTGCCAAAAATGGAAGCGGAGGCAAACGCTCCTTAGGTAAATAATTTCCTGCTGATTTTTTGCATGGACATCTCAAATAATACATTGAGAGTGTCCCCAAAGTTTCGTAGAGTTTCGGCAAGCCCTCGGTTTATTTTGACTTTACGATGGTACGCGTGCAATTGCGTTTTTGCCAAAAACAGAAGCAGAGGTAAACGCGCCGTAGGAAAATAATTTCCTGCTGATTTTTTTCATGGACACCTAAAATAATACATTGAGAGTGTCCCCAAAGTTTCGTAGAGTTTCGACAAGCCCTCAGTTTATTTTAACTTTCCGACGATACGCGTGCAATTGCGTTTTTGCCAAAAACGGAAGCAGAGGCAAACGCGCTTTAGGAAAATAGTTTCCTGCTGATTTTTTTCATGTACATCTCAAATAATACTTTGAGAGTGTCCCCAAAGTTCATAGCGTTTTGACAAGCCCTCGGTTTATTTTGACTTTCTACGGTACGCGTGCAATTGCGTTTTTGCCAAAAACGGAAGCAGAGGCAAACGCGCATTAGGAAAATAATTTCCGGCTAATTTTTTTCATGGACATCTAAAATAATACATTGAGACTAACCCCAAAGTGTCTTAGCGTTTCGACAAGCCCTCTGTTTATTTTGACTTTCCGATGGTACGCGTGCAATTGTGTTTTTGCCAAAAACGGAAGCGGAGGCAAATGCGCATTAGGAAAATAATTTCCTGCTGATTTTTTTCATGGACATCTCAAATAATACATTTAAAGTTTCCCCAAAGTTTCACAGTGTTTTGACAAGCCCTCGGTTTATTTTGAATTTCCGACGGTACGCGTGCAATTGCGTTTTTGCCAAAAACGGAAGCGGAAGTAAACGCGCCTTAGCAAAATAATTTTCTGCTGATTTTTTTCATGGACATATCAAATAATACATTGAGAGTGTCCCCAAAGTTTCATAGAGTTTCGACAAACCCTCAGTTTATTTTGACTTTCCGATGGTACGCGTGCAATTGCACTTTTGCCAAAAACGGAAGCGGAGGCAAACGCGCCATAAAAAAATAATTTCCTGCTAATTTTTTGCATGGAAATCTAAAATAATACATTGAGAGTGTCCCCAAAGTTTCGTAGAGTTTCAACAAGCCCTCGGTTTATTTTGACTTTCCGACGGTATGCGTGCAATTGTGTTTTTGCCAAAAACGGAAGCGGAGGCAAACGCGCATTAGGAAAATAATTTCCTGCTAATTTTTTTCATGGACATCTAAAATAATACATTTAGAGTTTCCCCAAAGTTTCACAGCGTTTCAACAAGCCCTCGGTTTATTTTGAATTTCCGACGGTACGCGTGCAATTGCGTTTTTGCCAAAAACGGAAGCGGAGGTAAACGCGCCTTAGGAAAATAATTTCCTGCTGATTTTTTTCATGGACATCTCAAATAATACATTGAGAGTGTCCCCAAAGTTTCGTAGAGTTTCCACAAGCCCTCAGTTTATTTTAACTTTCCGACGATACGCGTGCAATTGCGTTTTTGCCAAAAACGGAAGCAGAGGCAAACGCGCTTTAGGAAAATAGTTTCCTGCTGATTTTTTTCATGTACATCTCAAATAATACTTTGAGAGTGTCCCCAAAGTTCATAGCGTTTTGACAAGCCCTCGGTTTATTTTGACTTTCTACGGTACGCGTGCAATTGCGTTTTTGCCAAAAACGGAAGCAGAGGCAAACGCGCATTAGGAAAATAATTTCCGGCTAATTTTTTTCATGGACATCTAAAATAATACATTGAGACTAACCCCAAAGTGTCTTAGCGTTTCGACAAGCCCTCTGTTTATTTTGACTTTCCGATGGTACGCGTGCAATTGTGTTTTTGCCAAAAACGGAAGCGGAGGCAAATGCGCATTAGGAAAATAATTTCCTGCTGATTTTTTTCATGGACATCTCAAATAATACATTTAAAGTTTCCCCAAAGTTTCACAGTGTTTTGACAAGCCCTCGGTTTATTTTGAATTTCCGACGGTACGCGTGCAATTGCGTTTTTGCCAAAAACGGAAGCGGAAGTAAACGCGCCTTAGCAAAATAATTTTCTGCTGATTTTTTTCATGGACATATCAAATAATACATTGAGAGTGTCCCCAAATTTTCGTAGAGTTTCGACAAACCCTCGGTTTATTTTGACTTTCCGATGGTACGCGTGCAATTGCACTTTTGCCAAAAACGGAAGCGGAGGCAAACGCGCCATAAAAAAATAATTTCCTGCTAATTTTTTGCATGGAAATCTAAAATAATACATTGAGAGTGTCCCCAAAGTTTCGTAGAGTTTCAACAAGCCCTCGGTTTATTTTGACTTTCCGACGGTATGCGTGCAATTGTGTTTTTGCCAAAAACGGAAGCGGAGGCAAACGCGCATTAGGAAAATAATTTCCTGCTAATTTTTTTCATGGACATCTAAAATAATACATTTAGAGTTTCCCCAAAGTTTCACAGCGTTTCAACAAGCCCTCGGTTTATTTTGAATTTCCGACGGTACGCGTGCAATTGCGTTTTTGCCAAAAACGGAAGCGGAGGTAAACGCGCCTTAGGAAAATAATTTCCTGCTGATTTTTTTCATGGACATCTCAAATAATACATTGAGAGTGTCCCCAAAGTTTCGTAGAGTTTCGACAAGCCCTCGGTTTATTTTGACTTTCCGACGGTACGCGTGCAATTGCGTTTTTGCCAAAAACGGAAGCAAAGGTAAACGCGCCTTAGGAAAATAATTTCCTGCTGATTTTTTCATAGATATCTAAAATAATACATTGAGAGTGTCCCCAAAGTTTCGTAGAGTTTCGACAAGCCCTCGGTTTATTTTGACTTTCTGACGATACGCGTGCAATTGCGTTTTTGCCAAAAACGGAAGCAGAGGTAAACGCGCTTTAGGAAAATAGTTTCCTGCTGATTTTTTTCATGTACATCTCAAATAATACATTGAGAGTGTCCCCAAAGTTTCATAGCGTTTTGACAATCCCTCGGTTTATTTTGACTTTCGACGGTACGCGTGCCATTGTGTTTTTGCCAACAACGGAAGCGGAGGCAAATGCGCATTAGGAAAATAATTTCATGCTGATTTTTTTCATGGACATCTCAAATAATACATTTAAAGTTTCCCCAAAGTTTCACTGTGTTTTGACAAGCCCTCGATTTATTTTGAAATTCCGACGGTACGCGTGCAATTGCGTTTTTGCCAAAAACAGAAGCGGAGGTAAACGCGTCTTAGGAAAATAATTTCCTGCTGATTTTTTTCATGGACATCTCAAATAATACATTGAGAGTGTCCCCAGAGTTTCGTAGAGTTTTGACAAGCCCTCGGTTTATTTTGACTTTCCGACGGTACGCGTGCAATTGCGTTTTTGCCAAAAACGGAAGCGGAGGCAAACGCGCCTTAGGTAAATAATTTCCTGCTGATTTTTTGCATGGACAACTCAAATAATACATTGAGATTGTCCCGAAATTTTCGTAGAGTTTCGATAAGCCCTCGGTTTATTTTGACTTTCCGACGGTACGCGTGCAATTGTGTTTTTGCCAAAAACGGAAGCGGAGGCAAATGCGTATTAGGAAAATAATTTCCTGCTGATTTTTTTCATGGACATCTCAAATAATACATTTAAAGTTTCCCCAAAGTTTCACATCGTTTTGACAAGCCCTCGGTTTATTTTGAATTTCCGACGGTACGCGTGCAATTGCGTTTTTGCCAAAAACGGAAGCGGAGGTAAACGCGCCTTAGGAAAATAATTTCCTGCTGATTTTTTCATGGACATCTCAAATAATACATTGAGAGTGTCCCCAAAGTTTCGTAGAGTTTCGACAAACCCTCGGTTTATTTTGACTTTCCGACGGTACGCGTGCAATTGCGTTTTTGCCAAAAACGGAAGCGGAGGCAAACGCGCCTTAGAAAAATAATTTCCTGCTAATTTTTTGCATGGAAATCTAAAATAATACATTGAGAGTGTCCCCAAAGTTTCGTAGAGTTTCAACATGCCCTCGGTTTATTTTGACTTTCCGACGGTACGCGTGCAATTGTGTTTTTGCCAAAAACAGAAGCGGATGCAAATGCGTATTAGGAAAATAATTTCCTGCTAATTTTTTTCATGGACATCTAAAATAATACATTTAGAGTTTCCCCAAAGTTTCACAGCGTTTCAACAAGCCCTCGGTTTATTTTGAATTTCCGACGGTACGCGTGCAATTGCGTTTTTGCCAAAAACGGAAGCGTAGGTAAACGCGCCTTAGGAAAATAATTTCCTGCTGATTTTTTGCATGGAAATCTCAAATAATACATTGAGAGTGTCCCCAATGTTTCATAGCATTTAGACAAGCCCTCGGTTTATTTTGACTTTCCGACGGTACGCGTGCAATTGTGTTTTTGCCAAAAATGGAAGCGGAGGCAAACGCGCCTTAGGTAAATAATTTCCTGCTGATTTTTTGCATGGACATCTCAAATAATACATTGAGAGTGTCCCCAAAGTTTCGTAGATTTTCGACAAGCCTTCGGTTTATTTTGACTTTACGACTGTACGCGTGCAATTGCGTTTTTGCCAAAAACGGAAGCAGAGGTAAACGCGCCGTAGGAAAATAATTTCCTGCTGATTTCTTTCATGCACATCTAAAATAATACATTGAGAGTGTCCCCAAAGTTTCGTAGAGTTTCGACAAGCCCTCGGTTTATTTTGACTTTCCGACGATACGCGTGCAATTGCGTTTTTGCCAAAAACGGAAGCAGAGGCAAACGTGCTTTAGGAAAATAGTTTCCTGCTGATTTTTTTCATGTACATCTCAAATAATACTTTGAGAGTGTCCCCAAAGTTTCATAGCGTTTTGACAAGCCCTCGATTTATTTTGACTTTCTACGGTACGCGTGCAATTGCGTTTTTGCCAAAAACGGAAGCAGAGGCAAACGCGCATTAGGAAAATAATTTCCGGCTAATTTTTTTCATGGACATCTAAAATAATACATTGAGACTAACCTCAAAGTGTCTTAGCGTTTCGACAAGCCCTCTGTTTATTTTGACTTTCCGATGGTACGCGTGCAATTGTGTTTTTGCCAAAAACGGAAGCGGAGGCAAATGCGCATTAGGAAAATAATTTCCTGCTGATTTTTTTCATGGACATCTCAAATAATACATTTAAAGTTTCCCCAAAGTTTCACAGCGTTTTGACAAGCCCTCGGTTTATTTTGAATTTCCGACGGTACGCGTGCAATTGCGTTTTTGCCAAAAACGGAAGCGGAGGTAAACGCGCCTTAGGAAAATAATTTTCTGCTGATTTTTTTCATGGACATATCAAATAATACATTGAGAGTGTCCCCAAAGTTTCGTAGAGTTTCGACAAACCCTCGGTTTATTTTGACTTTCCGACGGTACGCGTGCAATTGCGTTTTTGCCAAAAACGGAAGCAAAGGTAAACGCGCCTTAGGAAAATAATTTCCTGCTGATTTTTTCATAGATATCTAAAATAATACATTGAGAGTGTCCCCAAAGTTTCGTAGAGTTTCGACAAGCCCTCGGTTTATTTTGACTTTCTGACGATACGCGTGCAATTGCGTTTTTGCCAAAAACGGAAGCAGAGGCAAACGCGCTTTAGGAAAATAGTTTCCTGCTGATTTTTTTCATGTACATCTCAAATAATACATTGAGAGTGTCCCCAAAGTTTCATAGCGTTTTGACAATCCCTCGGTTTATTTTGACTTTCGACGGTACGCGTGCCATTGTTTTTTTGCCAACAACGGAAGCGGAGGCAAATGCGCATTAGGAAAATAATTTCATGCTGATTTTTTTCATGGACATCTCAAATAATACATTTAAAGTTTCCCCAAAGTTTCACTGTGTTTTGACAAGCCCTCGATTTATTTTGAAATTCCGACGGTACGCGTGCAATTGCGTTTTTGCCAAAAACAGAAGCGGAGGTAAACGCGTCTTAGGAAAATAATTTCCTGCTGATTTTTTTCATGGACATCTCAAATAATACATTGAGAGTGTCCCCAGAGTTTCGTAGAGTTTTGACAAGCCCTCGGTTTATTTTGACTTTCCGACGGTACGCGTGCAATTGCGTTTTTGCCAAAAACGGAAGCGGAGGCAAACGCGCCTTAGGTAAATAATTTCCTGCTGATTTTTTGCATGGACATCTCAAATAATACATTGAGAGTGTCCCGAAATTTTTGTAGAGTTTCGATAAGCCCTCGGTTTATTTTGACTTTCCGACGGTACGCGTGCAATTGTGTTTTTGCCAAAAACGGAAGCGGAGGCAAATGCGTATTAGGAAAATAATTTCCTGCTGATTTTTTTCATGGACATCTCAAATAATACATTTAAAGTTTCCCCAAAGTTTCACATCGTTTTGACAAGCCCTCGGTTTATTTTGAATTTCCGACGGTACGCGTGCAATTGCGTTTTTGCCAAAAACGGAAGCGGAGGTAAACGCTCCTTAGGAAAATAATTTCCTGCTGATTTTTTTCATGGACATCTCAAATAATACATTGAGAGTGTCCCCAAAGTTTCGTAGAGTTTCGACAAACCCTCGGTTTATTTTGACTTTCCGACGGTACGCGTGCAATTGCGTTTTTGCCAAAAACGGAAGCGGAGGCAAACGCGCCTTAGAAAAATAATTTCCTGATAATTTTTTGCATGGAAATCTAAAATAATACATTGAGAGTGTCCCCAAAATTTCGTAGAGTTTCAACATGCCCTCGGTTTATTTTGACTTTCCGACGGTACGCGTGCAATTGTGTTTTTGCCAAAAACAGAAGCGGATGCAAATGCGTATTAGGAAAATAATTTCCTGCTAATTTTTTTCATGGACATCTAAAATAATACATTTAGAGTTTCCCCAAAGTTTCACAGCGTTTCAACAAGCCCTCGGTTTATTTTGAATTTCCGACGGTACGCGTGCAATTGCGTTTTTGCCAAAAACGGAAGCGGAGGTAAACGCGCCTTAGGAAAATAATTTCCTGCTGATTTTTTGCATGGAAATCTCAAATAATACATTAAGAGTGTCCCCAATGTTTCATAGCATTTAGACAAGCCCTCGGTTTATTTTGACTTTCCGACGGTACGCGTGCAATTGTGTTTTTGCCAAAAATGGAAGCGGAGGCAAACGCGCCTTAGGTAAATAATTTCCTTCTGATTTTTTGCATGGACATCTCAAATAATACATTGAGAGTGTCCCCAAAGTTTCGTAGATTTTCGACAAGCCTTCGGTTTAATTTGAATTTACGACTGTACGCGTGCAATTGCGTTTTTGCCAAAAACGGAAGCAGAGGTAAACGCGCCGTAGGAAAATAATTTCCTGCTGATTTTTTTCATGGACATGTAAAATAATACAATGAGAGTGTCCCCAAAGTTTCGTAGAGTTTCGACAAGCCCTCGGTTTATTTTGACTTTCCGACGATACGCGTGCAATTGCGTTTTTGCCAAAAACGGAAGCAGAGGCAAACGTGCTTTAGGAAAATAGTTTCCTGCTGATTTTTTTCATGTACATCTCAAATAATACTTTGAGAGTGTCCCCAAAGTTTCATAGCGTTTTGACAAGCCCTCGATTTATTTTGACTTTCTACGGTACGCGTGCAATTGCGTTTTTGCCAAAAACGGAAGCAGAGGCAAACGCGCATTAGGAAAATAATTTCCGGCTAATTTTTTTCATGGACATCTAAAATAATACATTGAGACTAACCTCAAAGTGTCTTAGCGTTTCGACAAGCCCTCTGTTTATTTTGACTTTCCGATGGTACGCGTGCAATTGTGTTTTTGCCAAAAACGGAAGCGGAGGCAAATGCGCATTAGGAAAATAATTTCCTGCTGATTTTTTTCATGGACATCTCAAATAATACATTTAAAGTTTCCCCAAAGTTTCACAGCGTTTTGACAAGCCCTCGGTTTATTTTGAATTTCCGACGGTACGCGTGCAATTGCGTTTTTGCCAAAAACGGAAGCGGAGGTAAACGCGCCTTAGGAAAATAATTTTCTGCTGATTTTTTTCATGGACATATCAAATAATACATTGAGAGTGTCCCCAAAGTTTCGTAGAGTTTCGACAAACCCTCGGTTTATTTTGACTTTCCGACGGTACGCGTGCAATTGCGTTTTTACCAAAAACGGAAGCGGAGGCAAACGCGCCATAGAAAAATAATTTCATGCTAATTTTTTGCATGGAAATCTAAAATAATACATTGAGAGTGTCCCCAAAGTTTCGTAGAGTTTCAACAAGCCCTCGGTTTATTTTGACTTTCTGACGGTATGCGTGCAATTGTGTTTTGGCCAAAAACCGAAGCGGAGGCAAACGCGCATTAGGAAAATAATTTCCTACTAATTTTTTTCATGGACATCTAAAATAATACCTTTAAAGTTTACCCAAAGTTTCACAGCGTTTTGACAAGCCATCGGTTTATTTTGAATTTCCGACGATACGCGTGCAATTGCGTTTTTGCCAAAAACGGAAGCGGAGGTAAACGCGTCTTAGGAAAATAATTTTCTGCTGATTTTTTTCATGGACATCTCAAATAATACATTGAGAGTGTCCCCAAAGTTTCGTAGAGTTTGGACAAACCCTCGGTTTATTTTGACTTTCCGACGGTACGCGTGCAATTGCGTTTTTGCCAAAAACGGAAGCGGAGGCAAACGCGCCATAGAAAAATAATTTCCTGCTAATTTTTTGGATGGAAATCTAAAATAATACATTGAGAGTGTCCCCAAAGTTTCGTAGAGTTTCAACAAGCCCTCGGTTTATTTTGACTTTCCGACGGTACGCGTGCAATTGTGTTTTTGCCAAAAACGGAAGCGGAGGCAAACGCGCATTAGGAAAATAATTTCCTGCTAATTTTTTTCATGGACATCTAAAATAATACATTTAGAGTTTCCCCAAAGTTTCACAGCGTTTCAACAAGCCCTCGGTTTATTTTGAATTTCCGACGGTACGCGTGCAATTGCGTTTTTGCCAAAAACGGAAACGGAGGTAAACGCGCCTTAGGAAAATAATTTCCTGCTGATTTTTTTCATGGACATCTCAAATAATACATTGAGAGTGTCCCCAAAGTATCGTAGAGTTTCGACAAGCCCTCGGTTTATTTTGACTTTCCGACGGTACGCGTGCAATTGCGTTTTTGCCAAAAACGGAAGCGAAGGTAAACGCGCCTTAGGAAAATAATTTCCTGCTGATTTTTTCATAGACATCTAAAATAATACATTGAGAGTGTCCCCAAAGTTTCGTAGAGTTTCGACAAGCCCTCGGTTTATTTTGACTTTCTGACGATACGCGTGCAATTGCGTTTTTGCCAAAAACGGAAGCAGAGGCAAACGCGCTTTAGGAAAATAGTTTCCTGCTGATTTTTTTCATGTACATCTCAAATAATACTTTGAGATTGTCCCCAAAGTTTCATAGCGTTTTGACAATCCCTTGGTTTATTTTGACTTTCGACGGTACGCGTGCAATTGCGTTTTTGCCAAAAACGAAAACGGATGCAAACGCGCATTAGGAAAATAATTTCCGGCTAATTTTTTTCATGGACATCTAAAATAATACATTGAGACTATCCCCAAAGTGTCTTAGCGTTTCGACAAGCCCTCTGTTTATTTTGACTTTCCGACGGTACGCGTGCAATTGTGTTTTTGCCAACAACGGAAGCGGAGGCAAATGCGCATTAGGAAAATAATTTCCTGCTGATTTTTTTCATGGACATCTCAAATAATACATTTAAAGTTTCCCCAAAGTTTCACAGCGTTTTGACAAGCCCTCGATTTATTTTGAATTTCCGACGGTACGCGTGCAATTGCGTTTTTGCCAAAAACGGAAGCGGAGGTAAACGCGCCTTAGGAAAATAATTTCCTGCTGATTTATTTCATGGACATCTCAAATAATACATTGAGAGTGTCCCCAAAGTTTCGTAGAGTTTCGACAAGCCCTCGGTTTATTTTGACTTTCCGACGGTACGCGTGCAATTGCGTTTTTGCCAAAAACGGAAGCAAAGGTAAACGCGCCTTAGGAAAATAATTTCCTGCTGATTTTTTTCATGTACATCTCAAATAATACTTTGAGAGTGTCCCCAAAGTTTCGTAGAGTTTCGACAAGCCCTCGGTTTATTTTGACTTTCGACGGTACGCGTGCAATTGCGTTTTTGCCAAAAACGAAAGCGGATGCAAACGCGCATTAGGAAAATAATTTCCGGCTGATTTTTTTCATGTACATCTCAAATAATACATTGAGACTGTCCCCAAAGTGTCTTAGCGTTTCGACAAGCCCTCTGTTTATTTTGACTTTCCGACGGTACGCGTGCAATTGTGTTTTTGCCAAAAACGAAAGCGGATGCAAACGCACATTAGGAAAATAAGTTCCGGCTAATTTTTTTCATGGACATCTAAAATAATACATTGAGACTGTCCCCAAAGTGTCTTAGCGTTTCGACAAGCCCTCTGTTTATTTTGACTTTCCGACGGTACGCGTGCAATTGTGTTTTTGCCAACAACGGCAGCGGAGGCAAATGCGCATTAGGAAAATAATTTCCTGCTGATTTTTTTCATGGACATCTCAAATAATACATTTAAAGTTTCCCCAAAGTTTCACAGTGTTTTGACAAGCCCTCGATTTATTTTGAATTTCCGACGGTACGCGTGCAATTGCGTTTTTGCCAAAAACGGAAGCGGAGGTAAACGCGCCTTAGGAAAATAATTTCCTGCTGATTTTTTTCATGGACATCTCAAATAATACATTGAGAGTGTCCCCAAAGTTTCGTAGAGTTTCGACAAACCCTCGGTTTATTTTGACTTTCCGACGGTACGCGTGCAATTGCGTTTTTACCAAAAACGGAAGCGGAGGCAAACGCGCCATAGAAAAATAATTTCATGCTAATTTTTTGCATGGAAATCTAAAATAATACATTGAGAGTGTCCCCAAAGTTTCGTAGAGTTTCAACAAGCCCTCGGTTTATTTTGACTTTCTGACGGTATGCGTGCAATTGTGTTTTGGCCAAAAACCGAAGCGGAGGCAAACGCGCATTAGGAAAATAATTTCCTACTAATTTTTTTCATGGACATCTAAAATAATACCTTTAAAGTTTACCCAAAGTTTCACAGCGTTTTGACAAGCCATCGGTTTATTTTGAATTTCCGACGATACGCGTGCAATTGCGTTTTTGCCAAAAACGGAAGCGGAGGTAAACGCGTCTTAGGAAAATAATTTTCTGCTGATTTTTTTCATGGACATCTCAAATAATACATTGAGAGTGTCCCCAAAGTTTCGTAGAGTTTGGACAAACCCTCGGTTTATTTTGACTTTCCGACGGTACGCGTGCAATTGCGTTTTTGCCAAAAACGGAAGCGGAGGCAAACGCGCCATAGAAAAATAATTTCCTGCTAATTTTTTGGATGGAAATCTAAAATAATACATTGAGAGTGTCCCCAAAGTTTCGTAGAGTTTCAACAAGCCCTCGGTTTATTTTGACTTTCCGACGGTACGCGTGCAATTGTGTTTTTGCCAAAAACGGAAGCGGAGGCAAACGCGCATTAGGAAAATAATTTCCTGCTAATTTTTTTCATGGACATCTAAAATAATACATTTAGAGTTTCCCCAAAGTTTCACAGCGTTTCAACAAGCCCTCGGTTTATTTTGAATTTCCGACGGTACGCGTGCAATTGCGTTTTTGCCAAAAACGGAAACGGAGGTAAACGCGCCTTAGGAAAATAATTTCCTGCTGATTTTTTTCATGGACATCTCAAATAATACATTGAGAGTGTCCCCAAAGTATCGTAGAGTTTCGACAAGCCCTCGGTTTATTTTGACTTTCCGACGGTACGCGTGCAATTGCGTTTTTGCCAAAAACGGAAGCGAAGGTAAACGCGCCTTAGGAAAATAATTTCCTGCTGATTTTTTCATAGACATCTAAAATAATACATTGAGAGTGTCCCCAAAGTTTCGTAGAGTTTCGACAAGCCCTCAGTTTATTTTGACTTTCTGACGATACGCGTGCAATTGCGTTTTTGCCAAAAACGGAAGCAGAGGCAAACGCGCTTTAGGAAAATAGTTTCCTGCTGATTTTTTTCATGTACATCTCAAATAATACTTTGAGATTGTCCCCAAAGTTTCATAGCGTTTTGACAATCGCTTGGTTTATTTTGACTTTCGACGGTACGCGTGCAATTGCGTTTTTGCCAAAAACGAAAACGGATGCAAACGCGCATTAGGAAAATAATTTCCGGCTAATTTTTTTCATGGACATCTAAAATAATACATTGAGACTATCCCCAAAGTGTCTTAGCGTTTCGACAAGCCCTCTGTTTATTTTGACTTTCCGACGGTACGCGTGCAATTGTGTTTTTGCCAACAACGGAAGCGGAGGCAAATGCGCATTAGGAAAATAATTTCCTGCTGATTTTTTTCATGGACATCTCAAATAATACATTTAAAGTTTCCCCAAAGTTTCACAGCGTTTTGACAAGCCCTCGATTTATTTTGAATTTCCGACGGTACGCGTGCAATTGCGTTTTTGCCAAAAACGGAAGCGGAGGTAAACGCGCCTTAGGAAAATAATTTCCTGCTGATTTATTTCATGGACATCTCAAATAATACATTGAGAGTGTCCCCAAAGTTTCGTAGAGTTTCGACAAGCCCTCGGTTTATTTTGACTTTCCGACGGTACGCGTGCAATTGCGTTTTTGCCAAAAACGGAAGCAAAGGTAAACGCGCCTTAGGAAAATAATTTCCTGCTGATTTTTTTCATGTACATCTCAAATAATACTTTGAGAGTGTCCCCAAAGTTTCGTAGAGTTTCGACAAGCCCTCGGTTTATTTTGACTTTCGACGGTACGCGTGCAATTGCGTTTTTGCCAAAAACGAAAGCGGATGCAAACGCGCATTAGGAAAATAATTTCCGGCTAATTTTTTTCATGTACATCTAAAATAATACATTGAGACTGTCCCCAAAGTGTCTTAGCGTTTCGACAAGCCCTCTGTTTATTTTGACTTTCCGACGGTACGCGTGCAATTGTGTTTTTGCCAAAAACGAAAGCGGATGCAAACGCACATTAGGAAAATAAGTTCCGGCTAATTTTTTTCATGGACATCTAAAATAATACATTGAGACTGTCCCCAAAGTGTCTTAGCGTTTCGACAAGCCCTCTGTTTATTTTGACTTTCCGACGGTACGCGTGCAATTGTGTTTTTGCCAACAACGGCAGCGGAGGCAAATGCGCATTAGGAAAATAATTTCCTGCTGATTTTTTTCATGGACATCTCAAATAATACATTTAAAGTTTCCCCAAAGTTTCACAGTGTTTTGACAAGCCCTCGATTTATTTTGAATTTCCGACGGTACGCGTGCAATTGCGTTTTTGCCAAAAACGGAAGCGGAGGTAAACGCGCCTTAGGAAAATAATTTCCTGCTGATTTTTTTCATGGACATCTCAAATAATACATTGAGAGTGTCCCCAAAGTTTCGTAGAGTCTCGACAAGCCCTCGGTTTATTTTGACTTTCCGACGGTATGCTTGCAATTGCGTTTTTGCCAAAAACGGAAGCAAAGGTAAACGCGCCTTAGGAAAATAATTTCCTGCTGATTTTTTCATAGACATCTAAAATAATACATTGAGAGTGTCCCCAAAGTTTCGTAGAGTTTCGACAAGCCCTCGGTTTATTTTGACTTTCTGACGATACGCGTGCAATTGCGTTTTTGCCAAAAAGGGAAGCAGAGGCAAACGCGCTTTAGGAAAATAGTTTCCTGCTGATTTTTTTCATGTACATCTCAAATAATACTTTGAGAGTGTCCCCAAAGTTTCATAGCGTTTTGACAATCCCTCGGTTTATTTTGACTTTCGACGGTACGCGTGCAATTGCGTTTTTGCCAAAAACGAAAACGGATGCAAACGCGCATTAGGAAAATAATTTCCGGCTAATTTTTTTCATGGACATCTAAAATAATACATTGAGACTGTCCCCAAAGTGTCTTAGCGTTTCGACAAGCCCTCTGTTTATTTTGACTTTCCGACGGTACGCGTGCAATTGTGTTTTTGCCAACAACGGAAGCGGAGGCAAATGCGCATTAGGAAAATAATTTCCTGCTGATTTTTTTCATGGACATCTCAAATAATACATTTAAAGTTTCCCCAAAGTTTCACAGCGTTTTGACAAGCCCTCGATTTATTTTGAATTTCCGACGGTACGCGTGCAATTGCGTTTTTGCCAAAAACGGAAGCGGAGGTAAACGCGCCTTAGGAAAATAATTTCCTGCTGATTTATTTCATGGACATCTCAAATAATACATTGAGAGTGTCCCCAAAGTTTCGTAGAGTTTCGACAAGCCCTCGGTTTATTTTGACTTTCCGACGGTACGCGTGCAATTGCGTTTTTGCCAAAAACGGAAGCAAAGGTAAACGCGCCTTAGGAAAATAATTTCCTGCTGATTTTTTTCATGTACATCTCAAATAATACTTTGAGAGTGTCCCCAAAGTTTCGTAGAGTTTCGACAAGCCCTCGGTTTATTTTGACTTTCGACGGTACGCGTGCAATTGCGTTTTTGCCAAAAACGAAAGCGGATGCAAACGCGCATTAGGAAAATAATTTCCGGCTAATTTTTTTCATGTACATCTAAAATAATACATTGAGACTGTCCCCAAAGTGTCTTAGCGTTTCGACAAGCCCTCTGTTTATTTTGACTTTCCGACGGTACGCGTGCAATTGTGTTTTTGCCAAAAACGAAAGCGGATGCAAACGCACATTAGGAAAATAAGTTCCGGCTAATTTTTTTCATGGACATCTAAAATAATACATTGAGACTGTCCCCAAAGTGTCTTAGCGTTTCGACAAGCCCTCTGTTTATTTTGACTTTCCGACGGTACGCGTGCAATTGTGTTTTTGCCAACAACGGCAGCGGAGGCAAATGCGCATTAGGAAAATAATTTCCTGCTGATTTTTTTCATGGACATCTCAAATAATACATTTAAAGTTTCCCCAAAGTTTCACAGTGTTTTGACAAGCCCTCGATTTATTTTGAATTTCCGACGGTACGCGTGC
Organism: Vicia faba; assembly: GCA_948472305.1. Taxonomy (NCBI): domain Eukaryota; kingdom Viridiplantae; phylum Streptophyta; class Magnoliopsida; order Fabales; family Fabaceae; genus Vicia; species Vicia faba. Next base: position 1,219,953,814 of record OX451735.1, read on the forward strand.
AATTGCGTTTTTGCCAAAAACGGAAGCGGAGGTAAACGCGCCTTAGGAAAATAATTTCCTGCTGATTTTTTTCATGGACATCTCAAATAATACATTGAGAGTGTCCCCAAAGTTTCGTAGAGTCTCGACAAGCCCTCGGTTTATTTTGACTTTCCGACGGTATGCTTGCAATTGCGTTTTTGCCAAAAACGGAAGCAAAGGTAAACGCGCCTTAGGAAAATAATTTCCTGCTGATTTTTTCATAGACATCTAAAATAATACATTGAGAGTGTCCCCAAAGTTTCGTAGAGTTTCGACAAGCCCTCGGTTTATTTTGACTTTCTGACGATACGCGTGCAATTGCGTTTTTGCCAAAAATGGAAGCAGAGGCAAACGCGCTTTAGGAAAATAGTTTCCTGCTGATTTTTTTCATGTACATCTCAAATAATACTTTGAGAGTGTCCCCAAAGTTTCATAGCGTTTTGACAATCCCTCGGTTTATTTTGACTTTCGACGGTACGCGTGCAATTGCGTTTTTGCCAAAAACGAAAACGGATGCAAACGCGCATTAGGAAAATAATTTCCGGCTAATTTTTTTCATGGACATCTAAAATAATACATTGAGACTGTCCCCAAAGTGTCTTAGCGTTTCGACAAGCCCTCTGTTTATTTTGACTTTCCGACGGTACGCGTGCAATTGTGTTTTTGCCAACAACGGAAGCGGAGGCAAATGAGCATTAGGAAAATAATTTCCTGCTGATTTTTTTCATGGACATCTCAAATAATACATTTAAAGTTTCCCCAAAGTTTCACAGCGTTTTGACAAGCCCTCGATTTATTTTGAATTTCCGACGGTACGCGTGTAATTGCGTTTTTGCCAAAAACGGAAGCGGAGGTAAACGCGCCTTAGGAAAATAATTTCCTGCTGATTTTTTTCATGGACATCTCAAATAATACATTGAGAGTGTCCCCAAAGTTTCGTAGAATTTCGACAAGCCCTCGGTTTATTTTGACTTTCCGACGGTACGCGTGCAATTGCGTTTTTGCCAAAAACGGAAGCAAAGGTAAACGCGCCTTAGGAAAATAATTTCCTGCTGATTTTTTCATAGACATCTAAAATAATACATTGAGAGTGTCCCCAAAGTTTCGTAGAGTTTCGACAAGCCCTCGGTTTATTTTGACTTTCTGAGGATACGCGTGCAATTGCGTTTTTGCCAAAAACGGAAGCAGAGGCAAACGCGCTTTAGGAAAATAGTTTCCTGCTGATTTTTTTCATGTACATCTCAAATAATACTTTGAGAGTGTCCCCAAAGTTTCATAGCATTTTGACAATCCCTCGGTTTATTTTGACCTTCGACGGTACGCGTGCAATTGCGTTTTTGCCAAAACCGAAAGCGGATGCAAACGCGCATTAGGAAAATAATTTTCGGCTAATTTTTTTCATGGACATCTAAAATAATACATTGAGACTGTCCCCAAAGTGTCTTAGCGTTTCGACAAGCCCTCTGTTTATTTTGACTTTCCGACGGTACGCGTGCAATTGTGTTTTTGCCAACAACGGAAGCTGAGGCAAATGCGCATTGGGAAAATAATTTCCTGCTGATTTTTTTCATGGACATCTCAAATAATACATTTAAAGTTTCCCCAAAGTTTCACAGCGTTTTGACAAGCCCTCGATTTATTTTGAATTTCCGACGTTACGCGTGCAATTGCGTTTTTGCCAAAAACGGAAGCGGAGGTAAACGCGCCTTAGGAAAATAATTTTCTGCTGATTTTTTTCATGGACATCTCAAATAATACATTGAGAGTGTCCCCAAAGTTTCGTAGAGTTTGGACAAACCCTCGGTTTATTTTGACTTTCCGACGGTACGCGTGCAATTGCGTTTTTGCCAAAAACGGAAGCGGAGGCAAACGCGCCATAGAAAAATAATTTCCTGCTAATTTTTTGGATGGAAATCTAAAATAATACATTGAGAGTGTCCCCAAAGTTTCGTAGAGTTTCAACAAGCCCTCGGTTTATTTTGACTTTCCGACGGTACGCGTGCAATTGTGTTTTTGCCAAAAACGGAAGCGGAGGCAAACACGCATTAGGAAAATAATTTCCTGCTAATTTTTTTCATGGACATCTAAAATAATACATTTAGAGTTTCCCCAAAGTTTCACAGCGTTTCAACAAGCCCTCGGTTTATTTTGAATTTCCGACGGTACGCGTGCAATTGCGTTTTTGCCAAAAACGGAAACGGAGGTAAACGCGCCTTAGGAAAATAATTTCCTGCTGATTTTTTTCATGGACATCTCAAATAATACATTGAGAGTGTTCCCAAAGTATCGTAGAGTTTCGACAAGCCCTCGGTTTATTTTGACTTTCCGACGGTACGCGTGCAATTGCGTTTTTGCCAAAAACGGAAGCAAAGGTAAACGCGCCTTAGGAAAATAATTTCCTGCTGATTTTTTCATAGACATCTAAAATAATACATTGAGAGTGTCCCCAAAGTTTCGTAGAGTTTCGACAAGCCCTCGGTTTATTTTGACTTTCTGACGATACGCGTGCAATTGCGTTTTTGCCAAAAACGGAAGCAGAGGCAAACGCGCTTTAGGAAAATAGTTTCCTGCTGATTTTTTTCATGTACATCTCAAATAATACTTTGAGATTGTCCCCAAAGTTTCATAGCGTTTTGACAATCCCTTGGTTTATTTTGACTTTCGACGGTACGCGTGCAATTGCGTTTTTGCCAAAAACGAAAACGGATGCAAACGCGCATTAGGAAAATAATTTCCGGCTAATTTTTTTCATGGACATCTAAAATAATACATTGAGACTATCCCCAAAGTGTCTTAGCGTTTCGACAAGCCCTCTGTTTATTTTGACTTTCCGACGGTACGCGTGCAATTGTGTTTTTGCCAACAACGGAAGCGGAGGCAAATGCGCATTAGGAAAATAATTTCCTGCTGATTTTTTTCATGGACATCTCAAATAATACATTTAAAGTTTCCCCAAAGTTTCACAGCGTTTTGACAAGCCCTCGATTTATTTTGAATTTCCGACGGTACGCGTGCAATTGCGTTTTTGCCAAAAACGGAAGCGGAGGTAAACGCGCCTTAGGAAAATAATTTCCAGCTGATTTATTTCATGGACATCTCAAATAATACATTGAGAGTGTCCCCAAAGTTTCGTAGAGTTTCGACAAGCCCTCGGTTTATTTTGACTTTCCGACGGTACGCGTGCAATTGCGTTTTTGCCAAAAACGGAAGCAAAGGTAAACGCGCCTTAGGAAAATAATTTCCTGCTGATTTTTTCATAGACATCTAAAATAATACATTGAGAGTGTCCCCAAAGTTTCGTAGAGTTTCGACAAGCCCTCGGTTTATTTTGACTTTCTGACGATAAGCGTGCAATTGCGTTTTTGCCAAAAACGGAAGCAGAGGCAAACGCGCTTTAGGAAAATAGTTTCCTGCTGATTTTTTTCATGTACATCTCAAATAATACTTTGAGAGTGTCCCCAAAGTTTCATAGCGTTTTGACAATCCCTCGGTTTATTTTGACTTTCGACGGTACGCGTGCAATTGCGTTTTTGCCAAAAACGAAAGCGGATGCAAACGCGCATTAGGAAAATAATTTCCGGCTAATTTTTTTCATGGACATCTAAAATAATACATTGAGACTGTCCCCAAAGTGTCTTAGCGTTTCGACAAGCCCTCTGTTTATTTTGACTTTCCGACGGTACGCGTGCAATTGTGTTTTTGCCAACAACGGAAGCGGAGGCAAATGCGCATTAGGAAAATAATTTCCTGCTGATTTTTTTCATGGACATCTCAAATAATACATTTAAAGTTTCCCCAAAGTTTCACAGTGTTTTGACAAGCCCTCGATTTATTTTGAATTTCCGACGGTACGCGTGCAATTGCGTTTTTGCCAAAAACGGAAGCGGAGGTAAACGCGCCTTAGGAAAATAATTTCCTGCTGATTTTTTTCATGGACATCTCAAATAATACATTGAGAGTGTCCCCAAAGTTTCGTAGAGTCTCGACAAGCCCTCGGTTTATTTTGACTTTCCGACGGTACGCGTGCAATTGCGTTTTTGCCAAAAACGGAAGCAAAGGTAAACGCGCCTTAGGAAAATAATTTCCTGCTGATTTTTTCATAGACATCTAAAATAATACATTGAGAGTGTCCCCAAAGTTTCGTAGATTTTCGACAAGCCCTCGGTTTATTTTGACTTTCTGACGATACGCGTGCAATTGCGTTTTTGCCAAAAACGGAAGCAGAGGCAAACACGCTTTAGGAAAATAGTTTCCTGCTGATTTTTTTCATGTACATCTCAAATAATACTTTGAGAGTGTCCCCAAAGTTTCATAGCGTTTTGACAATCCCTCGGTTTATTTTGACTTTCGACGGTACGCGTGCAATTGCGTTTTTGCCAAAAACGAAAACGGATGCAAACGCGCATTAGGAAAATAATTTTCGGCTAATTTTTTTCATGGACATCTAAAATAATACATTGAGACTGTCCCCAAAGTGTCTTAGCGTTTCGACAAGCCCTCTGTTTATTTTGACTTTCCGACGGTACGCGTGCAATTGTGTTTTTGCCAACAACGGAAGCGGAGGCAAATGAGCATTAGGAAAATAATTTCCTGCTGATTTTTTTCATGGACATCTCAAATAATACATTTAAAGTTTCCCCAAAGTTTCACAGCGTTTTGACAAGCCCTCGATTTATTTTGAATTTCCGACGTTACGCGTGCAATTGCGTTTTTGCCAAAAACGGAAGCGGAGGTAAACGCGCCTTAGGAAAATAATTTTCTGCTAATTTGTTTCATGGACATCTCAAATAATACATTGAGAGTGTCCCCAAAGTTTCGTAGAGTTTGGACAAACCCTCGGTTTATTTTGACTTTCCGACGGTACGCGTGCAATTGCGTTTTTGCCAAAAACGGAAGCGGAGGCAAACGCGCTATAGAAAAATAATTTCCTGCTAATTTTTTGGATGGAAATCTAAAATAATACGTTGAGAGTGTCCCCAAAGTTTCGTAGAGTTTCAACAAGCCCTCGGTTTATTTTGACTTTCCGACGGTACGCGTGCAATTGTGTTTTTGCCAAAAATGGAAGCGGAGGCAAACACGCATTAGGAAAATTATTTCCTGCTAATTTTTTTCATGGACATCTAAAATAATACATTTAGAGTTTCCCCAAAGTTTCACAGCGTTTCAACAAGCCCTCGGTTTATTTTGAATTTCCGACGGTACGCGTGCAATTGCGTTTTTGCCAAAAACGGAAACGGAGGTAAACGCGCCTTAGGAAAATAATTTCCTGCTGATTTTTTTCATGGACATCTCAAATAATACATTGAGAGTGTCCCCAAAGTATCGTAGAGTTTCGACAAGCCCTCGGTTTATTTTGACTTTCCGACGGTACGCGTGCAATTGCGTTTTTGCCAAAAACGGAAGCAAAGGTAAACGCGCCTTAGGAAAATAATTTCCTGCTGATTTTTTCATAGACATCTAAAATAATACATTGAGAGTGTCCCAAAAGTTTCGTAGAGTTTCGACAAGCCCTCGGTTTATTTTGACTTTCTGACGATACGCGTGCAATTGCGTTTTTGCCAAAAACGGAAGCAGAGGCAAACGCGCTTTAGGAAAATAGTTTCCTGCTGATTTTTTTCATGTACATCTCAAATAATACTTTGAGATTGTCCCCAAAGTTTCATAGCGTTTTGACAATCCCTCGGTTTATTTTGACTTTCGACGGTACGCGTGCAATTGCGTTTTTGCCAAAAACGAAAACGGATGCAAACGCGCATTAGGAAAATAATTTCCGGCTAATTTTTTTCATGGACATCTAAAATAATACATTGAGACTATCCCCAAAGTGTCTTAGCGTTTCGACAAGCCCTCTGTTTATTTTGACTTTCCGACGGTACGCGTGCAATTGTGTTTTTGCCAACAACGGAAGCGGAGGCAAATGCGCATTAGGAAAATAATTTCCTGCTGATTTTTTTCATGGACATCTCAAATAATACATTTAAAGTTTCCCCAAAGTTTCACAGCGTTTTGACAAGCCCTCGATTTATTTTGAATTTCCGACGGTACGCGTGCAATTGCGTTTTTGCCAAAAACGGAAGCGGAGGTAAACGCGCCTTAGGAAAATAATTTCCTGCTGATTTATTTCATGGACATCTCAAATAATACATTGAGAGTGTCCCCAAAGTTTCGTAGAGTTTCGACAAGCCCTCGGTTTATTTTGACTTTCCGACGGTACGCGTGCAATTGCGTTTTTGCCAAAAACGGAAGCAAAGGTAAACGCGCCTTAGGAAAATAATTTCCTGCTGATTTTTTCATAGACATCTAAAATAATACATTGAGAGTGTCCCCAAAGTTTCGTAGAGTTTCGACAAGCCCTCGGTTTATTTTGACTTTCTGACGATAAGCGTGCAATTGCGTTTTTGCCAAAAACGGAAGCAGAGGCAAACGCGCTTTAGGAAAATAGTTTCCTGCTGATTTTTTTCATGTACATCTCAAATAATACTTTGAGAGTGTCCCCAAAGTTTCATAGCGTTTTGACAATCCCTCGGTTTATTTTGACTTTCGACGGTACGCGTGCAATTGCGTTTTTGCCAAAAACGAAAGCGGATGCAAACGCGCATTAGGAAAATAATTTCCGGCTAATTTTTTTCATGGACATCTAAAATAATACATTGAGACTGTCCCCAAAGTGTCTTAGCGTTTCGACAAGCCCTCTGTTTATTTTGACTTTCCGACGGTACGCGTGCAATTGTGTTTTTGCCAACAACGGAAGCGGAGGCAAATGCGCATTAGGAAAATAATTTCCTGCTGATTTTTTTCATGTACATCTCAAATAATACATTTAAAGTTTCCCCAAAGTTTCACAGTGTTTTGACAAGCCCTCGATTTATTTTGAATTTCCGACGGTACGCGTGCAATTGCGTTTTTGCCAAAAACGGAAGCGGAGGTAAACGCGCCTTAGGAAAATAATTTCCTGCTGATTTTTTTCATGGACATCTCAAATAATACATTGAGAGTGTCCCCAAAGTTTCGTAGAGTCTCGACAAGCCCTCGGTTTATTTTGACTTTCCGACGGTACGCGTGCAATTGCGTTTTTGCCAAAAACGGAAGCAAAGGTAAACGCGCCTTAGGAAAATAATTTCCTGCTGATTTTTTCATAGACATCTAAAATAATACATTGAGAGTGTCCCCAAAGTTTCATAGATTTTCGACAAGCCCTCGGTTTATTTTGACTTTCTGACGATACGCGTGCAATTGCGTTTTTGCCAAAAACGGAAGCAGAGGCAAACGCGCTTTAGGAAAATAGTTTCCTGCTGATTTTTTTCATGTACATCTCAAATAATACTTTGAGAGTGTCCCCAAAGTTTCATAGCGTTTTGACAATCCCTCGGTTTATTTTGACTTTCGACGGTACGCGTGCAATTGCGTTTTTGCCAAAAACGAAAACGGATGCAAACGCGCATTAGGAAAATAATTTTCGGCTAATTTTTTTCATGGACATCTAAAATAATACATTGAGACTGTCCCCAAAGTGTCTTAGCGTTTCGACAAGCCCTCTGTTTATTTTGACTTTCCGACGGTACGCGTGCAATTGTGTTTTTGCCAACAACGGAAGCGGAGGCAAATGAGCATTAGGAAAATAATTTCCTGCTGATTTTTTTCATGGACATCTCAAATAATACATTTAAAGTTTCCCCAAAGTTTCACAGCGTTTTGACAAGCCCTCGATTTATTTTGAATTTCCGACGTTACGCGTGCAATTGCGTTTTTGCCAAAAACGGAAGCGGAGGTAAACGCGCCTTAGGAAAATAATTTTCTGCTAATTTGTTTCATGGACATCTCAAATAATACATTGAGAGTGTCCCCAAAGTTTCGTAGAGTTTGGACAAACCCTCGGTTTATTTTGACTTTCCGACGGTACGCGTGCAATTGCGTTTTTGCCAAAAACGGAAGCGGAGGCAAACGCGCCATAGAAAAATAATTTCCTGCTAATTTTTTGGATGGAAATCTAAAATAATACATTGAGAGTGTCCCCAAAGTTTCGTAGAGTTTCAACAAGCCCTCGGTTTATTTTGACTTTCCGACGGTACGCGTGCAATTGTGTTTTTGCCAAAAATGGAAGCGGAGGCAAACACGCATTAGGAAAATTATTTCCTGCTAATTTTTTTCATGGACATCTAAAATAATACATTTAGAGTTTCCCCAAAGTTTCACAGCGTTTCAACAAGCCCTCGGTTTATTTTGAATTTCCGACGGTACGCGTGCAATTGCGTTTTTGCCAAAAACGGAAACGGAGGTAAACGCGCCTTAGGAAAATAATTTCCTGCTGATTTTTTTCATGGACATCTCAAATAATACATTGAGAGTGTCCCCAAAGTATCGTAGAGTTTCGACAAGCCCTCGGTTTATTTTGACTTTCCGACGGTACGCGTGCAATTGCGTTTTTGCCAAAAACGGAAGCAAAGGTAAACGCGCCTTAGGAAAATAATTTCCTGCTGATTTTTTCATAGACATCTAAAATAATACATTGAGAGTGTCCCAAAAGTTTCGTAGAGTTTCGACAAGCCCTCGGTTTATTTTGACTTTCTGACGATACGCGTGCAATTGCGTTTTTGCCAAAAACGGAAGCAGAGGCAAACGCGCTTTAGGAAAATAGTTTCCTGCTGATTTTTTTCATGTACATCTCAAATAATACTTTGAGAGTGTCCCCAAAGTTTCATAGCGTTTTGACAATCCCTCGGTTTATTTTGACTTTCGACGGTACGCATGCAATTGCGTTTTTGCCAAAAACGAAAACGGATGCAAACGCGCATTAGGAAAATAATTTCCGGCTAATTTTTTTCATGGACATCTAAAATAATACATTGAGACTGTCCCCAAAGTGTCTTAGCGTTTCGACAAGCCCTCTGTTTATTTTGACTTTCCGACGGTACGCGTGCAATTGTGTTTTTGCCAACAACGGAAGCGGAGGCAAATGAGCATTAGGAAAATAATTTCCTGCTGATTTTTTTCATGGACATCTCAAATAATACATTTAAAGTTTCCCCAAAGTTTCACAGCGTTTTGAAAAGCCCTCGATTTATTTTGAATTTCCGACGGTACGCGTGCAATTGCGTTTTTGCCAAAAACGGAAGCGGAGGTAAACGCGCCTTAGGAAAATAATTTCCTGCTGATTTTTTTCATGGACATCTCAAATAATACATTTAGAGTGTCCCCAAAGTTTCGTAGAGTTTCGACAAGCCCTCGGTTTATTTTGACTTTCCGACGGTACGCGTGCAATTGCGTTTTTGCCAAAAACGGAAGCAAAGGTAAACGCGCCTCAGGAAAATAATTTCCTGCTGATTTTTTCATAGACATATAAAATAATACATTGAGAGTGTCCCCAAAGTTTCGTAGAGTTTCGACAAGCCCTCGGTTTATTTTGACTTTCTGAGGATACACGTGCAATTGCGTTTTTGCCAAAAACGGAAGCAGAGGCAAACGCGCTTTAGGAAAATAGTTTCCTGCTGATTTTTTTCATGTACATCTCAAATAATACTTTGAGAGTGTCCCCAAAGTTTCATAGCGTTTTGACAATCCCTCGGTTTATTTTGACTTTCGACGGTACGCGTGCAATTGCGTTTTTGCCAAAAATGAAAGCGGATGCAAACGCGCATTAGGAAAATAATTTCCGGCTAATTTTTTTCATGGACATCTAAAATAATACATTGAGACTGTACCCAAAGTGTCTTAGCGTTTCGACAAGCCCTCTGTTTATTTTGACTTTCCGACGGTACGCGTGCAATTGTGTTTTTGCCAACAACGGAAGCGGAGGCAAATGCGCATTAGGAAAATAATTTCCTGCTGATTTTTTTCATGGACATCTCAAATAATACATTTAAAGTTTCCCCAAAGTTTCACAGCGTTTTGACAAGCCCTCGATTTATTTTGAATTTCCGACGTTACGCGTGCAATTGCGTTTTTGCCAAAAACGGAAGCGGAGGTAAACGCGCCTTAGGAAAATAATTTTCTGCTCATTTTTTTCATGGACATCTCAAATAATACATTGAGAGTGTCCCCAAAGTTTCGTAGAGTTTGGACAAACCCTCGGTTTATTTTGACTTTCCGACGGTACGCGTGCAATTGCGTTTTTGCCAAAAACGGAAGCGGAGGCAAACGCGCCATAGAAAAATAATTTCCTGCTAATTTTTTGGATGGAAATCTAAAATAATACATTGAGAGTGTCCCCAAAGTTTCGTAGAGTTTCAACAAGCCCTCGGTTTATTTTGACTTTCCGACGGTACGCGTGCAATTGTGTTTTTGCCAAAAACGGAAGCGGAGGAAAACGCGCATTAGGAAAATAATTTCCTGCTAATTTTTTTCATGGACATCTAAAATAATACATTTAGAGTTTCCCCAAAGTTTCACAGCGTTTCAACAAGCCCTCGGTTTATTTTGAATTTCCGACGGTACGCGTGCAATTGCGTTTTTGCCAAAAACGGAAACGGAGGTAAACGCGCCTTAGGAAAATAATTTCCTGCTGATTTTTTTCATGGACATCTCAAATAATACATTGAGAGTGTCCCCAAAGTATCGTAGAGTTTCGACAAGCCCTCGGTTTATTTTGACTTTCTGACGGTACGCGTGCAATTGCGTTTTTGCCAAAAACGGAAGCAAAGGTAAACGCGCCTTAGGAAAATAATTTCCTGCTGATTTTTTCATAGACATCTAAAATAATACATTGAGAGTGTCCCCAAAGTTTCGTAGAGTTTCGACAAGCCCTCAGTTTATTTTGACTTTCTGACGATACGCGTGCAATTGCGTTTTTGCCAAAAACGGAAGCAGAGGCAAACGCGCTTTAGGAAAATAGTTTCCTGCTGATTTTTTTCATGTACATCTCAAATAATACTTTGAGATTGTCCCCAAAGTTTCATAGCGTTTTGACAATCCCTTGGTTTATTTTGACTTTCGACGGTACGCGTGCAATTGCGTTTTTGCCAAAAACGAAAACGGATGCAAACGCGCATTAGGAAAATAATTTCCGGCTAATTTTTTTCATGGACATCTAAAATAATACATTGAGACTATCCCCAAAGTGTCTTAGCGTTTCGACAAGCCCTCTGTTTATTTTGACTTTCCGACGGTACGCGTGCAATTGTGTTTTTGCCAACAACGGAAGCGGAGGCAAATGCGCATTAGGAAAATAATTTCCTGCTGATTTTTTTCATGGACATCTCAAATAATACATTTAAAGTTTCCCCAAAGTTTCACAGCGTTTTGACAAGCCCTCGATTTATTTTGAATTTCCGACGGTACGCGTGCAATTGCGTTTTTGCCAAAAACGGAAGCGGAGGTAAACGCGCCTTAGGAAAATAATTTCCTGCTGATTTATTTCATGGACATCTCAAATAATACATTGAGAGTGTCCCCAAAGTTTCGTAGAGTTTCGACAAGCCCTCGGTTTATTTTGACTTTCCGACGGTACGCGTGCAATTGCGTTTTTGCCAAAAACGGAAGCAAAGGTAAACGCGCCTTAGGAAAATAATTTCCTGCTGATTTTTTCATAGACATCTAAAATAATACATTGAGAGTGTCCCCAAAGTTTCGTAGAGTTTCGACAAGCCCTCGGTTTATTTTGACTTTCTGACGATAAGCGTGCAATTGCGTTTTTGCCAAAAACGGAAGCAGAGGCAAACGCGCTTTAGGAAAATAGTTTCCTGCTGATTTTTTTCATGTACATCTCAAATAATACTTTGAGAGTGTCCCCAAAGTTTCATAGCGTTTTGACAATCCCTCGGTTTATTTTGACTTTCGACGGTACGCGTGCAATTGCGTTTTTGCCAAAAACGAAAGCGGATGCAAACGCGCATTAGGAAAATAATTTCCGGCTAATTTTTTTCATGGACATCTAAAATAATACATTGAGACTATCCCCAAAGTGTCTTAGCGTTTCGACAAGCCCTCTGTTTATTTTGACTTTCCGACGGTACGCGTGCAATTGTGTTTTTGCCAACAACGGAAGCGGAGGCAAATGCGCATTAGGAAAATAATTTCCTGCTGATTTTTTTCATGGACATCTCAAATAATACATTTAAAGTTTCCCCAAAGTTTCACAGCGTTTTGACAAGCCCTCGATTTATTTTGAATTTCCGACGTTACGCGTGCAATTGCGTTTTTGCCAAAAACGGAAGCGGAGGTAAACGCGCCTTAGGAAAATAATTTTCTGCTCATTTTTTTCATGGACATCTCAAATAATACATTGAGAGTGTCCCCAAAGTTTCGTAGAGTTTTGACAAACCCTCGGTTTATTTTGACTTTCCGACGGTACGCGTGCAATTGCGTTTTTGCCAAAAACGGAAGCGGAGGCAAACGCACCATAGAAAAATAATTTCCTGCTAATTTTTTGGATGGAAATCTAAAATAATACATTGAGAGTGTCCCCAAAGTTTCGTAGAGTTTCAACAAGCCCTCGGTTTATTTTGACTTTCCGACGGTACGCGTGCAATTGTGTTTTTGCCAAAAACGGAAGCGGAGGCAAACGCGCATTAGGAAAATAATTTCCTGCTAATTTTTTTCATGGACATCTAAAATAATACATTTAGAGTTTCCCCAAAGTTTCACAGCGTTTCAACAAGCCCTCGGTTTATTTTGAATTTCCGACGGTACGCGTGAAATTGCGTTTTTGCCAAAAACGGAAACGGAGGTAAACGCGCCTTAGGAAAATAATTTCCTGCTGATTTTTTTCATGGACATCTCAAATAATACATTGAGAGTGTCCCCAAAGTATCGTAGAGTTTCGACAAGCCCTCGGTTTATTTTGACTTTCTGACGGTACGCGTGCAATTGCGTTTTTGCCAAAAACGGAAGCAAAGGTAAACGCGCCTTAGGAAAATAATTTCCTGCTGATTTTTTCATAGACATCTAAAATAATACATTGAGAGTGTCCCCAAAGTTTCGTAGAGTTTCGACAAGCCCTCGGTTTATTTTGACTTTCTGACGATACGCGTGCAATTGCGTTTTTGCCAAAAACGGAAGCAGAGGCAAACGCGCTTTAGGAAAATAGTTTCCTGCTGATTTTTTTCATGTACATCTCAAATAATACTTTGAGAGTGTCCCCAAAGTTTCATAGCGTTTTGACAATCCCTCGGTTTATTTTGACTTTCGACGGTACGCGTGCAATTGCGTTTTTGCCAAAAACGAAAGCGGATGCAAACGCGCATTAGGAAAATAATTTCCGGCTAATTTTTTTCATGGACATCTAAAATAATACATTGAGACTATCCCCAAAGTGTCTTAGCGTTTCGACAAGCCCTCTGTTTATTTTGACTTTCCGACGGTACGCGTGCAATTGTGTTTTTGCCAACAACGGAAGCGGAGGCAAATGCGCATTAGGAAAATAATTTCCTGCTGATTTTTTTCATGGACATCTCAAATAATACATTTAAAGTTTCCCCAAAGTTTCACAGCGTTTTGACAAGCCCTCGATTTATTTTGAATTTCCGACGTTACGCGTGCAATTGCGTTTTTGCCAAAAACGGAAGCGGAGGTAAACGCGCCTTAGGAAAATAATTTTCTGCTCATTTTTTTCATGGACATCTCAAATAATACATTGAGAGTGTCCCCAAAGTTTCGTAGAGTTTGGACAAACCCTCGGTTTATTTTGACTTTCCGACGGTACGCGTGCAATTGCGTTTTTGCCAAAAACGGAAGCGGAGGCAAACGCGCCATAGAAAAATAATTTCCTGCTAATTTTTTGGATGGAAATCTAAAATAATACATTGAGAGTGTCCCCAAAGTTTCGTAGAGTTTCAACAAGCCCTCGGTTTATTTTGACTTTCCGACGGTACGCGTGCAATTGTGTTTTTGCCAAAAACGGAAGCGGAGGCAAACGCGCATTAGGAAAATAATTTCCTGCTAATTTTTTTCATGGACATCTAAAATAATACATTTAGAGTTTCCCCAAAGTTTCACAGCGTTTCAACAAGCCCTCGGTTTATTTTGAATTTCCGACGGTACGCGTGCAATTGCGTTTTTGCCAAAAACGGAAACGGAGGTAAACGCGCCTTAGGAAAATAATTTCCTGCTGATTTTTTTCATGGACATCTCAAATAATACATTGAGAGTGTCCCCAAAGTATCGTAGAGTTTCGACAAGCCCTCGGTTTATTTTGACTTTCTGACGGTACGCGTGCAATTGCGTTTTTGCCAAAAACGGAAGCAAAGGTAAACGCGCCTTAGGAAAATAATTTCCTGCTGATTTTTTCATAGACATCTAAAATAATACATTGAGAGTGTCCCCAAAGTTTCGTAGAGTTTCGACAAGCCCTCGGTTTATTTTGACTTTCTGACGATACGCGTGCAATTGCGTTTTTGCCAAAAACGGAAGCAGAGGCAAACGCGCTTTAGGAAAATAGTTTCCTGCTGATTTTTTTCATGTACATCTCAAATAATACTTTGAGATTGTCCCCAAAGTTTCATAGCGTTTTGACAATCCCTTGGTTTATTTTGACTTTCGACGGTACGCGTGCAATTGCGTTTTTGCCAAAAACGAAAACGGATGCAAACGCGCATTAGGAAAATAATTTCCGGCTAATTTTTTTCATGGACATCTAAAATAATACATTGAGACTATCCCCAAAGTGTCTTAGCGTTTCGACAAGCCCTCTGTTTATTTTGACTTTCCGACGGTACGCGTGCAATTGTGTTTTTGCCAACAACGGAAGCGGAGGCAAATGCGCATTAGGAAAATAATTTCCTGCTGATTTTTTTCATGGACATCTCAAATAATACATTTAAAGTTTCCCCAAAGTTTCACAGCGTTTTGACAAGCCCTCGATTTATTTTGAATTTCCGACGGTACGCGTGCAATTGCGTTTTTGCCAAAAACGGAAGCGGAGGTAAACGCGCCTTAGGAAAATAATTTCCTGCTGATTTATTTCATGGACATCTCAAATAATACATTGAGAGTGTCCCCAAAGTTTCGTAGAGTTTCGACAAGCCCTCGGTTTATTTTGACTTTCCGACGGTACGCGTGCAATTGCGTTTTTGCCAAAAACGGAAGCAAAGGTAAACGCGCCTTAGGAAAATAATTTCCTGCTGATTTTTTCATAGACATCTAAAATAATACATTGAGAGTGTCCCCAAAGTTTCGTAGAGTTTCGACAAGCCCTCGGTTTATTTTGACTTTCTGACGATACGCGTGCAATTGCGTTTTTGCCAAAAACGGAAGCAGAGGCAAACGCGCTTTAGGAAAATAGTTTCCTGCTGATTTTTTTCATGTACATCTCAAATAATACTTTGAGATTGTCCCCAAAGTTTCATAGCGTTTTGACAATCCCTTGGTTTATTTTGACTTTCGACGGTACGCGTGCAATTGCGTTTTTGCCAAAAACGAAAACGGATGCAAACGCGCATTAGGAAAATAATTTCCGGCTAATTTTTTTCATGGACATCTAAAATAATACATTGAGACTATCCCCAAAGTGTCTTAGCGTTTCGACAAGCCCTCTGTTTATTTTGACTTTCCGACGGTACGCGTGCAATTGTGTTTTTGCCAACAACGGAAGCGGAGGCAAATGCGCATTAGGAAAATAATTTCCTGCTGATTTTTTTCATGGACATCTCAAATAATACATTTAAAGTTTCCCCAAAGTTTCACAGCGTTTTGACAAGCCCTCGATTTATTTTGAATTTCCGACGGTACGCGTGCAATTGCGTTTTTGCCAAAAACGGAAGCGGAGGTAAACGCGCCTTAGGAAAATAATTTCCTGCTGATTTATTTCATGGACATCTCAAATAATACATTGAGAGTGTCCCCAAAGTTTCGTAGAGTTTCGACAAGCCCTCGGTTTATTTTGACTTTCCGACGGTACGCGTGCAATTGCGTTTTTGCCAAAAACGGAAGCAAAGGTAAACGCGCCTTAGGAAAATAATTTCCTGCTGATTTTTTCATAGACATCTAAAATAATACATTGAGAGTGTCCCCAAAGTTTCGTAGAGTTTCGACAAGCCCTCGGTTTATTTTGACTTTCTGACGATAAGCGTGCAATTGCGTTTTTTCCAAAAACGGAAGCAGAGGCAAACGCGCTTTAGGAAAATAGTTTCCTGCTGATTTTTTTCATGTACATCTCAAATAATACTTTGAGAGTGTCCCCAAAGTTTCATAGCGTTTTGACAATCCCTCGGTTTATTTTGACTTTCGACGGTACGCGTGCAATTGCGTTTTTGCCAAAAACGAAAGCGGATGCAAACGCGCATTAGGAAAATAATTTCCGGCTAATTTTTTTCATGGACATCTAAAATAATACATTGAGACTGTCCCCAAAGTGTCTTAGCGTTTCGACAAGCCCTCTGTTTATTTTGACTTTCCGACGGTACGCGTGCAATTGTGTTTTTGCCAACAACGGAAGCGGAGGCAAATGCGCATTAGGAAAATAATTTCCTGCTGATTTTTTTCATGGACATCTCAAATAATACATTTAAAGTTTCCCCAAAGTTTCACAGTGTTTTGACAAGCCCTCGATTTATTTTGAATTTCCGACGGTACGCGTGCAATTGCGTTTTTGCCAAAAACGGAAGCGGAGGTAAACGCGCCTTAGGAAAATAATTTCCGGCTGATTTTTTTCATGGACATCTCAAATAATACATTGAGAGTGTCCCCAAAGTTTCGTAGAGTCTCGACAAGCCCTCGGTTTATTTTGACTTTCCGACGGTACGCGTGCAATTGCGTTTTTGCCAAAAACGGAAGCAAAGGTAAACGCGCCTTAGGAAAATAATTTTCTGCTGATTTTTTCATAGACATCTAAAATAATACATTGAGAGTGTCCCCAAAGTTTCGTAGAGTTTCGACAAGCCCTCGGTTTATTTTGACTTTCTGACGATACGCGTGCAATTGCGTTTTTGCCAAAAACGGAAACAGAGGCAAACGCGCTTTAGGAAAATAGTTTCCTGCTGATTTTTTTCATGTACATCTCAAATAATACTTTGAGAGTGTCCCCAAAGTTTCATAGCGTTTTGACAATCCCTCGGTTTATTTTGACTTTCGACGGTACGCGTGCAATTGCGTTTTTGCCAAAAACGAAAACGGATGCAAACGCGCATTAGGAAAATAATTTCCGGCTAATTTTTTTCATGGACATCTAAAATAATACATTGAGACTGTCCCCAAAGTGTCTTAGCGTTTCGACAAGCCCTCTGTTTATTTTGACTTTCCGACGGTACGCGTGCAATTGTGTTTTAGCCAACAACGGAAGCGGAGGCAAATGAGCATTAGGAAAATAATTTCCTGCTGATTTTTTTCATGGACATCTCAAATAATACATTTAAAGTTTCCCCAAAGTTTCACAGCGTTTTGACAAGCCCTCGATTTATTTTGAATTTCCGACGGTACGCGTGCAATTGCGTTTTTGCCAAAAACGGAAGCGGAGGTAAACGCGCCTTAGGAAAATAATTTCCTGCTGATTTTTTTCATGGACATCTCAAATAATACATTGAGAGTGTCCCCAAAGTTTCGTAGAGTTTCGACAAGCCCTCGGTTTATTTTGACTTTCCGACCGTACGCGTGCAATTGCGTTTTTGCCAAAAACGGAAGCAAAGGTAAACGCGCCTTAGGAAAATAATTTCCTGCTGATTTTTTCATAGACATCTAAAATAATACATTGAGAGTGTCCCCAAAGTTTCGTAGAGTTTCGACAAGCCCTCGGTTTATTTTGACTTTCTGAGGATACGCGTGCAATTGCGTTTTTGCCAAAAACGGAAGCAGAGGCAAACGCGCTTTAGGAAAATAGTTTCCTGCTGATTTTTTTCATGTACATCTCAAATAATACTTTGAGAGTGTCCCCAAAGTTTCATAGCGTTTTGACAATCCCTCGGTTTATTTTGACTTTCGACGGTACGCGTGCAATTGCGTTTTTGCCAAAAACGAAAGCGGATGCAAACGCGCATTAGGAAAATAATTTTCGGCTAATTTTTTTCATGGACATCTAAAATAATACATTGAGACTGTCCCCAAAGTGTCTTAGCGTTTCAACAAGCCCTCTGTTTATTTTGACTTTCCGACGGTACGCGTGCAATTGTGTTTTTGCCAACAACGGAAGCGGAGGCAAATGCGCATTAGGAAAATAATTTCCTGCTGATTTTTTTCATGGACATCTCAAATAATACATTTAAAGTTTCCCCAAAGTTTCACAGCGTTTTGACAAGCCCTCGATTTATTTTGAATTTCCGACGTTACGCGTGCAATTGCGTTTTTGCCAAAAACGGAAGCGGAGGTAAACGCGCCTTAGGAAAATAATTTCCTTCTGATTTTTTTCATGGACATCTAAAATAATACATTGAGAGTGTCTCCAAAGTTTCGTAGAGTTTCGACAAGCCCTCGGTTTATTTTGACTTTCTGACGGTACGCGTGCAATTGCGTTTTTGCCAAAAACGGAAGCAAAGGTAAACGCGCCTTAGGAAAATAATTTCCTGCTGATTTTTTCATAGACATCTAAAATAATACATTGAGAGTGTCCCCAAAGTTTCGTAGAGTTTCGACAAGCCCTCGGTTTATTTTGACTTTCCGACGATAAGCGTGCAATTGCGTTTTTGCCAAAAACGGAAGCAGAGGCAAACGCGCTTTAGGAAAATAGTTTCCTGCTGATTTTTTTCATGTACATCTCAAATAATACTTTGAGAGTGTCCCCAAAGTTTCATAGCGTTTTGACAATCCCTCGGTTTATTTTGACTTTCGACGGTACGCGTGCAATTGCGTTTTTGCCAAAAACGAAAGCGGATGCAAACGCGCATTAGGAAAATAATTTCCGGCTAATTTTTTTCATGGACATCTAAAATAATACATTGAGACTGTCCCCAAAGTGTCTTAGCGTTTCGACAAGCCCTCTGTTTATTTTGACTTTCCGACGGTACGCGTGCAATTGTGTTTTTGCCAACAACGGAAGCGGAGGCAAATGCGCATTAGGAAAATAATTTCCTGCTGATTTTTTTCATGGACATCTCAAATAATACATTTAAAGTTTCCCCAATGTTTCACAGTGTTTTGACAAGCCCTCGATTTATTTTGAATTTCCGACGGTACGCGTGCAATTGCGTTTTTGCCAAAAACGGAAGCGGAGGTAAACGCGCCTTAGGAAAATAATTTCCGGCTGATTTTTTTCATGGACATCTCAAATAATACATTGAGAGTGTCCCCAAAGTTTCGTAGAGTCTCGACAAGCCCTCGGTTTATTTTGACTTTCCGACGGTACGCGTGCAATTGCGTTTTTGCCAAAAACGGAAGCAAAGGTAAACGCGCCTTAGGAAAATAATTTTCTGCTGATTTTTTCATAGACATCTAAAATAATACATTGAGAGTGTCCCCAAAGTTTCGTAGAGTTTCGACAAGCCCTCGGTTTATTTTGACTTTCTGACGATACGCGTGCAATTGCGTTTTTGGCAAAAACGGAAGCAGAGGCAAACGCGCTTTAGGAAAATAGTTTCCTGCTGATTTTTTTCATGTACATCTCAAATAATACTTTGAGAGTGTCCCCAAAGTTTCATAGCGTTTTGACAATCCCTCGGTTTATTTTGACTTTCGACGGTACGCGTGCAATTGCGTTTTTGCCAAAAACGAAAACGGATGCAAACGCGCATTAGGAAAATAATTTCCGGCTAATTTTTTTCATGGACATCTAAAATAATACATTGAGACTGTCCCCAAAGTGTCTTAGCGTTTCGACAAGCCCTCTGTTTATTTTGACTTTCCGACGGTACGCGTGCAATTGTGTTTTAGCCAACAACGGAAGCGGAGGCAAATGAGCATTAGGAAAATAATTTCCTGCTGATTTTTTTCATGGACATCTCAAATAATACATTTAAAGTTTCCCCAAAGTTTCACAGCGTTTTGACAAGCCCTCGATTTATTTTGAATTTCCGACGGTACGCGTGCAATTGCGTTTTTGCCAAAAACGGAAGCGGAGGTAAACGCGCCTTAGGAAAATAATTTCCTGCTTATTTTTTTCATGGACATCTCAAATAATACATTGAGAGTGTCCCCAAAGTTTCGTAGAGTTTCGACAAGCCCTCGGTTTATTTTGACTTTCCGACCGTACGCGTGCAATTGCGTTTTTGCCAAAAACGGAAGCAAAGGTAAACGCGCCTTAGGAAAATAATTTCCTGCTGATTTTTTCATAGACATCTAAAATAATACATTGAGAGTGTCCCCAAAGTTTCGTAGAGTTTCGACAAGCCCTCGGTTTATTTTGACTTTCTGAGGATACGCGTGCAATTGCGTTTTTGCCAAAAACGGAAGCAGAGGCAAACGCGCTTTAGGAAAATAGTTTCCTGCTGATTTTTTTCATGTACATCTCAAATAATACTTTGAGAGTGTCCCCAAAGTTTCATAGCGTTTTGACAATCCCTCGGTTTATTTTGACTTTCGACGGTACGCGTGCAATTGCGTTTTTGCCAAAAACGAAAGCGGATGCAAACGCGCATTAGGAAAATAATTTTCGGCTAATTTTTTTCATGGACATCTAAAATAATACATTGAGACTGTCCCCAAAGTGTCTTAGCGTTTCAACAAGCCCTCTGTTTATTTTGACTTTCCGACGGTACGCGTGCAATTGTGTTTTTGCCAACAACGGAAGCGGAGGCAAATGCGCATTAGGAAAATAATTTCCTGCTGATTTTTTTCATGGACATCTCAAATAATACATTTAAAGTTTCCCCAAAGTTTCACAGCGTTTTGACAAGCCCTCGATTTATTTTGAATTTCCGACGTTACGCGTGCAATTGCGTTTTTGCCAAAAACGGAAGCGGAGGTAAACGCGCCTTAGGAAAATAATTTCCTTCTGATTTTTTTCATGGACATCTAAAATAATACATTGAGAGTGTCTCCAAAGTTTCGTAGAGTTTCGACAAGCCCTCGGTTTATTTTGACTTTCTGACGGTACGCGTGCAATTGCGTTTTTGCCAAAAACGGAAGCAAAGGTAAACGCGCCTTAGGAAAATAATTTCCTGCTGATTTTTTCATAGACATCTAAAATAATACATTGAGAGTGTCCCCAAAGTTTCGTAGAGTTTCGACAAGCCCTCGGTTTATTTTGACTTTCCGACGATAAGCGTGCAATTGCGTTTTTGCCAAAAACGGAAGCAGAGGCAAACGCGCTTTAGGAAAATAGTTTCCTGCTGATTTTTTTCATGTACATCTCAAATAATACTTTGAGAGTGTCCCCAAAGTTTCATAGCGTTTTGACAAGCCCTCGGTTTATTTTGACTTTCGACGGTACGCGTGCAATTGCGTTTTTGCCAAAAACGAAAGCGGATGCAAACGCGCATTAGGAAAATAATTTCCGGCTAATTTTTTTCATGGACATCTAAAATAATACATTGAGACTTTCCCCAAAGTGTCTTAGCGTTTTGACAAGCCCTCTGTTTATTTTGACTTTCCGACGGTACGCGTGCAATTGTGTTTTTGCCAACAATGGAAGCGGAGGCAAATGCGCATTAGGAAAATAATTTCCTGCTGATTTTTTTCATGGACATCTCAAATAATACATTTAAAGTTTCCCCAAAGTTTCACAGCATTTTGACAAGCCCTCGATTTATTTTGAATATCCGACGGTACGCGTGCAATTGCATTTTTGCCAAAAATGGAAGCGGAGGTAAACGCGTCTTAGGAAAATAATTTCCTGCTGATTTTTTTCATGAACATCTTAAATAATACATTGAGAGTGTCCCCAATGTTTTGTAGAGTTTGGACAAGCCCTCGGTTTATTTTGACTTTTCGACGGTACGCGTGCAATTGCCTTTTTGCCAAAAACGGAAGCAAAGGTAAACGCGCCTTAGGAAAATAATTTCCTGCTGATTTTTTGCATGGACATATCAAATAATATATTGAGAGTGTCCCCAATGTTTCATAGCATTTAGACAAGCCCTCGGATTATTTTGACTTTCCGACGGTACGCGTGCAATTGCGTTTTTGCCAAAAACGGAAGCAGAGGCAAACGCGCCTTAGGTAAATAATTTCCTGCTGATTTTTTGCATGGACATCTCAAATAATACATTGAGAGTGTCCCCAAAGTTTCGTAGAGTTTCGACAAGCCCTCGGTTTATTTTGACTTTCCGACGGTACGCGTGCAATTGCGTTTTTTGCCAAAAACGGAAGCAGAGGTAAACGCGCCGTAGGAAAATAATTTCCTGCTGATTTTTTTCATGGACATCTAAAATAATACATTGAGAGTGTCCCCAAAGTTCCGTAGAGTTTCGACAAGCCCTCGGTTTATTTTGACTTTCCGACGATACGCGTGCAATTGCGTTTTTGCCAAAAACGGAAGCAGAGGCAAACGCGCTTTAGGAAAATAGTTTCCTGCTGATTTTTTTCATGTACGTCTCAAATAATACTTTGAGAGTGTCCCCAAAGTTTCATAGCATTTTGACAAGCCCTCGGTTTATTTTGACTTTCGACGGTACGCGTGCAATTGCGTTTTTGCCAAAAACGGAAGCAGAGGCAAACGCGCATTAGGAAAAAAATTTCCGTCTAATTTTTTTCATGGACATCTAAAATAATACATTGAGATTGTCCCCCAAGTGTCTTAGCATTTCGACAAGCCCTCTGTTTATTTTGACTTTCCGACGGTACGCGTGCAATTGTGTTTTTGCCAAAAACAGAAGCGGAGGCAAATGCGCATTAGGAAAATAATTTCCTGCTGATTTTTTTGATGGACATCTCAAATAATACATTTTAAGTTTCCCCAAAGTTTTACAGCGTTTTGACAAGCCCTCAGTTTATTTTGAATTTCCGACGGTACGCGTGCAATTGCGTTTTTGCCAAAAACGGAAGCGGAGGTAAACGCGCCTTAGGAAAATAATTTCCTGCTGATTTTTTTCATGGACATCTCAAATAATACATTGAGAGTGTCCCCAAAGTTTCGTAGAGTTTCGACAAACCCTCGGTTTATTTTGACTTTCCGACGGTACGCGTGCAATTGTGTTTTTGCCAAAAACGGAAGCGGAGGCAAATGCGCATTAGGAAAATAATTTCCTGCTGATTTTTTTCATGGACATCTCAAATAATAGATTTAAAGTTTCCCCAAAGTTTCACAGCGTTTTGACAAGCCCTCGGTTTATTTTGAATTTCCGACGGTACGCGTGCAATTCCGTTTTTGCCAAAAACGGAAGCGGAGGTAAACGCGCCTTAGGAAAATAATTTTCTGCTGATTTTTTTCATGGACATCTCAAATAATACATTGAGAGTGTCCCCAAAGTTTCGTAGAGTTTGGACAAACCCTCGGTTTATTTTGACTTTCCGACGGTACGCGTGCAATTGCCTTTTTGCCAAAAACGGAAGCGGAGGTAAACGCGCCTTAGGAAAATAATTTCCTGCTGATTTTTTGCATGGACATATCAAATAATACATTGAGAGTGTCCCCAATGTTTCATAGCATTTAGACAAGCCCTCGGTTTATTTTGACTTTCCGACGGTACGCGTGCAATTGCGTTTTTGCCAAAAACGGAAGCGGAGGCAAACGCGCCTTAGGTAAATAATTTCCTGCTGATTTTTTGCATGGACATCTCAAATAATACATTGAGAGTGTCCCCAAAGTTTCGTAGAGTTTCGACAAGCCCTCGGTTTATTTAGACTTTCCGACGGTACGCGTGCAATTGCGTTTTTTGCCAAAAACGGAAGCAGAGGTAAACGCGCCGTAGGAAAATAATTTCCTGCTGATTTTTTTCATGGACATCTAAAATAATACATTGAGAGTGTCCCCAAAGTTTCGTAGAGTTTCGACAAGCCCTCGGTTTATTTTGACTTTCCGACGATACGCGTGCAATTGCGTTTTTGCCAAAAACGGAAGCAGAGGCAAACACGCTTTAGGAAAATAGTTTCCTGCTGATTTTTTTCATGTACGTCTCAAATAATACTTTGAGAGTGTCCCCAAAGTTTCATAGCGTTTTGACAAGCCCTCGGTTTATTTTGACTTTCGACGGTACGCGTGCAATTGCGTTTTTGCCAAAAACGGAAGCAGAGGCAAACGCGCATTAGGAAAATAATTTTCGTCTAATTTTTTTCATGGACATCTAAAATAATACATTGAGACTGTCCCCCAAGTGTCTTAGCATTTCGACAAGCCCTCTGTTTATTTTGACTTTCTGACGGTACGCGTGCAATTGTGTTTTTGCCAACAACGGAAGCGGAGGCAAATGCGCATTAGGAAAATAATTTCCTGCTGATTTTTTTCATGGACATCTCAAATAATACATTTAAAGTTTCCCCAAAGTTTCACAGCGTTTTGACAAGCCCTCGATTTATTTTGAATATCCGACGGTACGCGTGCAATTGCATTTTTGCCAAAAATGGAAGCGGAGGTAAACGCGTCTTAGGAAAATAATTTCCTTCTGATTTTTTTCATGGACATCTCAAATAATACATTGAGAGTGTCCCCAAAGTTTCGTAGAGTTTGGACAAGCCCTCGGTTTATTTTGACTTTTCGACGGTACGCGTGCAATTGCCTTTTTGCCAAAAACGGAAGCGGAGGTAAACGCGCCTTAGGAAAATAATTTCCTGCTGATTTTTTGCATGGACATATCAAATAATACATTGAGAGTGTCCCCAATGTTTCATAGCATTTAGACAAGCCCTCGGATTATTTTGACTTTCCGACGGTACGCGTGCAATTGCGTTTTTGCCAAAAACGGAAGCGGAGGCAAACGCGCCTTAGGTAAATAATTTCCTGCTGATTTTTTGCATGTACATCTCAAATAATACATTGAGAGTGTCCCCAAAGTTTCGTAGAGTTTCGACAAGCCCTCGGTTTATTTTGACTTTCCGACGGTACGCGTGCAATTGCGTTTTTTGCCAAAAACGGAAGCAGAGGTAAACGCGCCGTAGGAAAATAATTTCCTGCTGATTTTTTTCATGGACATCTAAAATAATACATTGAGAGTGTCCCCAAAGTTCCGTAGAGTTTCGACAAGCCCTCGGTTTATTTTGACTTTCCGACGATACGCGTGCAATTGCGTTTTTGCCAAAAACGGAAGCAGAGGCAAACGCGCTTTAGGAAAATAGTTTCCTGCTGATTTTTTTCATGTATGTCTCAAATAATACTTTGAGAGTGTCCCCAAAGTTTCATAGCATTTTGACAAGCCCTCGGTTTATTTTGACTTTCGACGGTACGCGTGCAATTGCGTTTTTGCCAAAAACGGAAGCAGAGGCAAACGCGCATTAGGAAAAAAATTTCTGTCTAATTTTTTTCATGGACATCTAAAATAATACATTGAGATTGTCCCCCAAGTGTCTTAGCATTTCGACAAGCCCTCTGTTTATTTTGACTTTCCGACGGTACGCGTGCAATTGTGTTTTTGCCAAAAACAAAAGCGGAGGCAAATGCGCATTAGGAAAATAATTTCCTGCTGATTTTTTTCATGGACATCTCAAATAATACATTTTAAGTTTCCCCAAAGTTTTACAGCGTTTTGACAAGCCCTCAGTTTATTTTGAATTTCCGACGGTACGCGTGCAATTGCGTTTTTGCCAAAAACGGAAGCGGAGGTAAACGCGCCTTAGGAAAATAATTTCCTTCTGATTTTTTTCATGGACATCTCAAATAATACATTGAGAGTGTCCCCAAAGTTTCGTAGAGTTTCGACAAACCCTCGGTTTATTTTGACTTTCCGACGGTACGCGTGCAATTGTGTTTTTGCCAAAAACGGAGGCGGAGGCAAATGCGCATTAGGAAAATAATTTCCTGCTGATTTTTTTCATGGACATCTCAAATAATAGATTTAAAGTTTCCCCAAAGTTTCACAGCGTTTTGACAAGCCCTCGGTTTATTTTGAATTTCCGACGGTACGCGTGCAATTCCGTTTTTGCCAAAAACGGAAGCGGAGGTAAACGCGCCTTAGGAAAATAATTTTCTGCTGATTTTTTTCATGGACATCTCAAATAATACATTGAGAGTGTCCCCAAAGTTTCGTAGAGTTTGGACAAACCCTCGGTTTATTTTGACTTTCCGACGGTACGCGTGCAATTGCGTTTTTGCCAAAAACGGAAGCGGAGGCAAACGCGCCATAGAAAAATAATTTCCTGCTAATTTTTTGCATGGAAATCTAAAATAATACATTGAGGTGTCCCCAAAGTTTCGTAGAGTTTCAACAAGCCCTCAGTTTATTTTGACTTTCCGACGATACGCGTGCAATTGTTGTTTTTGCCAAAAACGGAAGCGGAGGCAAACGCGCATTAGGAAAATAATTTCCTGCTAATTATTTTCATGGACATCTAAAATAATAAATTTAGAGTTTCCCCAAAGTTTCCCAGCGTTTCAACAAGCCCTCGGTTTATTTTAAATTTCCGACGGTACGCGTGCAATTGCGTTTTTGCCAAAAACGGAAGCGGAGGTAAACGCGCCTTAGGAAAATAATTTCCTTCTGATTTTTTTCATGGACATCTAAAATAATACATTGAGAGTGTCCCCAAAGTTTCGTATAGTTTCGACAAGCCCTCGGTTTATTTTGACTTTCCGACGGTACGCATGCAATTGCGTTTTTGCCAAAAACGGAAGCAAAGGTAAACGCGCCTTAGGAAAATAATTTCCTGCTAATTTTTTTCATAGACATCTAAAATAATACATTGAGAGTGTCCCCAAAGTTTCATAGAGTTTCGACAAGCCCTCGGTTTATTTTGACTTTCCGACGATACGCGTGCAATTGCGTTTTTGCCAAAAACGGAAGCAGAGGCAAACGCGCTTTAGGAAAATAGTTTCCTGCTGATTTTTTTCATGTACATCTCAAATAATACTTTGAGAGTGTCCCCAAGGTTTCATAGCGTTTTGACAAGCCCTCGGTTTATTTTGACTTTCGACGGTACGCGTGCAATTGCGTTTTTGCCAAAAACGAAAGCGGATGCAAACGCGCATTAGGAAAATAATTTCCGGCTAATTTTTTTCATGGACATCTAAAATAATACATTGAGACTTTCCCCAAAGTGTCTTAGCGTTTTGACAAGCCCTCTGTTTATTTTGACTTTCCGACGGTACGCGTGCAATTGTGTTTTTGCCAACAATGGAAGCGGAGGCAAATGCGCATTAGGAAAATAATTTCCTGCTGATTTATTTCATGGACATCTCAAATAATATATTTAAAGTTTCCCCAAAGTTTCACAGCATTTTGACAAGCCCTCGATTTATTTTGAATATCCGACGGTACGCGTGCAATTGCATTTTTGCCAAAAATGGAAGCGGAGGTAAACGCGTCTTAGGAAAATAATTTCCTGCTGATTTTTTTCATGAACATCTAAAATAATACATTGAGAGTGTCCCCAAAGTTTCGTAGAGTTTGGACAAGCCCTCGGTTTATTTTGACTTTTCGACGGTACGCGTGCAATTGCCTTTTTGCCAAAAACGGAAGCGGAGGTAAACGCGCCTTAGGAAAATAATTTCCTGCTGATTTTTTGCATGGACATATCAAATAATACATTGAGAGTGTCCCCAATGTTTCATAGCATTTAGACAAGCCCTCGGATTATTTTGACTTTCCGACGGTACGCGTGCAATTACGTTTTTGCCAAAAACGGAAGCGGAGGCAAACACGCCTTAGGTAAATAATTTCCTGCTGATTTTTTGCATGGACATCTCAAATAATACATTGAGAGTGTCCCCAAAGTTTCGTAGAGTTTCGACAAGCCCTCGGTTTATTTTGACTTTCCGACGGTACGCGTGCAATTGCGTTTTTTGCCAAAAACGGAAGCAGAGGTAAACGCGCCGTAGGAAAATAATTTCCTGCTGATTTTTTTCATGGACATCTAAAATAATACATTGAGAGTGTCCCCAAAGTTCCGTAGAGTTTCGACAAGCCCTCGGTTTATTTTGACTTTCCGACGATACGCGTGCAATTGCGTTTTTGCCAAAAACGGAAGCAGAGGCAAACGCGCTTTAGGAAAATAGTTTCCTGCTGATTTTTTTCATGTACGTCTCAAATAAAACTTTGAGAGTGTCCCCAAAGTTTCATAGCATTTTGACAAGCCCTCGGTTTATTTTGACTTTCGACGGTACGCGTGCAATTGCGTTTTTGCCAAAAACGGAAGCAGAGGCAAACGCGCATTAGGAAAAAAATTTCCGTCTAATTTTTTTCATGGACATCTAAAATAATACATTGAGATTGTCCCCCAAGTGTCTTAGCATTTCGACAAGCCCTCTGTTTATTTTGACTTTCCGACGGTACGCGTGCAATTGTGTTTTTGCCAAAAACAGAAGCAGAGGCAAATGCGCATTAGGAAAATAATTTCCTGCTGATTTTTTTCATGGACATCTCAAATAATACATTTTAAGTTTCCCCAAAGTTTTACAGCGTTTTGACAAGCCCTCAGTTTATTTTGAATTTCCGACGGTACGCGTGCAATTGCATTTTTGCCAAAAACGGAAGCGGAGGTAAACGCGCCTTAGGAAAATAATTTCCTGCTGATTTTTTTCATGGACATCTCAAATAATACATTGAGAGTGTCCCCAAAGTTTCGTAGAGTTTCGACAAACCCTCGGTTTATTTTGACTTTCCGACGGTACGCGTGCAATTGTGTTTTTGCCAAAAACGGAAGCGGAGGCAAATGCGCATTAGGAAAATAATTTCCTGCTGATTTTTTTCATGGACATCTCAAATAATAGATTTAAAGTTTCCCCAAAGTTTCACAGCGTTTTGACAAGCCCTCGGTTTATTTTGAATTTCCGACGGTACGCGTGCAATTCTGTTTTTGCCAAAAACGGAAGCGGAGGTAAACGCGCCTTAGGAAAATAATTTTCTGCTGATTTTTTTCATGGACATCTCAAATAATACATTGAGAGTGTCCCCAAAGTTTCGTAGAGTTTGGACAAACCCTCGGTTTATTTTGACTTTCCGACGGTACGCGTGCAATTGCGTTTTTGCCAAAAACAGAAGCGGAGGCAAACGCGCCATAGAAAAATAATTTCCTGCTAATCTTTTGCATGGAAATCTAAAATAATACATTGAGGTGTCCCCAAAGTTTCGTAGAGTTTCAACAAGCCCTCAGTTTATTTTGACTTTCCGACGGTACGCGTGCAATTGTTGTTTTTGCCAAAAACGGAAGCGGAGGCAAACGCGCATTAGGAAAATAATTTCCTGCTAATTATTTTCATGGACATCTAAAATAATAAATTTAGAGTTTCCCCAAAGTTTCCCAGCGTTTCAACAAGCCCTCGGTTTATTTTAAATTTCCGACGGTACGCGTGCAATTGCGTTTTTGCCAAAAACGGAAGCGGAGGTAAACGCGCCTTAGGAAAATAATTTCCTTCTGATTTTTTTCATGGACATCTCAAATAATACATTGAGAGTGTCCCCAAAGTTTCGTATAGTTTCGACAAGCCCTCGGTTTATTTTGACTTTCCGACGGTACGCGTGCAATTGCGTTTTTGCCAAAAACGGAAGCAAAGGTAAACGCGCCTTAGGACAATAATTTCCTGCTAATTTTTTTCATAGACATCTAAAATAATACATTGAGAGTGTCCCCAAAGTTTCATAGAGTTTCGACAAGCCCTCGGTTTATTTTGACTTTCCGACGATACGCGTGCAATTGCGTTTTTGCCAAAAACGGAAGCAGAGGCAAACGCGCTTTAGGAAAATAGTTTCCTGCTGATTTTTTTCATGTACGTCTCAAATAATACTTTGAGAGTGTCCCCAAAGTTTCATAGCATTTTGACAAGCCCTCGGTTTATTTTGACTTTCGACGGTACGCGTGCAATTGCGTTTTTGCCAAAAACGGAAGCAGAGGCAAACGCGCATTAGGAAAAAAATTTCCGTCTAATTTTTTTCATGGACATCTAAAATAATACATTGAGATTGTCCCCCAAGTGTCTTAGCATTTCGACAAGCCCTCTGTTTATTTTGACTTTCCGACGGTACGCGTGCAATTGTGTTTTTGCCAAAAACAGAAGCGGAGGCAAATGCGCATTAGGAAAATAATTTCCTGCTGATTTTTTTCATGGACATCTCAAATAATACATTTTAAGTTTCCCCAAAGTTTTACAGCGTTTTGACAAGCCCTCAGTTTATTTTGAATTTCCGACGGTACGCGTGCAATTGCGTTTTTGCCAAAAACGGAAGCGGAGGTAAACGCGCCTTAGGAAAATAATTTCCTGCTGATTTTTTTCATGGACATCTCAAATAATACATTGAGAGTGTCCCCAAAGTTTCGTAGAGTTTCGACAAACCCTCGGTTTATTTTGACTTTCCGACGGTACGCGTGCAATTGTGTTTTTGCCAAAAACGGAAGCGGAGGCAAATGCGCATTAGGAAAATAATTTCCTGCTGATTTTTTTCATGGACATCTCAAATAATAGATTTAAAGTTTCACAGCGTTTTGACAAGCCCTCGGTTTATTTTGAATTTCCGACGGTACGCGTGCAATTCCGTTTTTGCCAAAAACGGAAGCGGAGGTAAACGCGCCTTAGGAAAATAATTTTCTGCTGATTTTTTTCATGGACATCTCAAATAATACATTGAGAGTGTCCCCAAAGTTTCGTAGAGTTTGGACAAACCCTTGGTTTATTTTGACTTTCCGACGGTACGCGTGCAATTGCGTTTTTGCCAAAAACGGAAGCGGAGGCAAACGCGCCATAGAAAAATAATTTCCTGCTAATTTTTTGCATGGAAGTCTAAAATAATACATTGAGGTGTCCCCAAAGTTTCGTAGA
Source organism: Vicia faba (assembly GCA_948472305.1). Classification (NCBI taxonomy): domain Eukaryota; kingdom Viridiplantae; phylum Streptophyta; class Magnoliopsida; order Fabales; family Fabaceae; genus Vicia; species Vicia faba. The sequence goes on from OX451735.1 coordinate 1,219,984,466, forward strand.
GTTTCAACAAGCCCTCGGTTTATTTTGACTTTCCGACGGTACGCGTGCAATTGTTGTTTTTGCCAAAAACGGAAGCGGAGGCAAACGCGCATTAGGAAAATAATTTCCTGCTAATTATTTTCATGGACATCTAAAATAATAAATTTAGAGTTTCCCCAAAGTTTCACAGCGTTTCAACAAGCCCTCGGTTTATTTTAAATTTCCGACGGTACGCGTGCAATTGCGTTTTTGCCAAAAACGGAAGCGGAGGTAAACGCGCCTTAGGAAAATAATTTCCTTCTGATTTTTTTCATGGACATCTCAAATAATACATTGAGAGTGTCCCCAAAGTTTCGTAGAGTTTCGACAAGCCCTCGGTTTATTTTGACTTTCCGACGGTACGCGTGCAATTGCGTTTTTGCCAAAAACGGAAGCAAAGGTAAACGCGCCTTAGGAAAATAATTTCCTGCTAATTTTTTTCATAGACATCTAAAATAATACATTGAGAGTGTCCCCAAAGTTTCGTAGAGTTTCGACAAGCCCTCGGTTTATTTTGACTTTGCGACGATACGCGTGCAATTGCGTTTTTGCCAAAAACGGAAGCAGAGGCAAACGCGCTTTAGGAAAATAGTTTCCTGCTGATTTTTTTCATGTACATCTCAAATAATACTTTGAGAGTGTCCCCAAAGTTTCATAGCGTTTTGACAAGCCCTCGGTTTATTTTGACTTTCGACGGTACGCGTGCAATTGCGTTTTTGCCAAAAACGAAAGCGGATGCAAACGCGCATTAGGAAAATAATTTCCGGCTAATTTTTTTCATGGACATCTAAAATAATACATTGAGAATTTCCCCAAAGTGTCTTAGCGTTTCGACAAGCCCTCTGTTTATTTTGACTTTCCGACGGTACGCGTGCAATTGTGTTTTTGCCAACAACGGAAGCGGAGGCAAATGCGCATTAAGAAAATAATTTCCTGCTGATTTTTTTCATGGACATCTCAAATAATACATTTAAAGTTTCCCCAAAGTTTCGTAGAGTTTCGACAAGCCCTCGGTTTATTTTGACTTTCCGACGGTACGCGTGCAATTGCGTTTTTGCCAAAAACGAAAGCAGAGGTAAACGCGCATTAGGAAAATAATTTCCTGCTGATTTTTTTCATGGACATCTCAAATAATACATTGAGAGTGTCCCCAAAGTTTCGTAGAGTTTCGACAAGCCCTCGGTTTATTTTGACTTTCCGACGATACGTGTGCAATTGCGTTTTTGCCAAAAATGGAAGCAGAGGCAAACGCGCTTTAGGAAAATAGTTTCCTGCTGATTTTTTTCATGTACATCTCAAATAATACTTTGAGAGTGTCCCCAAAGTTTCATAGCGCTTTGACAAGCCCTCGGTTTATTTTGACTTTCGACGGTACGCGTGCAATTGCGTTTTTGCCAAAAACAGAAGCAGAGGCAAACGCGCATTAGGAAAATAATTTCCGGCTAATTTTTTTCATGGACATCTAAAATAATACATTGAGACTGTCCCCCAAGTGTCTTAGCATTTCGACAAGCCCTCTGTTTATTTTGACTTTCCGATGGTACGCGTGCAATTGTGTTTTTGCCAAAAACGGAAGCGGAGTCAAATGCGCATTAGGAAAATAATTTCCTGCTGATTTTTTTCATGGACATCTCAAATAATACATTTAAAGTTTCCCCAAAGTTTCACAGCGTTTTGACAAGCCCTCAGTTTATTTTGAATTTCCGACGGTACGCGTGCAATTGCGTTTTTGCCAAAAACGGAAGCGGAGGTAAACGCGCCTTAGGAAAATAATTTCCTGCTGATTTTTTTCATGGACATCTCAAATAATACATTGAGAGTGTCCCCAAAGTTTCGTAGAGTTTCGACAAACCCTCGGTTTATTTTGACTTTCCGACGGTACGCGTGCAATTTCGTTTTTGCCAAAAACGGAAGCGGAGGCAAACGCGCCTTAGAAAAATAATTTCCTGCTAATTTTTTGCATGGAAATCTAAAATAATACATTGAGAGTGTCCCCAAAGTTTCGTAGAGTTTCAACAAGCCTTCGGTTTATTTTGACTTTCCGACGGTACGCGTGCAATTGTGTTTTTGCCAAAAAAAGAAGCGGAGGCAAACGCGTATTAGGAAAATAATTTCCTGCTAATTTTTTTCATGGACATCTAAAATAATACATTTAGAGTTTCCCCAAAGTTTCACAGCGTTTCAACAAGCCCTCGGTTTATTTTGAATTTCCGACGGTACGCGTGCAATTGCGTTTCTGCCAAACACGGAAACGGAGGTACACGCGCCTTAGGAAAATAATTTCCTGCTGATTTTTTGCATGGACATCTCAAATAGTACATTGATAGTGTCCCCAATGTTTCATAGCATTTAGACAAGCCCTCGGTTTATTTTGACTTTCCGACGGTACACGTGCAATTGCGTTTTTGCCAAAAACGGAAGCGGAGGCAAACGCGCCTTAGGTAAATAATTTCCTGCTGATTTTTTGCATGGACATCTCAAATAATACATTGAGAGTGTCCCCAAAGTTTCGTAGAGTTTCGACAAGCCCTCGGTTTATTTTGACTTTCCGACGGTACGCTTGCAATTGCGTTTTTGCCAAAAACGGAAGCAGAGGTAAACTCGCATTAGGAAAATAATTTCCTGCTGATTTTTTTCATGGACATCTAAAATAATACATTGAGAGTGTCCCCAAAGTTTCGTAGAGTTTCGACAAGCCCTCGGTTTATTTTGACTTTCCGACGATACGTGTGCAATTGCGTTTTTGCCAAAAATGGAAGCAGAGGCAAACGCGCTTTAGGAAAATAGTTTCCTGCTGATTTTTTTCATGTACATCTCAAATAATACTTTGAGAGTGTCCCCAAAGTTTCATAGGGTTTTGACAAGCCCTCAGTTTATTTTGACTTTCGACGGTACGCGTGCAATTGCATTTTTGCCAAAAACGAAAGCGTATGCAAACGCGCATTAGGAAAATATATTTCCGGCTTATTTTTTTCATGGACATCTAAAATAATACATTGAGACTGTCCCCAAAGTGTCTTAGCGTTTCGCAAGCCCTCTGTTTATTTTGACTTTCCGACGGTACGCGTGCAATTGTGTTTTTGCCAACAACGGAAGCGGAGGCAAATGCGCATTAGCAAAATAATTTCCTGCTGATTTTTTTCATGGACATCTCAAATAATACATTTAATATTTCCCCAAAGTTTCACAGCGTTTTGACAAGCCCTCGGTTTATTTTGAATTTCCGACGGTACGCATGCAATTACGTTTTTGCCAAAAACGGAAGCGGAGGTAAACGCGCCTTAGGAAAATAATTTCCAGCTTATTTTTTTCATGGACATCTCAAATAATACATTGAGAGTGTCCCCAATGTTTCATAGCATTTAGACAAGCCCTCGGTTTATTTTGACTTTCCGACGGTACGCGTCCAATTGCGTTTTTGCCAAAAACAGAAGCGGAGGCAAACGCGCCTTAGGTAAATAATTTCCTGCTGATTTTTTGCATGGACATCTCAAATAATACATTGAGAGTGTCCCCAAAGTTTCGTAGAGTTTCGACAAGCCCTCGGTTTATTTTGACTTTCCGACGGTACGCGTGCAATTGCGTTTTTGCCAAAAACGAAAGCAGAGGTAAACGCGCATTAGGAAAATAATTTCCTACTGATTTTTTTTATGGACATCTAAAATAATACATTGAGAGTGTCCCCAAAGTTTCGTAGAGTTTCGACAAGCCCTCGGTTTATTTTGACTTTCCGACGATACGTGTGCAATTGCGTTTTTGCCAAAAATGGAAGCAGAGGCAAACGCGCTTTAGGAAAATAGTTTCCTGCTGATTTTTTTCATGTACATCTCAAATAATACTTTGAGAGTGTCCCCAAAGTTTCATAGCGCTTTGACAAGCCCTCGGTTTATTTTGACTTTCGACGGTACGCGTGCAATTGCGTTTTTGCCAAAAACAGAAGCAGAGGCAAACGCGCATTAGGAAAATAATTTCCGGCTAATTTTTTTCATGGACATCTAAAATAATACATTGAGACTGTCCCCAAAGTTTCGTAGAGTTTCGACAAGCCCTCGGTTTATTTTGACTTTCCGACGGTACGCGTGCAATTGCGTTTTTTGCCAAAAACAGAAGCAGAGGTAAACGCGCCGTAGGAAAATAATTTCCTGCTGATTTTTTTCATGGACATCTAAAATAATACATTGAGAGTGTCCCCAAAGTTTCGTAGAGTTTCGACAAGCCCTCGGTTTATTTTGACTTTCCGACGATACGCGTGCAATTGCGTTTTTGCCAAAAACGGAAGCAGAGGCAAACGCGCATTAGGAAAATAATTTCCGTCTAATTTTTTTCATGGACATCTAAAATAATACATTGAGACTGTCCCCCAAGTGTCTTAGCATTTCGACAAGCCCTCTGTTTATTTTGACTTTCCGACGGTACGCGTGCAATTGTGTTTTTGCCAAAAACGGAAGCGGAGTCAAATGCGCATTAGGAAAATAATTCCTGCTGATTTTTTTCATGGACATCTCAAATAATACATTTTAAGTTTCCCCAAAGTTTTACAGCGTTTTGACAAGCCCTCGGTTTATTTTGAATTTCCGACGGTACGCGTGCAATTGCGTTTTTGCCAAAAACGGAAGCGGAGGTAAACGCGCCTTAGGAAAATAATTTCCTGCTGATTTTTTTCATGGACATCTCAAATAATACATTGAGAGTGTCCCCAAAGTTTCGTAGAGTTTCGACAAACCCTCGGTTTATTTTGACTTTCCGACGGTACGCGTGCAATTGCGTTTTTGCCAAAAACGGAAGCGGAGGCAAACGCGCCTTAGAAAAATAATTTCCTGCTAATTTTTTGCATGGAAATCTAAAATAATACATTGAGAGTGTCCCCAGAGTTTCGTAGAGTTTCAACAAGCCCTTGGTTTATTTTGACTTTCCGACGGTACGCTTGCAATTGCGTTTTTGCCAAAAACGGAAGCAGAGGTAAACGCGCATTAGGAAAATAATTTCCTGCTGATTTTTTTCATGGACATCTAAAATAATACATTGAGAGTGTCCCCAAAGTTTCGTAGAGTTTCGACAAGCCCTCGGTTTATTTTGACTTTCCGACGATACGTGTGCAATTGCGTTTTTGCCAAAAATGGAAGCAGAGGCAAACACGCTTTAGGAAAATAGTTTCCTGCTGATTTTTTTCATGTACATCTCAAATAATACTTTGAGAGTGTCCCCAAAGTTTCATAGTGTTTTGACAAGCCCTCGGTTTATTTTGACTTTCGACGGTACGCGTGCAATTGGATTTTTGCCAAAAACGAAAGCGGATGCAAACACGCATTAGGAAAATAATTTCCGGCTTTTTTTTTTCAGGGACATCTAAAATAATACATTGAGACTGTCCCCAAAGTGTCTTAGCGTTTCGACAAGCCCTCTGTTTATTTTGACTTTCCGACGGTACGCGTGCAATTGTGTTTTTGCCAACAACGGAAGCGGAGGCAAATGCGCATTAGGGAAATAATTTCCTACTGATTTTTTTCATGGACATCTCAAATAATACATTTAATGTTTCCCCAAAGTTTCACAGCGTTTTGACAAGCCCTCGGTTTATTTTGAATTTCCGACGGTACGCATGCAATTGCGTTTTTGCCAAAAACGGAAGCGGAGGTAAACGCGCCTTAGGAAAATAATTTCCAGCTGATTTTTTTCATGGATATCTCAAATAATACATTGAGAGTGTCCCCAAAGTTTCATAGCATTTAGACAAGCCCTCGGTTTATTTTGACTTTCCGACGGTACGCGTCCAATTGCGTTTTTGCCAAAAACAGAAGCGGAGGCAAACGCGCCTTAGGTAAATAATTTCCTGCTGATTTTTTGCATGGACATCTCAAATAATACATTGAGAGTGTCCCCAAAGTTTCGTAGAGTTTCGACAAGCCCTCGGTTTATTTTGACTTTCCGACGGTACGCGTGCAATTGCGTTTTTGCCAAAAACGAAAGCAGAGGTAAACGCGCATTAGGAAAATAATTTCCTGCTGATTTTTTTCATGGACATCTAAAATAATACATTGAGAGTGTCCCCAAAGTTTCGTAGAGTTTCGACAAGCCCTCGGTTTATTTTGACTTTCCGACGATACGTGTGCAATTGCGTTTTTGCCAAAAATGGAAGCAGAGGCAAACGCGCTTTAGGAAAATAGTTTCTTGCTGATTTTTTTCATGTACATCTCAAATAATACTTTGAGAGTGTCCCCAAAGTTTCATAGCGCTTTGACAAGCCCTCGGTTTATTTTGACTTTCGACGGTACGCGTGCAATTGCGTTTTTGCCAAAAACAGAAGCAGAGGCAAACGCGCATTAGGAAAATAATTTCCGGCTAATTTTTTTCATGGACATCTAAAATAATACATTGAGACTGTCCCCCAAGTGTCTTAGCATTTCGACAAGCCCTATGTTTATTTTGACTTTCCGATGGTACGCGTGCAATTGTGTTTTTGCCAAAAACGGAAGCGGAGTCAAATGCGCATTAGGAAAATAATTTCCTGCTGATTTTTTTCATGGACATCTCAAATAATACATTTAAAGTTTCCCCAAAGTTTCACAGCGTTTTGACAAGCCCTCGGTTTATTTTGAATTTCCGACGGTACGCGTGCAATTGCGTTTTTGCCAAAAACGGAAGCGGAGGTAAACGCGCCTTTGGAAAATAATTTCCTGCTGATTTTTTTCATGGACATCTCAAATAATACATTGAGAGTGTCCCCAAAGTTTCGTAGAGTTTCGACAAACCCTCGGTTTATTTTGACTTTCCGACGGTACGCGTGCAATTGCGTTTTTGCCAAAAACGGAAGCGGAGGCAAACGCGCCTTAGAAAAATAATTTCCTGCTAATTGTTTGCATGGAAATCTAAAATAATACATTGAGAGTGTTCCCAAAGTTTCGTAGAGTTTCAACAAGCCCTCGGTTTATTTTGACTTTCCGACGGTACGCGTGCAATTGTGTTTTTGCCAAAAAAAGAAGCGGAGGCAAACGCGTATTAGGAAAATAATTTCCTGCTAATTTTTTTCATGGACATCTAAAATAATACATTTAGAGTTTCCCCAACGTTTCACAGCGTTTCAACAAGCCCTCGGTTTATTTTGAATTTCCGACGGTACGCGTGCAATTGCGTTTTTGCCAAAAACGGAAGCGGAGGTACACGCGCCTTAGGAAAATAATTTCCTGCTGATTTTTTGCATGGACATCTCAAATAATACATTGATAGTGTCCCCAATGTTTCATAGCATTTAGACAAGCCCTCGGTTTATTTTGACTTTCCGACGGTACACGTGCAATTGCGTTTTTGCCAAAAACGGAAGCGGAGGCAAACGCGCCTTAGGTAAATAATTTCCTGCTGATTTTTTGCATGGACATCTCAAATAATACATTGAGAGTGTCCCCAAAGTTTCGTAGAGTTTCGAAAAGCCCTCGGTTTATTTTGACTTTCCGACGGTACGCTTGCAATTGCGTTTTTGCCAAAAACGGAAGCAGAGGCAAACGCGCTTTAGGAAAATAGTTTCCTGCTGATTTTTTTCATGTACATCTCAAATAATACTTTAAGAGTGTCCCCAAAGTTTCATAGCGCTTTGACAAGCCCTCGGTTTATTTTGACTTTCGACGGTACGCGTGCAATTGCGTTTTTGCCAAAAACAGAAGCAGAGGCAAACGCGCATTAGGAAAATAATTTCCGGCTAATTTTTTTCATGGACATCTAAAATAATACATTGAGACTGTCCCCCAAGTGTCTTAGCATTTCGACAAGCCCTCTGTTTATTTTGACTTTCCGATGGTACGCGTGCAATTGTGTTTTTGCCAAAAACGGAAGCGGAGTCAAATGCGCATTAGGAAAATAATTTCCTGCTGATTTTTTTCATGGACATCTCAAATAATACATTTAAAGTTTCCCCAAAGTTTCACAGCGTTTTGACAAGCCCTCGGTTTATTTTGAATTTCCGACGGTACGCGTGCAATTGCGTTTTTGCCAAAAACGGAAGCGGAGGTAAACGCGCCTTAGGAAAATAATTTCCTGCTGATTTTTTTCATGGACATCTCAAATAATACATTGAGAGTGTCCCCAAAGTTTCGTAGAGTTTCGACAAACCCTCGGTTTATTTTGACTTTCCGACGGTACGCGTGCAATTTCGTTTTTGCCAAAAACATAAGCGGAGGCAAACGCGCCTTAGAAAAATAATTTCCTGCTAATTTTTTGCATGGAAATCTAAAATAATACATTGAGAGTGTCCCCAAAGTTTCGTAGAGTTTCAACAAGCCCTCGGTTTATTTTGACTTTCCGACGGTACGCGTGCAATTGTGTTTTTGCCAAAAAAAGAAGCGGAGGCAAACGCGTATTAGGAAAATAATTTCCTGCTAATTTTTTTCATGGACATCTAAAATAATACATTTAGAGTTTCCCCAAAGTTTCACAGCGTTTCAACAAGCCCTCGGTTTATTTTGAATTTCCGACGGTACGCGTGCAATTGCGTTTTTGCCAAAAACGGAAGCGGAGGTACACGCGCCTTAGGAAAATAATTTTCTGCTGATTTTTTGCATGGACATCTCAAATAATACATTGATAGTGTCCCCAATGTTTCATAGCATTTAGACAAGCCCTCGGTTTATTTTGACTTTCCGACGGTACACTTGCAATTGCGTTTTTGCCAAAAACGGAAGCGGGGGCAAACGCGCCTTAGGTAAATAATTTCCTGCTGATTTTTTGCATGGACATCTCAAATAATACATTGAGAGTGTCCCCAAAGTTTCGTAGAGTTTCGACAAGCCCTCGGTTTATTTTGACTTTCCGACGGTACGCTTGCAATTGCGTTTTTGCCAAAAACGGAAGCAGAGGTAAACGCGCATTAGGAAAATAATTTCCTGCTGATTTTTTTCATGGACATCTATAATAATACATTGAGAGTGTCCCCAAAGTTTTGTAGAGTTTCGACAAGCCCTCGGTTTATTTTGACTTTCCGACGATACGTGTGCAATTGCGTTTTTGCCAAAAATGGAAGCAGAGGCAAACGCGCTTTAGGAAAATAGTTTCCTGCTGATTTTTTTCATGTACATCTCAAATAATACTTTGAGAGTGTCCCCAAAGTTTCATAGGGTTTTGACAAGCCCTCAGTTTATTTTGACTTTCGACGGTACGCGTGCAATTGCATTTTTTCCAAAAACGAAAGCGTATGCAAACGCGCATTAGGAAAATATATTTCCGGCTTATTTTTTTCATGGACATCTAAAATAATACATTGAGACTGTCCCCAAAGTGTCTTAGCGTTTCGACAAGCCCTCTGTTTATTTTGACTTTCCGACAGTACGCGTGCAATTGTGTTTTTGCCAACAACGGAAGCGGAGGCAAATGCGCATTAGGAAAATAATTTCCTGCTGATTTTTTTCATGGACATCTCAAATAATACATTTAATGTTTCCCCAAAGATTCACAGCGTTTTGACAAGCCCTCGGTTTATTTTGAATTTCCGACGGTACGCATGCAATTGCGTTTTTGCCAAAAACGGAAGCGGAGGTAAACGCGCCTTAGGAAAATAATTTCCAGCTGATTTTTTTCATGGACATCTCAAATAATACATTGAGAGTGTCCCCAATGTTTCATATCATTTAGACAAGCCCTCGGTTTATTTTGACTTTCCGACGGTACGCGTCCAATTGCGTTTTTGCCAAAAACAGAAGCGGAGGCAAACGCGCCTTAGGTAAATAATTTCCTGCTGATTTTTTGCATGGACATCTCAAATAATACATTGAGAGTGTCCCCAAAGTTTCGTAGAGTTTCGACAAGCTCTCGGTTTATTTTGACTTTCCGACGGTACGCGTGCAATTGCGTTTTTGCCAAAAACGAAAGCAGAGGTAAACGCGCATTAGGAAAATAATTTCCTGCTGATTTTTTTCATGGACATCTAAAATAATACATTGAGAGTGTCCCCAAAGTTTCGTAGAGTTTCGACAAGCCCTCGGTTTATTTTGACTTTACGACGATACGTGTGCAATTGCGTTTTTGCCAAAAATGGAAGCAGAGGCAAACGCGCTTTAGGAAAATAGTTTCCTGCTGATTTTTTTCATGTACATCTCAAATAATACTTTGAGAGTGTCCCCAAAGTTTCATAGCGCTTTGACAAGCCCTCGGTTTATTTTGACTTTCGACGGTACGCGTGCAATTGCGTTTTTGCCAAAAACAGAAGCAGAGGCAAACGCGCATTAGGAAAATAATTTCCGGCTAATTTTTTTCATGGACATCTAAAATAATACATTGAGACTATCCCCCAAGTGTCTTAGCATTTCGACAAGCCCTCTGTTTATTTTGACTTTCCAATGGTACGCGTGCAATTGTGTTTTTGCCAAAAACGGAAGCGGAGTCAAATGCGCATTAGGAAAATAATTTCCTGCTGATTTTTTTCATGGACATCTCAAATAATACATTTAAAGTTTCCCCAAAGTTTCACAGCGTTTTGACAAGCCCTCGGTTTATTTTGAATTTCCGACGGTACGCGTGCAATTGCGTTTTTGCCAAAAACGGAAGCGGAGGTAAACGCGCCTTAGGAAAATAATTTCCTGCTGATTTTTTTCATGGACATCTCAAATAATACATTGAGAGTGTCCCCAAAGTTTCGTAGAGTTTCGACAAACCCTCGGTTTATTTTGACTTTCCGACGGTACGCGTGCAATTGCGTTTTTGCCAAAAACGGAAGCGGAGGCAAACGCGCCTTAGAAAAATAATTTCCTGCTAATTTTTTGCATGGAAATCTAAAATAATACATTGAGAGTGTCCCCAAAGTTTCGTAGAGTTTCAACAAGCCCTCGGTTTATTTTGACTTTCCGACGGTACGCGTGCAATTGTGTTTTTGCCAAAAAAAGAAGCGGAGGCAAACGCGTATTAGGAAAATAATTTCCTGCTAATTTTTTTCATGGACATCTCAAATAATACATTTAGAGTTTCCCCAAAGTTTCACAGCGTTTAGACAAGCCCTCGGTTTATTTTGACTTTCCGACGGTACGCGTCCAATTGCGTTTTTGCCAAAAACAGAAGCGGAGGCAAACGCGCCTTAGGTAAATAATTTCCTGCTGATTTTTTGCATGGACATCTCAAATAATACATTGAGAGTGTCCCCAAAGTTTCGTAGAGTTTCGACAAGCCCTCGGTTTATTTTGACTTTCCGACGGTACGCGTGCAATTGCGTTTTTGCCAAAAACGAAAGCAGAGGTAAACGCGCATTAGGAAAATAATTTCCTGCTGATTTTTTTCATGGACATCTAAAATAATACATTGAGAGTGTCCCCAAAGTTTCGTAGAGTTTCGACAAGCCCTCGGTTTATTTTGACTTTCCGACGATACGTGTGCAATTGCGTTTTTGCCAAAAATGGAAGCAGAGGCAAACGCGCTTTAGGAAAATAGTTTCCTGCTGATTTTTTTCATGTACATCTCAAATAATACTTTGAGAATGTCCCCAAAGTTTCATAGCGCTTTGACAAGCCCTCGGTTTATTTTGACTTTCGACGGTACGCGTGCAATTGCGTTTTTGCCAAAAACAGAAGCAGAGGCAAACGCGCATTTGGAAAATAATTTCCGGCTAATTTTTTTAATGGACATCTAAAATAATACATTGAGACTGTCCCCCAAGTGTCTTAGCATTTCGACAAGCCCTCTGTTTATTTTGACTTTCCGATGGTACGCGTGCAATTGTGTTTTTGCCAAAAACGGAAGCGGAGTCAAATGCGCATTAGGAAAATAATTTCCTGCTGATTTTTTTCATGGACATCTCAAATAATACATTTAAAGTTTCCCCAAAGTTTCACAGCGTTTTGACAAGCCCTCGGTTTATTTTGAATTTCCGACGGTACGCGTGCAATTGCGTTTTTGCCAAAAACGGAAGCGGAGGTAAACGCGCCTTAGGAAAATAATTTCCTGCTGATTTTTTTCATGGACATCTCAAATAATACATTGAGAGTGTCCCCAAAGTTTCGTAGAGTTTCGACAAACCCACGGTTTATTTTGACTTTCCGACGGTACGCGTGCAATTGCGTTTTTGCCAAAAACGGAAGCGGAGGCAAACGCGCCTTAGAAAAATAATTTCCTGCTAATTTTTTGCATGGAAATCTAAAATAATACATTGAGAGTGTTCCCAAAGTTTCGTAGAGTTTCAACAAGCCCTCGGTTTATTTTGACTTTCCGACGGTACGCGTGCAATTGTGTTTTTGCCAAAAAAAGAAGCGGAGGCAAACGCGTATTAGGAAAATAATTTCCTGCTAATTTTTTTCATGGACATCTAAAATAATACATTTAGAGTTTCCCCAAAGTTTCACAGCGTTTCAACAAGCCCTCGGTTTATTTTGAATTTCCGACGGTACGCGTGCAATTGCGTTTTTGCCAAAAACGGAAGCGGAGGTACACGCGCCTTAGGAAAATAATTTCCTGCTGATTTTTTGCATGGACATCTCAAATAATACATTGATAGTTTCCCCAATGTTTCATAGCATTTAGACAAGCCCTCGGTTTATTTTGACTTTCCGACGGTACACGTGCAATTGCGTTTTTGCCAAAAACGGAAGCGGAGGCAAACGCGCCTTAGGTAAATAATTTCCTGCTGATTTTTTGCATGGACATCTCAAATAATACATTGAGAGTGTCCCCAAAGTTTCGTAGAGTTTCGAAAAGCCCTCGGTTTATTTTGACTTTCCGACGGTACGCTTGCAATTGCGTTTTTGCCAAAAACGGAAGCAGAGGCAAACGCGCTTTAGGAAAATAGTTTCCTGCTGATTTTTTTCATGTACATCTCAAATAATACTTTGAGAGTGTCCCCAAAGTTTCATAGGGTTTTGACAAGCCCTCAGTTTATTTTGATATTCGACGGTACGCGTGCAATTGCATTTTTGCCAAAAACGAAAGCGTATGCAAACGCGCATTAGGAAAATATATTTCCGGCTTATTTTTTTCATGGACATCTAAAATAATACATTGAGACTGTCCCCAAAGTGTCTTAGCGTTTCTACAAGCCCTCTGTTTATTTTGACTTTCCGACGGTACGCGTGCAATTGTGTTTTTGCCAACAACGGAAGCGGAGGCAAATGCGCATTAGGAAAATAATTTCCTGCTGATTTTTTTCATAGACATCTAAAATAATACATTGAGAGTGTCCCCAAAGTTTCGTAGAGTTTCGACAAGCCCTCGGTTTATTTTGACTTTCCGACGATACGTGTGCAATTGCGTTTTTGCCAAAAATGGAAGCAGAGGCAAACGCGCTTTAGGAAAATAGTTTCCTGCTTATTTTTTTCATGTACATCTCAAATAATACTTTGAGAGTGTCCCCAAAGTTTCACAGGGTTTTGACAAGCCCTCAGTTTATTTTGACTTTCGACGGTACGCGTGCAATTGCATTTTTGCCAAAAACGAAAGCGGATGCAAACGCGCATTAGGAAAATAATTTCCGGCTAATTTTTTTCATGGACATCTAAAATAATACATTGAGACTGTCCCCAAAGTGTCTTAGCGTTTCGACAAGTCCTCTGTTTATTTTGACTTTCCGACGGTACGCGTGCAATTGTGTTTTTGCCAACAACGGAAGCGGAGGCAAATGCGCATTAGGAAAATAATTTCCTGCTGATTTTTTTCATGGACATCTCAAATAATACATTTAATGTTTCCCCAAAGTTTCACAGCGTTTTGACAAGCCCTCGGTTAATTTTGAATTTGTGACGGTACGCATGCAATTGCGTTTTTGCCAAAAACGGAAGCGGAGGTAAACGCGCCTTAGGAAAATAATTTCCAGCTGATTTTTTTCATGGACATCTCAAATAATACATTGATAGTGTCCCCAAAGTTTCGTAGAGCTTCGATAAGCCCTCGGTTTATTTTGACTTTCCGAAGATACGCGTGCAATTGCGTTTTTGCCAAAAACGGAAGCGAAGGTAAACGCGCCTTAGGAAAATAATTTCCTGTTGATTTTTTGCATGGACATCTCCAATAATACATTGAGAGTGTCCCCAATGTTTCATAGCATTTAGACAAGCCCTCGGTTTATTTTGACTTTCCGACGGTACGCGTCCAATTGCGTTTTTGCCAAAAACAGAAGCGGAGGCAAACGCGCCTCAGGTAAATAATTTCCTGCTGATTTTTTGCATGGACATCTCAAATAATACATTAAGAGTGTCCCCAAAGTTTCGTAGAGTTTCGACAAGCCCTCGGTTTATTCTGAGTTTCCGACGGTACGCGTGCAATTGCGTTTTTGCCAAAAACAGAAGTGGAAGCAAACGTGCCTCAGGTAAATAATTTCCTGCTTATTTTTTTCATGGACATCTCAAATAATACATTGAGAGTGTCCCCAAAGTTTCGTAGAGTTTCGACAAGCCCTCGGTTTATTCTGACTTTCCGACTGTACGCGTGCAATTGCGTTTTTGCCAAAAACGGAAGCAGAGGTAAACGCGCCGTAGGAAAATAATTTCCTACTGATTTTTTTCATGGACAGCTAAAATAATACATTGAGAGTGTCCCCAAAGTTTCGTAGAGTTTCGACAAGCCCTCGGTTTATTTTGACTTTCCGACGATACGTGTGCAATTGCGTTTTTGCCAAAAACGGAAGCAGAGGCAAACGCGCTTTAGGAAAATATTTTCCTGCTGATTTTTTTCATGTACATCTCAAATAATACTTTGAGAGTGTCCCCAAAGTTTCATAGCGTTTTGACAAGCCCTCAGTTTATTTTGACTTTCGACGGTACGCGTGGAATTGCATTTTTGCCAAAAACGAAAGCGGATGCAAACGCGCTTTAGGAAAATAATTTCCGGCTAATTTTTTTCATGGACATCTAAAATAATACATTGAGACTGTCCCCAAAGTGTCTTAGCGTTTCGACAAGCCCTCTGTTTATTTTGACTTTCCGACGGTACGCGTGCAATTGTGTTTTTGCCAACAACGGAAGCGGAGGCAAATGAGCATTAGGAAAATAATTTCCTGCTGATTTTTTTCATGGACATCTAAAATAATACATTGAGAGTGTCCCCAAAGTTTCGTAGAGTTTCGACAAGCCCTCGGTTTATTTTGACTTTCCGACGATACGTGTGCAATTGCGTTTTTGCCAAAAATGGAAGCAGAGGCAAACACGCTTTAGGAAAATAGTTTCCTGCTGATTTTTTTCATGTACATATCAAATAATACTTTGAGAGTGTCCCCAAAGATTCATAGGGTTTTGACAAGCCCTCAGTTTATTTTGACTTTCGATGGTACGCGTGCAATTGCATTTTTGCCAAAAACGAAAGCGGATGCAAACGCGCATTAGGAAAATAATTTCCGGCTTATTTTTTTCATGGACATCTAAAATAATACATTGAGACTGTCCCCAAAGTGTCTTAGCGTTTCGACAAGCCCTCTGTTTATTTTGACTTTCCGACGGTACGCGTGCAATTGTGTTTTTGCCAACAACGGAAGCGGAGGCAAATGCGCATTAGGAAAATAATTTCCTGCTGATTTTTTTCATGGACATCACAAATAATACATTTAATGTTTCCCCAAAGTTTCACAGCGTTTTGACAAGCCCTCGGTTAATTTTGAATTTCCGACGGTACGCATGCAATTGCGTTTTTGCCAAAAACGGAAGCGGAGGTAAACGTGCCTTAGGAAAATAATTTCCAGCTGATTTTTTTCATGGACATCTCAAATAATACATTGAGAGTGTCCCCAAAGTTTCGTAGAGCTTCGATAAGCCCTCGGTTTATTTTGACTTTCCGACGATACGAGTGCAATTGCGTTTTTGCCAAAAACGGAAGCGGAGGTAAACGTGCCTTAGGAAAATAATTTCCTGTTGATTTTTTGCATGGACATCTTAAATAATACATTGAGAGTGTCCCCAATTTTTCATAGCATTTAGACAAGCCCTCGGTTTATTTTGACTTTCCGACGGTACGCGTCCAATTGCGTTTTTGCCAAAAACAGAAGCGGAGGCAAACACGCCTCAGGTAAATAATTTCCTGCTGATTTTTTGCATGGACATCTCAAATAATACATTGAGAGTGTCCCCAAAGTTTCGTAGAGTTTCGACAAGCCCTCGATTTATTCTGACTTTCCGACGGTACGCGTGCAATTGCGTTTTTGCCAAAAACGGAAGCAGAGGTAAACGCGCCGTAGGAAAATAATTTCCTACTGATTTTTTTCATGGACATCTAAAATAATACATTGAGAGTTTCCCCAAAGTTTCGTAGAGTTTCGACAAGCCCTCGGTTTATTTTGACTTTCCGACGATACGTGTGCAATTGCGTTTTTGCCAAAAACGGAAGCCGAGGCAAACGCGCTTTAGGAAAATAGTTTCCTGCTGATTTTTTTCATGTACATCTCAAATAATACTTTGAGAGTGTCCCCAAAGTTTCATAGCGTTTTGACAAGCCCTCGGTTTATTTAGACTTTCGACGGTACGCGTGCAATTGGATTTTTGCCAAAAACGAAAGCGGATGCAAACGCGCATTAGGAAAATAATTTCCGGCTAATTTTTTTCATGGACATCTAAAATAATATATTGAGACTGTCCCCAAAGTGTCTTAGCGTTTCGACAAGCCCTCTGTTTATTTTGACTTTCCGACGGTACGCGTGCAATTGTGTTTTTGCCAACAACGGAAGCGGAGGCAAATGCGCATTAGGAAAATAATTTCCTGCTGATTTTTTTCATGGACATCTCAAATAATACATTTAATGTTTCCCCAAAGTTTCACAGCGTTTTGACAAGCCCTCGGTTAATTTTGAATTTGTGACGGTACGCATGCAATTGCGTTTTTGCCAAAAACGGAAGCGGAGGTAAACGCGCCTTAGGAAAATAATTTCCAGCTGATTTTTTTCATGGACATCTCAAATAATACATTGAGAGTGTCCCCAAAGTTTCGTAGAGCTTCGATAAGCCCTCGGTTTATTTTGACTTTCCGAAGATACGCGTGCAATTGCGTTTTTGCCAAAAACGGAAGCGAAGGTAAACGCGCCTTAGGAAAATAATTTCCTGTTGATTTTTTGCATGGACATCTCCAATAATACATTGAGAGTGTCCCCAATGTTTCATAGCATTTATACAAGCCCTCGGTTTATTTTGACTTTCCGACGGTACGCGTCCAATTGCGTTTTTGCCAAAAACAGAAGCGGAGGCAAACGCGCCTCAGGTAAATAATTTCCTGCTGATTTTTTGCATGGACATCTCAAATAATACATTAAGAGTGTCCCCAAAGTTTCGTAGAGTTTCGACAAGCCCTCGATTTATTCTGACTTTCCGACGGTACGCGTGCAATTGCGTTTTTGCCAAAAACGGAAGCAGAGGTAAACGCGCCGTAGGAAAATAATTTCCTACTGATTTTTTTCATGGACATCTAAAATAATACATTGAGAGTTTCCCCAAAGTTTCGTAGAGTTTCGACAAGCCCTCGGTTTATTTTGACTTTCCGACGATACGTGTGCAATTGCGTTTTTGCCAAAAACGGAAGCAGAGGCAAACGCGCTTTAGGAAAATAGTTTCCTGCTGATTTTTTTCATGTACATCTCAAATAATACTTTGAGAGTGTCCCCAAAGTTTCATAGCGTTTTGACAAGCCCTCGGTTTATTTAGACTTTCGACGGTACGCGTGCAATTGGATTTTTGCCAAAAACGAAAGCGGATGCAAACGCGCATTAGGAAAATAATTTCCGGCTAATTTTTTTCATGGACATCTAAAATAATATATTGAGACTGTCCCCAAAGTGTCTTAGCGTTTCGACAAGCCCTCTGTTTATTTTGACTTTCCGACGGTACGCGTGCAATTGTGTTTTTGCCAACAACGGAAGCGGAGGCAAATGCGCATTAGGAAAATAATTTCCTGCTGATTTTTTTCATGGACATCACAAATAATACATTTAATGTTTCCCCAAAGTTTCACAGCGTTTTGACAAGCCCTCGGTTAATTTTGAATTTCCGACGGTACGCATGCAATTGCGTTTTTGCCAAAAACGGAAGCGGAGGTAAACGCGCCTTAGGAAAATAATTTCCAGCTGATTTTTTTCATGGACATCTCAAATAATACATTGAGAGTGTCCCCAAAGTTTCGTAGAGCTTCGATAAGCCCTCGGTTTATTTTGACTTTCCGACGATACGAGTGCAATTGCGTTTTTGCCAAAAACGGAAGCGGAGGTAAACGTGCCTTAGGAAAATAATTTCCTGTTGATTTTTTGCATGGACATCTCAAATAATACATTGAGAGTGTCCCCAATTTTTCATAGCATTTAGACAAGCCCTCGGTTTATTTTGACTTTCCGACGGTACGCGTCCAATTGCGTTTTTGCCAAAAACAGAAGCGGAGGCAAACACGCCTCAGGTAAATAATTTCCTGCTGATTTTTTGCATGGACATCTCAAATAATACATTGAGAGTGTCCCCAAAGTTTCGTAGAGTTTCGACAAGCCCTCGATATATTCTGACTTTCCGACGGTACGCGTGCAATTGCGTTTTTGCCAAAAACGGAAGCAGAGGTAAACGCGCCGTAGGAAAATAATTTCCTACTGATTTTTTTCATGGACATCTAAAATAATACATTGAGAGTTTCCCCAAAGTTTCGTAGAGTTTCGACAAGCCCTCGGTTTATTTTGACTTTCCGACGATACGTGTGCAATTGCGTTTTTGCCAAAAACGGAAGCAGAGGCAAACGCGCTTTAGGAAAATAGTTTCCTGCTGATTTTTTTCATGTACATCTCAAATAATACTTTGAGAGTGTCCCCAAAGTTTCATAGCGTTTTGACAAGCCCTCGGTTTATTTAGACTTTCGACGGTACGCGTGCAATTGGATTTTTGCCAAAAACGAAAGCGGATGCAAACGCGCATTAGGAAAATAATTTCCGGCTAATTTTTTTCATGGACATCTAAAATAATATATTGAGACTGTCCCCAAAGTGTCTTAGCGTTTCGACAAGCCCTCTGTTTATTTTGACTTTCCGACGGTACCCGTGCAATTGTGTTTTTGCCAACAACGGAAGCGGAGGCAAATGCGCATTAGGAAAATAATTTCCTGCTGATTTTTTTCATGGACATCTCAAATAATACATTTAATGTTTCCCCAAAGTTTCACAGCGTTTTGACAAGCCCTCGGTTAATTTTGAATTTGTGACGGTACGCATGCAATTGCGTTTTTGCCAAAAACGGAAGCGGAGGTAAACGCGCCTTAGGAAAATAATTTCCAGCTGATTTTTTTCATGGACATCTCAAATAATACATTGAGAGTGTCCCCAAAGTTTCGTAGAGCTTCGATAAGCCCTCGGTTTATTTTGACTTTCCGAAGATACGCGTGCAATTGCGTTTTTGCCAAAAACAGAAGCGAAGGTAAACGCGCCTTAGGAAAATAATTTCCTGTTGATTTTTTGCATGGACATCTCCAATAATACATTGAGAGTGTCCCCAATGTTTCATAGCATTTATACAAGCCCTCGGTTTATTTTGACTTTCCGAAGGTACGCGTCCAATTGCGTTTTTGCCAAAAACAGAAGCGGAGGAAAACGCGCCTCAGGTAAATAATTTCCTGCTGATTTTTTGCATGGACATCTCAAATAATACATTAAGAGTGTCCCCAAAGTTTCATAGAGTTTCGACAAGCCCTCGGTTTATTCTGAGTTTCCGACGGTACGCGTGCAATTGCGTTTTTGCCAAAAACATAAGCGGAAGCAAACGTGCCTCAGGTAAATAATTTCCTGCTCATTTTTTTCATGGACATCTCAAATAATACATTGAGAGTGTCCCCAAAGTTTCGTAGAGTTTCGACAAGCCCTCGGTTTATTCTGACTTTCCGACTGTACGCGTGCAATTGCGTTTTTGCCAAAAACGAAAGCAGAGGTAAACGCGCCGTAGGAAAATAATTTCCTACTGATTTTTTTCATGGACATCTAAAATAATACATTGAGAGTGTCCCCAAAGTTTCGTAGAGTTTCGACAAGCCCTCGGTTTATTTTGACTTTCCGACGATACGTGTGCAATTGCGTTTTTGCCAAAAACGGAAGCAGAGGCAAACGCGCTTTAGGAAAATATTTTCCTGCTGATTTTTTTCATGTACATCTCAAATAATACTTTGAGAGTGTCCCCAAAGTTTCATAGCGTTTTGACAAGCCCTCAGTTTATTTTGACTTTCGACGGTACGCGTGCAATTGCATTTTTGCCAAAAACGAAAGCGGATGCAAACGCGCTTTAGGAAAATAATTTCCGGCTAATTTTTTTCATGGACATCTAAAATAATACATTGAGACTGTCCCCAAAGTGTCTTAGCGTTTCGACAAGCCCTCTGTTTATTTTGACTTTCCGACGGTACGCGTGCAATTGTGTTTTTGCCAACAACGGAAGCGGAGGCAAATGCGCATTAGGAAAATAATTTCCTGCTGATTTTTTTCATGGACATCTAAAATAATACATTGAGAGTGTCCCCAAAGTTTCGTAGAGTTTCGACAAGCCCTCGGTTTATTTTGACTTTCCGACGATACGTGTGCAATTGCGTTTTTGCCAAAAATGGAAGCAGAGGCAAACGCGCTTTAGGAAAATAGTTTCCTGCTGATTTTTTTCATGTACATATCAAATAATACTTTGAGAGTGTCCCCAAAGTTTCATAGGGTTTTGACAAGCCCTCAGTTTATTTTGACTTTCGATGGTACGCGTGCAATTGCATTTTTGCCAAAATTGAAAGCGGATGCAAACGCGCATTAGGAAAATAATTTCCGGCTTATTTTTTTCATGGACATCTAAAATAATACATTGAGACTGTCCCCAAAGTGTCTTAGCGTTTCGACAAGCCCTCTGTTTATTTTGACTTTCCGACGGTACGCGTGCAATTGTGTTTTTGCCAACAACGGAAGCGGAGGCAAATGCGCATTAGGAAAATAATTTCCTGCTGATTTTTTTCATGGACATCACAAATAATACATTTAATGTTTCCCCAAAGTTTCACAGCATTTATACAAGCCCTCGGTTTATTTTGACTTTCCGACGGTACGCGTCCAATTACGTTTTTGCCAAAAACAGAAGCGGAGGCAAACGCGCCTCAGGTAAATAATTTCCTGCTGATTTTTTGCATGGACATCTCAAATAATACATTAAGAGTGTCCCCAAAGTTTCGTAGAGTTTCGACAAGCCCTCGGTTTATTCTGAGTTTCCGACGGTACGCGTGCAATTGCTTTTTTGCCAAAAACATAAGCGGAAGCAAACGTGCCTCAGGTAAATAATTTCCTGCTGATTTTTTTCATGGACATCTCAAATAATACATTGAGAGTGTCCCCAAAGTTTCGTAGAGCTTCGATAAGCCCTCGGTTTATTTTGACTTTCCGACGATACGAGTGCAATTGCGTTTTTGCCAAAAACGGAAGCGGAGGTAAACGTGCCTTAGGAAAATAATTTCCTGTTGATTTTTTGCATGGACATCTCAAATAATACATTGAGAGTGTCCCCAATTTTTCATAGCATTTAGACAAGCCCTCGGTTTATTTTGACTTTCCGACGGTACGCGTCCAATTGCGTTTTTGCCAAAAACAGAAGCGGAGGCAAACACGCCTCAAGTAAATAATTTCCTGCTGATTTTTTGCATGGACATCTCAAATAATACATTGAGAGTGTCCCCAAAGTTTCGTAGAGTTTCGACAAGCCCTCGATTTATTCTGACTTTCCGACGGTACGCGTGCAATTGCGTTTTTGCCAAAAACGGAAGCAGAGGTAAACGCGCCGTAGGAAAATAATTTCCTACTGATTTTTTTCATGGACATCTAAAATAATACAATGAGAGTTTCCCCAAAGTTTCGTAGAGTTTCGACAAGCCCTCGGTTTATTTTGACTTTCCGACGATACGTGTGCAATTGCGTTTTTGCCAAAAACGGAAGCAGAGGCAAACGCGCTTTAGGAAAATAGTTTCCTGCTGATTTTTTTCATGTACATCTCAAATAATACTTTGAGAGTGTCCCCAAAGTTTCATAGCGTTTTGACAAGCCCTCGGTTTATTTTGACTTTCGACGGTACGCGTGCAATTGGATTTTTGCCAAAAACGAAAGCGGATGCAAACGCGCATTAGGAAAATAATTTCCGGCTAATTTTTTTCATGGACATCTAAAATAATATATTGAGACTGTCCCCAAAGTGTCTTAGCGTTTCGACAAGCCCTCTGTTTATTTTGACTTTCCGACGGTACGCGTGCAATTGTGTTTTTGCCAACAACGGAAGCGGAGGCAAATGCGCATTAGGAAAATAATTTCCTGCTGATTTTTTTCATGGACATCTCAAATAATACATTTAATGTTTCCCCAAAGTTTCACAGCGTTTTGACAAGCCCTCGGTTAATTTTGAATTTGTGACGGTACGCATGCAATTGCGTTTTTGCCAAAAACGGAAGCGGAGGTAAACGCGCCTTAGGAAAATAATTTCCAGCTGATTTTTTTCATGGACATCTCAAATAATACATTGAGAGTGTCCCCAAAGTTTCGTAGAGCTTCGATAAGCCCTCGGTTTATTTTGACTTTCCGAAGATACGCGTGCAATTGCGTTTTTGCCAAAAACAGAAGCGAAGGTAAACGCGCCTTAGGAAAATAATTTCCTGTTGATTTTTTGCATGGACATCTCCAATAATACATTGAGAGTGTCCCCAATGTTTCATAGCATTTATACAAGCCCTCGGTTTATTTTGACTTTCCGACGGTACGCGTCCAATTGCGTTTTTGCCAAAAACAGAAGCGGAGGAAAACGCGCCTCAGGTAAATAATTTCCTGCTGATTTTTTGCATGGACATCTCAAATAATACATTAAGAGTGTCCCCAAAGTTTCATAGAGTTTCGACAAGCCCTCAGTTTATTCTGAGTTTCCGACGGTACGCGTGCAATTGCGTTTTTGCCAAAAACATAAGCGGAAGCAAACGTGCCTCAGGTAAATAATTTCCTGCTCATTTTTTTCATGGACATCTCAAATAATACATTGAGAGTGTCCCCAAAGTTTCGTAGAGTTTCGACAAGCCCTTGGTTTATTCTGACTTTCCGACTGTACGCGTGCAATTGCGTTTTTGCCAAAAACGAAAGCAGAGGTAAACGCGCCGTAGGAAAATAATTTCCTACTGATTTTTTTCATGGACATCTAAAATAATACATTGAGAGTGTCCCCAAAGTTTCGTAGAGTTTCGACAAGCCCTCGGTTTATTTTGACTTTCCGACGATACGTGTGCAATTGCGTTTTTGCCAAAAACGGAAGCAGAGGCAAACGCGCTTTAGGAAAATATTTTCTTGCTGATTTTTTTCATGTACATCTCAAATAATACTTTGAGAGTGTCCCCAAAGTTTCATAGCATTTTGACAAGCCCTCAGTTTATTTTGACTTTCGACGGTACGCGTGCAATTGCATTTTTGCCAAAAACGAAAGCGGATGCAAACGCGCTTTAGGAAAATAATTTCCGGCTAATTTTTTTCATGGACATCTAAAATAATACATTGAGACTGTCCCCAAAGTGTCTTAGCGTTTCGACAAGCCCTCTGTTTATTTTGACTTTCCGACGGTACGCGTGCAATTGTGTTTTTGCCAACAACGGAAGCGGAGGCAAATGCGCATTAGGAAAATAATTTCCTGCTGATTTTTTTCATGGACATCTAAAATAATACATTGAGAGTGTCCCCAAAGTTTCGTAGAGTTTCGACAAGCCCTCGGTTTATTTTGACTTTCCGACGATACGTGTGCAATTGCGTTTTTGCCAAAAATGGAAGCAGAGGCAAACGCGCTTTAGGAAAATAGTTTCCTGCTGATTTTTTTCATGTACATATCAAATAATACTTTGAGAGTGTCCCCAAAGTTTCATAGGGTTTTGACAAGCCCTCAGTTTATTTTGACTTTCGATGGTACGCGTGCAATTGCATTTTTGCCAAAATTGAAAGCGGATGCAAACGCGCATTAGGAAAATAATTTCCGGCTTATTTTTTTCATGGACATCTAAAATAATACATTGAGACTGTCCCCAAAGTGTCTTAGCGTTTCGACAAGCCCTCTGTTTATTTTGACTTTCCGACGGTACGCGTGCAATTGTGTTTTTGCCAACAACGGAAGCGGAGGCAAATGCGCATTAGGAAAATAATTTCCTGCTGATTTTTTTCATGGACATCACAAATAATACATTTAATGTTTCCCCAAAGTTTCACAGCATTTATACAAGCCCTCGGTTTATTTTGACTTTCCGACGGTACGCGTCCAATTACGTTTTTGCCAAAAACAGAAGCGGAGGCAAACGCGCCTCAGGTAAATAATTTCCTGCTGATTTTTTGCATGGACATCTCAAATAATACATTAAGAGTGTCCCCAAAGTTTCGTAGAGTTTCGACAAGCCCTCGGTTTATTCTGAGTTTCCGACGGTACGCGTGCAATTGCTTTTTTGCCAAAAACATAAGCGGAAGCAAACGTGCCTCAGGTAAATAATTTCCTGCTGATTTTTTTCATGGACATCTCAAATAATACATTGAGAGTGTCCCCAAAGTTTCGTAGAGCTTCGATAAGCCCTCGGTTTATTTTGACTTTCCGACGATACGAGTGCAATTGCGTTTTTGCCAAAAACGGAAGCGGAGGTAAACGTGCCTTAGGAAAATAATTTCCTGTTGATTTTTTGCATGGACATCTCAAATAATACATTGAGAGTGTCCCCAATTTTTCATAGCATTTAGACAAGCCCTCGGTTTATTTTGACTTTCCGACGGTACGCGTCCAATTGCGTTTTTGCCAAAAACAGAAGCGGAGGCAAACACGCCTCAAGTAAATAATTTCCTGCTGATTTTTTGCATGGACATCTCAAATAATACATTGAGAGTGTCCCCAAAGTTTCGTAGAGTTTCGACAAGCCCTCGATTTATTCTGACTTTCCGACGGTACGCGTGCAATTGCGTTTTTGCCAAAAACGGAAGCAGAGGTAAACGCGCCGTAGGAAAATAATTTCCTACTGATTTTTTTCATGGACATCTAAAATAATACAATGAGAGTTTCCCCAAAGTTTCGTAGAGTTTCGACAAGCCCTCGGTTTATTTTGACTTTCCGACGATACGTGTGCAATTGCGTTTTTGCCAAAAACGGAAGCAGAGGCAAACGCGCTTTAGGAAAATAGTTTCCTGCTGATTTTTTTCATGTACATCTCAAATAATACTTTGAGAGTGTCCCCAAAGTTTCATAGCGTTTTGACAAGCCCTCGGTTTATTTTGACTTTCGACGGTACGCGTGCAATTGGATTTTTGCCAAAAACGAAAGCGGATGCAAACGCGCATTAGGAAAATAATTTCCGGCTAATTTTTTTCATGGACATCTAAAATAATATATTGAGACTGTCCCCAAAGTGTCTTAGCGTTTCGACAAGCCCTCTGTTTATTTTGACTTTCCGACGGTACGCGTGCAATTGTGTTTTTGCCAACAACGGAAGCGGAGGCAAATGCGCATTAGGAAAATAATTTCCTGCTGATTTTTTTCATGGACATCTCAAATAATACATTTAATGTTTCCCCAAAGTTTCACAGCGTTTTGACAAGCCCTCGGTTAATTTTGAATTTGTGACGGTACGCATGCAATTGCGTTTTTGCCAAAAACGGAAGCGGAGGTAAACGCGCCTTAGGAAAATAATTTCCAGCTGATTTTTTTCATGGACATCTCAAATAATACATTGAGAGTGTCCCCAAAGTTTCGTAGAGCTTCGATAAGCCCTCGGTTTATTTTGACTTTCCGAAGATACGCGTGCAATTGCGTTTTTGCCAAAAACAGAAGCGAAGGTAAACGCGCCTTAGGAAAATAATTTCCTGTTGATTTTTTGCATGGACATCTCCAATAATACATTGAGAGTGTCCCCAATGTTTCATAGCATTTATACAA
Organism: Vicia faba; assembly: GCA_948472305.1. Classification (NCBI taxonomy): domain Eukaryota; kingdom Viridiplantae; phylum Streptophyta; class Magnoliopsida; order Fabales; family Fabaceae; genus Vicia; species Vicia faba. The sequence goes on from OX451735.1 coordinate 1,220,010,313, forward strand.
GCCCTCGGTTTATTTTGACTTTCCGACGGTACGCGTCCAATTGCGTTTTTGCCAAAAACAGAAGCGGAGGAAAACGCGCCTCAGGTAAATAATTTCCTGCTGATTTTTTGCATGGACATCTCAAATAATACATTAAGAGTGTCCCCAAAGTTTCATAGAGTTTCGACAAGCCCTCAGTTTATTCTGAGTTTCCGACGGTACGCGTGCAATTGCGTTTTTGCCAAAAACATAAGCGGAAGCAAACGTGCCTCAGGTAAATAATTTCCTGCTCATTTTTTTCATGGACATCTCAAATAATACATTGAGAGTGTCCCCAAAGTTTCGTAGAGTTTCGACAAGCCCTTGGTTTATTCTGACTTTCCGACTGTACGCGTGCAATTGCGTTTTTGCCAAAAACGAAAGCAGAGGTAAACGCGCCGTAGGAAAATAATTTCCTACTGATTTTTTTCATGGACATCTAAAATAATACATTGAGAGTGTCCCCAAAGTTTCGTAGAGTTTCGACAAGCCCTCGGTTTATTTTGACTTTCCGACGATACGTGTGCAATTGCGTTTTTGCCAAAAACGGAAGCAGAGGCAAACGCGCTTTAGGAAAATATTTTCTTGCTGATTTTTTTCATGTACATCTCAAATAATACTTTGAGAGTGTCCCCAAAGTTTCATAGCGTTTTGACAAGCCCTCAGTTTATTTTGACTTTCGACGGTACGCGTGCAATTGCATTTTTGCCAAAAACGAAAGCGGATGCAAACGCGCTTTAGGAAAATAATTTCCGGCTAATTTTTTTCATGGACATCTAAAATAATACATTGAGACTGTCCCCAAAGTGTCTTAGCGTTTCGACAAGCCCTCTGTTTATTTTGACTTTCCGACGGTACGCGTGCAATTGTGTTTTTGCCAACAACGGAAGCGGAGGCAAATGCGCATTAGGAAAATAATTTCCTGCTGATTTTTTTCATGGACATCTAAAATAATACATTGAGAGTGTCCCCAAAGTTTCGTAGAGTTTCGACAAGCCCTCGGTTTATTTTGACTTTCCGACGATACGTGTGCAATTGCGTTTTTGCCAAAAATGGAAGCAGAGGCAAACGCGCTTTAGGAAAATAGTTTCCTGCTGATTTTTTTCATGTACATATCAAATAATACTTTGAGAGTGTCCCCAAAGTTTCATAGGGTTTTGACAAGCCCTCAGTTTATTTTGACTTTCGATGGTACGCGTGCAATTGCATTTTTGCCAAAATTGAAAGCGGATGCAAACGCGCATTAGGAAAATAATTTCCGGCTTATTTTTTTCATGGACATCTAAAATAATACATTGAGACTGTCCCCAAAGTGTCTTAGCGTTTCGACAAGCCCTCTGTTTATTTTGACTTTCCGACGGTACGCGTGCAATTGTGTTTTTGCCAACAACGGAAGCGGAGGCAAATGCGCATTAGGAAAATAATTTCCTGCTGATTTTTTTCATGGACATCACAAATAATACATTTAATGTTTCCCCAAAGTTTCACAGTATTTATACAAGCCCTCGGTTTATTTTGACTTTCCGACGGTACGCGTCCAATTACGTTTTTGCCAAAAACAGAAGCGGAGGCAAACGCGCCTCAGGTAAATAATTTCCTGCTGATTTTTTGCATGGACATCTCAAATAATACATTAAGAGTGTCCCCAAAGTTTCGTAGAGTTTCGACAAGCCCTCGGTTTATTCTGAGTTTCCGACGGTACGCGTGCAATTGCTTTTTTGCCAAAAACATAAGCGGAAGCAAACGTGCCTCAGGTAAATAATTTCCTGCTGATTTTTTTCATGGACATCTCAAATAATACATTGAGAGTGTCCCCAAAGTTTCGTAGAGCTTCGATAAGCCCTCGGTTTATTTTGACTTTCCGACGATACGAGTGCAATTGCGTTTTTGCCAAAAACGGAAGCGGAGGTAAACGTGCCTTAGGAAAATAATTTCCTGTTGATTTTTTGCATGGACATCTCAAATAATACATTGAGAGTGTCCCCAATTTTTCATAGCATTTAGACAAGCCCTCGGTTTATTTTGACTTTCCGACGGTACGCGTCCAATTGCGTTTTTGCCAAAAACAGAAGCGGAGGCAAACACGCCTCAAGTAAATAATTTCCTGCTGATTTTTTGCATGGACATCTCAAATAATACATTGAGAGTGTCCCCAAAGTTTCGTAGAGTTTCGACAAGCCCTCGATTTATTCTGACTTTCCGACGGTACGCGTGCAATTGCGTTTTTGCCAAAAACGGAAGCAGAGGTAAACGCGCCGTAGGAAAATAATTTCCTACTGATTTTTTTCATGGACATCTAAAATAATACATTGAGAGTTTCCCCAAAGTTTCGTAGAGTTTCGACAAGCCCTCGGTTTATTTTGACTTTCCGACGATACGTGTGCAATTGCGTTTTTGCCAAAAACGGAAGCAGAGGCAAACGCGCTTTAGGAAAATAGTTTCCTGCTGATTTTTTTCATGTACATCTCAAATAATACTTTGAGAGTGTCCCCAAAGTTTCATAGAGTTTTGACAAGCCCTCGGTTTATTTTGACTTTCGACGGTACGCGTGCAATTGGATTTTTGCCAAAAACGAAAGCGGATGCAAACGCGCATTAGGAAAATAATTTCCGGCTAATTTTTTTCATGGACATCTAAAATAATATATTGAGACTGTCCCCAAAGTGTCTTAGCGTTTCGACAAGCCCTCTGTTTATTTTGACTTTCCGACGGTACGCGTGCAATTGTGTTTTTGCCAACAACGGAAGCGGAGGCAAATGCGCATTAGGAAAATAATTTCCTGCTGATTTTTTTCATGGACATCTCAAATAATACATTTAATGTTTCCCCAAAGTTTCACAGCGTTTTGACAAGCCCTCGGTTAATTTTGAATTTGTGACGGTACGCATGCAATTGCGTTTTTGCCAAAAACGGAAGCGGAGGTAAACGCGCCTTAGGAAAATAATTTCCAGCTGATTTTTTTCATGGACATCTCAAATAATACATTGAGAGTGTCCCCAAAGTTTCGTAGAGCTTCGATAAGCCCTCTGTTTATTTTGACTTTCCGAAGATACGCGTGCAATTGCGTTTTTGCCAAAAACGGAAGCGAAGGTAAACGCGCCTTAGGAAAATAATTTCCTGTTGATTTTTTGCATGGACATCTCCAATAATACATTGAGAGTGTCCCCAATGTTTCATAGCATTTATACAAGCCCTCGGTTTATTTTGACTTTCCGACGGTACGCGTCCAATTGCGTTTTTGCCAAAAACAGAAGCGGAGGCAAACGCGCCTCAGGTAAATAATTTCCTGCTGATTTTTTGCATGGACATCTCAAATAATACATTAAGAGTGTCCCCAAAGTTTCGTAGAGTTTCGTCAAGCCCTCGGTTTATTCTGAGTTTCCGACGGTACGCGTGCAATTGCGTTTTTGCCAAAAACAGAAGCGGAAGCAAACGTGCCTCAGGTAAATAATTTCCTGCTGATTTTTTTCATGGACATCTCAAATAATTCATTGAGAGTGTCCCCAAAGTTTCGTAGAGTTTCGACAAGCCCTCGGTTTGTTCTGACTTTCCGACTGTACGCGTGCAATTGTGTTTTTGCCAAAAACGGAAGCAGAGGTAAACGCGCCGTAGGAAAATAATTTCCTACTGATTTTTTTCATGGACATCTAAAATAATACATTGAGAGTGTCCCCAAAGTTTCGTAGAGTTTCGACAAGCCCTCGGTTTATTTTGACTTTCCGACGATACGTGTGCAATTGCGTTTTTGCCAAAAACGGAATCAGAGGCAAACGCGCTTTAGGAAAATATTTTCCTGCTGATTTTTTTCATGTACATCTCAAATAATACTTTGAGAGTGTCCCCAAAGTTTCATAGCGTTTTGACAAGCCCTCAGTTTATATTGACTTTCGACGGTACGCGTGCAATTGCATTTTTGCCAAAAACGAAAGCGGATGCAAACGCGCTTTAGGAAAATAATTTCCGGCTAATTTTTTTCATGGACATCTAAAATAATACATTGAGACTGTCCCCAAAGTGTCTTAGCGTTTCGACAAGCCCTCTGTTTATTTTGACTTTCCGACGGTACGCGTGCAATTGTGTTTTTGCCAACAACGGAAGCGGAGGCAAATGCGCATTAGGAAAATAATTTCCTGCTGATTTTTTTCATGGACATCTAAAATAATACATTGAGAGTGTCCCCAAAGTTTCGTAGAGTTTCGACAAGCCCTCGGTTTATTTTGACTTTCCGACGATACGTGTGCAATTGCGTTTTTGCCAAAAATAGAAGCAGAGGCAAACGCGCTTTAGGAAAATAGTTTCCTGCTGATTTTTTTCATGTACATATCAAATAATACTTTGAGAGTGTCCCCAAAGTTTCATAGGGTTTTGACAAGCCCTCAGTTTATTTTGACTTTCGATGGTACGCGTGCAATTGCATTTTTGCCAAAAACGAAAGCGGATGCAAACGCGCATTAGGAAAATAATTTCCGGCTTATTTTTTTCATGGACATCTAAAATAATACATTGAGACTGTCCCCAAAGTGTCTTAGCGTTTCGACAAGCCCTCTGTTTATTTTGACTTTCCGACGGTACGCGTGCAATTGTGTTTTTGCCAACAACGGAAGCGGAGGCAAATGCGCATTAGGAAAATAATTTCCTGCTGATTTTTTTCATGGACATCACAAATAATACATTTAATGTTTCCCCAAAGTTTCACAGCGTTTTGACAAGCCCTCGGTTAATTTTGAATTTCCGACGGTACGCATGCAATTGCGTTTTTGCCAAAAACGGAAGCGGAGGTAAACGCGCCTTAGGAAAATAATTTCCAGCTGATTTTTTTCATGGACATCTCAAATAATACATTGAGAGTGTCCCCAAAGTTTCGTAGAGCTTCGATAAGCCCTCGGTTTATTTTGACTTTCCGACGATACGAGTGCAATTGCGTTTTTGCCAAAAACGGAAGCGGAGGTTAACGTGCCTTAGGAAAATAATTTCCTGTTGATTTTTTGCATGGACATCTCAAATAATACATTGAGAGTGTCCCCAATTTTTCATAGCATTTAGACAAGCCCTCGGTTTATTTTGACTTTCCGACGGTACGCGTCCAATTGCGTTTTTGCCAAAAACAGAAGCGGAGGCAAACACGCCTCAGGTAAATAATTTCCTGCTGATTTTTTGCATGGACATCTCAAATAATACATTGAGAGTGTCCCCAAAGTTTCGTAGAGTTTCGACAAGCCCTCGATTTATTGACTTTCCGACGGTACGCGTGCAATTGCGTTTTTGCCAAAAACGGAAGCAGAGGTAAACGCGCCGTAGGAAAATAATTTCCTAATGATTTTTTTCATGGACATCTAAAATAATACATTGAGAGTTTCCCCAAAGTTTCGTAGAGTTTCGACAAGCCCTCGGTTTATTTTGACTTTCCGACGATACGTGTGCAATTGCGTTTTTGCCAAAAACGGAAGCAGAGGGAAACGCGCTTTAGGAAAATAGTTTCCTGCTGATTTTTTTCATGTACATCTCAAATAATACTTTGAGAGTGTCCCCAAAGTTTCATAGCGTTTTGACAAGCCCTCGGTTTATTTTGACTTTCGACGGTACGCGTGCAATTGGATTTTTGCCAAAAACGAAAGCGGATGCAAACGCGCATTAGGAAAATAATTTCCGGCTAATTTTTTTCATGGACATCTAAAATAATATATTGAGACTGTCCCCAAAGTGTCTTAGCGTTTCGACAAGCCCTCTGTTTATTTTGACTTTCCGACGGTACGCGTGCAATTGTGTTTTTGCCAACAACGGAAGCGGAGGCAAATGCGCATTAGGAAAATAATTTCCTGCTGATTTTTTTCATGGACATCTCAAATAATACATTTAAAGTTTCCCCACAGTTTCACAGTGTTTTGACAAGCCCTCGGTTTATTTTGAATTTCCGACGGTACGCGTGCAATTGCGTTTTTGCCAAAAACGGAAGCGGAGGTAAACGCGCCTTAGGAAAATAATTTCCAGCTGATTTTTTTCATGGACATCTCAAATAATACATTGAGAGTGTCCCCAAAGTTTCGTAGAGCTTCGATAAGCCCTCGGTTTATTTTGACTTTCCGACGGTACGCGTGCAATTGCGTTTTTGCCAAAAACGGAAGCGGAGGTAAACGCGCCTTAGGAAAATTATTTCCTGCTGATTTTTTGCATGGACATCTCAAATAATACATTGAGAGTGTCCCCAATGTTTCATAGCATTTAGACAAGCCCTCAGTTTATTTTGACTTTCCGACGGTACGCGTCCAATTGCGTTTTTGCCAAAAACAGAAGCGGAGGCAAACGCGCCTCAGGTAAATAATTTCCTGCTGATTTTTTGCATGGACATCTCAAATAATACATTAAGAGTGTCCCCAAAGTTTCGTAGAGTTTCGACAAGCCCTCGGTTTATTCTGAGTTTCCGACGGTACGCGTGCAATTGCGTTTTTGCCAAAAACAGAAGCGGAAGCAAACGCGCCTCAGGTAAATAATTTCCTGCTGATTTTTTTCATGGACATCTCAAATAATACATTGAGAGTGTCCCCAAAGTTTCGTAGAGTTTCGACAAGCCCTCGGTTTATTCTGACTTTCCGACTGTACGCGTGCAATTGCGTTTTTGCCAAAAACGGAAGCAGAGGTAAACGCGCCGTAGGAAAATAATTTCCTACTGATTTTTTTCATGGACATCTAAAATAATACATTGAGAGTGTCCCCAAAGTTTCGTAGAGTTTCGATAAGCCCTCGGTTTATTTTGACTTTCCGACGATACGTGTGCAATTGCGTTTTTGCCAAAAACGGAAGCAGAGGCAAACGCGCTTTAGGAAAATATTTTCCTGCTGATTTTTTTCATGTACATCTCAAATAATACTTTGAGAGTGTCCCCAAAGTTTCATAGCGTTTTGACAAGCCCTCAGTTTATTTTGACTTTCGACGGTACGCGTGCAATTGCATTTTTGCCAAAAACGAAAGCGGATGCAAACGCGCTTTAGGAAAATAATTTCCGGCTAATTTTTTTCATGGACATCTAAAATAATACATTGAGAGTGTCCCCAAAGTGTCTTAGCGTTTCGACAAGCCCTCAGTTTATTTTGACTTTCCGACGGTACGCGTGCAATTGTGTTTTTGCCAACAACGGAAGCGGAGGCAAATGCGCATTAGGAAAATAATTTCCTGCTGATTTTTTTCATGGACATCTAAAATAATACATTGAGAGTGTCCCCAAAGTTTCGTAGAGTTTCGACAAGCCCTCGGTTTATTTTGACTTTCCGACGATACGTGTGCAATTGCGTTTTTGCCAAAAATGGAAGCAGAGGCAAACGCGCTTTAGGAAAATAGTTTCCTGCTGATTTTTTTCATGTACATATCAAATAATACTTTGAGAGTGTCCCCAAAGTTTCATAGGGTTTTGACAAGCCCTCAGTTTATTTTGACTTTCGACGGTACGCGTGCAATTGCATTTTTGCCAAAAACGAAAGCGGATGCAAACGCGCATTAGGAAAATAATTTCCGGCTTATTTTTTTCATGGACATCTAAAATAATACATTGAGACTGTCCCCAAAGTGTCTTAGCGTTTCGACAAGCCCTCTGTTTATTTTGACTTTCCGACGGTACGCGTGCAATTGTGTTTTTGCCAACAACGGAAGCGGAGGCAAATGCGCATTAGGAAAATAATTTCCTGCTGATTTTTTTCATGGACATCACAAATAATACATTTAATGTTTCCCCAAAGTTTCACAGTGTTTTGACAAGCCCTCGGTTAATTTTGAATTTCCGACAGTACGCATGCAATTGCGTTTTTGCCAAAAACGGAAGCGGAGGTAAACGCGCCTTAGGAAAATAATTTCCAGCTGATTTTTTTCATGGACATCTCAAATAATACATTGAGAGTGTCCCCAAAGTTTCGTAGAGCTTCGATAAGCCCTCGGTTTATTTTGACTTTCCAACGATACGAGTGCAATTGCGTTTTTGCCAAAAACGGAAGCGGAGGTAAACGTGCCTTAGGAAAATAATTTCCTGTTGATTTTTTGCATGGACATCTCAAATAATACATTGAGAGTGTCCCCAATTTTTCATAGCATTTAGACAAGCCCTCGGTTTATTTTGACTTTCCGACGGTACGCGTCCAATTGCGTTTTTGCCAAAAACAGAAGCGGAGGCAAACACGCCTCAGGTAAATAATTTCCTGCTGATTTTTTGCATGGACATCTCAAATAATACATTGAGAGTGACCCCAAAGTTTCGTAGAGTTTCGACAAGCCCTCGATTTATTCTGACTTTCCGACGGTACGCGTGCAATTGCGTTTTTGCCAAAAACGGAAGCAGAGGTAAACGCGCCGTAGGAAAATAATTTCCTACTGATTTTTTTCATGGACATCTAAAATAATACATTGAGAGTTTCCCCAAAGTTTCGTAGAGTTTCGACAAGCCCTCGGTTTATTTTGACTTTCCGACGATACGTGTGCAATTGCGTTTTTGCCAAAAACGGAAGCAGAGGCAAACGCGCTTTAGGAAAATAGTTTCCTGCTGATTTTTTTCATGTACATCTCAAATAATACTTTGAGAGTGTCCCCAATGTTTCATAGCGTTTTGACAAGCCCTCGGTTTATTTTGACTTTCGACGGTACGCGTGCAATTGGATTTTTGCCAAAAACGAAAGCGGATGCAAACGCGCATTAGGAAAATAATTTCCGGCTAATTTTTTTCATGGACATCTAAAATAATATATTGAGACTGTCCCCAAAGTGTCTTAGCGTTTCGACAAGCCCTCTGTTTATTTTGACTTTCCGACGGTACGCGTGCAATTGTGTTTTTGCCAACAACGGAAGCGGAGGCAAATGCGCATTAGGAAAATAATTTCCTGCTGATTTTTTTCATGGACATCTCAAATAATACATTTAAAGTTTCCCCACAGTTTCACAGCGTTTTGACAAGCCCTCGGTTTATTTTGAATTTCCGACGGTACGCGTGCAATTGCGTTTTTGCCAAAAACGGAAGCGGAGGTAAACGCGCCTTAGGAAAATAATTTCCAGCTGATTTTTTTCATGGACATCTCAAATAATACATTGAGAGTGTCCCCAAAGTTTCGTAGAGCTTCGATAAGCCCTCGGTTTATTTTGACTTTCCGACGGTACGCGTGCAATTGCGTTTTTGCCAAAAACGGAAGCGGAGGTAAACGCGCCTTAGGAAAATAATTTCCGGCTGATTTTTTGCATGGACATCTCATATAATACATTGAGAGTGTCCCCAATGTTTCATAGCATTTAGACAAGCCCTCGGTTTATTTTGACTTTCCGACGGTACGCGTCCAATTGCGTTTTTGCCAAAAACAGAAGCGGAGGCAAACGCGCCTCAGGTAAATAATTTCCTGCTGATTTTTTGCATGGACATCTCAAATAATACATTGAGAGTGTCCCCAAAGTTTCATAGAGTTTCGACAAGCCCTCGGTTTATTCTGACTTTCCGATGGTACGCGTGCAATTGTGTTTTTGCCAAAAACGGAAGCAGAGGTAAACGCGCCGTAGGAAAATAATTTCTTGCTGATTTTTTTCATGGACATCTAAAATAATACATTGAAAGTGTCCCCAAAGTTTCGTAGAGTTTCGACAAGCCCTCGGTTTATTTTGACTTTCCGACGATACGCGTGCAATTGCGTTTTTGCCAAAAACGGAAGCAGAGGCAAACGCGCTTTAGGAAAATAGTTTCCTGCTGATTTTTTTCATGTACATCTCAAATAATACTTTGAGAGTGTCCCCAATGTTTCATAGCGTTTTGACAAGCCCTCGGTTTATTTTGACTTTCGACGGTACGCGTGCAATTGGATTTTTGCCAAAAACGAAAGCGGATGCAAACGCGCATTAGGAAAATAATTTCCGGCTAATTTTTTTCATGGACATCTAAAATAATATATTGAGACTGTCCCCAAAGTGTCTTAGCGTTTCGACAAGCCCTCTGTTTATTTTGACTTTCCGACGGTACGCGTGCAATTGTGTTTTTGCCAACAACGGAAGCGGAGGCAAATGCCCATTAGGAAAATAATTTCCTGCTGATTTTTTTCATGGACATCTCAAATAATACATTTAAAGTTTCCCCACAGTTTCACAGCGTTTTGACAAGCCCTCGGTTTATTTTGAATTTCCGACGGTACGCGTGCAATTGCGTTTTTGCCAAAAACGGAAGCGGAGGTAAACGCGCCTTAGGAAAATAATTTCCAGCTGATTTTTTTCATGGACATCTCAAATAATACATTGAGAGTGTCCCCAAAGTTTCGTAGAGCTTCGATAAGCCCTCGGTTTATTTTGACTTTCCGACGGTACGCGTGCAATTGCGTTTTTGCCAAAAATGGAAGCGGAGGTAAACGCGCCTTAGGAAAATAATTTCCGGCTGATTTTTTGCATGGACATCTCATATAATACATTGAGAGTGTCCCCAATGTTTCATAGCATTTAGACAAGCCCTCGGTTTATTTTGACTTTCCGACGGTACGCGTCCAATTGCGTTTTTGCCAAAAACAGAAGCGGAGGCAAACGCGCCTCAGGTAAATAATTTCCTGCTGATTTTTTGCATGGACATCTCAAATAATACATTGAGAGTGTCCCCAAAGTTTCATAGAGTTTCGACAAGCCCTCGGTTTATTCTGACTTTCCGACGGTACGCGTGCAATTGTGTTTTTGCCAAAAACGGAAGCAGAGGTAAACGCGCCGTAGGAAAATAATTTCTTGCTGATTTTTTTCATGGACATCTAAAATAATACATTGAAAGTGTCCACAAAGTTTCGTAGAGTTTCGACAAGCCCTCGGTTTATTTTGACTTTCCGACGATACGCGTGCAATTGCGTTTTTGCCAAAAACGGAAGCAGAGGCAAACGCGCTTTAGGAAAATAGTTTCCTACTGATTTTTTTCATGTACATCTCAAATAATACTTTGAGAGTGTCCCCAAAGTTTCATAGAATTTTGACAAGCCCTCGGTTTATTTTGACTTTCTACGGTACGCGTGCAATTGCGTTTTTGCCAAAAACGAAAGCGGATGCAAACGCGCATTAGGAAAATAATTTCCGGCTAATTTTTTTCATGGACATCTAAAATAATATATTGAGACTGTCCCCAAAGTGTCTTATCGTTTCGACAAGCCCTCTGTTTATTTTGACTTTCCGACGGTACGCGTGCAATTGTGTTTTTGCCAACAACGGAAGCGGAGGCAAATGCGCATTAGGAAAATAATTTCCTGCTGATTTTTTCCATGGACCTCTCAAATAATACATTTAAAGTTTCCCCACAGTTTCACAGTGTTTTGACAAGCCCTCGGTTTATTTTGAATTTCCGACGGTACGCGTGCAATTGCGTTTTTGCCAAAAACGGAAGCGGAGGTAAACGCGCCTTAGGAAAATAATTTCCAGCTGATTTTTTTCATGGACATCTCAAATAATACATTGAGAGTGTCCCCAAAGTTTTGTAGAGCTTCGATAAGCCTTCGGTTTATTTTGACTTTCCGACGGTACGCGTGCAATTGCGTTTTTGCCAAAAACGGAAGCGGAGGTAAACGCGCCTTAGGAAAATTATTTCCTGCTGATTTTTTGCATGGACATCTCAAATAATACATTGAGAGTGTCCCCAATGTTTCATAGCATTTAGACAAGCCCTCGGTTTATTTTGACTTTCCGACGGTACGCGTCCAATTGCGTTTTTGCCAAAAACAGAAGCGGAGGCAAACGCGCCTCAGGTAAATAATTTCCTGCTGGTTTTTTGCATGGACATCTCAAATAATACATTAAGAGTGTCCCCAAAGTTTCGTAGAGTTTCGACAAGCCCTCGGTTTATTCTGAGTTTCCGACGGTACGCGTGCAATTGCGTTTTTGCCAAAAACAGAAGCGGAAGCAAACGCGCCTCAGGTAAATAATTTCCTGCTGATTTTTTTCATGGACATCTCAAATAATACATTGAGAGTGTCCCCAAAGTTTCGTAGAGTTTCGACAAGCCCTCGGTTTATTCTGACTTTCCGACTGTACGCGTGCAATTGCGTTTTTGCCAAAAACGGAAGCAGAGGTAAACGCGCCGTAGGAAAATAATTTCCTACTGATTTTTTTCATGGACATCTAAAATAATACATTGAGAGTGTCCCCAAAGTTTCGTAGAGTTTAGACAAGCCCTCGGTTTATTTTGACTTTCCGACGATACGTGTGCAATTGCGTTTTTGCCAAAAACGGAAGCAGAGGCAAACGCGCTTTAGGAAAATATTTTCCTGCTGATTTTTTTCATGTACATCTGAAATAATACTTTGAGAGTGTCCCCAAAGTTTCATAGCGTTTTGACAAGCCCTCAGTTTATTTTGACTTTCGACGGTAAGCGTGCAATTGCATTTTTGCCAAAAACGAAAGCGGATGCAAACGCGCTTTAGGAAAATAATTTCCGGCTAATTTTTTTCATGGACATCTAAAATAATACATTGAGAGTGTCCCCAAAGTGTCTTAGCGTTTCGACAAGCCCTCAGTTTATTTTGACTTTCCGACGGTACGCGTGCAATTGTGTTTTTGCCAACAACGGAAGCGGAGGCAAATGCGCATTAGGAAAATAATTTCCGGCTGATTTTTTTCATGGACATCTCAAATAATACATTGAGAGTGTCCCCAAAGTTTCGTAGAGTTTCGACAAGCCCTCAGTTTATTTTGACTTTCCGACGGTACGCGTGCAATTGCGTTTTTGCCAAAAACGGAAGCGGAGGTAAACGCGCCTTAGGAAAATAGTTTCCTGCTGATTTTTTTGCATGGAAATCTAAAATAATACATTGAGAGTGTCCCCAAAGTTTCGTAGAGTTTCAACAAGCCCTCGGTTTATTTTGACTTTCCGACGGTACGCGTGCAATTGTGTTTTTGCCAAAAAAAGAAGCGGAGGCAAACGCGCCTTAGGAAAATAATTTTCTGCTGATTTTTTTCATGGATATCTCAAATAATACATTGAGAGTGTCCCCAAAGTTTTGTAGAGTTTCGACAAACCCTCGGTTTATTTTGACTTTCCGACGGTACGCGTGCAATTGCATTTTTGCCAAAAACGGAAGCGGAGGCAAACGCGCCATAGAAAAATAATTTCCTGCTAATTTTTTGCATGGAAATCTAAAATAATACATTGAGAGTGTCCCCAAAGTTTCGTAGAGTTTCAACAAGCCCTCGGTTTATTTTGAATTTCTGACGGTACGCGTGCAATTGCGTTTTTGCCAAAAACGGAAGCAAAGGTAAACGCGCCTTAGGAAAATAATTTCCTGCTGATTTTTTTCATAGACATCTAAAATAATACATTGAGAGTGTCCCGAAAGTTTCGTAGAGTTTCGACAAGCCCTCGGTTTATTTTGACTTTCCGACGATACGAGTGCAATTGCGTTTTTGCCAAAAATGGAAGCAGAGGCAAACGCGCTTTAGGAAAATAGTTTCCTGCTGATTTTTTTCATGTACATCTCAAATAATACTTTGAGAGTGTCCCCAAAGTTTCATAGCGTTTTTACAAGCCCTCGGTTTATTTTGACTTTCGACGGTACGCGTGCAATTGCGTTTTTGCCAAAAACGAAAGCGGATGCAAACGCGCATTAGGAAAATAATTTCTGGCTAATTTTTTTCATAGACATCTAAAATAATACATTGAGACTGTCCCCAAAGTGTCTTAGCGTTTCAACAAGCCCTCTGTTTATTTTTACTTTCCGACGGTACGCGTGCAATTGCGTTTTTGCCAAAAACGGAAGCGGAGGCAAACGCGCCTTAGAAAAAAAAATTTCCTGCTAATTTTTTGCATGGAAATCTAAAATAATACATTGAGAGTGTCCCCAAAGTTTCGTAGAGTTTCAACAAGCCCTCGGTTTATTTTGACTTTCCGACGGTACGCGTGCAATTGCGTTTTTGCCAAAAACGAAAGCGGATGCAAACGCGCATTAGGAAAATAATTTTCTGCTGATTTTTTTCATGGACATCTAAAATAATACATTGAGACTGTCCCCAAAGTGTCTTAGCGTTTCGATAAGCCCTCTGTTTATTTTTACTTTCCGACGGTACGCGTGCAATTGTGTTTTTGCCAACAACGGAAGCGGAGGCAAACGCGCCTCAGGTAAATAATTTCCTGCTGATTTTTTTCATGGACATCAAAAATAATATATTGAGAGTGTCCCCAAAGTTTCGTAGAGTTTCTACAAGACCTCGATTTATTTTGAATTTCCGACGGTACGCGTGCAATTGCGTTTTTGCCAAAAACGGAAGCAGAGGCAAACGCGCTTTAGGAAAATATTTTCCTGCTGATTTTTTTCATGTACATCTCAAATAATACTTTGAGAGTGTCCCCAAAGTTTCATAGCGTTTTGACAAGCCCTCCGTTTATTTTGACTTTCGACGGTACGCGTGCAATTGCATTTTTGCCAAAAACGAAAGCGGATGCAAACGCGCTTTAGGAAAATAATTTCCGGCTAATTTTTTTCATGGACATCTAAAATAATACATTGAGACTGTTCCCAAAGTGTCTTAGCGTTTCGACAAGCCCTCTGTTTATTTTGACTTTCCGACGGTACGCGTGCAATTGTGTTTTTGCCAACAACGGAAGCGGAGGCAAATGCGCATTAGGAAAATAATTTCCTGCTGATTTTTTTCATGGACATCTAAAATAATACATTGAGAGTGTCCCCAAAGTTTCGTAGAGTTTCGACAAGCCCTCGGTTTATTTTGACTTTCCGACGATACGTGTGCAATTGCGTTTTTGCCAAAATTGGAAGCAGAGGCAAACGCGCTTTAGGAAAATAGTTTCCTGCTGATTTTTTTCATGTACATATCAAATAATACTTTGAGAGTGTCCCCAAAGTTTCATAGGGTTTTGACAAGCCCTCAGTTTATTTTGACTTTCGACGGTACGCGTGCAATTGCATTTTTGCCAAAAACGAAAGCGGATGCAAACGCGCATTAGGAAAATAATTTCCGGCTTATTTTTTTCATGGACATCTAAAATAATACATTGAGACTGTCCCCAAAGTGTCTTAGCGTTTCGACAAGCCCTCTGTTTATTTTGACTTTCCGACGGTACGCGTGCAATTGTGTTTTTGCCAACAACGGAAGCGGAGGCAAATGCGCATTAGGAAAATAATTTCCTGCTGATTTTTTTCATGGACATCACAAATAATACATTTAATGTTTCCCCAAAGTTTCACAGCGTTTTGACAAGCCCTCGGTTAATTTTGAATTTCCGACGGTACACATGCAATTGCGTTTTTGCCAAAAACGGAAGCGGAGCTAAACGCGCCTTAGGAAAATAATTTCCAGCTGATTTTTTTCATGGACATCTCAAATAATACCTTGAGAGTGTCCCCAAAGTTTCGTAGAGCTTTGATAAGCCCTCGGTTTATTTTGACTTTCCGACGATACGAGTGCAATTGCGTTTTTGCCAAAAACGGAAGCGGAGGTAAACGTGCCTTAGGAAAATAATTTCCTGTTGATTTTTTGCATGGACATCTCAAATAATAAATTGAGAGTGTCCCCAATTTTTCATAGCATTTAGACAAGCCCTCGGTTTATTTTGACTTTCCGACGGTACGCGTCCAATTGCGTTTTTGCCAAAAACAGAAGCGGAGGCAAACGCGCCTCAGGTAAATAATTTCCTGCTGATTTTTTGCATGGACATCTCAAATAATACATTGAGAGTGTCCCCAAAGTTTCGTAGAGTTTCGACAAGCCCTCGGTTTATTCTGACTTTCCGACGGTACGCGTGCAATTGCGTTTTTGCCAAAAACGGAAGCAGAGGTAAACGCGCCGTAGGAAAATAATTTCCTACTGATTTTTTTCATGGACATCTAAAATAATACATTGAGAGTTTCCCCAAAGTTTCTTAGAGTTTCGACAAGCCCTCGGTTTATTTTGACTTTCCGACGATACGTGTGCAATTGCGTTTTTGCCAAAAACGGAAGCAGAGGCAAACGCGCTTTAGGAAAATAGTTTCCTGCTGATTTTTTTCATGTACATCTCAAATAATACTTTGAGAGTGTCCCCAAAGTTTCATAGCGTTTTGACAAGCCCTCGGTTTATTTTGACTTTCGACGGTACGCGTGCAATTGGATTTTTGCCAAAAACGAAAGCGGATGCAAACGCGCATTAGGAAAATAATTTCCGGCTGATTTTTTTCATGGACATCTCAAATAATACATTGAGAGTGTCCCCAAAGTTTCGTAGAGCTTCGATAAGCCCTCGGTTTATTTTGACTTTCCGACGGTACGCGTGCAATTGCGTTTTTGCCAAAAACGGAAGCGGAGGTAAACGCGCCTTAGGAAAATAATTTCCTGCTGATTTTTTGCATGGACATCTCAAATAATACATTGAGAGTGTCCCCAATGTTTCATAGCATTTAGACAAGCCCTCGGTTTATTTTGACTTTCCGACGGTACGCGTCCAATTGCGTTTTTGCCAAAAACAGAAGCGGAGGCAAACGCGCCTCAGGTAAATAATTTCCTGCTGATTTTTTGCATGGACATCTAAAATAATACATTGAGACTGTTCCAAAAGTGTCTTAGCGTTTCGACAAGCCCTCTGTTTATTTTGACTTTCCGACGGTACGCGTGCAATTGTGTTTTTGCCAACAACGGAAGCGGAGGCAAATGCGCATTAGGAAAATAATTTCCTGCTGATTTTTTTCATGGACATCTAAAATAATACATTGAGAGTGTCCCCAAAGTTTCGTAGAGTTTCGACAAGCCCTCGGTTTATTTTGACTTTCCGACGATACGTGTGCAATTGCGTTTTTGCCAAAATTGGAAGCAGAGGCAAACGCGCTTTAGGAAAATAGTTTCCTGCTGATTTTTTTCATGTACATATCAAATAATACTTTGAGAGTGTCCCCAAAGTTTCATAGGGTTTTGACAAGCCCTCAGTTTATTTTGACTTTCGACGGTACGCGTGCAATTGCATTTTTGCCAAAAACGAAAGCGGATGCAAACGCGCATTAGGAAAATAATTTCCGGCTTATTTTTTTCATGGACATCTAAAATAATACATTGAGACTGTCCCCAAAGTGTCTTAGCGTTTCGACAAGCCCTCTGTTTATTTTGACTTTCCGACGGTACGCGTGCAATTGTGTTTTTGCCAACAACGGAAGCGGAGGCAAATGCGCATTAGGAAAATAATTTCCTGCTGATTTTTTTCATGGACATCACAAATAATACATTTAATGTTTCCCCAAAGTTTCACAGCGTTTTGACAAGCCCTCGGTTAATTTTGAATTTCCGACGGTACGCATGCAATTGCGTTTTTGCCAAAAACGGAAGCGGAGCTAAACGCGCCTTAGGAAAATAATTTCCAGCTGATTTTTTTCATGGACATCTCAAATAATACCTTGAGAGTGTCCCCAAAGTTTCGTAGAGCTTTGATAAGCCCTCGGTTTATTTTGACTTTCCGACGATACGAGTGCAATTGCGTTTTTGCCAAAAACGGAAGCGGAGGTAAACGTGCCTTAGGAAAATAATTTCCTGTTGATTTTTTGCATGGACATCTCAAATAATAAATTGAGAGTGTCC
This sequence comes from Vicia faba, assembly GCA_948472305.1. Lineage (NCBI taxonomy): Eukaryota > Viridiplantae > Streptophyta > Magnoliopsida > Fabales > Fabaceae > Vicia > Vicia faba. Next base: position 1,220,027,847 of record OX451735.1, read on the forward strand.
CCAATTTTTCATAGCATTTAGACAAGCCCTCGGTTTATTTTGACTTTCCGACGGTACGCGTCCAATTGCGTTTTTGCCAAAAACAGAAGCGGAGGCAAACGCGCCTCAGGTAAATAATTTCCTGCTGATTTTTTGCATGGACATCTCAAATAATACATTGAGAGTGTCCCCAAAGTTTCGTAGAGTTTCGACAAGCCCTCGGTTTATTCTGACTTTCCGACGGTACGCGTGCAATTGCGTTTTTGCCAAAAACGGAAGCAGAGGTAAACGCGCCGTAGGAAAATAATTTCCTACTGATTTTTTTCATGGACATCTAAAATAATACATTGAGAGTTTCCCCAAAGTTTCGTAGAGTTTCGACAAGCCCTCGGTTTATTTTGACTTTCCGACGATACGTGTGCAATTGCGTTTTTGCCAAAAACGGAAGCAGAGGCAAACGCGCTTTAGGAAAATAGTTTCCTGCTGATTTTTTTCATGTACATCTCAAATAATACTTTGAGAGTGTCCCCAAAGTTTCATAGCGTTTTGACAAGCCCTCGGTTTATTTTGACTTTCGACGGTACGCGTGCAATTGGATTTTTGCCAAAAACGAAAGCGGATGCAAACGCGCATTAGGAAAATAATTTCCGGCTGATTTTTTTCATGGACATCTCAAATAATACATTGAGAGTGTCCCCAAAGTTTCGTAGAGCTTCGATAAGCCCTCGGTTTATTTTGACTTTCCGACGGTACGCGTGCAATTGCGTTTTTGCCAAAAACGGAAGTGGAGGTAAACGCGCCTTAGGAAAATAATTTCCTGCTGATTTTTTGCATGGACATCTCAAATAATACATTGAGAGTGTCCCCAATGTTTCATAGCATTTAGACAAGCCCTCGGTTTATTTTGACTTTCCGACGGTACGCGTCCAATTGCGTTTTTGCCAAAAACAGAAGCGGAGGCAAACGCGCCTCAGGTAAATAATTTCCTGCTGATTTTTTGCATGGACATCTCAAATAATACATTGATAGTGTCCCCAAAGTTTCATAGAGTTTCGACAAGCCCTCGGTTTATTCTGACTTTTCGACGCTACGCGTGCAATTGTGTTTTTGCCAAAAACAGAAGCAGAGGTAAACGTGCCGTAGGAAAATAATTTCTTGCTGATTTTTTTCATGGACATCTAAAATAATACATTGAAAGTGTCCCCAAAGTTTCGTAGAGTTTCGACAAGCCCTCAGTTTATTTTGACTTTCCGACGATACGCGTGCAATTGCGTTTTTGCCAAAAACGGAAGCAGAAGCAAACGCGCTTTAGGAAAATAGTTTCCTGCTGATTTTTTTCATGTACATCTCAAATAATACTTTGAGAGTGTCCCCAAAGTTTCATAGAATTTTGACAAGCCCTCGGTTTATTTTGACTTTCTACGGTACGCGTGCAATTGCGTTTTTGCCAAAAACGGAAGCAGAGGCAAACGCGCATTAGGAAAATAATTTCCGGCTAATTTTTTTCATGGACATCAAAAATAATATATTTAAAGTTTCCCCAATGTTTCACGGCGTTTTGACAAGCCCTCGTTTTTTTTTTAATTTCCGACGGTACGCGTGCAATTGCGTTTTTGCCAAAAACGGAAACGGAGGAAAACGCGCCTTAGGAAAATAATTTTCTGCTGATTTTTTTCATGTACATCTCAAATAATACATTGAGAGTGTCCCCAAAGTTTTGTAGAGTTTCGACAAACCCTCGGTTTATTTTGACTTTCCGACGGTACGCGTGCAATTGCATTTTTGCCAAAAACGGAAGCGGAGGCAAACGCGCCATAGAAAAATAATTTCCGGCTAATTTTCTGCATGGAAATCTAAAATAATACATTGAGAGTGTCCCCAAAGTTTCGTAGAGTTTCAACAAGCCCTCGGTTTATTTTGACTTTCCGACGGTACGCGTGCAATTGTGTTTTTGCCAAAAACGGAAGCGGAGGCAAACGCGCATTAGGAAAATAATTTCCTGCTAATTTTTTTCGTGGACATCTAAAATAATACATTTAGAGTTTCCCCAAAGTTTCACAGCGTTTCAACAAGCCCTCGGTTTATTTTGAATTTCCGACGGTACGCGTGCAATTGCGTTTTTGCCAAAAACGGAAGCAAAGGTAAACGCGCCTTAGGAAAATAATTTCCTGCTGATTTTTTTCATAGACATCTAAAATAATACATTGAGAGTGTCCCCAAAGTTTCGTAGAGTTTCGACAAGCCCTCGGTTTATTTTGACTTTCCGACGATACGCGTGCAATTGCGTTTTTGCCAAAAACGGAAGCAGAGGCAAACGCGCTTTAGGAAAATAGTTTCCTGCTGATTTTTTTCATGTACATCTCAAATAATACTTTGAGAGTGTCCCCAAAGTTTCATAGCGTTTTTACCAGCCCTCGGTTTATTTTGACTTTCGACGGTACGCGTGCAATTGCGTTTTTGCCAAAAACGAAAGCGGATGCAAACGCGCATTAGGAAAATAATTTCCGGCTAATTTTTTTCATGGACATCTAAAATAATACATTGATACTGTCCCCAAAGTGTCTTAGCGTTTCGACAAGCCCTCTGTTTATTTTTACTTTCCGACGGTACGCGTGCAATTGTGTTTTTGCGAACAACGGAAGCGGAGGCAAATGCGCATTAGGAAAATAATTTCCTGCTGATTTTTTTCATGGACATCTCAAATAATACATTTAAAGTTTCCCCAAAGTTTCACAGCGTTTTGACAAGCCCTCGATTTATTTTGAATTTCCGACGGTACGCGTGCAATTGCGTTTTTGCCAAAAACGGAAGCGGAGGTAAACGCGCCTTAGGAAAATAATTTCCTGCTGATTTTTTTCATGGACATCTCAAATAATACATTGAGAGTGTCCCCAAAGTTTCGTAGAGTTTCGACAAGCCCTCGGTTTATTTTAACTTTTCGACGGTACGCGTGCAATTGCCTTTTTGCCAAAAACGGAAGCGGAGGTAAACGCGCCTTAGGAAAATAATTTCCTACTGATTTTTTGCATGGACATCTCAAATAATACATTGAGAGTGTCCCCAATGTTTCATAGCATTTAGACAAGCCCTCGGTTTATTTTGACTTTCGACGGTACGCGTGCAATTGTGTTTTTGCCAAAAACGGAAGCAGAGGCAAACGCGCATTAGGAAAATAATTTCCGGCTAATTTTTTTCATGGACATCTAAAATAATACATTGAGACTGTCCCCAAAGTGTCTTAGCGTTTCAACAAGCCCTCTGTTTATTTTGACTTTCCGACAGTACGCGTGCAATTGTGTTTTTGCCAAAAACGGAAGCGGAGGCAAATGCGCATTAGGAAAATAATTTCCTGCTGATTTTTTGCATGGACATCTCAAATAATACATTTAAAGTTTTCCCAAAGTTTCACAGCGTTTTGACAAGCCTTCGGTTTATTTTTAATTTCCGACGGTACGCGTGAAATTGCGTTTTTGCCAAAAACGGAAGCAGATGTAAACGCGCCCTAGGAAAATAATTTCCTGCTGATTTTTTTCATGGACATCTCAAATAATACATTGAGAGTGTCCCCAAAGTTTCGTAGAGTTTCGACAAACCCTCGGTTTATTTTGACTTTCCGACGGTACGCGTGCAATTGCGTTTTTGCCAAAAACGGAAGCGGAGGCAAACGCGCCTTAGAAAAATAATTTCCTGCTAATTTTTTGCATGAAAATCTAAAATAATACATTGAGAGTGTCCCCAAAGTTTCGTAGAGTTTCGACAAGCCCTCGGTTTATTTTGACTTTCCGACGGTACGCGTGCAATTGCGTTTTTGCCAAAAACGGAAGCAAAGGTAAACGCGCCCTAGGAAAATAATTTCCTGCTGATTTTTTTCATGGACATCTAAAATAATACATTGAGAGTGTCCACAAAGTTTCGTAGGGTTTCGACAATCCCTCGGTTTATTTTGACTTTCAGACGATACGCGTGCAATTGCGTTTTTGCCAAAAACGGAAGCAGAGGCAAACACGCTTTAGGAAAATAGTTTCCTGCTGATTTTTTTCATGTACATCTCAAATAATACTTTGAGAGTGTCCCCAAAGTTTCATAGCGTTTTGACAAGCCCTCAGTTTATTTTGACTTTCGACGGTACGCGAGCAACTGCGTTTTTGCCAAAAATGAAAGCGGATGCAAACGCGCATTAGGAAAATAATTTCCGGCTAATTTTTTTCATGGACATCTAAAATAATACATTGAGACTGTCCCCAAAGTGTCTTAGCGTTTCGACAAGCCCTCTGTTTATTTTGACTTTCCGACGGTACGCGTGCAATTGTGTTTTTGCCAACAACGGAAGCGGAGGCAAATGCGCATTAGGAAAATAATTTCCTGCTGATTTTTTTCATGGACATCTCAAATAATATATTTAAAGTTTCCCCAAAGTTTCACAGTGTTTTGACAAGCCCTCGGTTTATTTTGAATTTCCGACGGTACGCGTGCAATTGCGTTTTTGCCAAAAACGGAAGCGGAGGTAAACGCGCCTTAGGAAAATAATTTCCTGCTGATTTTTTTCATGGACATCTCAAATAACACATTGAGAGTGTCCCCAAAGTTTCGTAGAGTTTCGACAAGCCCTCGGTTTATTTTGACTTTTCGACAGTACGCGTGCAATTGCGTTTTTGCCAAAAACAGAAACGGGGGTAAACGCGCCTTAGGAAAATAATTTCCTGCTGATTGTTTTCATGGACATCTCAAATAATACATTGAGAGTGTCCCCAATGTTTCATAGCATTTAGACAAGCCCTCGGTTTATTTTGACTTTCCGACGGTACGCGTGCAATTGCGTTTTTGCCAAAAACGGAAACGGAGGCAAACGCGCTTTAGGAAAATAATTTCCTGCTGATTTTTTGCATGGACATCTCAAATAATACATTGAGAGTGTCCCCAATGTTTCATAGCATTTAGACAAGCCCTCGGTTTATTTTGACTTTCCGACGGTACGCGTCCAATTGCGTTTTTGCCAAAAACAGAAGCGGAGGCAAACGCGCCTCAGGTAAATAATTTCCTGCTGATTTTTTGCATGGACATCTCAAATAATACATTGATAGTGTCCCCAAAGTTTCATAGAGTTTCGACAAGCCCTCGGTTTATTCTGACTTTTCGACGCTACGCGTGCAATTGTGTTTTTGCCAAAAACAGAAGCAGAGGTAAACGTGCCGTAGGAAAATAATTTCTTGCTGATTTTTTTCATGGACATCTAAAATAATACATTGAAAGTGTCCCCAAAGTTTCGTAGAGTTTCGACAAGCCCTCAGTTTATTTTGACTTTCCGACGATACGCGTGCAATTGCGTTTTTGCCAAAAACGGAAGCAGAAGCAAACGCGCTTTAGGAAAATAGTTTCCTGCTGATTTTTTTCATGTACATCTCAAATAATACTTTGAGAGTGTCCCCAAAGTTTCATAGAATTTTGACAAGCCCTCGGTTTATTTTGACTTTCTACGGTACGCGTGCAATTGCGTTTTTGCCAAAAACAGAAGCAGAGGCAAACGCGCATTAGGAAAATAATTTCCGGCTAATTTTTTTCATGGACATCAAAAATAATATATTTAAAGTTTCCCCAATGTTTCACGGCGTTTTGACAAGCCCTCGTTTTTTTTTAATTTCCGACGGTACGCGTGCAATTGCGTTTTTGCCAAAAACGGAAACGGAGGAAAACGCGCCTTAGGAAAATAATTTTCTGCTGATTTTTTTCATGTACATCTCAAATAATACATTGAGAGTGTCCCCAAAGTTTTGTAGAGTTTCGACAAACCCTCGGTTTATTTTGACTTTCCGACGGTACGCGTGCAATTGCATTTTTGCCAAAAACGGAAGCGGAGGCAAACGCGCCATAGAAAAATAATTTCCTGCTAATTTTCTGCATGGAAATCTAAAATAATACATTGAGAGTGTCCCCAAAGTTTCGTAGAGTTTCAACAAGCCCTCGGTTTATTTTGACTTTCCGACGGTACGCGTGCAATTGTGTTTTTGCCAAAAACGGAAGCGGAGGCAAACGCGCATTAGGAAAATAATTTCCTGCTAATTTTTTTCGTGGACATCTAAAATAATACATTTAGAGTTTCCCCAAAGTTTCACAGCGTTTCAACAAGCCCTCGGTTTATTTTGAATTTCCGACGGTACGCGTGCAATTGCGTTTTTGCCAAAAACGGAAGCAAAGGTAAACGCGCCTTAGGAAAATAATTTCCTGCTGATTTTTTTCATAGACATCTAAAATAATACATTGAGAGTGTCCCCAAAGTTTCGTAGAGTTTCGACAAGCCCTCGGTTTATTTTGACTTTCCGACGATACGCGTGCAATTGCGTTTTTGCCAAAAACGGAAGCAGAGGCAAACGCGCTTTAGGAAAATAGTTTCCTGCTGATTTTTTTCATGTACATCTCAAATAATACTTTGAGAGTGTCCCCAAAGTTTCATAGCGTTTTTACCAGCCCTCGGTTTATTTTGACTTTCGACGGTACGCGTGCAATTGCGTTTTTGCCAAAAACGAAAGCGGATGCAAACGCGCATTAGGAAAATAATTTTCGGCTAATTTTTTTCATGGACATCTAAAATAATACATTGATACTGTCCCCAAAGTGTCTTAGCGTTTCGACAAGCCCTCTGTTTATTTTTACTTTCCGACGGTACGCGTGCAATTGTGTTTTTGCGAACAACGGAAGCGGAGGCAAATGCGCATTAGGAAAATAATTTCCTGCTGATTTTCTTCATGGACATCTCAAATAATACATTTAAAGTTTCCCCAAAGTTTCACAGCGTTTTGACAAGCCCTCGATTTATTTTGAATTTCCGACGGTACGCGTGCAATTGCGTTTTTGCCAAAAACGGAAGCGGAGGTAAACGCGCCTTAGGAAAATAATTTCCTGCTGATTTTTTTCATGGACATCTCAAATAATACATTGAGAGTGTCCCCAAAGTTTCGTAGAGTTTCGACAAGCCCTCGGTTTATTTTAACTTTTCGACGGTACGCGTGCAATTGCCTTTTTGCCAAAAACGGAAGCGGAGGTAAACGCGCCTTAGGAAAATAATTTCCTACTGATTTTTTGCATGGACATCTCAAATAATACATTGAGAGTGTCCCCAATGTTTCATAGCATTTAGACAAGCCCTCGGTTTATTTTGACTTTCGACGGTACGCGTGCAATTGTGTTTTTGCCAAAAACGGAAGCAGAGGCAAACGCGCATTAGGAAAATAATTTCCGGCTAATTTTTTTCATGGACATCTAAAATAATACATTGAGACTGTCCCCAAAGTGTCTTAGCGTTTCAACAAGCCCTCTGTTTATTTTGACTTTCCGACAGTACGCGTGCAATTGTGTTTTTGCCAAAAACGGAAGCGGAGGCAAATGCGCATTAGGAAAATAATTTCCTGCTGATTTTTTGCATGGACATCTCAAATAATACATTTAAAGTTTCCCCAAAGTTTCACAGCGTTTTGACAAGCCTTCGGTTTATTTTTAATTTCCGACGGTACGCGTGAAATTGCGTTTTTGCCAAAAACGGAAGCAGATGTAAACGCGCCCTAGGAAAATAATTTCCTGCTGATTTTTTTCATGGACATCTCAAATAATACATTGAGAGTGTCCCCAAAGTTTCGTAGAGTTTCGACAAACCCTCGGTTTATTTTGACTTTCCGACGGTACGCGTGCAATTGCGTTTTTGCCAAAAACGGAAGCGGAGGCAAACGCGCCTTAGAAAAATAATTTCCTGCTAATTTTTTGCATGAAAATCTAAAATAATACATTGAGAGTGTCCCCAAAGTTTCGTAGAGTTTCGACAAGCCCTCGGTTTATTTTGACTTTCCGACGGTACGCGTGCAATTGCGTTTTTGCCAAAAACGGAAGCAAAGGTAAACGCACCCTAGGAAAATAATTTCCTGCTGATTTTTTTCATGGACATCTAAAATAATACATTGAGAGTGTCCACAAAGTTTCGTAGGGTTTCGACAATCCCTCGGTTTATTTTGACTTTCAGACGATACGCGTGCAATTGCGTTTTTGCCAAAAACGGAAACAGAGGCAAACACGCTTTAGGAAAATAGTTTCCTGCTGATTTTTTTCATGTACATCTCAAATAATACTTTGAGAGTGTCCCCAAAGTTTCATAGCGTTTTGACAAGCCCTCAGTTTATTTTGACTTTCGACGGTACGCGTGCAACTGCGTTTTTGCCAAAAATGAAAGCGGATGCAAACGCGCATTAGGAAAATAATTTCCGGCTAATTTTTTTCATGGAAATCTAAAATAATACATTGAGACTGTCCCCAAAGTGTCTTAGCGTTTCGACAAGCCCTCTGTTTATTTTGACTTTCCGACGGTACGCGTGCAATTGTGTTTTTGCCAACAACGGAAGCGGAGGCAAATGCGCATTAGGAAAATAATTTCCTGCTGATTTTTTTCATGGACATCTCAAATAATATATTTAAAGTTTCCCCAAAGTTTCACAGTGTTTTGACAAGCCCTCGGTTTATTTTGAATTTCCGACGGTACGCGTGCAATTGCGTTTTTGCCAAAAACGGAAGCGGAGGTAAACGCGCCTTAGGAAAATAATTTCCTGCTGATTTTTTTCATGGACATCTCAAATAACACATTGAGAGTGTCCCCAAAGTTTCGTAGAGTTTCGACAAGCCCTCGGTTTATTTTGACTTTTCGACAGTACGCGTGCAATTGCGTTTTTGCCAAAAACAGAAACGGGGGTAAACGCGCCTTAGGAAAATAATTTCCTGCTGATTGTTTTCATGGACATCTCAAATAATACATTGAGAGTGTCCCCAATGTTTCATAGCATTTAGACAAGCCCTCGGTTTATTTTGACTTTCCGACGGTACGCGTGCAATTGCGTTTTTGCCAAAAACGGAAACGGAGGCAAACGCGCCTTAGGTAAATAAGTTCCTGCTGATTTTTTGCATGGACATCTCAAATAATACATTGAGAGTGTCCCCAAAGTTTCGTAGAGTTTCGACAAGCCCTCGGTTTATTTTGACTTTCCGACGGTACGCGTGCAATTGCGTTTTTACCAAAAACGGAAGCAGAGGTAAACGCGCCGTAGGAAAATAATTTCCTGCTGATTCTTTTCATGGACATCTAAAATAATACATTGAGAGTGTCCCCAAAGTTTCGTAGAGTTTCGACAAGCCCTCGGTTTATTTTGACTTTCCGACGATACGCGTGCAATTGCGTTTTTGCCAAAAACGGAAGCAGAGGCAAACGCGCTTTAGGAAAATAGTTTCCTGCTGATTTTTTCATATACATCTCAAATAATACTTTGAGAGTTTCCCCAAAGTTTCATAGCATTTTGACAAGCCCTCGGTTTATTTTGACTTTCGACGGTACGCGTGCAATTGCGTTTTTGCCAAAAACGGAAGCAGAGGCAAACGCGCATTAGGAAAATAATTTCCGGCTAATTTTTTTCATGGACATCTAAAATAATACATTGAGACTGTCCGCAAAGTGTCTTAGCGTTTCGACAAGCCCTCTGTTTATTTTGACTTTCCGACGGTACGCGTGCAATTGTGTTTTTGCCAACAACGGAAGCGGAGGCAAATGCGCATTAGGAAAATAATTTCCTGCTGATTTTTTTCATGGACATCTCAAATAATATATTTAAAGTTTCCCCAAAGTTTCACAGTGTTTTGACAAGCCCTCGGTTTATTTTGAATTTCCGACGGTACGCGTGCAATTGCGTTTTTGCCAAAAACGGAAGCGGAGGTAAACGCGCCTTAGGAAAATAATTTCCTGCTGATTTTTTTCATGGACATCTCAAATAACACATTGAGAGTGTCCCCAAAGTTTCGTAGAGTTTCGACAAGCCCTCGGTTTATTTTGACTTTTCGACGGTACGCGTGCAATTGCGTTTTTGCCAAAAACGGAAGCGAAGGTAAACGCGCCTTAGGAAAATAATTTCCTGCTGATTTTTTTCATGGACATCTCAAATAATACATTGAGAGTGTCCCCAATGTTTCATAGCATTTAGACAAGCCCTTGGTTTATTTTGACTTTCCGACGGTACGCGTGCAATTGTGTTTTTGCCAAAAACGGAAACGGAGGCAAACACGCCTTAGGTAAATAAGTTCCTGCTGATTTTTTGCATGGACATCTCAAATAATACATTGAGAGTGTCCCCAAAGTTTCGTAGAGTTTCGACAAGCCCTCGGTTTATTTTGACTTTCCGACGGTACGCGTGCAATTGCGTTTTTACCAAAAACGGAAGCAGAGGTAAACGCGCCGTAGGAAAATAATTTCCTGCTGAGTTTTTTCATGGACATCTAAAATAATACATTGAGAGTGTCCCCAAAGTTTCGTAGAGTTTCGACAAGCCCTCGGTTTATTTTGACTTTCCGACGATACGCGTGCAATTACGTTTTTGCCAAAAACGGAAGCAGAGGCAAACGCGCTTTAGGAAAATAGTTTCCTGCTGATTTTTTCATATACATCTCAAATAATACTTTGAGAGTTTCCCCAAAGTTTCATAGCATTTTGACAAGCCCTCGGTTTATTTTGACTTTCGACGGTACGCGTGCAATTGCGTTTTTGCCAAAAACGGAAGCAGAGGCAAACGCGCATTAGGAAAATAATTTCCGGCTAATTTTTTTCATGGACATCTAAAATAATACATTGAGACTGTCCGCAAAGTGTCTTAGCGTTTCGACAAGCCCTCTGTTTATTTTGACTTTCCGACGGTACGCGTGCAATTGTGTTTTTGCCAACAACGGAAGCGGAGGCAAATGCGCATTAGGAAAATAATTTCCTGCTGATTTTTTTCATGGACATCTCAAATAATATATTTAAAGTTTCCCCAAAGTTTCACAGCGTTTTGACAAGCCCTCGGTTTATTTTGAATTTCCGACGGTACGCGTGCAATTGCGTTTTTGTCAAAAACAGAAGCGGAGGTAAACGCGCCTTAGGAAAATAACTACTGATTTTTTTCATGGACATCTAAAATAATACATTGAGAGTGTCCCCAAAGTTTCGTAGATTTTCGACAAGCCCTCGGTTTATTTTGACTTTCCGACGATACGCGTGCAATTGCGTTTTTGCCAAAAACGGAAGCAGAGGCAAACGCGCTTTAGGAAAATAGTTTTCTGCTGATTTTTTTCATATACATCTCAAATAATACTTTGAGAGTGTCCCCAAAGTTTCATAGCATTTTGACAAGCCCTCGGTTTATTTTGACTTTCGACGGTACGCGTGCAATTGCGTTTTTGCCAAAAACGGAAGCAGAGGCAAACGCGCATTAGGAAAATAATTTCCGGCTAATTTTTTTCATGGACATCTAAAATAATACATTGAGACTCTCCCCAAAGTGTCTTAGCGTTTCGACAAGCCCTCTGTTTATTTTGACTTTCCGACGGTACGCGTGCAATTGTGTTTTTGCCAACAACGGAAGCGGAGGCAAATGCGCATTAGGAAAATAATTTCCTGCTGATTTTTTTCATGGACATCTCAAATAATATATTTAAAGTTTCCCCAAAGTTTCACAGTGTTTTGACAAGCCCTCGGTTTATTTTGAATTTCCGACGGTACGCGTGCAATTGCGTTTTTGCCAAAAACGGAAGCGGAGGTAAACGCGCCTTAGGAAAATAATTTCCTGCTGATTTTTTTCATAGACATCTCAAATAACACATTGAGAGTGTCCCCAAAGTTTCGTAGAGTTTCGACAAGCCATCGGTTTATTTTGACTTTTCGACGGTACGCGTGCAATTGCGTTTTTGCCAAAAACGGAAGCGAAGGTAAACGCGCCTTAGGAAAATAATTTCCTGCTGATTTTTTTCATGGACATCTCAAATAATACATTGAGAGTGTCCCCAATGTTTCATAGCATTTAGACAAGCCCTCGGTTTATTTTGACTTTCCGACGGTACGCGTGCAATTGTGTTTTTGTCAAAAACGGAAACGGAGGCAAACGCGCCTTAGGTAAATAAGTTCCTGCTGATTTTTTGCATGGACATCTCAAATAATACATTGAGAGTGTCCCCAAAGTTTCGTAGAGTTTCGACAAGCCCTCGGTTTATTTTGACTTTCCGACGGTACGCGTGCAATTGCGTTTTTACCAAAAACGGAAGCAGAGGTAAACGCGTCGTAGGAAAATAATTTCCTGCTGATTTTTTTCATGGACATCTAAAATAATACATTGAGAGTGTCCCCAAAGTTTCGTAGAGTTTCGACAAGCCCTCGGTTTATTTTGACTTTCCGACGATACGCGTGCAATTGCGTTTTTGCCAAAAACGGAAGCAGAGGCAAACGCGCTTTAGGAAAATAGTTTCCTGCTGATTTTTTTCATATACATCTCAAATAATACTTTAAGAGTGTCCCCAAAGTTTCATAGCGTTTTGACAAGCCCTCGGTTTATTTTGACTTTCGACGGTACGCGTGCAATTGCGTTTTTGCCAAAAACGGAAGCAGAGGCAAACGCGCATTAGGAAAATAATTTCCGGCTAATTTTTTTCATGGACATCTAAAATAATACATTGAGATTGTCCCCAAAGTGTCTTAGCGTTTCAACAAGCCCTCTGTTTATTTTGACTTTCCGACAGTACGCGTGCAATTGTGTTTTTGCCAAAAACGGAAGCGGAGGCAAATGCGCATTAGGAAAATAATTTCCTGCTGATTTTTTGCATGGACATCTCAAATAATACATTTAAAGTTTTCCCAAAGTTTCACAGCGTTTTGACAAGCCCTCAGTTTATTTTTAATTTCCGACGGTACGCGTGCAATTGCGTTTTTGCCAAAAACGGAAGCGGAGGTAAACGCGCCTTAGGAAAATAATTTCCTGCTGATTTTTTTCATGGACATCTCAAATAATACATTGAGAGTGTCCCCAAAGTTTCGTAGAGTTTCAACAAGCCCTCGGTTTATTTTGACTTTCCGACGGTACGCGTGCAATTGTGTTTTTGCCAAAAACAGAAGCGGAGGCAAACTCGTATTAGGAAAATAATTTCCTGCTAATTTTGTTCATGGACATCTAAAATAATACATTTAGATTTACCCCAAAGTTTCACAGCGTTTCAACAAGCCCTCGGTTTATTTTGAATTTCCGACGGTACGCTTGCAATTGCGATTTTGCCAAAAACGGAAGCGGAGGTAAACGCGCCTTAGGAAAATAATTTCCTGCTAATTTTTTGCATGGACATCTCAAATAATACATTGAGAGTGTCCCCAATGTTTCATAGCATTTAGACAAGCCCTCGGTTTATTTTGACTTTCCGACGGTACGCGTGCAATTGCGTTTTTGCCAAAAACGGAAGCGGAGGCAAACGCGCCTTAGGTAAATAATTTCCTGCTGATTTTTTGCATGGACATCTCAAATAATACATTGAGAGTTTCCCCAAAGTTTCGTAGAGTTTCGACAAGCCCTCGGTTTATTTTGACTTTCCGACGGTACGCGTGCAATTGCGTTTTTGCCAAAAACGGAAGCAGAGGTAAACGCGCATTAGGAAAATAATTTCCTGCTGATTTTTTTCATGGACATCTAAAATAATACATTGAGAGTGTCCCCAAAGTTTCGTAGAGTTTCGACAAGCCCTCGATTTATTTTGACTTTCCGACGATACGTGTGCAATTGCGTTTTTGCCAAAAACGGAAGCAGAGGCAAACGCGCTTTAGGAAAATAGTTTCCTGCTGATTTTTTTCATGTACATCTCAAATAATACTTTGAGAGTGTCCCCAAAGTTTCATAGCGTTTTGACAAGCCCTCGGTTTATTTTGACTTTCGACGGTACGCGTGCAATTGCGTTTTTGCCAAAAATGAAAGCGGATGCAAACGCGCATTAGGAAAATAATTTCCGGCTAATTTTTTTCATGGACATCTAAAATAATACATTGAGACTGTCCCCAAAGTGTCTTAGCGTTTCGACAAGCCCTCTGTTTATTTTGACTTTCCGACGGTACGCGTGCAATTGTGTTTTTGCCAACAACGGAAGCGGAGGCAAATGCGCATTAGGAAAATAATTTCCCGCTGATTTTTTTCATGGACATCTCAAATAATACATTTAATGTTTCCCCAAAGTTTCACAGTGTTTTGACAAGCCCTCGGTTTATTTTGAATTTCCGACGGTACGCGTGCAATTGCGTTTTTGCCAAAAACGGAAGCGGAGGTAAACGCGCCTTAGGAAAATAATTTCCAGCTGATTTTTTTCATGGACATCTCAAATAATACATTTAGAGTGTCCCCAAAGTTTCGTAGAGCTTCGATAAGCCCTCGGTTTATTTTGACTTTCCGACGGTACGCGTGCAATTGTGTTTTTGCCAAAAACGGAAGCGGACGTAAACGCGCCTTAGGAAAATAATTTCCTGTTGACTTTTTGCATGGACATCTCAAATAATACATTGAGAGTGTCCCCAATGTTTCATAGCATTTAGACAAGCCCTCGGTTTATTTTGACTTTCCGACGGTACGCGTCCAATTGCTTTTTTGCCAAAAACAGAAGCGGAGGCAAACGCGCCTCAGGTAAATAATTTCCTGCTGATTTTTTGCATGGACATCTCAAATAATACATTGAGAGTGTCCCCAAAGTTTCGTAGAGTTTCGACAAGCCCTCGATTTATTCTGACTTTCCGACGGTACGCGTGCAATTGCGTTTTTGCCAAAAATGGAAGCAGAGGTAAATGCACCGTAGGAAAATAATTTCTTGCTGATTTTTTTCATGGACATCTAAAATAATACATTGAGAGTGTCCCCAAAGTTTCGTAGAGTTTCGACAAGCCCTAGGTTTATTTTGACTTTCCGACGATACGCGTGCAATTGCGTTTTTGCCAAAAACGGAAGCAGAGGCAAACGCGCTTTAGGAAAATAGTTTCCTGCTGATTTTTTTCATGTACATCTCAAATAATACTTTGAGAGTGTCCCCAAAGTTTCATAGCATTTTGACAAGCCCTCGGTTTATTTTGACTTTCGACGGTACGCGTGCAATTGCGTTTTTGCCAAAAACGGAAGCAGAGGCAAACGCGCATTAGGAAAATAATTTCTGGCTAATTGTTTTCATGGACATCTAAAATAATACATTGAGACTAACCCCAAAGTGTCTTAGCGTTTCGACAAGCCCTCTGTTTATTTTGACTTTCCGACGGTACGCGTGCAATTGTGTTTTTGCCAAAAACGGAATCGGAGGCAAATGCGCATTAGGAAAATAATTTCCTGCTGATTTTTTTCATGGACATCTCAAATAATACATTTAAAGTTTCCCCAAAGTTTCACAGCGTTTTGACAAGCCCTCGGTTTATTTTTAATTTCCGACGGTACGCGTGCAATTGCGTTTTTGCCAAAAACGGAAGCGAAGGTAAACGCGCCTTAGGAAAATAATTTTCTGCTGATTTTTTTCATGGACATCACAAATAATACATTGAGTGTGTCCCCAAAGTTTCGTAGAGTTTCGACAAACCCTCGGTTTATTTTGACTTTCCGACGGTACGCGTGCAATTGCGTTTTTGCCAAAAACGGAAGCGGAGGCAAACGCGCCTTAGAAAAATAATTTCCTGCTAATTTTTTGCATGGAAATCTAAAATAATACATTGAGAGTGTCCCCAAAGTTTCGTAGAGTTTCCCCAAGCCCTCGGTTTATTTTGACTTTCCGACGGTACGCGTGCAATTTTGTTTTTGCCAAAAACGGAAGCGGAGGCAAACGCGCATTAGGAAAATAATTTCCTGCTAATTTTTTTCATGGACATCTAAAATAATACATTTAGATTTTCCCCAAAGTTTCACAGCGTTTCAACAAGCCCTCGGTTTATTTTGAATTTCCGACGGTACGCGTGCAATTGCGTTTTTGCCAAAAACGGAAGCGGAGGTAAACGCGCCTTAGGAAAATAATTTCCTGCTGATTTTTTTCATGGACATCTCAAATAGTACATTGAGAGTGTCCCCAAAGTTTCGTAGAGTTTCGACAAGCCCTCGGTTTATTTTGACTTTTCGACGGTACGCGTGCAATTGCGTTTTTGCCAAAAACGGAAGCGGAGGTAAACGCGCCTTAGGAAAATAATTTCCTGCTGATTTTTTGCATGGACATCTCAAATAATACATTGAGAGTGTTCCCAATGTTTCATAGCATTTAGACAAGCCCTCGGTTTATTTTGACTTTCCGACGGTACGCGTGCAATTGCGTTTTTGCCAAAAACGGAAGCGGAGGCAAACGCGCCTTAGGTAAATAAGTTCCTGCTGATTTTTTGCATGGACATCTCAAATAATACATTGAGAGTGTCCCCAAAGTTTCGTAGAGTTTCGACAAGCCCTCGGTTTATTTTGACTTTCCGACGGTACGCGTGCAATTGCGTTTTTACCAAAAACGGAAGCAGAGGTAAACGCGCCGTAGGAAAATAATTTCCTGCTGATTTTTTTCATGGACATATAAAATAATACATTGAGAGTGTCCCCAAAGTTTCGTAGAGTTTCGACAAGCCCTCGGTTTATTTTGACTTTCCGACGATACGCGTGCAATTGCGTTTTTGCCAAAAACGGAAGCAGAGGAAAACGCGCTTTAGGAAAATTGTTTCCTGCTGATTTTTTTCATGTACATCTCAAATAATACTTTGAGAGTGTCCCCAAAGTTTCATAGCGTTTTGACAAGCCTTCGGTTTATTTTGACTTTCGACGGTACGCGTGCAATTGCGTTTTTGCCAAAAACGGAAGCAGAGGCAAACGCGCATTAGGAAAATTATTTCCGGCTAATTTTTTTCATGGACATCTAAAATAATACATTGAGACTGTCCCCAAAGTGTCTTAGCGTTTCAAAAAGCCCTCTGTTTATTTTGACTTTCCGACAGTACGCGTGCAATTGTGTTTTTGCCAAAAACGGAAGCGGAGGCAAATGCGCATTAGGAAAATAATTTCCTGCTGATTTTTTTCCTGGACATCTCAAATAATACATTTAAAGTTTCCCCAAAGTTTCACAGCGTTTTGACAAGCCCTCGGTTTATTTTGAATTTCCGACGGTACGCGTGTAATTGCGTTTTTGCCAAAAACGGAAGCGGAGGTAAACGCGCCTTAGGAAAATAATTTTCTGCTGATTTTTTTCATGGACATCGCAAATAATACATTGAGTGTGTCCCCAAAGTTTCGTAGAGTTTCGACAAACCCTCGGTTTATTTTGACTTTCCGACGGTACGCGTGCAATTGCGTTTTTGCCAAAAACGGAAGCGGAGGCAAACGCGCCTTAGAAAAATAATTTCCTGCTAATTTTTTGCATGGAAATCTAAAATAATACATTAAGAGTGTCCCCAAAGTTTCGTAGAGTTTCACCAAGCCCTCGGTTTATTTTGACTTTCCGACGGTACGCGTGCAATTTTGTTTTTGCCAAAAACGGAAGCGGAGGCAAACGCGCATTAGGAAAATAATTTCCTGCTAATTTTTTTCATGGACATATAAAATAATACATTTAGAGTTTCCCCAAAGTTTCACAGCGTTTCAACAAGCCCTCGGTTTATTTTGAATTTCCGACGGTACGCGTGCAATTGCGTTTTTGCCAAAAACGGAAGCGGAGGTAAACGCGCCTTAGGAAAATAATTTCCTGCTGATTTTTTTCATGGACATCTCAAATAATACATTGAGAGTGTCCCCAAAGTTTCGTAGAGTTTCGACAAGCCCTCGGTTTATTTTGACTTTTCGACGGTACGCGTGCAATTGCGTTTTTGCCAAAAACGGAAGCGGAGGTAAACGCGCCTTAGGAAAATAATTTCCTGCTGATTTTTTGCATGGACATCTCAAATAATACATTGAGAGTGTCCCCAATGTTTCATAGCATTTAGACAAGCCCTCGGTTTATTTTGACTTTCCGAGGGTACGCGTGCAATTGCGTTTTTGCCAAAAACGGAAGTGGAGGCAAACGCGCCTTAGGTAAATAAGTTCCTGCTGATTTTTTGCAAGGACATCTCAACTAATACATTGAGAGTGTCCCCAAAGTTTCACAGAGTTTCGACAAGCCCTCGGTTTATTTTGACTTTCCGACGGTACGCGTGCAATTGTGTTTTTACCAAAAACGGAAGCAGAGGTATACGCGCCGTAGGAAAATAATTTCCTGCTGATTTTTTTCATGGAAATCTAAAATAATACATTGAGAGTGTCCCCAAAGTTTCGTAGAGTTTCGACAAGCCCTCGGTTTATTTTGACTTTCCGACGATACGCGTGCAATTGCGTTTTTGCCAAAAATGGAAGCAGAGGCAAACGCGCATTAGGAAAATAGTTTCCTGCTGATTTTTTTCATGTACATCTCAAATAATACTTTGAGAGTGTCCCCAAAGTTTCATAGCGTTTTGACAAGCCCTCGGTTTATTTTGACTTTCGACGGTACGCGTGCAATTGCGTTTTTGCCAAAAACGGAAGCAGAGGCAAACGCGCATTAGGAAAATAATTTCCGGCTAATTTTTTTCATGGACATCTAAAATAATACATTGAGACTGTCCCCAAAGTGTCTTAGCGTTTCAACAAGCCCTCTGTTTATTTTGACTTTCCGACAGTACGCGTGCAATTGTGTTTTTGCCAAAAACGGAAGCGGAGGCAAATGCGCATTAGGAAAATAATTTCCTGCTGATTTTTTTCATGGACATCTCAAATAATACATTTAAAGTTTCCCCAAAGTTTCACAGCGTTTTGACAAGCCCTCGGTTTATTTTTAATTTCCGACGGTACGCGTGCAATTGCGTTTTTGCTAAAAACGGAAGCGGAGGTAAACACGCCTTTGGAAAATAATTTCCTGTTGATTTTTTTCATGGACATCTCAAATAATACATTGAGAGTGTCCCCAAAGTTTCGTAGAGTTTCGACAAACCCTCGGTTTATTTTGACTTTCCGACGGTACGCGTGCAATTGCGTTTTTGCCAAAAACGGAAGCGGAGGCAAACGCGCCTTAGAAAAATAATTTGCTGCTAATTTTTTGAATGGAAATCTAAAATAATACATTGAGAGTGTCCCCAAAGTTTCGTAGAGTTTCAACAAGCCCTCGGTTTATTTTGACTTTCCGACAGTACGCGTGCAATTGTGTTTTTGCCAAAAACAGAAGCGGAGGCTAACGCGTATTAGGAAAATAATTTCCTGCTAATTTTTTTCATGGACATCTAAAATAATACATTTAGATTTTCCCCAAAGTTTCACAGCGTTTCAACAAGCCCTCGGTTTATTTTGAATTTCCGACGGTACGCGTGCAATTGCGTTTTTGCCAAAAACGGAAGCGGAGGCAAACGCGCCTTAGTTAAATAATTTCCTGCTGATTTTTTGCATGGACATCTCAAATAATACATTGAGAGTTTCCCCAAAGTTTTGTAGAGTTTCGACAAGCCCTCGGTTTATTTTGACTTTCCGACGGTACGCGTGCAATTGCGTTTTTGCCAAAAACGGAAGCAGAGGCAAACGCGCTTTAGGAAAATAGTTTCCTGCTGATTTTTTTCATGTACATCTCAAATAATACATTGATAGTGTCCCCAAAGTTTCATAGCGTTTTGACAAGCCCTCAGTTTATTTTGACTTTCGACGGTACGCGTGCAATTGCATTTTGGCCAAAAACGAAAGCGGATGCAAACGCGCATTAGGAAAATAATTTCCGACTAATTTTTTTCATGGACATCTAAAATAATACATTGAGACTGTCCCCAAAGTGTCTTAGAGTTT
Organism: Vicia faba; assembly: GCA_948472305.1. Classification (NCBI taxonomy): domain Eukaryota; kingdom Viridiplantae; phylum Streptophyta; class Magnoliopsida; order Fabales; family Fabaceae; genus Vicia; species Vicia faba. Next base: position 1,220,047,445 of record OX451735.1, read on the forward strand.
CGACAAGCCCTCTGTTTATTTTGAATTTCCGACGGTACGCGTGCAATTGCGTTTTTGCCAAAAACGGAAGCGGAGGTAAACGCGCCTTAGGAAAATAATTTCCAGATGATTTTTTTCATGGACATCTCAAATAATACATTGAGAGTGTCCCCAACGTTTCGTAGAGCTTCGATAAGCCCTCGGTTTATTTTGACTTTCCGACGGTACGCGTGCAATTGCGTTTTTGCCAAAAACGGAAGTGGAGGTAAACGCGCCTTAGGAAAATAATTTTCTGTTGATTTTTTGCATGGACATCTCAAATAATACATTGAGAGTGTCCCCAATGTTTCATAGCATTTAGACAAGCCCTCGGTTTATTTTGACTTTCCGACGGTACGCGTCCAATTGCGTTTTGCCAAAAACAGAAGCAGAGGCAAACGCGCCTCAGGTAAATAATTTCCTGCTGATTATTTGCATGGACATCTCAAATAATACATTGAGAGTGTCCCCAAAGTTTCGTAGAGTTTCGACAAGCCCTCGGTTTATTCTGACTTTCCGACGGTACGCGTGCAATTGCGTTTTTGCCAAAAACGGAAGCAGAGGTAAACGCGCCGTAGGAAAATAATTTCTAGATGATATTTTTCATGGACATCTAAAATAATACATTGAGAGTTTCCCCAAAGTTTCGTAGAGTTTCGACAAGCCCTAGGTTTTTTTTGACTTTCCGACGATACGCGTGCAATTGCGTTTTTGCCAAAAACGGAAGCAGAGGCAAACGCGCTTTAGGAAAATAGTTTCCTGCTGATTTTTTTCATGTACATCTCAAATAATACTTTGAGAGTGTCCCCAAAGTTTCATAGCATTTTGACAAGCCCTCGGTTTATTTTGACTTTCGACGGTACGCGTGCAATTGCGTTTTTGCCAAAAACGGAAGCAGAGGCAAACGCGCATTAGGAAAATAATTTTTGGCTAATTTTTTTCATGGACATCTAAAATAATACATTTAGATTTTCCCCAAAGTTTCACAGCGTTTCGACAAGCCCTCGGTTTATTTTGAATTTCCGACGGTACGCGTGCAATTGCGTTTTTGCCAAAAACGGAAGCGGAGGCAAACGCGCCTTAGTTAAATAATTTCCTGCTGATTTTTTGCATGGACATCTCAAATAATACATTGAGAGTTTCCCCAAAGTTTTGTAGAGTTTCGACAAGCCCTCGGTTTATTTTGACTTTCCGACGGTACGCGTGCAATTGCGTTTTTGCCAAAAACGGAAGCAGAGGCAAACGCGCTTTAGGAAAATAGTTTCCTGCTGATTTTTTTCATGTACATCTAAAATAATACATTGATAGTGTCCCCAAAGTTTCATAGCGTTTTGACAAGCCCTCAGTTTATTTTGACTTTCGACGGTACGCGTGCAATTGCATTTTGGCCAAAAACGAAAGCGGATGCAAACGCGCATTAGGAAAATAATTTCCGACTAATTTTTTTCATGGACATCTAAAATAATACATTGAGACTGTCCCCAAAGTGTCTTAGAGTTTCGACAAGCCCTCTGTTTATTTTGAATTTCCGACGGTACGCGTGCAATTGCGTTTTTGCCAAAAACGGAAGCGGAGGTAAACGCGCCTTAGGAAAATAATTTCCAGATGATTTTTTTCATGGACATCTCAAATAATACATTGATAGTGTCCCCAACGTTTCGTAGAGCTTCGATAAGCCCTCGGTTTATTTTGACTTTCCGACGGTACGCGTGCAATTGCGTTTTTGCCAAAAACGGAAGCGGAGGTAAACGCGCCTTAGGAAAATAATTTTCTGTTGATTTTTTGCATGGACATCTCAAATAATACATTGAGAGTGTCCCCAATGTTTCATAGCATTTAGACAAGCCCTCGGTTTATTTTGACTTTCCGACGGTACGCGTCCAATTGCGTTTTGCCAAAAACAGAAGCAGAGGCAAACGCGCCTCAGGTAAATAATTTCCTGCTGATTATTTGCATGGACATCTCAAATAATACATTGAGAGTGTCCCCAAAGTTTCGTAGAGTTTCGACAAGCCCTCGGTTTATTCTGACTTTCCGACGGTACGCGTGCAATTGCGTTTTTGCCAAAAACGGAAGCAGAGGTAAACGCGCCGTAGGAAAATAATTTCTAGATGATATTTTTCATGGACATCTAAAATAATACATTGAGAGTGTCCCCAAAGTTTCGTAGAGTTTCGACAAGCCCTAGGTTTTTTTTGACTTTCCGACGATACGCGTGCAATTGCGTTTTTGCCAAAAACGGAAGCAGAGGCAAACGCGCTTTAGGAAAATAGTTTCCTGCTGATTTTTTTCATGTACATCTCAAATAATACTTTGAGAGTGTCCCCAAAGTTTCATAGCATTTTGACAAGCCCTCGGTTTATTTTGACTTTCGACGGTACGCGTGCAATTGCGTTTTTGCCAAAAACGGAAGCAGAGGCAAACGCGCATTAGGAAAATAATTTTTGGCTAATTTTTTTCATGGACATCTAAAATAATACATTGAGACTAACCCCAAAGTGTCTTAGCGTTTCGACAAGCCCTCTGTTAATTTTGACTTTCCGACGGTACGCGTGCAATTGTGTTTTTGCCAAAAACGGAAGCGGAGGCAAATGCGCATTAGGAAAATAATTTCCTGCTGATTTTTTTCATGGACATCTCAAATAATACATTTAAAGTTTCCCCAAAGTTTCACAGCGTTTTGACAAGCCCTCGGTTTATTTTGAATTTCCGACGGTACGCGTGCAATTGCGTTTTTGCCAAAAATGGAAGCGGAGGTAAACGCGCCTTAGGAAAATAATTTTCTGCTGATTTTTTTCATGGACATTGCAAATAATACATTGAGTGTGTCCCCAAAGTTTCGTAGAGTTTCGACAAACCCTCGGTTTATTTTGACTTTCCGACGGTACGCGTGCAATTACGTTTTTGCCAAAAACGGAAGAGGAGGCAAACGCGCCTTAGAAAAATAATTTCCTGCTAATTTTTTTCATGGAAATCTAAAATAATACATTGAGAGTGTCCCCAAAGTTTCGTAGAGTTTCGACAAACCCTCGGTTTATTTTGACTTTCCGACGGTACGCGTGCAATTTTGTTTTTGCCAAAAACGGAAGCGGAGGCAAACGCGCCTTAGAAAAATAATTTCCTGCTAATTTTTTGAATGGAAATCTAAAATAATACATTGAGAGTGTCCCCAAAGTTTCGTAGAGTTTCAACAAGCCCTCGGTTTATTTTGACTTTCCGACAGTACGCGTGCAATTGTGTTTTTGCCAAAAACAGAAGCGGAGGCAAACGCGTATTAGGAAAATAATTTCCTTCTAATTTTTTTTATGGACATCTAAAATAATACATTTAGATTTTCCCCAAAGTTTCACAGCGTTTCAACAAGCCCTCGGTTTATTTTGAATTTCCGACGGTACGCGTGCAATTGCGTTTTTGCCAAAAACGGAAGCGGAGGTAAACGCGCCTTAGGAAAATAATTTCCTGCTAATTTTTTGCATGGACATCTCAAATAATACATTGAGAGTGTCCCCAATGTTTCATAGCATTTAGACAAGCCCTCGGTTTATTTTGACTTTCCGACGGTACGCGTGCAATTGCGTTTTTGCCAAAAATGGAAGCGGAGGCAAACGCGCCTTAGGTAAATAATTTCCTGCTGATTTTTTGCATGGACATCTCAAGTAATACATTGAGAGTTTCCCCAAAGTTTTGTAGAGTTTCGACAAGCCCTCGGTTTATTTTGACTTTCCGACGGTACGCGTGCAATTGAGTTTTTGCCAAAAACGGAAGCAGAGGCAAACGCGCTTTAGGAAAATAGTTTCCTGCTGATTTTTTTCATGTACATCTCAAATAATACATTGATAGTGTCCCCAAAGTTTCATAGCGTTTTGACAAGCCCTCGGTTTATTTTGACTTTCGACGGTACGCGTGCAATTGCATTTTTGCCAAAAACGAAAGCGGATGCAAACGCGCATTAGGAAAATAATTTCCGACTAATTTTTTTCATGGACATCTAAAATAATACATTGAGACTGTCCCCAAAGTGTCTTAGAGTTTCGATAAGCCCTCTGTTTATTTTGACTTTCCGACGGTACGCGTGCAATTGTGTTTTTGCCAACAACGGAAGCGGAGGCAAATGCGCATTAGGAAAATAATTTCCCGCTGATTTTTTTCATGGACATCTCAAATAATACATTTAATGTTTCCCCAAAGTTTCACAGCGTTTTGACAAGCCCTCGATTTATTTTGAATTTCCGACGGTACGCGTGCAATTGCGTTTTTGCCAAAAACGGAAGCGAAGGTAAACGCGCCTTAGGAAAATAATTTCCTCTTGATTTTTTGCATGGACATCTCAAATAATACATTGAGAGTGTCCCCAATGTTTCATAGCATTTCGACAAGCCCTCGGTTTATTTTGACTTTCCGACGGTACGCGTCCAATTGCGTTTTGCCAAAAACGGAAGCGGAGGCAAACGCGCCTTAGAAAAATAATTTCCTGCTAATTTTTTGCATGGAAATCTAAAATAATACATTGAGAGTTTCCCCAAAGTTTCATAGAGTTTCACCAAGCCCTCGGTTTATTTTGACTTTCCGACGGTACGCGTGCAATTTTGTTTTTGCCAAAAACGGAAGCGGAGGCAAACGCGCATTAGGAAAATAATTTCCTGCTAATTTTTTTCATGGACATCTAAAATAATACATTTAGAGTTTCCCCAAAGTTTCACAGCGTTTCAACAAGCCCTCGGTTTATTTTGAATTTCCGACGGTACGCGTGCAATTGCGTTTTTGCCAAAAACGGAAGCGGAGGTAAACGCGCCTTAGGAAAATAATTTCCTGCTGATTTTTTTCATGGACATCTCAAATAATACATTGAGAGTGTCCCCAAAGTTTCGTAGAGTTTCGACAAGCCCTCGGTTTATTTTGACTTTCCGACGGTACGCGTGCAATTGTGTTTTTGCCAAAAACGAAAGCGGAGTTAAACGCGCCTTAGGAAAATAATTTCCTGCTGATTTTTTTCATGGACATCTCAAATAATACATTGAGAGTGTCCCCAATGTTTCATAGCATTTAGACAAGCCCTCGGTTTATTTTGACTTTCCGACGGTACGCGTGCAATTGCGTTTTTGCCAAAAACAGAAGCGGAGGCAAATGCGCCTTAGGTAAATAATTTCCTGCTGATTTTTTGCATGGACATCTCAAATAATACATTGAGAGTGTCCCCAAAGTTTCGTAGAGTTTCGACAAGCCCTCGGTTTATTTTGACTTTCCGACGGTACGCGTGCAATTGCGTTTTTGCCAAAAACAGAAGCAAAGGTAAACGCGCCTTAGGAAAATAATTTCCTGTTGATTTTTTTCATGGACATCTAAAATAATACATTGAGAGTGTCCCCAAAGTTTCGTAGAGTTTCGACAAGCCCTCAGTTTATTTTGACTTTCCGACGATACGCGTGCAATTGCGTTTTTGCCAAAAACGGAAGCAGAGGCAAACACGCTTTAGGAAAATAGTTTCCTGCTGATTTTTTTCATGTACATCTCAAATAATAATTTGAGAGTGTCCCCAAAGTTTCATAGCGTTTTGACAAGCCCTCGGTTTATTTTGACTTTCGACGGTACGCGTGCAATTGCATTTTTGCCAAAAACGAAAGCGGATGCAAACGCGCATTAGGAAAATAATTTCCGGCTAATTTTTTTCATGGACATCTAAAATAATACATTGAGACTGTCCCCAAAGTGTCTTAGAGTTTCGACAAGCCCTCTGTTTATTTTGACTTTCCGACGGTACGCGTGCAATTGTGTTTTTGCCAACAACGAAAGCGGAGGCAAATGCGCATTAGGAAAATAATTTCCTGCTGATTTTTTTAATGGACATCTCAAATAATACATTTAAAGTTTCCCCAAAGTTTCACAGTGTTTTGACAAGCCCTCGGTTTATTTTGACTTTCGAAGGTACGCGTGCAATTGCGTTTTTGTCAAAAACGGAAGCAGAGGCAAACGCGCATTAGGAAAATAATTTCCGGCTAATTTTTTTCATGGACATCTAAAATAATACATTGAGACTGTCCCCAAAGTGTCTTAGCGTTTCAACAAGCCCTCTGTTTATTTTGACTTTCCGACAGTACGCGTGCAATTGTGTTTTTGCCAAAAACGGAAGCGGAGGCAAATGCGCATTAGGAAAATAATTTCCTGCTGATTTTTTTCATGGACATCTCAAATAATACATTTAAAGTTTCCCCAAAGTTTCACGGCATTTTGACAAGCCCTCGGTTTATTTTTAATTTCCGACGGTACGCGTGCAATTGCGTTTTTGCCAAAAACGAAAGCGGATGCAAACGCGCCTTAGGAAAATAATTTCCTGCTGATTTTTTTCATGGACATCTCAAATAATACATTGCGAGTGTCCCCAAAGTTTCGTAGAGTTTCGACAAACCCTCGGTTTATTTTGACTTTCCGACGGTACGCGTGCAATTGCGTTTTTGCCAAAAACGGAAGCGGAGGCAAACGCGCCTTAGAAAAATAATTTCCTGCTAATTTTTTGAATGGAAATCTAAAATAATACATTGAGAGTGTCCCCAAAGTTTCGTAGAGTTTCAACAAGCCCTCGGTTTATTTTGACTTTCCGACAGTACGCGTGCCATTGTGTTTTTGCCAAAAACAGAAGCGGAGGCAAACGCCTATTAGGAAAATAATTTCCTGCTAATTTTTTTCATGGACATCTAAAATAATACATTTAGATTTTCCCCAAAGTTTCATAGCGTTTCAACAAGCCCTCGGTTTATTTTGAATTTCCGACGGTACGCGTGCAATTGCGTTTTTGCCAAAAACGGAAGCGGAGGTAAACGCGCCTTAGGAAAATAATTTCCTGATAATTTTTTGCATGGACATCTCAAATAATACATTGAGAGTGTCCCCAATGTTTCATAGCATTTAGACAAGCCCTCAGTTTATTTTGACTTTCCGACGGTACGCGTGCAATTACGTTTTTGCCAAAAACGGAAGCGGAGGCAAACGCGCCTTAGGTAAATAATTTCCTGCTGATTTTTTGCATGGACATCTCAAATAATACATTGAGAGTTTCCCCAAAGTTTCGTAGAGTTTCGACAAGCCCTCGGTTTATTTTGACTTTCCGACGATACGCGTGCAATTGCGTTTTTGCCAAAAACGGAAGCAGAGGCAAACGCGCTTTAGGAAAATAGTTTCCTGCTGTTTTTTTTCATGTACATCTCAAATAATACATTGATAGTGTCCCCAAAGTTTCATAGCGTTTTGACAAGCCCTCGGTTTATTTTGACTTTCGACGGTACGCGTGCAATTGCATTTTTGCCAAAAACGAAAGCGGATGCAAACGCGCATTAGGAAAATAATTTCCAGCTAATTTTTTTCATGGACATCTAAAATAATACATTGAGACTGTCCCCAAAGTGTCTTAGAGTTTCGACAAGCCCTCTGTTTATTTTGACTTTCCGACGGTACGCGTGCAATTGTGTTTTTGCCAACAACAGAAGCGGAGGCAAATGCGCATTAGGAAAATAATTTCCCGCTGATTTTTCTCATGGACATCTCAAATAATACATTTAATGTTTCCCCAAAGTTTCACAGCGTTTCAACAAGCCCTCGGTTTATTTTGAATTTCCGACGGTACGCGTGCAATTGCGTTTTTGCCAAAAACGGAAGCGTAGGTAAACGCGCCTTAGGAAAATAATTTCCAGATGATTTTTTTCATGGACATCTCAAATAATACATTGAGAGTGTCCCCAAAGTTTCGTAGAGCTTCGATAAGCCCTCGGTTTATTTTGACTTTCCGACGGTACGCGTGCAATTGTGTTTTTGCCAAAAACGGAAGCGGAGTTAAACGCGCCTTAGGAAAATAATTTCCTGCTGATTTTTTGCATGGACATCTCAAATAATACATTGAGAGTGTCCCCAATGATTCATAGCATTTAGACAAGCCCTCGGTTTATTTTGACTTTCCGACGGTACGCGTGCAATTGCGTTTTTGCCAAAAACGGAAGCAGAGGCAAACGCGCCTTAGGTAAATAATTTCCTGCTGATTTTTTGCATGGACATCTCAAATAATACATTGAGAGTGTCCCCAAAGTTTCGTAGAGTTTCGACAAGCCCTCGGTTTATTCTGACTTTCCGACGGTACGCGTGCAATTGCGTTTTTGCCAAAAACGGAAGCAGAGGTAAACGCGCCGTAGGAAAATAATTTCTAGCTGATATTTTTCATGGACATCTAAAATAATACATTGAGAGTGTCCCCAAAGTTTCGTAGAGTTTCGAAAAGCCCTAGGTTTTATTTTACTTTCCGACGATACGCGTGCAATTGCGTTTTTGCCAAAAACAGAAGCATAGGCAAACGCGCTTTAGGAAAATAGTTTCCTGCTGATTTTTTTCATGTACATCTCAAATAATACCTTGAGAGTGTCCCCAAAGTTTCATAGCATTTTGACAAGCCCTCGGTTTATTTTGACTTTCCGACGGTACGCGTCCAATTGCGTTTTTGCCAAAAACAGAAGCAGAGGCAAACGCGCCTCAGGTAAATAATTTCCTGCTAATTATTTGCATGGACATCTCAAATAATACATTGAGACTAACCCCAAAGTGTCTTAGCGTTTCGACAAGCCCTTTGTTTATTTTCACTTTCCGACGGTACGCGTGCAATTGTGTTTTTGCCAAAAACGGAAGCGGAGGCAAATGCGCATTAGGAAAATAATTTCCTGCTGATTTTTTTCATGGACATCTCAAATAATACATTTAAAGTTTCCCCAAAGTTTCACAGCGTTTTGACAAGCCCTCGGTTTATTTTGAATTTCCGACGGTACGCGTGCAATTGCGTTTTTGCCAAAAACGGAAGCGGAGGTAAACGCGCCTTAGGAAAATAATTTTCTGCTGATTTTTTTCATGGACATCGCAAATAATACATTGAGTGTGTCCCCAAAGTTTCGTAGAGTTTCGACAAACCCTCGGTTTATTTTGACTTTCCGACGGTACGCGTGCAATTACGTTTTTGCCAAAAACGGAAGCGGAGGCAAACGCGCCTTAGAAAAATAATTTCCTACTAATTTTTTGCATGGAAATCTAAAATAATACATTGAGAGTGTCCCCAAAGTTTCATAGAGTTTCACCAAGCCCTCGGTTTATTTTGACTTTCCGACGGTACGCGTGCAATTTTGTTTTTGCCAAAAACGGAAGCGGAGGCAAACGCGCATTAGGAAAATAATTTCCTGCTAATTTTTTTCATGGACATCTAAAATAATAGATTTAAAGTTTCCCCAAAGTTTCACAGCGTTTCAACAAGCCCTCGGTTTATTTTGAATTTCCGACGGTACGCGTGCAATTGCGTTTTTGCCAAAAACGGAAGCGGAGGTAAACGCGCCTTAGGAAAATAATTTCCTGCTGATTTTTTTCATGGACATCTCAAATAATACGTTGAGAGTGTCCCCAAAGTTTCGTAGAGTTTCGACAAGCCCTCGGTTTATTTTGACTTTCCGACGGTACGCGTGCAATTGCGTTTTTGCCAAAAACGGAAGCGGAGTTAAACGCGCCTTAGGAAAATAATTTCCTGCTGATTTTTTGCATGGACATCTCAAATAATACATTGAGAGTATCCCCAATGTTTCATAGAATTTAGACAAGCCCTCAGTTTATTTTGACTTTCCGACGGTACGCGTGCAATTGCGTTTTTGCCAAAAACGGAAGCGGAGGCAAATGCGCATTAGGAAAATAATTTCCGGCTAATTTTTTTCATGGACATCTAAAATAATACATTGAGACTGTCCCCAAAGTGTCTTAGAGTTTAGACAAGCCCTCTGTTTATTTTGACTTTCCGACGGTACGCGTGCAAGTGTGTTTTTGCCAACAACGGAAGCGGAGGCAAATGCGCATTAGGAAAATAATTTCCTGCTGATTTTTTTCATGGACATCTCAAATAATACATTTAAAGTTTCCCCAAAGTTTCACAGTGTTTTGACAAGCCCTCGGTTTATTTTGAATTTCCGACGGTACGCGTGCAATTGCGTTTTTGCCAAAAACGGAAGCGGAGGCAAATGCGCATTAGGAAAATAATTTCCTGCTGATTTTTTTCATGGACATCTCAAATAATACATTGAGAGTGTCCCCTAAGTTTTGTAGAGTTTCGACAAGCCCTCGGTTTATTTTGACTTTCCGACGGTACGCGTGCAATTGCGTTTTTCCCAAAAATGAAAGCGGAGGCAAACGCGCCTTAGAAAAATAATTTCCTGCTAATTTTTTGCATGGAAATCTAAAATAATACATTGAGAGTGTCCCCAAAGTTTCGTAGAGTTTCACCAAGACCTCGGTTTATTTTGACTTTCCGACGGTACGCGTGCAATTTTGTTTTTGCCAAAAACGGAAGCGGAGGAAAACGCGCATTAGGAAAATAATTTCCTCCTAATTTTTTTCATGGACATCTAAAATAATACATTTAGAGTTTCCCCAAAGTTTCACAACGTTTCAACAAGCCCTCGGTTTATTTTGAATTTCCGACGGTACGCGTGCAATTACGTTTTTGCCAAAAATGGAAGCGGAGGTAAACGCGCCTTAGGAAAATAATTTCCTGCTGATTTTTTTCATGGACATCTCAAATAATACATTGAGAGTGTCCCCAAAGTTTCGTAGGGTTTCGACAAGCCCTCGGTTTATTTTGACTTTCCGACGGTACGCGTGCAATTGCGTTTTATCCAAAAACGGAAGCGGAGGTAAACGCGCCTTAGGAAAATAATTTCCTGCTGATTTTTTGCATGGACATCTCAAATAATACATTGAGAGTGTCCCCAATGTTTCATAGCATTTAGACAAGCCCTCGGTTTATTTTGACTTTCCGACGGTACGCGTGCAATTGCGTTTTTGCCAAAAACGGAAGCGGAGGCAAACGCGCCTTAGGTAAATAATTTCCTGCTGATTTTTTGCATGGACATCTCAAATAATACATTGAGAGTGTCCCCAAAGTTTAGTAGAGTTTCGACAAGCCCTCGGTTTATTTTGACTTTCCGACGGTACGCGTGCAATTGCGTTTTTGCCAAAAACAGAAGCAAAGGTAAACGCGCCTTAGGAAAATAATTTCCTGCTGATTTTTTTCATGGACATCTAAAATAATACATTGAGAGTGTCCCCAAAGTTTCATAGAGTTTCACCAAGCCCTCGGTTTATTTTGACTTTCCGACGGTACGCGTGCAATTTTGTTTTTGCCAAAAACGGAAGCGGAGGCAAACGCGCATTAGGAAAATAATTTCCTGCTAATTTTTTTCATGGACATCTAAAATAATAGATTTAAAGTTTCCCCAAAGTTTCACAGTGTTTCAACAAGCCCTCGGTTTATTTTGAATTTCCGACGGTACGCGTGCAATTGCGTTTTTGCCAAAAACGGAAGCGGAGGTAAACGCGCCTTAGGAAAATAATTTCCTGCTGATTTTTTTCATGGACATCTCAAATAATACGTTGAGAGTGTCCCCAAAGTTTCGTAGAGTTTCGACAAGCCCTCGGTTTATTTTGACTTTCCGACGGTACGCGTGCAATTGCGTTTTTGCCAAAAACGGAAGCGGAGTTAAACGCGCCTTAGGAAAATAATTTCCTGCTGATTTTTTGCATGGACATCTCAAATAATACATTGAGAGTGTCCCCAATGTTTCATAGCATTTAGACAAGCCCTCAGTTTATTTTGACTTTCCGACGGTACGCGTGCAATTGCGTTTTTGCCAAAAACGGAAGCGGAGGCAAATGCGCATTAGGAAAATAATTTCCGGCTAATTTTTTTCATGGACATCTAAAATAATACATTGAGAATGTCCCCAAAGTGTCTTAGAGTTTAGACAAGCCCTCTGTTTATTTTGACTTTCCGACGGTACGCGTGCAAGTGTGTTTTTGCCAACAACGGAAGCGGAGGCAAATGCGCATTAGGAAAATAATTTCCTGCTGATTTTTTTCATGGACATCTCAAATAATACATTTAAAGTTTCCCCAAAGTTTCACAGTGTTTTGACAAGCCCTCGGTTTATTTTGAATTTCCGACGGTACGCGTGCAATTACGTTTTTGCCAAAAATGGAAGCGGAGGTAAACGCGCCTTAGGAAAATAATTTCCTGCTGATTTTTTTCATGGACATCTCAAATAATACATTGAGAGTGTCCCCAAAGTTTCGTAGGGTTTCGACAAGCCCTCGGTTTATTTTGACTTTCCGACGGTACGCGTGCAATTGCGTTTTTGCCAAAAACGGAAGCGGAGGTAAACGCGCCTTAGGAAAATAATTTCCTGCTGATTTTTTGCATGGACATCTCAAATAATACATTGAGAGTGTCCCCAATGTTTCATAGCATTTAGACAAGCCCTCGGTTTATTTTGACTTTCCGACGGTACGCGTGCAATTGCGTTTTTGCCAAAAACGGAAGCGGAGGCAAACGCGCCTTAGGTAAATAATTTCCTGCTGATTTTTTGCATGGACATCTCAAATAATACATTGAGAGTGTCCCCAAAGTTTAGTAGAGTTTCGACAAGCCCTCGGTTTATTTTGACTTTCCGACGGTACGCGTGCAATTGCGTTTTTGCCAAAAACAGAAGCAAAGGTAAACGCGCCTTAGGAAAATAATTTCCTGCTGATTTTTTTCATGGACATCTAAAATAATACATTGAGAGTGTCCCCAAAGTTTCATAGAGTTTCACCAAGCCCTCGGTTTATTTTGACTTTCCGACGGAACGCGTGCAATTTTGTTTTTGCCAAAAACGGAAGCGGAGGCAAACGCGCATTAGGAAAATAATTTCCTGCTAATTTTTTTCATGGACATCTAAAATAATAGATTTAAAGTTTCCCCAAAGTTTCACAGTGTTTCAACAAGCCCTCGGTTTATTTTGAATTTCCGACGGTACGCGTGCAATTGCGTTTTTGCCAAAAACGGAAGCGGAGGTAAACGCGCCTTAGGAAAATAATTTCCTGCTGATTTTTTTCATGGACATCTCAAATAATACGTTGAGAGTGTCCCCAAAGTTTCGTAGAGTTTCGACAAGCCCTCGGTTTATTTTGACTTTCCGACGGTACGCGTGCAATTGCGTTTTTGCCAAAAACGGAAGCGGAGTTAAACGCGCCTTAGGAAAATAATTTCCTGCTGATTTTTTGCATGGACATCTCAAATAATACATTGAGAGTGTCCCCAATGTTTCATAGCATTTAGACAAGCCCTCAGTTTATTTTGACTTTCCGACGGTACGCGTGCAATTGCGTTTTTGCCAAAAACGGAAGCGGAGGCAAATGCGCATTAGGAAAATAATTTCCGGCTAATTTTTTTCATGGACATCTAAAATAATACATTGAGACTGTCCCCAAAGTGTCTTAGAGTTTAGACAAGCCCTCTGTTTATTTTGACTTTCCGACGGTACGCGTGCAAGTGTGTTTTTGCCAACAACGGAAGCGGAGGCAAATGCGCATTAGGAAAATAATTTCCTGCTGATTTTTTTCATGGACATCTCAAATAATACATTTAAAGTTTCCCCAAAGTTTCACAGTGTTTTGACAAGCCCTCGGTTTATTTTGAATTTCCGACGGTACGCGTGCAATTGCGTTTTTGCCAAAAACGGAAGCGGAGGCAAATGCGCATTAGGAAAATAATTTCCTGCTGATTTTTTTCATGGACATCTCAAATAATACATTGAGAGTTTCCCCAAAGTTTCGTAGAGTTTCGACAAGCCCTCGGTTTATTTTGACTTTTCGACGGTACGCGTGCAATTGCGTTTTTGCCAAAAACGGAAGCGGAGGTAAACGCGCCTTAGGAAAATAATTTCCTGCTGATTTTTTGCATGGACAGCTCAAATAATACATTGAGAATGTCCCCAATGTTTCATAGCATTTAGACAAGCCCCCGGTTTATTTTGACTTTCCGACGGTACGCGTGCAATTGCGTTTTTGCCAAAAACGGAAGCGGAGGCAAACGCACCTTAGGTAAATAAGTTCCTGCTGATTTTTTGCATGGACATCTCAAATAATACATTGAGAGTGTCCCCAAAGTTTCGTAGAGTTTCGACAAGCCCTCGGTTTATTTTGACTTTCAGACGGTACGCGTGCAATTGCGTTTTTACCAAAAACGGAAGCGGAGGCAAATGCGCATTAGGAAAATAATTTCCTGCTGATTTTTTTCATGGACATCTAAAATAATACATTGAGAGTGTCCCCAAAGTTTCGTAGAGTTTCGACAAGCCCTCGGTTTATTTTGACTTTCCGACGATACGCGTGCAATTGCTTTTTTGCCAAAAACGGAAGCAGAGGCAAACGCGCTTTAGGAAAATAGTTTCCTGCTGATTTTTTTCATGTACATCTCAAATAATACTTTGAGAGTGTCCCCAAAGTTTCATAGCGTTTTGACAAGCCCTCGGTTTATTTTGACTTTCGACGGTACGCGTGCAATTGCGTTTTTGCCAAAAACGGAAGCAGAGGAAAACGCACATTAGGAAAATAATTTCCGGCTAAATTTTTTCATGGACATCTAAAATAATACATTGAGACTGTCCCCAAAGTGTCTTAGCGTTTCAACAAGCCCTCTGTTTATTTTGACTTTCGGACAGTACGCGTGCAATTGTGTTTTTGCCAAAAACGGAAGCGGAGGCAAATGCGCATTAGGAAAATAATTTCCTGCTGATTTTTTTCATGGACATCTCAAATAATACATTTAAAGTTTCCCCAAAGTTTCACAGCATTTTGACAAGCCCTCGGTTTATTTTGAATTTTCGACGGTACGCGTGCAATTCCGTTTTTGCCAAAAACGGAAGCGGAGGTAAACGCGCCTTAGGAAAATAATTTTCTGCTGATTTTTTTCATGGACTTCTCAAATAATACATTGAGAGTGTCCCCAAAGTTTCGTAGAGTTTCGACAAGCCCTCGGTTTATTTTGACTTTCCGACGGTACGCGTGCAATTGCGTTTTTCCCAAAAACGGAAGCGGAGGCAAACGCGCCTTAGAAAAATAATTTCCTGCTAATTTTTTGCATGGAAATCTAAAATAATACATTGAGAGTGTCCCCAATGTTTCGTAGAGTTTCACCAAGACCTCGGTTTATTTTGACTTTCCGACGGTACGCGTGCAATTTTGTTTTTGCCAAAAACGGAAGCGGAGGAAAACGCGCATTAGGAAAATAATTTCCTCCTAATTTTTTTCATGGACATCTAAAATAATACATTTAGAGTTTCCCCAAAGTTTCACAACGTTTCAACAAGCCCTCGGTTTATTTTGAATTTCCGAAGGTACGCGTGCAATTACGTTTTTGCCAAAAATGGAAGCGGAGGTAAACGCGCCTTAGGAAAATAATTTCCTGCTGATTTTTTTCATGGACATCTCAAATAATACATACAGAGTGTCCCCAAAGTTTCGTAGGGTTTCGACAAGCCCTCGGTTTATTTTGACTTTCCGACGGTACGCGTGCAATTGCGTTTTTGCCAAAAACGGAAGCGGAGGTAAACGCGCCTTAGGAAAATAATTTCCTTCTGATTTTTTGCATGGACATCTCAAATAATACATTGAGAGTGTCCCTAATGTTTCATAGCATTTAGACAAGCCCTCGGTTTATTTTGACTTTCCGACGGTACGCGTGCAATTGCGTTTTTGCCAAAAACGGAAGCGGAGGCAAACGCGCCTTAGGTAAATAATTTCCTGCTGATTTTTTGCATGGACATCTCAAATAATACATTGAGAGTGTCCCCAAAGTTTAGTAGAGTTTCGACAAGCCCTCGGTTTATTTTGACTTTCCGACGGTACGCGTGCAATTGCGTTTTTGCCAAAAACGGAAGCAAAGGTAAACGCGCCTTAGGAAAATAATTTCCTGCTGATTTTTTTCATGGACATCTAAAATAATACATTGAGAGTGTCCCCAAAGTTTCATAGAGTTTCACCAAGCCCTCGGTTTATTTTGACTTTCCGACGGTACGCGTGCAATTTTGTTTTTACCAAAAACGGAAGCGGAGGCAAACGCGCATTAGGAAAATAATTTCCTGCTAATTTTTTTCATGGACATCTAAAATAATAGATTTAAAGTTTCCCCAAAGTTTCACAGCGTTTCAACAAGCCCTCGGTTTATTTTGAATTTCCGACGGTACGCGTGCAATTGCGTTTTTGCCAAAAACGGAAGCGGAGGTAAACGCGCCTTAGGAAAATAATTTCCTGCTGATTTTTTTCATGGACATCTCAAATAATACGTTGAGAGTGTCCCCAAAGTTTCGTAGAGTTTCGACAAGCCCTCGGTTTATTTTGACTTTCCGACGGTACGCGTGCAATTGCGTTTTTGCCAAAAACGGAAGCGGAGTTAAACGCGCCTTAGGAAAATAATTTCCTGCTGATTTTTTGCATGGACATCTCAAATAATACATTGAGAGTGTCCCCAATGTTTCATAGCATTTAGACAAGCCCTCAGTTTATTTTGACTTTCCGACGGTACGCGTGCAATTGCGTTTTTGCCAAAAACGGAAGCGGAGGCAAATGCGCATTAGGAAAATAATTTCCGGCTAATTTTTTTCATGGACATCTAAAATAATACATTGAGACTGTCCCCAAAGTGTCTTAGAGTTTAGACAAGCCCTCTGTTTATTTTGACTTTCCGACGGTACGCGTGCAAGTGTGTTTTTGCCAACAACGGAAGCGGAGGCAAATGCGCATTAGGAAAATAATTTCCTGCTGATTTTTTTCATGGACATCTCAAATAATACATTTAAAGTTTCCCCAAAGTTTCACAGTGTTTTGACAAGCCCTCGGTTTATTTTGAATTTCCGACGGTACGCGTGCAATTGCGTTTTTTCCAAAAACGGAAGCGGAGGCAAATGCGCATTAGGAAAATAATTTCCTGCTGATTTTTTTCATGGACATCTCAAATAATACATTGAGAGTGTCCCCAAAGTTTCGTAGAGTTTCGACAAGCCCTCGGTTTATTTTGACTTTTCGACGGTACGCGTGCAATTGCGTTTTTGCCAAAAACGGAAGCGGAGGTAAACGCGCCTTAGGAAAATAATTTCCTGCTGATTTTTTGCATGGACAGCTCAAATAATACATTGAGAATGTCCCCAATGTTTCATAGCATTTAGACAAGCCCCCGGTTTATTTTGACTTTCCGACGGTACGCGTGCAATTGCGTTTTTGCCAAAAACGGAAGCGGAGGCAAACGCACCTTAGGTAAATAAGTTCCTGCTGATTTTTTGCATGGACATCTCAAATAATACATTGAGAGTGTCCCCAAAGTTTCGTAGAGTTTCGACAAGCCCTCGGTTTATTTTGACTTTCAGACGGTACGCGTGCAATTGCGTTTTTACCAAAAACGGAAGCGGAGGCAAATGCGCATTAGGAAAATAATTTCCTGCTGATTTTTTTCATGGACATCTAAAATAATACATTGAGAGTGTCCCCAAAGTTTCGTAGAGTTTCGACAAGCCCTCGGTTTATTTTGACTTTCCGACGATACGCGTGCAATTGCTTTTTTGCCAAAAACGGAAGCAGAGGCAAACGCGCTTTAGGAAAATAGTTTCCTGCTGATTTTTTTCATGTACATCTCAAATAATACTTTGAGAGTGTCCCCAAAGTTTCATAGCGTTTTGACAAGCCCTCGGTTTATTTTGACTTTCGACGGTACGCGTGCAATTGCGTTTTTGCCAAAAACGGAAGCAGAGGAAAACGCGCATTAGGAAAATAATTTCCGGCTAAATTTTTTCATGGACATCTAAAATAATACATTGAGACTGTCCCCAAAGTGTCTTAGCGTTTCAACAAGCCCTCTGTTTATTTTGACTTTCGGACAGTACGCGTGCAATTGTGTTTTTGCCAAAAACGGAAGCGGAGGCAAATGCGCATTAGGAAAATAATTTCCTGCTGATTTTTTTCATGGACATCTCAAATAATACATTTAAAGTTTCCCCAAAGTTTCACAGCATTTTGACAAGCCCTCGGTTTATTTTGAATTTTCGACGGTACGCGTGCAATTCCGTTTTTGCCAAAAACGGAAGCGGAGGTAAACGCGCCTTAGGAAAATAATTTTCTGCTGATTTTTTTCATGGACTTCTCAAATAATACATTGAGAGTGTCCCCAAAGTTTCGTAGAGTTTCGACAAGCCCTCGGTTTATTTTGACTTTCCGACGGTACGCGTGCAATTGCGTTTTTCCCAAAAACGGAAGCGGAGGCAAACGCGCCTTAGAAAAATAATTTCCTGCTAATTTTTTGCATGGAAATCTAAAATAATACATTGAGAGTGTCCCCAATGTTTCGTAGAGTTTCACCAAGACCTCGGTTTATTTTGACTTTCCGACGGTACGCGTGCAATTTTGTTTTTGCCAAAAACGGAAGCGGAGGAAAACGCGCATTAGGAAAATAATTTCCTCCTAATTTTTTTCATGGACATCTAAAATAATACATTTAGAGTTTCCCCAAAGTTTCACAACGTTTCAACAAGCCCTCGGTTTATTTTGAATTTCCGAAGGTACGCGTGCAATTACGTTTTTGCCAAAAATGGAAGCGGAGGTAAACGCGCCTTAGGAAAATAATTTCCTGCTGATTTTTTTCATGGACATCTCAAATAATACATTGAGAGTGTCCCCAAAGTTTCGTAGGGTTTCGACAAGCCCTCGGTTTATTTTGACTTTCCGACGGTACGCGTGCAATTGCGTTTTTGCCAAAAACGGAAGCGGAGGTAAACGCGCCTTAGGAAAATAATTTCCTTCTGATTTTTTGCATGGACATCTCAAATAATACATTGAGAGTGTCCCCAATGTTTCATAGCATTTAGACAAGCCCTCGGTTTATTTTGACTTTCCGACGGTACGCGTGCAATTGCGTTTTTGCCAAAAACGGAAGCGGAGGCAAACGCGCCTTAGGTAAATAATTTCCTGCTGATTTTTTGCATGGACATCTCAAATAATACATTGAGAGTGTCCCCAAAGTTTAGTAGAGTTTCGACAAGCCCTCGGTTTATTTTGACTTTCCGACGGTACGCGTGCAATTGCGTTTTTGCCAAAAACGGAAGCAAAGGTAAACGCGCCTTAGGAAAATAATTTCCTGCTGATTTTTTTCATGGACATCTAAAATAATACATTGAGAGTGTCCCCAAAGTTTCATAGAGTTTCACCAAGCCCTCGGTTTATTTTGACTTTCCGACGGTACGCGTGCAATTTTGTTTTTGCCAAAAACGGAAGCGGAGGCAAACGCGCATTAGGAAAATAATTTCCTGCTAATTTTTTTCATGGACATCTAAAATAATAGATTTAAAGTTTCCCCAAAGTTTCACAGCGTTTCAACAAGCCCTCGGTTTATTTTGAATTTCCGACGGTACGCGTGCAATTGCGTTTTTGCCAAAAACGGAAGCGGAGGTAAACGCGCCTTAGGAAAATAATTTCCTGCTGATTTTTTTCATGGACATCTCAAATAATACGTTGAGAGTGTCCCCAAAGTTTCGTAGAGTTTCGACAAGCCCTCGGTTTATTTTGACTTTCCGACGGTACGCGTGCAATTGCGTTTTTGCCAAAAACGGAAGCGGAGTTAAACGCGCCTTAGGAAAATAATTTCCTGCTTATTTTTTGCATTGACATCTCAAATAATACATTGAGAGTTTCCCCAATGTTTCATAGCATTTAGACAAGCCCTCAGTTTATTTTGACTTTCCGACGGTACGCGTGCAATTGCGTTTTTGCCAAAAACGGAAGCGGAGGCAAATGCGCATTAGGAAAATAATTTCCGGCTAATTTTTTTCATGGACATCTAAAATAATACATTGAGACTATCCCCAAAGTGTCTTAGAGTTTAGACAAGCCCTCTGTTTATTTTGACTTTCCGACGGTACGCGTGCAAGTGTGTTTTTGCCAACAACGGAAGCGGAGGCAAATGCGCATTAGGAAAATAATTTCCTGCTGATTTTTTTCATGGACATCTCAAATAATACATTTAAAGTTTCCCCAAAGTTTCACAGTGTTTTGACAAGCCCTCGGTTTATTTTGAATTTCCGACGGTACGCGTGCAATTGCGTTTTTGCCAAAAACGGAAGCGGAGGCAAATGCGCATTAGGAAAATAATTTCCTGCTGATTTTTTTCATGGACATCTCAAATAATACATTGAGAGTGTCCCCAAAGTTTCGTAGAGTTTCGACAAGCCCTCGGTTTATTTTGACTTTTCGACGGTACGCGTGCAATTGCGTTTTTGCCAAAAACGGAAGCGGAGGTAAACGCGCCTTAGGAAAATAATTTCCTGCTGATTTTTTGCATGGACAGCTCAAATAATACATTGAGAATGTCCCCAATGTTTCATAGCATTTAGACAAGCCCCCGGTTTATTTTGACTTTCCGACGGTACGCGTGCAATTGCGTTTTTGCCAAAAACGGAAGCGGAGGCAAACGCACCTTAGGTAAATAAGTTCCTGCTGATTTTTTGCATGGACATCTCAAATAATACATTGAGAGTGTCCCCAAAGTTTCGTAGAGTTTCGACAAGCCCTCGGTTTATTTTGACTTTCAGACGGTACGCGTGCAATTGCGTTTTTAACAAAAACGGAAGCGGAGGCAAATGCGCATTAGGAAAATAATTTCCTGCTGATTTTTTTCATGGACATCTAAAATAATACATTGAGAGTGTCCCCAAAGTTTCGTAGAGTTTCGACAAGCCCTCGGTTTATTTTGACTTTCCGACGATACGCGTGCAATTGCTTTTTTGCCAAAAACGGAAGCAGAGGCAAACGCGCTTTAGGAAAATAGTTTCCTCCTTATTTTTTTCATGTACATCTCAAATAATACTTTGAGAGTGTCCCCAAAGTTTCATAGCGTTTTGACAAGCCCTCGGTTTATTTTGACTTTCGACGGTACGCGTGCAATTGCGTTTTTGCCAAAAACGGAAGCAGAGGAAAACGCGCATTAGGAAAATAATTTCCGGCTAATTTTTTTCATGGACATCTAAAATAATACATTGAGACTGTCCCCAAAGTGTCTTAGCGTTTCAACAAGCCCTCTGTTTATTTTGACTTTCGGACAGTACGCGTGCAATTGTGTTTTTGCCAAAAACGGAAGCGGAGGCAAATGCGCATTAGGAAAATAATTTCCTGCTGATTTTTTTCATGGACATCTCAAATAATACATTTAAAGTTTCACCAAAGTTTCACAGCATTTTGACAAGCCCTCGGTTTATTTTGAATTTTCGACGGTACGCGTGCAATTGCGTTTTTGCCAAAAACGGAAGCGGAGGTAAACGCGCCTTAGGAAAATAATTTTCTGCTGATTTTTTTCAAGGACTTCTCAAATAATACATTGAGAGTGTCCCCAAAGTTTCGTAGAGTTTCGACAAGCCCTCGGTTTATTTTGACTTTCCGACGGTACGCGTGCAATTGCGTTTTTCCCAAAAACGGAAGCGGAGGCAAACGCGCCTTAGAAAAATAATTTCCTGCTAATTTTTTGCATGGAAATCTAAAATAATACATTGAGAGTGTCCCCAAAGTTTCGTAGAGTTTCACCAAGACCTCGGTTTATTTTGACTTTTCGACGGTACGCGTGCAATTTTGTTTTTGCCAAAAACGGAAGCGGAGGAAAACGCGCATTAGGAAAATAATTTCCTCCTAATTTTTTTCATGGACATCTAAAATAATACATTTAGAGTTTCCCCAAAGTTTCACAACGTTTCAACAAGCCCTCGGTTTATTTTGAATTTCCGACGGTACGCGTGCAATTACGTTTTTGCCAAAAATGGAAGCGGAGGTAAACGCGCCTTAGGAAAATAATTTCCTGCTGATTTTTTTCATGGACATCTCAAATAATACATTGAGAGTGTCCCCAAAGTTTCGTAGGGTTTCGACAAGCCCTCGGTTTATTTTGACTTTCCGACGGTACGCGTGCAATTGCGTTTTTGCCAAAAACGGAAGCGGAGGTAAACGCGCCTTAGGAAAATAATTTCCTGCTGATTTTTTGCATGGACATCTCAAATAATACATTGAGAGTGTCCCCAATGTTTCATAGCATTTAGACAAGCCCTCGGTTTATTTTGACTTTCCGACGGTACGCGTGCAATTGCGTTTTTCCCAAAAACGGAAGCGGAGGCAAACGCGCCTTAGGTAAATAATTTCCTGCTGATTTTTTGCGTGGACATCTCAAATAATACATTGAGAGTGTCCCCAAAGTTTAGTAGAGTTTCGACAAGCCCTCGGTTTATTTTGACTTTCCGACGGTACGCGTGCAATTGCGTTTTTGCCAAAAACGGAAGCAAAGGTAAACGCGCCTTAGGAAAATAATTTCCTGCTGATTTTTTTCATGGACATCTAAAATAATACATTGAGAGTGTCCCCAAAGTTTCATAGCGTTTTGACAAGCCCTCGGTTTATTTTGACTTTTGACGGTACGCGTGCAATTGCGTTTTTGCCAAAAACGGAAGCAGAGGAAAACGCGCATTAGGAAAATAATTTCCGGCTAATTTTTTTCATGGACATCTAAAATAATACATTGAGACTGTCCCCAAAGTGTCTTAGCGTTTCAACAAGCCCTCTGTTTATTTTGACTTTCGGACAGTACGCGTGCAATTGTGTTTTTGCCAAAAACGGAAGCGGAGGCAAATGCGCATTAGGAAAATAATTTCCTGCTGATTTTTTTCATGGACATCTCAAATAATACATTTAAAGTTTCCCCAAAGTTTCACAGCATTTTGACAAGCCCTCGGTTTATTTTGAATTATCGACGGTACGCGTGCAATTGCGTGTTTGCCAAAAACGGAAGCGGAGGTAAACGCGCCTTAGGAAAATAATTTCCTGCTGATTTTTTTCATGGACATCTCAAATAATACATTGAGAGTGTCCCCAAAGTTTCGTAGAGTTTCGACAAGCCCTCGGTTTATTTTGACTTTCCGACGGTACGCGTGCAATTGCGTTTTTCCCAAAAACGGAAGCGGAGGCAAACGCCCCTTAGAAAAATAATTTCCTGCTAATTTTTTGCATGGAAATCTAAAATAATACATTGAGGGTGTCCCCAAAGTTTCGTAGAGTTTCACCAAGCCCTCGGTTTATTTTGACTTTCCGACGGTACGCGTGCAATTTTGTTTTTGCCAAAAACGGAAGCGGAGGCAAACGCGCATTAGGAAAATAATTTCCTCCTAATTTTTTTCATGGACATCTAAAATAATACATTTAGAGTTTCCCCAAAGTTTCACAACGTTTTAACAAGCCCTCGGTTTATTTTGAATTTCCGACGGTACGCGTGCAATTGCGTTTTTGCCAAAAATGGAAGCGGAGGTAAACGCGCCTTAGGAAAATAATTTCCTGCTGATTTTTTTCATGGACATCTCAAATAATACATTGAGAGTTTCCCCAAAGTTTCGTAGAGTTTCGACAAGCCCTCGGTTTATTTTGACTTTCCGACGGTACGCGTGCAATTGCGTTTTTGCCAAAAACGGAAGCGGAGGTAAACGCGCCTTAGGAAAATAATTTCCTGCTGATTTTTTGCATGGACATCTCAAATAATACATTGAGAGTGTCCCCAATGTTTCATAGCATTTAGACAAGCCCTCGGTTTATTTTGACTTTCCGACGGTACGGGTGCAATTGCGTTTTTGCCAAAAGCGGAAGCGGAGGTAAACGCGCCTTAGGAAAATAATTTCCTGCTGATTTTTTGCATGGACATCTCAAATAATACATTGAGAGTGTCCCCAAAGTTTCGTAGAGTTTCGACAAGCCCTCGGTTTATTTTGACTTTCCGACGGTACGCGTGCAATTGCGTTTTTGCCAAAAACGGAAGCAAAGGTAAACGCGCCTTAGGAAAATAACTTCCTGCTGATTTTTTTCATGGACATCTAAAATAATACATTGAGAGTGTCCCCAAAGTTTCGTAGAGTTTCGACAAGCCCTCGGTTTATTTTGACTTTCCGACGATACGCGTGCAATTGTGTTTTTTGCCAAAAACGGAAGCAGAGGCAAACGCGCTTTAGGAAAATAGTTTCCTGCTGATTTTTTTCATGTACATCTCAAATAATACTTTGAGAGTGTCCCCAAAGTTTCATAGCGTTTTGACAAGCCCTCGGTTTATTTTGACTTTCGACGGTACGCGTGCAATTGCGTTTTTGCCAAAAACGGAAGCGGATGCAAACGCGCATTAGGAAAATAATTTCCGGCTAATTTTTTTCATGGACATCTAAAATAATACATTGAGACTGTCCCCAAAATGTCTTAGCGTTTCGACAAGCCCTCTGTTTATTTTGACTTTCCGACGGTACGCGTGCAATTGTGTTTTTTCCAAAAACGGAAGCGGAGGCAAAAGCGCATTAGGAAAATAATTTCCTGCTGATTTTTTTCATGGACATCTCAAATAATACATTTAAAGTTTCCCCAAAGTTTCACAGCGTTTCGACAAGCCCTCGGTTTATTTTGAATTTTCGACGGTACGCGTGCAATTGCGTTTTTGCCAAAAACGGAAGCGGAGGTAAACGCGCCTTAGGAAAATAATTTCCTGCTGATTTTTTTCATGGACATCTCAAATAATACATTGAGATTGTCCCCAAAGTTTCGTAGTGTTTCGACAAGCCCTCGGTTTATTTTGACTTTCCGACGGTACGCGTGCAATTGCATTTTTGCCAAAAACGGAAGCGGAGGTAAACGCGCCTTAGGTAAATAATTTCCTGCTGATTTTTTGCATGGACATCTCAAATAATACATTGAGAGTGTCCCCAAAGTTTCGTAGAGTTTCACCAAGCCCTCGGTTTATTTTGACTTTCCGACGGTACGCGTGCAATTTTGTTTTTGCCAAAAACGGAAGCGGAGGCAAACGCGCATTAGGAAAATAATTTCCTGCTAATTTTTTTCATGGACATCTAAAATAATACATTTAGAGTGTCCCCAAAGTTTCATAGCATTTCAACAAGCCCTCGATTTATTTTGAATTTCCGACGGTACGCGTGCAATTGCGTTTTTGCCAAAAACGGAAGCGGAGGCAAACGCGCCTTATGTATATAATTTCCTGCTGATTTTTTGCATGGACATCTCAAATAATACATTGAGAGTGTCCCCAAAGTTTAGTAGAGTTTAGACAAGCCCTCGGTTTATTTTGACTTTCCGACGGTACGCGTGCAATTGCGTTTTTTCCAAAAACGGAAGCGGAGGTAAACGCGCCTTTGGAAAATAATTTCCTGCTGATTTTTTGCATGGACATCTCAATTAATACATTGAGAGTGTCCCTAATGTTTCATAGCATTTAGACAAGCCCTCGGTTTATTTTGACTTTCCGACGGTACGCGTGCAATTGCGTTTTTGCCAAAAACGGAAGCGGAGGCAAACGCGCCTTAGGTAAATAATTTCCTGCTGATGTTTTGCATGGACATCTCAAATAATACATTGAGAGTGTCCCCAAATTTCGTAGATTTTCGACAAGCCCTCGGTTTATTTTGACTTTCCGACGGTACGCGTGCAATTGCGTTTTTGCCAAAAACGGAAGCAGAGGTAAACGCGCCTTAGGAAAATAATTTCCTGCTGATTTTTTTATGGAAATCTAAAATAATACATTGAGAGTGTCCCCAAAGTTTCGTAGAGTTTCGACATGCCCTCGGTTTATTTTGACTTTCCGACGATACGCGTGCAATTGCGTTTTTGCCAAAAACAGAAGCAGAGGCAAACGCGCTTTAGGAAAATAGTTTCCTGCTGATTTTTTTCATGTACATCTCAAATAATACTTTGAGAGTGTCCCCAAAGTTTCATAGCGTTTTGACAAGCCCTCGGTTTATTTTGACTTTCGACGGTACGCGTGCAATTGCGTTTTTGCCAAAAACGGAAGCGGATGCAAACGCGCCTTAGGAAAATAATTTCCTGCTGATTTTTTGCATGGACATCTCAAATAATACATTGAGAGTGTCCCCAATGTTTCATAGCATTTAGACAAGCCCTCAGTTTATTTTGACTTTCCGACGGTACGCGTGCAATTGCGTTTTTGCCAAAAACGAAAGCGGAGGCAAACGCGCCTTAGGTAAATAATTTCCTGCTGATTTTTTGCATGGACATCTCAAATAATTCATTGAGAGTGTCCCCAAAGTTTCGTAGAGGTTCGACAAGCCCTCGGTTTATTTTGACTTTCCGACAGTACGCGTGCAATTTTGTTTTTGCCAAAAACGGAAGCGGAGGCAAACGCGCATTAGGAAAATAATTTCCTGCTAATTTTTTTCATGGACATCTAAAATAATACATTTAGAGTTTCCCCAAAGTTTCACTGCGTTTCAACAAGCCCTCGGTTTATTTTGAATTTCCGACGGTACGCGTGAAATTGCGTTTTTGCCAAAAACGGAAGCGGAGGTAAACGCGCCTTAGGAAAATAATTTCCTGCTGATTTTTTTCATGGACATCTCAAATAATACATTGAGAGTGTCCCCAAAGTTTCGTAGAGTTTCGACAAGCCCTCGGTTTATTTTGACTTTCCGACGGTACGCGTGCAATTGCGTTTTTGCCAAAAACGGAAGCGGAGGTAAACGCGCCTTAGGAAAATAATTTCCTGCTGATTTTTTGCATGGACATCTAAAATAATACATTGAGAGTGTCCCCAATGTTTCATAGCATTTAGACAAGCCCTCGGTTTATTTTTACTTTCCGACGGTACGCGTGCAATTGCGTTTTTGCCAAAAACGGAAGCAGAGGCAAACGCGCCTTAGGTAAATAATTTCCTGCTGATTTTTTGCATGGACATCTCAAATAATACATTGAGAGTGTCCCCAAAGTTTCGTAGAGTTTCGACAAGCCCTAGGTTTATTTTGACTTTCCGACGGTACGCGTGTAATTGCGTTTTTGCCAAAAACGGAAGCAGAGGTAAACACTCCTTAGGAAAATAATTTCCTGCTGATTTTTTTATGGACATCTAAAATAATACATTGAGAGTGTCCCCAAAGTTTCGTAGAGTTTCGACATGCCCTCGGTTTATTTTGACTTTCCGACGATACGCGTGCAATTGCGTTTTTGCCAAAAACAGAAGCAGAGGCAAACGCGCTTTAGGAAAATAGTTTCCTGCTGATTTTTTTCATGTACATCTCAAATAATACTTTGAGAGTGTCCCCAAAGTTTCATAGCGTTTTGACAAGCCCTCGGTTTATTTTGACTTTCGACGGTACGCTTGCAATTGCGTTTTTGCCAAAAACGGAAGCGGATGCAAACGCGCCTTAGGAAAATAATTTCCTGCTGATTTTTTGCATGGACATCTCAAATAATACATTGAGAGTGTCCCCAATGTTTCATAGCATTTAGACAAGCCCTCAGTTTATTTTGACTTTCCGACGGTACGCGTGCAATTGCGTTTTTGCCAAAAACGAAAGCGGAGGCAAACGCGCCTTAGGTAAATAATTTCCTGCTGATTTTTTGCATGGACATCTCAAATAATTCATTGAGAGTGTCCCCAAAGTTTCGTAGAGGTTCGACAAGCCCTCGGTTTATTTTGACTTTCCGACAGTACGCGTGCAATTTTGTTTTTGCCAAAAACGGAAGCGGAGGCAAACGCGCATTAGGAAAATAATTTCCTGCTAATTTTTTTCATGGACATCTAAAATAATACATTTAGAGTTTCCCCAAAGTTTCACTGCGTTTCAACAAGCCCTCGGTTTATTTTGAATTTCCGACGGTACGCGTGAAATTGCGTTTTTGCCAAAAACGGAAGCGGAGGTAAACGCGCCTTAGGAAAATAATTTCCTGCTGATTTTTTTCATGGACATCTCAAATAATACATTGAGAGTGTCCCCAAAGTTTCGTAGAGTTTCGACAAGCCCTCGGTTTATTTTGACTTTCCGACGGTACGCGTGCAATTGCGTTTTTGCCAAAAACGGAAGCGGAGGTAAACGCGCCTTAGGAAAATAATTTCCTGCTGATTTTTTGCATGGACATCTAAAATAATACATTGAGAGTGTCCCCAATGTTTCATAGCATTTAGACAAGCCCTCGGTTTATTTTTACTTTCCGACGGTACGCGTGCAATTGCGTTTTTGCCAAAAACGGAAGCAGAGGCAAACGCGCCTTAGGTAAATAATTTCCTGCTGATTTTTTGCATGGACATCTCAAATAATACATTGAGAGTGTCCCCAAAGTTTCGTAGAGTTTCGACAAGCCCTAGGTTTATTTTGACTTTCCGACGGTACGCGTGTAATTGCGTTTTTGCCAAAAACGGAAGCAGAGGTAAACACTCCTTAGGAAAATAATTTCCTGCTGATTTTTTTATGGACATCTAAAATAATACATTGAGAGTGTCCCCAAAGTTTCGTAGAGTTTCGACATGCCCTCGGTTTATTTTGACTTTCCGACGATACGCGTGCAATTGCGTTTTTGCCAAAAACGAGAGAAGAGGCAAACGCGCTTTAGGAAAATAGTTTCCTGCTGATTTTTTTCATGTACATCTCAAATAATACTTTGAGAGTGTCCCCAAAGTTTCGTAGAGTTTCGACAAGCCCTCGGTTTATTTTGACTTTCCGACGGTACGCGTGCAATTGCGTTTTTCCCAAAAACGGAAGCGGAGGCAAACGCCCCTTAGAAAAATAATTTCCTGCTAATTTTTTGCATGGAAATCTAAAATAATACATTGAGGGTGTCCCCAAAGTTTCGTAGAGTTTCACCAAGCCCTCGGTTTATTTTGACTTTCCGACGGTACGCGTGCAATTGCGTTTTTGCCAAAAACAGAAGCGGATGCAAACGCGCATTAGGAAAATAATTTCCGGCTAATTTTTTTCATGGACATCTAAAATAATACATTGAGACTGTCCCCAAAGTGTCTTAGCGTTTCGACAAGCCCACTATTTATTTTGACTTTCCGACGGTACGCGTGCAATTGTGTTTTTTCCAAAAACGGAAGCGGAGGCAAAAGCGCATTAGGAAAATAATTTCCTGCTGATTTTTTTCATGGACATCTCAAATAATACATTTAAAGTTTCCCCAATGTTTCACAGCGTTTCGACAAGCCCTCGGTTTATTTTGAATTTCCGACGGTACCCGTGCAATTCAGTTTTTGCCAAAAACGGAAGCAGAGGTAAACGCGCCTTAGAAAAATAATTTCCTGCTGATTTTTTTCATGGACATCTCAAATAATACATTGAGATTGTCCCCAAAGTTTCGTACAGTTTCGACAAGCCCTCGGTTTATTTTGACTTTCCGACGGTACGCGTGCAATTGCGTTTTTGCCAAAAACGGAAGCGGAGGTAAACTCACCTTAGGAAAATAATTTCCTGCTGATTGTTTGCATGGACATCTCAAATAATACATTGAGAGTGTCCCCAATGTTTCATAGCATTTAGACAAGCCCTCGGTTTATTTTGACTTTCTGACGGTACGCGTGCAATTGCGTTTTTGCCAAAAACGAAAGCGGAGGCAAACGCGCCTTAGGTAAATAATTTCCTGCTGATTTTTTTCATGGACATCTCAAATAATACATTGAGAGTGTCCCCAAAGTTTCGTAGAAGTTCGACAAGCCCTCGGTTTATTTTGACTTTCCGACAGTACGCGTGCAATTACGTTTTTGCCAAAAACGGAAGCAGAGGTAAACGCGCCTAAGGAAAATAATTTCCTGCTGATTTTTTTCATGGACATCTAATATAATACATTGAGAGTGTCCCCAAAGTTTCGTAGAGTTTCGACAAGCCCTCGGTTTATTTTGACTTTCCGACGATACGCGTGAAATTGCGTTTTTGCCAAAAACGGAAGCAGAGGCAAACGCGCTTTAGGAAAATAATTTCCTGCTGATTTTTTTCATGTACATCTCAAATAATACATTGAGAGTGTCCCCAATGTTTCATAGCATTTTGACAAGCCCTCGGTTTTTTTTGAATTTCCGACGGTACGCATGCAATTGCGTTTTTGCCAAAAACGGAAGCGGGGGCAAAAGCGCCTTAGCAAAATAATTTCCTGCTGATTTTTTGAATGGACATCTAATATAATACATTTAGATTGTCCCCAAAGTTTTGTAGAGTTTCAACAAGCCCTCGGTTTATTTTGACTTTCCGACGGTACGCGTGCAATTGTGTTTTTGCCAAAAACGGAAGCGGAGGCAAACGCGCATTAGGAAAATAATTTCATGCGGATTTTTCGCATGGACATCTCAAATAATACATTGAGAGTGTCCCTAAAGTTTCATAGCATTTCGATAAGCCCTCGGTTTATTTTGAATTTCCGACGGTACGCATGCAATTGGGTTTTTGTCAAAAACGAAAGGGAGGCAAACGCGCCTTAGGAAAATAATTTTCTACTGATTTTTTGAATGGACATCTAAAATAATACATTGAGAGTGTCCCCAAAGTTTCGTAGAGTTTCGACAAACCCTCGGTTTATTTTGACTTTCCGACGGTACGCGTGCAACTGCGTTTTTGCCAAAAACGGAAGTGGAGGAAAACGCGCTTTAGGAAAATAATTTCCTGATGATTTTTTTCATGTACATCTCAAATAATACATTTAGAGTGTCCCCAAAGTTTCATAGCATTTCCACAAGCCCTCGGTTTATTTTGACTTTCCGACGGTACGCGTGCAATTGCGTTTTTGCCAAAAACAGATGCGGAGGGAAACGCGCATTAGGAAAATAATTTCCGGCTAATTTTTTTCATGGACATCTAAAATAATACATTGATAGTGTCCCCAAAGTTTCTTAGCGTTTCGACAAGCCCTGTGTTTATTTTGACTTTCTGACGGTACGCGTGCAATTGTGTTTTTGCCAAAAACGGAAGCGTAGGCAAAAGCGCATTAGGAAAATAATTTGCTGCTGATTTTTTTCATGGACATATTAAATAATACATTTAGAGTTTCCCCAAAGTTTCACAGCGTTTCGACAAGCCCTCGGTTTATTTTGAATTTCCGACGATACGCGTGCAATTGCGTTTTTGCCAAAAATGGAAGCGGAGGTAAACGCGCCTTAGGAAAATAATTTCCTGCTGATTTTTTTCATGGACATCTCAAATAATACATTGAGAGTGTCCCCAAAGTTTCATACAATTTTGACAAGCCCTCGGTTTATTTTGACTTTCCGACGTTACGCGTGCAATTGCGTTTTTGCCAAAAACGGAAGCGGAGGTAAACGTGCCTTAGGAAAATAATTTCCTGCTGATTTTTTGCATGGACATCTAAAATAATACATTGAGAGTGTCCCCAATGTTTCATAGCATTTCGAAAAGCCCTCGGTTTATTTTGACTTTCCGACGGTACGCGTGCAATTGCGTTTTTGCCAAAAACGAAAGCGGAGGCAAACGCGCCTTAGGTAAATAATTTCCTGCTGATTTTTTGTATGGACATCTAAAATAATACACTGAGAGTGTCCCCAAAGCTTCGTAGAGTTTCGACAAGCCCTCGGTTTATTTTGACTTTCCGACGGTACGCGTGCAATTGCGTTTTTGTCAAAAACGGAAGCGGAGGTAAACGCGCCTTAGGAAAATTATTTCCTGCTGATTTTTTTCATGGACATCTCAAATAATACATTGAGAGTGTCCCCAAAGTTTCGTAGAGTTTCGACAAGCCCTCGGTTTATTTTGACTTTTTGACAGTACGCGTGCAATTGCGTTTTTGCCAAAAACGGAAGCGGAGGCAAACGCGCATTAGGGAAATAATTTCATGCTGATTTTTTTCATGGACATCTCAAATAATACATTGACAGTGTCCCCAAAGTTTCATAGCATTTCGACAAGCCCTCGGTTTATTTTGAATTTCCGATGGTACGCGTGCAATTGCGTTTTTGCCAAAAACCGAAGCGGAGGCAAACGCGCCTTAGGTAAATAATTTCATGCTTATTTTTTTCATGGACATCTAAAATAACACATTGAGAGTGTCCCTTAAGTTTCTTAGAGTTTTGACAAACCCTCGGTTTATTTTGACTTTCCGACGGTACGCGGGCAACTACGTTTTTGCCAAAAACGGAAGTAGAGGCAAACTCGCTTTAGGAAAATAATTTCATGCGGATTTTTTGCATGGACATTTCAAATAATACATTGAGAGTGTCCCCAAAGTTTCATAGCGTTTTGACAAGCGCTCGGTTTTTTTTGAATTTCCGACGTTACGCATGCAATTGTGTTTTTCCCAAAAACGGAAGTGGAGGCAAACGCGCCTTAGAAAAATAATTTCCTGCTGATTTTTTGCATGGACATCTAAAATAATACATTTAGAGTGTCCCCAAAGTTTCATAGCATTTCCGCAAGCCCTCAGTTTATTTTGAATTTCCGACGGTACGCGTGCAATTGCGTTTTTGTCAAAAATGAAAGCGGAGGAAAATGCGCCTTAGGAAAATAATTTTCTGCTGATTTTTTGAATAGACATCTAATATAATACATTTATTGTGTCCCCAAAGATTCGTAGAGTTTCGACAAACCCTCGGTTTATTTTGACTTTCCGACGGTACGCGTGCAACTGCGTTTTTGCCAAAAACGGAAGTGGAGGAAAACGCGCTTTAGGAAAATAATTTCCTGATGATTTTTTTCATGTACATCTCAAATAATACATTTATAGTGTCCCCAATGTTTCATAGCGTTTCGACAAGCCCTCGGTTCATTTTGAATTTCCGACGGTACGCAAGCAATTACGTTTTTGCCCAAAACGGAAGTGGAGGCAAACGCGCCATAGAAAAATAATTTTCTGCTGATTTTTTTCATGGACATCTAAAATAATACATTGAGAGTGTCCCCAAAGTTTCATAGCGTTTCGACAAGCCCTCGGTTTATTTTGAATTTCCGATGGTACGCGTGAAATTGCATTTTTGCCAAAAACGGAAGCGGAGGCGAACGCGCCTTAGGTAAATAATTTCCTGCTGATTTTTTTCATGGACATCTAAAATAATACATTGAGAGTGTCCCCAAAGTTTCGTAGAGTTTCAACAAGCCCTCGGTTTATTTTGACTTTCCGACGGTACGCGTGCAATTGATTTTTTGCCAAAAACGGAAGCGGAGGAAAACGCGCATTAGGAAAATAATTTCCTGCTAATGTTTTTCATGGACATCTAAAATAATACGTTGAGAGTGTCCCCACAGTTTCTTAGTTTTTCGACAAGCCCTCTGTTTATTTTGACTTTCCGATGGTACGCGTGCAATTTTGTTTTTGCCAAAAATGGAAGCGGAGGCAAAAGCGCATTAGGAAAATAATTTCCTACTGATTTTTTGCATGGACATCTCAAATAATACATTTAGAGTTTCCCCAAAGTTTCACAGCATTTCGACAAGCCCTCGGTTTATTTTGAATTTCCTACGGTACGCGTGCAATTGCGTTTTTGCCAAAAACGGAAGCGGAGGTAAACTCGCCTTAGAAAAATAATTTCCTGCTGATTTTTTGAATGGACATCTCAAATAACACATTGAGAGTGTCCCCAAAGTTTCGTACAGTTTCGACAAGCCCTCGGTTTATTTTGACTCTCCGACGGTACGCGTGCAATTGCGTTTTTGCCAAAAACGGAAGCGGAGGTAAACGCGCCTTAGGAAAATAATTTCATGCTTATTTTTTGCATGTACATCTCAAATAATACATTGACAGTGTCCCCAACGTTTCGTAGAGTTTCGACACATCCTCGGTTTATTTTGACTTTCTGATGGTACGCGTGCAATTGCGTTTTTGCCAAAAACGGAAGCGGAGGCAAACGCGATTTAGGAAAATAATTTCTTGCTGATTTTTTGCATGGAAATCTAAAATAATACATTTATAGTGTCCCCAAAGTTTCGTAGAGTTTCGACAAACCCTCGGTTTATTTTGACTTTCCGACGGTACGCGTGCAATTGCGTTTTTGCCAAAAATGGAAGCGGAGGCAAAAGCGCATTAGGAAAATAATTTCCTGCTGATTTTTTGCATGGACATCTCAGATAATACATTTATAGTTTCCCCAAAGTTTCACAGCGTTTCGACAAGCCCTCGGTTTATTTTGAATTTCCTACGGTACGCGTGCAATTGCGTTTTTGCCAAAAACGGAAGCGGAGGTAAACTCGCCTTAGGAAAATAATTTCCTACTGATTTTTTGAATGGACATCTCAAATAACACATTGAGAGTGTCCCAAAAGTTTCGTACAGTTTCGACAAGCCCTCGGTTTATTTTGACTTTCCGACGGTACGCGTGCAATTTTGTTTTTGCCAAAAACGGAAGCGGAGGTAAACGCGCCTTAGGAAAATAATTTCCTGCTTATTTTTTTCATGGACATCTCAAAAAATACATTGAGAGTCTCCCCAAAGTTTCATAGCATTTCGACAAGCCCTCGGTTCA
This sequence comes from Vicia faba, assembly GCA_948472305.1. Lineage (NCBI taxonomy): Eukaryota > Viridiplantae > Streptophyta > Magnoliopsida > Fabales > Fabaceae > Vicia > Vicia faba. The sequence continues at coordinate 1,220,081,580 of OX451735.1, forward strand.
TTTTGATATTCCGACGGAACGCGTATAATTGAGTTTTTGCCAAAAACGGAAGCGGAGGCAAACGCGCATTATGAAAATAATTTCATGCTGATTTTTTTCATGGACATCTCAAATAATACATTGACAGTGTCCCCAAAGTTTCATAGCGTTTCGACAAGCCCTCGGTTTATTTTGAATTTCCGATGGTACGCGTGAAATTGCATTTTTGCCAAAAACGGAAGCGGAGGCAAACGCGCCTTAGGTAAATAATTTCCTGCTGATTTTTTTCATGGACATCTAAAATAATACATTGAGAGTGTCCCCAAAGTTTCGTAGAGTTTCAACAAGCCCTCGGTTTATTTTGACTTTCCGACGGTACGCGTGCAATTGATTTTTTGCCAAAAACGGAAGAGGAGGAAAACGCGCATTAGGAAAATAATTTCCTGCTAATGTTTTTCATGGACATCTAAAATAATACGTTGAGAGTGTCCCCACAGTTTCTTAGTTTTTCGACAAGCCCTCTGTTTATTTTGACTTTCCGATGGTACGCGTGCAATTTTGTTTTTGCCAAAAATGGAAGCGGAGGCAAAAGCGCATTAGGAAAATAATTTCCTACTGATTTTTTGCATGGACATCTCAAATAATACATTTAGAGTTTCCCCAAAGTTTCACAGCATTTCGACAAGCCCTCGGTTTATTTTGAATTTCCTACGGTACGCGTGCAATTGCGTTTTTGCCAAAAACGGAAGCGGAGGTAAACTCGCCTTAGAAAAATAATTTCCTGCTGATTTTTTGAATGGACATCTCAAATAACACATTGAGAGTGTCCCCAAAGTTTCGTACAGTTTCGACAAGCCCTCGGTTTATTTTGACTTTCCGACGGTACGCGTGCAATTGCGTTTTTGCCAAAAACGGAAGCGGAGGTAAACGCGCCTTAGGAAAATAATTTCATGCTTATTTTTTGCATGTACATCTCAAATAATACATTGACAGTGTCCCCAACGTTTCGTAGAGTTTCGACACATCCTCGGTTTATTTTGACTTTCTGATGGTACGCGTGCAATTGCGTTTTTGCCAAAAACGGAAGCGGAGGCAAACGCGATTTAGGAAAATAATTTCTTGCTGATTTTTTGCATGGAAATCTAAAATAATACATTTATAGTGTCCCCAAAGTTTCGTAGAGTTTCGACAAACCCTCGGTTTATTTTGACTTTCCGACGGTACGCGTGCAATTGCGTTTTTGCCAAAAATGGAAGCGGAGGCAAAAGCGCATTAGGAAAATAATTTCCTGCTGATTTTTTGCATGGACATCTCAGATAATACATTTATAGTTTCCCCAAAGTTTCACAGCGTTTCGACAAGCCCTCGGTTTATTTTGAATTTCCTACGGTACGCGTGCAATTGCGTTTTTGCCAAAAACGGAAGCGGAGGTAAACTCGCTTTAGGAAAATAATTTCCTACTGATTTTTTGAATGGACATCTCAAATAACACATTGAGAGTGTCCCAAAAGTTTCGTACAGTTTCGACAAGCCCTCGGTTTATTTTGACTTTCCGACGGTACGCGTGCAATTTTGTTTTTGCCAAAAACGGAAGCGGAGGTAAACGCGCCTTAGGAAAATAATTTCCTGCTTATTTTTTTCATGGACATCTCAAAAAATACATTGAGAGTCTCCCCAAAGTTTCATAGCATTTCGACAAGCCCTCGGTTCATTTTGATATTCCGACGGTACGCGTATAATTGAGTTTTTGCCAAAAACGGAAGCGGAGGCAAACGCGCATTATGAAAATAATTTCATGCTGATTTTTTTCATGGACATCTCAAATAATACATTGACAGTGTCCCCAAAGTTTCATAGCGTTTCGACAAGCCCTCGGTTTATTTTGAATTTCCGATGGTACGCGTGAAATTGCATTTTTGCCAAAAACGGAAGCGGAGGCAAACGCGCCTTAGGTAAATAATTTCCTGCTGATTTTTTTCATGGACATCTAAAATAATACATTGAGAGTGTCCCCAAAGTTTCGTAGAGTTTCAACAAGCCCTCGGTTTATTTTGACTTTCCGACGGTACGCGTGCAATTGATTTTTTGCCAAAAACGGAAGAGGAGGAAAACGCGCATTAGGAAAATAATTTCCTGCTAATGTTTTTCATGGACATCTAAAATAATACATTGAGAGTGTCCCCAAAGTTTCTTAGTTTTTCGACAAGCCCTCTGTTTATTTTTACTTTCCGACGGTACGCGTGCAATTGTGTTTTTGCCAAAAATGGAAGCGGAGGCAAAAGCGCATTAGGAAAATAATTTCCTACTGATTTTTTGCATGGACATCTCAAATAATACATTTAGAGTTTCCCCAAAGTTTCACAGCGTTTCGACAAGCCCTCGGTTTATTTTAAATTTCCTACGGTACGCGTGCAATTGCGTTTTTGCCAAAAACAGAAGCGGAGGTAAACTCGCCTTAGGAAAATAATTTCATGCGGATTTTTCGCATGGACATCTCAAATAATACATTGAGAGTGTCCCTAAAGTTTCATAGCATTTCGATAAGCCCTCGGTTTATTTTGAATTTCCGACGGTACGCATGCAATTGGGTTTTTGTCAAAAACGAAAGGGAGGCAAACGCGCCTTAGGAAAATAATTTTCTACTGATTTTTTGAATGGACATCTAAAATAATACATTGAGAGTGTCCCCAAAGTTTCGTAGAGTTTCGACAAACCCTCGGTTTATTTTGACTTTCCGACGGTACGCGTGCAACTGCGTTTTTGCCAAAAACGGAAGTGGAGGAAAACGCGCTTTAGGAAAATAATTTCCTGATGATTTTTTTCATGTACATCTCAAATAATACATTTAGAGTGTCCCCAAAGTTTCATAGCATTTCCACAAACCCTCGGTTTATTTTGACTTTCCGACGGTACGCGTGCAATTGCGTTTTTGCCAAAAACAGATGCGGAGGGAAACGCGCATTAGGAAAATAATTTCCGGCTAATTTTTTTCATGGACATCTAAAATAATACATTGATAGTGTCCCCAAAGTTTCTTAGCGTTTCGACAAGCCCTGTGTTTATTTTGACTTTCTGACGGTACGCGTGCAATTGTGTTTTTGCCAAAAACGGAAGCGTAGGCAAAAGCGCATTAGGAAAATAATTTGCTGCTGATTTTTTTCATGGACATCTTAAATAATACATTTAGAGTTTCCCCAAAGTTTCACAGCGTTTCGACAAGCCCTCGGTTTATTTTGAATTTCCGACGATACGCGTGCAATTGCGTTTTTGCCAAAAATGGAAGCGGAGGTAAACGCGCCTTAGGAAAATAATTTCCTGCTGATTTTTTTCATGGACATCTCAAATAATACATTGAGAGTGTCCCCAAAGTTTCATACAATTTTGACAAGCCCTCGGTTTATTTTGACTTTCCGACGTTACGCGTGCAATTGCGTTTTTGCCAAAAACGGAAGCGAAGGTAAACGTGCCTTAGGAAAATAATTTCCTGCTGATTTTTTGCATGGACATCTAAAATAATACATTGAGAGTGTCCCCAATGTTTCATAGCATTTCGAAAAGCCCTCGGTTTATTTTGACTTTCCGACGGTACGCCTGCAATTGCGTTTTTGCCAAAAACGAAAGCGGAGGCAAACGCGCCTTAGGTAAATAATTTCCTGCTGATTTTTTGTATGGACATCTAAAATAATACACTGAGAGTGTCCCCAAAGCTTCGTAGAGTTTCGACAAGCCCTCGGTTTATTTTGACTTTCCGACGGTACGCGTGCAATTGCGTTTTTGTCAAAAACGGAAGCGGAGGTAAACGCGCCTTAGGAAAATTATTTCCTGCTGATTTTTTTCATGGACATCTCAAATAATACATTGAGAGTGTCCCCAAAGTTTCGTAGAGTTTCGACAAGCCCTCGGTTTATTTTGACTTTTTGACAGTACGCGTGCAATTGCGTTTTTGCCAAAAACGGAAGCGGAGGCAAACGCGCATTAGGGAAATAATTTCATGCTGATTTTTTTCATGGACATCTCAAATAATACATTGACAGTGTCCCCAAAGTTTCATAGCATTTCGACAAGCCCTCGGTTTATTTTGAATTTCCGATGGTACGCGTGCAATTGCGTTTTTGCCAAAAACCAAAGCGGAGGCAAACGCGCCTTAGGTAAATAATTTCATGCTTATTTTTTTCATGGACATCTAAAATAACACATTGAGAGTGTCCCTTAAGTTTCTTAGAGTTTTGACAAACCCTCGGTTTATTTTGACTTTCCGACGGTACGCGGGCAACTACGTTTTTGCCAAAAACGGAAGTAGAGGCAAACTCGCTTTAGGAAAATAATTTCATGCGGATTTTTTGCATGGACATTTCAAATAATACATTGAGAGTGTCCCCAAAGTTTCATAGCGTTTTGACAAGCGCTCGGTTTTTTTTGAATTTCCGACGGTACGCATGCAATTGTGTTTTTCCCAAAAACGGAAGTGGAGGCAAACGCGCCTTAGAAAAATAATTTCCTGCTGATTTTTTGCATGGACATCTAAAATAATACATTTAGAGTGTCCCCAAAGTTTCATAGCATTTCCGCAAGCCCTCAGTTTATTTTGAATTTCCGACGGTACGCGTGCAATTGCGTTTTTGTCAAAAATGAAAGCGGAGGAAAATGCGCCTTAGGAAAATAATTTTCTGCTGATTTTTTGAATAGACATCTAATATAATACATTTATTGTGTCCCCAAAGATTCGTAGAGTTTCGACAAACCCTCGGTTTATTTTGACTTTCCGACGGTACGCGTGCAACTGCGTTTTTGCCAAAAACGGAAGTGGAGGAAAACGCGCTTTAGGAAAATAATTTCCTGATGATTTTTTTCATGTACATCTCAAATAATACATTTATAGTGTCCCCAATGTTTCATAGCGTTTCGACAAGCCCTCGGTTCATTTTGAATTTCCGACGGTACGCAAGCAATTACGTTTTTGCCCAAAACGGAAGTGGAGGCAAACGCGCCATAGAAAAATAATTTTCTGCTGATTTTTTTCATGGACATCTAAAATAATACATTGAGAGTGTCCCCAAAGTTTCATAGCGTTTCGACAAGCCCTCGGTTTATTTTGAATTTCCGATGGTACGCGTGAAATTGCATTTTTGCCAAAAACGGAAGCGGAGGCGAACGCGCCTTAGGTAAATAATTTCCTGCTGATTTTTTTCATGGACATCTAAAATAATACATTGAGAGTGTCCCCAAAGTTTCGTAGAGTTTCAACAAGCCCTCGGTTTATTTTGACTTTCCGACGGTACGCGTGCAATTGATTTTTTGCCAAAAACGGAAGCGGAGGAAAACGCGCATTAGGAAAATAATTTCCTGCTAATGTTTTTCATGGACATCTAAAATAATACGTTGAGAGTGTCCCCACAGTTTCTTAGTTTTTCGACAAGCCCTCTGTTTATTTTGACTTTCCGATGGTACGCGTGCAATTTTGTTTTTGCCAAAAATGGAAGCGGAGGCAAAAGCGCATTAGGAAAATAATTTCCTACTGATTTTTTGCATGGACATCTCAAATAATACATTTAGAGTTTCCCCAAAGTTTCACAGCATTTCGACAAGCCCTCGGTTTATTTTGAATTTCCTACGGTACGCGTGCAATTGCGTTTTTGCCAAAAACGGAAGCGGAGGTAAACTCGCCTTAGAAAAATAATTTCCTGCTGATTTTTTGAATGGACATCTCAAATAACACATTGAGAGTGTCCCCAAAGTTTCGTACAGTTTCGACAAGCCCTCGGTTTATTTTGACTTTCCGACGGTACGCGTGCAATTGCGTTTTTGCCAAAAACGGAAGCGGAGGTAAACGCGCCTTAGGAAAATAATTTCATGCTTATTTTTTGCATGTACATCTCAAATAATACATTGACAGTGTCCCCAACGTTTCGTAGAGTTTCGACACATCCTCGGTTTATTTTGACTTTCTGATGGTACGCGTGCAATTGCGTTTTTGCCAAAAACGGAAGCGGAGGCAAACGCGATTTAGGAAAATAATTTCTTGCTGATTTTTTGCATGGAAATCTAAAATAATACATTTATAGTGTCCCCAAAGTTTCGTAGAGTTTCGACAAACCCTCGGTTTATTTTGACTTTCCGACGGTACGCGTGCAATTGCGTTTTTGCCAAAAATGGAAGCGGAGGCAAAAGCGCATTAGGAAAATAATTTCCTGCTGATTTTTTGCATGGACATCTCAGATAATACATTTATAGTTTCCCCAAAGTTTCACAGCGTTTCGACAAGCCCTCGGTTTATTTTGAATTTCCTACGGTACGCGTGCAATTGCGTTTTTGCCAAAAACGGAAGCGGAGGTAAACTCGCCTTAGGAAAATAATTTCCTACTGATTTTTTGAATGGACATCTCAAATAACACATTGAGAGTGTCCCAAAAGTTTCGTACAGTTTCGACAAGCCCTCGGTTTATTTTGACTTTCCGACGGTACGCGTGCAATTTTGTTTTTGCCAAAAACGGAAGCGGAGGTAAACGCGCCTTAGGAAAATAATTTCCTGCTTATTTTTTTCATGGACATCTCAAAAAATACATTGAGAGTCTCCCCAAAGTTTCATAGCATTTCGACAAGCCCTCGGTTCATTTTGATATTCCGACGGTACGCGTATAATTGAGTTTTTGCCAAAAACGGAAGCGGAGGCAAACGCGCATTATGAAAATAATTTCATGCTGATTTTTTTCATGGACATCTCAAATAATACATTGACAGTGTCCCCAAAGTTTCATAGCGTTTCGACAAGCCCTCGGTTTATTTTGAATTTCCGATGGTACGCGTGAAATTGCATTTTTGCCAAAAACGGAAGCGGAGGCAAACGCGCCTTAGGTAAATAATTTCCTGCTGATTTTTTTCATGGACATCTAAAATAATACATTGAGAGTGTCCCCAAAGTTTCGTAGAGTTTCAACAAGCCCTCGGTTTATTTTGACTTTCCGACGGTACGCGTGCAATTGATTTTTTGCCAAAAACGGAAGAGGAGGAAAACGCGCATTAGGAAAATAATTTCCTGCTAATGTTTTTCATGGACATCTAAAATAATACGTTGAGAGTGTCCCCACAGTTTCTTAGTTTTTCGAGAAGCCCTCTGTTTATTTTGACTTTCCGATGGTACGCGTGCAATTTTGTTTTTGCCAAAAATGGAAGCGGAGGCAAAAGCGCATTAGGAAAATAATTTCCTACTGATTTTTTGCATGGACATCTCAAATAATACATTTAGAGTTTCCCCAAAGTTTCACAGCATTTCGACAAGCCCTCGGTTTATTTTGAATTTCCTACGGTACGCGTGCAATTGCGTTTTTGCCAAAAACGGAAGCGGAGGTAAACTCGCCTTAGAAAAATAATTTCCTGCTGATTTTTTGAATGGACATCTCAAATAACACATTGAGAGTGTCCCCAAAGTTTCGTACAGTTTCGACAAGCCCTCGGTTTATTTTGACTTTCCGACGGTACGCGTGCAATTGCGTTTTTGCCAAAAACGGAAGCGGAGGTAAACGCGCCTTAGGAAAATAATTTCATGCTTATTTTTTGCATGTACATCTCAAATAATACATTGACAGTGTCCCCAACGTTTCGTAGAGTTTCGACACATCCTCGGTTTATTTTGACTTTCTGATGGTACGCGTGCAATTGCGTTTTTGCCAAAAACGGAAGCGGAGGCAAACGCGATTTAGGAAAATAATTTCTTGCTGATTTTTTGCATGGAAATCTAAAATAATACATTTATAGTGTCCCCAAAGTTTCGTAGAGTTTCGACAAACCCTCGGTTTATTTTGACTTTCCGACGGTACGCGTGCAATTGCGTTTTTGCCAAAAATGGAAGTGGAGGCAAAAGCGCATTAGGAAAATAATTTCCTGCTGATTTTTTGCATGGACATCTCAGATAATACATTTATAGTTTCCCCAAAGTTTCACAGCGTTTCGACAAGCCCTCGGTTTATTTTGAATTTCCTACGGTACGCGTGCAATTGCGTTTTTGCCAAAAACGGAAGCGGAGGTAAACTCGCTTTAGGAAAATAATTTCCTACTGATTTTTTGAATGGACATCTCAAATAACACATTGAGAGTGTCCCAAAAGTTTCGTACAGTTTCGACAAGCCCTCGGTTTATTTTGACTTTCCGACGGTACGCGTGCAATTTTGTTTTTGCCAAAAACGGAAGCGGAGGTAAACGCGCCTTAGGAAAAAAATTTCCTGCTTATTTTTTTCATGGAAATCTCAAAAAATACATTGAGAGTCTCCCCAAAGTTTCATAGCATTTCGACAAGCCCTCGGTTCATTTTGATATTCCGACGGTACGCGTATAATTGAGTTTTTGCCAAAAACGGAAGCGGAGGCAAACGCGCATTATGAAAATAATTTCATGCTGATTTTTTTCATGGACATCTCAAATAATACATTGACAGTGTCCCCAAAGTTTCATAGCGTTTCGACAAGCCCTCGGTTTATTTTGAATTTCCGATGGTACGCGTGAAATTGCATTTTTGCCAAAAACGGAAGCGGAGGCAAACGCGCCTTAGGTAAATAATTTCCTGCTGATTTTTTTCATGGACATCTAAAATAATACATTGACAGTGTCCCCAAAGTTTCGTAGAGTTTCAACAAGCCCTCGGTTTATTTTGACTTTCCGACGGTACGCGTGCAATTGATTTTTTGCCAAAAACGGAAGAGGAGGAAAACGCGCATTAGGAAAATAATTTCCTGCTAATGTTTTTCATGGACATCTAAAATAATACATTGAGAGTGTCCCCAAAGTTTCTTAGTTTTTCGACAAGCCCTCTGTTTATTTTTACTTTCCGACGGTACGCGTGCAATTGTGTTTTTGCCAAAAATGGAAGCGGAGGCAAAAGCGCATTAGGAAAATAATTTCCTACTGATTTTTTGCATGGACATCTCAAATAATACATTTAGAGTTTCCCCAAAGTTTCACAGCGTTTCGACAAGCCCTCGGTTTATTTTAAATTTCCTACGGTACGCGTGCAATTGCGTTTTTGCCAAAAACAGAAGCGGAGGTAAACTCGCCTTAGGAAAATAATTTCCTGCTGATATTTTGAATGGACATCTCAAATAACTCATTGAGAGTGTCCCCAAAGTTTCGTAGAGTTTCGACAAGCCCTCGGTTTATTTTGACTTTCAGACGGTACGCGTGCAATTACGTTTTTGCCAAAAACGGAAGCGGAGGAAAACGCGCATTAGGAAAATAATTTCATGCTGATTTTTTGCATGGACATCTCAAATAATACATTGAGAGTTTCCCCAATGTTTCGTAGAGTTTCGACACATCCTCGGTTTATTTTGACTTTCTGATGGTACGCGTGCAATTGCGTTTTTGCCAAAAACGGAAGCGGAGGCAAACGCGATTTAGGAAAATAATTTCTTGCTGATTTTTTGCATGGAAATCTAAAATAATACATTTATAGTGTCCCCAAAGTTTCGTAGAGTTTCGACAAACCCTTGGTTTATTTTGACTTTCTGACGGTACGCGTGCAATTGCGTTTTTGCCAAAAATGGAAGCGGAGGCAAAAGCGCATTAGGAAAATAATTTCCTGCTGATTTTTTGCATGGACATCTCAGATAATACATTTATAGTTTCCCCAAAGTTTCACAGCGTTTCGACAAGCCCTCGGTTTATTTTGAATTTCCTACGGTACGCGTGCAATTGCGTTTTTGCCAAAAACGGAAGCGGAGGTAAACTCGCTTTAGGAAAATAATTTCCTACTGATTTTTTGAATGGACATCTCAAATAACACATTGAGAGTGTCCCAAAAGTTTCGTACAGTTTCGACAAGCCCTCGGTTTATTTTGACTTTCCGACGGTACGCGTGCAATTTTGTTTTTGCCAAAAACGGAAGCGGAGGTAAACGCGCCTTAGGAAAAAAATTTCCTGCTTATTTTTTTCATGGAAATCTCAAAAAATACATTGAGAGTCTCCCCAAAGTTTCATAGCATTTCGACAAGCCCTCGGTTCATTTTGATATTCCGACGGTACGCGTATAATTGAGTTTTTGCCAAAAACGGAAGCGGAGGCAAACGCGCATTATGAAAATAATTTCATGCTGATTTTTTTCATGGACATCTCAAATAATACATTGACAGTGTCCCCAAAGTTTCATAGCGTTTCGACAAGCCCTCGGTTTATTTTGAATTTCCGATGGTACGCGTGAAATTGCATTTTTGCCAAAAACGGAAGCGGAGGCAAACGCGCCTTAGGTAAATAATTTCCTGCTGATTTTTTTCATGGACATCTAAAATAATACATTGAGAGTGTCCCCAAAGTTTCGTAGAGTTTCAACAAGCCCTCGGTTTATTTTGACTTTCCGACGGTACGCGTGCAATTGATTTTTTGCCAAAAACGGAAGAGGAGGAAAACGCGCATTAGGAAAATAATTTCCTGCTAATGTTTTTCATGGACATCTAAAATAATACATTGAGAGTGTCCCCAAAGTTTCTTAGTTTTTCGACAAGCCCTCTGTTTATTTTTACTTTCCGACGGTACGCGTGCAATTGTGTTTTTGCCAAAAATGGAAGCGGAGGCAAAAGCGCATTAGGAAAATAATTTCCTACTGATTTTTTGCATGGACATCTCAAATAATACATTTAGAGTTTCCCCAAAGTTTCACAGCGTTTCGACAAGCCCTCGGTTTATTTTAAATTTCCTACGGTACGCGTGCAATTGCGTTTTTGCCAAAAACAGAAGCGGAGGTAAACTCGCCTTAGGAAAATAATTTCCTGCTGATATTTTGAATGGACATCTCAAATAACTCATTGAGAGTGTCCCCAAAGTTTCGTAGAGTTTCGACAAGCCCTCGGTTTATTTTGACTTTCAGACGGTACGCGTGCAATTACGTTTTTGCCAAAAACGGAAGCGGAGGAAAACGCGCATTAGGAAAATAATTTCATGCTGATTTTTTGCATGGACATCTCAAATAATACATTGAGAGTTTCCCCAATGTTTCGTAGAGTTTCGACACATCCTCGGTTTATTTTGACTTTCTGATGGTACGCGTGCAATTGCGTTTTTGCCAAAAACGGAAGCGGAGGTAAACGCGATTTAGGAAAATAATTTCTTGCTGATTTTTTGCATGGAAATCTAAAATAATACATTTATAGTGTCCCCAAAGTTTCGTAGAGTTTCGACAAACCCTCTGTTTATTTTGACTTTCCGACGGTACGCGTGCAATTGCGTTTTTGCCAAAAACGGAAGCGGAGGTAAACGCGCCTTAGGAAAATAATTTCCTGCAGATTTTTTTCATGGACATCTCAAATAATACATTGAGAGTGTCCCCAAAGTTTCATAGAGTTTCGACAAGCCCTCGGTTTATTTTGACTTTTTGACAGTACGCGTGCAATTGCATTTTTGCCAAAAACGGAAGCAGAGGCAAACGCGCATTAGGAAAATAATTTCATGCTTATTTTTTTCATGGACATCTCAAATAATACATTGACAGTGTTCATAAAGTTTCGTAGAGTTTCGACAAACCCTCGGTTTATTTTGAGTTTCCGACGGTACGCGTGCAACTACGTTTTTGCCAAAAACGGAAGCAGAGGCAAACGCGCTTTAAGAAAATAATTTCCTGCTGAGTTTTTTCATGTACATCTCAAATAATACATTGAGAGTATCCCCAAAGTTTCATAGCGTTTCGACAAGCCCTCGGTTTATTTTGAATTTCCGATGGTACGCGTGAAATTGCATTTTTGCTAAAAACGGAAGCGGAGGCAAACACGCCTTAGGTAAATAATTTCCTGCTGATTTTTTTCATGGACATCTAAAATAATACATTGAGAGTGTCCCCAAAGTTTCGTAGAGTTTCAACAAGCCCTCGGTTTATTTTGACTTTCCGACGGTACGCGTGCAATTGATTTTTTGCCAAAAACGGAAGCGGAGGAAAACGCGCATTAGGAAAATAATTTCCTGCTAATGATTTTCATGGACATCTAAAATAATACATTGAGAGTGTCCCTAAAGTTTCTTAGTTTTTCGACAAGCCCTCTGTTTATTTTGACTTTCCGACGGTACGCGTGCAATTGTGTTTTTGCCAAAAATGGAAGCGTAGGCAAAAGCGCATTAGGAAAATAATTTCCTACTAATTTTTTGCATGGACATCTCAAATAATACATTTAGAGTTTCCCCAAAGTTTCACAGCGTTTCGACAAGCCCTCGGTTTATTTTGAATTTCCTACGGTACGCGTGCAATTGCGTTTTTGCCAAAAACGGAAGCGGAGGTAAACTCACCTTAGGAAAATAATATCCTGCTGATTTTTTGAATGGACATCTCAAATAACACATTGAGAGTGTCCCCAAAGTTTCGTACAGTTTCGACAAGCCCTCGGTTTATTTTGACTTTCCGACGGTACGCGTGCAATTGCGTTTTTGCCAAAAACGGAAGCGGAGGCAAACGCGCCTTAGGTAAATAATTTCCTGCTGATTTTTTGCATGGACATCTCAAATAATACATTGAGAGTGTCATCAAAGTTTCGTAGAGTTTCGACAAGCCCTCGGTTTATTTTGACTTTCGGATGGTACACGTGCAATTGCGTTTTTGCCAAAAATGGAAGCGGAGGCAAAAGCGCATTAGGAAAATAATTTCCTGCTGATTTTTTGCATGGACATCTCAGATAATACATTTATAGTTTCCCCAAAGTTTCACAGCGTTTCGACAAGCCCTCGGTTTATTTTGAATTTCCTACGGTACGCGTGCAATTGCGTTTTTGCCAAAAACGGAAGCGGAGGTAAACTCGCCTTAGGAAAATAATTTCCTACTGATTTTTTGAATGGACATCTCAAATAACACATTGAGAGTGTCCCCAAAGTTTCGTACAGTTTCGACAAGCCCTCGGTTTATTTTGACTTTCCGACGGTACGCGTGCAATTGCGTTTTTGCCAAAAACGGAAGCGGAGGCAAACGTGCCTTAGGTAAATAATTTCCTGCTGATTTTTTGCATGGACATCTCAAATAATACATTGAGAGTGTCATCAAAGTTTCGTAGAGTTTCGACAAGCCCTCGGTTTATTTTGACTTTCGGATGGTACACGTGCAATTGTGTTTTTGCCAAAAATGGAAGCGGAGGCAAAAGCGCATTAGGAAAATAATTTCCTGCTGATTTTTTGCATGGACATCTCAGATAATACATTTATAGTTTCCCCAAAGTTTCACAGCGTTTCGACAAGCCCTCGGTTTATTTTGAATTTCCTACGGTACGCGTGCAATTGCGTTTTTGCCAAAAACGGAAGCGGAGGTAAACTCGCCTTAGGAAAATAATTTCCTACTGATTTTTTGAATGGACATCTCAAATAACACATTGAGAGTGTCCCCAAAGTTTCGTACAGTTTCGACAAGCCCTCGGTTTATTTTGACTTTCCGACGGTACGCGTACAATTGCGTTTTTGCCAAAAACGGAAGCGGAGGTAAACGCGCCTTAGGAAAATAATTTCCTGCTGATTTTTTGCATGGACATCTCAAATACTACATTGAGAGTGTCCCCAATGTTTCATAGTATTTCGAAAATCCCTCGGTTTTTTTGACTTTCCGACGGTACGCGTGCAATTGCGTTTTTGCCAAAAACGGAAGCGGAGGCAAACGCGCTTCAAGAAAATAATTTCCTGCTGATTTTTTGCATGGACATCTCAAATAATACATTGAGAGTGTCCTCAAAGTTTCGTAGAGTTTCGACAAGCCCTCGGTGTATTTTGACTTTCCGACGGTACACGTGCAATTGCGTTTTTGCCAAAAACGGAAGCGTAGGTAAACGCGCCTTAGGAAAATAATTTCCTGCTGATTTTTTTCATGGACATCTCAAAAAATACATTGAGAGTGTCCCCAAAGTTTCGTAGAGTTTCGATAAGACCTCGGTTTATTTTGACTTTTTGACAGTACGCGTGCAATTGCGTTTTTACCAAAAACGGAAGCTGAGGCAAACGCGCATTATGAAAATAATTCCATGCTGATTTTTTTCATGGACATCTCAAATAATACATTGACAGTGTCCCCAAAGTTTCATAGCGTTTCGACAAGCCATCAGTTTATTTTGAATTTCCGATGGTACGCGTGAAATTGCGTTTTTGCAAAAAACGGAAGCGGAGGCAAACGTGCCTTAGGTAAATAATTTCATGCTTATTTTTTTCAAGGACATCTAAAATAATACATTGAGAGTGTTCATAAAGTTTCGTAGAGTTTCGACAAACCCTCGGTTTATTTTGACTTTCCGACGGTACGCGTGCAACTACGTTTTTGCCAAAAACGGAAGCAGAGGCAAACGCGCTTTAAGAAAATAATTTCCTGCTGAGTTTTTTCATGTACATCTCAAATAATAGATTGAGAGTGTCCCCAAAGTTTCATAGCGTTTCGACAAGCCCTCGGTTTATTTTGAATTTCCGATGGTACGCGTGAAATTGATTTTTTGCCAAAAACGGAAGCGGAGGAAAACGCACATTAGGAAAATAATTTCCTGCTAATGTTTTTCATGGACATCTAAAATAATACATTGAGAGTGTCCCCAAAGTTTCTTAGTTTTTCGACAAGCCCTCTGTTTATTTTGACTTTCCGACGGTACGCGTGCAGTTGTGTTTTTGCCAAAAATGGAAGCGGAGGCAAAAGCGCATTAGGAAAATAATTTCCTACTGATTTTTTGCATGGACATCTCAAATAATACATTTAGAGTTTCCCCAAAGTTTCACAGCGTTTCAACAAGCCCTCGGTTTATTTTGAATTTCCTACGGTACACGTGCAATTGCGTTTTTGCCAAAAACGGAAGCGGAGGTAAACTCGCCTTAGGAAAATAATATCCTGCTGATTTTTTGAATGGACATCTCAAATAACACATTGAGAGTGTCCCCAAAGTTTCGTACAGTTTCGACAAGCCCTCGGTTTATTTTGACTTTCCGACGGTACGCGTGCAATTGCGTTTTTGCCAAAAACGGAAGCGGAGGTAAACGCGCCTTAGGAAAATAAATTTCCTGCTGATTTTTTGCATGGACATCTCAAATAATACATTGAGAGCGTCCCCAATGTTTCATAGCATTTCGAAAATCCCTCGGTTTTTTTGACTTTACGACGGTACGCGTGCAATTGCGTTTTTGCCAAAAACGGAAGCGGAGGCAAACGCGCCTTAGGTAAATAATTTCCTGCTGATTTTTTGCATGGACATCTCAAATAATACATTGAGAGTGTCATCAAAGTTTCGTAGAGTTTCGACAAGCCCTCGGTTTATTTTGACTTTCGGATGGTACACGTGCAATTGTGTTTTTGCCAAAAATGGAAGCGGAGGCAAAAGCGCATTAGGAAAATAATTTCCTGCTGATTTTTTGCATGGACATCTCAGATAATACATTTATAGTTTCCCCAAAGTTTCACAGCGTTTCGACAAGCCCTCGGTTTATTTTGAATTTCCTACGGTACGCGTGCAATTGCGTTTTTGCCAAAAACGGAAGCGGAGGTAAACTCGCCTTAGGAAAATAATTTCCTACTGATTTTTTGAATGGACATCTCAAATAACACATTGAGAGTGTCCCCAAAGTTTCGTACAGTTTCGACAAGCCCTCGGTTTATTTTGACTTTCCGACGGTACGCGTACAATTGCGTTTTTGCCAAAAACGGAAGCGGAGGTAAACGCGCCTTAGGAAAATAATTTCCTGCTGATTTTTTGCATGGACATCTCAAATAATACATTGAGAGTGTCCCCAATGTTTCATAGTATTTCGAAAATCCCTCGGTTTTTTTGACTTTCCGACGGTACGCGTGCAATTGCGTTTTTGCCAAAAACGGAAGCGGAGGCAAACGCGCTTTAAGAAAATAATTTGCTGCTGATTTTTTGCATGGACATCTCAAATAATACATTGAGAGTGTCCTCAAAGTTTCGTAGAGTTTCGATAAGCCCTCGGTTTATTTTGACTTTTTGACAGTACGCGTGCAATTGCGTTTTTACCAAAAACGGAAGCTGAGGCAAACGCGCATTATGAAAATAATTCCATGCTGATTTTTTTCATGGACATCTCAAATAATACATTGACAGTGTCCCCAAAGTTTCATAGCGTTTCGACAAGCCATCAGTTTATTTTGAATTTCCGATGGTACGCGTGAAATTGCGTTTTTGCAAAAAACGGAAGCGGAGGCAAACGTGCCTTAGGTAAATAATTTCATGCTTATTTTTTTCAAGGACATCTAAAATAATACATTGAGAGTGTTCATAAAGTTTCGTAGAGTTTCGACAAACCCTCGGTTTATTTTGACTTTCCGACGGTACGCGTGCAACTACGTTTTTGCCAAAAACGGAAGCAGAGGCAAACGCGCTTTAAGAAAATAATTTCCTGCTGAGTTTTTTCATGTACATCTCAAATAATAGATTGAGAGTGTCCCCAAAGTTTCATAGCGTTTCGACAAGCCCTCGGTTTATTTTGAATTTCCGATGGTACGCGTGAAATTGATTTTTTGCCAAAAACGGAAGCGGAGGAAAACGCACATTAGGAAAATAATTTCCTGCTAATGTTTTTCATGGACATCTAAAATAATACATTGAGAGTGTCCCCAAAGTTTCTTAGTTTTTCGACAAGCCCTCTGTTTATTTTGACTTTCCGACGGTACGCGTGCAGTTGTGTTTTTGCCAAAAATGGAAGCGGAGGCAAAAGCGCATTAGGAAAATAATTTCCTACTGATTTTTTGCATGGACATCTCAAATAATACATTTAGAGTTTCCCCAAAGTTTCACAGTGTTTCAACAAGCCCTCGGTTTATTTTGAATTTCCTACGGTACACGTGCAATTGCGTTTTTGCCAAAAACGGAAGCGGAGGTAAACTCGCCTTAGGAAAATAATATCCTGCTGATTTTTTGAATGGACATCTCAAATAACACATTGAGAGTGTCCCCAAAGTTTCGTACAGTTTCGACAAGCCCTCGGTTTATTTTGACTTTCCGACGGTACGCGTGCAATTGCGTTTTTGCCAAAAACGGAAGCGGAGGTAAACGCGCCTTAGGAAAATAAATTTCCTGCTGATTTTTTGCATGGACATCTCAAATAATACATTGAGAGCGTCCCCAATGTTTCATAGCATTTCGAAAATCCCTCGGTTTTTTTGACTTTACGACGGTACGCGTGCAATTGCGTTTTTGCCAAAAACGGAAGCGGAGGCAAACGCGCCTTAGGTAAATAATTTCCTGCTGATTTTTTGCATGGACATCTCAAATAATACATTGAGAGTGTCATCAAAGTTTCGTAGAGTTTCGACAAGCCCTCGGTTTATTTTGACTTTCGGATGGTACACGTGCAATTGTGTTTTTGCCAAAAATGGAAGCGGAGGCAAAAGCGCATTAGGAAAATAATTTCCTGCTGATTTTTTGCATGGACATCTCAGATAATACATTTATAGTTTCCCCAAAGTTTCACAGCGTTTCGACAAGCCCTCGGTTTATTTTGAATTTCCTACGGTACGCGTGCAATTGCGTTTTTGCCAAAAACGGAAGCGGAGGTAAACTCGCCTTAGGAAAATAATTTCCTACTGATTTTTTGAATGGACATCTCAAATAACACATTGAGAGTGTCCCCAAAGTTTCGTACAGTTTCGACAAGCCCTCGGTTTATTTTGACTTTCCGACGGTACGCGTACAATTGCGTTTTTGCCAAAAACGGAAGCGGAGGTAAACGCGCCTTAGGAAAATAATTTCCTGCTGATTTTTTGCATGGACATCTCAAATAATACATTGAGAGTGTCCCCAATGTTTCATAGTATTTCGAAAATCCCTCGGTTTTTTTGACTTTCCGACGGTACGCGTGCAATTGCGTTTTTGCCAAAAACGGAAGCGGAGGCAAACGCGCTTTAAGAAAATAATTTGCTGCTGATTTTTTGCATGGACATCTCAAATAATACATTGAGAGTGTCCTCAAAGTTTCGTAGAGTTTCGATAAGCCCTCGGTTTATTTTGACTTTTTGACAGTACGCGTGCAATTGCGTTTTTGCCAAAAACGGAAGCTGAGGCAAACGCGCATTATGAAAATAATTTCATGCTGATTTTTTTCATGGACATCTCAAATAATACATTGACAGTGTCCCCAAAGTTTCATAGCGTTTCGACAAGCCATCAGTTTATTTTGAATTTCCGATGGTACGCGTGAAATTGCGTTTTTGCAAAAAACGGAAGCGGAGGCAAACGCGCCTTAGGTAAATAATTTCATGCTTATTTTTTTCAAGGACATCTAAAATAATACATTGAGAGTGTTCATAAAGTTTCGTAGAGTTTCGACAAACCCTCGGTTTATTTTGACTTTCCGACGGTACGCGTGCAACTACGTTTTTGCCAAAAACGGAAGCAGAGGCAAACGCGCTTTAAGAAAATAATTTCCTGCTGAGTTTTTTCATGTACATCTCAAATAATAGATTGAGAGTGTCCCCAAAGTTTCATAGCGCTTCGACAAGCCCTCGGTTTATTTTGAATTTCCGATGGTACGCGTGAAATTGATTTTTTGCCAAAAACGGAAGCGGAGGAAAACGCACATTAGGAAAATAATTTCCTGCTGATTTTTTTCATGGACATCTAAAATAATACATTGAGAGTGTCCCCAAAGTTTCGTAGAGTTTCAACAAGCCCTCGGTTTATTTTGACTTTCCAACGGTACGCGTGTAATTGATTTTTTGCCAAAAACGGAAGCGGAGGAAAACGCGCATTAGGAAAATAATTTCCTGCTAATGTTTTTCATGGACATCTAAAATAATACATTGAGAGTGTCCCTAAAGTTTCTTAGTTTTTCGACAAGCCCTCTGTTTATTTTGACTTTCCGACGGTACGCGTGCAATTGTGTTTTTGCCAAAAATGGAAGCGTAGGCTAAAGCGCATTAGGAAAATAATTTCCTACTGATTTTTTGCATGGACATCTCAAATAATACATTTAGAGTTTCCCCAAAGTTTCACAGCGTTTCGACAAGCCCTCGGTTTATTTTGAATTTCCTACGGTACGCGTGCAATTGCGTTTTTGCCAAAAACGGAAGCGGAGGTAAACTCGCCTTAGGAAAATAATATCCTGCTGATTTTTTGAATGGAAATCTCAAATAACACATTGAGAGTGTCCCCAAAGTTTCGTACAGTTTCGACAAGCCCTCGGTTTATTTTGACTTTCCGACGGTACGCGTGCAATTGCGTTTTTGCCAAAAACGGAAGCGGAGGCAAACGCGCCTTAGGTAAATAATTTCCTGCTGATTTTTTGCATGGACATCTCAAATAATACATTGAGAGTGTCATCAAAGTTTCGTAGAGTTTCGACAAGCCCTCGGTTTATTTTGACTTTCCGATGGTACACGTGCAATTGTGTTTTTGCCAAAAATGGAAGCGGAGGCAAAAGCGCATTAGGAAAATAATTTCCTGCTGATTTTTTGCATGGACATCTCAGATAATACATTTATAGTTTCCCCAAAGTTTCACAGCGTTTCGACAAGCCCTCGGTTTATTTTGAATTTCCTACGGTACGCGTGCAATTGCGTTTTTGCCAAAAACGGAAGCGGAGGTAAACTCGCCTTAGGAAAATAATTTCCTACTGATTTTTTGAGTGGACATCTCAAATAACACATTGAGAGTGTCCCCAAAGTTTTGTACAGTTTCGACAAGCCCTCGGTTTATTTTGACTTCCCGACGGTACGCGTGCAATTGCGTTTTTGCCAAAAACGGAAGCGGAGGTAAACGCGCCTTAGGAAAATAATTTCCTGCTGATTTTTTGCATGGACATCTCAAATAATACATTGAGAGTGTCCCCAATGTTTCATAGTATTTCGAAAATCCCTCGGTTTTTTTGACTTTCCGACGGTACGCGTGCAATTGCGTTTTTGCCAAAAACGGAAGCGGAGGCAAACGCGCCTTAGGAAAATAATTTCCTGCTGATTTTTTGCATGGACATCTAAAATAATACATTGAGAGTGTCCCCAAAGTTTCGTAGCATTTCGAAAAGCCCTCGGTTTATTTTGACTTTCCGACGGTACGCGTGCAATTGCGTTTTTGCCAAAAACGAAAGCGGAGGCAAACGCGCCTTAGGTAAATAATTTCCTGCTGATTTTTTGTATGGACATCTAAAATAATACACTGAGAGTGTCCCCAAAGCTTCGTAGAGTTTCGACAAGCCCTCGGTTTTTTTTGACTTTCCGACGGTACGCGTGCAATTGCGTTTTTGTCAAAAACGGAAGCGGAGGTAAACGCGCATTAGGAAAATAATTTCATGCTGATTTTTTTCATGGACATCTCAAATAATACATTGACAGTGTCCCCAAAGTTTCATAGCATTTCGACAAGCCCTCGGTTTATTTTGAATTTCCGATGGTACGCGTGCAATTGCGTTTTTGCCAAAAACCGAAGCGGAGGCAAACGCGCCTTAGGTAAATAATTTCATGCTTATTTTTTTCATGGACATCTAAAATAACACATTGAGAGTGTCCCTTAAGTTTCTTAGAGTTTTGACAAACCCTCGGTTTATTTTGACTTTCCGACGGTACGCGGGCAACTACGTTTTTGCCAAAAACGGAAGTAGAGGCAAACTCGCTTTAGGAAAATAATTTCATGCGGATTTTTTGCATGGACATTTCAAATAATACATTGAGAGTGTCCCCAAAGTTTCATAGCGTTTTGACAAGCGCTCGGTTTTTTTTGAATTTCCGACGGTACGCATGCAATTGTGTTTTTCCCAAAAACGGAAGTGGAGGCAAACGCGCCTTAGAAAAATAATTTCCTGCTGATTTTTTGCATGGACATCTAAAATAATACATTTAGAGTGTCCCCAAAGTTTCATAGCATTTCCGCAAGCCCTCAGTTTATTTTGAATTTCCGACGGTACGCGTGCAATTGCGTTTTTGTCAAAAATGAAAGCGGAGGCAAATGCGCCTTAGGAAAATAATTTTCTGCTGATTTTTTGAATAGACATCTAATATAATACATTTATTGTGTCCCCAAAGATTCGTAGAGTTTCGAAAAACCCTCGGTTTATTTTGACTTTCCGACGGTACGCGTGCAACTGCGTTTTTGCCAAAAACGGAAGTGGAGGAAAACGCGCTTTAGGAAAATAATTTCCTGATGATTTTTTTCATGTACATCTCAAATAATACATTTATAGTGTCCCCAATGTTTCATAGCGTTTCGACAAGCCCTCGGTTCATTTTGAATTTCCGACGGTACGCAAGCAATTACGTTTTTGCCCAAAACGGAAGTGGAGGCAAACGCGCCATAGAAAAATAATTTTCTGCTGATTTTTTTCATGGACATCTAAAATAATACATTGAGAGTGTCCCCAAAGTTTCATAGCGTTTCGACAAGCCCTCGGTTTATTTTGAATTTCTGATGGTACGCGTGAAATTGCATTTTTGCCAAAAACGGAAGCGGAGGCGAACGCGCCTTAGGTAAATAATTTCCTGCTGATTTTTTTCATGGACATCTAAAATAATACATTGAGAGTGTCCCCAAAGTTTCGTAGAGTTTCAACAAGCCCTCGGTTTATTTTGACTTTCCGACGGTACGCGTGCAATTGATTTTTTGCCAAAAACGGAAGCGGAGGAAAACACGCATTAGGAAAATAATTTCCTGCTAATGTTTTTCATGGACATCTAAAATAATACGTTGAGAGTGTCCCCACAGTTTCTTAGTTTTTCGATAAGCCCTCTGTTTATTTTGACTTTCCGATGGTTCGCGTGCAATTGTGTTTTTGCCAAAAATGGAAGCGGAGGCAAAAGCGCATTAGGAAAATAATTTCCTACTGATTTTTTGCATGGACATCTCAAATAATACATTTAGAGTTTCCCCAAAGTTTCACAGCATTTCGACAAGCCGTCGGTTTATTTTGAATTTCCTACGGTACACGTGCAATTGCGTTTTTGCCAAAAACGGAAGCGGAGGTAAACTCGCCTTAGAAAAATAATTTCCTGCTGATTTTTTGAATGGACATCTCAAATAACACATTGAGAGTGTCCCCAAAGTTTCGTACAGTTTCGACAAGCCCTCGGTTTATTTTGACTTTCCGACGGTACGCGTGCAATTGCGTTTTTGCCAAAAACGGAAGCGGAGGTAAACGCGCCTTAGGAAAATAATTTCCTGCTGATTTTTTGCATGGACATCTCAAATAATACATTGAGAGTGTCCCCAATGTTTCGTAGCATTTCGAAAATCCCTCGGTTTTTTTGACTTTCCGACGGTACGCGTGCAATTGCGTTTTTGCCAAAAACGGAAGCGGAGGCAAACGCGCCTTAGGTAAATAATTTCCTGCTGATTTTTTTCATGGACATCTCAAATAATACATTGAGAGTGTCCTCAAAGTTTCGTAGAGTTTCGACAAGCCCTCGGTTTATTTTGACTTTCCGATGGTACGCGTGCAATTGTGTTTTTGCCAAAAATGGAAGCGGAGGCAAAAGCGCATTAGGAAAATAATTTCCTGATGATTTTTTGCATGGACATCTCAGATAATACATTAATAGTTTCCCCAAAGTTTCACAGCGTTTCGACAAGCCCTCGGTTTATTTTGAATTTCCTACGGTACGCGTGCAATTGCGTTTTTGCCAAAAACGGAAGCGGAGGTAAACTCGCCTTAGGAAAATAATTTCCTGCTGATTTTTTGAATGGACATCTCAAATAACACATTGAGAGTGTCCCCAAAGTTTCGTACAGTTTCGACAATCCCTCGGTTTATTTTGACTTTCCGACGGTACGCGTGCAATTGCGTTTTTGCCAAAAACGGAAGCGGAGGTAAACGCGCCTTAGGAAAATAATTTCCTGCTGATTTTTTGCACGGACATCTCAAATAATACATTGAGAGTGTCCCCAATGTTTCATAGCATTTCGAAAATCCCTCGGTTTTTTTGACTTTCCGATGGTACGCGTGCAGTTGCGTTTTTGCCAAAAACGGAAGCGGAGGAAAACGCGCCTTAGGTAAATAATTTCCTGCTTATTTTTTGCATGGACATCTCAAATAATACATTGAGAGTGTCCTCAAAGTTTCGTAGAGTTTCGACAAGCCCTCGGTTTATTTTGAATTTCTTACGGTACGCGTGCAATTTTGTTTTTGCCAAAAACGGAAGCGTAGGTAAACTCGCCTTAGGAAAATAATTTCCTGCTGATTTTTTTCATGGACATCTCAAATAACACATTGAGAGTGTCCCCAAAGTTTCGTAGAGTTTCGACAAGCCCTCGGTTTATTTTGACTTTCAGACGGTTCGCGTGCAATTGCGTTTTTTCCAAAAACGGAAGCGGAGGCAAACGCGCATTATGAAAATAATTTCATGCTGATTTTTTTCATGGACATCTCAAATAATACATTGAGAGTGTCCCCAAAGTTTCATAGCGTTTCGACAAGCCCTCAGTTTATTTTGAATTTCCGATGGTACGCGTGAAATTGCATTTTTGCCAAAAACGGAAGCGGAGGCAAACGCGCCTTAGGTAAATAATTTCCTGCTGATTTTTTTCATGGACATCTAAAATAATATATTGAGAGTGTCCCCAAAGTTTCGTTGAGTTTCGACAAGCCCTCGGTTTATTTTGACTTTCCGACGGTACGCGTGCAACTACGTTTTTGCCAAAAACGGAAGCAGAGGCAAACGCGCTTTAGAAAAATAATTTCCTGCTGAGTTTTTTCATGGACATCTAAAATAATACATTGAGAGTGTCCCCAAAGTTTCATAGCGTTTCGACAAGCCCTCTGTTTATTTTGACTTTCCGACGGTACGCGTGCAATTGTGTTTTTGCCAAAAATGGAAGCGGAGGCAAAAGCGCATTAGGAAAATAATTTCCTACTGATTTTTTTCATGGACATCTAAAATAATACATTGACAGTGTCCCCAAAGTTTCGTAGAGTTTCAACAAGCCCTCGGTTTATTTTGACTTTCAGACGGTACGCGTGCAATTGCGTTTTTGCCAAAAACGGAAGCGGAGGTAAACTCGCCTTAGGAAAATAATATCCTGCTGATTTTTTTAATGGACATCTCAAATAACACATTGAGAGTGTCCCCAAAGTTTCGTACAGTTTCGACAAGCCCTCGGTTTATTTTGACTTTCCGACGGTACGCGTGCAATTGCGTTTTTGCCAAAAACGGAAGCGGAGGTAAACGCGCCTTAGGAAAATAATCTCATGCTGCTTTTTTGCATGGACATCTCAAATAATACATTGAGAGTTTCCCCAAAGTTTCATAGCATTTCGACAAGCCCTCGGTTCATTTTGATATTCCGACGGTACGCGTATAATTGCGTTTTTGCCAAAAACGGAAGCGGAGGCAAACGCGCCTTAGGTAAATAATTTCCTGCTTATTTTTTGCATTTACATCTCAAATAATACATTGAGAGCGTCCCCAAAGTTTCGTAGAGTTTCGACACGCCCTCGGTTTATTTTGACTTTCTGATGGTACGCGTGCAATTGTGTTTTTGCCAAAAATGGAAGCGGAGGCAAAAGCGCATTAGGAAAATAATTTCCTGCTGATTTTTTGCATGGACATCTCAGATAATACATTTATAGTTTCCCCAAAGTTTCACAGCGTTTCGACAAGCCCTCGGTTTATTTTGAATTTCCTACGGTACGCGTGCAATTGCGTTTTTGCCAAAAACGGAAGCGGAGGTAAACTCGCCTTAGGAAAATAATTTCCTACTGATTTTTTGAATGGACATCTCAAATAACACATTGAGAGTGTCCCAAAAGTTTCGTACAGTTTCGACAAGCCCTCGGTTTATTTTGACTTTCCGACGGTACGCGTGCAATTTTGTTTTTGCCAAAAACGGAAGCGGAGGTAAACGCGCCTTAGGAAAATAATTTCCTGCTTATTTTTTTCATGGACATCTCAAAAAATACATTGAGAGTGTCCCCAAAGTTTCATAGCATTTCGACAAGCCCTCGGTTCATTTTGATATTCCGACGGTACGCGTATAATTGAGTTTTTGCCAAAAACGGAAGCGGAGGCAAACGCGCATTATGAAAATAATTTCATGCTGATTTTTTTCATGGACATCTCAAATAATACATTGACAGTGTCCCCAAAGTTTCATAGCATTTCGACAAGCCCTCGGTTTATTTTGAATTTCCGATGGTACGCGTGAAATTGCATTTTTGCCAAAAACGGAAGCGGAGGCAAACGCGCCTTAGGTAAATAGTTTCCTGCTGATTTATTTCATGGACATCTAAAATAATACATTGAGAGTGTCCCCAAAGTTTCGTAGAGTTTCAACAAGCCCTCGGTTTATTTTGACTTTCCGACGGTACGCGTGCAATTGCGTTTTTGCCAAAAATGGAAGAGGAGGAAAACGCGCCTTAGGAAAATAATTTCCTGCTGATGTTTTTCATGGACATCTCAAATAACACATTGAGAGTGTCCCCAAAGTTTCGTAGAGTTTCGACAAGCCCTCTGTTTATTTTGACTTTCAGACGGTACGCGTGCAATTGTGTTTTTGCCAAAAATGGAAGCGGAGGCAAAAGCGCATTAGGAAAATAATTTCCTACTGATTTTTTGCATGGACATCTCAAATAATACATTGAGAGTTTCCCCAAAGTTTCACAGCGTTTCGACAAGCCCTCGGTTTATTTTGAATTTCCTACGGTACGCGTGCAATTGCGTTTTTGCCAAAAACCGAAGCGGAGGTAAACTCGCCTTAGGAAAATAATTTCCTGCTGATATTTTGAATGGACATCTCAAATAACTCATTGAGAGTGTCCCCAAAGTTTCGTAGAGTTTCGACAAGCCCTCGGTTTATTTTGACTTTCAGACGGTACGCGTGCAATTACGTTTTTGCCAAAAACGGAAGCGGAGGAAAACGCGCATTAGGAAAATAATTTCATGCTGATTTTTTGCATGGACATCTCAAATAATACATTGAGAGTTTCCCCAAAGTTTCAAAGAGTTTCGACAAGCCCTCGGTTCATTTTGATATTCCGACGGTACGCGTATAATTGAGTTTTTTCCAAAAACGGAAGCGGAGACAAATGCGCCTTAGGTAAATAATTTCCTGCTTATTTTTTGCATGTACATCTCAAATAATACATTGAGAGTGTCCCCAACGTTTCGTAGAGTTTCGACACATCCTCGGTTTATTTTGACTTTCTGATGGTACGCGTGCAATTGCGTTTTTGCCAAAAACGGAAGCGGAGGCAAACGCGCTTTAGGAAAATAATTTCTTGCTGATTTTTTGCATGGAAATCTAAAATAATACATTTATAGTGTCCCCAAAGTTTCGTAGAGTTTCGACAAACCCTCGATTTATTTTGACTTTCCGACGGTACGCGTGCAATTGCGTTTTTGCCAAAAACGGGAGTGGAGGTAAACGCGCCTTAGGAAAATAATTTCCTGCAGATTTTTTTCATGGACATCTCAAATAATACATTGAGAGTGTCCCCAAAGTTTCATAGAGTTTCGACAAGCCCTCGGTTTATTTTGACTTTTTGACAGTACGCGTGCAATTGCATTTTTGCCAAAAACGGAAGCAGAGGCAAATGCGCATTAGGAAAATAATTTCATGCTTATTTTTTTCATGGACATCTCAAATAATACATTGACAGTGTCCCCAAAGTTTCATAGCGTTTCGACAAGCTCTTAGTTTATTTTGAATTTCCGATGGTACGCGTGAAATTGCGTTTTTGCCAAAAATGGAAGCGGAGGCAAACGCGCCTTAGGTAAATAATTTCATGCTTTTTTTTGCATGGACATCTAAAATAATACATTGAGAGTGTTCATAAAGTTTCGTAGAGTTTCGACAAACCCTCGGTTTATTTTGAGTTTCCGACGGTACGCGTGCAACTACGTTTTTGCCAAAAACGGAAGCAGAGGCAAACGCGCTTTAAGAAAATAATTTCCTGCTGAGTTTTTTCATGTACATCTCAAATAATACATTGAGAGTATCCCCAAAGTTTCATAGCGTTTCGACAAGCCCTCGGTTTATTTTGAATTTCCGATGGTACGCGTGAAATTGCATTTTTGCTAAAAACGGAAGCGGAGGCAAACACGCCTTAGGTAAATAATTTCCTGCTGATTTTTTTCATGGACATCTAAAATAATACATTGAGAGTGTCCCCAAAGTTTCGTAGAGTTTCAACAAGCCCTCGGTTTATTTTGACTTTCCGACGGTACGCGTGCAATTGATTTTTTGCCAAAAACGGAAGCGGAGGAAAACGCGCATTAGGAAAATAATTTCCTGCTAATGATTTTCATGGACATCTAAAATAATACATTGAGAGTGTCCCTAAAGTTTCTTAGTTTTTCGACAAGCCCTCTGTTTATTTTGACTTTCCGACGGTACGCGTGCAATTGTGTTTTTGCCAAAAATGGAAGCGTAGGCAAAAGCGCATTAGGAAAATAATTTCCTACTGATTTTTTTCATGGACATCTCAAATAATACATTTAGAGTTTCCCCAAAGTTTCACAGCGTTTCGACAAGCCCTCGGTTTATTTTGAATTTCCTACGGTACGCGTGCAATTGCGTTTTTGCCAAAAACGGAAGCGGAGGTAAACTCACCTTAGGAAAATAATATCCTGCTGATTTTTTGAATGGACATCTCAAATAACACATTGAGAGTGTCCCCAAAGTTTCGTACAGTTTCGACAAGCCCTCGGTTTATTTTGACTTTCCGACGGTACGCGTGCAATTGCGTTTTTGCCAAAAACGGATGCGGAGGCAAACGCGCCTTAGGTAAATAATTTCCTGCTGATTTTTTGCATGGACATCTCAAATAATACATTGCGAGTGTCATCAATGTTTCGTAGAGTTTCGACAAGCCCTCGGTTTATTTTGACTTTCGGATGGTACACGTGCAATTGTGTTTTTGCCAAAAATGGAAGCGGAGGCAAAAGCGCATTAGGAAAATAATTTCCTGCTGATTTTTTGCATGGACATCTCAGATAATACATTTATAGTTTCCCCAAAGTTTCACAGCGTTTCG
Organism: Vicia faba; assembly: GCA_948472305.1. NCBI lineage: Eukaryota > Viridiplantae > Streptophyta > Magnoliopsida > Fabales > Fabaceae > Vicia > Vicia faba. The sequence continues at coordinate 1,220,109,441 of OX451735.1, forward strand.
ACAAGCCCTCGGTTTATTTTGAATTTCCTACGGTACGCGTGCAATTGCGTTTTTGCCAAAAACGGAAGCGGAGGTAAACTCACCTTAGGAAAATAATATCCTGCTGATTTTTTGAATGGACATCTCAAATAACACATTGAGAGTGTCCCCAAAGTTTCGTACAGTTTCGACAAGCCCTCGGTTTATTTTGACTTTCCGACGGTACGCGTGCAATTGCGTTTTTGCCAAAAACGGAAGCGGAGGCAAACGCGCCTTAGGTAAATAATTTCCTGCTGATTTTTTGCATGGACATCTCAAATAATACATTGAGAGTGTCATCAAAGTTTCGTAGAGTTTCGACAAGCCCTCGGTTTATTTTGACTTTCGGATGGTACACGTGCAATTGTGTTTTTGCCAAAAATGGAAGCGGAGGCAAAAGCGCATTAGGAAAATAATTTCCTGCTGATTTTTTGCATGGACATATCAGATAATACATTTATAGTTTCCCCAAAGTTTCACAACGTTTCGACAAGCCCTCGGTTTATTTTGAATTTCCTACGGTACGCGTGCAATTGCGTTTTTGCCAAAAACGGAAGCGGAGGTAAACTCGCCTTAGGAAAATAATTTCCTACTGATTTTTTGAATGGACATCTCAAATAACACATTGAGAGTGTCCCCAAAGTTTCGTACAATTTCGACAAGCCCTCGGTTTATTTTGACTTTCCGACGGTACGCGTACAATTGCGTTTTTGCCAAAAACGGAAGCGGAGGTAAACGCGCCTTAGGAAAATAATTTCCTGCTGATTTTTTGCATGGACATCTCAAATAATACATTGAGAGTGTCCCCAATGTTTCATAGTATTTCGAAAATCCCTCGGTTTTTTTGACTTTCCGACGGTACGCGTGCAATTGCGTTTTTGCCAAAAACGGAAGCGGAGGCAAACGCGCTTTAAGAAAATAATTTCCTGCTGATTTTTTGCATGGACATCTCAAATAATACATTGAGAGTGTCCTCAAAGTTTCGTAGAGTTTCGACAAGCCCTCGGTGTATTTTGACTTTCCGACGGTACACGTGCAATTGCGTTTTTGCCAAAAACGGAAGCGTAGGTAAACGCGCCTTAGGAAAATAATTTCCTGCTGATTTTTTTCATGGACATCTCAAAAAATACATTGAGAGTGTCCCCAAAGTTTCGTAGAGTTTCGATAAGCCCTCGGTTTATTTTGACTTTTTGACAGTACGCGTGCAATTGCGTTTTTGCCAAAAACGGAAGCTGAGGCAAACGCGCATTATGAAAATAATTTCATGCTGATTTTTTTCATGGACATCTCAAATAATACATTGACAGTGTCCCCAAAGTTTCATAGCGTTTCGACAAGCCATCAGTTTATTTTGAATTTCCGATGGTACGCGTGAAATTGCGTTTTTGCAAAAAACGGAAGCGGAGGCAAACGCGCCTTAGGTAAATAATTTCATGCTTATTTTTTTCAAGGACATCTAAAATAATACATTGAGAGTGTTCATAAAGTTTCGTAGAGTTTCGACAAACCCTCGGTTTATTTTGACTTTCCGACGGTACGCGTGCAACTACGTTTTTGCCAAAAACGGAAGCAGAGGCAAACGCGCTTTAAGAAAATAATTTCCTGCTGAGTTTTTTCATGTACATCTCAAATAATAGATTGAGAGTGTCCCCAAAGTTTCATAGCGTTTCGACAAGCCCTCGGTTTATTTTGAATTTCCGATGGTACGCGTGAAATTGATTTTTTGCCAAAAACGGAAGCGGAGGAAAACGCACATTAGGAAAATAATTTCCTTCTAATGTTTTTCATGGACATCTAAAATAATACATTGAGAGTGTCCCCAAAGTTTCTTAGTTTTTCGACAAGCCCTCTGTTTATTTTGACTTTCCGACGGTACGCGTGCAGTTGTGTTTTTGCCAAAAATGGAAGCGGAGGCAAAAGCGCATTAGGAAAATAATTTCCTACTGATTTTTTGCATGGACATCTCAAATAATACATTTAGAGTTTCCCCAAAGTTTCACAGCGTTTCGACAAGCCCTCGGTTTATTTTGAATTTCCTACGGTACGCGTGCAATTGGGTTTTTGCCAAAAACGGAAGCGGAGGTAAACTCGCCTTAGGAAAATAATATCCTGCTGATTTTTTGAATGGACATCTCAAATAACACATTGAGAGTGTCCCCAAAGTTTCGTACAGTTTCGACAACCCCTCGGTTTATTTTGACTTTCCGACGGTACGCGTGCAATTGCGTTTTTGCCAAAAACGGAAGCGGAGGTAAACGCGCCTTAGGAAAATAAATTTCCTGCTGATTTTTTGCATGGACATCTCAAATAATACATTGAGAGTGTCCCCAATGTTTCATAGCATTTCGAAAATCCCTCGGTTTTTTTGACTTTACGACGGTACGCGTGCTATTGCGTTTTTGCCAAAAACGGAAGCGGAGGCAAACGCGCCTTAGGTAAATAATTTCCTGCTGATTTTTTGCATGGACATCTCAAATAATACATTGAGAGTGTCATCAAAGATTCGTAGAGTTTCGACAAGCCCTCGGTTTATTTTGACTTTCGGATGGTACACGTGCAATTGTGTTTTTGCCAAAAATGGAAGCGGAGGCAAAAGCGCATTAGGAAAATAATTTCCTGCTGATTTTTTGCATGGACATCTCAGATAATACATTTATAGTTTCCCCAAAGTTTCACAGCGTTTCGACAAGCCCTCGGTTTATTTTGAATTTCCTACGGTACGCGTGCAATTGCGTTTTTGCCAAAAACGGAAGCGGAGGTAAACTCGCCTTAGGAAAATAATTTCCTACTGATTTTTTGAATGGACATCTCAAATAACACATTGAGAGTGTCCCCAAAGTTTCGTACAGTTTCGACAAGCCCTCGGTTTATTTTGACTTTCCGACGGTACGCGTACAATTGCGTTTTTGCCAAAAACGTAAGCGGAGGTAAACGCGCCTTAGGAAAATAATTTCCTGCTGATTTTTTGCATGGACATCTCAAATAATACATTGAGAGTGTCCCCAATGTTTCATAGTATTTCGAAAATCCCTCGGTTTTTTTGACTTTCCGACGGTACGCGTGCAATTGCGTTTTTGCCAAAAACGGAAGCGGAGGCAAACGCGCTTTAAGAAAATAATTTCCTGCTGATTTTTTGCATGGACATCTCAAATAATACATTGAGAGTGTCCTCAAAGTTTCGTAGAGTTTCGATAAGCCCTCGGTTTATTTTGACTTTTTGACAGTACGCGTGCAATTGCGTTTTTGCCAAAAACGGAAGCTGAGGCAAACGCGCATTATGAAAATAATTTCATGCTGATTTTTTTCATGGACATCTCAAATAATACATTGACAGTGTCCCCAACGTTTCATAGCGTTTCGACAAGCCATCAGTTTATTTTGAATTTCCGATGGTACGCGTGAAATTGCGTTTTTGCAAAAAACGGAAGCGGAGGCAAACGCGCCTTAGGTAAATAATTTCATGCTTATTTTTTTGAAGGACATCTAAAATAATACATTGAGAGTGTTCATAAAGTTTCGTAGAGTTTCGACAAACCCTCGGTTTATTTTGACTTTCCGACGGTACGCGTGCAACTACGTTTTTGCCAAAAACGGAAGCAGAGGTAAACGCGCTTTAAGAAAATAATTTCCTGCTGAGTTTTTTCATGTACATCTCAAATAATAGATTGAGAGTGTCCCCAAAGTTTCATAGCGTTTCGACAAGCCCTCGGTTTATTTTGAATTTCCGATGGTACGCGTGAAATTGATTTTTTGCCAAAAACGGAAGCGGAGGAAAACGCACATTAGGAAAATAATTTCCTGCTAATGTTTTTCATGGACATCTAAAATAATACATTGAGAGTGTCCCCAAAGTTTCTTAGTTTTTCGACAAGCCCTCTGTTTATTTTGACTTTCTGACGGTACGCGTGCAGTTGTGTTTTTGCCAAAAATGGAAGCGGAGGCAAAAGCGCATTAGGAAAATAATTTGCTACTGATTTTTTACATGGACATCTCAAATAATACATTTAGAGTTTCCCCAAAGTTTCACAGCGTTTCGACAAGCCCTCGGTTTATTTTGAATTTCCTACGTTACGCGTGCAATTGCGTTTTTGCCAAAAACGGAAGCGGAGGTAAACTCGCCTTAGGAAAATAATATCCTGCTGATTTTTTGAATGGACATCTCAAATAACACATTGAGAGTGTCCCCAAAGTTTTGTACAGTTTCGACAAGCCCTCGGTTTATTTTGACTTTCCGACGGTACGCGTGCAATTGCGTTTTTGCCAAAAACGGAAGCGGAGGTAAACGCGCCTTAGGAAAATAAATTTCCTTCTGATTTTTTGCATGGACATCTCAAATAATACATTGAGAGTGTCCCCAATGTTTCATAGCATTTCGAAAATCCCTCGTTTTTTTTGACTTTACGACGGTACGCTTGCAATTGCGTTTTTGCCAAAAACGGAAGCGGAGGCAAACGCGCCTTAGGTAAATAATTTCCTGCTGATTTTTTGCATGGACATCTCAAATAATACATTGAGAGTGTCATCAAAGTTTCGTAGAGTTTCGACAAGCCCTCGGTTTATTTTGACTTTCGGATGGTACACGTGCAATTGTGTTTTTGCCAAAAATGGAAGCGGAGGCAAAAGCGCATTAGGAAAATAATTTCCTGCTAATTTTTTGCATGGACATCTCAGATAATACATTTATAGTTTCCCCAAAGTTTCACAGCGTTTCGACAAGCCCTCGGTTTATTTTGAATTTCCTACGGTACGCGTGCAATTGCGTTTTTGCCAAAAATGGAAGCGGAGGTAAACTCGCCTTAGGAAAATAATTTCCTACTGATTTTTTGAATGGACATCTCAAATAACACATTGAGAGTGTCCCCAAAGTTTCGTACAGTTTCGACAAGCCCTCGGTTTATTTTGACTTTCCGACGGTACGCGTACAATTGCGTTTTTGCCAAAAACGGAAGCGGAGGTAAACGCGCCTTAGGAAAATAATTTCCTGCTGATTTTTTGCATGGACATCTCAAATAATACATTGAGAGTGTCCCCAATGTTTCATAGTATTTCGAAAATCCCTCAGTTTTTTTGACTTTCCGACGGTACGCGTGCAATTGCGTTTTTGCCAAAAACGGAAGCGGAGGCAAACGCGCTTTATGAAAATAATTTCCTGCTGATTTTTTGCATGGACATCTCAAATAATACATTGAGAGTGTCCTCAAAGTTTCGTAGAGTTTCGACAAGCCCTCGGTGTATTTTGACTTTCCGACGGTACACGTGCAATTGCGTTTTTGCCAAAAACGGAAGCGTAGGTAAACGCGCCTTAGGAAAATAATTTCCTGCTGATTTTTTTCATGGACATCTCAAAAAATACATTGAGAGTGTCCCCAAAGTTTCGTAGAGTTTCGATAAGCCCTCGGTTTATTTTGACTTTTTGACAGTACGCGTGCAATTGCGTTTTTGCCAAAAACGGAAGCTGAGGCAAACGCGCATTATGAAAATAATTTCATGCTGATTTTTTTCATGGACATCTCAAATAATACATTGACAGTGTCCCCAAAGTTTCATAGCGTTTCGACAAGCCATCAGTTTATTTTTAATTTCCGATGGTACGCGTGAAATTGCGTTTTTGCAAAAAACGGAAGCGGAGGCAAACGCGCCTTAGGTAAATAATTTCATGCTTATTTTTTTCAAGGACATCTAAAATAATACATTGAGAGTGTTCATAAAGTTTCGTAGAGTTTCGACAAACCCTCGGTTTATTTTGACTTTCCGACGGTACGCGTGCAACTACGTTTTTGCCAAAAACGGAAGCAGAGGCAAACGCGCTTTAAGAAAATAATTTCCTGCTGAGTTTTTTCATGTACATCTCAAATAATAGATTGAGAGTGTCCCCAAAGTTTCATAGCGTTTCGACAAGCCCTCGGTTTATTTTGAATTTCCGATGGTACGCGTGAAATTGATTTTTTGCCAAAAACGGAAGCGGAGGAAAACGCACATTAGGAAAATAATTTCCTGCTAATGTTTTTCATGGACATCTAAAATAATACATTGAGAGTGTCCCCAAAGTTTCTTAGTTTTTCGACAAGCCCTCTGTTTATTTTGACTTTCCGACGGTACGCGTGCAGTTGTGTTTTTGCCAAAAATGGAAGCGGAGGCAAAAGCGCATTAGGAAAATAATTTCCTACTGATTTTTTGCATGGACATCTCAAATAATACATTTAGAGTTTCCCCAAAGTTTCACAGCTTTTCGACAAGCCCTCGGTTTATTTTGAATTTCCTACGGTACGCGTGCAATTGCGTTTTTGCCAAAAACGGAAGCGGAGGTAAACTCGCCTTAGGAAAATAATATCCTGCTGATTTTTTGAATGGACATCTCAAATAACACATTGAGAGTGTCCCCAAAGTTTCGTACAATTTCGACAAGCCCTCGGTTTATTTTGACTTTCCGACGGTACGCGTGCAATTGTGTTTTTGCCAAAAACGGAAGCGGAGGTAAACGCGCCTTAGGAAAATAAATTTCCTGCTGATTTTTTGCATGGACATCTCAAATAATACATTGAGAGTGTCCCCAATGTTTCATAGCATTTCGAAAATCCCTCGGTTTTTTTGACTTTACGACGGTACGCGTGCAATTGCGTTTTTGCCAAAAACGGAAGCGGAGGCAAACGCGCCTTAGGTAAATAATTTCCTGCTGATTTTTTGCATGGACATCTCAAATAATACATTGAGAGTGTCATCAAAGTTTCGTAGAGTTTCAACAAGCCCTCGGTTTATTTTGACTTTCCGATGGTACACGTGCAATTGTGTTTTTGCCAAAAATGGAAGCGGAGGCAAAAGCGCATTAGGAAAATAATTTCCTGCTGATTTTTTGCATGGACATCTCAGATAATACATTTATAGTTTCCCCAAAGTTTCACAGCGTTTCGACAAGCCCTCGGTTTATTTTGAATTTCCTACGGTACGCGTGCAATTGCGTTTTTGCCAAAAACGGAAGCGGAGGTAAACTCGCCTTAGGAAAATAATTTCCTACTGATTTTTTGAATGGACATCTCAAATAACACATTGAGAGTGTCCCCAAAGTTTCGTACAGTTTCGACAAGCCCTCGGTTTATTTTGACTTTCCGACGGTACGCGTGCAATTTTGTTTTTGCCAAAAACGGAAGCGGAGGTAAACGCGCCTTAGGAAAATAATTTCCTGCTGATTTTTTTCATGGACATCTCAAAAAATACATTGAGAGTGTCCCCAAAGTTTCGTAGAGTTTCGACAAGCCCTCGGTTTATTTTGACTTTTTGACAGTACGCGTGCAATTGCGTTTTTTCCAAAAACGGAAGCGGAGGCAAACGCGCATTATGAAAATAATTTCATGCTGATTTTTTTCATGGACATCTCAAATAATACATTGACAGTGTCCCCAAAGTTTCATAGCGTTTCGACAAGCCCTCGGTTTATTTTGAATTTCCGATGGTACGCGTGAAATTGCATTTTTGCCAAAAACGGAAGCGGAGGCAAACGCGCCTTAGGTAAATAATTTCCTGCTGATTTTTTTCATGGACATCTAAAATAATACATTGAGAGTGTCCCCAAAGTTTCGTAGAGTTTCAACAAGCCCTCTGTTTATTTTGACTTTCCGATGGTACGCGTGCAATTGATTTTTTGCCAAAAACGGAAGAGGAGGAAAACGCGCATTAGGAAAATAATTTCCTGCTAATGTTTTTCATGGACATCTAAAATAATACATTGAGAGTGTCCCCAAAGTTTCTTAGTTTTTCGACAAGCCCTCTGTTTATTTTGACTTTCCGACGGTACGCGTGCAATTGTGTTTTTACCAAAAATGGAAGCGGAGGCAAAAGCGCATTAGGAAAATAATTTCCTACTGATTTTTTGCATGGACATCTGAAATAATACATTTAGAGTTTCCCCAAAGTTTCACAGCGTTTCGACAAGCCCTCGGTTTATTTTGAATTTCCTACGGTACGCGTGCAATTGCGTTTTTGCCAAAAACGGAAGCGGAGGTAAACTCGCCTTAGGAAAATGATTTCCTGCTGATTTTTTTCATGGACATCTAAAATAATACATTGAGAGTGTCCCCAAAGTTTCAAAGAGTTTCGACAAGCCCTCGGTTCATTTTGATATTCCGACGGTACGCGTATAATTGAGTTTTTTCCAAAAACGGAAGCGAAGACAAATGCGCCTTAGGTAAATAATTTCCTGCTTATTTTTTGCATGTACATCTCAATTAATACATTGAGAGTGTCCCCAACGTTTCATAGAGTTTCGACACATCCTCGGTTTATTTTGACTTTCTGATGGTACGCGTGCAATTGCGTTTTTGCCAAAAACGGAAGCGGAGGCAAACGCGATTTAGGAAAATAATTTCTTGCTGATTTTTTGCATGGAAATCTAAAATAATACATTTATAGTGTCCCCAAAGTTTCGTAGAGTTTCGACAAACCCTCAGTTTATTTTGACTTTCCGACGGTACGCGTGCAATTGCGTTTTTGCCAAAAACGGAAGCGGAGGTAAACGCGCCTTAGGAAAATGATTTCCTGCAGATTTTTTTCATGGACATCTCAAATAATACATTGAGAGTGTCCCCAAAGTTTCATAGAGTTTCGACAAGCCCTCGGTTTATTTTGACTTTTTGACAATACGCGTGCAATTGCATTTTTGCCAAAAACGGAAGCAGAGGCAAACGCGCATTAGGAAAATAATTTCATGCTTATTTTTTTCATGGACATCTCAAATAATACATTGACAGTGTCCCCAAAGTTTCATAGCGTTTCGACAAGCCCTTAGTTTATTTTGAATTTCCGATGGTACGCGTGAAATTGCGTTTTTGCCAAAAATGGAAGCGGAGGCAAACGCGCCTTAGGTAAATAATTTCATGCTTTTTTTTTGCATGGACATATAAAATAATACATTGAGAGTGTTCATAAAGTTTCGTAGAGTTTCGACGAACCCTCGGTTTATTTTGAGTTTCCGACGGTACGCGTGCAACTACGTTTTTGCCAAAAACGGAAGCAGAGGCAAACGCGCTTTAAGAAAATAATTTCCTGCTGAGTTTTTTCATGTACATCTCAAATAATACATTGAGAGTGTCCCCAAAGTTTCATAGCGCTTCGACAAGCCCTCGGTTTATTTCGAATTTCCGATGGTACGCGTGAAATTGCATTTTTTCTAAAAACGGAAGCGGAGTCAAACGCGCCTTAGGTAAATAATTTCCTGCTGATTTTTTTCATGGACATCTAAAATAATACATTTAGAGTGTCCCCAAAGTTTCGTAGAGTTTCAACAAGCCCTCGGTTTATTTTGACTTTCCAACGGTACGCGTGCAATTGATTTTTTGCCAAAAACGGAAGCGGAGGAAAACGCGCATTAGGAAAATAATTTCCTGCTAATGTTTTTCATGGACATCTAAAATAATACATTGAGAGTGTCCCTAAAGTTTCTTAGTTTTTCGACAAGCCCTATGTTTATTTTGACTTTCCGACGGTACGCGTGCAATTGTGTTTTTGCCAAAAATGGAAGCGTAGGCTAAAGCGCATTAGGAAAATAATTTCCTACTGATTTTTTGCATGGACATCTCAAATAATACATTTAGAGTTTCCCCAAAGTTTCACAGCGTTTCGACAAGCCCTCGGTTTATTTTGAATTTCCTACGGTACGCGTGCAATTGCGTTTTTGCCAAAAACGGAAGCGGAGGTAAACTCGCCTTAGGAAAATAATATCCTTCTGATTTTTTGAATGGAAATCTCAAATAACACATTGAGAGTGTCCCCAAAGTTTCGTACAGTTTCGACAAGCCCTCGGTTTATTTTGACTTTTCGACGGTACGCGTGCAATTGCGTTTTTGCCAAAAACGGAAGCGGAGGCAAACGCGCCTTAGGTAAATAATTTCCTGCTGATTTTTTGCATGGACATCTCAAATAATACATTGAGAGTGTCATCAAAGTTTCGTAGAGTTTCGACAAGCCCTCGGTTTATTTTGACTTTCCGATGGTACACGTGCAATTGTGTTTTTGCCAAAAATGGAAGCGGAGGCAAAAGCGCATTAGGAAAATAATTTCCTGCTGATTTTTTGCATGGACATCTCAGATAATACATTTATAGTTTCCCCAAAGTTTCACAGCGTTTCGACAAGCCCTCGGTTTATTTTGAATTTCCTACGGTACGCGTGCAATTGCGTTTTTGCCAAAAACGGAAGCGGAGGTAAACTCGCCTTAGGAAAATAATTTCCTACTGATTTTTTGAGTGGACATCTCAAATAACACATTGAGAGTGTCCCCAAAGTTTCGTACAGTTTCGACAAGCCCTCGGTTTATTTTGACTTCCCGATGGTACGCGTGCAATTGCATTTTTGCCAAAAACGGAAGCGGAGGTAAACGCACCTTAGGAAAATAATTTCCTGCTGATTTTTTGCATGGACATCTCAAATAATACATTGAGAGTGTCCCCAATGTTTCATAGTATTTCGAAAATCCCTCGGTTTTTTTGACTTTCCGACGGTACGCGTGCAATTGCGTTTTTGCCAAAAACGGAAGCGGAGGCAAACGCGCTTTAAGAAAATGATTTCCTGCTGATTTTTTGCATGGACATCTCAAATAATACATTGAGAGTGTCCTCAAAGTTTCGTAGAGTTTCGACAAGCCCTCAGTGTATTTTGACTTTCCGACGGTACACGTGCAATTGCGTTTTTGCCAAAAACGGAAGCGTAGGTAAACGCGCCTTAGGAAAATAATTTCCTGCTGATTTTTTTCATGGACATCTCAAAAAATACATTGAGAGTGTCCCCAAAGTTTCGTAGAGTTTCGACAAGCCCTCGGTTTATTTTGACTTTTTGACAGTACGCGTGCAATTGCGTTTTTGCCAAAAACGGAAGCGGAGGCAAACGCGCATTATGAAAATAATTTCATGCTGATTTTTTTCATGGACATCTCAAATAATACATTGACAGTGTCCCCAAAGTTTCATAGCGTTTCGACAAGCCCTCAGTTTATTTTGAATTTCCGATGGTACGCGTGAAATTGCGTTTTTGCCAAAAACGGAAGCGGAGGCAAACGCGCCTTAGGTAAATAATTTCATGCTTAATTTTTTCATGGACATCTAAAATAATACATTGAGAGTGTTCATAAAGTTTCGTAGAGTTTCGACAAGCCCTCGGTTTATTTTGAATTTCCGATGGTACGCGTGAAATTGATTTTTTGCAAAAAACGGAAGCGGAGGAAAACGCACATTAGGAAAATAATTTCCTGCTGATTTTTTTCATGGACATCTAAAATAATACATTGAGAGTGTCCCCAAAGTTTCTTAGTTTTTCGACAAGCCCTCTGTTTATTTTGACTTTCCGACGGTACGCGTGCAGTTGTGTTTTTGCCAAAAATGGAAGCGGAGGCAAAAGCGCATTAGGAAAATAATTTCCTACTGATTTTTTGCATGGACATCTCAAATAATACATTTAGAGTTTCCCCAAAGTTTCACAGCGTTTCGACAAGCCCTCGGTTTATTTTGAATTTCCTACGGTACGCGTGCAATTGTGTTTTTGCCAAAAACGGAAGCGGAGGTAAACTCGCCTTAGGAAAATAATATCCTGCTGATTTTTTGAATGGACATCTCAAATAACACATTGAGAGTGTCCCCAAAGTTTCGTACAGTTTCGACAAGCCCTCGGTTTATTTTGACTTTCCGACGGTACGCGTGCAATTTTGTTTTTGCCAAAAACGGAAGCGGAGGTAAACGCGCCTTAGGAAAATAATTTCCTGCTGATTTTTTTCATGGACATCTCAAAAAATACATTGAGAGTGTCCCCAATGTTTCGTAGAGTTTCGACAAGCCCTCGGTTTATTTTGACTTTTTGACAGTACGCGTGCAATTGCGTTTTTTCCAAAAACGGAAGCGGAGGCAAACGCGCATTATGAAAATAATTTCATGCTGATTTTTTTCATGGACATCTCAAATAATACATTGACAGTGTCCCCAAAGTTTCATAGCGTTTCGACAAGCCCTCGGTTTATTTTGAATTTCCGATGGTACGCGTGAAATTGCATTTTTGCCAAAAACGAAAGCGGAGGCAAACGCGCCTTAGGTAAATAATTTCCTGCTGATTTTTTTCATGGACATCTAAAATAATACATTGAGAGTGTCCCCAAAGTTTCGTAGAGTTTCAACAAGCCCTCTGTTTATTTTGACTTTCCGACGGTACGCGTGCAATTGATTTTTTGCCAAAAACGGAAGAGGAGGAAAACGCGCATTAGGAAAATAATTTCCTGCTAATGTTTTTCATGGACATCTAAAATAATACATTGAGAGTGTCCCCAAAGTTTCTTAGTTTTTCGACAAGCCCTCTGTTTATTTTGACTTCCCGACGGTACGCGTGCAATTGTGTTTTTACCAAAAATGGAAGCGGAGGCAAAAGCGCATTAGGAAAATAATTTCCTACTGATTTTTTGCATGGACATCTCAAATAATACATTTAGAGTTTCCCCAAAGTTTCACAGCGTTTCGACAAGCCCTCGGTTTATTTTGAATTTCCTACGGTACGCGTGCAATTGCGTTTTTGCCAAAAACGGAAGCGGAGGTAAACTCGCCTTAGGAAAATGATTTCCTGCTGATTTTTTTCATGGACATATAAAATAATACATTGAGAGTGTCCCCAAAGTTTCAAAGAGTTTCGACAAGCCCTCGGTTCATTTTGATATTCCGACGGTACGCGTATAATTGAGTTTTTTCCAAAAACGGTAGCGGAGACAAATGCGCCTTAGGTAAATAATTTCCTGCTTATTTTTTGCATGTACATCTCAATTAATACATTGAGAGTGTCCCCAACGTTTCATAGAGTTTCGACACATCCTCGGTTTATTTTGACTTTCTGATGGTACGCGTGCAATTGCGTTTTTGCCAAAAACGGAAGCGGAGGCAAACGCGATTTAGGAAAATAATTTCTTGCTGATTTTTTGCATGGAAATCTAAAATAATACATTTATAGTGTCCCCAAAGTTTCGTAGAGTTTCGACAAACCCTCAGTTTATTTTGACTTTCCGACGGTACGCGTGCAATTGCGTTTTTGCCAAAAACGGAAGCGGAGGTAAACGCGCCTTAGGAAAATGATTTCCTGCAGATTTTTTTCATGGACATCTCAAATAATACATTGAGAGTGTCCCCAAAGTTTCATAGAGTTTCGACAAGCCCTCGGTTTATTTTGACTTTTTGACAATACGCGTGCAATTGCATTTTTGCCAAAAACGGAAGCAGAGGCAAACGCGCATTAGGAAAATAATTTCATGCTTATTTTTTTCATGGACATCTCAAATAATACATTGACAGTGTCCCCAAAGTTTCATAGAGTTTCGACAAGCCCTTAGTTTATTTTGAATTTCCGATGGTACGCGTGAAATTGCGTTTTTGCCAAAAATGGAAGCGGAGGCAAACGCGCCTTAGGTAAATAATTTCATGCTTTTTTTTTGCATGGACATATAAAATAATACATTGAGAGTGTTCATAAAGTTTCGTAGAGTTTCGACGAACCCTCGGTTTATTTTGAGTTTCCGACGGTACGCGTGCAACTACGTTTTTGCCAAAAACGGAAGCAGAGGCAAACGCGCTTTAAGAAAATAATTTCCTGCTGAGTTTTTTCATGTACATCTCAAATAATACATTGAGAGTGTCCCCAAAGTTTCATAGCGCTTCGACAAGCCCTCGGTTTATTTTGAATTTCCGATGGTACGCGTGAAATTGCATTTTTTCTAAAAACGGAAGCGGAGTCAAACGCGCCTTAGGTAAATAATTTCCTGCTGATTTTTTTCATGGACATCTAAAATAATACATTGAGAGTGTCCCCAAAGTTTCGTAGAGTTTCAACAAGCCCTCGGTTTATTTTGACTTTCCAACGGTACACGTGCAATTGATTTTTTGCCAAAAACGGAAGCGGAGGAAAACGCGCATTAGGAAAATAATTTCCTGCTAATGTTTTTCATGGACATCTAAAATAATACATTGAGAGTGTCCCTAAAGTTTCTTAGTTTTTCGACAAGCCCTCTGTTTATTTTGACTTTCCGACGGTACGCGTGCAATTGTGTTTTTGCCAAAAATGGAAGCGTAGGCTAAAGCGCATTAGGAAAATAATTTCCTACTGATTTTTTGCATGGACATCTCAAATAATACATTTAGAGTTTCCCCAAAGTTTCACAGCGTTTCGACAAGCCCTCGGTTTATTTTGAATTTCCTACGGTACGTGTGCAATTGCGTTTTTGCCAAAAACAGAAGCGGAGGTAAACTCGCCTTAGGAAAATAATATCCTGCTGATTTTTTGAATGGAAATCTCAAATAACACATTGAGAGTGTCCCCAAAGTTTCGTACAGTTTCGACAAGCCCTCGGTTTATTTTGACTTTCCGACGGTACGCGTGCAATTGCGTTTTTGCCAAAAACGGAAGCGGAGGCAAACGCGCCTTAGGTAAATAATTTCTTGCTGATTTTTTGCATGGACATCTCAAATAATACATTGAGAGTGTCATCAAAGTTTCGTAGAGTTTCGACAAGCCCTCGGTTTATTTTGACTTTCCGATGGTACACGTGCAATTGTGTTTTTGCCAAAAATGGAAGCGGAGGCAAAAGCGCATTAGGAAAATAATTTCCTGCTTATTTTTTGCATGGACATCTCAGATAATACATTTATAGTTTCCCCAAAGTTTCACAGCGTTTCGACAAGCCCTCGGTTTATTTTGAATTTCCTACGGTACGCGTGCAATTGCGTTTTTGCCAAAAACGGAAGCGGAGGTAAACTCGCCTTAGGAAAATAATTTCCTACTGATTTTTTGAGTGGACATCTCAAATAACACATTGAGAGTGTCCCCAAAGTTTCGTACAGTTTCGACAAGCCCTCGGTTTATTTTGACTTCCCGACGGTACGCGTGCAATTGCATTTTTGCCAAAAACGGAAGCGGAGGTAAACGCGCCTTAGGAAAATAATTTCCTGCTGATTTTTTGCATGGACATCTCAAATAATACATTGAGAGTGTCCCCAATGTTTCATAGTATTTCGAAAATCCCTCGGTTTTTTTGACTTTCCGACGGTACGCGTGCAATTGCGTTTTTGCCAAAAACGGAAGCGGAGGCAAACGCGCTTTAAGAAAATAATTTCCTGCTGATTTTTTGCATGGACATCTCAAATAATACATTGAGAGTGTCCTCAAAGTTTCGTAGAGTTTCGACAAGCCCTCAGTGTATTTTGACTTTCCGACGGTACACGTGCAATTGCGTTTTTGCCAAAAACGGAAGCGTAGGTAAACGCGCCTTAGGAAAATAATTTCCTGCTGATTTTTTTCATGGACATCTCAAAAAATACATTGAGAGTGTCCCCAAAGTTTCGTAGAGTTTCGACAAGCCCTCGGTTTATTTTGACTTTTTGACAGTACGCGTGCAATTGCGTTTTTGCCAAAAACGGAAGCGGAGGCAAACGCGCATTATGAAAATAATTTCATGCTGATTTTTTTCATGGACATCTCAAATAATACATTAACAGTGTCCCCAAAGTTTCATAGCGTTTCGACAAGCCCTCAGTTTATTTTGAATTTCCGATGGTACGCGTGAAATTGCGTTTTTGCCAAAAACGGAAGCGGAGGCAAACGCGCCTTAGGTAAATAATTTCATGCTTATTTTTTTCATGGACATCTAAAATAATACATTGAGAGTGTTCATAAAGTTTCGTAGAGTTTCGACAAACCCTCGGTTTATTTTGACTTTCCGACGGTACGCGTGCAACTACGTTTTTGCCAAAAACGGAAGCAAAGGCAAACGCGCTTTAAGAAAATAATTTCCTGCTGAGTTTTTTCATGTACATCTCAAATAATAGATTGAGAGTGTCCCCAAAGTTTCATAGCGTTTCGACAAGCCCTCGGTTTATTTTGAATTTCCGATGGTACGCGTGAAATTGATTTTTTGCAAAAAACGGAAGCGGAGGAAAACTCACATTAGGAAAATAATTTCCTGCTAATTTTTTTCATGGACATCTAAAATAATACATTGAGAGTGTCCCCAAAGTTTCTTAGTTTTTCGACAAGCCCTCTGTTTATTTTGACTTTCCGACGGTACGCGTGCAGTTGTGTTTTTGCCAAAAATGGAAGCGGAGGCAAAAGCGCATTAGGAAAATAATTTCCTACTGATTTTTTGCATGGACATCTCAAATAATACATTTAGAGTTTCCCCAAAGTTTCACAGTGTTTCGACAAGCCCTCGGTTTATTTTGAATTTCCTACGGTACGCGTGCAATTGCGTTTTTGCCAAAAACGGAAGCGGAGGTAAACTCGCCTTAGGAAAATAATTTCCTGCTGATTTTTTGAATGGACATCTCAAATAACACATTGAGAGTGTCCCCAAAGTTTCGTACAGTTTCGACAAGCCCTCGGTTTATTTTGAATTTCCGACGGTACGCGTGCAATTTTGTTTTTGCCAAAAACGGAAGCGGAGGTAAACGCGCCTTAGGAAAATAATTTCCTGCTGATTTTTTTCATGGACATCTCAAAAAATACATTGAGAGTGTCCCCAATGTTTCGTAGAGTTTCGACAAGCCCTCGGTTTATTTTGACTTTTTGACAGTACGCGTGCAATTGCGTTTTTTCCAAAAACGGAAGCGGAGGCAAACGCGCATTATGAAAATAATTTCATGCTGATTTTTTTCATGGACATCTCAAATAATACATTGACAGTGTCCCCAAAATTTCATAGCGTTTCGACAAGCCCTCGGTTTATTTTGAATTTCCGATGGTACGCGTGAAATTGCATTTTTGCCAAAAACGGAAGCGGAGGCAAACGCGCCTTAGGTAAATAATTTGCTGCTGATTTTTTGCATGGACATCTCAGATAATACATTTATAGTTTCCCCAAAGTTTCACAGCGTTTCGACAAGCCCTCGGTTTATTTTGAATTTCCTACGGTACGCGTGCAATTGCGTTTTTGCCAAAAACGGAAGCGGAGGTAAACTCGCCTTAGGAAAATAATTTCCTACTGATTTTTTGAATGGACATCTCAAATAACACATTGAGAGTGTCCCCAAAGTTTCGTACAGTTTCGACAAGCCCTCGGTTTATTTTGACTTTCCGACGGTACGCGTGCAATTACGTTTTTGCCAAAAACGGAAGCGGAGGTAAATGCGCCTTAGGAAAATAATTTCCTGCTGATTTTTTGCATGGACATCTCAAATAATACATTGAGAGTGTCCCCAATGTTTCATAGCATTTCGAAAATCCCTCGGTTTTTTTGACTTTCCGACGGTACGCGTGCAATTGCGTTTTTGCCAAAAACGGAAGCGGAGGCAAACGCGCCTTAGGTAAATAATTTCCTGCTGATTTTTTGCATGGACATCTCAAATAATACATTGAGAGTGTCCTCAAAGTTTCGTAGAGTTTCGACAAGCCCTCGGTGTATTTTGACTTTCCGACGGTACACGTGCAATTGCGTTTTTGCCAAAAACGGAAGCGGAGGTAAACGCGCCTTAGGAAAATAATTTCCTGCTGATTCTTTTCATGGACATCTCAAAAAATACATTGAGAGTGTCCCCAAAGTTTCGTAGAGTTTCGACAAGCCCTCGGTTTATTTTGACTTTTTGACAGTACGCGTGCAATTGCGTTTTTGCCAAAAACGGAAGCAGAGGCAAACGAGCATTATGAAAATAATTTCATGCTGATTTTTTTCATGGACATCTCAAATAATACATTGACAGTGTCCCCAAAGTTTCATAGCGTTTCGACAAGCCCTCAGTTTATTTTGAATTTCCGATGGTACGCGTGAAATTGCGTTTTTGCCAAAAACGGAAGCGGAGGAAAACGCGCCTTAGGTAAATAATTTCATGCTTATTTTTTTCATGGACATCTAAAATAATAATTTGAGAGTGTTCATAAAGTTTCGTAGAGTTTCGACAAACCCTCGATTTATTTTGACTTTCCGACGGTACGCGTGCAACTACGTTTTTGCAAAAAACGGAAGCAGAGGCAAACGCGCTTTAAGAAAATAATTTCCTGCTGAGTTTTTTCATGTACATCTCAAATAATGATTGAGAGTGTCCCCAAAGTTTCATAGCGTTTCAACAAGCCCTCGGTTTATTTTGAATTTCCGATGGTACGCGTGAAATTGATTTTTTGCCAAAAACGGAAGCGGAGGAAAACACACATTAGGAAAATAATTTCCTGCTAATGTTTTTCATGGACATCTAAAATAATACATTGAGAGTGTCCCCAAAGTTTCTTAGTTTTTCGACAAGCCCTCTGTTTATTTTGACTTTCCGACGGTACGCGTGCAGTTGTGTTTTTGCCAAAAATGGAAGCGGAGGCAAAAGCGCATTAGGAAAATAATTTCCTACTGATTTTTTGCATGGACATCTCAAATAATACATTTAGAGTTTCCCCAAAGTTTCACAGCGTTTCGACAAGCCCTAGGTTTATTTTGAATTTCTTACGGTACGCGTGCAATTGCGTTTTTGCCAAAAACGGAAGCGGAGGTAAACTCGCCTTAGGAAAATAATTTCCTGCTGATTTTTTGAATGGACATCTCAAATAACACATTGAGAGTGTCCCCATAGTTTCGTAGAGTTTCGACAAGCCCTCGGTTTATTTTGACTTTCAGACGGTTCGCGTGCAATTACGTTTTTGCCAAAAACGGAAGCGGAGGAAAACGCGCATTAGGAAAATAATCTCATGCTGATTTTTTGTATGGACATCTCAAATAATACATTGAGAGTTTCCCCAAAGTTTCAAAGAGTTTCGACAAGCCCTCGGTTTATTTTGAATTTCCGATGGTACGCGTGAAATTGCGTTTTTGCCAAAAACGGAAGCGGAGGCAAACGCGCCTTAGGTAAATAATTTCATGCTTATTTTATGCATGGACATCTAAAATAATACATTGAGAGTGTCCCTAAAGTTTCGTAGAGTTTCGACAAACCCTCTGTTTATTTTGACTTTCCGACGGTAAGCGTGCAACTACGTTTTTGCCAAAAACGGAAGCAGAGGCAAACGCGCTTTAGAAAAATAATTTCCTGCTGAGTTTTTTCATGTACATCTCAAATAATACATTGAGAGTGTCCCCAAAGTTTCATAGCGTTTCGACAAGCCCTTGGTTTATTTTGAATTTCCGATGGTACGCTTGAAATTGCATTTTTGCCAAAAACGGAAGCGGAGGCAAACGCGCCTTAGGTAAATAATTACCTGCTGATTTTTTTCATGGACATCTAAAATAATACATTGACATTGTCCCCAAAGTTTCGTAGAGTTTCAACAAGCCCTCGGTTTATTTTGACTTTCAGACGGTACGCGTGCAATTGCGTTTTTGCCAAAAACGGAAGCGGAGGAAAACGCACATTAGGAAAATAATTTCCTGCTAATGTTTTTCATGGACATCTAAAATAATACATTGAGAGTGTCCCCAAAGTTTCTTAGTTTTTCGACAAGCCCTCTGTTTATTTTGACTTTCCGACGGTACGAGTGCAATTGTGTTTTTGCCAAAAATGGAAGCGGAGGCAAAAGCGCATTAGGAAAATAATTTCCTGCCGATTTTTTGCATGGACATCTCAAATAATACATTTATAGTTTCCCGAAAGTTTCACAGCGTTTCGACAAGCCCTCGTTTTATTTTGAATTTCCTACGGTACGCGTGCAATTGCGTTTTTGCCAAAAACAGAAGCGGAGGTAAACTCGCCTTAGGTAAATAATTTCCTGCTGATTTTTCGAATGGACATCTCAAATAACACATTAAGAGTGTCCCCAAAGTTTCGTAGAGTTTCGACAAGCCCTCGGTTTATTTTAACTTTCAGACGGTACGCGTGCAATTGCGTTTTTGCCAAAAACGGAAGGGGAGGAAAACGCGCATTAGGAAAATAATCTCATGCTGATTTTTTGCATGGACATCTCAAATAATACATTGAGAGTTTCCCCAAAGTTTCAAAGAGTTTCGACAAGCCCTCGGTTTATTTTGATATTCCGACGGTACGCGTATAATTGAGTTTTTGCAAAAAACAGAAGCGGAGGCAAACGCGCCTTAGGTAAATAATTTCCTGCTTTTTTTTTGAATGGACATCTCAAATAATACATTGAGAGTGTCCCCAAAGTTTTGTAGAGTTTCAACAAGCCCTCGGTTTATTTTGACTTTCTGACGGTACGCGTGCAATTGCGTTTTTGCCAAAAACGGAAGCTGAGACAAACGCGCATTAGGAAAATAATTTCCTGCTAATTTTTTGTGTTGACATCTAAATTAATACATTAGGAGTGTCCCCAAAGTTTCATATCATTTTGACAATCCCTCGGTTTATTTTGAGTTTCCGACGGTACGCGTGCAATTGTGTTTTTGCCAAAAACGGAAGCGGAGGCAAACGCGCATTAGGAAAATAATTTCCGGCTAATTTTATTCATGGACATATAAAATAATACATTGAGAGTGTCCCCAAAGTTTCTTAGCGTTTCGACAAGCCCTCTGTTTAGTTTGACTTTCCGACTGTACGTGTGCAATTGTGTTTTTGCCAAAAACGGAAGCGGAGGCAAAAGCGCATTAGGAAAATAATTTCATGCTGATTTATTTCATGGACATATCAAATAATACATTGAGAGTTTCCCCAATGTTTCATAGCATTTCGACAAGCCCTCGGTTTATTTTGAATTTTCGACGGTACGCGTACAATTGCGTTTTTGCCAAAAACGGAAGCGGAGGTAAACTCGCCTTAGGAAAATAATTTCCTGCTGATTTTTTGAATGGACATCTCAAATAACACATTGAGAGTGTCCCCAAAGTTTCGTAGAGTTTCGACAAGCCCTCGTTTTATTTTGACTTTCAGACGGTACGCGTGCAATTACGTTTTTGCCAAAAATGGAAGCGGAGGAAAACGCGCATTAGGAAAATAATCTCATGCTGATTTTTTGCATGGACATCTCAAATAATACATTGAGAGTTTCCCCAAAGTTTCAAAGAGTTTCGACAAGCCCTCGGTTTATTTTGATATTCCGACGGTACGCGTATAATTGAGTTTTTGCCAAAAACGGAAGCGGAGACAAACGCGCCTTAGGTAAATAATTTCCTGCATATTTTTTGCATGTACATCTCAAATAATACATTGAGAGTGTCCCAAAAGTTTCGTAGAGTTTCGACACGCCCTCGGCTTATTTTGACTTTCCGATGGTACGCGTGCAATTGCGTTTTTGCCAAAAACGGAAGCGGAGGCAAACGCGCTTTAGGAAAATAATTTCTCGCTGATTTTTTGCATGGAAATCTAAAATAATACATTTATAGTGTCCCCAAAGTTTTGTAGAGTTTCGACAAACCCTCGGTTTATTTTGACTTTCCGACGGTACACGTGCAATTGCGTTTTTGCCAAAAACGGAAGCAGAGGTAAACGCGCCTTAGGAAAATAATTTCCTGCATATTTTTTTCATGGATATCTCAAATAATACATTGAGAGTGTCCCCAAAGTTTCATAGGGTTTCGACAAGCCATCGGTTTATTTTGACTTTTTGACAGTACGCGTGCAACTGCGTTTTTGCCAAAAACGGAAGCGGAGGCAAACGCGCATTAGGAAAATAATTTCATGCTGATTTTTTTCATGGACATCTGAAATAATACATTGACAGTGTCCCCAAAGTTTCATAGCGTTTCGACAAGCCCTCAGTTTTTTTTGAATTTCCGATGGTACGCGTGAAATTGCGTTTTTGCCAAAAACGGAAGCGGAGGCAAACGCGCCTTAGGTAAATAATTTCATGCTTATTTTTTGCATGGACATCTAAAATAATACATTGAGAGTGTCCCTAAAGTTTCGTAGAGTTTCGACAAACCCTCGGTTTATTTTGACTTTCCGACGGTACGCGTGCAACTACGTTTTTGCCAAAAACAGAAGCAGAGGATAACGCGCTTTAGGAAAATAATTTCCTGCTGATTTTTTTTATGTACATCTCAAATAATACATTGAGAGTGTCCCCAAAGTTTCATAGCGTTTCGACAAGCCCTTGGTTTATTTTGAATTTCCGATGGTACGCGTGAAATTGCATTTTTTCCAAAAACGGAAGCGGAGGCAAACGCGCCTTAGGTAAATAATTTCCTGCTGATTTTTTTCATGGACATCTAAAATAATACATTGAGAGTGTCCCCAAAGTTTCGTAGATTTTCGACACGCCCTCGGTTTATTTTGACTTTCCGATGGTACGCGTGCAATTGCGTTTTTGCCAAAAACGGAAGCGGAGGCAAACGCGCTTTAGGAAAATAATTTCTTGCTGATTTTTTGCATGGAAATCTAAAATAATACATTTATAGTGTCCCCAAAGTTTCGTAGAGTTTCGACAAACCCTCGGTTTATTTTGACTTTCCGACGGTACGCATTCAATTGCGTTTTTGCCAAAAACGGAAGCGGAGGTAAACGCGCCTTAGGAAAATAATTTCCTGCAGATTTTTTTCATGGACATCTCAAATAATACATTGAGAGTGTCCCCAAAGTTTCATAGGGTTTCGACAAGCCCTCGGTTTATTTTGACTTTTTGACAGTACGCGTGCAATTGCGTTTTTGCCAAAAACGGAAGCGGAGGCAAACGCGCATTAGGAAAATAATTTCATGCTGATTTTTTTCATGGACATCTCAA
The DNA here is from genome assembly GCA_948472305.1 of Vicia faba. Taxonomy (NCBI): domain Eukaryota; kingdom Viridiplantae; phylum Streptophyta; class Magnoliopsida; order Fabales; family Fabaceae; genus Vicia; species Vicia faba. The sequence goes on from OX451735.1 coordinate 1,220,132,039, forward strand.
ATAATACATTGACAGTGTCCCCAAAGTTTCATAGCGTTTCAATAAGCCCTCAGTTTTTTTTGAATTTCCGATGGTACGCGTGAAATTGCATTTTTGCCAAAAACGGAAGCGGAGGCAAACGCGCCTTAGGTAAATAATTTCATGCTTATTTTTTGCATGGACATCTAAAATAATACATTGAGAGTGTCCCTAAAGATTCGTAGAGTTTCGACAAACCCTCGGTTTATTTTGACTTTCCGACGGTACGCGTGCAACTACGTTTTTGCCAAAAACGGAAGCATAGGCAAACGCGCTTTAGGAAAATAATTTCATTCTGATTTTTTTCATGGACATCTCAAATAATACATTGACAGTGTCCCCAAAGTTTCATAGCGTTTCGACAAGCCCTCAGTTTTTTTTGAATTTCCGATGGTACGCGTGAAATTGCATTTTTGCCAAAAACGGAAGCGGAGGCAAACGCGCCTTAGGTAAATAATTTCATGCTTATTTTTTGCATGGACATCTAAAATAATACATTGAGAGTGTCCCTAAAGATTCGTAGAGTTTCGACAAACCCTCGGTTTATTTTGACTTTCCGACGGTACGCGTGCAACTACGTTTTTGCCAAAAACGGAAGCATAGGCAAACGCGCTTTAGGAAAATAATTTCCTGCTGAGTTTTTTTATGTACCTCTCAAATAATACATTGAGAGTGTCCCCATAGTTTCATAGTGTTTCGACAAGCCCTTGGTTTATTTTGAATTTCCGATGGTACGCGTGAAATTGCATTTTTGCCAAAAACGGAAGCGGAGGCAAACGCGCCTTAGGTAAATAATTTCCTGCTGATTTTTTTCATGGACATCTAAAATAATACATTGAGAGTGTCCCCAAAGTTTCGTAGAGTTTCAACAAGCCCTCGGTTTATTTTGACTTTCCGACGGTACGCGTGCAATTACGTTTTTGCCAAAAACGGAAGCGGAGGAAAATGCGCATTAGGAAAATAATTTCCTGCTAATGTTTTTCATGGACATCTAAAATAATACATTGAGAGTGTCCCCAAAGTTTCTTAGTTTTTCGGCAAGCCCTCTGTTTATTTTGACTTTCCGACGGTACGCGTGCAATTGTGTTTTTGCCAAAAATGGAAGCGGAGGCAAAAGCGCATTAGGAAAATAATTTCCTGCTGATTTTTTGCATGGACATCTCAAATAATACATTTAGAGTTTCCCCAAAGTTTCACAATGTTTCGACAAGCCCTCGGTTTATTTTGAATTTCCTACGGTACGCGTGCAATTGCTTTTTTGTCAAAAACGGAAGCGGAGGTAAACTCGCCTTAGGTAAATAATTTCCTGCTGATTTTTTGAATGGACATCTCAAATAACACATTGAGAGTGTCCCCAAAGTTTCGTAGAGTTTCGACAAGCCCTCGGTTTATTTTGACTTTCAGACGGTACGCGTGCAATTGCGTTTTTGCCAAAAACAGAAGCGGAGGAAAACGCGCATTAGGAAAATAATCTCATGCTGATTTTTTGCATGGACATCTCAAATAATACATTGAGAGTTTCCCCACAGTTTCAAAGAGTTTCGACAAGCCCTCGGTTTATTTTGATATTTCGACGGTACGCGTATAATTGAGTTTTTGCCAAAAACGGAAGCGGAGGCAAATGCGCCTTAGGTAAATAATTTCCTGCTTTTTTTTTGAATGGACATCTCAAATAATACATTGAGAGTGTCCCCAAAGTTTCGTAGAGTTTCGAAACACCCTCGGTTTATTTTGACTTTCCGATGGTACGCGTGCAATTGCGTTTTTGCCAAAAACGGAAGCGGAGGCAAACGCGCTTTAGGAAAATAATTTCTTGCTGATTTTTTGCATGAAAATCTAAAATAATACATTTATGATGTCCCCAAAGTTTCGTAGAGTTTCGACAAACCCTCGGTTTATTTTGACTTTCCGACGGTACACGTGCAATTGCGTTTTTGCCAAAAACGGAAGCAGAGGTAAACGCGCCTTAGGAAAATAATTTCCTGCATATTTTTTTCATGGACATCTCAAATAACACATTGAGAGTGTTCCCAAAGTTTCGTAGAGTTTCGACAAGCCCTCGGTTTATTTTGACTTTCAGACGGTACGCGTGCAATTACGTTTTTGCCAAAAATGGAAGCGGAGGAAAACGCGCATTAGGAAAATAATCTCATGCTGATTTTTTACATGGACATCTCAAATAATACATTGAGAGTTTCACCAAAGTTTCAAAGAGTTTCGACAAGCCCTCGGTTTATTTTGATATTCCGACGGTACGCGTATAATTGAGTTTTTGCCAAAAACGGAAGCGGAGACAAACGCGCCTTAGGTAAATAATTTCCTGCTTATTTTTTGCATGTACATCTCAAATAATACATTGAGAGTGTCCCAAAAGTTTCGTAGAGTTTCGACACGCCCTCGGCTTATTTTGACTTTCCGATGGTACGCGTGCAATTGCGTTTTTGCCAAAAACGGAAGCGGAGGCAAACGCGCTTTAGGAAAATAATTTCTCGCTGATTTTTTGCATGGAAATCTAAAATAATACATTTATAGTGTCCCCAAAGTTTTGTAGAGTTTCGACAAACCCTCGGTTTATTTTGACTTTCCGACGGTACACGTGCAATTGCGTTTTTGCCAAAAACGGAAGCAGAGGTAAACGCGCCTTAGGAAAATAATTTCCTGCATATTTTTTTCATGGACATATCAAATAATACATTGAGAGTTTCCCCAAAGTTTCATAGGGTTTCGACAAGCCATCGGTTTATTTTGACTTTTTGACAGTACGCGTGCAATTGCGTTTTTGCCAAAAACGGAAGCGGAGGCAAACGCGCAATAGGAAAATAATTTCATGCTGATTTTTTTCATGGACATCTGAAATAATACATTGACAGTGTCCCCAAAGTTTCATAGCGTTTCGACAAGCCCTCAGTTTTTTTTGAATTTCTGATGGTACGCGTGAAATTGCGTTTTTGCCAAAAACGGAAGCGGAGGCAAACGCGCCTTAGGTAAATAATTTCATGCTTATTTTTTGCATGGACATCTAAAATAATACATTGAGAGTGTCCCTAAAGTTTCGTAGAGTTTCGACAAACCCTCGGTTTATTTTGACTTTCCGACGGTACGCGTGCAACTACGTTTTTGCCAAAAACGGAAGCAGAGGATAACGCGCTTTAGGAAAATAATTTCCTGCTGAGTTTTTTTATGTACATCTCAAATAATACATTGAGAGTGTCCCCAAAGTTTCATAGCGTTTCGACAAGCCCTTGGTTTATTTTGAATTTCCGATGGTACGCGTGAAATTGCATTTTTGCCAAAAACGGAAGCGGAGGCAAACGCGCCTTAGGTAAATAATTTCCTGCTGATTTTTTTCATGGACATCTAAAATAATACATTGAGAGTGTCCCCAAAGTTTCGTAGATTTTCGACACGCCCTCGGTTTATTTTGACTTTCCGATGGTACGCGTGCAATTGCGTTTTTGCCAAAAACGGAAGCGGAGGCAAACGCGCTTTAGGAAAATAATTTCTTGCTGATTTTTTGCATGGAAATCTAAAATAATACATTTATAGTGTCCCCAAAGTTTCGTAGAGTTTCGACAAACCCTCGGTTTATTTTGACTTTCCGACGGTACACGTGCAATTGCGTTTTTGCCAAAAACGGAAGCAGAGGTAAACGCGCCTTAGGAAAATAATTTCCTGCATATTTTTTTCATGGACATCTCAAATAACACATTGAGAGTGTTCCCAAAGTTTCGTAGAGTTTCGACAAGCCCTCGGTTTATTTTGACTTTCAGACGGTACGCGTGCAATTACGTTTTTGCCAAAAATGGAAGCGGAGGAAAACGCGCATTAGGAAAATAATCTCATGCTGATTTTTTACATGGACATCTCAAATAATACATTGAGAGTTTCACCAAAGTTTCAAAGAGTTTCGACAAGCCCTCGGTTTATTTTGATATTCCGACGGTACGCGTATAATTGAGTTTTTGCCAAAAACGGAAGCGGAGACAAACGCGCCTTAGGTAAATAATTTCCTGCTTATTTTTTGCATGTACATCTCAAATAATACATTGAGAGTGTCCCAAAAGTTTCGTAGAGTTTCGACACGCCCTCGGCTTATTTTGACTTTCCGATGGTACGCGTGCAATTGCGTTTTTGCCAAAAACGGAAGCGGAGGCAAACGCGCTTTAGGAAAATAATTTCTCGCTGATTTTTTGCATGGAAATCTAAAATAATACATTTATAGTGTCCCCAAAGTTTTGTAGAGTTTCGACAAACCCTCGGTTTATTTTGACTTTCCGACGGTACACGTGCAATTGCGTTTTTGCCAAAAACGGAAGCAGAGGTAAACGCGCCTTAGGAAAATAATTTCCTGCATATTTTTTTCATGGACATCTCAAATAATACATTGAGAGTTTCCCCAAAGTTTCATAGGGTTTCGACAAGCCATCGGTTTATTTTGACTTTTTGACAGTACGCGTGCAATTGCGTTTTTGCCAAAAACGGAAGCGGAGGCAAACGCGCTTTAGGAAAATAATTTCTCGCTGATTTTTTGCATGGAAATCTAAAATAATACATTTATAGTGTCCCCAAAGTTTTGTAGAGTTTCGACAAACCCTCGGTTTATTTTGACTTTCCGACGGTACACGTGCAATTGCGTTTTTGCCAAAAACGGAAGCAGAGGTAAACGCGCCTTAGGAAAATAATTTCCTGCATATTTTTTTCATGGACATATCAAATAATACATTGAGAGTTTCCCCAAAGTTTCATAGGGTTTCGACAAGCCATCGGTTTATTTTGACTTTTTGACAGTACGCGTGCAATTGCGTTTTTGCCAAAAACGGAAGCGGAGGCAAACGCGCAATAGGAAAATAATTTCATGCTGATTTTTTTCATGGACATCTGAAATAATACATTGACAGTGTCCCCAAAGTTTCATAGCGTTTCGACAAGCCCTCAGTTTTTTTTGAATTTCTGATGGTACGCGTGAAATTGCGTTTTTGCCAAAAACGGAAGCGGAGGCAAACGCGCCTTAGGTAAATAATTTCATGCTTATTTTTTGCATGGACATCTAAAATAATACATTGAGAGTGTCCCTAAAGTTTCGTAGAGTTTCGACAAACCCTCGGTTTATTTTGACTTTCCGACGGTACGCGTGCAACTACGTTTTTGCCAAAAACGGAAGCAGAGGATAACGCGCTTTAGGAAAATAATTTCCTGCTGAGTTTTTTTATGTACATCTCAAATAATACATTGAGAGTGTCCCCAAAGTTTCATAGCGTTTCGACAAGCCCTTGGTTTATTTTGAATTTCCGATGGTACGCGTGAAATTGCATTTTTGCCAAAAACGGAAGCGGAGGCAAACGCGCCTTAGGTAAATAATTTCCTGCTGATTTTTTTCATGGACATCTAAAATAATACATTGAGAGTGTCCCCAAAGTTTCGTAGATTTTCGACACGCCCTCGGTTTATTTTGACTTTCCGATGGTACGCGTGCAATTGCGTTTTTGCCAAAAACGGAAGCGGAGGCAAACGCGCTTTAGGAAAATAATTTCTTGCTGATTTTTTGCATGGAAATCTAAAATAATACATTTATAGTGTCCCCAAAGTTTCGTAGAGTTTCGACAAACCCTCGGTTTATTTTGACTTTCCGACGGTACACGTGCAATTGCGTTTTTGCCAAAAACGGAAGCAGAGGTAAACGCGCCTTAGGAAAATAATTTCCTGCATATTTTTTTCATGGACATCTCAAATAACACATTGAGAGTGTTCCCAAAGTTTCGTAGAGTTTCGACAAGCCCTCGGTTTATTTTGACTTTCAGACGGTACGCGTGCAATTACGTTTTTGCCAAAAATGGAAGCGGAGGAAAACGCGCATTAGGAAAATAATCTCATGCTGATTTTTTACATGGACATCTCAAATAATACATTGAGAGTTTCACCAAAGTTTCAAAGAGTTTCGACAAGCCCTCGGTTTATTTTGATATTCCGACGGTACGCGTATAATTGAGTTTTTGCCAAAAACGGAAGCGGAGACAAACGCGCCTTAGGTAAATAATTTCCTGCTTATTTTTTGCATGTACATCTCAAATAATACATTGAGAGTGTCCCAAAAGTTTCGTAGAGTTTCGACACGCCCTCGGCTTATTTTGACTTTCCGATGGTACGCGTGCAATTGCGTTTTTGCCAAAAACGGAAGCGGAGGCAAACGCGCTTTAGGAAAATAATTTCTCGCTGATTTTTTGCATGGAAATCTAAAATAATACATTTATAGTGTCCCCAAAGTTTTGTAGAGTTTCGACAAACCCTCGGTTTATTTTGACTTTCCGACGGTACACGTGCAATTGCGTTTTTGCCAAAAACGGAAGCAGAGGTAAACGCGCCTTAGGAAAATAATTTCCTGCATATTTTTTTCATGGACATCTCAAATAATACATTGAGAGTTTCCCCAAAGTTTCATAGGGTTTCGACAAGCCATCGGTTTATTTTGACTTTTTGACAGTACGCGTGCAATTGCGTTTTTGCCAAAAACGGAAGCGGAGGCAAACGCGCATTAGGAAAATAATTTCATGCTGATTTTTTTCATGGACATCTGAAATAATACATTGACAGTGTCCCCAAAGTTTCATAGCGTTTCGACAAGCCCTCAGTTTTTTTTGAATTTCCGATGGTACGCGTGAAATTGCGTTTTTGCCAAAAACGGAAGCGGAGGCAAACGCGCCTTAGGTAAATAATTTCATGCTTATTTTTTGCATGGACATCTAAAATAATACATTGAGAGTGTCCCTAAAGTTTCGTAGAGTTTCGACAAACCCTCGGTTTATTTTGACTTTCCGACGGTACGCGTGCAACTACGTTTTTGCCAAAAACGGAAGCAGAGGATAACGCGCTTTAGGAAAATAATTTCCTGCTGAGTTTTTTTATGTACATCTCAAATAATACATTGAGAGTGTCCCCAAAGTTTCATAGCGTTTCGACAAGCCCTTGGTTTATTTTGAATTTCCGATGGTACGCGTGAAATTGCATTTTTGCCAAAAACGGAAGCGGAGGCAAACGCGCCTTAGGTAAATAATTTCCTGCTGATTTTTTTCATGGACATCTAAAATAATACATTGAGAGTGTCCCCAAAGTTTCGTAGATTTTCGACACGCCCTCGGTTTATTTTGACTTTCCGATGGTACGCGTGCAATTGCGTTTTTGCCAAAAACGGAAGCGGAGGCAAACGCGCTTTAGGAAAATAATTTCTTGCTGATTTTTTGCATTGAAATCTAAAATAATACATTTATAGTGTCCCCAAAGTTTCGTAGAGTTTCGACAAACCCTCGGTTTATTTTGACTTTCCGACGGTACGCATTCAATTGCGTTTTTGCCAAAAACGGAAGCGGAGGTAAACGCGCCTTAGGAAAATAATTTCCTGCAGATTTTTTTCATGGACATCTCAAATAATACATTGAGAGTGTCCCCAAAGTTTCATAGGGTTTCGACAAGCCCTCGGTTTATTTTGACTTTTTGACAGTACGCGTGCAATTGCGTTTTTGCCAAAAACGGAAGCAGAGGCAAACGCGCATTAGGAAAATAATTTCATGCTGATTTTTTTCATGGACATCTCAAATAATACATTGACAGTGTCCCCAAAGTTTCATAGCGTTTCGACAAGCCCTCAGTTTTTTTTGAATTTCCGATGGTACGCGTGAAATTGCATTTTTGCCAAAAACGGAAGCGGAGGCAAACGCGCCTTAGGTAAATAATTTCATGCTTATTTTTTGCATGGACATCTAAAATAATACATTGAGAGTGTCCCTAAAGATTCGTAGAGTTTCGACAAACCCTCGGTTTATTTTGACTTTCCGACGGTACGCGTGCAACTACGTTTTTGCCAAAAACGGAAGCATAGGCAAACGCGCTTTAGGAAAATAATTTCCTGTTGAGTTTTTTTATTTACATCTCAAATAATACATTGAGAGTGTCCCCAAAGTTTCATAGTGTTTCGACAAGCCCTTGGTTTATTTTGAATTTCCGATGGTACGCGTGAAATTGCATTTTTGCCAAAAACGGAAGCGGAGGCAAACGCGCCTTAGGTAAATAATTTCCTGCTGATTTTTTTCATGGACATCTAAAATAATACATTGAGAGTGTCCCCAAAGTTTCGTAGAGTTTCAACAAGCCCTCGGTTTATTTTGACTTTCCGACGGTACGCGTGCAATTACGTTTTTGCCAAAAACGGAAGCGGAGGAAAACGCTCATTAGGAAAATAATTTCCTGCTAATGTTTTTCATGGACATCTAAAATAATACATTGAGAGTGTCCCCAAAGTTTCTTAGTTTTTCGGCAAGCCCTCTGTTTATTTTGACTTTCCGACGGTACGCGTGCAATTGTGTTTTTGCCAAAAATGGAAGCGGAGGCAAAAGCGCATTAGGAAAATAATTTCCTGCTGATTTTTTGCATGGACATCTCAAATAATACATTTAGAGTTTCCCCAAAGTTTCACAATGTTTCGACAAGCCCTCGGTTTATTTTGAATTTCCTACGGTACGCGTGCAATTGCTTTTTTGTCAAAAACGGAAGCGGAGGTAAACTCGCCTTAGGTAAATAATTTCCTGCTGATTTTTTGAATGGACATCTCAAATTACACATTGAGAGTGTCCCCAAAGTTTCGTAGAGTTTCGACAAGCCCTCGGTTTATTTTGACTTTCAGACGGTACGCGTGCAATTGCGTTTTTGCCAAAAACAGAAGCGGAGGAAAACGCGCATTAGGAAAATAATCTCATGCTGATTTTTTGCATGGACATCTCAAATAATACATTGAGAGTTTCCCCAAAGTTTCAAAGAGTTTCGACAAGCCCTCGGTTTATTTTGATATTTCGACGGTACGCGTATAATTGAGTTTTTGCCAAAAACGGAAGCGGAGGCAAATGCGCCTTAGGTAAATAATTTCCTGCTTTTTTTTTGAATGGACATCTCAAATAATACATTGAGAGTGTCCCCAAAGTTTCGTAGAGTTTCGAAACACCCTCGGTTTATTTTGACTTTCCGATGGTACGCGTGCAATTGCGTTTTTGCCAAAAACGGAAGCGGAGGCAAACGCCCTTTAGGAAAATAATTTCTTGCTGATTTTTTGCATGGAAATCTAAAATAATACATTTATGATGTCCCCAAAGTTTCGTAGAGTTTCGACAAACCCTCGGTTTATTTTGACTTTCCGACGGTACGCGTGCAACTGCGTTTTTGCCAAAAACAGAAGCGGAGGCAAAAGCGCTTTAGGAAAATAATTTCCTGCTGATTTTTTGCATGGACGTCTAAAATAGTACATTGAGAGTGTCCCCAAAGTTTTGTAGAGTTTCAACAAGCCCTCGGTTTATTTTGACTTTCTGACGGTACGCGTGCAATTGTGTTTTTGCCAAAAACGGAAGCTGAGGCAAACGCGCATTAGGAAAATAATTTCCTGCTAATTGTTTGTGTTGACATCTAAATTAATACATTAGGAGTGTCCTCAAAGTTTCATATCATTTTGACAATCCCTCGGTTTATTTTGAGTTTCCGACGGTACGCGTGCAATTGTGTTTTTGCCAAAAACGGAAGCGGAGGCAAACGCGCATTAGCAAAATAATTTCCGGCTAATTTTATTCATGGACATCTAAAATAATACAATGAGAGTGTCCCCAATGTTTCTTAGCGTTTCGACAAGCCCTCTGTTTATTTTGACTTTTCGACGGTACGTGTGCAATTGTGTTTTTGCCAAAAACGGAAGCGGAGGCAAAAGCGCATTATGAAAATAATTTCATGCTGATTTATTTCATGGAAATCTCAAATAATACATTGAGAGTTTCCCCAATGTTTCATAGCATTTCGACAAGCCCTCGGTTTATTTTGAATTTTTGACGGTACGCGTACAATTGCGTTTTTGCCAAAAACGGAAGCGGAGGTAAACTCGCCTTAGGAAAATAATTTCCTGCTGATTTTTTGAATGGACATCTCAAATAACCCATTGATAGTGTCCCCAAAGTTTCGTAGAGTTTCGACAAGCCCTCGGTTTATTTTGACTTTCAGACGGTACGCGTGCAATTACGTTTTTGCCAAAAACGGAAGCGGAGGAAAACGCGCATTAGGAAAATAATCTCATGCTGATTTTTTGCATGGACATCTCAAATAATACATTGAGAGTTTCCCCAAAGTTTCAAAGAGTTTCGACAAGCCCTCGGTTTATTTTGATATTCCCACGGTACGCGTATAATTGAGTTTTTGCCAAAAACAGAAGTGGAGACAAACGCGCCTTAGGTAAATAATTTCCTGCTTATTTTTTGCATGTACATCTCAAATAATACATTGAGAGTGTCCCCAAAGTTTAGTAGAGTTTCGACACGCCCTCGGTTTATTTTAACTTTCCGATGGTACGCGTGCAATTGCGTTTTTGCCAAAAGCGGAGGCAAACGCGCTTTAGGAAAATAATTTCTTGCTGATTTTTTGCATGGAAATCTAAAATAATACATTTATAGTGTCCCCAAAGTTTCGTAGAGTTTCGACAAACCCTCGGTTTATTTTGACTTTGCGACGGTACGCGTGCAATTGCGTTTTTGCCAAAAACGGAAGCGGAGGTAAACGCGCCTTAGGAAAATAATTTCCTGCAGATTTTTTTCATGGACATCTCAAATAATACATTGAGAGTGTCCCCAAAGTTTCATAGAGTTTCGACAAGCCCTCGGTTTATTTTGACTTTTTGACAGTACGCGAGCAATTGCGTTTTTGCCAAAAACGGAAGCGGAGGAAAACGCGCATTAGGAAAATAATTTCATGCTGATTTTTTTCATGGACATCTCAAATAATACATTGACAGTTTCCCCAAAGTTTCATAGCGTTTCGATAAGCCCTCAGTTTATTTTGAATTTCCGATGGTACGCGTGAAATTGCGTTTTTGCCAAAAACAGAATCGGAGGCAAACGCGCCTTAGGTAAATAATTTCATGCTTATTTTTGGCATGGACATCTAAAATAATACATTGAGAGTGTCCCTAAAGTTTCGTAGAGTTTCGACAAACCCTCGGTTTATTTTGACTTTCCGACAGTACGCGTGCAACTACGTTTTTGCCAAAAACGGAAGCAGAGGCAAACGCGCTTTAGGAAAATAACTTCCTGCTGAGTTTTTTTATGTACATCTCAAATAATACATTGAGAGTGTCCCCAAAGTTTCATAGCGTTTCTACAAGCCCTTGGTTTATTTTGAATTTCCGATGGTACGCGTGAAATTGCATTTTTGCCAAAAACGGAAGCGGAGGCAAATGCGCCTTAGGTAAATAATTTCCTGCTGATTTTTTTCATGGACATCTAAAATAATACATTGAGAGTGTCCCCAAAGTTTCGTAGAGTTTCAACAAGCCCTCTATTTATTTTGACTTTCCGACGGTACGCGTGCAATTGCATTTTTGCCAAAAACGGAAGCAGAGGAAAACGCGCATTAGGAAAATAATTTCCTGCTAATGTTTTTCATGGACATCTAAAATAATACATTGAGAGTGTCCCCAAAGTTTCTTAGTTTTTCGACAAGCCCTATGTTTATTTTGACTTTCCGACGGTACGCGTGCAATTGTGTTTTTGCCAAAAATGGAAGCGGAGGTAAAAGCGCATTAGGAAAATAATTTCCTGCTGATTTTTTGCATGGACATCTCAAATAATACATTTAGAGTTTCCCCAAAGTTTCACAGTGTTTCGACAAGCCCTCGGTTTATTTTGAATTTCCTACGGTACGCGTGCAATTGCTTTTTTGCCAAAAACGGAAGCGGAGGTAAACTCGCCTTAGGTAAATAATTTCCTGCTGATTTTTTGAATGGACATCTCAAATAACACATTGAGAGTGTCCCCAAAGTTTCGTAGAGTTTCGACAAGCCCTCGATTTATTTTGACTTTCAGACGGTACGCGTGCAATTGCGTTTTTGCCAAAAACGGAAGCGGATGAAAACGCGCATTAGGAAAATAATCTCATGCTGATTTTTTGCATGGACATCTCAAATAATACATTGAGAGTTTCCCCAAAGTTTCAAAGAGTTTCGACAAGCCCTCGGTTTATTTTGATATTCCGACGGTACGCGTATAATTGAGTTTTTGCCAATAACGGAAGCGGAGGCAAACGCGCCTTAGGTAAATAATTTCCTGCTTATTTTTTGAATGGACATCTCAAATAATACATTGAGAGTGTCCCCAAAGTTTCGTAGAGTTTCGACACACCCTCGGTTGAGTTTGACTTTCCGATGGTACGCGTGCAATTGCGTTTTTGCCAAAAACGGAAGCGGAGGCAAACACGCTTTAGGAAAAAAATTTCTTGCTGATTTTTTGCATGGAAATCTGAAATAATACATTTATAGTGTCCCCAAAGTTTCGTAGAGTTTCGACAAACCCTCGGTTTATTTTGACTTTCCGACGGTACATGTGCAACTACGTTTTTGCCAAAAACGGAAGCGGAGGCAAAAGCGCTTTAGGAAAATAATTTCCTGCTGATTTTTTGCATGGACATCTAAAATAGTACATTGAGAGTGTCCCCAAAGTTTTGTAGAGTTTCAACAAGCCCTCGGTTTATTTTGACTTTCTGACGGTACGCGTGCAATTGCGTTTTTGCCAAAAACGGAAGCTGAGGCAAACGCGCATTAGGAAAATATATTCCTGCTAATTGTTTGTGTTGACATCTAAATTAATACATTGAGAGTGTCCGCAAAGTTTCATATCTTTTTGACAATCCCTCGGTTTATTTTGAGTTTCTGACAGTACGCGTGCAATTGTGTTTTTGCCAAAAACGGAAGCGGAGGCAAACGCGCATTAGGAAAATAATTTCTGGCTAATTTTATTCATGGACATCTAAAATAATACATTGAGAGTGTCCCCAAAGTTTCTTAGCGTTTCGACAAGCCCTCTGTTTATTTTGACTTTCCGACGGTACGTGTGCAATTGTGTTTTTGCCAAAAACGGAAGCGGAGGCAAAAGCGCATTAGGAAAATAATTTCATGCTGATTTATTTCATGGACATCTCAAATAATACATTGTGAGTTTCCCCAATGTTTCATAGCATTTCGACAAGCCCTCGGTTTATTTTGAATTTTCGACGGTACGCGTGAAATTGCGTTTTTGCCAAAAACAGAAGCGGAGGCAAACGCGCATTAGGAAAATAATTTCATGCTGATTTTTTGCATGGACATCTCAAATAATAAATTGAGAGTTTCCCCAAAGTTTCAAAGAGTTTCGACAAGCCCTCGGTTTATTTTGATATTCCCACGGTACGCGTATAATTGAGTTTTTGCCAAAAACAGAAGCGGAGACAAACGCGCCTTAGGTAAATAATTTCCTGCTTATTTTTTGCATGTACATCTCAAATAATACATTGAGAGTGTCCCCAAAGTTTAGTAGAGTTTCGACACGCCCTCGGTTTATTTTGACTTTCCGATGGTACGCGTGCAATTGCGTTTTTGCCAAAAACGGAAGCGGAGGCAAACGCGCTTTAGGAAAATAATTTCTTGCTGATTTTTTGCATGGAAATCTAAAATAATACATTTATAGTGTCCCTAAAGTTTCGTAGAGTTTCGACAAACCCTCGGTTTATTTTGACTTTGCGACGGTACGCGTGCAATTGCGTTTTTGCCAAAAACGGAAGCGGAGGTAAACGCGCCTTAGGAAAATAATTTCCTGCAGATTTTTTTCATGGACATCTCAAATAATACATTGAGAGTGTCCCCAAAGTTTCATAGAGTTTCGACAAGCCCTCGATTTATTTTGACTTTTTGACAGTACGCGAGCAATTGCGTTTTTGCCAAAAACGGAAGCGGAGGCAAACGCGCTTTAGGAAAATAATTTCTTGCTGATTTTTTGCATGGAAATCTAAAATAATACATTTATAGTGTCCCCAAAGTTTCGTAGAGTTTTGACAAACCCTCGGTTTATTTTGACTTTGCGACGGTACGCGTGCAATTGCGTTTTTGCCAAAAACGGAAGCGTAGGTAAACGCGCCTTAGGAAAATAATTTCCTGCAGATTTTTTTCTTGGACATCTCAAATAATACATTGAGAGTGTCCCCAAATTTTCATAGAGTTTCGACAAGCCCTCGGTTTATTTTGACTTTTTGACAGTACGCGTGCAATTGCGTTTTTGCCAAAAACGGAAGCGGAGGAAAACGCGCATTAGGAAAATAATTTCATGCTGACTTTTTTCATGGACATCTCAAATAATACATTGACAGTGTCCCCAAAGTTTCATAGCGTTTCGACAAGCCCTCAGTTTATTTTGAATTTCCGATGGTACGCGTGAAATTGCGTTTTTGCCAAAAACGGAATCGGAGGCAAACGCGCCTTAGGTAAATAATTTCATGCTTATTTTTGGCATGGACATCTAAAATAATACATTGAGAGTGTCCCTAAAGTTTCGTAGAGTTTCGACAAACCCTCGGTTTATTTTGACTTTCCGACGGTACGCGTGCAACTACGTTTTTGCCAAAAACGGAAGCAGAGGCAAACGCGCTTTAGGAAAATAATTTCCTGCTGAGTTTTTTTATGTACATCTCAAATAATACATTGAGAGTGTCCCCAAAGTTTCATAGCGTTTCGACAAGCCCTTGGTTTATTTTGAATTTCCGATGGTACGCGTGAAATTGCATTTTTGCCAAAAACGGAAGCGGAGGCAAATGCGCCTTAGGTAAATAATTTCCTGCTGATTTTTTTCATGGACATCTAAAATAATACATTGAGAGTGTCCCCAAAGTTTCGTAGAGTTTCAACAAGCCCTCTGTTTATTTTGACTTTCCGACGGTACGCGTGCAATTGCATTTTTGCCAAAAACGGAAGCGGAGGAAAACGCGCATTAGGAAAATAATTTCCTGCTAATGTTTTTCATGGACATCTAAAATAATACATTGAGAGTGTCCCCAAAGTTTCTTAGTTTTTCGACAAGCCCTATGTTTATTTTGACTTTCCGACGGTACGCGTGCAATTGTGTTTTTGCCAAAAATGGAAGCGGAGGTAAAAGCGCATTAGGAAAATAATTTCCTGCTGATTTTTTGCATGGACATCTCAAATAATACATTTAGAGTTTCCCCAAAGTTTCACAGCGTTTGACAAGCCCTCGGTTTATTTTGAATTTCCTACGGTACGCGTGCAATTGCTTTTTTGCCAAAAACGGAAGCGGAGGTAAACTCGCCTTAGGTAAATAATTTCCTGCTGATTTTTTGAATGGACATCTCAAATAACACATTGAGAGTGTCCCCAAAGTTTCGTAGAGTTTCGACAAGCCCTCGATTTATTTTGACTTTCAGACGGTACGCGTGCAATTGCGTTTTTGCCAAAAACGGAAGCGGATGAAAACGCGCATTAGGAAAATAATCTCATGCTGATTTTTTGTATGGACATCTCAAATAATACATTGAGAGTTTCCCCAAAGTTTCAAAGAGTTTCGACAAGCCCTCGGTTTATTTTGATATTCCGACGGTACGCGTATAATTGAGTTTTTGCCAATAACGGAAGCGGAGGCAAATGCGCCTTAGGTAAATAATTTCCTGCTTATTTTTTGAATGGACATCTCAAATAATACATTGAGAGTGTCCCCAAAGTTTCGTAGAGTTTCGACACACCCTCGGTTGATTTTGACTTTCCGATGGTACGCGTGCAATTGCGTTTTTGCCAAAAACGGAAGCGGAGGAAAACACGCTTTAGGAAAATAATTTCTTGCTGATTTTTTGCATGGAAATCTAAAATAATACATTTATAGTGTCCCCAAAGTTTCGTAGAGTTTCGACAAACCCTCGGTTTATTTTGACTTTCCGACGGTACACGTGCAACTACGTTTTTGCCAAAAACGGAAGCGGAGGCAAAAGCGCTTTAGGAAAATAATTTCCTACTGATTTTTTGCATGGACATCTAAAATAGTACATTGAGAGTGTCCCCAAAGTTTTGTAGAGTTTCAAGAAGCCCTCGGTTTATTTTGACTTTCTGACGGTACGCGTGCAATTGCGTTTTTGCCAAAAACGGAAGCTGAGGCAAACGCGCATTAGGAAAATATATTCCTGCTAATTGTTTGTGTTGACATCTAAATTAATACATTGAGAGTGTCCCCAAAGTTTCATATCATTTTGACAATCCCTCGGTTTATTTTGAGTTTCTGACAGTACGCGTGCAATTGTGTTTTTGCCAAAAACGGAAGCGGAGGCAAACGCGCATTAGGAAAATAATTTCCGGCTAATTTTATTCATGGACATCTAAAATAATACATTGAGAGTGTCCCCAAAGTTTCTTAGCGTTTCGACAAGCCCTCTGTTTATTTTGACTTTCCGACGGTACGTGTGCAATTGTGTTTTTGCCAAAAACGGAAGCGGAGGCAAAAGCGCATTAGGAAAATAATTTCATGCTGATTTATTTCATGGACATCTCAAATAATACATTGAGAGTTTCCCCAATGTTTCATAGCATTTCGACAAGCCCTCGGTTTATTTTGAATTTTCGATGGTACGCGTGAAATTGCATTTTTGCCAAAAACAGAAGCGGAGGCAAACGCGCATTAGGAAAATAATTTCATGCTGATTTTTTGCATGGACATCTCAAATAATAAATTGAGAGTTTCCCCAAAGTTTCAAAGAGTTTCGACAAGCCCTCGGTTTATTTTGATATTCCCACGGTACGCGTATAATTGAGTTTTTGCCAAAAACAGAAGCGGAGACAAACGCGCCTTAGGTAAATAATTTCCTGCTTATTTTTTGCATGGAAATCTAAAATAATACATTTATAGTGTCCCCAAAGTTTCGTAGAGTTTTGACAAACCCTCGGTTTATTTTGACTTTGCGACGGTACGCGTGCAATTGCGTTTTTGCCAAAAACGGAAGCGGAGGTAAACGCGCCTTAGGAAAATAATTTCCTGCAGATTTTTTTCATGGACATCTCAAATAATACATTGAGAGTGTCCCCAAATTTTCATAGAGTTTCGACAAGCCCTCGGTTTATTTTGACTTTTTGACAGTACGAGTGCAATTGCGTTTTTGCCAAAAACGGAAGCGGAGGAAAACGCGCATTAGGAAAATAATTTCATGCTGACTTTTTTCATGGACATCTCAAATAATACATTGACAGTGTCCCCAAAGTTTCATAGCGTTTCGACAAGCCCTCAGTTTATTTTGAATTTCCGACGGTACGCGTGAAATTGCGTTTTTGCCAAAAACGGAATCGGAGGCAAACGCGCCTTAGGTAAATAATTTCATGCTTATTTTTGGCATGGACATCTAAAATAATACATTGAGAGTGTCCCTAAAGTTTCGTAGAGTTTCGACAAACCCTCGGTTTATTTTGACTTTCCGACGGTACGCGTGCAACTACGTTTTTGCCAAAAACGGAAGCAGAGGCAAACGCGCTTTAGGAAAATAATTTCCTGCTGAGTTTTTTTATGTACATCTCAAATAATACATTGAGAATGTCCCCAAAGTTTCATAGCGTTTCTACAAGCCCTTGGTTTATTTTGAATTTCCGATGTTACGCGTGAAATTGCATTTTTGCCAAAAACGGAAGCGGAGGCAAATGCGCCTTAGGTAAATAATTTCCTGCTGATTTTTTTCATGGACATCTAAAATAATACATTGAGAGTGTCCCCAAAGTTTCGTAGAGTTTCAACAAGCCCTCTGTTTATTTTGACTTTCCGACGGTACGCGTGCAATTGCATTTTTGCCAAAAACGGAAGCGGAGGAAAACGCGCATTAGGAAAATAATTTCCTGCTAATGTTTTTCATGGACATCTAAAATAATACATTGAGAGTGTCCCCAAAGTTTCTTAGTTTTTCGACAAGCCCTATGTTTATTTTGACTTTCCGATGGTACGCGTGCAATTGTGTTTTTGCCAAAAATGGAAGCGGAGGTAAAAGCGCATTAGGAAAATAATTTCCTGCTGATTTTTTGCATGGACATCTCAAATAATACATTTAGAGTTTCCCCAAAGTTTCACAGCGTTTGACAAGCCCTCGGTTTATTTTGAATTTCCTACGGTACGCGTGCAATTGCTTTTTTGCCAAAAACGGAAGCGGATGTAAACTCGCCTTAGGTAAATAATTTCCTGCTGATTTTTTGAATGGACATCTCAAATAACACATTGAGAGTGTCCCCAAAGTTTCGTAGAGTTTCGACAAGCCCTCGATTTATTTTGACTTTCAGACGGTACGCGTGCAATTGCGTTTTTGCCAAAAACGGAAGCGGATGAAAACGCGCATTAGGAAAATAATCTCATGCTGATTTTTTGCATGGACATCTCAAATAATACATTGAGAGTTTCCCCAAAGTTTCAAAGAGTTTCGACAAGCCCTCGGTTTATTTTGATATTCCGACGGTACGCGTATAATTGAGTTTTTGCCAATAACGGAAGCGGAGGCAAATGCGCCTTAGGTAAATAATTTCCTGCTTATTTTTTGAATGGACATCTCAAATAATACATTGAGAGTGTCCCCAAAGTTTCGTAGAGTTTCGACACACCCTCGGTTGATTTTGACTTTCCGATGGTACGCGTGCAATTGCGTTTTTGCCAAAAACGGAAGCGGAGGAAAACACGCTTTAGGAAAATAATTTCTTGCTGATTTTTTGCATGGAAATCTAAAATAATACATTTATAGTGTCCCCAAAGTTTCGTAGAGTTTCGACAAACCCTCGGTTTATTTTGACTTTCCGACGGTACACGTGCAACTACGTTTTTGCCAAAAACGGAAGCGGAGGCAAAAGCGCTTTAGGAAAATAATTTCCTACTGATTTTTTGCATGGACATCTAAAATAGTACATTGAGAGTGTCCCCAAAGTTTTGTAGAGTTTCAAGAAGCCCTCGGTTTATTTTGACTTTCTGACGGTACGCGTGCAATTGCGTTTTTGCCAAAAACGGAAGCTGAGGCAAACGCGCATTAGGAAAATATATTCCTGCTAATTTTTTGTGTTGACATCTAAATTAATACATTGAGAGTGTCCCCAAAGTTTCATATCATTTTGACAATCCCTCGGTTTATTTTGAGTTTCTGACAGTACGCGTGCAATTGCGTTTTTGCCAAAAACGGAAGCGGAGGAAAACGCGCATTAGGAAAATAATTTCATGCTGACTTTTTTCATGGACATCTCAAATAATACATTGACAGTGTCCCCAAAGTTTCATAGCGTTTCGACAAGCCCTCAGTTTATTTTGAATTTCCGACGGTACGCGTGAAATTGCGTTTTTGCCAAAAACGGAATCGGAGGCAAACGCGCCTTAGGTAAATAATTTCATGCTTATTTTTGGCATGGACATCTAAAATAATACATTGAGAGTGTCCCTAAAGTTTCGTAGAGTTTCGACAAACCCTCGGTTTATTTTGACTTTCCGACGGTACGCGTGCAACTACGTTTTTGCCAAAAACAGAAGCAGAGGCAAACGCGCTTTAGGAAAATAATTTCCTGCTGAGTTTTTTTATGTACATCTCAAATAATACATTGAGAGTGTCCCCAAAGTTTCATAGCGTTTCGACAAGCCCTTGGTTTATTTTGAATTTCCGATGGTACGCGTGAAATTGCATTTTTGCCAAAAACGGAAGCGGAGGCAAATGCGCCTTAGGTAAATAATTTCCTGCTGATTTTTTTCATGGACATCTAAAATAATACATTGAGAGTGTCCCCAAAGTTTCGTAGAGTTTCAACAAGCCCTCTGTTTATTTTGACTTTCCGACGGTACGCGTGCAATTGCATTTTTGCCAAAAACGGAAGCGGAGGAAAACGCGCATTAGGAAAATAATTTCCTGCTAATGTTTTTCATGGACATCTAAAATAATACATTGAGAGTGTCCCCAAAGTTTCTTAGTTTTTCGACAAGCCCTATGTTTATTTTGACTTTCCGACGGTACGCGTGCAATTGTGTTTTTGCCAAAAATGGAAGCGGAGGTAAAAGCGCATTAGGAAAATAATTTCCTGCTGATTTTTTGCATGGACATCTCAAATAATACATTTAGAGTTTCCCCAAAGTTTCACAGCGTTTGACAAGCCCTCGGTTTATTTTGAATTTCCTACGGTACGCGTGCAATTGCTTTTTTGCCAAAAACGGAAGCGGAGGTAAACTCGCCTTAGGTAAATAATTTCCTGCTGATTTTTTGAATGGACATCTCAAATAACACATTGAGAGTGTCCCCAAAGTTTCGTAGAGTTTCGACAAGCCCTCGATTTATTTTGACTTTCAGACGGTACGCGTGCAATTGCGTTTTTGCCAAAAACGGAAGCGGATGAAAACGCGCATTAGGAAAATAATCTCATGCTGATTTTTTGCATGGACATCTCAAATAATACATTGAGAGTTTCCCCAAAGTTTCAAAGAGTTTCGACAAGCCCTCGGTTTATTTTGATATTCCGACGGTACGCGTATAATTGAGTTTTTGCCAATAACGGAAGCGGAGGCAAATGCGCCTTAGGTAAATAATTTCCTGCTTATTTTTTGAATGGACATCTCAAATAATACATTGAGAGTGTCCCCAAAGTTTCGTAGAGTTTCGACACACCCTCGGTTGATTTTGACTTTCCGATGGTACGCGTGCAATTGCGTTTTTGCCAAAAACGGAAGCGGAGGAAAACACGCTTTAGGAAAATAATTTCTTGCTGATTTTTTGCATGGAAATCTAAAATAATACATTTATAGTGTCCCCAAAGTTTCGTAGAGTTTCGACAAACCCTCGGTTTATTTTGACTTTCCGACGGTACACGTGCAACTACGTTTTTGCCAAAAACGGAAGCGGAGGCAAAAGCGCTTTAGGAAAATAATTTCCTACTGATTTTTTGCATGGACATCTAAAATAGTACATTGAGAGTGTCCCCAAAGTTTTGTAGAGTTTCAAGAAGCCCTCGGTTTATTTTGACTTTCTGACGGTACGCGTGCAATTGCGTTTTTGCCAAAAACGGAAGCTGAGGCAAACGCGCATTAGGAAAATATATTCCTGCTAATTGTTTGTGTTGACATCTAAATTAATACATTGAGAGTGTCCCCAAAGTTTCATATTATTTTGACAATCCCTCGGTTTATTTTGAGTTTCTGACAGTACGCGTGCAATTGTGTTTTTGCCAAAAACGGAAGCGGAGGCAAACGCGCATTAGGAAAATAATTTCCGGCTAATTTTATTCATGGACATCTAAAATAATACATTGAGAGTGTCCCCAAAGTTTCTTAGCGTTTCGACAAGCCCTCTGTTTATTTTGACTTTCCGACGGTACGTGTGCAATTGTGTTTTTGCCAAAAACGGAAGCGGAGGCAAAAGCGCATTAGGAAAATAATTTCATGCTGATTTATTTCATGGACATATAAAATAATACATTGAGAGTTTCCCCAATGTTTCATAGCATTTCGACAAGCCCTCGGTTTATTTTGAATTTTCGATGGTACGCGTGAAATTGCGTTTTTGCCAAAAACAGAAGTGGAGGCAAACGCGCATTAGGAAAATAATTTCATGCTGATTTTTTGCATGGACATCTCAAATAATAAATTGAGAGTTTCCCCAAAGTTTCAAAGAGTTTCGACAAGCCCTCGGTTTATTTTGATATTCCCACGGTACGCGTATAATTGAGTTTTTGCCAAAAACAGAAGCGGAGACAAACGCGCCTTAGGTAAATAATTTCCTGCTTATTTTTTGCATGTACATCTCAAATAATACATTGAGAGTGTCCCCAAAGTTTAGTAGAGTTTCGACACGCCCTCGGTTTATTTTGACTTTCCGATGGTACGCGTGCAATTGCGTTTTTGCCAAAAACGGAAGCGGAGGCAAACGCGCTTTAGGAAAATAATTTCTTGCTGATTTTTTGCATGGAAATCTAAAATAATACATTTATAGTGTCCCCAAAGTTTCGTAGAGTTTTGACAAACCCTCGGTTTATTTTGACTTTGCGACGGTACGCGTGCAATTGCGTTTTTGCCAAAAACGGAAGCGGAGGTAAACGCGCCTTAGGAAAATAATTTCCTGCAGATTTTTTTCATGGACATCTCAAATAATACATTGAGAGTGTCCCCAAATTTTCATAGAGTTTCGACAAGCCCTCGGTTTATTTTGACTTTTTGACAGTACGAGTGCAATTGCGTTTTTGCCAAAAACGGAAGCGGATGAAAACGCGCATTAGGAAAATAATTTCATGCTGACTTTTTTCATGGACATCTCAAATAATACATTGTCAGTGTCCCCAAAGTTTTATAGCGTTTTGACAAGCCCTCAGTTTATTTTGAATTTCCGACGGTACGCGTGAAATTGCGTTTTTGCCAAAAACGGAATCGGAGGCAAACGCGCCTTAGGTAAATAATTTCATGCTTATTTTTGGCGTGGACATCTAAAATAATACATTGAGAGTGTCCCTAAAGTTTCGTAGAGTTTCGACAAACCCTCGGTTTATTTTGACTTTCCGACGGTACGCGTGCAACTACGTTTTTGCCAAAAACGGAAGCAGAGGCAAACGCGCTTTAGGAAAATAATTTCCTGCTGAGTTTTTTTATGTACATCTCAAATAATACATTGAGAGTGTCCCCAAAGTTTCATAGCGTTTCTACAAGCCCTTGGTTTATTTTGAATTTCCGATGTTACGCGTGAAATTGCATTTTTGCCAAAAACGGAAGCGGAGGCAAATGCGCCTTAGGTAAATAATTTCCTGCTGATTTTTTTCATGGACATCTAAAATAATACATTGAGAGTGTCCCCAATGTTTCGTAGAGTTTCAACAAGCCCTCTGTTTATTTTGACTTTCCGACGGTACGCGTGCAATTGCATTTTTGCCAAAAACGGAAGCGGAGGAAAACGCGCATTAGGAAAATAATTTCCTGCTAATGTTTTTCATGGACATCTAAAATAATACATTGAGAGTGTCCCCAAAGTTTCTTAGTTTTTCGACAAGCCCTATGTTTATTTTGACTTTCCGACGGTACGCGTGCAATTGTGTTTTTGCCAAAAATGGAAGCGGAGGTAAAAGCGCATTAGGAAAATAATTTCCTGCTGATTTTTTGCATGGACATCTCAAATAATACATTTAGAGTTTCCCCAAAGTTTCACAGCGTTTGACAAGCCCTCGGTTTATTTTGAATTTCCTTCGGTACGCGTGCAATTGCTTTTTTGCCAAAAACGGAAGCGGAGGTAAACTCGCCTTAGGTAAATAATTTCCTGCTGATTTTTTGAATGGACATCTCAAATAACACATTGAGAGTGTCCCCAAAGTTTCGTAGAGTTTCGACAAGCCCTCGATTTATTTTGACTTTCAGACGGTACGCGTGCAATTGCGTTTTTGCCAAAAACGGAAGCGGATGAAAACGCGCATTAGGAAAATAATCTCATGCTGATTTTTTGCATGGACATCTCAAATAATACATTGAGAGTTTCCCCAAAGTTTCAAAGAGTTTCGACAAGCCCTCGGTTTATTTTGATATTCCGACGGTACGCGTATAATTGAGTTTTTGCCAATAACGGAAGCGGAGGCAAATGCGCCTTAGTTAAATAATTTCCTGCTTATTTTTTGAATGGACATCTCAAATAATACATTGAGAGTGTCCCCAAAGTTATGTAGAGTTTCGACACACCCTCGGTTGATTTTGACTTTCCGATGGTACGCGTGCAATTGCGTTTTTGCCAAAAACGGAAGCGGAGGAAAACACGCTTTAGGAAAATAATTTCTTGCTGATTTTTTGCATGGAAATCTAAAATAATACATTTATAGTGTCCCCAAAGTTTCGTAGAGTTTCGACAAACCCTCGGTTTATTTTGACTTTCCGACGGTACACGTGCAACTACGTTTTTGCCAAAAACGGAAGCGGAGGCAAAAGCGCTTTAGGAAAATAATTTCCTACTGATTTTTTGCATGGACATCTAAAATAGTACATTGAGAGTGTCCCCAAAGTTTTGTAGAGTTTCAAGAAGCCCTCGGTTTATTTTGACTTTCTGACGGTACGCGTGCAATTGCGTTTTTGCCAAAAACGGAAGCTGAGGCAAACGCGCATTAGGAAAATATATTCCTGCTAATTGTTTGTGTTGACATCTAAATTAATACATTGAGAGTGTCCCCAAAGTTTCATATCATTTTGACAATCCCTCGGTTTATTTTGAGTTTCTGACAGTACGCGTGCAATTGCGTTTTTGCCAAAAACGGAAGCGGAGGAAAACGCGCATTAGGAAAATAATTTCATGCTGACTTTTTTCATGGACATCTCAAATAATACATTGACAGTGTCCCCAAAGTTTCATAGCGTTTCGACAAGCCCTCAGTTTATTTTGAATTTCCGACGGTACGCGTGAAATTGCGTTTTTGCCAAAAACGGAATCGGAGGCAAACGCGCCTTAGGTAAATAATTTCATGCTTATTTTTGGCATGGACATCTAAAATAATACATTGAGAGTGTCCCTAAAGTTTCGTAGAGTTTCGACAAACCCTCGGTTTATTTTGACTTTCCGACGGTACGCGTGCAACTACGTTTTTGCCAAAAACAGAAGCAGAGGCAAACGCGCTTTAGGAAAATAATTTCCTGCTGAGTTTTTTTATGTACATCTCAAATAATACATTGAGAGTGTCCCCAAAGTTTCATAGCGTTTCGACAAGCCCTTGGTTTATTTTGAATTTCCGATGGTTAGCGTGAAATTGCATTTTTGCCAAAAACGGAAGCGGAGGCAAATGCGCCTTAGGTAAATAATTTCCTGCTGATTTTTTTCATGGACATCTAAAATAATACATTGAGAGTGTCCCCAAAGTTTCGTAGAGTTTCAACAAGCCCTCTGTTTATTTTGACTTTCCGACGGTACGCGTGCAATTGCATTTTTGCCAAAAACGGAAGCGGAGGAAAACGCGCATTAGGAAAATAATTTCCTGCTAATGTTTTTCATGGACATCTAAAATAATACATTGAGAGTGTCCCCAAAGTTTCTTAGTTTTTCGACAAGCCCTATGTTTATTTTGACTTTCCGACGGTACGCGTGCAATTGTGTTTTTGCCAAAAATGGAAGCGGAGGTAAAAGCGCATTAGGAAAATAATTTCCTGCTGATTTTTTGCATGGACATCTCAAATAATACATTTAGAGTTTCCCCAAAGTTTCACAGCGTTTGACAAGCCCTCGGTTTATTTTGAATTTCCTACGGTACGCGTGCAATTGCTTTTTTGCCAAAAACGGAAGCGGAGGTAAACTCGCCTTAGGTAAATAATTTCCTGCTGATTTTTTGAATGGACATCTCAAATAACACATTGAGAGTGTCCCCAAAGTTTCGTAGAGTTTCGACAAGCCCTCGATTTATTTTGACTTTCAGACGGTACGCGTGCAATTGCGTTTTTGCCAAAAACGGAAGCGGATGAAAACGCGCATTAGGAAAATAATCTCATGCTGATTTTTTGCATGGACATCTCAAATAATACATTGAGAGTTTCCCCAAAGTTTCAAAGAGTTTCGACAAGCCCTCGGTTTATTTTGATATTCCGACGGTACGCGTATAATTGAGTTTTTGCCAATAACGGAAGCGGAGGCAAATGCGCCTTAGGTAAATAATTTCCTGCTTATTTTTTGAATGGACATCTCAAATAATACATTGAGAGTGTCCCCAAAGTTTCGTAGAGTTTCGACACACCCTCGGTTGATTTTGACTTTCCGATGGTACGCGTGCAATTGCGTTTTTGCCAAAAACGGAAGCGGAGGAAAACACGCTTTAGGAAAATAATTTCTTGCTGATTTTTTGCATGGAAATCTAAAATAATACATTTATAGTGTCCCCAAAGTTTCGTAGAGTTTCGACAAACCCTCGGTTTATTTTGACTTTCCGACGGTACACGTGCAACTACGTTTTTGCCAAAAACGGAAGCGGAGGCAAAAGCGCTTTAGGAAAATAATTTCCTACTGATTTTTTGCATGGACATCTAAAATAGTACATTGAGAGTGTCCCCAAAGTTTTGTAGAGTTTCAAGAAGCCCTCGGTTTATTTTGACTTTCTGACGGTACGCGTGCAATTGCGTTTTTGCCAAAAACGGAAGCTGAGGCAAACGCGCATTAGGAAAATATATTCCTGCTAATTGTTTGTGTTGACATCTAAATTAATACATTGAGAGTGTCCCCAAAGTTTCATATCATTTTGACAATCCCTCGGTTTATTTTGAGTTTCTGACAGTACGCGTGCAATTGTGTTTTTGCCAAAAACGGAAGCGGAGGCAAACGCGCATTAGGAAAATAATTTCCGGCTAATTTTATTCATGGACATCTAAAATAATACATTGAGAGTGTCCCCAAAGTTTCTTAGCGTTTCGACAAGCCCTCTGTTTATTTTGACTTTCCGACGGTACGTGTGCAATTGTGTTTTTGCCAAAAACGGAAGCGGAGGCAAAAGCGCATTAGGAAAATAATTTCATGCTGATTTATTTCATGGACATCTCAAATAATACATTGAGAGTTTCCCCAATGTTTCATAGCATTTCGACAAGCCCTCGGTTTATTTTGAATTTTCGATGGTACGCGTGAAATTGCGTTTTTGCCAAAAACAGAAGCGGAGGCAAACGCGCATTAGGAAAATAATTTCATGTTGATTTTTTGCATGGACATCTCAAATAATAAATTGAGAGTTTCCCCAAAGTTTCAAAGAGTTTCGACAAGCCCTCGGTTTATTTTGATATTCCCACGGTACGCGTATAATTGAGTTTTTGCCAAAAACAGAAGCGGAGACAAACGCGCCTTAGGTAAATAATTTCCTGCTTATTTTTTGCATGTACATCTCAAATAATACATTGAGAGTGTCCCCAAAGTTTAGTAGAGTTTCGACACGCCCTCGGTTTATTTTGACTTTCCGATGGTACGCGTGCAATTGCGATTTTGCCAAAAACGGAAGCGGAGGCAAACGCGCTTTAGGAAAATAATTTCTTGCTGATTTTTTGCATGGAAATCTAAAATAATACATTTATAGTGCCCCCAAAGTTTCGTAGAGTTTTGACAAACCCTCGGTTTATTTTGACTTTGCGACGGTACGCGTGCAATTGCGTTTTTGCCAAAAACGGAAGCGGAGGTAAACGCGCCTTAGGAAAATAATTTCCTGCAGATTTTTTTCATGGACATCTCAAATAATACATTGAGAGTGTCCCCAAATTTTCATAGAGTTTCGACAAGCCCTCGGTTTATTTTGACTTTTTGACAGTACGAGTGCAATTGCGTTTTTGCCAAAAACGGAAGCGGAGGAAAACGCGCATTAGGAAAATAATTTCATGCTGACTTTTTTCATGGACATCTCAAATAATACATTGACAGTGTCCCCAAAGTTTCATAGCGTTTCGACAAGCCCTCAGTTTATTTTGAATTTCCGACGGTACGCGTGAAATTGCGTTTTTGCCAAAAACGGAATCGGAGGCAAACGCGCCTTAGGTAAATAATTTCATGCTTATTTTTGGCATGGACATCTAAAATAATACATTGAGAGTGTCCCTAAAGTTTCGTAGAGTTTCGACAAACCCTCGGTTTATTTTGACTTTCCGACGGTACGCGTGCAACTACGTTTTTGCCAAAAACAGAAGCAGAGGCAAACGCGCTTTAGGAAAATAATTTCCTGCTGAGTTTTTTTATGTACATCTCAAATAATACATTGAGAGTGTCCCCAAAGTTTCATAGCGTTTCTACAAGCCCTTGGTTTATTTTGAATTTCCGATGTTACGCGTGAAATTGCATTTTTGCCAAAAACGGAAGCGGAGGCAAATGCGCCTTAGGTAAATAATTTCCTGCTGATTTTTTTCATGGACATCTAAAATAATACATTGAGAGTGTCCCCAAAGTTTCGTAGAGTTTCAACAAGCCCTCTGTTTATTTTGACTTTCCGACGGTACGCGTGCAATTGCATTTTTGCCAAAAACGGAAGCGGAGGAAAACGCGCATTAGGAAAATAATTTCCTGCTAATGTTTTTCATGGACATCTAAAATAATACATTGAGAGTGTCCCCAAAGTTTCTTAGTTTTTCGACAAGCCCTATGTTTATTTTGACTTTCCGACGGTACGCGTGCAATTGTGTTTTTGCCAAAAATGGAAGCGGAGGTAAAAGCGCATTAGGAAAATAATTTCCTGCTGATTTTTTGCATGGACATCTCAAATAATACATTTAGAGTTTCCCCAAAGTTTCACAGCGTTTGACAAGCCCTCGGTTTATTTTGAATTTCCTACGGTACGCGTGCAATTGCTTTTTTGCCAAAAACGGAAGCGGAGGTAAACTCGCCTTAGGTAAATAATTTCCTGCTGATTTTTTGAATGGACATCTCAAATAACACATTGAGAGTGTCCCCAAAGTTTCGTAGAGTTTCGACAAGCCCTCGATTTATTTTGACTTTCAGACGGTACGCGTGCAATTGCGTTTTTGCCAAAAACGGAAGCGGATGAAAACGCGCATTAGGAAAATAATCTCATGCTGATTTTTTGCATGGACATCTCAAATAATACATTGAGAGTTTCCCCAAAGTTTCAAAGAGTTTCGACAAGCCCTCGGTTTATTTTGATATTCCGACGGTACGCGTATAATTGAGTTTTTGCCAATAACGGAAGCGGAGGCAAACGCGCCTTAGGTAAATAATTTCCTGCTTATTTTTTGAATGGACATCTCAAATAATACATTGAGAGTGTCCCCAAAGTTTCGTAGACATTCGACACACCCTCGGTTGATTTTGACTTTCCGATGGTACGCGTGCAATTGCGTTTTTGCCAAAAACGGAAGCGGAGGAAAACACGCTTTAGGAAAATAATTTCTTGCTGATTTTTTGCATGGAAATCTAAAATAATACATTTATAGTGTCCCCAAAGTTTCGTAGAGTTTCGACAAACCCTCGGTTTATTTTGACTTTCCGACGGTACACGTGCAACTACGTTTTTGCTAAAAACGGAAGCGGAGGCAAAAGCGCTTTAGGAAAATAATTTCCTACTGATTTTTTGCATGGACATCTAAAATAGTACATTGAGAGTGTCCCCAAAGTTTTGTAGAGTTTCAAGAAGCCCTCGGTTTATTTTGACTTTCTGACGGTACGCGTGCAATTGCGTTTTTGCCAAAAACGGAAGCTGAGGCAAACGCGCATTAGGAAAATATATTCCTGCTAATTGTTTGTGTTGACATCTAAATTAATACATTGAGAGTGTCCCCAAAGTTTCATATCATTTTGACAATCCCTCGGTTTATTTTGAGTTTCTGACAGTACGCGTGCAATTGTGTTTTTGCCAAAAACGGAAGCGGAGGCAAACGCGCATTAGGAAAATAATTTCCGGCTAATTTTATTCATGGACATCTAAAATAATACATTGAGAGTGTCCCCAAAGTTTCTTAGCGTTTCGACAAGCCCTCTATTTATTTTGACTTTCCGACGGTACGTGTGCAATTGTGTTTTTGCCAAAAACGGAAGCGGAGGCAAAAGCGCATTAGGAAAATAATTTCATGCTGATTTATTTCATGGACATCTCAAATAATACATTGAGAGTTTCCCCAATGTTTCATAGCATTTCGACAAGCCCTCGGTTTATTTTGAATTTTCGATGGTACGCGTGAAATTGCGTTTTTGCCAAAAACAGAAGCGGAGGCAAACGCGCATTAGGAAAATAATTTCATGCTGATTTTTTGCATGGACATCTCAAATAATAAATTGAGAGTTTCCCCAAAGTTTCAAAGAGTTTCGACAAGCCCTCGGTTTATTTTGATATTCCCACGGTACGCGTATAATTGAGTTTTTGCCAAAAACAGAAGCGGAGACAAACGCGCCTTAGGTAAATAATTTCCTGCTTATTTTTTGCATGTACATCTCAAATAATACATTGAGAGTGTCCCCAAAGTTTAGTAGAGTTTCGACACGCCCTCGGTTTATTTTGACTTTCCGATGGTACGCGTGCAATTGCGTTTTTGCCAAAAACGGAAGCGGAGGCAAACGCGCTTTAGGAAAATAATTTCTTGCTGATTTTTTGCATGGAAATCTAAAATAATACATTTATAGTGTCCCCAAAGTTTCGTAGAGTTTTGACAAACCCTCGGTTTATTTTGACTTTGCGACGGTACGCGTGCAATTGCGTTTTTGCCAAAAACGGAAGCGGAGGTAAACGCGCCTTAGGAAAATAATTTCCTGCAGATTTTTTTCATGGACATCTCAAATAATACATTGAGAGTGTCCCCAAATTTTCATAGAGTTTCGACAAGCCCTCGGTTTATTTTGACTTTTTGACAGTACGCGTGCAATTGCGTTTTTGCCAAAAACGGAAGCGGAGGAAAACGCGCATTAGGAAAATAATTTCATGCTGACTTTTTTCATGGACATCTCAAATAATACATTGACAGTGTCCCCAAAGTTTCATAGCGTTTCGACAAGCCCTCAGTTTATTTTGAATTTCCGACGGTACGCGTGAAATTGCGTTTTTGCCAAAAACGGAATCGGAGGCAAACGCGCCTTAGGTAAATAATTTCATGCTTATTTTTGGCATGGACATCTAAAATAATACATTGAGAGTGTCCCTAAAGTTTCGTAGAGTTTCGACAAACCCTCGGTTTATTTTGACTTTCCGACGGTACGCGTGCAACTACGTTTTTGCCAAAAACGGAAGCAGAGGCAAACGCGCTTTAGGAAAATAATTTCCTGCTGAGTTTTTTTATGTACATCTCAAATAATACATTGAGAGTGTCCCCAAAGTTTCATAGCGTTTCGACAAGCCCTTGGTTTATTTTGAATTTCCGATGGTACGCGTGAAATTGCATTTTTGCCAAAAACGGAAGCGGAGGCAAATGCGCCTTAGGTAAATAATTTCCTGCTGATTTTTTTCATGGACATCTAAAATAATACATTGAGAGTGTCCCCAAAGTTTCGTAGAGTTTCAACAAGCCCTCTGTTTATTTTGACTTTCCGACGGTACGCGTGCAATTGCATTTTTGCCAAAAACGGAAGCGGAGGAAAACGCGCATTAGGAAAATAATTTCCTGCTAATGTTTTTCATGGACATCTAAAATAATACATTGAGAGTGTCCCCAAAGTTTCTTAGTTTTTCGACAAGCCCTATGTTTATTTTGACTTTCCGACGGTACGCGTGCAATTGTGTTTTTGCCAAAAATGGAAGCGGAGGTAAAAGCGCATTAGGAAAATAATTTCCTGCTGATTTTTTGCATGGACATCTCAAATAATACATTTAGAGTTTCCCCAAAGTTTCACAGCGTTTGACAAGCCCTCGGTTTATTTTGAATTTCCTACGGTACGCGTGCAATTGCTTTTTTGCCAAAAACGGAAGCGGAGGTAAACTCGCCTTAGGTAAATAATTTCCTGCTGATTTTTTGAATGGACATCTCAAATAACACATTGAGAGTGTCCCCAAAGTTTCGTAGAGTTTCGACAAGCCCTCGATTTATTTTGACTTTCAGACGGTACGCGTGCAATTGCGTTTTTGCCAAAAACGGAAGCGGATGAAAACGCGCATTAGGAAAATAATCTCATGCTGATTTTTTGCATGGACATCTCAAATAATACATTGAGAGTTTCCCCAAAGTTTCAAAGAGTTTCGACAAGCCCTCGGTTTATTTTGATATTCCGACGGTACGCGTATAATTGAGTTTTTGCCAATAACGGAAGCGGAGGAAAATGCGCCTTAGGTAAATAATTTCCTGCTTATTTTTTGAATGGACATCTCAAATAATACATTGAGAGTGTCCCCAAAGTTTCGTAGAGTTTCGACACACCCTCGGTTGATTTTGACTTTCCGATGGTACGCGTGCAATTGCGTTTTTGCCAAAAACGGAAGCGGAGGAAAACACGCTTTAGGAAAATAATTTCTTGCTGATTTTTTGCATGGAAATCTAAAATAATACATTTATAGTGTCCCCAAAGTTTCGTAGAGTTTCGACAAACCCTCGGTTTATTTTGACTTTCCGACGGTACACGTGCAACTACGTTTTTGCCAAAAACGGAAGCGGAGGCAAAAGCGCTTTAGGAAAATAATTTCCTACTGATTTTTTGCATGGACATCTAAAATAGTACATTGAGAGTGTCCCCAAAGTTTTGTAGAGTTTCAAGAAGCCCTCGGTTTATTTTGACTTTCTGACGGTACGCGTGCAATTGCGTTTTTGCCAAAAACGGAAGCTGAGGCAAACGCGCATTAGGAAAATATATTCCTGCTAATTGTTTGTGTTGACATCTAAATTAATACATTGAGAGTGTCCCCAAAGTTTCATATCATTTTGACAATCCCTCGGTTTATTTTGAGTTTCTGACAGTACGCGTGCAATTGTGTTTTTGCCAAAAACGGAAGCGGAGGCAAACGCGCATTAGGAAAATAATTTCCGGCTAATTTTATTCATGGACATCTAAAATAATACATTGAGAGTGTCCCCAAAGTTTCTTAGCGTTTCGACAAGCCCTCTGTTTATTTTGACTTTCCGACGGTACGTGTGCAATTGTCTTTTTGCCAAAAACGGAAGCGGAGGCAAAAGCGCATTAGGAAAATAATTTCATGCTGATTTATTTCATGGACATCTCAAATAATACATTGAGAGTTTCCCCAATGTTTCATAGCATTTCGACAAGCCCTCGGTTTATTTTGAATTTTCGATGGTACGCGTGAAATTGCGTTTTTGCCAAAAACAGAAGCGGAGGCAAACGCGCATTAGGAAAATAATTTCATGCTGATTTTTTGCATGGACATCTCAAATAATAAATTGAGAGTTTCCCCAAAGTTTCAAAGAGTTTCGACAAGCCCTCGGTTTATTTTGATATTCCCACGGTACGCGTATAATTGAGTTTTTGCCAAAAACAGAAGCGGAGACAAACGCGCCTTAGGTAAATAATTTCCTGCTTATTTTTTGCATGTACATCTCAAATAATACATTGAGAGTGTCCCCAAAGTTTAGTAGAGTTTCGACACGCCCTCGGTTTATTTTGACTTTCCGATGGTACGCGTGCAATTGCGTTTTTGCCAAAAACGGAAGCGGAGGCAAACGCGCTTTAGGAAAATAATTTCTTGCTGATTTTTTGCATGGAAATCTAAAATAATACATTTATAGTGTCCCCAAAGTTTCGTAGAGTTTTGACAAACCCTCGGTTTATTTTGACTTTGCGACGGTACGCGTGCAATTGCGTTTTTGCCAAAAACGGAAGCGGAGGTAAACGCGCCTTAGGAAAATAATTTCCTGCAGATTTTTTTCATGGACATCTCAAATAATACATTGAGAGTGTCCCCAAATTTTCATAGAGTTTCGACAAGCCCTCGGTTTATTTTGACTTTTTGACAGTACGCGTGCAATTGCGTTTTTGCCAAAAACGGAAGCGGAGGAAAACGCGCATTAGGAAAATAATTTCATGCTGACTTTTTTCATGGACATCTCAAATAATACATTGACAGTGTCCCCAAAGTTTCATAGCGTTTCGACAAGCCCTCAGTTTATTTTGAATTTCCGACGGTACGCGTGAAATTGCGTTTTTGCCAAAAACGGAATCGGAGGCAAACGCGCATTAGGTAAATAATTTCATGCTTATTTTTGGCATGGACATCTAAAATAATACATTGAGAGTGTCCCTAAAGTTTCGTAGAGTTTCGACAAACCCTCGGTTTATTTTGACTTTCCGACGGTACGCGTGCAACTAAGTTTTTGCCAAAAACGGAAGCAGAGGCAAACGCGCTTTAGGAAAATAATTTCCTGCTGAGTTTTTTTATGTACATCTCAAATAATACATTGAGAGTGTCCCCAAAGTTTCATAGCGTTTCGACAAGCCCTTGGTTTATTTTGAATTTCCGATGGTACGCGTGAAATTGCATTTTTGCCAAAAACGGAAGCGGAG
This sequence comes from Vicia faba, assembly GCA_948472305.1. NCBI lineage: Eukaryota > Viridiplantae > Streptophyta > Magnoliopsida > Fabales > Fabaceae > Vicia > Vicia faba. Next base: position 1,220,165,771 of record OX451735.1, read on the forward strand.
GCAAATGCGCCTTAGGTAAATAATTTCCTGCTGATTTTTTTCATGGACATCTAAAATAATACATTGAGAGTGTCCCCAAAGTTTCGTAGAGTTTCAACAAGCCCTCTGTTTATTTTGACTTTCCGACGGTACGCGTGCAATTGCAATTTTGCCAAAAACGGAAGCGGAGGAAAACGCGCATTAGGAAAATAATTTCCTGCTAATGTTTTTCATGGACATCTAAAATAATACATTGAGAGTGTCCCCAAAGTTTCTTAGTTTTTCGACAAGCCCTATGTTTATTTTGACTTTCCGACGGTACGCGTGCAATTGTGTTTTTGCCAAAAATGGAAGCGGAGGTAAAAGCGCATTAGGAAAATAATTTCCTACTGATTTTTTGCATGGACATCTCAAATAATACATTTAGAGTTTCCCCAAAGTTTCACAGCGTTTCGACAAGCCCTCGGTTTATTTTGAATTTCCTACGGTACGCGTGCAATTGCTTTTTTGCCAAAAACGGAAGCGGAGGTAAACTCGCCTTAGGTAAATAATTTCCTGCTGATTTTTTGAATGGACATCTCAAATAACACATTGAGAGTGTCCCCAAAGTTTCGTAGAGTTTCGACAAGCCCTCGATTTATTTTGACTTTCAGACGGTACGCGTGCAATTGCGTTTTTGCCAAAAACGGAAGCGGATGAAAACGCGCATTAGGAAAATAATCTCATGCTGATTTTTTGCATGGACATCTCAAATAATACATTGAGAGTTTCCCCAAAGTTTCAAAGAGTTTCGACAAGCCCTCGGTTTATTTTGATATTCCGACGGTACGCGTATAATTGAGTTTTTGCCAATAACGGAAGCGGAGGCAAACGCGCCTTAGGTAAATAATTTCCTGCTTATTTTTTGAATGGACATCTCAAATAATACATTGAGAGTGTCCCCAAAGTTTCGTAGACATTCGACACACCCTCGGTTGATTTTGACTTTCCGATGGTACGCGTGCAATTGCGTTTTTGCCAAAAACGGAAGCGGAGGAAAACACGCTTTAGGAAAATAATTTCTTGCTGATTTTTTGCATGGAAATCTAAAATAATACATTTATAGTGTCCCCAAAGTTTCGTAGAGTTTCGACAAACCCTCGGTTTATTTTGACTTTCCGACGGTACACGTGCAACTACGTTTTTGCCAAAAACGGAAGCGGAGGCAAAAGCGCTTTAGGAAAATAATTTCCTACTGATTTTTTGCATGGACATCTAAAATAGTACATTGAGAGTGTCCCCAAAGTTTTGTAGAGTTTCAACAAGCCCTCGGTTTATTTTGACTTTCTGACGGTACGCGTGCAATTGCGTTTTTGCCAAAAACGGAAGCTGAGGCAAACGCGCATTAGGAAAATATATTCCTGCTAATTGTTTGTGTTGACATCTAAATTAATACATTGAGAGTGTCCCCAAAGTTTCATATCATTTTGACAATCCCTCGGTTTATTTTGAGTTTCTGACAGTACGCGTGCAATTGTGTTTTTGCCAAAAACGGAAGCGGAGGCAAACGCGCATTAGGAAAATAATTTCCGGCTAATTTTATTCATGGACATCTAAAATAATACATTGAGAGTGTCCCCAAAGTTTCTTAGCGTTTCGACAAGACCTCTGTTTATTTTGACTTTCCGACGGTACGTGTGCAATTGTGTTTTTGCCAAAAACGGAAGCGGAGGCAAAAGCGCATTAGGAAAATAATTTCATGCTGATTTATTTCATGGACATCTCAAATAATACATTGAGAGTTTCCCCAATGTTTCATAGCATTTCGACAAGCCCTCGGTTTATTTTGAATTTTCGATGGTACGCGTGAAATTGCGTTTTTGCCAAAAACAGAAGCGGAGGCAAACGCGCATTAGGAAAATAATTTCATGCTGATTTTTTGCATGGACATCTCAAATAATAAATTGAGAGTTTCCCCAAAGTTTCAAAGAGTTTCGACAAGCCCTCGGTTTATTTTGATATTCCCACGGTACGCGTATAATTGAGTTTTTGCCAAAAACAGAAGCGGAGACAAACGCGCCTTAGGTAAATAATTTCCTGCTTATTTTTTGCATGTACATCTCAAATAATACATTGAGAGTGTCCCCAAAGTTTAGTAGAGTTTCGACACGCCCTCGGTTTATTTTGACTTTCCGATGGTACGCGTGCAATTGCGTTTTTGCCAAAAACGGAAGCGGAGGCAAACGCGCTTTAGGAAAATAATTTCTTGCTGATTTTTTGCATGGAAATCTAAAATAATACATTTATAGTGTCCCCAAAGTTTCGTAGAGTTTTGACAAACCCTCGGTTTATTTTGACTTTGCGACGGTACTCGTGCAATTGCGTTTTTGCCAAAAACGGAAGCGGAGGTAAACGCGCCTTAGGAAAATAATTTCCTGCAGATTTTTTTCATGGACATCTCAAATAATACATTGAGAGTGTCCCCAAATTTTCATAGAGTTTCGACAAGCCCTCGGTTTATTTTGACTTTTTGACAGTACGCGTGCAATTGCGTTTTTGCCAAAAACGGAAGCGGAGGAAAACGCGCATTAGGAAAATAATTTCATGCTGACTTTTTTCATGGACATCTCAAATAATACATTGACAGTGTCCCCAAAGTTTCATAGCGTTTCGACAAGCCCTCAGTTTATTTTGAATTTCCGACGGTACGCGTGAAATTGCGTTTTTGCCAAAAACGGAATCGGAGGCAAACGCGCCTTAGGTAAATAATTTCATGCTTATTTTTGGCATGGACATCTAAAATAATACATTGAGAGTGTCCCTAAAGTTTCGTAGAGTTTCGACAAACCCTCGGTTTATTTTGACTTTCCGACGGTACGCGTGCAACTACGTTTTTGCCAAAAACGGAAGCAGAGGCAAACGCGCTTTAGGAAAATAATTTCCTGCTGAGTTTTTTTATGTACATCTCAAATAATACATTGAGAGTGTCCCCAAAGTTTCATAGCGTTTCGACAAGCCCTTGGTTTATTTTGAATTTCCGATGGTACGCGTGAAATTGCATTTTTGTCAAAAACGGAAGCGGAGGCAAATGCGCCTTAGGTAAATAATTTCCTGCTGATTTTTTTCATGGACATCTAAAATAATACATTGAGAGTGTCCCCAAAGTTTCGTAGAGTTTCAACAAGCCCTCTGTTTATTTTGACTTTCCGACGGTACGCGTGCAATTGCATTTTTGCCAAAAACGGAAGCGGAGGAAAACGCGCATTAGGAAAATAATTTCCTGCTAATGTTTTTCATGGACATCTAAAATAATACATTGAGAGTGTCCCCAAAGTTTCTTAGTTTTTCGACAAGCCCTATGTTTATTTTGACTTTCCGACGGTACGCGTGCAATTGTGTTTTTGCCAAAAATGGAAGCGGAGGTAAAAGCGCATTAGGAAAATAATTTCCTGCTGATTTTTTGCATGGACATCTCAAATAATACATTTAGAGTTTCCCCAAAGTTTCACAGCGTTTCGACAAGCCCTCGGTTTATTTTGAATTTCCTACGGTACGCGTGCAATTGCTTTTTTGCCAAAAACGGAAGCGGAGGTAAACTCGCCTTAGGTAAATAATTTCCTGCTGATTTTTTGAATGGACATCTCAAATAACACATTGAGAGTGTCCCCAAAGTTTCGTAGAGTTTCGACAATCCCTCGATTTATTTTGACTTTCAGACGGTACGCGTGCAATTGCGTTTTTGCCAAAAACGGAAGCGGCTGAAAACGCGCATTAGGAAAATAATCTCATGCTGATTTTTTGCATGGACATCTCAAATAATACATTGAGAGTTTCCCCAAAGTTTCAAAGAGTTTCGACAAGCCCTCGGTTTATTTTGATATTCCGACGGTACGCGTATAATTGAGTTTTTGCCAATAATGGAAGCGGAGGCAAACGCGCCTTAGGTAAATAATTTCCTGCTTATTTTTTGAATGGACATCTCAAATAATACATTGAGAGTGTCCCCAAAGTTTCGTAGAGTTTCGACACACCCTCGGTTGATTTTGACTTTCCGATGGTACGCGTGCAATTGCGTTTTTGCCAAAAACGGAAGCGGAGGCAAACACGCTTTAGGAAAATAATTTCTTGCTGATTTTTTGCATGGAAATCTAAAATAATACATTTATAGTGTCCCCAAAGTTTCGTAGAGTTTCGACAAACCCTCGGTTTATTTTGACTTTCCGACGGTACACGTGCAACTACGTTTTTGCCAAAAACGGAAGCGGAGGCAAAAGCGCTTTAGGAAAATAATTTCCTGCTGATTTTTTGCATGGACATCTAAAATAGTACATTGAGAGTGTCCCCAAAGTTTTGTAGAGTTTCAACAAGCCCTCGGTTTATTTTGAATTTCTGACGGTACGCGTGCAATTGCGTTTTTGCCAAAAACGGAAGCTGAGGCAAACGCGCATTAGGAAAATATATTCCTGCTAATTGTTTGTGTTGACATCTAAATTAATACATTGAGAGTGTCCCCAAAGTTTCATATCATTTTGACAATCCCTCGGTTTATTTTGAGTTTCCGACAGTACGCGTGCAATTGTGTTTTTGCCAAAAACGGAAGCGGAGGCAAACGCGCATTAGGAAAATAATTTCTGGCTAATTTTATTCATGGACATCTAAAATAATACATTGAGAGTGTCCCCAAAGTTTCTTAGCGTTTCGACAAGCCCTCTATTTATTTTGACTTTCAGACGGTACGTGTGCAATTGTGTTTTTGCCAAAAACGGAAGCGGAGGCAAAAGCGCGTTAGGAAAATAATTTCATGCTGATTTATTTCATGGACATCTCAAATAATACATTGAGAGTGTCCGCAATGTTTCATAGCATTTCGACAAGCCCTCGGTTTATTTTGAATTCTCGACGGTACGCGTGAAATTGCGTTTTTGCCAAAAACAGAAGCGGAGGCAAACGCGCATTAGGAAAATAATTTCATGCTGATTTTTTTCATGGACATCTCAAATAATAAATTGAAAGTGTCCCCAAAGTTTCATAGCGTTTCGACAAGGCCTCGGTTTATTTTGAATTTCCGATTGTACGCGTGCAATTGCGTTTTTGCCAAAAACGGAAGCGGAGGCAAACGCGCCTTAGGTAAATAATTTCATGCTTATTTTTTGCATGGACATCTAAAATAATACATTGAGAGTGTCCCTAAAGTTTCGTAGAGTTTCGACAAACCCTCGGTTTATTTTGACTTTTCGACGGTACGGGTGCAACTACGTTTTTGCCAAAAACGGAAGCAGAGGCAAACGCGCTTTAGGAAAACAATTTCCTGCTGATTTTTTTCACGTACATCTCAAATAATACATTGAGAGTGTCCCCAAAGTTTCATAGTGTTTTGACAAGCGCTCGGTTTTTTTTGAATTTCTGACGGTACGCATGCAATTGAGTTTTTCCTAAAAACGGAAGCGGAGGCAAACGCGCCTTAGAAAAATAATTTCCTGCTGATTTTTTGCATGTACATCTCAAATAATACATTTAGAGTGTCCCCAAAGTTTCATAGCGTTTCGACAAACCCTCGGTTTATTTTGACTTTCCGACGGTACGCGTGCAATTGCGTTGTTGCCAAAAACGGAAGCGGGGGGAAACGCGCAATAGGAAAATAATTTCCGGCTAATTTTTTTCATGGACATCTAAAATAATACATTGATAGTGTCCCTAAACATTCTTAGCGTTTCGACATGCCCTGTGTTTATTTTGACTTTCGGACGGTACGCGTGCAATTGTGTTTTTGCCAAAAACGGAAGCGGAGGCAAAAGCGCATTAGGAAAATAATTTCCTGCTGATTTTTTTCATGGACATCTCAAATAATACATTTAGAGTTTCCCCAAAGTTTTACAGTGTTTCGACAAGCCCTCGGTTTATTTTGAATTTCCGACGATACGCGTGCAATTGCGTTTTTGCCAAAAACGGAAGCGGAGGTAAACGCGCCTTAGGAAAATAATTTCCTGCTAATTTTTTTCATGGACATCTCAAATAATACATTGAGAGTGTCCCCAATGTTTCGTACAGTTTCGACAAGCCCTCGATTTATTTTGACTTTCCGACGTTACGCGTGCAATTGCGTTTTTGCCAAAAACGGAAGCGGAGGTAAACGCGCCTTAGGAAAATAATTTCCTGCTGTTTTTTTGCATGGACATCTCAAATAATACATTGAGAGTTTCCCCAATGTTTCATAGCATTTCGAAAAGCCCTCGGTTTATTTTGACTTTCCGACGGTACGCGTGCAATTGCGTTTTTGCCAAAAACGGAAGCGGAGGCAAACGCGCCTTAGGTAAATAATTTCCTGCTGATTTTTTGCATGGACATCAAAAATAATACATTCAGAGTGTCCCCAAAGTTTCGTAGAGTTTAAACAAGCCCTCGATTTATTTTGACTTTCCGACGGTACGCGTGCAATTGCGTTTTTGTCAAAAACGGAAGCGGAGGTAAACGCGCCTTAGGAAAATAATTTCCTGCTGATTTTTTTCATGGACATCTCAAATAATACATTGAGAGTGTCCCCAAAGTTTCGTAGAGTGTCGACAAGCCCTCGGTTTATTTTGACTTTTTTACAGTACGCGTGCAATTGAGTTTTTGCCAAAAACGGAAGCGGAGGCAAACGCGCATTAGGAAAATAATTTCATGCTTATTTTTTTCATGGACATCTCAAATAATACATTGACAGTGTCCCCAAATTTTCATAGCATTTTGACAAGCCCTCGGTTTATTTTGAATTTCCGATGGTACGCGTGCAATTGCCTTTTTGCCAAAAACCGAAGCGGAGGCAAACGCGCCTTAGGTAAATAATTTCATGCTTATTTTTTTCATGGACATCTAAAATAATACATTGAGAGTGTCCCTTAAGTTTCGTAGAGTTTCGACAAACCCTCGGTTTATTTTGACTTTCCGACGGTACGCGGGCAACTACGTTTTTGCCAAAAACGGAAGCGGAGGCAAACGCGCATTAGGAAAATAATTTTCGGATAATTTTATTCATGGACATCTCAAATAATACATTGAGAGTGTCCCCAAATTTTCATAGCGTTTTGACAAGCGCTCGGTTTTTTTTTACTTTTCGACGGTACGCGTGCAATTGTGTTTTTGCCAAAAATGGAAGCGGAGGCAAAAGCGCATTAGGAAAATAATTTCCTCCTGATTTTTTGCATGGATATCTCAAATAATACATTTAGAGTTTCCCCAAAGTTTCACAGCATTTCAACAAGCCCTCGGTTTATTTTGAATTTCCTACGGTACGCGTGCAATTGCTTTTTTGCCAAAAACGGAAGCGGAGGTAAACTCGCCTTAGGAAAATAATTTCATGCGGATTTTTTGCATGGACATCTCAAATAATACATTGAGAGTGTCCCCAAAGTTTCATAGCATTTCGACAAGCCCTCGGTTTATTTTGACTTTCTGACGGTACGCGTGCAATTGCGTTTTTGCCAAAAATGGAAGCTGAGGCAAACGCGCATTAGGAAAATAATTTCCTGCTAATTGTTTGTGTTGACATCTATATTGATACATTAGGAGTGTCCCCAAAGTTTCTTATTATTTTGACAATCCCTCGGTTTATTTTGAGTTTCCGACGGTACGCGTGCAATTGTGTTTTCGCCAAAAACGGAAGCGGAGGCAAATGCGCATTAGGAAAATAATTTCCGGCTAATTTTATTCATGGACATCTAAAATGATACATTGAGAGTGTCCCCAAAGTTTCTTAGCGTTTCTACAAGCCCTCTGTTTATTTTGACTTTCCGACGGTACGTGTGCAATTGTGTTTTTGCCAAAAACGGAAGCGGAGGCAAAAGCGCATTAGGAAAATAATTTCATGCTGATTTATTTCATGGACATCTCAAATAATACATTTAGAGTTTCCCCAAAGTTTCACAGTGTTTCGACAAGCCCTCGGTTTATTTTGAATTTCCGACGATACGCGTGCAATTGCGTTTTTGCCAAAAACGGAAGCGGAGGTAAACGCGCCTTAGGAAAATAATTTCCTGCTAATTTTTTTCATGGACATCTCAAATAATACATTGAGAGTGTCCCCAATGTTTCGTACAGTTTCGACAAGCCCTCGATTTATTTTGACTTTCCGACGTTACGCGTATAAATTGCGTTTTTGCCAAAAACGGAAGCGGAGGTAAACGCGCCTTAGGAAAATAATTTCCTGCTGTTTTTTTGCATGGACATCTCAAATAATACATTGAGAGTTTCCCCAATGTTTCATAGCATTTCGAAAAGCCCTCGGTTTATTTTGACTTTCCGACGGTACGCGTGCAATTGCGTTTTTGCCAAAAATGGAAGCGGAGGCAAACGCGCCTTAGGTAAATAATTTCCTGCTGATTTTTTGCATGGACATCAAAAATAATACATTCAGAGTGTCCCCAAAGTTTCGTAGAGTTTAAACAAGCCCTCGATTTATTTTGACTTTCCGACGGTACGCGTGCAATTGCGTTTTTGTCAAAAACGGAAGCGGAGGTAAACGCGCCTTAGGAAAATAATTTCCTGCTGATTTTTTTCATGGACATCTCAAATAATACATTGAGAGTGTCCCCAAAGTTTCGTAGAGTGTCGACAAGCCCTCGGTTTATTTTGACTTTTTTACAGTACGCGTGCAATTGAGTTTTTGCCAAAAACGGAAGCGGAGGCAAACGCGCATTAGGAAAATAATTTCATGCTTATTTTTTTCATGGACATCTCAAATAATACATTGACAGTGTCCCCAAATTTTCATAGCATTTTGACAAGCCCTCAGTTTATTTTGAATTTCCGATGGTACGCGTGCAATTGCCTTTTTGCCAAAAACCGAAGCGGAGGCAAACGCGCCTTAGGTAAATAATTTCATGCTTATTTTTTTCATGGACATCTAAAATAATACATTGAGAGTGTCCCTTAAGTTTCGTAGAGTTTCGACAAACCCTCGGTTTATTTTGACTTTCCGACGGTACGCGGGCAACTACGTTTTTGCCAAAAACAGAAGCGGAGGCAAACGCGCATTAGGAAAATAATTTTCGGCTAATTTTATTCATGGAAATCTCAAATAATACATTGAGAGTGTCCCCAAATTTTCATAGGGTTTTGACAAGCGCTCGGTTTTTTTTTACTTTTCGACGGTACGCGTGCAATTGTGTTTTTGCCAAACATGGAAGCGGAGGCAAAAGCGCATTAGGAAAATAATTTCCTCCTGATTTTTTGCATGGACATCTCAAATAATACATTTAGAGTTTCCCCAAAGTTTCACAGCATTTCAACAAGCCCTCGGTTTATTTTGAATTTCCTACGGTACGCGTGCAATTGCTTTTTTGCCAAAAACGGAAGCGGAGGTAAACTCGCCTTAGGAAAATAATTTCATGCGGATTTTTTGCATGGACATCTCAAATAATACATTGAGAGTGTCCCCAAAGTTTCATAGCATTTCGACAAGCCCTCGGTTTATTTTGACTTTCTGACGGTACGCGTGCAATTGCGTTTTTGCCAAAAATGGAAGCTGAGGCAAACGCGCATTAGGAAAATAATTTCCTGCTAATTGTTTGTGTTGACATCTATATTAATACATTAGGAGTGTCCCCAAAGTTTCTTATTATTTTGACAATCCCTCGGTTTATTTTGAGTTTCCGACGGTACGCGTGCAATTGTGTTTTCGCCAAAAACGGAAGCGGAGGCAAACGCGCATTAGGAAAATAATTTCCGGCTAATTTTATTCATGGACATCTAAAATGATACATTGAGAGTGTCCCCAAAGTTTCTTAGCGTTTCTACAAGCCCTCTGTTTATTTTGACTTTCCGACGGTACGTGTGCAATTGTGTTTTTGCCAAAAACGGAAGCGGAGGCAAAAGCGCATTAGGAAAATAATTTCATGCTGATTTATTTCATGGACATCTCAAATAATACATTGAGAGTTTCCCCAATGTTTCATAGCATTTCGACAAGCCCTCGGTTTATTTTGAATTTTCGACGGTACGCGTACAATTGCGTTTTTGCAACAAACGGAAGCGGAGGTAAACTCGCCTTAGGAAAATAATTTCCTGTTGATTTTTTGAATGGACATCTCAAATAACACATTGAGAGTGTTCCCAAAGTTTCGTAGAGTTTCGAAAAGCCCTCGGTTTATTTTGACTTTCAGACGGTACGCGTGCAATTACGTTTTTGCCAAAAACGGAAGCGGAGGAAAACGCGCATTAGGAAAATAATCTCATGCTGATTTTTTGCATGAACATCTCAAATAATACATTGAGAGTTTCCCCAAAGTTTCAAAGAGTTTCGACAAGCCCTCGGTTTATTTTGATATTCCGACGGTACGCGTATAATTGAGTTTTTGCCAAAAACGAAAGCGGAGACAAACGCGCCTTAGGTAAATAATTTCCTGCTTATTTTTTGCATGTACATCTTAAATAATACATTGAGAGTGTCCCCAAACTTTCGTAGAGTTTCGACACGCCCTCGGTTTATTTTGACTTTCCGATGGTACGCGTGCAATTGCGTTTTTGCCAAAAACGGAAGCGGAGGCAAACGCGCTTTAGGAAAATAATTTCTTGCTGATTTTTTGCATGGAAATCTAAAATAATACATTTATAGTGTCCCCAAAGTTTCGTAGAGTTTCGACAAACCCTCGGTTTATTTTGACTTTCCGACGGTACGCGTGCAATTGCGTTTTTGCCAAAAACGGAAGCGGAGGTAAACGCGCCTTAGGAAAATAATTTCCTGCATATTTTTTTCATGGACATCTCAAATAATACATTGAGAGTGTCCCAAAAGTTTTATAGAGTTTCGACAAGCCCTCGGTTTATTTTGACTTTTTGACAGTACGCGTGCAATTGCGTTTTTGCCAAAAACGGAAGCGGAGGCAAACGCGCATTAGGAAAATAATTTCATGCTGATTTTTTTCATGGACATCTCAAATAATACATTGACAGTGTCCCCAAAGTTTCATAGCGTTTCGACAAGCCCTCAGTTTATTTTGAATTTCCGATGGTACGCGTGAAATTGCGTTTTTGCCAAAAACAGAAGCGGAGGCAAACGCGCCTTAGGTAAATAATTTCATGCTTATATTTTGCATGGACATCTAAAATAATACATTGAGAGTGTCCCTAAAGTTTTGTAGAGTTTCGACAAACCCTCGGTTTATTTTGACTTTCCGACGGTACGCGTGCTACTACGTTTTTGCCAAAAACAGAAGCAGAGGCAAACACGCTTTAGGAAAATAATTTCCTGCTGAGTTTTTTTATGTACATCTCAAATAATACATTGAGAGTTTCCCCAAAGTTTCATAGCGTTTCGACAAGCCCTTGGTTTATTTTGAATTACCGATGGTACGCGTGAAATTGCATTTTTGCCAAAAACGGAAGCGGAGGCAAACGCGCCTTAGGTAAATAATTTCCTGCTGATTTTTTTCATGGACATCTAAAATAATACATTGAGAGTGTCCCCAAAGTTTCGTAGAGTTTCAACAAGCCCTCGGTTTATTTTGACTTTACGAAGGTACGCGTGCAATTGCGTTTTTGCCAAAAACGGAAGCGGAGGAAAACGCGCATTAGGAAAATAATTTCCTGCTAATGTTTTTCATGGACATCTAAAATAATACATTGAGAGTGTCCCCAAAGTTTCTTAGTTTTTCGACAAGCCCTCTGTTTAATTTGACTTTCCGACGGTACGCGTGCAATTGTGTTTTTGCCAAAAATGGAAGCGGAGGCAAAAGCGCATTAGGAAAATAATTTCCTGCTGATTTTTTGCATGGACATCTCAAATAATACATTTAGAGTTTCCCCAAAGTTTCACAGCATTTCGACAAGCCCTCGGTTTATTTTTGAATTTCCTACGGTACGCGTGCAATTGCTTTTTTCCCAAAAACGGAAGCGGAGGTAAACTCGCCTTAGGTAAATAATTTCCTGCTGATTTTTTGAATGGACATCTCAAATAACACATTGAGAGTGTCCCCAAAGTTTCGTAGAGTTTCGACAAGCCCTCGGTTTATTTTGACTTTCAGACGGTACGCGTGCAATTGCGTTTTTGCCAAAAACGGAAGCGGAGGAAATCGCGCATTAGGAAAATAATCTCATGCTGATTTTTTGCATGGACATCTCAAATAATACATTGAGAGTTTCCCCAAAGTTTCAAAGAGTTTCGACAAGCCCTCGGTTTATTTTGATATTCCGACGGTACGCGTATAATTGAGTTTTTGCCAAAAACGGAAGTGGAGGCAAACGCGCCTTAGGTAAATAATTTCCTGCTTATTATTTGAATGGACATCTCAAATAATACATTGAGAGTGTCTCCAAAGTTTCGTAGGGTTTCGACACACCCTCGGTTTATTTTGACTTTCCGATGGTACGCGTGCAATTGCGTTTTTACCAAAAACGGAAGCGGAGGCAAACACGCTTTAGGAAAATAATTTCTTGCTGATTTTTTGCATGGAAATCTAAAATAATACATTTATAGTGTCCCCAAAGTTTCGTAGAGTTTCGACAAACCCTCGGTTTATTTTGACTTTCCGACGGTACGCGTGCAATTGCGTTTTTGCCAAAAACGGAAGCGGAGGTAAACGCGCCTTAGGAAACTAATTTCCTGCAGATTTTTTTCATGGACATCTCAAATAATACATTGAGAGTGTCCCCAAAGTTTCATAGAGTTTCGACAAGCCCTCGGTTTATTTTGACTTTTTGACAGTACGCGTGCAATTGCTTTTTTGCCAAAAATGGAAGCGGAGGTAAACTCGCCTTAGGAAAATAATTTCATGCGGATTTTTTGCATGGACATCTCAAATAATACATTGAGAGTGTCCCCAAAGTTTCATAGCATTTCGACAAGCCCTCGGTTTATTTTGACTTTGAGACGGTACGCGTGCAATTGCGTTTTTGCCAAAAACGGAAGCTGAGGCAAACGCGCATTAGGAAAATAATTTCCTGCTAATTGTTTGTGTTGACATCTATATTAATACATTAGTAGTGTCCCCAAAGTTTCTTATTATTTTGACAATCCCTCGATTTATTTTGAGTTTCCGATGGTACGCGTGCAATTGCGTTTTCGCCAAAAACGGAAGCGGAGGCAAACGCGCATTAGGAAAATAATTTCCAGCTAATTTTATTCATGGACATCTAAAATGATACATTGAGAGTGTCCCCAAAGTTTCTTAGCGTTTCTACAAGCCCTCTGTTTATTTTGACTTTCCGACGGTACGTGTGCAATTGTGTTTTTGCCAAAAACGGAAGCGGAGACAAACGCGCCTTAGGTAAATAATTTCCTGCTTATTTTTTGCATGTACATCTCAAATAATACATTGAGAGTGTCCCCAAAGTTTCGTAGAGTTTCGACACGCCCTCGGTTTATTTTGACTTTCCGATGGTACGCGTGCAATTGCGTTTTTGCCAAAAACGGAAGCGGAGGCAAACGCGCTTTAGGAAAATAATTTCTTGCTGATTTTTTGCATGGAAATCTAAAATAATACATTTATAGTGTCCCCAAAGTTTCGTAGAGTTTCGACAAACCCTCGGTTTATTTTGACTTTCCGACGGTACGCGTGCAATTGCGTTTTTGCCAAAAACGGAAGCGGAGGTAAACGCGCCTTAGGAAAATAATTTCCTGCATATTTTTTTCATGGACATCTCAAATAATACATTGAGAGTGTCCCAAAAGTTTCATAGAGTTTCGACAAGCCCTCGGTTTATTTTGACTTTTTGACAGTACGCGTGCAATTGCGTTTTTGCCAAAAACGGAAGCGGAGGCAAACGCGCATTAGGAAAATAATTTCATGCTGATTTTTTTCATGGACTTCTCAAATAATACATTGACAGTGTCCCCAAAGTTTCATAGCGTTTCGACAAGCCCTCAGTTTATTTTGAATTTCCGACGGTACGCGTGAAATTGCGTTTTTGCCAAAAACAGAAGCGGAGGCAAACGCGCCTTAGGTAAATAATTTCATGCTTATTATTTGAATGGACATCTCAAATAATACATTGAGAGTGTCCCCAAAGTTTCGTAGAGTTTCGAAACACCCTCGGTTTATTTTGACTTTCCGATGGTACGCGTGCAATTGCGTTTTTGCCAAAAACGGAAGCGGAGGCAAACGCGCTTTAGGAAAATAATTTCCTGCTGAGTTTTTTTATGTACATCTCAAATAATACATTGAGAGTGTCCCCAAAGTTTCATAGCGTTTCGACAAGCCCTTGGTTTATTTTGAATTTCCGATGGTACGCGTGAAATTGCATTTTTGCCAAAAACGGAAGCGGAGGCAAACGCGCCTTAGGTAAATAATTTCCTGCTGATTTTTTTCATGGACATCTAAAATAATACATTGAGAGTGTCCCCAAAGTTTCGTAGAGTTTCAACAAGCCCTCAGATTATTTTGACTTTCCGACGGTACGCGTGCAATTGCGTTTTTGGCAAAAACGGAAGCGGAGGAAAACGCGCATTAGGAAAATAATTTCCTACTAATGTTTTTCATGGACATCTAAAATAATACATTGAGAGTGTCCCCAAAGTTTCTTAGTTTTTCGACAAGCCCTCTGTTTAATTTGACTTTCCGACGGTACGCGTGCAATTGTGTTTTTGCCAAAAACGGAAGTGGAGGTAAAAGCGCATTAGGAAAATAATTTCCTGCTGATTTTTTGCATGGACATCTCAAATAATACATTTAGAGTTTCCCCAAAGTTTCACAGCGTTTCGACAAGCCCTCGATTTATTTTGAATTTCCTACGGTACGCGTGCAATTGCTATTTTGCCAAAAACGGAAGCGGAGGTAAACTCGCCTTAGGTAAATAATTTCCTGCTGATTTTTTGAATGGACATCTCAAATAACACATTGAGAGTGTCCCCAAAGTTTCGTAGAGTTTCGACAAGCCCTCGGTTTATTTTGACTTTCAGACGGTACGCGTGCAATTGCGTTTTTGCCAAAAACGGAAGCGGAGGAAATCGCGCATTAGGAAAATAATCTCATGTTGATTTTTTGAATGGACATCTCAAATAATACATTGAGAGTTTCCCCAAAGTTTCAAAGAGTTTCGACAAGCCCTCGGTTTATTTTGATATTCCGACGGTACGCGTATAATTGAGTTTTTGCCAAAAACGAAAGCGGAGGCAAACGCGCCTTAGGTAAATAATTTCCTGCTGATTTTTTTCATGGACATCTAAAATAATACATTGAGAGTGTCCCCAAAGTTTCGTAGAGTTTCAACAAGCCCTCGGATTATTTTGACTTTTCGACGGTACGCGTGCAATTGCGTTTTTGGCAAAAACGGAAGCGGAGGAAAACGCGCATTAGGAAAATAATTTCCTGCTAATGTTTTTCATGGACATCTAAAATAATACATTGAGAGTGTCCCCAAAGTTTCTTAGTTTTTCGACAAGCCCTCTGTTTAATTTGACTTTCCGACGGTACGCGTGCAATTGTGTTTTTGCCAAAAATGGAAGTGGAGGTAAAAGCGCATTAGGAAAATAATTTCCTGCTGATTTTTTGCATGGACATCTCAAATAATACATTTAGAGTTTCCCCAAAGTTTCACAGCGTTTCGACAAGCCCTCGATTTATTTTGAATTTCCTACGGTACGCGTGCAATTGCTATTTTGCCAAAAACGGAAGCGGAGGTAAACTCGCCTTAGGTAAATAATTTCCTGCTGATTTTTTGAATGGACATCTCAAATAACACATTGAGAGTGTCCCCAAAGTTTCGTAGAGTTTCGACAAGCCCTCGGTTTATTTTGACTTTCAGACGGTACGCGTGCAATTGCGTTTTTGCCAAAAACGGAAGCGGAGGAAATCGCGCATTAGGAAAATAATCTCATGTTGATTTTTTGCATGGACATCTCAAATAATACATTGAGAGTTTCCCCAAAGTTTCAAAGAGTTTCGACAAGCCCTCGGTTTATTTTGATATTCCGACGGTACGCGTATAATTGAGTTTTTGCCAAAAACGGAAGCGGAGGCAAACGCGCCTTAGGTAAATAATTTCCTGCTGATTTTTTTCATGGACATCTAAAATAATACATTGAGAGTGTCCCCAAAGTTTCGTAGAGTTTCAACAAGCCCTCGGATTATTTTGACTTTCCGACGGTACGCGTGCAATTGCGTTTTTGGCAAAAACGGAAGCGGAGGAAAACGCGCATTAGGAAAATAATTTCCTGCTAATGTTTTTCATGGACATCTAAAATAATACATTGAGAGTGTCCCCGAAGTTTCTTAGTTTTTCGACAAGCCCTCTGTTTAATTTGACTTTCCGATGGTACGCGTGCAATTGTGTTTTTGCCAAAAATGGAAGTGGAGGTAAAAGCGCATTAGGAAAATAATTTACTGCTGATTTTTTGCATGGACATCTCAAATAATACATTTAGAGTTTCCCCAAAGTTTCACAGCGTTTCGACAAGCCCTCGATTTATTTTGAATTTCCTACGGTACGCGTGCAATTGCTATTTTGCCAAAAACGGAAGCGGAGGTAAACTCGCCTTAGGTAAATAATTTCCTGCTGATTTTTTGAATGGACATCTCAAATAACACATTGAGAGTGTCCCCAAAGTTTCGTAGAGTTTCGACAAGCCCTCGGTTTATTTTGACTTTCAGACGGTACGCGTGCAATTGCGTTTTTGCCAAAAACGGAAGCGGAGGAAATCGCGCATTAGGAAAATAATCTCATGTTGATTTTTTGCATGGACATCTCAAATAATACATTGAGAGTTTCCCGAAAGTTTCAAAGAGTTTCTACAAGCCCTCGGTTTATTTTGATATTCCGACGGTACACGTATAATTGAGTTTTTGCCAAAAACGGAAGCGGAGGCAAACGCGCCTTAGGTAAATAATTTCCTGCTTATTATTTGAATGGACATCTCAAATAATACATTGAGAGTGTCCCCAAAGTTTCGTAGAGTTTCGACACACCCTCGGTTTATTTTGACTTTCCGATGGTACGCGTGCAATTGCGTTTTTGCCAAAAACGGAAGCGGAGGCAAACACGCTTTAGGAAAATAATTTCTTGCTGATTTTTTGCATGTAAATCTAAAATAATACATTTATAGTGTCCCCAAAGTTTCGTAGAGTTTCGACAAACCCTCAGTTTATTTTGACTTTCCGACGGTACGCGTGCAACTACGTTTTTGCCAAAAACGGAAGCGGAGGCAAAAGCGCTTTAGGAAAATAATTTCCTGCTGATTTTTTGCATGGACATCTAAAATAGTACATTGAGAGTGTCCCCAAAGTTTTGTAGTGTTTCAACAAGCCCTCGGTTTATTTTGACTTTCTGACGGTACGCGTGCAATTGCGTTTTTGCCAAAAACGGAAGCTGAGGCAAACGCGCATTAGGAAAATAATTTCCTGCTAATTGTTTGTGTTGACATCTAAATTAATACATTAGGAGTGTCCCCAAAGTTTCATATCATTTTGACAATCCCTCGGTTTATTTTGAGTTTCCGACGGTACGCGTGCAATTGTGTTTTTGCCAAAAACGGAAGCGGAGGCAAACGCGCATTAGGAAAATAATTTCCGGCTAATTTTATTCATGGACATCTAAAATAATACATTGAGAGTGTCCCCAAAGTTTCTTAGTTTTTCGACAAGCCCTCTGTTTATTTTGACTTTCCGACGGTACGCGTGCAATTGTGTTTTTGCCAAAAATGGAAGTGGAGGTAAAAGCGCATTAGGAAAATAATTTCCTGCTGATTTTTTGCATGGACATCTCAAATAATACATTTAGAGTTTCCCCAAAGTTTCACAGCGTTTCGACAAGCCCTCGATTTATTTTGAATTTCCTACGGTACGCGTGCAATTGCTATTTTGCCAAAAACGAAAGCGGAGGTCAACTCGCCTTAGGTAAATAATTTCCTGCTGATTTTTTGAATGGACATCTCAAATAACACATTGAGAGTGTCCCCAAAGTTTCATAGAGTTTCGACAAGCCCTCGGTTTATTTTGACTTTCAGACGGTACGCGTGCAATTGCGTTTTTGCCAAAAACGGAAGCGGAGGAAATCGCGCATTAGGAAAATAATCTCATGTTGATTTTTTGCATGGACATCTCAAATAATACATTGAGAGTTTCCCCAAAGTTTCAAAGAGTTTCGACAAGCCCTCGGTTTATTTTGATATTCCGACGGTACGCGTATAATTGAGTTTTTGCCAAAAACGGAAGCGGAGGCAAACGCGCCTTAGGTAAATAATTTCCTGCTGATTTTTTTCATGGACATCTAAAATAATACATTGAGAGTGTCCCCAAAGTTTCGTAGAGTTTCAACAAGCCCTCGGATTATTTTGACTTTCCGACGGTACGCGTGCAATTGCGTTTTTGGCAAAAACGGAAGCGGAGGAAAACGCGCATTAGGAAAATAATTTCCTGCTAATGTTTTTCATGGACATCTAAAATAATACATTGAGAGTGTCCCCAAAGTTTCTTAGTTTTTCGACAAGCCCTCTGTTTAATTTGACTTTCCGACGGTACGCGTGCAATTGTGTTTTTGCCAAAAATGGAAGTGGAGGTAAAAGCGCATTAGGAAAATAATTTTCTGCTAATGTTTTTCATGGACATCTAAAATAATACATTGAGAGTGTCCCCAAATTTTCTTAGTTTTTCGACAAGCCCTCTGTTTATTTTGACTTTCCGACGGTACGCGTGCAATTGTGTTTTTGCCAAAAATGGAAGCGGAGGCAAAAGCGCATTAGGAAAATAATTTCCTGCTGATTTTTTGCATGGACATCTCAAATAATACATTTAGAGTTTCCCCAAAGTTTCACAGCGTTTCGACAAGCCCTCGGTTTATTTTGAATTTCCTACGGTACGCGTGCAATTGCGTTTTTGCCAAAAACGGAAGCGGAGGTAAACTCGCCTTAGGAAAATAATTTCCTGCTGATTTTTTGAATGGACATCTCAAATAACACATTGAGAGTGTCCCCAAAGTTTCGTACAGTTTCGACAAACCCTCGGTTTATTTTGACTTTCAGACGGTACGCGTGCAATTGCGTTTTTCCCAAAAACGGAAGCGGAGGAAAACGCGCATTAGGAAAATAATCTCATGCTGATTTTTTGTATGGACATCTCAAATAATACATTGAGAGTTTCCCCAAAGTTTCAAAGATTTTCGACAAGCCCTCTGTTTATTTTGATATTCCGACGGTACGCGTATAATTGAGTTTTTGCCAAAAACGGAAGCGGAGGCAAACGCGCCTTAGGTAAATAATTTCCTGCTTATTTTTTGAATGGACGTCTCAAATAATACATTGAGAGTGTCCCCAAAGTTTCGTAGATTTTCGACACGCCCTCGGTTTATTTTGACTTTTCGATGGTACGCGTGCAATTGCGTTTTTGCAAAAAACGGAAGCGGAGGCAAACGCGCTTTAGGAAAATAATTTCTTGCTGATTTTTTGCATGGAAATCTAAAATAATACATTTATAGTGTCCCCAAAGTTTCGTAGAGTTTCGACAAACCCTCGGTTTATTTTGACTTTCCGATGGTACACGTGCAACTGCGTTTTTGCCAAAAACGGAAGCGGAGGCAAAAGCGCTTTAGGAAAATAATTTCCTGCTGATTTTTTGCATGGACATCTAAAATAGTACATTGAGAGTGTCCCCAAAGTTTTGTAGAGTTTCAACAAGCCCTCGGTTTATTTTGACTTTCTGACGGTACGCGTGCAATTGCGTTTTTGCCAAAAACGGAAGCTGAGGCAAACGCGCATTAGGAAAATATATTCCTGCTAATTGTTTGTGTTGACATCTAAATTAATACATTGAGAGTGTCCCCAAAGTTTCATAGCATTTTGACAATCCCTCGGTTTATTTTGAGTTTACGACGGTACGCGTGCAATTGCGTTTTTGCCAAAAACAGAAGCGGAGGCAAACGCGCATTAGGAAAATAATTTCCGGCTAATTTTATTCATGGACATCTAAAATAATACATTGAGAGTGTCCTCAAAGTTTCTTAGTGTTTCGACAAGCCCTCTGTTTATTTTGACTTTCCGACGGTACGTGTGCAATTGTGTTTTTGCCAAAAACGGAAGCGGAGGCAAAAGCGCATTAGGAAAATAATTTCATGCTGATTTATTTCATGGACATCTCAAATAATACATTGAGAGTTTCCCCAATGTTTCATAGCATTTCGACAAGCCCTCGGTTTATTTTGAATTTTCGACGGTACGCGTGAAATTGTGTTTTTGCCAAAAACGGAAGCGGAGGCAAACGCGCATTAGGAAAATAATTTCATGCTGATTTTTTTCATGTACATCTCAAATAATACATTGAGAGTGTCCCCAATGTTTCATAGCGTTTCGACAAGGCCTCGGTTTATTTTGAATTTCCGATTGTACGCGTGCAATTGCGTTTTTGCCAAAAACGGAAGCGGAGGCAAACGCGCCTTAGGTAAATAATTTCATGCTTATTTTTTGCATGGACATCTAAAATAATACATTGAGAGTGTCCCTAAAGTTTCCTAGAGTTTCGACAAACCCTCGGTTTATTTTGACTTTTCGACGGTACGCGTGCAACTACATTTTTGCCAAAAACGGAAGCAGAGGCAAACGCGCTTTAGGAAAACAATTTCCTGCTGATTTTTTTCATGTACATCTCAAATAATACATTGAGAGTGTCCCCAAAGTTTCATAGCGTTTTGACAAGCGCTCGGTTTTTTTTGAATTTCTGACGGTACGCATGCAATTGAGTTTTTCCTAAAAACGGAAGCAGAGGCAAACGCGCCTTAGAAAAATAATTTACTGCTGATTTTTTGCATGGACATCTAAAATAATACATTTAGAGGGTCCCCAAATTTTGTAGAGTTTCAACAAGCCCTTGGTTTATTTTGACTTTCCGACGGTACGCGTGCAACTGCGTTGTTGCCAAAAACGGAAGCGGAGGGAAACGCGCTTTAGGAAAATAATTTCCTGATGATTTTTTTCATGGACATCTAAAATAATACATTGATAGTGTCCCCAAACTTTCTTAGCATTTCGACATGCCCTCTGTTTATTTTGACTTTCTAACGGTACGCGTGCAATTGTGTTTTTGCCAAAAACAGAAGCGGAGGCAAAAGCGCATTAGGAAAATAATTTCCTGCTGATTTTTTTAATGAACATCTCAAATAATACATTTAGAGTTTCCCCAAAGTTTCACAGCGTTTCGACAAGCCCTCAGTTTATTTTGAATTTCCGACGATATGCGTGCAATTGCGTTTTTGCCAAAAACGGAAGCGGAGGTAAACGCGCCTTAGGAAAATAATTTCCTGCTGATTTTTTTCATGGACATCTCAAATAATACATTGAGAGTGTCCCCAAAGTTTCGTACAGTTTCGACAAGCCCTCGGTTTTTTTTGACTTTCCGACGTTACGCGTGCAATTGCATTTTTGCCAAAAACGGAAGCGGAGGTAAACGCGCCTTAGGAAAAAAATTTCCTGCTGTTTTTTTGCATGGACATCTCAATTAATACATTGAGAGTGTCCCCAATGTTTCATAGCATTTCGACAAGCCCTCGGTTTATTTTGACTTTCCGACGGTACGCGTGCAATTGCGTTTTTGCCAAAAACGGAAGCGGAGGCAAACGCGCCTTAGGTAAATAATTTCCTGCTGATTTATTTCATGGACATCTCAAATAATACATTGAGAGTGTCCCCAAAGTTTCGTAGAGTGTCGACAAGCCCTCGGTTTATTTTGACTTTTTGACAGTACGCGTGCAATTGCGTTTTTGCCAAAAACGGAAGCGGAGGCAAACGCGCATTAGGAAAATAATTTCATGCTGATTTTTTCATGGACATCTCAAATAATACATTGACAGTGTCCCCAAAGTTTCATAGCATTTCGACAAGCCCTCGGTTTATTTTGAATTTCCGATGGTACGCGTGCAATTGCGTTTTTGCCAAAAACCGAAGCGGAGGCAAACGCGCCTTAGATAAATAATTTCATGCTTATTTTTTTCATGGACATCTAAAATAATACATTGAGAGTGTCCATTATGTTTCGTAGAGTTTCGACAAACCCTCGGTTTATTTTGACTTTCGGACGGTACGCGGGCAACTACGTTTTTGCCAAAAACGGAAGCAGAGGATAACTCGCTTTAGGAAAATAATTTCATGCGGATTTTTTGCACGGACATCTCAAATAATACATTGAGAGTGTCCCCAAAGTTTTGTAGAGTTTCAACAAGCCCTCGGTTTATTTTGACTTTCCGACGGTACGCGTGCAATTGCGTTTTTGTCAAAAATGAAAGCGGAGGCAAACGCGCCTTAGGAAACTAATTTTCTGCTGATTTTTTGAATGGACATCTAAAATAATACATTTATTGTGTCCCCAAAGATTCGTAGAGTTTCGACAAACCCTCGGTTTATTTTGACTTTCCGACGGTACGCGTGCAACTGCGTTTTTGCCAAAAACGGAAGTGGAGGAAAACGCGCTTTAGGAAAATAATTTCCTGATGATTTTTTTCATGTACATCTCAAATAATACATTTAGAGTGTCCCCAATGTTTCATAGCGTTTCAACAAGCCCTCTGTTTATTTTGACTTTCTGACGGTACGCAAGCAATTACGTTTTTGCCAAAAACGGAAGTGGAGGCAAACGCGCCATAGAAAAATAATTTTCTGCTGATTTTTTTCATGGACATCTAAAATAATACATTGAGAGTGTCCCCAAAGTTTCGTAGAGTTTCAACAAACCCTCGGTTTATTTTGACTTTCCGACGGTACGCATGCAATTGCGTTTTTGCCAAAAACGGAAGTGGAGGAAAACGCGCATTAGGAAAATAATTTCCTGCTAATGTTTTTCATGGACATCTAAAATAATACATTGAGAGTGTCCCCAAAGTTTCTTAGTGTTTCAACAAGCCCTCTGTTTATTTTGACTTTCCGATGGTACGCGTGCAATTGTGTTTTTGCCAAAAATGGAAGCGGAGGCAAAAGCGCATTAGGAAAATAATTTCCTGCTGATTTTTTGCATGGACATGTCAAATAATACATTTAGAGTTTCCCCAAAGTTTCACAGCGTTTCGACAAGCCCTCGGTTTCTTTTGAATTTCCTACGGTACGCGTGAAATTGCGTTTTTGCCAAAAACGGAAGCGGAGGTAAACTCGCCTTAGGAAAATAATTTCCTGCTGATTTTTTGAATGGACGTCTCAAATAACACATTGAGAGTGTCCCCAAAGTTTCCTACAGTTTCGACAAGCCCTCGGTTTATTTTGACTTTCCGACGGTACGCGTGCAATTGCGTTTTTGCCAAAAACGGAAGCGGAGGTAAACGCGCCTTAGGAAAATAATTTCCTGCTGATTTTTTTCATGGAAATCTCAAATAATACATTGAGAGTGTCCCCAATGTTTCATAGCATTTCGAAAAGCCCTCGGTTTATTTTGACTTTTCGACGGTACGCGTGCAATTGCGTTTTTGCCAAAAACGGAAGCGGAGGCAAACGCGCATTAGGAAAATAATTTCATGCTTATTTTTTTCATGGACATCTCAAATAATACATTGACAGTGTCCCCAAAGTTTCATAGCGTTTCGACAAGCCCTCAGTTTATTTTGAATTTCCGATGGTACGCGTGAAATTGCGTTTTTGCCAAAAACGGAAGCGGAGGCAAACGCGCCTTAGGTAAATAATTTCATGCTTATTTTTTGCATGGACATCTAAAATAATACATTGAGAGTGTCCCTAAAGTTTCGTAGATTTTCGACAAACCCTCGGTTTATTTTGACTTTCCGACGGTACGCGTGCAACTACGTTTTTGCCAAAAACGGAAGCAGAGGCAAACGCGCTTTAGGAAAATAATTTCATGCTGAGTTTTTTCATGTAAATCTCAAATAATACATTTAGAGTGTCCCCAAAGTTTCATAGCGTTTCGACAAGCCCTCGGTTTATTTTGAATTTCCGATGGTACGCGTGAAATTGCATTTTTGCCAAAAACAGAAGCGGAGGCAAACGCGCCTTAGGTAAATAATTTCCTGCTGATTATTTTCATGGACATCTAAAATAATACATTGAGAGTGTCCCCAAAGTTTCGTAGAGTTTTAACAAGCCCTCGGTTTATTTTGACTTTCCGACGGTACGCGTGCAATTGCGTTTTTGCCAAAAACGGAAGCGGAGGAAAACGCGCATTAGGAAAATAATTTCCTGCTAATGTTTTTCATGGACATCTAAAATAATACATTGAGAGTGTCCCCAAAGTTTCTTAGTTTTTCGACAAGCCCTCTGTTTATTTTGACTTTCCGACGGTACGCGTGAAATTCTGTTTTTGCCAAAAATGGAAGCGGAGGCAAAAGCGCATTAGGAAAATAATTTCCTACTGATTTTTTGCATTGACATCTCAAATAATACATTTAGAGTTTCCCCAAAGTTTCACAGCGTTTCGACAAGCCCTCAGTTTATTTTGAATTTCCTACGGTACGCGTGCAATTGCGTTTTTGCAAAAAACGGAAGCGGAGGTAAACTCGCCTTAGGAAAATAATTTCCTGCTGATTTTTTGAATGGACATCTCAAATAACACATTGAGAGTGTCCCCAACGTTTCGTAGAGTTTCGACAAGCCCTCGGATTATTTTGACTTTCAGACGGTACGCGTGCAATTGCGTTTTTGCCAAAAACGGAAGCGGAGGAAAACGTGCATTAGGTAAATAATTTCCTGCTAATGTTTTTCATGGACATCTAAAATAATACATTGAGAGTGTCCCCAAAGTTTCTTAGTGTTTCAACAAGCCCTCTGTTTATTTTGACTTTCCGATGGTACGCGTGCAATTGTGTTTTTGCCAAAAATGGAAGCGGAGGCAAAAGCGCATTAGGAAAATAATTTCCTGCTGATTTTTTGCATGGACATCTCAAATAATACATTTAGAGTTTCCCCAAAGTTTCACAGCGTTTCGACAAGCCCTCGGTTTCTTTTGAATTTCCTACGGTACGCGTGAAATTACGTTTTTGCCAAAAACGGAAGCGGAGGTAAACTCGCCTTAGGAAAATAATTTCCTGCTGATTTTTTGAATGGACAACTCAAATAACACATTGAGAGTGTCCCCAAAGTTTCCTACAGTTTCGACAAGCCCTCGGTTTATTTTGACTTTCCGACGGTACGCGTGCAATTGCGTTCTTGCCAAAAACGGAAGCGGAGGTAAACACGCCTTAGGAAAATAATTTCCTGCTGATTTTTTTCATGGAAATCTCAAATAATACATTGAGAGTGTCCCCAATGTTTCATAGCATTTCGAAAAGCCCTCAGTTTATTTTGACTTTCCGACGGTACGCGTGCAATTGCGTTTTTGCCAAAAACAGAAGCGGAGGCAAACGCGCATTAGGAAAATAATTTCATGCTTATTTTTTTCATGGACATCTCAAATAATACATTGACAGTGTCCCCAAAGTTTCATAGCGTTTCGACAAGCCCTCAGTTTATTTTGAATTTCCGATGGTACGCGTGAAATTGCGTTTTTGCCAAAAACGGAAGCGGAGGCAAACGCGCCTTAGGTAAATAATTTCATGCTTATTTTTTGCATGGACTTCTAAAATAATACATTGAGAGTGTCCCTAAAGTTTCGTAGAGTTTCGACAAACCCTCGGTTTATTTTGACTTTCCGACGGTACGCGTGCAACTACGTTTTTTCCAAAAACGGAAGCAGAGGCAAACGCGCTTTAGGAAAATAATTTCATGCTGAGTTTTTTCATGTACATCTCAAATAATACATTTAGAGTGTCCCCAAAGTTTCATAGCGTTTCGACAAGCCCTCGGTTTATTTTGAATTTCCGATGGTACGCGTGAAATTGCATTTTTGCCAAAAACGGAAGCGGAGGCAAACGCGCCTTAGGTAAATAATTTCCTGCTGATTTTTTTCATGGACATCTAAAATAATACATTCAGAGTGTCCCCAAAGTTTCGTAGAGTTTTAACAAGCCCTCGGTTTATTTTGACTTTCCGACAGTACGCGTGCAATTGCGTTTTTGCCAAAAACGGAAGCGGAGGAAAACGCGCATTAGGAAAATAATTTCCTGCTAATGTTTATCATGGACATCTAAAATAATACATTGAGAGTGTCCCCAAAGTTTTTTAGTTTTTCGACAAGCCCTCTGTTTATTTTGACTTTCCGACGGTACGCGTGAAATTGTGTTTTTGCCAAAAATGGAAGCGGAGGCAAAAGTGCATTAGGAAAATAATTTCCTACTGATTTTTTGCATGGACATCTCAAATAATACATTTAGAGTTTCCCCAAAGTTTCACAGCATTTCGACAAGCCCTCGGTTTATTTTGAATTTCCTACGGTACGCGTGCAATTGCGTTTTTGCAAAAAACGGAAGCAGAGGTAAACTCTCCTTAGGAAAATAATTTCCTGCTGATTTTTTGAATGGACATCTCAAATAACACATTGAGAGTGTCCCCAAAGTTTCGTAGAGTTTCGACAAGCCCTCGGTTTATTTTGACTTTCAGACGGTACGCGTGCAATTGCGTTTTTGCCAAAAATGGAAGCGGAGGAAAACGCGCATTAGGAAAATAATCTCATGCTGATTTTTTGCATGGACATCTCAAATAATACATTGAGAGTTTCCACAAAGTTTCAAAGAGTTTTGACAAGCCCTCATTTTATTTTGATATTCCGACGGTACGCGTATAATTGAGTTTTTGCCAAAAACAGAAGCGGAGGCAAACGCGCCTTAGGTAAATAATTTCCTGCTTATTTTTTGCATGGACATCTCAAATAATACATTGAGAGTGTCCCGAAAGTTTCGTAGAGTTTCGACACGCCCTTGGTTTATTTTGACTTTCCGATGGTACGCGTGCAATTGCGTTTTTTCCAAAAACAGAAGCGGAGGCAAACGCGCTTTAGGAAAATAATTTCTTGCTGATTTTTTGCATGGAAATCTAAAATAATACATTTATAGTTTCCCCAAAGTTTCGTAGAGTTTCGAAAAACCCTCGGTTTATTTTGACTTTCCGACGATACGCGTGCAACTGCGTTTTTGCCAAAAACGGAAGCGGAGGCAAAAGCGCTTTAGGAAAATAATTTCCTGCTGATTTTTTGCATGGACATCTAAAATAGTACATTGAGAGTGTCCCCAAAGTTTTTTAGAGTTTCAACAAGCCCTCGGTTTATTTTGACTTTCTGACGGTACGCGTGCAATTGTGTTTTTGCCAAAAACGGAAGCTGAGGCAAACGCGCATTAGGAAAATAATTTCCTGCTAATGGTTTGTGTTGACATCTAAATTAATACATTGTGAGTTTCCCCAAAGTTTCATATCATTTTGACAATCCCTCGGTTTATTTTGAGTTTCCGACGGTACGCGTGCAATTGTGTTTTTGCCAAAAACGGAAGCGCAGGCAAACGCGCATTAGGAAAATAATTTCCGGCTAATTTTATTCATGGACATCTAAAATAATACATTGAGAGTGTCCCCAAAGTTTCTTAGCGTTTCGACAAGCCCTCTGTTTATTTTGACTTTCCGACGGTACGTGTGCAATTGTGTTTTTGCCAAAAACGGAAGCGGAGGCAAAAGCGCATTAGGAAAATAATTTCATGCTGATTTATTTCATGGACATCTAAAATAATACATTGAGAGTTTCCCCAATGTTTCATAGCATTTCGACAAGCCCTCGGTTTATTTTGAATTTTCGACGGTACGCGTGAAATTGCGTTTTTTCCAAAAACGGAAGCAGAGGCAAACGCGCTTTAGGAAAATAATTTCATGCTGAGTTTTTTCATGTACATCTCAAATAATACATTTAGAGTGTCCCCAAAGTTTCATAGCGTTTCGACAAGCCCTCGGTTTATTTTGAATTTCCGATGGTACGCGTGAAATTGCATTTTTGCCAAAAACGGAAGCGGAGGCAAACGCGCCTTAAATAAATAATTTCCTGCTGATTTTTTTCATGGACATCTAAAATAATACATTGATAGTGTCCCCAAAGTTTTGTAGAGTTTTAAAAAGCCCTTGGTTTATTTTGACTTTCCGACGGTACGCGTGCAATTGCGTTTTTGCCAAAAACGGAAGCGGAGGAAAACGCGCATTAGGAAAATAATTTCCTGCTAATGTTTATCATGGACATCTAAAATAATACATTGAGAGTGTCCCCAAAGTTTTTTAGTTTTTCGACAAGCCCTCTGTTTATTTTGACTTTCCGACGGTACGCGTGAAATTGTGTTTTTGCCAAAAATGGAAGCGGAGGCAAAAGTGCATTAGGAAAATAATTTCCTACTGATTTTTTGCATGGACATCTCAAATAATACATTTAGAGTTTCCCCAAAGTTTCATAGCATTTCGACAAGCCCTCGGTTTATTTTGAATTTCCTACGGTACGCGTGCAATTGCGTTTTTGCAAAAAACGGAAGCAGAGGTAAACTCTCCTTAGGAAAATAATTTCCTGCTGATTTTTTGAATGGACATCTCAAATAACACATTGAGAGTGTCCCCAAAGTTTCGTAGAGGTTCGACAAACCCTCGGTTTATTTTGACTTTCCGACGGTACGCGTGCAACTACGTTTTTTCCAAAAACGGAAGCAGAGGCAAACGCGCTTTAGGAAAATAATTTCATGCTGAGTTTTTTCATGTACATCTCAAATAATACATTTAGAGTGTCCCCAAAGTTTCATAGCGTTTCGACAAGCCCTCGGTTTATTTTGAATTTCCGATGGTACGCGTGAAATTGCATTTTTGCCAAAAACGGAAGCGGAGGCAAACGCGCCTTAAATAAATAATTTCCTGCTGATTTTTTTCATGGACATCTAAAATAATACATTGATAGTGTCCCCAAAGTTTTGTAGAGTTTTAAAAAGCCCTTGGTTTATTTTGACTTTCCGACGGTACGCGTGCAATTGCGTTTTTGCCAAAAACGGAAGCGGAGGAAAACGCGCATTAGGAAAATAATTTCCTGCTAATGTTTATCATGGACATCTAAAATAATACATTGAGAGTGTCCCCAAAGTTTTTTAGTTTTTCGACAAGCCCTCTGTTTATTTTGACTTTCCGACGGTACGCGTGAAATTGTGTTTTTGCCAAAAATGGAAGCGGAGGCAAAAGTGCATTAGGAAAATAATTTCCTACTGATTTTTTGCATGGACATCTCAAATAATACATTTAGAGTTTCCCCAAAGTTTCATAGCATTTCGACAAGCCCTCGGTTTATTTTGAATTTCCTACGGTACGCGTGCAATTGCGTTTTTGCAAAAAACGGAAGCAGAGGTAAACTCTCCTTAGGAAAATAATTTCCTGCTGATTTTTTGAATGGACATCTCAAATAACACATTGAGAGTGTCCCCAAAGTTTCGTAGAGTTTCGACAAGCCCTCGGTTTATTTTGACTTTCAGACGGTACGCGTGCAATTGCGTTTTCGCCAAAAACGGAAGCGGAGGAAAACGCGCATTAGGAAAATAATCTCATACTGATTTTTTGCATGGACATCTCAAATAATACATTGAGAGTTTCCACAAAGTTTCAAAGAGTTTTGACAAGCCCTCGTTTTATTTTGATATTCCGACGGTACGCGTATAATTGAGTTTTTGCCAAAAACAGAAGCGGAGGCAAACGCGCCTTAGGTAAATAATTTCCTGCTTATTTTTTGCATGGACATCTCAAATAATACATTGAGAGTGTCCCCAAAGTTTCGTAGAGTTTCGACACGCCCTCGGTTTATTTTGACTTTCCGATGGTACGCGTGCAATTGCGTTTTTTCCAAAAACGGAAGCGGAGGCAAACGCGCTTTAGGAAAATAATTTCTTGCTGATTTTTTGCATGGAAATCTAAAATAATATATTTATAGTGTCCCCAAAGTTTCGTAGAGTTTCAACAAACCCTCGGTTTATTTTGACTTTCCGACGATACGCGTGCAACTGCGTTTTTGCCAAAAACGGAAGCGGAGGCAAAAGCGCTTTAGGAAAATAATTTCCTGCTGATTTTTTGCATGGACATCTAAAATAGTACATTGAGAGTGTCCCCAAAGTTTTGTAGAGTTTCAACAAGCCCTCGGTTTATTTTGACTTTCTGACGGTACGCGTGCAATTGTGTTTTTGCCAAAAACGGAAGCTGAGGCAAACGCGCATTAGGAAAATAATTTCCTGCTAATTGTTTGTGTTGACATCTAAATTAATACATTGTGAGTTTCCCCAAAGTTTCATATCATTTTGACAATCCCTCGGTTTATTTTGAGTTTCCGACGGTACGCGTGCAATTGTGTTTTTGCCAAAAACGGAAGCGCAGGCAAACGCGCATTAGGAAAATAATTTCCGGCTAATTTTATTCATGGACATCTAAAATAATACATTGAGAGTGTCCCCAAAGTTTCTTAGCGTTTCGACAAGCCCTCTGTTTATTTTGACTTTCCGACGGTACGTGTGCAATTGTGTTTTTGCCAAAAACGGAAGCGGAGGCAAAAGCGCATTAGGAAAATAATTTCATGCTGATTTATTTCATGGACATCTAAAATAATACATTGAGAGTTTCCCCAATGTTTCATAGCATTTCGACAAGCCCTCGGTTTATTTTGAATTTTCGACGGTACGCGTGAAATTGCGTTTTTGCCAAAAACGGAAGCGGAGGCAAACGCGCATTAGGAAAATAATTTCATGCTGATTTTGTTCATGGACATCTCAAATAATAAATTGAAAGTGTCCCCAAAGTTTCATAACGTTTCGACAAGGCCTCGGTTTATTTGGAATTTCCGATGGTACGCGTGCAATTGCGTTTTTGCCAAAAACGGAAGCGGAGGCAAACGTGCCTTAGGTAAATAATTTCATGCTTATTTTTTGCATGGACATCTAAAATAATACATTGATAGTGTCCCTAAAGTTTCATAGAGTTTCGACAAACCCTCGGTTTATTTTGACTTTTCGACGGTACGCGTGCAACTACGTTTTTGCAAAAAACGGAAGCAGAGGCAAACGCGCTTTAGGAAAACAATTTCCTGCTGATTTTTTTCATGTACATCTCAAATAATATATTGAGAGTGTCCCCAAAGTTTCATAGGGTTTTGACAAGCGCTCGGTTTTTTTTGAATTTCTGACGGTACGCATGCAATTGCGTTTTTACTAAAAACGGAAGCGGAGGCAATCGCGCCTTAGAAAAATAATTTCCTGATGATTTTTTGCATGGACCTCTAAAATAATACATTTAGAGTGTCCCCAAAGTTTTGTAGAGTTTCAACAAGCCCTTGGTTTATTTTGACTTTCCGACGGTACGCGTTTAGTTGCGTTTTTGCCAAAAACAAAAGCGGAGACAAACGCGCATTAGGGAAATAATTTCATGCGGATTTTTTTCATAGACATCTCAAATAATACATTGAGAGTGTCCCCAAAGTTTCATAGCATTTCGACCAGCCCTCGTTTTATTTTGAATTTCCGACGGTACGCGTGCAATTGCGTTTTTGTCAAAAACGAAAGCGGAGGCAGACGCGCCTTAGGAAAATAATTTTCTGCTGATTTTTTGAATGGACATCTAAAATAATACATTTAGAGTGTCCCCAAAGTTTCGTAGAGTTTCGACAAACCCTCGGTTTATTTTGACTTTCCGACGGTACGCGTGCAACTGCGTTTTTGCCAAAAACGAAAGTGGAGGAAAACGCGCATTAGGAAAATAATTTCCTGATGATTTTTTTCATGTACATCTAAAATAATACATTTAGAGTGTCCCCAAATTTTCATAGCGTTTCGACAAGCCCTCGGTTTATTTTGAATTTCCGACGGTACGCCAGCAATTACGTTTTTTCCAAAAACGGAAGTGGAGGGAAACGCGCCATAGAAAAATAATTTGCTGCTGATTTTTTTCATGGACATCTAAAATAATACATTGAGAGTGTCCTCAAAGTTTCGTAGAGTTTCAACAAGCCCTCGGTTTATTTTGACTTTCCGACGGTACGCGTGCAATTGCGTTTTTGCTAAAAACGGAAGCGGAGGAAAACGCGCATTAGGAAAATAATGTCCTGCTAATGTTTTTCATGGACATCTAAAATAATACATTAAGAGTGTCCCCAAAGTTTCTTAGTGTTTCGACAAGCCCTCTGTTTATTTTGATTTTCCGACGGTACGCGTGCAATTGTGTTTTTGCCAAAAATGGAAGCGGAGGCAAAAGCGCATTAGGAAAATAATTTCCTGCTGATTATTTGCATGGACATCTGAAATAATACATTTAGAGTTTCCCCAAAGTTTCACATCGTTTCGACAAGCCCTCGGTTTATTTTGAATTTCCTACGGTACGCGTGCAATTGCGTTTTTGCCAAAAACGGAAGCGGAGGTAAACTCGCCTTAGGAAAATAATTTCCTGCTGATTTTTTGAATGGACATCTCAAATAACACATTGAGATTGTCCCCAAAGTTTCGTACAGTTTCGACAAGCCCTCGGTTTATTTTGACTTTCCGACGGTACGCGTGCAATTGCGTTTTTGCCAAAAACGGAAGCGGAGGTAAACGCGCCTCAGGAAAATAATTTCCTGCTGATTTTTTGAATGGACATCTCAAATAATACATTGAGAGTGTCCCCAATGTTTCATAGCATTTCGAAAAGCCCTCGGTTTATTTTGACTTACCGACGGTACGCGTGCAATTGCGGTTTTGCCAAAAACGGAAGCGGAGGCAAATGCGCCTTAGGTAAATAATTTCCTGTTGATTTTTTGCATGGACATCTAAAATAATACATTGAGAGTGTCCTCAAAGTTTCGTAGAGTTTCGAAAAGCCCTCGGTTTATTTTGACTTTCCGACAGTACGCGTGCAACTGCGTTTTTGCCAAAAACGAAAGTGGAGGAAAACGCGCATTAGGAAAATAATTTCCTGATGATTTTTTTCATGTACATCTCAAATAATACATTTAGAGTGTCCCCAAATTTTCATAGCGTTTCGACAAGCCCTCGGTTTATTTTGAATTTCCGACGGTACGCAAGCAATTACGTTTTTGCCAAAAACGGAAGTGGAGGGAAACGCGCCATAGAAAAATAATTTGCTGCTGATTTTTTTCATGGACATCTAAAATAATACATTGAGAGTGTCCTCAAAGTTTCGTAGAGTTTCAACAAGCCCTCGGTTTATTTTGACTTTCCGACGGTACGCGTGCAATTGCGTTTTTGCCAAAAACGGAAGCGGAGGAAAACGCGCATTAGGAAAATAATGTCCTGCTAATTTTTTTCATGGACATCTAAAATAATACATTGAGAGTGTCCCCAAAGTTTCTTAGTGTTTCGACAAGCCCTCTGTTTATTTTGATTTTCCGACGGTACGCGTGCAATTGTGTTTTTGCCAAAAATGGAAGCGGAGGCAAAAGCGCATTAGGAAAATAATTTCCTGCTGATTTTTTGCATGGACATCTGAAATAATACATTTAGAGTTTCCCCAAAGTTTCACATCGTTTCGTCAAGCCCTCTGTTTATTTTGAATTTCCTACGGTACGCGTGCAATTGCGTTTTTGCCAAAAACGGAAGCGGAGGTAAACTCGCCTTAGGAAAATAATTTCCTGCTGATTTTTTGAATGGACGTCTCAAATAACACATTGAGATTGTCCCCAAAGTTTCGTACAGTTTCGACAAGCCCTCGGTTTATTTTGACTTTCCGACGGTACGCGTGCAATTGCGTTTTTGCCAAAAACGGAAGCGGAGGTAAACGCGCCTTAGGAAAATAATTTCCTGCTGATTTTTTAAATGGACATCTCAAATAATACATTGAGAGTGTCCCCAATGTTTCATAGCATTTCGAAAAGCCCTCGGTTTATTTTGACTTACCGACGGTACGCGTGCAATTGCGGTTTTGCCAAAAACGGAAGCGGAGGAAAACGCGCATTAGGAAAATAATTTCCTGCTGATGTTTTTCATGGACATCTAAAATAATACATTGAGAGTTTCCCCAAAGTTTCTTACTGTTTCGACAAGCCCTCTGTTTATTTTGACTTTCCGACGGTACGCGTGCAATTGTGTTTTTGCCAAAAATGGAAGTGGAGGCAAAAGCGCATTAGGAAAATAATTTCCTGCTGATTTTTTGCATGGACATCTGAAATAATACATTTAGAGTTTCCCCAAAGTTTCACAGCGTTTCGACAAGCCCTCGGTTTATTTTGAATTTCCTACGGTACGCGTGCAATTGCGTTTTTGCCAAAAACGGACGCGGAGGTAAACTCGCCATAGGAAAAAAATTTCCTGCTGATTTTTTGAATGGACATCTCAAATAACACATTGAGAGTGTCCCCAAAGTTTCGTACAGTTTCGACAAGCCCTCGGTTTATTTTGACTTTCCGACGGTACGCGTGCAATTGCGTTTTTGCTAAAAACGGAAGCGGAGGAAAACGCGCCTTAGGAAAATAATTTCCTGCTGATTTTTTGCATGGACATCTCAAATAATACATTGAGAGTGTCCCCAAAGTTTCAAAGAGTTTCGACAAGCCCTCGATTTATTTTGATATTCCGATGGTACGCGTATAATTGCTTTTTTTGCCAAAAACGGAAGCGGAGGCAAACGCGCCTTAGGTAAATAATTTCCTGCTTATTTTTTGCATGGACATCTCAAATAATACATTGAGAGTTTCCCCAAAGTTTCATAGAGTTTCGACATGCCCTCGGTTTATTTTGACTTTCCGATGGTACGCGTGTAATTGCGTTTTTGCCAAAAACGGAAGCGGAGGCAAATGCGCTTTAGGAAAATAATTTCTTGCTGATTTTTTAAATGGAAATCTAAAATAATACATTTATAGTGTCCCCAATGTTTCGTAGAGTTTCGACAAACCCTCGGTTTATTTTGACTTTCCGACGGTACGCGTGCAACTGCGTTTTTGCCAAAAATGGAAGCGGAGGCAAAAGCGCTTTAGGAAAATAATTTCCTGCTGATTTTTTGCATGGACATCTAAAATAGTAAATTGAGAGTGTCCCCAAAGTTTTGTAGAGTTTCAACAAGCCCTCGGTTTATTTTGACTTTCTGACGGTACGCGTGCAATTGCGTTTTTGCCAAAAACGGAAGCTTAGGCTATCGCGCATTAGGAAAATAATTTCCTGCTAATTTTTTGTGTTGACATCTAAATTAATACATTGAGATTGTCCCCAAAGTTTCATAGAATTTTGACAATCCCTCGGTTTATTTTGAGTTTCCGACTGTACGCTTGCAATTGTGTTTTTGCCAAAAACGGAAGCGGAGGCAAACGCGCATTAGGAAAATAATTTCCGGCTAATTTTTTTCATGGACATCTAAAATAATACATTGAGAGTGTCCCCAAAGTTTCTTAGCGTTTCGACAAGCCCTCTGTTTATTTTGACTTTCCGACGGTACGTGTGCAATTGTGTTTTTGCCAAAAACGGAAGCGGAGGCAAAAGCGCATTAGGAAAATAATTTCCTGCTGATTTTTTGCATGGACATCTAAAATAGTAAATTGAGAGTGTCCCCAAAGTTTTGTAGAGTTTCAACAAGCCCTCGGTTTATTTTTACTTTCCGACGGTACGCGTGCAATTGCGTTTTTGCCAAAAACGAAAGCGGAGACAAACGCGCATTAGGGAAATAATTTCATGCGGATTTTTTGCATGGACATCTCAAATAATACATTGAGAGTGTCCCCAAAGTTTCATAGCATTTCGACAAGCCCTCGGTTTATTTTGAATTTCCGACGGTACGCGTGTAATTGCGTTTTTGTCAAAAATGAAAGCGGAGGCAGACGCGCCTTAGGAAAATAATTTTCTGCTGATTTTTTGAATGGACATCTAAAATAATACATTGAGAGTGTCCCCAAAGTTTCGTAGAGTTTCGACAAACCCTCGGTTTATTTTGCCTTTCCGACGGTACGCGTGCAACTGCGTTTTTGCCAAAAACGGAAGTGGAGGAAAACGCGCTTTAGGAAAATAATTTCCTGATGATTTTTTTCATGTACATCTAAAATAATACATTTAGAGTGTCCCCAAAGATTCATAGCATTTCGACAAGCCCTCGGTTTATTTTGAATTTCCGACAGTACGCAAGCAATTACGTTTTTGCCAAAAACGGAAGTGGAGGCAAACGCGCCTTAGAAAAATGATTTCCTGCTGATTTTTTTCATGGACATCTAAAATAATACATTGAGAGTGTCCCCAAAGTTTCGTAGACTTTCAACAAGCCCTCGGTTTATTTTGACTTTCCGACGGTACGCGTGCAATTGTGTTTTTGCCAAAAACGGAAGCGGAGGAAAACGCGCATTAGGAAAATAATTTCCTGCTAATGTTTTTCATGGACATCTAAAATAATACATTGAGAGTGTCCCTAAAGTTTCTTAGTTTTTCGACAAGCCCTCTGTTTATTTTGACTTTCCGACGGTACGCGTGCAATTGTGTTTTTCCCAAAAATGGAAGCGGAGGCAAAAGCGCATTAGGAAAATAAATTCCTGCTGATTTTTTGCATGGACATCTCAAATAATACATTTAGAGTTTCCCCAAAGTTTCACAGCGTTTCGACAAGCCCTCGGTTTATTTTGAATTTCCTACGGTACGCGTGCAATTGCGTTTTTGCCAAAAACGGAAGCGGAAGTAAACTCGCCTTAGGAAAATAATTTCCTGCTGATTTTTTGAATGGACATCTCAAATAACACATTGAGAGTGTCCCCAATGTTTCTTAGAGTTTCGACAAGCCCTCGGTTTATTTTGACTTTCAGACGGTACGCGTGCAATTGCGTTTTTGCCAAAAACGGAAGCGGAGGAAAACGCGCATTAGGAAAATAATTTCATGCTGATTTTTTGCATGGACATCTCAAATAATACATTGAGAGTTTCCCCAACGTTTCAAAGAGTTTTGACAAGCCCTCGGTTTATTTTGATATTCCGACGGTACGCGTATAATTGAGTTTTTGCCAAAAATGGAAGCGGAGGCAAACGCGCCTTAGGTAAATAATTTCCTGCTTATTTTTTGAATGGACATCTCAAATAATACATTGAGAGTGTCCCACAAGTTTCGTAGAGTTTCGACACGCCATCGGTTTATTTTGACTTTCCGATGGTACGCGTGCAATTGCGTTTTTGCCAAAAAGGGAAGCGGAGGCAAAAGCACTTTAGGAAAATAATTTCTTGCTGATTTTTTGCATGGACATCTAAAATAGTACATTGAGAGTGTCCCCAAAGTTTTGTAGAGTTTCAACAAGCCCTCGTTTTATTTTGACTTTCTGACGGTACGCGTGCAATTGCGTTTTTGCCAAAAACGGAAGCTCAGGCAAACGCGCATTAGGAAAATAATTTCCTGCTAATTGTTTGTGTTGACATATAAATTAATACATTGAGAGTGTCCCCAAAGTTTCTTAGCGTTTCGACAATCCCTCGGTTTATTTTGAGTTTCCGACGGTACGTGTGCAATTGTGTTTTTGCCAAAAACGAAAGCGGAGGCAAACGCGCATTAGGAAAATAATTTCATGCTGATTTATTTCATGGACATCTAAAATAATACATTGAGAGTTTCCCCAATGTTTCATAGCATTTCGACAAGCCCTCGGTTTATTTTGAATTTTCGACGGTACGCGTGAAATTGCGTTTTTGCCAAAAACGGAAGCGGAGGCAAACGCGCATTAGGAAAATAATTTCATGCTGATTTTTTTCATGGACATCTCAAATAATAAATTGAAAGTGTCCCCAAAGTTTCATAGCATTTCGACAAGGCCTCGGTTTGTTTTGAATTTCCGATTGTACGCGTGCAATTGCGTTTTTGCCAAAAACGGAAGCGGAGGCAAACGCGCCTTAGGTAAATAATTTCATGCTTATTTTTTGCATGGACATCTAAAATAATACATTGAGAGTGTCCCTAAAGTTTCGTAGAGTTTCGACAAACCCTCGGTTTATTTTGACTTTTCGACGGTACGCGTGCAACTACGTTTTTGCCAAAAACGGAAGCAGAGGCAAACGCGCTTTAGGAAAACAATTTCCTGCTGATTTTTTTCATGTACATCTCAAATAATACATTGAGAGTGTCCCCAAAGTTTCATAGCGTTTTGACAAGCGCTCGGTTTTTTTTGAATTTCTGACGGTACGCATGCAATTGAGTTTTTCCTAAAAACAGAAGCGGAGGCAAACGCGCCTTAGAAAAATAATTTCCTGCTGATTTTTTGCATGGACATCTAAAATAATACATTTAGAGTGTCCCTAAATTTTGTAGAGTTTCAACAAGCCCTTGGTTTATTTTGACTTTCCGACGGTACGCGTGCAACTGCGTTTTTGCCAAAAACGGAAGTGGAGGAAAACGCGCTTTAGGAAAATAATTTCCTAATGATTTTTTTCATGTACATCTAAAATAATACATTTAGAGTGTCCCCAAAGTTTCATAGCGTTTCGACAAACCCTCGGTTTATTTTGACTTTCCGACGGTACGCGTGCAATTGCGTTTTTGCCAAAAACGAAAGCGGAGGGAAACGCGCAATAGGAAAATAATTTCCGGCTAATTTTTTTCATGGACATCTAAAATAATACATTGATAGTGTCCCCAAAGTTTCTTAGCGTTTCGACACGCCCTCTGTTTATTTTGACTTTCTGACGGTACGCGTGCAATTGTGATTTTGCCAAAAACGGAAGCAGAGGCAAAAGCGCATTAGGAAAATAATTTCCTGCTGATTTTTTTCATGGACATCTCAAATAATACATTTAGAGTTTCCCCAAAGTTTCACAGCGTTTCGACAAGCCCTTAGTTTATTTTGAATTTCCGACGATACGCGTGCAATTGCGTTTTTTCCAAAAACGGAAGCGGAGGTAAACGCGCCTTAGGAAAATAATTTCCTGTTGATTTTTTTCATGAACATCTCAAATAATACATTGAGAGTGTCCCCAAAGTTTCGTACAGTTTCGACAAGCCCTCGGTTTATTTTGACTTTCTGACGTTACGCGTGCAATTGCGTTTTTGTCAAAAACGGAAGCGGAGGTAAACGCGCCTTAGGAAAATAATTTCCTGCTGATTTTTTGCATCGACATCTCAAATAATACATTGAGAGTGTCCCCAATTTTTCGTAGCATTTCGAAAAGCCCTCGGTTTATTTTGACTTTCCAACGGTACGCGTTCAATTGCGTTTTTGCAAAAAACGGATACGGAGGCAAACGCGCCTTAGGTAAATAATTTCTTGCTGATTTTTTGCATGGAAATCTAAAATAATACATTGAGAGTGTCCCCAAATTTTCGTAGAGTTTCGACAAGCCCTCGGTTTATTTTGACTTTCCGACGGTACGCGTGCAATTGCGTTTTTGTCAAAAACGGAAGCGGAGGTAAATGCGCCTTAGGAAAATAATTTCCTGCTGATTTTTTTCATGGACATCTCAAATAATACATTGAGAGTGTCCCCAAAGTATCGTAGAGTTTCGACAAGCCCTCGGTTTATTTTGACTTTTTGACAGTACGCGTGCAATTGCGTTTTTGCCAAAAACGGAAGCGGAGGCAAACACGCCTTAGGAAAATAATTTCCTGCTGATTTTTTTCATGGACATCTCAAATAATACATTGAGAGTGTCCCCAAAGTTTCGTAGAGTGTCGACAAGCCCTCGGTTTATTTTGACTTTTTGACAGTACGCGTACAATTGCGTTTTCGCCAAAAACGGAAGCGGAGGCAAATGCGCATTAGGAAAATAATTTCATGCTGATTTTTTTCATGGACATCTCAAATAATACATTGACAGTGTCCCCAAAGTTTCGTAGCGTTTCGACAAGCCCTCAGTTTATTTTGAATTTCCGATGGTACGCGTGCAATTGCGTTTTTGCCAAAAACCGAAACCGAGGCAAACGCGCCTTAGGTAAATAATTTCATGCATATTTTTTGCATGGACATCTAAAATAATACATTGAGAGTGTCCCTAAAGTTTCATAGAGTTTCGACAAACCCTCGGTTTATTTTGACTTTCCGACGGTACGCGTGCAACTACGTTTTTGCCAAAAACGGAAGCAGAGGCAAACGCGCTTTAGGAAAATAATTTCCTGCTGAGTTTTTTCATGTACATCTCAAATAATACATTGAGAGTGTCCCCAAAGTTTCATAGCATTTTGACAAGCGCCTGGTTTTTTTTGAATTTCCGATGGTACGCATGCAATTGCATTTTTCCCAAAAACGGAAGCGGAGGCAAACGCGCCTTAGAAAAATAATTTCCTGCTGATTTTTTGCATCGACATCTAAAATAATACATTTAGAGTGTCCCCAAAGTTTTGTAAAGTTTCAACAAGCCCTCGGTTTATTTTGACTTTCCGACGCTACGCGTGCAACTGCGTTTTTGCCAAAAACGGAAGTGGAGGAAAACGCGCATTAGGAAAATAATTTCCTGATCATTTTTTTCATGTACATCTCAAATAATACATTTAGAGTGTCCCCAAAGTTTCATAGCGTTTAGACAAGCCCTCGGTTTATTTTGAATTTCCGACGGTACCCAAGCAATTACGTTTTTGCCAAAAACGGAAGTGCAGGCAAACGCGCCTTAGAAAAATGATTTCCTGCTGATTTTTTTCATGGACATCTAAAATAATACATTGAGAGTGTCCCCAAAGTTTCGTAGACTTTCAACAAGCCCTCGGTTTATTTTGACTTTCCGACAGTACGCGTGCAATTTGGTTTTTGCCAAAAACGGAAGCGGAGGAAAACGCACATTAGGAAAATAATTTTCTGCTAATGTTTTTCATGGACATCTAAAATAATACATTGAGAGTTTCCCCAAAGTTTCTTAGTGTTTCGACAAGCCCTCTGTTTATTTTGACTTTCCGACGGTACGCGTGCAATTGTGTTTTTGCCAAAAATGGAAGCGGAGGCAAAAGCGCATTAGGAAAATAATTTCCTGCTGATTTTTTGCATGGACATCTCAAATAATACATTTAGAGTTTCCCCAAAGTTTCACAGCGTTTCGACAAGCCCTCGATTTATTTTGAATTTCCTACGGTACGCGTGCAATTGCGTTTTTGCCAAAAACGGAAGCGGAGGTAAACTCGCCTTAGGAAAATAATTTCCTGCTGATTTTTTGAATGGACATCTCAAATAACACATTGAGAGTGTCCCCAAAGTTTCGTAGAATTTCGACAAGCCCTCAGTGTATTTTGACTTTCAGACGGTACGCGTGCAATTGCGTTTTTACTAAAAACGGAAGCGGAGGAAAACGCGCATTAGGAAAATAATCTCATGCTGATTTTTTGCATGGACATCTCAAATAATACATTGATAGTTTCCCAAAAGTTTCAAAGAGTTTCGAAAAGCCCTCGGTTTATTTTGATATTCCGATGGTACGCGTATAATTGCGTTTTTGCCAAAAACGGAAGCGGAGGCAAACGCGCCATAGGTAAATAATTTCCTGCTTATTTTTTTGCATGGACATCTCAAATAATACATTGAGAGTGTCCCCAAAGTTTCATAGAGTTTCGACACGCCCTCGGTTTATTTTGACTTTCTGATGGTACGCGTGCTATTGCGTTTTTGCCAAAAACGGAAGCGGAGGCAAATGCGCTTTAGGAAAATAATTTCTTGCTGATTTTTTGCATGGAAATCTAAAATAATACATTTATAGTGTCCCCAATGTTTCGTAGAGTTTCGACAAACCCTCGGTTTATATTGACTTTCCGACGGTACGCATGCAACTGCGTTTTTGCCAAAAACGGAAGCGGAGGCAAAAGCGCTTTAGGAAAAAAATTTCCTGCTGATTTTTTGAATGGACATCTCAAATAACACATTGAGAGTGTCCCCAAAGTTTTGTAGAGTGTCAACAAGCCCTCGGTTTATTTTGACTTTCTGACGGTACGCGTGCAATTGCGTTTTTGCCAAAAACGGAAGCTTAGGCAAACGCGCATTAGGAAAATAATTTCCTGCTAATTTTTTGTGTTGACATATAAATTAATACATTGAGAGTGTCCCCAAAGTTTCATAGCATTTTGACAATCCCTCGGTTTATTTTGAGTTTCCGACTGTACGCGTGCAATTGTGTTTTTGCCAAAAACGGAAGCGGAGGCAAACGTGCATTAGGAAAATAATTTCATGCGGATTTTTTGCATGGACATCTCAAATAATACATTGAGAGTGTCCCCAAAGTTTCATAGCATTTCGACAAACCCTCCGTTTATTTTGACTTTCCGACGTTACGCGTGCAACTGCGTTTTTGCCAAAAACGGAAGTGGAGGAAAACTTGCTTTAGGAAAATAATTTCCTGATGATTTTTTTCATGTACATCTAAAATAATACATTTAGAGTGTCCCCAAAGTTTCATAGTGTTTCGACAAGCCCTCGGTTTATTTTGAATTTCTGACAGTACGCAAGCAATTACGTTTTTGCCAAAAACGGAAATGGAGGAAAACGCGCCTTAGAAAAATAATTTCCTGCTGATTTTTTTCATGGACATCTAAAATAATACATTGAGAGTGTCCCCAAAGTTTCGTAGAGTTTCAACAAGCCCTCGGTTTATTTTGACTTTCCGACGGTACGCGTGCAATTGCGTTTTTGCCAAAAACCGAAGCGGAGGAAAACGTGCATTAGGAAAATAATTTCCTGCTAATGTTTTTCATGGACATCTAAAATAATACATTGAGAGTGTCCCCAAAGTTTCTTAGTGTTTCGACAAGCCCTTTGTTTATTTTCACTTTCCGACACTACGCGTGCAATTGTGTTTTTGCCAAAAATGGAAGCGGAGGCAAAAGCGCATTAGGAAAATAATTTCCTGCTGATTTTTTTCATGGACATCTCAAATAATACATTTAGAGTTTCCCCAAAGTTTCACAGCGTTTCGACAAGCCCTCGGTTTATTTTGAATTTCCTACGGTACGCGTGCAATTGTGTTTTTGCCAAAAACGGAAGCGGAGGTAAAATCTCCTTAGGAAAATAATTTCCTGCTGATTTTTTGAATGGACATCTCAAATAACACATTGAGAGTGTCCCCAAAGTTTCGTAGAGTTTCTACAAGCCCTCGGTTTATTTTGACTTTCCGACGGTACGCGTGCAATTGCGTTTTTGCCAAAAACGGAAGCGGAGGCAAACACGCTTTAGGAAAACAATTTCTTGCTGATTTTTTGCATGGAAATCTAAAATAATACATTTATAGTGTCCCCAAAGTTTCGTAGAGTTTCGACAAACCCTCGGTTTATTTTGACTTTCCGACGGTACGCGTGCAACTGCGTTTTTGCCAAAAACAGAAGCGGAGGCAAAAGCGTTTTAGGAAAATAATTTCCTGCTGATTTTTTGCATGGACATCTAAAATAGTACATTGAGAGTGTCTCCAAAGTTTTGTAGAGTTTCAACAAGCCCACGGTTTATTTTGACTTTCTGACGGTACGCGTGCAATTTCGTTTTTGCCAAAAACGGAAGCTGAGGCAAACGCGCATTAGGAAAATAATTTCCTGCTAATTTTTTGCGTTGACATCTAAATTAATACATTGAGAGTGTACCCAAAGTTTCCTAGCGTTTTGACAAGCCCTCGGTTTATTTTGACTTTCCGACGGTACGCGTGCAATTGTGTTTTTGCCAAAAACGGAAGCGGAGGCAAACGCGCATTAGGAAAATAATTTCCGGCTAATTTTTTTTATGGACATCTAAAATAATACATTGAGAGTGTCCCCAAAGTTTCTTAGCGTTTCGACAAGCCCTCTGTTTATTTTGACTTTCCGACGGTACGCGTGCAATTGTGTTTTTGCCAAAAACGGAAGCCGAGGCTAAAGCGCATTAGGAAAATAATTTCATGCTGATTTTTTTCATGGACATCTCAAATAATACATTGAGAGTTTCCCCAATGTTTCATAGCATTTCGACAAGCCCTCGATTTATTTTGAATTTTCGACGGTACGCGTGCAATTGCGTTTTTGCCAAAAATGGAAGCGGAGGAAAACGCGCATTAGGAAAATAATTTCATGCTTATTTTTTGCATGTACATCTCAAATAATAAATTGAGAGTGTCCCCATAGTTTCCTAGCGTTTTGACAAGCCCTCGGTTTATTTTGAATTTCCGACGGTACGCGTGCAATTGCGTTTTTGCCAAAAACGGAAGCGGAGGCAAACGCGCCTTAGGAAAATAATTTCCTGCTGATTTTTTGCATGGACATATAAAATAATACATTGAGAGTGTCCCTAAAGTTCCGTAGAGTTTCGACAAACCTTCGGTTTATTTTGACTTTCCGACGGTACGCGTGCAACTACGTTTTTGCCAAAAACGGAAGCAGAGGCAAACGCGCTTTAGGAAAATAATTTCCTGCTGATTTTTTTCATGTACATCTAAAATAATACATTGAGAGTGTCCCCAAAGTTTCATAGAGTTTTGACAAGACCTCGGTTATTTTTGAATTTCCGACGGTACGCATGCAATTGCGTTTTTCCCAAAAACGGAAGCGGAGGCAAACGCGCCTTAGAAAAATAATTTCCTGCTGATTTTTTGCATGGACATCTAAAATAATACATTTAGAGTGTCCCCAAAGTTTTGTAAAGTTTCAACAAGCCCTCGGTTTATTTTGACTTTCCGACGCTACGCGTGCAACTGCGTTTTTGCCA
Source organism: Vicia faba (assembly GCA_948472305.1). Taxonomy (NCBI): domain Eukaryota; kingdom Viridiplantae; phylum Streptophyta; class Magnoliopsida; order Fabales; family Fabaceae; genus Vicia; species Vicia faba. Next base: position 1,220,210,035 of record OX451735.1, read on the forward strand.
AAAACGGAAGTGGAGGAAAACGCGCATTAGGAAAATAATTTCCTGATCATTTTTTTCATGTACATCTCAAATAATACATTTAGAGTGTCCCCAAAGTTTCATAGCGTTTAGACAAGCCCTCGGTTTATTTTGAATTTCCGACGGTACCCAAGCAATTACGTTTTTGTCAAAAACGGAAGTGCAGGCAAACGCGCCTTAGAAAAATGATTTCCTGCTGATTTTTTTCATGGACATCTAAAATAATACATTGAGAGTGTCCCCAAAGTTTCGTAGACTTTCAACAAGCCCTCGGTTTATTTTGACTTTCCGACAGTACGCGTGCAATTGCGTTTTTGCCAAAAACGGAAGCGGAGGAAAACGCGCATTAGGAAAATAATTTTCTGCTAATGTTTTTCATGGACATCTAAAATAATACATTGAGAGTTTCCCCAAAGTTTCTTAGTGTTTCGACAAGCCCTCTGTTTATTTTGACTTTCCGACGGTACGCGTGCAATTGTGTTTTTGCCAAAAATGGAAGCGGAGGCAAAAGCGCATTAGGAAAATAATTTCCTGCTGATTTTTTGCATGGACATCTCAAATAATACATTTAGAGTTTCCCCAAAGTTTCACAGCGTTTCGACAAGCCCTCGATTTATTTTGAATTTCCTACGGTACGCGTGCAATTGCGTTTTTGCCAAAAACGGAAGCGGAGGTAAACTCGCCTTAGGAAAATAATTTCCTGCTGATTTTTTGAATGGACATCTCAAATAACACATTGAGAGTGTCCCCAAAGTTTCGTAGAATTTCGACAAGCCCTCAGTGTATTTTGACTTTCAGACGGTACGCGTGCAATTGCGTTTTTGCTAAAAACGGAAGCGGAGGAAAACGCGCATTAGGAAAATAATCTCATGCTGATTTTTTGCATGGACATCTCAAATAATACATTGATAGTTTCCCAAAAGTTTCAAAGAGTTTCGAAAAGCCCTCGGTTTATTTTGATATTCCGATGGTACGCGTATAATTGCGTTTTTGCCAAAAACGGAAGCGGAGGCAAACGCGCCATAGGTAAATAATTTCCTGCTTATTTTTTGCATGGACATCTCAAATAATACATTGAGAGTGTCCCCAAAGTTTCATAGAGTTTCGACACGCCCTCGGTTTATTTTGACTTTCTGATGGTACGCGTGCTATTGCGTTTTTGCCAAAAACGGAAGCGGAGGCAAATGCGCTTTAGGAAAATAATTTCTTGCTGATTTTTTGCATGGAAATCTAAAATAATACATTTATAGTGTCCCCAATGTTTCGTAGAGTTTCGACAAACCCTCGGTTTATATTGACTTTCCGACGGTACGCATGCAACTGCGTTTTTGCCAAAAACGGAAGCGGAGGCAAAAGCGCTTTAGGAAAATAATTTCCTGCTGATTTTTTGCATGGACATCTAAAATAGTACATTGAGAGTGTCCCCAAAGTTTTGTAGAGTGTCAACAAGCCCTCGGTTTATTTTGACTTTCTGACGGTACGCGTGCAATTGCGTTTTTGCCAAAAACGGAAGCTTAGGCAAACGCGCATTAGGAAAATAATTTCCTGCTAATTTTTTGTGTTGACATATAAATTAATACATTGAGAGTGTCCCCAAAGTTTCATAGCATTTTGACAATCCCTCGGTTTATTTTGAGTTTCCGACTGTACGCGTGCAATTGTGTTTTTGCCAAAAACGGAAGCGGAGGCAAACGTGCATTAGGAAAATAATTTCCGGCTAATTTTGTTCATGGACATCTAAAATAATACATTGAGAGTGTCCCCAAAGTTTCTTAGCGTTTCGACAAGCCCTCTGTTTATTTTGACTTTCCGACGGTACGTGTGCAATTGTGTTTTTGCCAAAAATGGAAGCGGAGGCAAAAGCGCATTAGGAAAATAATTTCCTGCTGATTTTTTGCATGGACATCTAAAATAGTAAATTGAGAGTGTCCCCAAAGTTTTGTAGAGTTTCAACAAGCCCTCGGTTTTATTTTTACTTTCCGACGGTACGCGTGCAATTGCGTTTTTGCCAAAAACGAAAGCGGAGACAAACGCGCATTAGGGAAATAATTTCATGCGGATTTTTTGCATGGACATCTCAAATAATACATTGAGAGTGTCCCCAAAGTTTCATAGCATTTCGACAAACCCTCCGTTTATTTTGACTTTCCGACGTTACGCGTGCAACTGCGTTTTTGCCAAAAACGGAAGTGGAGGAAAACTTGCTTTAGGAAAATAATTTCCTGATGATTTTTTTCATGTACATCTAAAATAATACATTTAGAGTGTCCCCAAAGTTTCATAGTGTTTCGACAAGCCCTCGGTTTATTTTGAATTTCTGACAGTACGCAAGCAATTACGTTTTTGCCAAAAACGGAAATGGAGGCAAACGCGCCTTAGAAAAATAATTTCCTGCTGATTTTTTTCATGGACATCTAAAATAATACATTGAGAGTGTCCCCAAAGTTTCGTAGAGTTTCAACAAGCCCTCGGTTTATTTTGACTTTCCGACGGTACGCGTGCAATTGCGTTTTTGCCAAAAACGGAAGCGGAGGAAAACGTGCATTAGGAAAATAATTTCCTGCTAATGTTTTTCATGGACATCTAAAATAATACATTGAGAGTGTCCCCAAAGTTTCTTAGTGTTTCGACAAGCCCTTTGTTTATTTTCACTTTCCGACACTACGCGTGCAATTGTGTTTTTGCCAAAAATGGAAGCGGAGGCAAAAGCGCATTAGGAAAATAATTTCCTGCTGATTTTTTTCATGGACATCTCAAATAATACATTTAGAGTTTCCCCAAAGTTTCACAGCGTTTCGACAAGCCCTCGGTTTATTTTGAATTTCCTACGGTACGCGTGCAATTGTGTTTTTGCCAAAAACAGAAGCGGAGGTAAAATCTCCTTAGGAAAATAATTTCCTGCTGATTTTTTGAATGGACATCTCAAATAACACATTGAGAGTGTCCCCAAAGTTTCGTAGAGTTTCTACAAGCCCTCGGTTTATTTTGACTTTCCGACGGTACGCGTGCAATTGCGTTTTTGCCAAAAACGGAAGCGGAGGCAAACACGCTTTAGGAAAACAATTTCTTGCTGATTTTTTGCATGGAAATCTAAAATAATACATTTATAGTGTCCCCAAAGTTTCGTAGAGTTTCGACAAACCCTCGGTTTATTTTGACTTTCCGACGGTACGCGTGCAACTGCGTTTTTGCCAAAAACAGAAGCGGAGGCAAAAGCGTTTTAGGAAAATAATTTCCTGCTGATTTTTTGCATGGACATCTAAAATAGTACATTGAGAGTGTCTCCAAAGTTTTGTAGAGTTTCAACAAGCCCACGGTTTATTTTGACTTTCTGACGGTACGCGTGCAATTTCGTTTTTGCCAAAAACGGAAGCTGAGGCAAACGCGCATTAGGAAAATAATTTCCTGCTAATTTTTTGCGTTGACATCTAAATTAATACATTGAGAGTGTACCCAAAGTTTCCTAGCGTTTTGACAAGCCCTCGGTTTATTTTGACTTTCCGACGGTACGCGTGCAATTGTGTTTTTGCCAAAAACGGAAGCGGAGGCAAACGCGCATTAGGAAAATAATTTCCGGCTAATTTTTTTCATGGACATCTAAAATAATACATTGAGAGTGTCCCCAAAGTTTCTTAGCGTTTCGACAAGCCCTCTGTTTATTTTGACTTTCCGACGGTACGCGTGCAATTGTGTTTTTGCCAAAAACGGAAGCCGAGGCTAAAGCGCATTAGGAAAATAATTTCATGCTGATTTTTTTCATGGACATCTCAAATAATACATTGAGAGTTTCCCCAATGTTTCATAGCATTTCGACAAGCCCTCGATTTATTTTGAATTTTCGACGGTACGCGTGCAATTGCGTTTTTGCCAAAAATGGAAGCGGAGGAAAACGCGCATTAGGAAAATAATTTCATGCTTATTTTTTGCATGTACATCTCAAATAATAAATTGAGAGTGTCCCCATAGTTTCCTAGCGTTTTGACAAGCCCTCGGTTTATTTTGAATTTCCGACGGTACGCGTGCAATTGCGTTTTTGCCAAAAACGGAAGCGGAGGCAAACGCGCCTTAGGAAAATAATTTCCTGCTGATTTTTTGCATGGACATATAAAATAATACATTGAGAGTGTCCCTAAAGTTCCGTAGAGTTTCGACAAACCTTCGGTTTATTTTGACTTTCCGACGGTACGCGTGCAACTACGTTTTTGCCAAAAACGGAAGCAGAGGCAAACGCGCTTTAGGAAAATAATTTCCTGCTGATTTTTTTCATGTACATCTAAAATAATACATTGAGAGTGTCCCCAAAGTTTCATAGAGTTTTGACAAGACCTCGGTTATTTTTGAATTTCCGACGGTACGCATGCAATTGCGTTTTTCCCAAAAACGGAAGCGGAGGCAAACGCGCCTTAGAAAAATAATTTCCTGCTGATTTTTTGCATGGACATCTAAAATAATACATTTAGAGTGTCCCCAAAGTTTTGTAGAGTTTCAACAAGCCCTCGGTTTGTTTTGACTTTCCGACGGTACGCGTGCCATTGCATTTTTGCCAAAAACGGAAGCGGAGGAAAATGCGCATTAGGAAAATAATTGCATGCTGATATTTTGCATGGACATCTCAAATAATACATTGAGACTGTCCCCAAAGTATCATAGCGTTTATACAAGCCCTCGGTTTATTTTGAATTTCCGACGGTACGCGTGCAATTGCGTTTTTGCCAAAAACGAAAGCGGAGGCAAACACGCCTTAGGAAAATAATTTTTTGCTGATTTTTTGAGTGGACATCTAAAATAATAAATTGAGAGCGTCCCCAAAGTTTCGTAGAGTTTTGACACGCCCTCGGTTTATTTTGACTTTCCGACGGTACGCGTGCAACTACGTTTTTGCCAAAAACGGAAGCAGAGGCAAACGCGCTTTAGGAAAATAATTTCCTGCTGATTTTTTTCATGTACATCTAAAATAATACATTGAGAGTGTCCCCAAAGTTTCATACAGTTTTGACAAGCCCTCGGTTTTTTTTGAATTTCCGACGGTACGCATGCAATTGCGTTTTTCCCAAAAACGGAAGCGGAGGCAAAAGCGCCTTAGAAAAATAATTTCCTGCTGATTTTTTGCATGGACATCTAAAATAATACATTTAGAGATTCCCCAAAGTTTTGTAGAGTTTCAACAAGCCCTCGGTTTGTTTTGACTTTCCGACGGTACGCGTGCCATTGCGTTTTTGCCAAAAACGGAAGCGGAGGAAAACGCGCATTAGGAAAATAATTGCATGCTGATTTTTTGCATGGACATCTCAAATAATACATTGAGACTGTCCCCAAAGTATCATAGCGTTTATACAAGCCCTCGGTTTATTTTGAATTTTCGACGGTACGCGTGCAATTGTGTTTTTGCCAAAAACGAAAGCGGAGGCAAACACGCCTTAGGAAAATAATTTTTTGCTGATTTTTTGAGTGGACATCTAAAATAATACATTGAGAGCGTCCCCAAAGTTTCGTAGAGTTTCGATACGCCCTCGGTTTATTTTGACTTTCCGACGGTACGCGTGCAATTGCGTTTTTGCCAAAAACGGAAGCGGAGGAAAACGCGCTTTAGGAAAATAATTTCCTGCTGATTTTTTGCATGGAAATCTAAAATAATACATTTATAGTGTCCCCAAAGTTTCTTAGAGTTTCGACAAACCCTCGGTTTATTTTGACTTTCCGACGGTACGCGTGCAACTGCGTTTTTGCCAAAAACGGAAGCTTAGGCAAACGCGCATTAGGAAAATAATTTCTACTGATTTTTTGCATGGACATCTAAAATAGTACATTGAGAGTGTCCCCAAAGTTTTGTAGAGTTTCAACAAGCCCTTGGTTTATTTTGACTTTCTGACGGTACGCGTGCAATTGCGTTTTTGCCAAAAACGGAAGCTTAGGCAAACGCGCATTAGGAAAATAATTTCCTGCTAATTTTTTGCGTTGAAATCTAAAATAATACATTGCGAGTGTCCCCAAAGTTTCATAGAGTTTTAACAAGCCCTCGGTTTATTTTGACTTTCCGACGGTACGAGTGCAATTGTGTTTTTGCCAAAAACGGAAGCGGAGGCAAACGCGCATTAGGAAAATAATTTCATGCTGATTTTTTTCATGGACATCTCAAATAATACATTGAGAGTTTCCCCAATTTTTCATAGCATTTCGACAAGCCCTCGGTTTATTTTGAATTTTCGACGGTACACGTGCAATTGCGTTTTTGCCAAAAACGGAAGTAGAGGAAAACGCGCATTAGGAAAATAATCTCATGCTTATTTTTTGCATGTACATCTCAAATAATACATTGAGAGTTTCCCCATAGTTTCATAGCGTTTCGACAAGCCCTCGGTTTATTTTGAATTTCCGACGGTACTCGTGCAATTGCGTTTTTGCCAAAAACGGAAGCGGAGGCAAACACACCTTAGGAAAATAATTTCCTGCTGATTTTTTGCATGGACATCTATAATAATACATTGAGAGTGTACCTAAAGTTTCGTAGAGTTTCGACAAACCCTCGGTTTATTTTGACTTTCCGACGGTACGCGTGCAACTACGTTTTTGCCAAAAACGGAAGCAGAGGCAAATGCGCTTTAGGAAAATAATTTCCTGCTGATTTTTTTCATGTACATCTCAAATAATACATTAAGAGTTTTCCCAAAGTTTCATAGCGTTTTGACAAGCCCTCGGTTTTTTTGAATTTCCGACGATACGCATGCAATTGCGTTTTTCCCAAAAACGGAAGCGGAGGCAAACGCGCCTTAGAAAAATAATTTCGTGCTGATTTTTTGAATGGACATCTAAAATAATACATTTAGAGTTTCCCCGAAGTTTTGTAGAGTTTCAACAAGCCCTTGGTTTATTTTGACTTTCCGACGGTACGCGTGCCATTGCGTTTTTTGCCCAAAACGGAAGCGGAGGAAAACGCACATTAGGAAAATAATTTCATGCTGAATTTTTGCATGGATATCTCAAATAATACATTGAGATTGTCCCCAAAGTTTCATAGAGTTTCAACAAGCCCTCGGTTTATTTTGACTTTCCGACGGTACGCGTGCAATTGCGTTTTTGCCAAAAACGGAAGCGGAGGAAAACGTTTTTGCCAAGATTCTTTCGCTGCTTCGACTTCTCTTTTCCAGCTTTCTTGCTGAATCTTGATTGCAATGCTTGTTCAGCTGCTTTCTTTCTTTCTGAGTTTCTCTGCTGCAGCCTTATTTCGTGAGCCTCCAATGAAGCTTGAAGTTCTTCCAACTTCATCTCAGATAGATTCTTGACCTCTTAAACTGTCACAACAAAGTAATCAAAATTAGCAATTAAGGATCTCAATACCTTTTATATCTTTTGTAGATTCGTACACGCTTCACCACATGCCTTCATCTGGTTTGTTAGCGTCACAATTCTTGAGAAATATGCAGAAATAGATTCATCATCTTTCATCTGAAGCATCTCATACTTCTTCCTCAGTGTCTGTAACTTCACCCTCTTCAGTTTCTCATCTCCACCATACAAAGATTCCAGCTTTTCCCAAGCTCCTTTTGTTGTTTCTTCTTCAATTATCTTCTTGAATATGTCACAATCTACACATTTGTGAATCAAGAACAGCGCCTTGCCATCTTGCTTCCTCTGATCTTTGTGCGCAGCTTTCTGGGCTTCCGTAGCATCTACTTCCAGTTCTGATATTCCATCATTCAAGATTTCTACGACATCTTAAAATCTGAAAATAACCTTCATTTGCGCAACCCACCATTGATAGTTTTCACTTTTGAAAACCGATAGATTCGCTGGAAACTGTGTTGATGTTGTTGATCTGTTTTCCATTAGATTCTCTCTGAATCACAAACAAGCTCTTGATACCAATTTGTTGGAACAAAGGATTCAAGAAAGATGATTTTGTGAAAACAAGAAGAAGAAGAAGAAGAAGAAGAAGAGAGAGAGTGAGTTTGTGAGTTAATTAAGTGTAACTAACTTTCTAACTAAATGTATTATATTTTTTGCTCTATGATTACAAACATAATGACTCTTTATATAAGCAAAGTGCTCAGGCCCAAATACACATGCTAAAAGCTAAAATAACTACATAACAAGAATTAACCAACTAACATTATCCCCGGGTCACGATATTATTTCACCTCTCCACGTCACCCTTCACTTATGCTTCACAAACGGTATAAAAATTCAAAATTCAAAATTCAAAATGGGGCAAAATCGCAGTTGAGATCTTCAGTTTCGTAGATCCATATTGATCATATATGTTATGGATTTGGGGGTTTTAAAGAATTTTTACATATACACCAAATGTTTGGGTTAAGCAAACGCCTATTATTCACTGCAAAAACTTTTAGATTCAACCTATCCCAAAATGAATGGGGGAAGTTATGATGACTCATCAAGGGCTCAACGATAAAACAAAGATTTAGATCATATTTTTTTAGAATATTTTTCAAATCCAACTTTAAGGAGGAGTTGGCAATGCCTCGAATGTTGCAATATAAACACTTCATGGAGAAGACTTATCCAAACCAGACATTGATCTGGTACCATAAGCCTCTTTAGGTTTTTGTGTCCTTTTAAATCTTTTGAGATCTGGTGAGAACCCGTTGATGATCCTCCATGTTTCCTTCAAGAAGTGATGCCCCCATTTCACCACTTCCACATAATATTTATATATTATTTAATTGTTTTTCCATTGTTCAATATTGTTGCTTGCCTTTTGGAATTACCTCCCTTCCTACTCAAAAGGCTAAAGTTCAAGTTGCTTCTTGCAACTCCCTAGTGCTAAAAACTATTAAATTAGATTTAAAAAATCATTACATTTTTACTATAAAAAAAATAATTTTAATAAATACAAGAGAAAAAAACATGGCTAAACTCATATTTCTCTATGCTTTTCTTATCTTTCTTTTTATATTTATTGTTGAAGCCTACAAAATACACACTCCTGAATATCGAGGTATGTCATTTTTCAAACAATTTTTAAATTTTTATATTTATCTCTTTTTAATAATGTATATTTTTTCCTTATTAAAGTTGTAACAGACCTTCCTTGTCGTACTTACGATGATTGTACACCACTTAAAAATTATTACGCCAAGTGCATTGATGGATTTTGTCAA